>CM068375.1:202342655-203645155 GCA_034769895.1 Magicicada septendecula | reverse complement strand
ATTATTACGAAGAGACGGAAAGGATAATACGAAGGTAACAGGAATAAAAGAACTTTCCTTAATCTTTTAGTATATCTTTCAGCTCTTTAGGTCTTTCTTTAGTGCAGTTAAGTGACTTTGATAACGATCCTATAATACACAATACAGTCGGCCGAATTGTGGATGTTAAAGTGGAAATTATATTATTGTGTTTGTGAAAAAAATGTTTAAATAAAAGTAAGTTGGATTCAAATTATTTAATAATAAAATAACGACCAGTTTTGAAAATCAGTCTATTTCAAAGTGTAGATAAGAATTAAGAAGGCTGTGAACGAAAGATGTAGGCCTAATGCAAATTGCGAGTTGAATTAAATCCTAATCCTAGGCTAACTTACTAGGTGAGATGAGGTCAAGAATTACTTATATCAGGCAGAAAATAGAGGAAAATATCGGTTATCACTTAGACATAGTCTGCAACAAGTTGCAGACGACGTCTACTTGGTAGATGATCGACGGTAGTCCAATATGGAACGCTTACAAACCAAGAAAACTGGACTTGAAAAATTACAAACCGAAAACGTGAATCATAATGTGGAAGATAAAGTACCTAAAGTTTATCCTTGGAACTTACACTTTAAGGATTTAAACTCTATACTCACGAAGTGTGTACGCGCGCACTCACCAATTTGTGTGCGCGCGCGCGTATCCACGTGTGTTAAACAAATTTTCCATCGAGTCCTTTTTCGTTCTTTTGTTTTTTTTTATATATACAAGCTGCACTGTCCACTGCAACTGTATGCATTCAAAATCTTGTAAGTGCCTTATAAGTGTTATACCTCTTAACTTCGGTTTATTGTATCCGAATTTTAAATACAATAATTCTAATTGAAATAAGTTACTACACTTATAATTCTAATCCCAATCAAAAACTACACTACTCTCCATAAGTTATATTGTAGGACTAGCTGGAGCTGTGTAATTGCAATACATCTGGGACTAAATTTGCTATGTATCAGATCCAATTTACGATAAAAATTTGTCACAGTTGTATATTACCTCAAGAGTTCTATATTACCACAAACTATTCCCCCCACGATTTTGCGCAGTACAGAAGCAGACAAAGTCAAATGAAGGGGGCTGAAAGTGACTTTAATATTTATAAATCATACTACGAGGCAATGATGAGAAACTCTTAAACGCAATTTGAGGGCGGTTCTAAATCGCTTATGTGCAATTACATAAAAGCTGTATTGAATGTTTTACCAAAAAGATCTGTTCTGCATGACATCCACTGATATTGATATCCATTGATCCGTTGATATTTTCTGCCGTTCCCAAACTGTTCTTCAATATATAAATAATTTTATATAAAATACTTCAATAATAAAAATTAATTGTAATTTTCAATAAAGATAGTTAATAATAATAATTGCCTTGAATGAATACAATATCTGTATCTTGATGTTTTATTTTTAAATTACTTCCTTAATTAGTCAGTCCTACCTTGTTATTTTGATTACATTAACACCACGAAATAAATTATGATTTCTCCTGATCTCATACTTTTTAATACTGAATAAAACGTTTAAGTAGTGAATCTAAACTACTGTTGAAACGAGCCTAATGTAATTAGTTTTTCTTTTGAGAGCTTAATACTTCTGAGAACTCGAAATGTGTAGACGTTACCTTTGAAACTCAGTTGCCTTTCACCGTTTGAATCGGTATAAATAGCTCATACAACTAAATGTTATTGCCTTAAGCCTTGCTGTTTTCCTGACTACCTTACACAATGTCGCTCTTATTTTAGTACTTGCCGTCTTTTGTAGTTCAGTTAAAAAATAGTTCTTCATGTTCAGTTAAATTTAGATTTGTTTATTTGAAAATGATGCTCTTACCATGTCCACTGATTTGTGAAGCGATACAATAAAAGTCAGTGATCCCAATGTAATGGAACTGTAAAAATTGTTTGTTAGATACAATGATGGATACAGTAATTTTAGAATATTCTCACTCAATGGATGAGAAGATCTGTGGACACGTTGAACATTTCTTCCGTATTATTACCAGTAAAACTAAATTTACTCATTATAACAAAAAATTAAAATTTAAAAGTACTGTTACGTTGATAGTAATATATTTAATGTGGTGGAATTAAATGACACAAGAGACAGTATAAACAACAGCTAAAGATTCTTTAAGCGCTTTAATTTAAACCAGACTTAGCTCAGTAACGTTAAACTTTCTTCAGTAATCAACTACCAACATTTCACAATAACAACTACGATGAATAAGTTTGCTAAATCAGAGTTACAACAAATATACACTTAGGCCTGTATAACCCATATTTACACGTTGCAATATATACTGCAAAAAATTATTACCATAACAGAATTCACCCATAAGAGATAATTATCCAGCCTTTGCTCTGTATATGCTGGTTTAGGTACATCACTGATGTGATGTGTTAAAGACCCCTAAATGCACCGTAAGTATCTGAATATAACTCCAAAGTTCGAGAATGTTGTGTGGAATTTATAACTCCTGACCCTTCCAGACATCATTATCATTGGCTCGACAGCCCCTTGTGGACCCTGGCCTTCTTCAGAAGATTTCGCCAGTCTTCTCTATTCATAGCCATATTCTTCTTGTTTCTAATTCCAAGAGTACTGATGTCCTGACTCACCCCGTCCCTTCATCTCAGTTTTTGCCTTCAAACTTTCCTTTTACCTTCTGGTTTTTGCATTAAATATCTTTTATAATGTGTGTAGCCCATTCTAATCTTTTTAATTTAATAAAGGTGACCACATCAGATTCATCTTACAAATTATGGAGGTCTAAATTATATCTTTTCCTCCAGGCTCCCCCCTCTTCCACTGGACCAAAAATTTGCCTCCTTTCAAATATATTTAGTTGCCTCTTATATAATCTAGGTAGCGTCCATCTATCTGATGCATAAATTAGTACTGGGAGCACTAGGACCTTATACATCAATACCTTGGTTTTCCTTTATATTAATTGAGACTTTAGGAGTTTTCTGAAGCCCTGCACACACCTATTTGCTGACAAAATACGCTTTCGGATTTCCACACATACTATTTTTACAGTTAACGAATGAGCCGAGGTAGGTAAAGCTATGTACTATCTCGAATTTATAAGATCCTATTTCTAAATTTTTAAGGCCCACACAACTGTCTTCTCTTGTCCCTGGCATACACTTCCTTCCATGATAGATCTGTAGGTGCATTCTTGTTGCAGCTTCCTCCAACTCACAAAGGCTTCCATCATAGCTGTTTTTTTCTTCCTATAATGTCGATGTCATCTCATAAGCCAGAATTTGAACTGACTTATAAAAGATGTTTTCTCTTGTGTTAATGCCTGCGTCTCTAATGACTTTCTCTAAAGGGATATTAAAAAGAAGGCAAGCTAAAGAATCTCCTTGCCGGACCCCTTTCCTCGTGTGCACAGGGTCAGATAGACTATTCTGAATTTCTAGCTGACATTGAGTGTTAATTGTACGCTTCAAGACAACTCGCTAAAAAATGCTGCCTACTCCCACATTACATGTGGCTTGCGAATCTTACCGACACTAGACTAATCTTGCGAAGCTCCCTATTCCCATAAAACACATTATCTGCACTAAAATTGCCATTTAACAAACGACCACGTTACGCTGGACATATAAGCTTTTCGTGACAGTCCAGGCTTGTGTGCGTACATATACTTACCTTTTTCTTACACTCTGAATTATGTTTCTTAATAGCAAACGTTTGATGTAATACTACTCTTACACAAAGTCGATATCAGTATTTATACTTACTTTCGCCTTGTTTTTATTAAGGTTGAAGTTTAAGTTTCACTATACGTTTTAAATTAAATCGTCCACTATGTTCATCCGAAAATTCGTTTACGCGGTTAAATGTTTCCCTCTGCGTATAACTGCCATGCGTAGTGCGCGACTATCCTAGTTCCGCTGCCTAGCTCCATAACCAATAATTTACTGTACAATCTTTGTTACTTTCATTATTGCCATTTCATCATTTCGGCTGCGAACTCTTAAAAAATACATTAAAGATATTCTATTATCATAATGTGCGCTCTGACGGTAAATGTATCTCGTGTAACAGTTTACTTAGTTCGTTCCTCGGCAATACTCAATACTCTTGAGTCCTACACTGTCCACTGTTGCTTCCTAACTTCACAGGCGGTGACGGTTTGGTTACACATCTTTTTACACCAGTAAGGTGATTGAACCTCTAGGGATAAAAGTATATAGCACATTGTAAATACTGTTCATACTTTATTACATTTATTTGCTCTCCATAACGTCTTTGGTTTACATTAAGACTACATCGGACCCCGTCATTATTCAATTTAATTTTTTACTCTTTCTTAACTTTGCAGTAGGTTCAGCTTAGTTGTTTGGTGTTTCATTAGATAGCCTAAGATGTTTCTAGATTCACCTTTCTGTTTTCTCACCAACGACCTATTCAAGCATATATTTTTTTGACGTGTCTAAAACTGGCTTCCTCAGCGCATGTACTATCCAGAACAATGTTCTTCGTTTAAAATGTTCTTGGCTACTTTTTCTTGATTGTTCTCCCTGTGAAAGTTGTTCACGGAAATCTGATACCAATATGTCATCCTAGCGATCCTTCTGTGACATATATGCTTACAATTTAATTCAAAAATCTTGTCCTACTGTAGATTAAATTCACCTGTAACATACTACTACAAGTATTTCCATTACTGTCACTGCTTACTTACTTAATATCCGTTAAAAATTTTTTCTTTCTACATACATAAAACTGAATGTATATATAAAACTTTATATATACAAAATGTTATATATAGACTATATATACGTAAATACAATATAAAATAAAATATTAATAAATATTTATTACAAATAAATATATTAATATACATTATAAATTAAATTATATATTATATATATATATTAAATTATACATTATATATATTAAATTATACATTATATATATATAAATTAATATAATTTATATTATAATTATTGCAGCGTAACAAAATAATTATTGCATAGATAGGTATAATGATAATAAACACAGAGTATATAACTGGAGATAGGAAATTTATTAACTAACAAATTATTGTTTCTGTCTTATTAAGTTTTCAAACAAAAGATTATTTAATTATTTTGTCTTTCATCTAAAGAGTTTATTCGATTCTTATTTTTACAACAGATTGTTACTAGTATGTAGAATTTCACAACTACCGTCGATGTCCGGCGATCAGCTATTCACTTACCATTGCCCGTTGACCTTAGCGTAGTTCACTCCTACGTTTCACACACACGCCGCGGTTATCAAACTATTATTGCTTATTAAATTATCTCAGGGGTTTTTGTAATGGGTAATTAAATAGATCTTGTGTACTGGGCTTACACACTCCCGACTCTTGAAGTGTTCTCGCGTTAATCAGTAATACCGCGATCGGTATTGCTGCCCCTAGGCGGAAAATCTTGCAATAGCGCGGAAAGCACTAATATTGATCAATATTATTTTTTTTTGTATTTGAGTTCTTCGATTCTAGATAACGTATACGAAAAACTCGTAACGTACGGTATACCTAAGTTCTACGTCACTTATAGAATAGACCTGTCCTGACACGAAAAACTCGCGACAGTCAGTACGACCTTCTATGTTTATGACCTCGAAGCAAACTGAGCGATCTGTACTCTGCAAAGAACCTACTCAAATAATTTTTAGACCTTCTGATTGGTTGAAATCTTAGATACGTCAGAGATTTTCATCATGATAGACTGACATCGTCAAGTTAAAACTATGTCCAATTCTGCAAAGGATTTAATCTACAATTTTTATTACCCTATTGCAGATAACGAGTTAAAAAAAGAATTAATTCATTTAAACAAACATATAAAAACTACAGTTCTGGAGAATCGAATGTATAAAAAATATAGCCTTCAAGACGGTGCATACTCTGTCCAAGTTTCATAAAGAAATGTTAATTATAATGAAGATATTCAATAAAATGTGTATCACACGCGCACCCGCGCACTCACGAATTAACATTGCACTGGATATGATAGAGTATAAAATTATGAGTATTTTGACATAACTCATTTTTTTACCTATATCTTAATTCAAAACTTACATCTAATTTACAAAAAAGGAACAAAATTAATTTATAACTTGTCTATAATCGTCAGACAATGTGTTATAGGACTTTGATGAACCTTATTGATGACTTCCTTAGCACGTATTTTATATAATGTATAATATATAAAATATAATATAATATGTGATTATAATACAATTGTAATAATATAAGTTAATATAATACAGTATATATGTAAGTGTATTACAACGTTAAGTATTTGTGAAGCCCCCAACCTCTTGAGAGCTATTTATTTTACAACATTATTTAAGCTATAAAATTATGACAGGTGTAATCGTAATAATAATAACACAACGTGAATTGGTTTAGAATCATTTAAAAATTTTCTATTCTGTTGTGATTTAAAAATATCATTATTATTCGCATGTGTGTAGCCGTAGCACACATCTAGTTATTAACATATAAGTAATAATCTCGTATTACACATAGAACATAATATACACTCTTATACTACAATAAACATTTGTTATTATATAATATTGCTCTCGACTTGCTCATTACTGTGATAACTATTAGATTATCTAATCTCTTTTGAATAATCTATTTTCTTTTTATTAAATTAAAAAGAGATTTATGCATTGCTTTGTTTTCTAATAAAATTTACTATTTACTTTCAGCTTAATTCAAATATCACTGGTTAAATTATTTATTCAAGATTAAAAAAATTTACTATTTACTTTCATATTACTTGAAATATCACTGATTAAATTATTTCTGAAAATTATACTTTCATGTGTTTAAACAGTACTCTAAAACTACTATACAAATAAACATTTACATTTCCAAAAATTATTAATTCATCTTTGAATTATATTGTCTTTCTTTTTACATCGTTAATTGTCTTTACGTGAGTCTTTTGTTTGTACAAATACATGGTTTTGTTTCACCTTATTTGTCGTGGTAATACTCAGCGTATCCTCTTCGGTCCTAGGTCCTCGATCCTGGATGCTCCTCTGTAGTCGTGTAGTCCTGGAGTCCTTGATCATCGTCCTTCAGATCCTCTCCGCAGTCCGTTGCCTCGTTCCGTACGCTGGACTCTATTCCATGTACTTGGTTGCTCCCTCATATCCCGTCATGGCTTCAGGTTGCAGGTGCTCTCACGAAAGTGATGAGTAGGCGTGAAGAACCTCCGGCTGCTGCTGTGGTTGATAGAAAAAGAGTTGTTGTCGTTGGGCAGAACCTCCGGCTGCCACGGTAGTTGTACAAGAAAGAAAAATAAGTTAGCGTGTCTCGAGTATTTGTACCCTAGGGCGCAAAAATCATGTTTCGACAATATTCTGCAGGTCTCAGTCTGTCGTTGGCATCCCTTTCTAAACACGATTATTTTCAAATTTATTTCGCTTGTCTTCGCAACATGCGAAGTCTTTTGCAATTTACCCGATATTCAACATGTCGGTAATTTTTATGTGCTCACTGTGTATAAACCGTTTTTTTCCTATCTTAATTAGTATAAGTTTTATTTATATTTATTTTCACTATACTCGCACTTTTTATTATTTTCGCACTATTTTTTATACACATGTGCGTCTTTATTTTATACACACAGTGGCGTATTTGGTTTTGTAATATTATGCACACACTCTTTACAATTTAAATAATTCATATAATTAATAGCGTTCATTTAGGGGTGATGCTTTACAGGAACCAACTGGTCTCACACACACATGTAATATACACGTGTACACACAGACACAGCTGCGTGGCGTGATTAACCTGTCCCAGCATGAAATTTGGTCGTTCCATTTACAGCTCAGATTAAAAGATGAATTACTGTTACTAACAATATGAATTATTTATTTAATTTAATTAATTATCTTAATTACTCGTGCAATGCACAGTACCCTATACATTTGTACTGTTGCATTATATATATAATATATCCAATATATATTTAATACAATATAATTAGATTAAATTTATTAATATTCAATAATACTGTATTTAATATTAACTAATTTACTAAAAATAAAAGTGTTTTTTTTTTTAGTTATAGGATAACACATAGTTATCGTAAAACAAGGAAAGCTAAGCAAGGACATTGTAAAGAGAGAAAGAGAAGTAGAGATGACGTGACTAAGACATAGGGACACATTGTACCGCACTAACACGCGCGCGCGTACTGTTGTGTTTGTGTAAACAAACTATTTAAACAATATTATTCTGGAAATAGGACGCCAGTGGCAAATAAAATGCAATGTGATAAAAATGTTTCGCAACCAAAATTGTCATTATTTTATTTGCCTGCAGCAATTGCAGATCGTTCACACAAACGGGTGCTTATTTTTTCTGGTCAATTCAAATTACGTTTCGTGCATTTATATGTATTCAGTTTGGCAAACAGCAAGGTTTATTTTCAATGAAAACTGTTGTTTCCTATAGAAGACGTGTACGAAAATTGACGCTTACGTAAATACAATTTATAATAACAATGATTATTTTTTTATTATTGGTTTGAATATTTTTTGAATAGTTGTTTGTTTTGTAGTATTATGAACTGAAGTAAAATAATACTTTATAAAACCGATTCTCGTTCGTTATAGTAAAAAATAAAACCATAAAATAGTTTTAGTGATTTTCACTCGTCTGTCACTTTCAGACGAGTGAAAATCACTAAAACTATTTTATGGTTTTATTTTTTACTATAATTTACAATGGATTTTCACCAAGTAAAGGCATCAAGCATTAATGATTCTCGTTCGTGTACTGCTCTCATGATTCAAAGCTGGAAGTCTGAAAGTGGTAATCCCCCCCCTCTTTTTCGCTCGCTCTCATTCTCTCTCTCTTCATGACAGCTAGTAAGTAAACACACCTTCTTCATTTACGATTCTGTTACACACTGAAGGAATAGAATACGAAACAATAAATTTCAGACAAACGATATTTAAAATTCTGAGGAAATATATGGAAATATGCGGCATCCAAACTGGCAGCCTACCCTCACTCTATTAAACCAATTTGGAGAACAAATACTAATCTGTTACTATAAACTAGAATAAATGTACAAATTTCGAGTTTTCATTGGAAAACAAGATCTTGCCCTATAAAGTTTCTTAAGCCTTTCTGGCGTCATAATTCCAACTGTAAAGCATTGATACTTCTCCACCATAGATATTTTATAAAGATCCCAAAACAAACGTCGTTGTCCTATTATTGAAGCGCCCTTGTAAATCTGTCAACATGTTCAACCACGCCTTATCCCATGTGCCTCCATCGAGAATAAAACTTCATATCCAACTAGTAAAACTTCATAACTTCAAACTTCGCAAGTGCGACCGACCAAACCTATTTATGTAACCGACAGTGTATATAATTATAGACGTATTATAAGTCTGATAGTAAATTAATTTAGGCCACATACTGTAGTAATACCCCGCATGTCCTTTAATGATTCTCATACGCCTGCATACGCATATTGATATAATCTAATCATAAATAAAATATTATTATATTATATAACCCTTATCGAGTGCAATTATAAAACAACAATTGTTTGGGAAGCAAAATCATTCAAAAAAAAAAGAAAGATAACGATAAGCGAGGTCCAGTAAATCCTGTGTCCAGGCAAGGCGTAATTAACAGCGGTTAGTTTGCAATATATATTGTCGCAGATAACGTCGGAGAGCCGCAGATACCATCACACCGGGTCACTAGTAGTGATGTTCATCCGGGGGGGGGGGGGGGCAGTAGTTAATTTTTGCATCAATAATTTACAGAGACCGGTATCTGCTCGGCGACAAATTAACACAGGATAATGAGTGAATTCGCCCCGACTGCAATGGATTGTTCCCACAGGACTGGAACTCCCCCTCCCCCGCTTGCTGCCTCATGCCCGTTTAATAGAACATTATTCTCCCAATAGCGTAGCGCTGTATGAGCTTCGACACGGCTGATGCTGTAGCCACTGCACTACTACTGCTCGTGTTAAAAACGTACCGCGCGATCGCGATTTCGCGGCGATATTTTAAATTCCAATCGGCGCCGTAACAAATTCACAGTTGACGTTGTTCTGGATTTATTTTCCGACGGATAATCCGATGTCTGAAAAAATTTATAGACCGCAGTATTGTCGCAATGAAATACCGTCGTCGCATCGCATTACTCATCCCGTTAATCGCGTTTTCTACTACGTATAAATTTATACTATCCGACTGTTATCAACATTCGAGTTTATTCGACCGGATTTTTGTTTATCTCGTTCAAGAAAAAAATGTATTTGAGGAAGCATCAGTTTCACCGTCCTTTTACGAGTGTTTGCTGTGTATTTAGATATTTCATTTTGTATTCTGCTTACTTTTAGTCACTTACTTTTTCAGGTGACAACCAACTTTAATGGATATTATATTTAATAAAATCAAACAATTCGCCCATTCTGTCTTTTTATATTTTATGGCACATCATATACTGGGCGAAACACTTCTAAAAAACGTTATTAATAATAAACAAACGGCTTCTACTAATAACAATCAATAAACCATCGTTGTATTTGAAAAGGGTTGTTATTAAAAATTGTGACCACAAAAATATACCATTGAAAACTTAGTTTCCTATATATTATATATTAATTTGTAATATTTGTATATTAATTAATATATTATTTTAACATATATTTAATGTAACTTTATATATTAACTGAGACTTTAGTAACAATGGTGTTGTGTCATTCAAATTATGATAAAGAACAGTTTATTTATGCTATGCTCACTTAATTTTCTACTGGGTTCTGCAAGGTAATTAACTTACATATAGGTTTACTAGTTTGTATACAATTGTAATTTCCCTGACAATCTATGGCTAGTTGTAGCTTAGTTTTTACGTCGTTGTTTACAACTTTACTACGTTACAGCGTTAGTGTTTACGTTGTAATTTTAAGTTTTAGAATTATTTGCCTGAAATCGGACATCGATTTCTTGAGTAGTCGAAACATTGCTAAAGTGATAGCTAAAGTCAATTTTTTCAAATTTAAACAATTAGACTCAAAATAACGCTACAAATATCAAGGTCAAAGATGGTGTGATTATGCAGGCTGCAGGGTTGCCACGTCACGCACGAAAAAATCAGTCTCATTACTTTATTGTCGCACCTCGTACGTAAATAATTTACAAATTCCCGAAACGCGTGTGAGACCGTGGGTGTAGGCTACCATTGGTAGTAACTTACCAAACCATGCGTTTCCAAAATATTGTGCATAAAGTTTTAAAGAAGCAAATACAATTCTAAAGACGAAAAACACGTATCGAAACTATAATTAATTAAAACTTCCGGGCTGAAAGGCCGTGGTCGAATGCTTGATGTAAAATCGCTAGACGTTTCGGCTACACCACCGGTGGCCATCTTCAGTAGCAAAGAATGTTCATAATAGATGGTATGCCGAACAATTCGCCCAGTGAAATGGGAACAAGCAACAGTAAGAGACCAAGATGCCAAGATGCCAAGATGAGCAGGGCACAGCACAGTGCGTGCCCCAGTGACGGCAGCGTCCGGGCAAGCCCGATGACTGCCTGTTGCTTCCTGAGTGCTTGGTAGTAAGAGACAGCAACGCTGTTTCTATTTATAGCTTTTTGGCCGCTTTAGGTGTATAACGCAAACCAATCAGAAGCCAGCTCATCATTCTCCACTCTGATTGGCCGTGGAAAATAAACCATGCCAGACACTATTTAAGGAGATGCTTTCACCCCGGCGGTTCAAGGAGAAGTCTGCCCTGAGCTGTTGCCAAGGTAGGCTGCGTCGTTCGTTTTCTTGTTCTTGTGTGTGGAATTTTCCATTGCACAACACTGGCTCCAGCTTGTCTGGAGCACAATATCTTCGCTATTTACCAGTTTATCATTTTCAAACTTTCACAAAGTGTTATTTATAATTAGTGCTCTGTGTTACAATTGTGCGGGCAGTGGTGAACTCGAGTTTCTGGTGTTTTGGTGTTCTCCGCTGCTGACTGTTGCCTGGTAAGTGTTGTAGCTTGTTAAGTAGCATACCACACTACCCAGCTAGCGATCCTTAACATCTCACCAGCCTAGGCGTAGGTTAACCTCGCCGATGGCCGCACCCAACATTCCCGTCGGTCCTTCTCAGGGCCACGAAATCCCACCTGGCGCTTTAGCGCAACCTTTGCCTATCGAACCCGAGACAGTGTCGGCTGGGTCGAGTGCCATGGAAACTGAGGAGTGGCAGACTGTGAGTAGCCGGAAACGGCGAAACAGTGGCGACTCCGCGGGATCCGGGCGGTCTTCCCAGCTTGGTTCTGCCACGGACAGACCAGCTACGGCCACCTCATTACCTACCCCGCCCCGGCGGTTGCCGCCTCTGATCTTTGACCGGCCTGTTGACTGGGATAAGGTCATGCGGCGACTTCACAGGGCCGCTCCTGCGAATACCCTGACTGCAGTTTGTCAGGGTGGCCGCTCCGTCAGAATCGAAACCACGACCATCGACAGCTTCCGGCTCGCCCAGAAACTGCTGACTGATCGTGGTATCCCCTACTACACCTACGCCCTGCCGGAGGAGAGGGAACTCAAGGTCGAGATCATCGGCATCCCCGCCGATGTTCCCGAGCCTACAATCTCGCACGCCCATGAACTTTTGGGCTTTACTGTCAGCTCTGTGACTCCTCTCTTCTCCCCCGGCAGACGCATTCCCAGGAATGCCTTCCTTGTGAAAATCCTCAAGGTAGGGAATTTCCAAGCCATTTACCAAGTAGACTCTCTCTTTTACCTCCGGGTAAAAGTCTCAGCTTTCGAGTCCCGACCCGGACCCAAGCAGTGCTACAACTGCCAGCGGTACGGGCACAGCAGTGTCTATTGCCACTACCCGACACGCTGCGTTCGTTGTGGTGAAGGTCATCACAAGGGCGATTGTCCTCGTGAACGTACCGCCACTGCCACGTGCGCAAACTGTCGAGAACCACACCCGGCAAGCTCTCGCCAATGTAAACAATATCAAGACGCCCTAAAGCGCATCACCAAGGCGCAAAAGCCTCTCCCACCTGCCCCCAAGAAACCCTCAGCCCCTGCATCTGCAGCCCCGGCGGCCCCAGTTTCGGCTACCTCGTCTGCGCCTGCAGCCACTGTAGTCCCCCCAACCTACCCAGCGCCTGCCGGAGCGCTCAGTTACGCGGCAGCCGCCGCCTTCGATGCCTTCTGCCGCCTTCTTTCCGTCCTTTGGCCTCGTCGCGAAAGCAACCCGCGCCAAAGAAGAAAAAGTCATCGACCACCATCCTCACGCACCACAAGCCCGCTGCAACTAGGTCAGCATCTGCCCCAGCTCCCAAAGAGCCTCGGCAGCCTACAACTACACCTCGGCCCGATAATGGCATCATGTATCGAGTGCCCCCGCCCACGCCGCAGGCGCCATCGACGGAGGAAGGGTCCTCGGACCCGACCTTTGCCGATCGTTTGCGTGTCTGGGTCGAGACCCTCATCCCTCAAATCTTGACTGCCAAGGACGTCCAGTCTCTGCTAGTCACCATTCTTACCTCCCTCATGACTCTCCTGCCTCCCAATGTCTAGGCCTCTTCGGCTGGTGGCATGGAACGCGTGTGGCGTTCTGTCTCGCCGAGCCGAATTGGCTAACTTTGCACTGAGTATGACTTAGATGTCATCCTACTCTCCGAAACTTTCCTTACCCCTGCTGCTTCCTTTCAGCTTCCGGCGTACACTACATATCGCACGGATAGGCCTCGGCTACCACCCCCCCGCTCGTCACAGCAGGGGTACTGCCATTCTCGTCCACAGGCGCATTGCCCATCGTCTCTTACCCCCTCCAGATACTAGGTATTTGGAGACGACGGCGGTGGCCCTCTGGATCGGGGATCGGGAGGTTCGCCTAATTTCGGCGTACCTTCCTCCCGGGCCCGGAGGGCCTCCGCCGCCTGAGGAGTGGGACGCCCTCCTCGACCACGAACTACCTACTATAGCTGCCGGAGACTTCAACTCCAAGCATCCCTCTTGCAACAGCCGTGTCACGAACCCGCGTGGCGCTCGCTCTACAGCTACGTTCAGCGTCATCTGCAGGTCTCAGTTATTGGTCCTGACTCACCGACCCACGTGCCCACTAGGGGCCCTCCGGATGTCCTTGACATTGTCATTGTCAAGGACCTGGCCACTCCTATCACTGTAAGTGCTGTATCGGACCTCTCGTCCGTCCACGACCCGGTACTTATCACTGTTCGTCCCCTGTTGGACACATCTCTCCAACCCCCTCTCGTCCACGGAGAGTCAACTGGCGCTCCTATCATGACGAACTCCAACGAACAGTGCCATCTGACCCCCCGGCCCCCATCGCCTCTACGGCTGATGCGGACCGTATGGCCGACTATCTTCAAGAAGTCGTCACGTCCGCTATGGACACACACACCTATCTTGTCCCAGAGACAAATCGCCGTTCTCAACTACCTGAAGAGGTGCTCCTCGCCATCCAAACTCGGCGCCAACTCCGCCGGATATGGCAAAAAACCCGGGATCCTGCTATCAAACGCAGGCTAAACGCCCAATCTGACCTTGTCAAGCAGCTTCTGCTTGATGCCACTGCACATCATTGGGACTCGTACCTCGAGTCTTTTGAAGTCCGGCCCGAGTCTGTCTGGCAGGCTGCGAGTCGACTTAATGGCGACAAAAGGACCCGCCATCCCCTCAGATCACCGGACGGCATTGTGTACTCCGCGGCCGGCAAAGCTGAAGTCTTTGCCGCAACCATGGAGGAGCAATTCAACGTCCACGGAGGCGTCTGCGACCCCGTCCACTCGCCGAAGTCGCAGACTTCCTATCTGGATATTTTTCCCGCCCTCCAGCTGACATCCTTGACCCGTTCGACCGAGCCGATGTTGTCTCGGCTATTGGTCGACTTCGCCCTAAGCGGGCGCCCGGCGATGATCGTATCGGAGCGGCGGCGGTACAACACGTTCCCCCTAGCCTCATCAACTTGGTCCACGAGCTGTTCAATGGATGTCTCCGGCTCCATTACTTCCCCAGCCTGTGGAAGCGTGCGAAAATCATTATGATCCCCAAGCCTCGCAAGCTGCGTATTGACCCCTCAAACCATCGACCCATCTCACTGTTGCCAGTCATATCGAAGGTACTCGAGCGCCTCCTGCACGGTCGTTACGCGCCTCTGCTGGATGGTTTCATTCGGCAGGAGCAGTTCGGCTTTCGCAGAGAGCACTCGACGACCCTTCAACTCATCCGGGTTGTTACCCATTTGACGGAGGCCTCCAACAAGCATCTGTCCTCCGTCGCTGTATTGCTCGACGTGAGTAAGGCCTTCGATCGAGTCTGGCACGAAGGCCTTCTCTACAAACTGGCCCACTCCCCCCTCCCTACCTCATTCGTTCATTTTCTCCGATCGTACTTGTGCGTATCTTTAGGGTATGCGTCGATGGGTCGTACTCATCCGCCCGACCAGTCGCCGCAGGCGTACCTCAAGGATCTGTCCTTGGCCCCGTTCTGTACCTCGTGTACACGAACGACCTGCCTGTTCAGCCTGGAGTCACTCTCTCGCTCTATGCGGATGACGCTATGTACCACGCCAGCTCAGCGAGTCTTGATTTCGCAGCTGGCCTGGTGCAGCGTCAGCTCGCCGTACTTCCGGACTGGCTAAGGAAGTGGAGGATGGCGGTCAATGCGGAGAAATCCGAGGCGATCGCCTTTTCTCGTAAATTAACTTCCCGCTGCCAGTCCCTCTCCCTAGAAGGGAGCCCAATCGAGTGGAAAGCTACTCTAAAGTACTTGGGCGTCACTCTTTAGCGACGCCTAAGCTTTGCACCTCATGTCTCTCTGAGTCTCCAGCGCGCCAGAGGCGTCAGAGCCAAACTATTTCCCTTTCTCTCTCATCGGGGTTCAGTGCCTGTGCGCACTAAACTCACCATCTACTTGCTCTTCCTTAGGGCAATCCTGACTTACGCAGCCCCCGCCTTTTGGGTACTACTCAGCCCATCCGTTGTCGCCCGTTTGGAAGCTTTCCAATCCCGAACCCTCCGCTACATCTCCAACTCTCCCTGGTTTGTCAGATTTGATGGCATTAGGCGAGGGTTGAAGGTTCCTTCACTTACCGAATTCGTTCGGTCCCTACTCCTCAATCTATTCTCCCGAGCATATGTCTCGACCCATCCCCACATCCGTCGACTAAGCACAGATGTCGGCCCGCCACCTAGACGACACAAACGCCCCCGAGCATTGCTCGACGACCCCCCATAAGCAGTTACAGAACATCTGCCCAATCCCCTCGACCTTGAGTATTTTCACGCTCCTCCTCCTTCCTTCTTTCTCTTGTCCGTGCTGGCGCTCGACGACAGACTAGAGGGGGGTCTGCGCTCGCCCTAGGTGTGCTTAGTGCCGCCTCTGGTGGACACTGCCTCCTCCTACGCTCTCTCCCGTGCGCCGACATTGCCGCTTGGCAGCCCTCGGCGCCTTTTCCTGAGCGGTTAGGGGCGCCCTACCCGTTGTGGGAGGGTAATTCCTGCTTCTCAAGCGAAAGGTCTTCGAGGTCTCCCCCATTCTGCCGTCACGGGTCTCTTCGAGGTCCCAGGGTCCAAGAAAAATCGTAACATCCTGTCCCTCCGAAATAAAATTGATGGAGGCTCCATTCCTTTGAAAGCGCGAGATCGCTAGCCAAGGTAACAAACAGGCAACATGCAGTCATCGGGTATCACCCGGACACTGCGACCACCGGAGCACGACTAGCTGCTGCTCCGTACACCACTGGACCACTGGACCACTGGACCGGCGGTTCAGCAGAAGTCCGGGACTTCCTATCTGGTTATTTTTCTCGCCCTCCCGCTGGCCCAGACCTCCCGTTCGACAGAGACGAACTCGTTTCGTCTGTCTGCCGACTAAACCGCCGTCGCGCCCCCGGTCCTGACCGGATCGGGGCCGCTGCATTACAATATCTCCCGGCCTCAGGCGTTGACCTCGTGCTCGAGCTGTTCAACTCTTGTCTCCGGCTACAGTACTTTCCCCGCCTGTGGAAACTGCCAACATCGTTATGATTCCAAAACCCCGCAAGCCGCGCATGCTTCCTGAAAGCTATCGGCCAGTTCAGAATTTTGCGAAGAAGAGAGGAAGATCTCTCGGTAAAGGTGGTGGAATGTGGTCTTGCTGGATTTAAAATATAAACCTGATCATACATTTGAAAAAGAAATGAAAGGATAGAGAAAATAACAGAACACGAGGCCTAGACTGCCTGCTAAATGCAAAACGGACATGCTTACACCTGATTTCCTGACTTCAGCATGCTTACACCGAAACAATCTTTCAACATTATCATCCTGTGTGTGTGTGTGTGTGTGTGTGTGTGTGTGCGCGCGCGCTTTACGTTTTTGTTCGTATGTGTATTCACTCATACAAGGCGAGTGTAACATTTTATAAACAAACGTAGCTTGAAGCTATTGATTGTGACTGAATATTAAGCACAGTGGGAGAAACGCTGGCACTTCTTCAAGTTCCTACTACAGGAATATGTTAAATGAAAGTAGGAGACTAGTTGAAGTGTCGGTAGACAAGTACAATCCAAAGTGAACTTGCCATGTTCAGCCTCTGCGATGTTCTGATTAACCCGCAGAGCGCTTAAGCTTTCAAGGCACAGATGCGTGTAGTGAGGTCACAGAGACGCGCGCGTGTGTCTGTGTGTGATATTATGATGTATGCGCTAACAGAATGAATGCTTGGGGAAGTTATTAATTGGCAACAATTGTAGTGAAACTTTATAATTTTATTATGCTATTACGATGCAGGTCGAGCTGACGTCTGTTGACAAGCGGAAACACATTATAAGTTAACCCCCATAGGATATGAATAATTTTTTTAATCACATAGTGAGTAAGTAGGTAAGGAGAACTATGCTGGGTACCCCCACATACGACACCAGTCAGCGGCTCTCTTCATCGTTTGTACTTCAATATGACCGTTACGTACCTGTTATGAATGTTATTGTTTCCTGTTACTAACACATGCGTCAAAATACGCACGCAGTGATAGCAGAATGAAATAAAGAAAAAACTAACAGTGTACTAAAGAATATAACGAAAAAATAAAATGCCAATAGAATGTACAAAAAATATCTTGACAAATAAATAAAATATCGGTATGGAGAACCATACATGACTTCCATATTCTAAGATTTATATTTAAAATCATTTTCAGCCAAACAGCCAGGCTGTGTCTTACCTGCCTTTTTATTGCTGTATTAAATGAAAAATATTATATTACATTAAAATGAAAAAATTATAATTTTATTGCCTGGCAACAAAATTATTTTATTTTTAACAATTACCATTGTTTCAAAAAGTTTAAATAAATTTTCAAGTACTTTACTCTTGTTAAAACGTAAAAGGTTGCAGGTAAACTACCCCTTTCCCTTAACCGATCTTCACCAAAATCGAAAATCATTGAGACCTCTACAATTCAGGGACGTATGCAAAACATTATTTGATTCTGTTTGAATTTGCGGCTGTTATCGTTTGCCATAGAAAATACGCTTGATAAAAAAACGTTGCAGGTAAACTACCCCTTCCCCTTAACCGATCTTCACCAAAAACAATAGGTCTTGAGTACTCTACAAATCAGGGCTGTATGCAAAACATTATTTGATTCTGTTTGAATTTGCGGCTGTTATCGTTTGCCATAGAAAATACCCTTGTTAAAAAAACGTTGCAGGTAAACTACCCCTTTCCCTCAACCGATCTTCACCAAAAACAATAGGTCTTGAGAACTCTACAATTTAGGGCTGTATGCAAATAATCTTTTGATTCTGTTTGAATTTGCGGCTGTTATCGTTTGCCATAGGAAATACCCTTGTTAAAACATAAAACGTTACAGGTAAACTACCCCTTTCCCTTAACCGATCTTCACCAAAAACAATAGATCTTGAGTACTCTACAAATCAGGGCTGTATGCAAAACATTATTTGATTCTGTTTGAATTTGCGGCTGTTATCGTTTGCCATAGAAAATACCCTTGTTAAAAAAACGTTGCAGGTAAACTACCCCTTTCCCTCAACCGATCTTCACCAAAAACAATAGGTCTTGAGAACTCTAGAATTTAGGGCTGTATGCAAATAATCTTTTGATTCTGTTTGAATTTGCGGCTGTTATCGTTTGCCATAGGAAATACCCTTGTTAAAACATAAAACGTTACAGGTAAACTACCCCTTTCCCTTAACCGATGTTCACAAAAATCAACAGATCTTGAGAACTCTACAATTCAGGGCTGTATGCGAAACATTATTTGATTCTGTTTGAATTTGCGGCTGTTATCGTTTGCCAAACAAACAAAATTACCGTTGCTAAAAAAAAACCGTTGCCGGTAAACTACCCCTTTCCCTCAACCGATCTTCACCAAAAACAATAGGTCGCGAGTACTCTGCAAATCAGGGCTGCATGCAAAAAATTATTTGATTCTGTTTGAATTTGCGGCAGTTATCGTTTGCCATAGAAAAAAAATCTACAGACAGACAGACACACAGACACACAGACAGACAGACACACAGACACTTTTCGGAAAACGACTTTTTTTCATGTTTTGAGTGTAGTAGAATCAGAATCTGCAATAATCTCGAACACGATTTTTTTTGCCATCACCATACTTCCATTCCTTAAGGAATATGGAAGTAAATATCGGTATGGAGAACCATACATGACTTCCATATTCTAAGATTTATATTTAAAATCATTTTCAGCCAAACAGCCAGGCTGTGTCTTACCTGCCTTTTTATTGCTGTATTAAATGAAAAATATTATATTACATTAAAATGAAAAAATTATAATTTTATTGCCTGGCAACAAAATTATTTTATTTTTAACAATTACCATTGTTTCAAAAAGTTTAAATAAATTTTCAAGTACTTTACTCTTGTTAAAACGTAAAAGGTTGCAGGTAAACTACCCCTTCCCCTTAACCGATCTTCACCAAAATCGAAAGTCATTGAGACCTCTACAATTCAGGGACGTATAGAAAAAATTATTTGATTCTGTTTGAATTTGCGGCTGTTATCGTTTGCCATAGAAAATACGCTTGATAAAAAAACGTTGCAGGTAAACTACCCCTTTCCCTTAACCGATCTTCACCAAAAACAACAGGTCTTGAGTACTCTACAAATCAGGGCTGTATGCAAAACATTATTTGATTCTGTTTGAATTTGCGGCAGTTATCGTTTGCCATAGAAAATACCCTTGTTAAAAAAACGTTGCAGGTAAACTACCCCTTTCCCTCAACCGAACTTCACCAAAAACAATACGTCTTGAGAACTCTACAATTTAGGGCTGTATGCAAATAATCTTTGATTCTGTTTGAATTTGCGGCTGTTATCGTTTGCCATAGGAAATACCCTTGTTAAAACATAAAACGTTACTGGTAAACTACCCCTTTCCCTTTACCGATCTTCACCAATATCAACAGATCTTGAGAACTCTACAATTCAGGGCTGTATGCGAAACATTATTTGATTCTGTTTGAATTTGCGGCTGTTATCGTTTGCCAAACAATCAAAATTACCCTTGCTAAAAAAAAACCGTTGCCGGTAAACTACCCCTTTCCCTCAACCGATCTTCACCAAAAACAATAGGTCGCGAGTACTCTGCAAATCAGGGCTGCATGCAAAAAATTATTTGATTCTGTTTGAATTTGCGGCAGTTATCGTTTGCCATAGAAAAAAAATCTACAGACAGACACACAGACAGACAGACACACAGACAGACAGACAGACAGACAGATAGACACACAGACACTTTTCGGAAAACGACTTTTTTTCATGTTTTGAGTGTAGTAGAATCAGAATCTGCAATAATCTCGAACACGATTTTTTTTGCCATCACCTTACTTCCTTTCCTTAAGGAATATGGAAGTAAAAACAGTCTATACTCTTATCAGTATCATCATGGAAATCATTAGTGGCACTCTGTCGAGTGGCAATGGCGCTCAGACACACTTTATCCATTCTAAGAGGTGTATTCACTTATTCATTGATTGTACTAAACAAATGAGAAAAATCAACGCTTTATTTGTAACACCTTTTTTGAGTAATTAGTGTTTGTACAGGTTAGTGAAATTAGAGACTAAATTCAAAATACTCTTTTATTTAAAAGAAAAAAATTGTTACGAATTGCCATTATTATTGTACGAAATAAAAACTATAAATACAACGATAAATGTATAACAGTCTCTAACATAATACGAAAACGCTCACGCAACTTCGAAGTTTACCGACTTTTAACAACTGTATATGTACAGTAAAATTCGCAATTGTTTCTTTGAGTGAAACATGTAGAAAATTATACTAAACAAGCGTAACGTTATGTTTATTAATTAAAAATCTCTATAAATAAAAATATTTTGCCAAAAGCAACGCTAACATTGCAGAATGAACATACTCTTGAAATGACACTTTATCAATACTGCCCATACAATATCAATATCATACCACTGCTAATAATGCCTTTTTGGTGATTGGATTGTAAACTATTAATGTTTGATTTACATCTGACTGTTTGCAAACCTATTGTTTCATGTAATAATAGCGACAATTTTGAATAATGTACGATATATCGGACGTCGGGGCGTTGTGACGGGAAAACGTGATGTCCAATAAGGGTTAACGTGGTCCCCGAAGGGTTAAGAAGGCCTACACTAGGTCGCTAATTGTCAGTCTGAACTCTCCAAGACTGAAATATAATGAAAAATTGGGACAATTCTAATATCATATGTACTGGTAATGGATATCGTTCTTTAATGTTTAATGGCTTAATGTTCAGTGGTCGACGTTTATGGTAATCACAAAGGGACACTAACTTTTGATAACAATAACAGAATGATAACAGTAACCGAAAGCGATGGCAGTCTTACAAGCACATCAATTCTAAGTTTTACAGTCGTCTTACAGTATTTTATGTACATAATTTAGGCTAATATTATAGTCCTGTCGGATGTTCTATTTTAAAGAATAGATTTTATCCGAATCAGTAAATACGATTCGAATGTAAGATATATACTCGTAAGATCGAATGTAAGAGTTTTGGGCTATTTTTCTTATTTTAGAGTGATATTTTTTTTAATGGCAATATTAATAGGCCTATTTCTTTCCTTTAATTCCGTGTACAGTTCTTTTTTTTTAATAATACTCCGTACATTCCGTGTCGCCAATTTCAATCTTTCATTTATTCCAAATCGCTTGTCCTTTTACCATTACCTTCGCCAGCCTGTGTTCTTTGAAAGTTGTGAGTAAATTAAATTAATTTCCCCATTATAGGGTACTAGATTATAGACGGGTAAGTCATGTGGACGGGCTGTCTCCATGACTACTGGTAATTTTTATTCAGAGTTGTCTTCCCCTAGCCTTTGATGCCCCAACACACAACTTCAAGGCACCAGAAAAATATAATCCTACAACAATAGGACGCAGTATTACAGCCGACCAATAAGAACAAAAATAATGGTTAATGATCGAATTCTAGAGAAGGTGAGCCATTTTAATTATTTGGGAAATGAACACTTAGAAAGAATGTCAGATTCCAGACTGGCCAAACAAGTCTGGAAATACAAACCTATAGGACACAGGTGTGTGGGTAGACTCAGGAAGAGGACCTTTGAAGGCAGAACAGGCAGCACCTTGCTTATGGCGTGTTGTGAAGATGACGATGATTTTTTTATGAAGTCTACTAAAGTAAAAAAAGCGATGCATGTAAACCTAGCAGTACTATTGTAGTCTATCAGTACTGTGAGAGATTAATCAATGTGAAACGTATATCATAAATAAAAAAGAAATATGTAACCAAATATATATTATAACACCCGCTTTCTTCGGTTTTATCTGTGTTACGTGCTTTTTATATGTGATCTCTACAGTAGTACTGATATTCGGTTCAAAATTACTTACTTTATATAATAAACTTGGGATTACCTGGTTAAAATCATTGATGTCTTGGGCGCCAATTTGTAATAATGATTACAAATATATTTTGTGTTGTAATTGTCTTTACTTACTGGTAATGGTTTGGTTAATTAATGGTTTAACG
This sequence comes from Magicicada septendecula, assembly GCA_034769895.1. Classification (NCBI taxonomy): domain Eukaryota; kingdom Metazoa; phylum Arthropoda; class Insecta; order Hemiptera; family Cicadidae; genus Magicicada; species Magicicada septendecula. The sequence continues at coordinate 203,622,012 of CM068375.1, read as the reverse complement.
ATTATCTGGTTACTTCTTCTCCGGTTGGGTAATACGATTCACTAAGATTTATTATAAATTAAATAGGTTGGTCAGTTTATTGAAATAATTAGAATTATGCCCTGTGCTCACTGGTATGTATCTAGGATGTTCTAAAATGTATTTTAATTTTTTTTTTTTTTTTACTTGAGATATTAAATGTTTGTATTAATGATTATTTGTGAGTTTCATCTTATCTATTCTCTTTATCTGAATTGAGTTCACTGACCTAGTTAACTCGTTTAAATAGCACGGTTTGTGCCAACATAAGTGCTGCCAACTTATTCTTCTGGAGTTGAAGTAAACACTAATGTTCAAAGTTGATTATAAAATTTTAATTATTATAAAAATAATACGTCATACACCATTAATTCTTTTCAGTTTTTCTTTTATTTTCTTTTAAAATTTTCTTCTTCTACCATTAAAATGAAGAACATTTCTCATAATATGAATTAACCAGGCTTGTTGTAGTTGTAGCTCAACAGTTGGTAATATGAGTTCAAAAATCTCAGAGATGTAGGCTATGTTTACGTTTTGAAATTATAACCCTTATGAGTTCTTTTGACCACAATAATTAACAAAAAATGCCTTTTTGAAGAACAAAACATTACAATATAAAATTAAATATGATATTATGAAACAATAACTTAAAATCTAAAGTGACGAACAGTTCGTATTTTCGTACAGTGTCCGGTGTCGGTGTTAACCTAGTTTGGCTAAGTTATTTAATTAAACATTGAATATTAAAACAAAATACTATAGTTGCACATGAAATAATATTAATAGTGTTAGTGTTTATCTACAGTGGTGATATAAACATAAGTTCACCAGTGTCTATTACAAGTTACTATGGGATCGTGATCATTAATTAATAAGTTCATTATAAATTCTCAAAATAAACGCTATACTTTCCTTTTCTTTATATTTTCTTTATAATTCACTATTATTAATTATTCACTGTAATGTCCTTTAATGATTAAGACCACTTCACTACGCTTGACGTTCACTGTTGGGTTACATTCCCCTTTTGTAGGTTAGACTGGTTTGTTTACACTGCACATAACCTCAATCAGGATCAACTCTTTTGTGACAAGACTATTTACATTTTTTGTATCACACAGGGATCGTTCTTTACTACTGTATGATGACCGGCGAAAGACTGATGCGTTGCCGTTGCATTATGGGTTAATTCACCTGACCGGTGAAAGGTTCTGATTGGCTGAATTATTAAACATTTTCGTTTTTAATGACAAAAATTCCGTTTTCAGGTTGATGCTCATCAACAGACGCCAAGTTAAGCGTCCCTTTTTTTAATCAAATAAATATATTAAAAAATCTTAAAACTGACATATCTTCCTTATGCTACTCACAATTAACAATATATTACTACCATTAATCAGCATTTTTTATGCTGATCATTTTGAGACCTTTTAAGGCATGGTTCTGTTCAGTAATAATAAGTGCAAAAGGAGCATACCATCCACCTACTTGACCTTGTATTTCCAAAGTCCTTGAGAGAGCACGACCTACTTGCAGTCATCGGAGGAGTCACTCCGGGCGCTGCTACCATGCAGGGGCCTTGAGCCCCGTCCCCCCATCAGCTACGAGCTACGAGTAATAATAAAATAACAATTTTCACTGATTGATTTAGTCTAGTATTCGTTATAAAATATTAATTTTTCTGTTCCATCATTTAATTCTTATTTGTATAATTAGTTTTACTTTAACATTAGCCTATATGGTTTAACAATAGTGATAATAATTATAAACATCAATTTATTATAAAAACTTAGTATTGCCATCTAGGCCTAATCATGTCCATGCTCATTGGGACCTTAATTCCTTTCTCAAACTGAAATTACTTAATTCTACTACAAAGTAACAACTCTTATTTATCACTTGTGCTCTACTTGAACTTTTACAATATATTTTATACTTCCGTACAAGCTTTTTTCCTTGTACTGTCCAATATAAACTTCCACATTAGCTGTATGAAGTGTTTGTCAAAGCTGACAACTTATTATTTACATTATGCCTGGTCGATTCTTGACATTTCTCATTATTACCTTCTTACTCTACTAACATACATTCTTTATAATCTATACTATATCATTTAACAGGTTTTATTTACATAAATTGTTATCATTTTTCCTACCCAGTACATGTAGGCTTTTGTCTCAACAGTTTCTTACTATTTACATTATTACTTAGTTCCTAAACATCAATAGTTAATTATACTTGTCTTACTTATTATTCTGTTTGTTGTTCATACTTTTTATCATGAAACAATTTATCTTACTTTCTTCTTTATTTCTTTGTCTTGCTTTAACATAGACATATGTTGCATAACCTAACTTTCACACTCAGATATGATTATTCTCTGACTTTTATTTCTTTTACTTCAAATTTTATCTAGTTTATAAATTTTCCTGATTGGTAAGCCATTTAAGATCTGCTGTATAGGTTTTCACCTATTTTTTACAACATTACATATGCAGTTTACTAGAGTTATTTATTATCAAGTTCCAGATAATCATATTTGGTATTTTGGTCTTATTATTTTATTTCATGTTCATCTCAACTTTACTATTTAACACATATTTTACATTATACAGGTTCCTTACTTAATTATTATTCTGTTCTTCATTATTAGGATAAGATAATTAGTTAGGTTAGGGTATATTCTTTATGTAGAGGGAAACATCACGTTACAATATTCATGTACAGAACTTACCAAATTGTCGTACGAAACTTGTTGTACATAACGTTAGCTCTTCAAACGAAAATAATTCATTAGCGAAAAAAACTCGGCACAAATTAAAATAAAGCGGATAAATTTTAAAGAATGTGTTTTAATTAAATTTAGCACAGACGTACGATATTATTTTCACACAAAATTACATTATTTATATTATTATTTATTACAAACAGTACTCTAACTGCAGTATTTTTACACGTCATTAAACACACCGAAAAAAAATTTAGTTAAATTCTGAAAAAAATTTATTAAATATAAGTAACACAAAATTAAAGTAATGTCAATAAACATCAAATTTGTAAACGAGATTCAAACACTGTATTGCAGCTACACTAATTTTTAAAAATTCATCTGTAGTCGATTACCTGTTGTCTTTTATCTGTTGTAGTCGATTAAGGTCATTATAAATATCTCGTATTAATAATATGTTTGAAAACCTTTAGCTTTCTGGTATACATACTGCCGCAAGATGTCTAATACATGCTGTAATTCTTTATTTGTTCTTACCGGTAGAATTTCTTCACAGACATTCCCATCGACTTCAGACGCTTCTGTTTGCGTTACTTTAAAAGTAGAAGCGATTATTTCAGACGTCTGGCTCAGCAAGTTTGGTCACTACGGTAACATATTTATCCATTGTCGTCCAATTATCGTACTCTTCGCTCACCTCTTCTCCCCTCCACACCACCCCACCCCACCCTCTTCGGTGGGTGGATATTTTCTTCCAAGCCTTCTTCCACAATTACACCTTATTCAATAAACCCGCTTCGTTTAAAACAATTTTTAATGGTATTTTCGATCATCTGATTCCATGATATTGCTAAAAGATCCAAAGCGTCTAGAAAACTTATTTTTTATTTTTTTTATTTATTTTTTTTTTTTTTTGCTAATTCGTTTGGAGTTGTAGCTTGTTATGCTTTCATGTGCAACAAAATCTTTGAACACATTTCTCCACGGTAGGACGTTTTAGAGTTCTAGTTATTCTTCGGTCACAAGGTTGGATAAACACCGTTGTATTGGCTGGAAGTTTCACCACATGAATTTTTTTTTAAATACACTAACGCTTTGTGCTTTACAGTTGTCTACAATTAAAGCAATTCCTTGATCAAGAGCGTTATACAATTTAATTAACCACTGATTAAAAATGGCTGCCGTCATGTAACCATAAGAGTTTGCATAATACTCTACTGGTAAGTTATTTACTTATTTGAAAGATCGACGACTTTTTGCTTTTCCAATAACCAAAAGATGTATTTTGTTACCGGACATATTGAAGAAGCACAAAGCAGTAATACATTCTTTAGAAGTTTCACAACCTTTGCCATATTTGTTCTTGAATAAATAAGAAGCGTGCAGAAGCAAAGCACAATAGTGAGTTCTAATTTCATCCGCGTTGTATACGTTCCAGGAAAGATACATAGGCCGTACGTTATTTATCCAGTTCTCAGCTCCCGTAAAGTCGGCGTCTTCCTATTAAGCTTGAATTTGTTTGAAGGCAATCTTCTCTTTTTTCTTCCAACGATGAAACTATCTATCGGTGGCAACAACTACCAGGGTTAGGGCAGGTAAAACGTATAGAAGACATAAACGCTGTAGCGAAAGTATACACTTGAAAACGTGAAGAATACGCTTCGTAGTAAGAGAGCCGAGCGCAAGATCGAGAAAAATGACAAGAAATCGATGACGGAGGCCAAGTGGTAAGTAAGATTAAGCCAAGGAGTACTCCAATGCAGAGTACGTCTCAGAGTAAGTAAATGACATAGGGGTGGAATAATTAGTATATTCACACGAAGCCTTTTCAGAATCCAATTATTGATGCAATTCTTCTGGTGAAAATGATATATAGTTTAATAGAACCGCTTACTTTATATGGTAAGAAACCTTTACGAATTGGCAAGAAAATAAATAGAGAAAACGACAACATGTGCAAGTGTAATTAAAGTTGATCTGGGAAAAGTCAGGATGAGACGGGTACAGATTTTGAAGTATCTGGCTACTAGAGACTCAGTGAATAAAACAGAAGATATTATATTTATAATAGTGTTAGAAAGAATAATGTGTATCTGAATGAGGAGGCTTCTAATCTGAAGTATTGAACTCGAAACAGCAAACAAGTCATAAACTCTTTGTATAAAGCAAACTCCTCTAACTCTCGAACTAAAGCGAAGAGAAAGAACGAATGATCAAAAACAAGAATAAACAGATAGTTCTCTGCTAGACGTGAATATTGTAGCGTCACCAATTTATAAAGATCTACAAGCTACTATTAATAGATAAAACTATGCATAGAACATAATCAGGACAATCGAAAAATAACTTGTAAAGGATGTATGACAATTAAACATAAATGATATCAAGTGAATAATAACAACCAATTAATTTTATAAAGTAAAAGAAGTGTAAACTAACCCAACCACTATAAATAAAGAATAGAGTATCTACAGAATAAATAGAGTAGAAAATAGAACTCCAAACTATAAGAAAAATAAGTATTAAAATAACAGACCAGACATACTAAATGACATGACTATAACAATAACTGAGACTTAAAATAAAAAGTTACCCAACAAGATTAGGAGAGTGAAGTAATAACAATATGATTATGAGATAAATAATAATATAAGATAATAAGATTGTGTCTTCCCTTCAAACTATACAATTTATGTAACCAACTGAATATCAGAAAGGACTGATTAGTAATTAAAAATGTACTTAGAATATAAGATAATCTGCATAATTGTAATCAGAAGGATAAATAGTAAATAATACTATTAATAAATAGTAATAAGTGATTAAAATAACTAATAAAAACAAAGCATGTGAACTAAATTTAGTTAGTGAAGGTAAAAGGGGACAACCTAACCTAAAAAGCTGTGAAATCACACTTGTAAATACAAAATATGTAGTAAAAATGATATAAAACTATTGGATGTTATATCTAGATGAAACTAGATAACCTAAAGACAATTCTAAGACAGATATCAGGTCACCAAGATGTTGTAATTTTTGTAATTAATGTAAAATAACATGAGGAATATGATAGAGTATAAAGGACTAATATGGTACAATAAGAAAACAACAGAAATACCAATAATAAGTGTATGTGAATAGTATGAGTATAACAAGTGATGAGTGGAATACCTATTGATCAATAAACCAAACAATAATTGTCACTAATAATGAAACACTAATAATATATCTCATGAGCATGACCTGTTGCACCAAGCTGCAAGGTTCATTAGTTAACATAACCAGAAAATAAGAATGTCAAGATGAGACAAGCTATTGTAAAACTTAAAAGGAAATAAGATGAGTAATTAGGAATAAGATATTAACAGAATAAAAAAATGTATAATATAGAAATAAGGAGAAATAACAAGCTGCCTACTTGTACAAGAACTCATGTGATTTTAATGACAATATACAAGAAAAAAGGCATGTCTTGAGCAAAATTAAGTTAACCAAAAGTTGATATGGTTCTTTAGGATTAAGTATCAAGTGTTACAAATTATTAGTATTCAATCATTATATTGTATGAAGTAAAACTAACTCTTAATGCTATAGGCATCATGAAACCTAGAAACAGATTCTGTATTTCTTTCACCATTGAGTGTTTATAATGTTAAATAATAACAGCCAAGAACTTTGTATTAGTTGTATTCAATGTATGTGATATCAGAATGTTAATTAAATAGCTATATGACATATTTTAATAAAACTGTTGTATTAGAATATAAGTTAGAAATATTATCTTTGTTAATAGTGAACAGAATTATGCCTTGTGAGGTATCTAATTGTTTAGTAGAACAAATTCCAGGTGATGGTAACCTTATATTTGTATTCACAAGTAGCATACTGAATTAATACTGGGGTGTAATAATAAAGCAATGAATGCTCATTAAGGTGTTAACAGTGAATATAAAAAATATATAAAAGGAATTAAGGAAAGTATAGTGATATTTATAAAACACTTACTTAATTTACCACAATATATGATAATGTAATTAGAACTTATTGAGCATCTGTAACTATTTTTAACACTACACAACCAACAAAACTATTAATTTAATAACTTTCCACTGATTATATGTAAATTAAGGTTAAACGTGGATAACCTCCCAGGCATGTGTTAACCTCCAATTTTGACGTCAGTGTTCAGACGAACTTTATTGTATTAGGTTAAGAAATTATTAAGTTTATATGTAATCACACTCCTATGACAAGATTGTACATTAGTTAGAGACATTATTCGTTACGTATTTTGCAGTTAAAAGAACCTTATTGTATATAAATAACATAGATGATTTTGTCAACTGAACGGTTTATGAAACCGTGTTACCAACCCTGAGATATGAGTTTCTAACCAGATAACCGATGGTTTTCAATAATGATAATCGAATCAATTGTTTAAAAAAAGGGATTGCAATTACATCATACTATGAATAAAAACATTTTAACAACATTAATGAAGCATGAATTTATTTTATTCAATCAACAAGCTTTTAGTGGTTTGAGTTAAGGTTATGTTTACACCTAAGTCAGTTGATAGCACCCATGGCCCGCCGAATTGAAGTATTTCAAATATTCAATTAATCATCAATGACTATAACTTTATGAATAGTGTTGTCACCAGCGAAGAATCAACAATCGAAGTAAGTAATTATGTATCATAACAACCTAATTAGTTATAATCACAACATCAAGTAACGATTGCTACGGGCGGTGTAATTCAACTTATACAATTCAATTTAATTAACTCATTCCATTAGTGACGTGTGTAAACATGATTTTTCAACAACATGACCAAGAATAATAATATTTAAGTACAGTAAAATCACGATATCTTACCAATTGGCGTACAACGTGAGACGTTACAAGTATCTAACATTTATTCCTACCACTAAAATTAAATAAATAGTAAATAAAGAATAAGCATAACGACCAACGAAGTGGAGTGTTATAATATATAGGATTTTATATAAAGAAATAAATGGTTGTAAAGCCTCATGAGAAATACGCATCTACAGCTGGAAAATTTATTACGCACAACAGCTACGTGAACATGATATTACACGATACGGATAACAGGAGAAATGCTTACCCGAAGGGCAAGAAAGAGGATACAATGATTCCAGAATTGTATTGAAAGGTTAGGAAGAGTTTAAACAAAAGGCGATCAACCAAATGATAAATGGGAACTATGGTTGACCAAAAATCTTTTGATTTTGATTATAAATGTGAATTACAACATGTTTAATAAAACGTTACTTACTTTGTTAAATGCAAAGCAAACATACAGATTAGTAAAGTCTGAATACAGATTCGGCTAAGCGCTGTGCGATGTGTTGCCCAAGGCATTGCTTTCTTCTGTTCAGGGCGTACGTCATGTAGGCCACGCTGCCTACTGCACAATACCGACTGACGACGGTGAAAACAATCAGCAGTAGACATTGTTATGCTCGATACACGTACAATAATACACGGTTGCTGCTGCTCATGCAGAGGAGATTTCTCCCGTGTACAGGCAACTGGTTGTCAATAAAGTACAGTTTCACTTACTTTTACAGTTAACATTAACATTTAAAACCACTCGTGAAGCGAATGCCGCTGTTTGGCATCGATTCAGAAAACAAATAGGCTTATACTTTTCATTGTAAAATGTTCTGCTTCAGTCTGTATGGTTTCTAACAGTGTAATCGAATAGATCAGTTCGCTTGGCTTCAACGGCAAAACCCTGTCGACAGATTGAGAGATCACTGTGAATTCATCCCAGACTGGAAAATTAGAAATGTTAACAGCAAAGGAAAAGTACGTTCTTTTTTGTGAGGGAATAAAATCAACACTAGCCAAACTATACCAGTTGTCGCCACTTCCCGAGATACCCAGTTTTCAATGTTGTTTTCAATGCTCGCGAAAAGTTAACCACAATGCACTGGATCACCACCTATCTCAAATACTACTTAGGGTTCAATATCTTGTTTCGGTCTCGAGTGGAGTCTGTGTTCAAATTTATGTGAGGCTTCATTGTCGAATACTTAAGTGGTAAATGACAAGTATTAAAATTAACTCATTAATCAAGTGGTATTAGGACTGTAAGCTTTCAAGGAAAAGTAACGTGTTTTGGTTCGTGTTGCTCTATAAGGGAAGGCGTTCGTGGTTATCATATCTGTTCGAGGCTCCTTTCTCATCTGTGAACATAACAAAATGAAATATAGGAACAGAGATGTACAATAATTTGGACAATTGTGTCCAGATAGCAACCACTAAATATAGAAAAAATTTATTATGGAAGCATGAGACATTAAGTTGGATGACCTTTTTTAATGCTGTAATGTTTTCTGGAATTCTGTAAGTAATGTAGAGACGCTTAAAAGTAACAATACGTTCCTCACTCGATCCGAAATATTGTTGCCAGTACACTTTTTAACAATAGATTCGAAAATCATTGTTTATGGCCTGAACGTTGTTCAGGTAACCTGTTCGGGGGTCTCAGTTAGTTGTATCTCATAACAACGACGAGCAGTTTCGAGTACTCTTCTTGCAAGTTTTCAATGAAAAACGATTGGTTTCCAACTTACACTCGCATATTCAGGTTAAAATATCACTGAGAATACAACACTATTTTAAACCGTAGAACAATGAGCACAACGCAAACGAAATAACGTTACTTAACGTCTGTGTTGAGTTCAATATTTTATATGCGGTTGGTAACAGACCGCATTCGTAGCCGCAGAGGTCATCTAGTCTATGTTCTCTTAGCGGGACCACTAGTTGAAGCTCGGAACACGGTACAATCACGTACTTGGCCCCAGCCTATCTCCAGCTATTTTATTATTTCTACTATCAGCATACTCTAAACAATAGTTTATAATGAAGGTGCAACTGTGAACACGAAAAGTGACGTAATTTCACTCGATAGTTGCAACGACAGTGTATACACACACATATACTTATCACGTAGGCCTATTAGAATACCTTTTTGAGTAAGAATCGTTTTTGATAAACTGAAAACACTTTATTGCAACTCAAAATAATTGTTTTTGCAATGGATGTATACCTTAATCTGTTTTTCAACATACTCCCCGTCGACCTCTAAGCATTTTTTTACTCAGCGAGACCAAGCTCGATGTTTCCGTAGTTAAAGAACTCCCTTGCAAGTTTTTGAACCAGTCGGTGACATTTTGGTAGACGTCATTTAGTATGTATACGGTTTACATCCAAAAATTCTATTGATTTTAAGAAAAGATGAAAGCCAGATGACGATAGATCCGAACTGTATGGAGGATGATCCAGTATCTCTCTACGAAACTGTCGCAGCAGTTTTCTAATGTGAGAATGCGCGTTATCATGAAGCAACATGCCCGTTTAGTCAGTTCCATGTTGCCCATGCCAAAGGTTCCGTATAGCATTATCACTTTAAATTTTCACAGTACCTATCAGCATTGATGGTTTCCCCTCGAGGCAGATGACTATTCGATTCCAGAAAACCTTTGCCATTACTTTCAAGGATGAAGGATGAAGGATGTTTCAAGTAAAAAAAAATCTTGATTGTAAACTAACATTAGGCCTATACTAAATAACACAGGCCTACACATACAGAATGTAAAGTAAAAGGTGTCCTCACTACACATATATGGAATCTATGCATAAACATAATATACAAATTCTTTTAAATATAGGACTGATGACGAACCAATATTCCATTTGGCCACCGTTTTGTGTTTTGAAGGACAAATTTATATTTCAAGAAAATTTAAGACAGCTTAATATAATTTGGTACATTTGTTTACGTTAATATTCTTTAATAAATATAAAATCAAGGTTTTTATGCGATCTCAAATTTCAAAATGGCAGACATTTTAATTTTTGGATCAATAACAGCTCTGTAAATTATAATTTTATCAAATTATGGTTCATCGAGTAAATTGTTGAGCAGTTTATCGTGAACACGATGCCACCTTGTGTACTGAAATCTAATAAAAAATAAACATGTTATGGCGGACAACACCCTACTGTATTAGAACAAATAGAAACTGTTTAACGTGAATACGGTCTAATCCTATCAACGCTGAAATGAAAAAAGACGGTTTTACCGTTTAAGAATTCATAATAAATGTTCAAAGGGCCCTCCTTATATTTGGCCAACACAGATCTGTAGTCTACAATGCAAGAATCTTCTTACTAGTTAGAAAACGCCTCGATTATTTCAGATTTGCTGGGAACCTTTAATACATTTTACTGCAGATCCTCAGTGTTTTGAACTACATTTAAGTTCACTATGGTTTTAAGATGTTTTCATATATAAAAATCTAATCTATTTAGATCAGGTAATCTAGAAGGCCATCGCTAGTCTACCTTTCACCATTACGATCGTCTAAAAAACCAAGTACGAGGGTCATTCAATAAGTAAACAGCAAACAGTTGTAGAAAATAAATTAATTGTAGCAGCTGATTGAAACTTTCAGGAGTGTTACCTGGCAACGTCGTTGTGAGTTTTGATCAGCTGTTCAATAATATATTGCATAAACGTAACCAATACAGTTTTATTTACGATGGCGTGTCCTCTTGAGGACAGTACTTTCGAAGAACAGCGTTCTGTTATAAGATTTGTTGGATTTGGAACCACTATAACCACTAATTTGGATTCACTATTTTGAACCTGAGTCAAAGTGACAAAGCATGGAGTGGAAGCATCCCAGTTCACCCGCCAAAAAGAAATTCAAAACCCAGCCATCGGCTGGTAAGGTGATGTTAACCATCTTTTGGAGCTCCCAAGGCCCAATTTTCTGTGATTACCTACAAGACCAGCGTACCATCAATAGTCAGTACTATTCTGACATGATTGTGAACAAAGTTAAGCCTGCATTGAAGAAGAAATGTCCGGGATAGCAGAGGAAAGGTGTGATTCTTCTTCACGATAATGCCTGCCCACACACGGCAAAACTGACGCTCGAAACAATAAAAAATGTAGGTTGAGAGATCCTGCCTCATCCCCCTTATAGCCCTGACCTTACCCCATCTGACTTTTTCTTGTTTGGCCCACTCAAGGAGACTTTGCGTGGTGTCAAGTTCAACAGCAATGAAGAAGTGAAGGAAAAAGTCCAAAACTGGCTTCGACATCAAGGTAAAGAATTCTTTGCTGAGGGAATAAAAAAGCTTGTAAAGAGATGGGATAAGTTCATAGACGTTGCTGGAGATTACGTTGAAAAGTAAAAAAAATTGTATTGATTGAATAAAAGGTTTTTGCTCCACAGCTGTTTGTTTGTTTACTTATTGAATGACCCTCGTATATTGTAATTAAAGTGCTTGAGCATCATTATCCATAAAGACTATTCGATTTCTTGTGGCTAGTAGAACCTCTACATTGTAGTTCGGTAAAATTGTTTTCATGAAATTCAAGATAATTCTGGCCATTAAGTCTTTCAAGAACTTACCGAAGTAACCAACTCAGACATTATTGACAGAAAAGAATTGCTGGAATGTGTGATGAGGATTTTCTTCTACCCAGTAATTATTCCTATGGACATTAGTAATTCTATTTCGTGTAAAACGTGCTTCACCAGTGAACATGACGGATACCAATTAAGTGCGGTTCAATTGCAATGTTGTGTAGAAAGGTAATTAAAATGCCCATCTCTGTTCATAGTCAACATCTTCAAGGGCTTGTATTCTTTGTAGATGGTAAGGTTTTAATTGTTGGCTTTGTGAAATCCTGACTCACAGGTTCCTGAGAATCACACGTTCAACTATAGCATTTCTTCTCCCTGTACTTCAGGATTTTCTTATAGCGCTTGGGGATTTTCTCCGATTTCGTTCAATACTCTTTCTTCCTTCTTATAAAAGGTTACCTCGATCAATGGTTCGGGGAACAGAAGATCCCGTTTCTCTTACCCGATTATGCATCCTAACAAGCGTTGTATCATTCGTGAAGATTTTGTTGGAAAAGCGTTCTGCTAAAGTCGCAGTTTCCCAATTGCAGTATGAAAATTCATAGATGAAACCCATAGCTGACATTTCAGCAAAAATGTAATTAACTATTTTCGACAATTGAAATATAAACAATGAATAAAGAAACACAAAGAAATGTATTTAAAACTTGACTTGAAAAACTAACTGACGATATTATTTACTTAAAATACACTCTACATAACTGAACTCTACTAAAACAAGCAGACGATTTACAAATCGAATCAAGTATCATTTTAATAATTTTAATTCTTGTGGCTCAAATTATAATGAGTAAATAGTTGTCGTTAAATTTATTAAAAATTATTAATTTCATTGATAGTCCATCCGTTATTTAGTTATAAATTACTGTTGCTGAGTGAATTTGAAGAAACCATAGTAATAACTTTAAATCAGTTTTTTTCTATAGGGAAGGAGTAGGGGGAAAATAAGGGTTCAAACGCACAAAGGAATGCCGCCTTTCCCACGGTCCGAGATTTTTTCCCACGCTCTCCCCACCACCTCTGGACCCGCAGCATCCCAATGGACCACAGCATCCGCGAATTTCCGCGAATAAATTTTTTTATCTTTTTAATTTGATTTTTTTATTTTTTTAATTAAATTGATTTGCATATCAAGGGGTGGGTGGGGGTTGTGGGATGAGGTTCAATGGACCACCTGCATCTGTGATTATAATTTTTTATTTTTTTAATAAAGCTGATTTGCATATCAGTGGGTGGTGGTGGGTGGGAGGTTCCAACTTGATGCATTTTAGTGTATATTAAAATATATGATCAGAGTTACCAACCTTTGCATGAGTTCAAATTTGTTGTGTGTTATAATGTATATTAAATCTATATGATCAGGTGTACCAACCTTTGCATGGATCCTCTTTGTATTATTATTATAGTGTATAGATATTTTATATGAGCAGGTTTGCTAACATTTTCTGTGGCGGGGGGAGGGAAATTCAAATATGTGTTATATAGTGTATATATTAAAATATATGATCAGGGTTACCAATCTTACATTATTGTGTATAGAGCAGATCTGCCAACATTTTTTGTCTCTTCTGTGGTGGGAAATTCAAACTATATGATCATGATTGTTACTCTCTCTCTCACATTTGAATGTAAGTAAAACTATCTCTCTCTCTCTCTCTCTCTCTCGTTGTGAAACCGTTTCTCCTCTCTCTCTCTCACTGTGTACATTGAGTAGAGTAGTCGGTGTGATGATTAAATAATTTTATCTCTCTCTCTCTCTCTCTCTCTCTCTTTCTCTCTCTCTCTCTCTCTCTCTCTCTCTCTCTCTCGTTGTCAAACGTTATGTTCAAACCGTTTCTCCTCTCTGTGGTCATTACCGTGCATGTATATTGTAGCGTGACAGATAATCCACACAAATACATTACTCAATGATCGTTGATAAAGCTCTAATATATGGAATATCCAGATGAGAATCAATTAAAATGCACTATTTACTAATATATTCACAAGAAAGGTTAAATAAAGAAAAATTCTGCAAATAATATAATATAATACAAAAATAAAAACCCAGAAGACTAAAAATGTTAATAACAAAATTACCCAGGTAAGATAGAAGCAGGCAATTAATATACCCCGACAAGGAAACCAGACCAGAAGAAACAAAGGCATACACAGCGAAAAACTACAGAAGAAAGAAGAATACTTAAAACTAAAGAAGAAAAGAAGAATAACCAAATCTACGGAAGAAAGAAGAATAATCAAAACTAAATCTACTGAAGAAGGAAGAAAGAAGAATAACCAAAACTACTGAAGAAAGAAGAATAATCAAAGCTACTGAAGAAAGAAGAAAGAAGAATAATTAAAATTATTGAACAAAGAAGGAAGAAGAATAACCAAAACCACTGAAGAAAGAAGAATAATCAAAACTAAAACTACTGAAGAAGGAAGAAAGAAGAATAATCAAAACTAAATCTACTGAAGAAGGAAGAAAGAAGAATAACCTAACTCAAAGAAGAAAGAAGAATAATTAAAACTAAAGAAGAAAGAAGAAGAATTAAAACTAGAGAAGAAAGAAGAATAACCAAAACCACTGAAGAAAGAAGAATAATTAAAACTAGAGAAGAAAGAAGAATAACCAAAACCACTGAAGAAAGAAGAATAATCATAACTAAAACTACTGAAGAAGGAAGAAAGAAGAATAACCAAACTACAGAAGAAAGAAGAATAATTAAAACTACTGAAGAAAGAAGAAAGAAGAATAACCAAAACTACTGAAGAAAGAAGAATAATCAAAGCTACTGAACAAAGAAGAAAGAAGAATAACCAAAACTACTGAAGAAAGAAGAATAATCAAAGCTACTGAAGAAAGAAGAAAGAAGAGTAATTAAAATTATTGAACAAAGAAGAAAGAAGAGTAACCAAAACTACTGAAGACAGAAGAAGGAAGAATAATCAAAACTAAAGAAGAAAGAAGAATAACCAAATTTACTGAAGAAAGAAGAAAGAAGAATAACCCAAAACTACTACTACTAAAGAAAGAAGAAAGAAGACTAATTAAAACTACAGAAGAAAGAAGAATAATTAAAATCACTGAAGAAGGAAGAAAGAAGAATAACCAAAACTACAGAAGAAGGAAGAATAGTCAAAACTAAAACTACTGAAGAAAGAAGAAGGAAGAATAATTAAAACTAAAGAAGAAAGAAGTGAGACGACCCATATAAAACAAAAACCCCATAGGTAAAGAACCCCAAAAACCCCAAAATCAATGAATGTCCAAAGAGAAAGTATAACACCCCAAAAAACCGTATCACTGTAAAACTGACAAAAAACTAAAAGTGTTAGTAGTATTAAATATTAGTGCATTCAAAAAGTTATTGTTTAGTTTGTATAAACAAATCTTCACAGTCCCCCCCATGGTTGAATATTTCATGTTAAAAACTAGAAAAAGACTAGTAAATATATTAATAATTCACCATGGACAAGTGTAAGTGATCAAATTATAACTAATAAACTTTGAAAAGGTGCATGAGTTACAGTACAAAGTAATAAACTTTAAGTTTTGTGAACAGTGTCTACTTTGATAATGAAATAGTAATATTACTAATAAAAAGCTACTAAAGCTGTATGAACATTCCATAGAATGGAATATGACTTAGATAGCCAGAGTTATACTTTAAGAGGGGGCATAAATCCTGTAAAATGGGGAATTACAGAACCAACTGTTAATGTTGAAGTAGTAAAAGATGTTAACCATTATATGTAACCAGGATGTTAGGTTCCTATTACATATAATAATTAGATAAGTAAGGATTATTCATAAGAAATATTAGTGTTATAATTTGTTATTTTATTGTTCATTTTAATTTAGGAATGCCCTATATAAAAATAGATATCATTCCGATGTAATAGAATATTTTAATTATGTTATTAGGTGATATACAAAACAATGTTATTCAGAACACCAGTTTTGATATAGAGAGGTGTTATATGTTAATTATATAATCAATAATTACTGTTATACCAGTCAAAGAACTAATTTTTAATCAAATATATAAGAATCAGAAGTCAGAGAAGGATATAAAATAACTACATTAGTAAAAACTTTTGCAATTAGCCACACATCAAATCTAGGCCATATAATGAATTTAAACTGCAGAATAATTAATAAACCTAGTCTTATAAGCCAGTTAAACTGACAATATTTATGCAAAATAAACTCAACATATTATATACTATGTAAATAAGGCTTTCTAAAGATATGGTCATTATATGAGTAAAATTATTTATTTGTCTAATAAAATACCATTAGAACTGAAATAGATTCACTGACATTATCATAGGGGGAGTCATATACAAATGAATTGTATTTTAAAAACCATTAATAGTAAACTAAATTGCAATAAAATAAGTGAGAATTGATAATTATATCAATTTCAGATTTAATAGAATAATAATTATATTAGGGAAAATGGCTATTATTTGCTTAGAAGACAGGAAGTATAATTTTAGGCCTACCTCCCAAAAAATATAAGAAATATAATTTTCAGATAAAACTTTGTAACACTAACTTAATTACTATCAAAATAAGTAGAATAGAATAGTGAAAACGAATATGTATTTAATATTTCAAACAGTTAACTAATAACGAAATTACTTTCTGAGCATAATGTACGATTTTAAAATATGTCGGAAGTTAAGATGATTTGAAACAATGTATGAGATATATTATATAGGCTAAGATTTTCATGAGACGAAGGAAATCCAGACAGTTCATTATTAAACCTTGAAGAGAGCACTTAATGTGAATATTTGATAGAACCAACCTTTAATGGCTGTTACGTTATAACAGAGTTCGGAATCATTTTGTGTAAAATTAAATTTTTGAACTATTTTAATTATTGTGAAGTGGTGAAGTTGTCCTATGAACTACATAACACCAATAAACGGAATCACATATAACTAATTAAATGAAATAACACTGAAATCGCACCAAATACCAAGTGAAAATTCGAGGTTAAACTGACACACATAAACACCAGTAGATATACCCATTTAACAACATTTTTACACCAAGTGAACTATTCCATCATACACCAGTGACAATAAACTATACCCCAGAAGATCATATACAATTGCGAAGAACAATTAACCGAAGAAAGGACATATTTATTCCAACAAGTACTTCGTCAACATTAGAAGCTATCAACGCGCATGCGTCAGGCGGCCATTTTGATCCAATATCATCACCGCAATAAGACACGACTGTGGGCTGCACTTTGGGTTTGAATAAAATTATATATATAAACTTTTATTATTAATAGCTACCATTGTATTGTTTAAATTTAAGACATTTTTAGAATTGTAAGTGTTATACTTTCATGCCCCTGACCTTCTCTGGCTTTTTATATTAATAACCGTTTAAAGAACCTATTGTTATAATACAAATGTAAAATTCTTATATCGACCGGCCCTGAGCGAGTCGATACGGTATTGTAACATCGATATTTAATCAACCAAATTTATTATTTTGTTTAATAAACGTTTGTTTTTTGGTAAATTGAAGTTGATTTCTCTTATAAAAGGACATAACCGTTAATTAATCAAGAAAATTAGATAACCTTTAAAGGCAGTATAGGTGAACCTACCACCTTTCAAGAATAAGAAGAAGAGAGCCGTTTTCATCTAAAATTGGAGTTAACTGGATTATCTTGTTAACAAATTTACAGAACGGAAATTTATTACCAGAATAAACACAATACCATCATAATTATAATTACAATCAACAACCTCGATTTATTCCTAAATTTTAAGAACATAAATACACCGAAAACATTTTTTCAGAATTTATTTTTTTTTTATAAATATAAATTTTAAATTTATATTTTATTTCAAATTGCTACCACAGCAATATACACCGAGTTTATTTGATATCAACAAAGACCAGGAACATTACCAAATCGACGTTTCCCAGAGCGGAACGTCACTACTACACATACACACCATAAAAATTATTCTGGGTAATATTATACCAGAACACTACTACAATTACGATTATATTATGGTTTTATTACAAAAGTGAAGACCAACAGTGAGAGCATAACGAAGACTAGAAGACATTAGTTACGTTACTACACACATTATAAATTAAGTTATATTTTGTAATAATCACGTAATATTACAATATGACTTTAGAAAGTTTATATTTATTCGACAAATATTAACTGTGTACATACTTACAACGCCCTCTCTCTCACTCGTCGTCAAAACGTTGACTTCATTTTTCATTGTATTAAATAATTAACAAATATTAACTATGTGTGCGTGTGTGTTGTCAACTACTTACATGCGTGGTCTCTCTCTTAACATAACGCTCCGTGTGAAGCGTTTTGTAGAGCAGGTTTCAACTGTGCAAGGTTTCATACCGTTTCTCCTCTCTCTCTTACTGTGTACATTGAGTAGTCGGTGTGATGAGTAAATAATTTTAGCTCTCTCTCTCTCTCTCTCTCTCTCTCTCTCTCTCTCTCTCTCTCTCTCTCTCTCTCTCTCTCTCTCTCTCTCTCGCTCTCACTCGTTGTCAAAACGCCGTCTTCATTTTTCAATGTAGTAAATAATTAATTAATAGTTTTATAATGCAGTCAGTGTGATTGATCCTTGTTAGGGAGGTCTGTATATGATTTTAGAAATATATATATTTGGCAAATATTAACTATGTATGTGTGTTGTTGTCAATGAACTACTTACCTGTGCGTGTGCTGTTTACAGATGACAAATCCATACGTTAACGGCTTAGCAATCTTCAATACGCTCTTCTTCATGCGGTACAATACTTCTGTTTAATGGTTGCAGTTTACACACATAGGTTCAGTGGTGTATAGCGAAATAAATTAAAATTATACACACATGTTGTTACAGATGAAAACGGTGATTGAAATTCATACAAATCTTCTGATGTAACAGTTCCCACAAGTAATACAGTTCACAAAAAATTAATTGTACACATGTGCAGAGGTGTATAGTGAAATAAAATAAAGCCATAATTTGTTTAAATGATTAAATATATTAACAATATTTTAAAATTCACAATATAAAATTGATTTTTTTTTGAAAAGTTTATAAATTCACAATTCATAAATAAATAAATACATTATAAAATTGATATTTTTTCGAAAAGTTTATATATAATTGTGTCGTACTTGTAGGAGAAGCAACCTGCAACATAACAATACAATCAACATAAAAATCATGTTAAATATCACACACACACACACACACACACACAGACGCACATGCAACGTAACCACACGCAACGCGCGCACACACACACACGAACACACACACAGACGCACACGCAACGTAATCACACACACACATACGACGTGCACACGTTTGGGTTGAATCATGTACATGTTAGGTCCAATTACGTTTGTTATGCGTTGTGTCGCACCGACCTCCATACAAAAACAGATTTAAATAATTTCATGCATACAATATACAACCTATGTACACAAACTATATATATCCTCCGTTGGGTTGTACACACACACGCGCGCGCGCGCGCGCGCCCACACACAACGAGCGCATACGTTGGGTTGAATCATGTACACGTTAGGCCCAATTACGTTTGTTACATGTTGTGTCGCACTGACCTCCATACAAAAACAGATAACAGATTTAAATATGCTATGGTCATTGTAAGACGTTACAAATGACGAGTAGAAATCCAATCATTGAAGTGTTTAATAAGTAAATTCTATGCATATATCACTGAATAATAATATAATCGTTCTAGTGTTAACGTTTGCTGCAACAGGTAACGCAGTTTACAAATAATTACATATAGGTTCAGAGGCGTATAGTGAAATAAATTAAAATTATATACACATGTCGTTACAGATGAAAAATAGAAATTAATTTCCTCATAAGTTAATGTCCTTTCATCAAAACTTTGTAAATTAGAATCTGCACTACATTCAAACACACGCACACACAGTGATAAAAAAAATTGTTTATTAAAAGTAGTTTGTTACCTTAACAAGGTACTATTTTCACCTGCGCTGTTTGGTTCCTCATGCCTCGAAACACGAGATGTAGGTCGCTGGGGTTTATATGACGGAGCTCTTCATCTGTAAAGACGTCAGCATATCTCTTAGGTAGATATACACGATAGCGGTACTCACCATCTTCCAACGTTACAAGCACAGACTTCCCATATCTAGTGTCCACATGCACCATGTTAACGATCGGATACTGCTTGTTCACTGTTAATTCTGCACACCGTTTGTACTCAATAGCAGAAACTGCATTGAATTTTGTGATAAATAACATTATTAGAAGTGAAGACGTCTGTATCAAACGAGGCGGAACTAAAGAATGACTACAAAGAAGACTAGTGAAAGTAATGGTGGTGGTGTGGCCATCAGGAAAGTTTACTTTCATCGCCTGAAGCTTTGCATGTACACATGCAGAATTAGCGCTGTTACAAAATATATATATTAGGAAAGTCCACAAACTACCTTAATACAGAAATAGTTATCGCCTGCGGTCATGTACAAGTTTACCTAAACGAAATTACCAATGCTATGAGACACTCACCTTAAAAATGTTCGTATAACAGAAAAATCATTAATTATCCACTCTCTAAGTGCGTACACCTTATGGTTTGTACATAGTGTAGAAGAAGAATTGCAATGTGTAAGACATAACGTCCCAGGAAATAGATATGGTATGTTTTTAGGGCAGCCAATGTCATCAAGATTTATTATATGATAATGAATTATTTTCGATTCTAAAAAACGTTTTTTCTCAAGACCCTTCACAAACACATATTTATATATGTTCGTATACGTTGTTACCACTGAAACAAGATTGTCGTACGGTGTCTCTCCTTCACTCCATCTGAGGCCATGATAGTTTGTTGTTAACCAACAGTTGGTCCTAGTGTATTTCGAATTCGTAACGACTGTAGCAGGCGGGGCGAAAATCCAATGTCTGCTTGCAAAACGTGTTATGTCCATAAACGACAACTCCTTTACTATATAATTGCCGTTGTCATCATAAAAGCAGTGAAAGTCAATTATTACAGCAGCGTTTTCCATTATACTATAAAAAGAAACCATACATTACAAACTAATATGGATAAACACAAATATCGTTACAATAATAATAATACGCAAACTTACGTTTACTGCCGTCCGAATTGAAGTGTGGAGTGACAATAACTAACGGTAGAAAACAAAAGTGTCTGCGGATATCACAGTGGGAATTTGTTGTTTTGTTTTTGTTTTTAACAGGTGGTGGGGGGGGCGGTGTAACATGGAATTTTAGCAGGCGGGGAGAGCAGAGTCGTTGGCAATTAATTTGTCACGTATCCGATAATGACTGTACGCGAATGTATCACGGCCATTGTCTAGTATATAGCGCTTATCAGCCCACGTTCCTGCTGAAGGTTGACCATGATCTTCAAGAGAGAGAGAGAGAATGAATACCGAAAACAAAAGGAACTGTTATACATATATATATATATATAGTATTTTTTTTAAACGCATGTATTATGTTAGTGTAACTTAAACCATGAACAACGTACGCAAGAATATTGCGCAAGAGCTACACAGAGCGGCAAGAAGGAATTTCGTTAGACGCGCGGTTGAACTGAAGGGTATGCACGATTTGTACCAAGCGGATCTTGTGGAAATGATACCATACGCTCGAGTGAACAAAGGGTACAAGTATATGATGACTGTAATCAACGCGTTTACCAAGTACGCGTACGCCGTACCATTGAAAACAAAGACCGGGAAAGAAGTGACGAACGCGTTGAAGCCTATACTAGCCGCTAACCGAATGAAGTATTTACAGACAGACAACGGGAAGGAGTATTACAACAGCACAGTACAAGCGTTGCTAAAAAAGTATAATGTGAAACATTACTCAACCTATAGTGAGAAAAAAGCTTCCATAGTGGAACGTTTTAATCGCACACTGAAGACACACATGTATCGAGCTTTCAGCGAACAAGGACACTACCGCTGGTTAGATCTACTACCTATATTACTGAAATCGTACAACAATACCACACACAGAACCATTGGTATGAAACCGAGTGAAGTGAATGACGCCAACGAACATATAGTGTTGGAACGAATAAGGAAGAACACAGCGCCTAAAATCAGTCCAGCGAAACCACCCAAATTTAAAGTCGGTGACCGTGTTCGTATAAGTAAGCACAAAATGACGTTCGCCAAAGGTTATACGCCAAATTGGACTAACGAAATATTCACTGTGGATAAAGTACAATCCACTACCATCCCCGTCACTTATCTGCTAAAAGATCATCTAAACAAAGTGTTGAAAGGTGGTTTTTACGAGCACGAGATTAGTAAGTCCAAAGTCGGCGACGTATACCTAGTGGAAAAGGTGTTACAACGCAAAGGTGACAGAGTGCGTGTTCGTTGGCTCGGTTTCGATGGTAAACACGATGCATGGAAGAAAGATCTAATATAAAAAAAGGTGACAGCACGTGGTGAAAACAGTATGCTTTCGGTATTCACAAAGATGAAGATTGTACAGCAAGCAAACAAATTACCAATAACGGATACGGACTTTTTGGCTGGTGACGAAGGCAGTGCTAAACGTAAACATGGCCCGCTATTACCGAACAGTATTCGCTGTATCGTTACAGGCCCAAGTTCCTGTGGGAAATCCAATGTGCTATTCAACCTACTGTTTGATGCCAACGGTCTATGTTTCCGCAACGTATACGTGTTTTCAAAATCATTATTTCAACCAAAATACAGAATGCTAGAAACAGTGATGAAATCACTCGCTGATGAAGGTTTAGGTTATCATGCATACAGCGAGAACGAAGAAGTCCCACTACCGAGTGAAATCGCCGGTCTCGACTCTGTTATCGTATTCGATGACGTATCGTGTGAAAGACAAAACAATATTCGAAAGTATTTTGCTATGGGGAGACATAGCGGTGTGGACACATTCTATCTATGCCAGACATATAGCCAGATACCGAAACAATTGGTACGTGACAACGCTAACTTGTTGATATTGTTCAAACAAGACGATCTAAATTTA
This sequence comes from Magicicada septendecula, assembly GCA_034769895.1. Lineage (NCBI taxonomy): Eukaryota > Metazoa > Arthropoda > Insecta > Hemiptera > Cicadidae > Magicicada > Magicicada septendecula. Next base: position 203,598,723 of record CM068375.1, on the reverse strand, counting down.
CGGCATGCATACGCTGATCATGTTAACACGGATATGAAATATGATGCTTTCAAAGACGTTTGCATGGAAGCGTGGAAGGATCGTTATGGATTTCTAGTCATAGACAAAGACTCGTCAATAAATGAAGGTAGATATAGAATCGGCTTTGATCGATTCATAATTTTTTCCGGCGAAGTATAAAAGTGGTTGCACTGTAGTAATGTAATCAGTCCTCTTGCTAACACACGATGGCGATGAATAAGGAGGAACGACTTGCGTATGATATAGATACGATAAGTGACAACATAAGGAAAAAATATCATGCATTACAACACGGTATCAGAGAAAGCGACGAGAAGTTTAGAAAAAATTACTGACCGATTCTGGAACCGTTAGAAGCTATTTCACGAAAGTTAAGTGGTGATATAATGGAGGAGGAGGAGGAGGAGGAGGAGGAGGAGGAGGAGAAGAAGCAGCAGATAAAACAGGAAGAGCCTACACAACACGTAATAACAGAAAACGAAAGTGACATGCAGAGTCATAAAGCTTCTCATTTCAGTGACGAGGACGCATGGAACCCTAACACTTCACATTTCAGTGACGATTCATTAGCAAGCAAATATGTGCGTTTGTGCGAATCGGCGGACTGTAAACGGATTATAGATCGTATGTATGGTGTTCGATACGAAGGCGGTAAATTTATGATAGGTGATTCAAATGTAAAAATCGATGATAACGACAACTTTCATGTCAAAGGAAAAATTTACGAGGGTACGCCTGGTCTGTATGAACTTTTGTTTATGAAACTACCGAAAAAATACAATAAGGACGATATGAGGAAATATAAGTCCATACTACTAGCAACCAACGGACACAAACAAAAATATAAACACAATACACGAATAAACAGTAACAGTGGCGTCAAGTACCGACTAGTAATATCTAAATTGTTTGCATCGAGTGCACGAAAACGTACAGGGAGTGGCTATATGGAGATGAAACCGAACACTGCAATCGATTACGTGCATTGGGATGATCTTAACGAGTTGGTTAATAGATTGAGACTGTTAATGGCTTCTCAAAATAGTGGGCATACTGGTCATAGGAATGAAATCATGTCGATATTGGAGGAATTACGTGAAGCCAATTATCATATTATTATCATATAAAAAGCAGACGCACCGTTCTACAACCACAGTTCTTCATAAATATGAGTGTAGACAAGTTCGGTAGACACGACAGCGCTGTAAGAGTGCGAAAAGAAACTCATCGAAGTCTGCGTGAGGATATCGGTTTAGGAGTGACTAACGACGGTCACTTTGATGTGAAAAACAAAAAGATACGCAACTTGGGTGATCCTGAAGAGCTGCACGATGTTGTTTCTTTACAGTACGTAAAGGACGCATGCTTACAGTACAAGAACGACGACGCTACCGTAGACGCAAAAGATCATCGAATAATAATGCTAAACGATCCGCTTAAATCAAGAGATGCAGCCACAAAACGATACGTAGACGAGAAGAGTTTGAAAAAAGATCGTGCAGGTAACGTAATCGTTAATGACTGTCGACTAACGCGTGTGCAAGCGCCTGTTGACTTCAAAGACGCAGTGAATTTGGAATTTTTACATGCACACACAATCAGTTTGCAAAGCGATGCTTTCTACGCTGCCGGAAGAAAAATTACGAATATAGCGAACGGTGTCAATGACAAAGACGCAGTCACTGTACGACAAATGCACGAATTAAAATTACACATAAAGACCGAATTGTACAAGGTCACTCAGGTATTTCACGCTCATATAATCAATCTAATAAAGTTTGTCTATAAATATCAAGACAGCGCGACACAGCGTTCAGTTCTGGCTGAATATATTGAAGAGGTGGGACGTTTAATAGACGTTCTCGATACGGAAACGGAAATCAAGGATTGGAGATCTGTTTACAAGAATGCACGTACTTCGTAAGAAAAGAATGGGGCGTGGTGTAATTGGAAAAATACTTAAAAACACTGTGCCCGCTATCGTTTCGTCAGTACCTACTTTGATTAATCGAGCGGTGGACGCATTACCAGTAGAATTACACCTACCCGGCTACCGATTCTGTGGACCCGGAACAAAACTCAAAGAGAGATTGGCACGTGGCGAGCGTGGAATCAACGAGCTGGACGAAGCCTGTCGCGAACACGATATCGCCTACGCAAGGTACAAAGACAACAGTCGAAGACGTATAGCTAACCGCGTTCTTGCCGACAAAGCGTGGGAACGAGTGAAAGGTTGGAATTCCGGTGTTAGTGAAAGAGCGTATGCTGCAGCTGTAGCCGCCGCAATGAAAGTGAAATCAGCAGTGGGTTGAGGGGGCTCGCGTAGTGGTTGTAGAAAAAAGAAGAAGGGTTCAGGAATTAAACATCAATCCGTGGGCAAACGCAAAACAACCTGCAAACGCAAAACAGTCTCAAGACATAAACGTAACAATACAAAAACAGCGTCAGGTCTATACCTACGCCCTTACAGACAAAAAAACTAATTTGCATACCAGTGCGTGCATTGTCCGACAGTGATTTGTATGTGTACGCAAAACTTTTGAAAATACCTTATTTCAGAGGAGTTTTTATGCGTAACACTTTACCACGCAGACGGCCATGGAAGAATGAGAGTGCAGTTGTTAATCTGGACAGTGCAGAAGGACCTGGTACGCACTGGGTTTGCTACAAGAAGCGAAACAATCGAGTTTACTACTATGATGCGTATGGTAATATGCGACCACCTCTTGAGCTGACACAGTATTTTGGAACCGACACTGACATTTACTACAATTACGAGCGTGAACAGTCACCACACACAGTCATCTGTGGGCATTTATGTTTGGACTTCTTAACGCGTGAGTGATCAGTAAGCGACAAGATGTCTTCGCTGTCGGTCACCTTAACAGGTACGAATGCTGCTGCTCTTGTATGTGACTTTTTCCCACCTCTCGAACTAACAAACGGTGAATGGTATGTCGGTCTATTGGACTTTACTACATACAACAGTATACCGAACGTGGTTGAGGGAAAAAACAATGTGTTTCCAGTACTACGGGACGGAACAACGTGGGACTTGATAACTTTACCTACAGGTGCTTATGAAATCGGTGACATAGAAGCCTTCCTCAAAAAGCAGTTAGGAGACTCAAAGATTAGTCTACGTCCTAACAACAATACACTGAAATGTGAACTGACTTGTGCACTGGATATTGACTTTCAACAAACAGTGTACGGTATCGGTGATATGTTGGGTTTCAAGGAAAAGCGTCTGCTTGAAGCGAATAAAACTCACACGTCTGACGCCACAGTTAACATTATAAAAGTGAACAGTATACTGATAAGGTGTAATATAGCGCACGGATCATACAAGAACGGTAAAAACGAGCACACACTGCACTCATTCTATCCGTCAGTCGAACCAGGATTCAAAATAATTGAATCGCCTACAAACGTCATATACCTACCTGTGAATGTGAGTCGTTTGGACAACATAACATTATCTTTACACGACCAGGACGGTGACGTAATAGATTTTCGCGGCGAAGTCATCACTGTGCGTTTACATCTAAAACGACTATAGACATGGGCTTGTACTTTGTTTCTTCGCCACCGCTGCTACCACAGTCGTCGGCAATAAAAGAAGAAGAAGAAGAAGAAGAAGAAGAAAGATCAGTTAGGAAACGCATCAGTACTCGTTCGAAACTGAAACGATTAACATCAGTTAACCGCCGTTTTCTGATTTCATTGGGTTTTGTTGTAAACAAGTAACATGGCGAGTGGAATATTATCTGTGGAGCAGCAACCGTTCTTTGAAGACAGTATCACACACTTTTCATTTCAGTCACACGCACCGTACGCAACAACAAGATATGGAAACAATGATGAAATACGTGTGCCGATACAACAACAGGACGTCTTTACCCTGCCGTCAGAAAGTTTCCTCTACATCGAAGGCAAGTTGGTTAAAAACCCTAGTGTGGCTGCAGATACAGCATTGAATGTGGAACTGGTGAACAATGCTATAGCATTTCTCTTTGAAGAGATTCGTTACGAGTTGGCCGGTGTGGTAGTGGACCATACTTGAAACGTCGATGTTACGTCAACTATTAAAACTTTTCTATCACTCAACAACAACACACGTGACGCAATGAAAAATGCGGGTTGGGTGGCGCCGACCACAAACGTATTAAAAGTGAATGATGACGGTGAATTCAACTTTTGTATTCCACTGAAAATGCTAATGGGATTCGCAGAAGACTATACACGCATCGTGCTGAACGTGAAACAAGAACTTATACTCCTACGCACATCTACCGACTTAAACGCTATGGTTTTAACAAGCGGACAAACGACTGCTAATTGTGTTCTTGAACTAGATAAAGTTTACTGGAAAATGCCTTATGTACATGTAGCTAATGCGTACAGATTACCGCTGTTACGACTCATAGAGAAAGACCACCCGATAACTATGCCTTTTAGGACCTGGGAGTTGCATGAGTATCCTGCCTTACCACAGACTAAAAGGCAGAATTGGATTGTCAAGACCTCGAGTCAGCTAGAAAAACCACGCTTTGTTGTGTTAGCGTTTCAGACAGCAAGAAAGAATGTACTGACGGCACACGCTGATGAAATTGATCATTGTAATGTGATCAATGCGAGACTGTTTCTAAACGACAAGTATTATCCTTACGATAATTTAAACTTGGATATTGTGAAAGACCGTTTTGTATTATTGTACAATATGTACGTCAGTTTTCAAAGTTCGTATTACCACCGTTTAGACGTCAGCCCAGTACTGACACCAGAATTATTCAAATCAAAAGCCCCGCTGTTTGTATTTGATTGTAGCAAACAAGACGATGCGCTTAAGTCTTCAGCAGTTGATGTACGTTTAGAATTTGAATCGTCAATGAATTTTCCTGCACAGACGACTGCCTACTGTATGATACTACATGATACGCTTGTAGAATATACGCCATTGTCCAACGCGGTACATAGACGTGTTTAAGTCTTATTTTATACACATTTTGTAAATACTAGTTTTAAATATATATTTTCATATTTGTAACATTATAATATTGGAGCTGTGTGTGTGTATGTATTTTTAATTGTAAAACTAGTTTAGATATATTTTAATACTTGTAACAATATAATATTGAGCTTTGTATGTATTTTAATTGTAAAACTAGTTTAATATAATCTTGGAGCTATGTATGTATTTTAATAAATGTATATAGTACACACTTTATTATTATTATTTGTATAACCCACCCTCCATAATGTATACTTACTTGCAACAAACAAACTAGTGAGCGTTGTCCACACACGTACCCTTAAATGCCAGACGTTGTATGCACACTGAAGGGTCGCACGCTTACAATTCAGCTATACCTAAAATATATCTTCAATTAGAAGTGTAATATAAAAAGTAAAGTAAGAATATATTTCGGAAATTGTAATTTGATCACACACACACACATACACTTATTTGAATGAGACGTGTATTAAATTCAATAAATAATGCATGTGATAATGTGAATAATTTTTACGTTTAAATAAAATCTTTACATACAATAAAATTATGTAGTGTAATATATAAATTACGTTTAAATAAAATCTGTACATGCAATAAAATTATGTAATGTAATATAAAAGCACGACAAGAATAAATTTCAGAATTTTTTGTAACAGACATAGTAATTGATCGCACAATTGTAACAGACATAATAATTTGATCATACACACACGCATACACACACATGTATTAAATGAAAATAATTTTTACGTTTAAATAAAATCTGTACATACAATATATTATATTCACTTACCAATCTAGTATGTGTTGTCTTCACACCGTTAATGATGGACATTGCCGTTGTACTCGGGTAGTGGAGAAAGCAAGTGTTTGTTTTGGAGTAAATACTTTCTAATCCATAATTACCGTCAGCGCTACTAATGCGCATTGAATAAGTGAATTCTCGTCAACGTTTGCAGCGAGAGAGAGACATACACAATGTGTGAGAGAGAGAGAGAGAGAGAGAGAGAGAGAGAGAGAGAGAGAGAGAGAGAGAGAGAGAGAGAGAGAGAGAGAGAGAGAGAGAGAGAGAGAGAGAGAGAGAGAGAGAGAGAGCTAAAATTATTTACTCATCACACCGACTACTCAATGTACACAGTAAAAGAGAGAGGAGAAACGGTATGAAACCTTGCACAGTTGAAACCTGCTCTACAAAACGCTTCACACGGAGCGTTATGTTAAGAGAGAGACCACGCATGTAAGTAGTTGACAACACACACGCACACATAGTTAATATCTGTTAATTATTTAATACAATGAAAAATGAAGTCAACGTTTTGACGACGAGTGAGAGAGAGGGCGTTGTAAGTACGTACACAGTTAATATTTGTCGAATAAAAATAAACTTTCTAAAGTCATATACATGCACGGTAATGACCACAGAGAGGAAAAACGGTTTGAACATAACGTTTGACAACGAGAGACAGAGAGAGAGAGAGAGAGAGCTAAAATTATTTAATCATCACACCGACTACTCTACTCAATGTACACAGTGAGAGAGAGAGAGGAGAAACGGTTTCACAACGAGAGAGAGAGAGAGAGAGAGAGAGAGAGAGAGATAGTTTTACTTACATTCAAATGTGAGAGAGAGAGTAACAATCATGATCATATAGTTTGAATTTCCCACCACAGAAGAGAAAAAAAATGTTGGCAGATCTGCTCTATACACAATAATGTAAGATTGGTAACCCTGATCATATATTTTAATATATACACTATATAACACATATTTGAATTTCCCTCCCCCCGCCACAGAAAATGTTAGCAAACCTGCTCATATAAAATATCTATACACTATAATAATAATACAAAGAGGATCCATGCAAAGGTTGGTACACCTGATCATATAGATTTAATATACATTATAACACACAACAAATTTGAACTCATGCAAAGGTTGGTAACTCTGATCATATATTTTAATATACACTATAATGCATCAAGTTGGAACCTCCCACCCACCACCACCCACTGATATGCAAATAAAAATTATGCTTTATTAAAAAAATAAAAATTATAATCACAGATGCAGGTGGTCCATTGAACCTCATCCCACAACCCCCACCCACCCCCTTGATATGCAAATCAATTTAATAAAAAAAATAAAAAAATAAAATTAAAAAGATAAAAAAATGTATTCGCGGAAATTCGCGGATGCTGTGGTCCATTGGGATGCTGCGGGTCCAGCGGTGGTGGGGAGAGCGTGGGAAAAAATCTCGGACCGTGGGAAAGGCGGCATTCCTTTGTGCGTTTGAACCCTTATTTTCCCCCTACTGGAAGGAATTGATCCGACACAAAAAAAAATAGTAGTCAGAATTTATGGGTTTATACCATAACTCGGTTATTTGAACAAATAAGCTGTCATTGTGTTAACAATAAAACGCTTAACATTTTCTTTAGTAAACCATAATTTGATAAACTTAAAATTTACAGAGCTATTAATGATTAAAAAACTGAAGTTTCCGCCATTTTGAAATTTAAGACCACAAAGTAACCGTGATTTTTTTCATTTAATAAAGCACATTACTATAAACGTGTGCACCAGATTTCATTAAGATATCTAAGTCCCTTCGTCAGATATAGTTTCTCTAATAAAATTTACAGGCATTGCACAAATGCAATGCACAGATAAGGCCATTGAAAATGCTTCAATAAATCTAAAAAATATATATATTTATGTTCATTCACAAATCAATGAATTCATTCTTCATTCACCGATCAATGAATGCATTCTTCATTTACCAATGTACAGATTATAAGTTAAATGTAGTCGCATTCATAAGCGAAGTTTTATATGTGTACTACATTATTGACAACAAAGAAGTAGTGTGCCGCGTTTTGGGAAAAACGCAGCGATGTCCTATATCTATATAGTGGATGATTAAAATTATGTATTTGATTACGCGAGGGAATTTGTCCTTTGGTACGCTTAATCGGACTTTTTCATCTCCGCCGGCCGACTCGCGCGCCCTATCTCTGTTACGTACAGTTTTTTCAAGCGCCGGTTTGTTCAGTTCAACTTTGGCTCTCGGCGCTTCATAATCTGGTCCCCGGCTGGCAGAGTAGATGTAAGAGTTTTTCGTCTTCCAACTACTTCTATGGATAGGTAGAAGCCTACGTGACCTCCGGTAAGTCTATTAATATATATATAGTAATTATTTATAAAAACAAATTGTTTCTATGTGATATTAAGGTGGATGCGTTGCGATAGATATTGCAGTGAGTCATTACCACGTGGCGCCTATCAGGTTAAAATTTGTTTCATGTATGTTTAATCTCAAACCTGGTTAATCGATTTTAGCAGTAATGATATAAGAATGTTTTATATTAATGTAGTAATAATCCTACTAAATTAACTAAACCAAGATGGGGCGTAAGTCAGTAATTTTCTGAAATCCGTGTACATCACGGACTTGTTACAAGTTGCTAATTCCTGTAAGGGTGAGTAAGTGCGTCATGAAAACTTTTGCATAACTGTTAATTAAAATTATCATTATTATGGAGTGACTATATTTGGACATATTATATATTAAAATATTTAATGGGGTTATTTTTGAAGCGATTTACTACATTCAGTGGGGTTCTATACTTAGTCAATTTTCGGAGTTTATAAACTGGACAGGCCATGCAATGTCAGCGAGTAAATGTGGTAGTGTGTTTTATTAACTTATGAGTAATCCCAGATATAATTGTGCAGGGTTTCTGATGTAGACGGAAATCTGCCCCGCTCCGGAAGGACGGCCGAACAACTGCCTCAGATGCTGTAATTTCAAACACCTTCGTCAGCTGTGTCAGCCGGAAGGATGGACTAGATACACCCAACGGAACCCTCAAACTCCACGCTACTAACCAGGTGAAATTTAACCATATTAAACCTAAATCTTGTGGCCGATAAACTCTTTAAGACTCTCGTGTAGACGCTCCAGTTTGGACAGTTATTTACGGACAATGGGTGGCATATGATATTTTGTAATTTGTAAGGCTTACGCCTCCTCTATCAATGTTATGTCTATCTCGTTCTGAGAGTGTAAACTCGGCCAGGGTCACGCACCACCCGGGTCGAGGGGGGTTCGGTAAATAGGGTTGGATCTATATCTGTTTCTGTCTTAAGCATGCCTGGACAGATGTATCTGTCCACGTTGGGATATTTATGTTTAATGGATCTTTTGGTTAATGTGGGCTCATGTATTTTATTATTCATTAAAGATCTGGGAGATGTTTTAACCCGTGGTCGACTCCCGTAGGAGCCGTCCACTGCAGGTCTGTATGTGTCAGATTTTGCTAGATCTCGCCCGATGCCTGACCCGGCCGGTAGTCAAGTATTTTTTTTATGAACACTGTAAGCTGGTTTTAATACCTTCATGACTTAGATTCCGTTTTACAAAATTCTGTTCCACTGTTTAGCTAATTTGTACACTTTAAATTTTACCATTGCCAGTTAGATATTGTCACAGTTTGTATTTTACCATAGTAAATTTTGTAACGTTAACTTTTATTGCTCACTATACCAATTAATTAACCACTAAACAACACAAGATTAATCAGTATCAGTTATCAATATTCATGGTGGTCACGTTCCACTATTTTTACTAATTCTGTTTTGAGAATAAAACGAAATATAAAATGCAGTTAGGCAACCGAGCATCCATGTTAACCTTGTGATGGCACTCTTCATTATTGTCATTGACGTGATTCAAATTGATAATTAAACATCAGCATGGGATTTGTGCGCAGGCCGCAGGGCTTACATAGAACATTCAGTTTACTACTTATCTAATTAAAATTTGGGGCATGTCTGCTCCACTCCTTGGGATATTTTAATTGAGGTTTTGGGGGTTTAGTCACCTATTAATTGAACATTAAAGGGGGGCCGGATACTTGGTCAGAATAAGGGGGTTAAGGGTGTTTCAACAAGAAACTTATATACGCTGATAACCAGGGTGAACATGTGATGTGTTACTTATCGGTAAATGTCTGTTGATGTTAATTATATGTGTGTGTTTGTTTTATATGATTGTTACATTGTTATATTGATTATGCATGTGTATATTTCTATATATTTATATCTTGGTAGGAAATGTGTAATTATTTGCAGGTCGAGATTGTGTGCCATTTTACAATTGTATTATTATCATTTATGTGACATTCACGATTTACTAGTCAATGATTATTCAGATATTTAATATTCATTCAATACTTAGTGATGTTAATAGTTTATTATTCATTGTTCAACTTTTGGCAAGGCACATATTAATGGAATTATATTTAAAAATAAAAAAGACTTAAGTATCTTGCCTTAAGGGCTCATATGTTGTACAAGCAGAGCACAATAAATATTGTTGTTGTTATCTCAAGATCAGTGTTTCATTTGCAAGTCCCATCATACTGGACCCAGCACAATTTTGGCTTCTCTAGGCTCTTGCCTAGTTCTAAATAACTTGTGGCCTCTCTTTCAAAAAAAAAAATAAATTAGGAAATAGAAAATTAAAAAAAGAAATAAAAATAAATAAAATCATAAAAAGGAAAGAGGGGTTACAAATGGTAGCAGAGAGCGTGGTTCATTCTAGGGTTGAACCCTTGGGTCCGTTGGTGTGATGGGGCTTGCAACTCGGAAATAGTTTGGCAAATACAATAACATTTAATAATTGAATAATGTGGCACTATAATAGTTGACATAACAGGTAGGTGTATATATATGTACTTTGTATGAATTATTGTTAGGTGTTTTGAATTGTAAACCTGAGGCCGCCACGGGCACGTGTTGTAGTTGGGTTTTTGTTGTTTTGAAATTGGACATTGCCGGAGATCGCGTGGGGATGGGTTCCCGTATTTATTTTATGAAAGTAATTGCGCGTGCGGTTAGTGGGATGCGGTATGGCCCGACTGGAAGTCGGTATCGTCCGATTGCAACGGTAACAATGTCTTAGTCGAAATGTCGTTGTTGTGGTTAGTGTTTGGTGGTGTGGATTGTATGTGGGTGTTGGTGTCTGATGTTGTGTCTTCTTGAGTCTGGCGACTGACGGAGAGTTAGTTCTGGAGCGGGTCAGGTTTTCGCAGCGCTAGGAAACCCGGGGGTCCACTTGATGGAAGATACAGTACTCAAGTTTTTCCTTTTTTGTAGGTCATGTTTGTGTTAGGTGTTTAGTAAGGATTTGTTTTATTATTGTTGGTTTTGAATTGTGCAGTTCTGGCGGCGGTATGCTACCAGAAATTGCCCCACCCTCTTTCAGGCGTTCTCCAGAAATTTCCGGTGGTGAATGGATTTGATGAGGACCAGCTGCTGGTTTTCTTGGACCTGGTCCTGCAGGTGGCAGATTTCCCGGGGGTGTCCGATGGGGAGGTCTTGTCTCTTATATACCCGTATTGCCGGGGTACGTTGGCTGAGCTGGTCACCAAAACTCTGCGTCGGGGTGAAAGTGTTGATGCTTTCCATGGGGAGGTGTTGAACTTCTTCCTACCCATTCGACGACGTGCCCAGCTTAAGTTGGAAAAATTCTATCGCCTGCAGGACAACGGAGAGGCGTTAGGGGACTTCGTGCACGATATACGGCAAGCTGCCCGGGTGTTAAGGTTGGGGTTCTCCGAGACAGAAGTTATACAAGCGATTCTGGAAGGACTGACGCCCCAAGAGAGATCCCGTTTGATATTCGCGGACCGTCCACGTTGTTTTGCTGACCTTGAACGGCTGTGTGCGGTTTCAAGAACGGTCCAGGAGGTTGACGAGTCCCGGGGAAGAGATGGCGCCGATGTCCAATACTCCAGTGGTTCATCAGGAAGAGCTAAAAAGGACAAACATGGTGGTTGGAGGAGAACACAGGAGACGTTCAGAAAAACTGAATATTCCGGAAGTGACGGAGGCTACAAGGGGGTGGTAAGTGAGAAGACGGTAACAACAGCTACAGCACAGAAAACAAAGAAATACGAAATTAAGGGAAGAAGAAATTATGTTAGGGAACAAACAGCGGCAAGCAGGGAGCCTGTAGTTAGGCGTTATTCTTATTTGGAGAAAAGTGAGGGTTTAAAGGTTCCAGAGGAATTACCAGTGCCTAAGAGAGTAGTAGATGAAGAAGGTGAAGCAGAAGAAGAAGAGCGGAATTACTTCGTGGGAACAATACAAGAGGATAAGAACACGTCAGTTAAGACGGAGTTACAGGACTCGAAGAGGACGTCATGGTTGAATCCAGAGGCCGCAGAATTTGTTCCGGTATTTCCATCTCGGTTTGTGACGGATCCAGATCCGGTAATATCGTCATCGTCTACGCAGGGATATGAGAAGTCACTTGAGAGTGTCGCTTTACCATCGCCAGTAGAAATTAATTTAGTCATTGCACATGAACCTGGACAGCTGGATTCCAGGGTGGAAGATGTTGAGGACGTTGTGGTTGCTGAAAGTGGTCAAGGAGTGGAATCGACAGAAGAGGCAGAAGAACGGTCTGCGGATGCTGCACACGAAGGTATAGTTGTAGGTGTTAGGGAGACTGTAGAGTCTGAAGTTGCAGATGGACACAGGGATGTCCGGGCTGCGAGTGTTTCTGAGGTTGTGGATGGACAAGGGGATGTTCATGCCGCAAGTGTGGTAGAAGTAGATGAGGTAGAAGTTGAGGAGAAATTTGGTGGCAGCGTTGTGGAGTGTGTGAGTGAGAATGATGTAGTGTGTGAAGATGTGCAGACGCCTTCTGTAAGTAGTGTTGAGGATTCAGAAGAACGAAAAGAAGTTTCAGGTGGACCAGGTGAGCAACTAGAGGAGGATGTTGGGGAAAACGAGATCAGAGAAGAGGTTAGTCAAGAAGTTTGTGAAGCGGCTGGTGACCAATGTGATGAAAAAATTGGTGAGGAGCTGAGCGAAGACGCTGTTGAAGATGGATCAGAGGAGCAACTGGAAGATGGTGAGGAGCTGCAGTGTCAGGAGGTTGATTTGGATTATGGGAATGAAAAAGGGGAAATTGTAGAAGAGCAGGAAAAGAAGGAAGAAATTGTAGCAGAGGAGTTAGACGACGAGCATAATCCAAAGCGGAGTGAAAGGAGTGAGGTAAGTTGCCTTGATTCTGATTCCGAAGAAACCAGTCAGTACAGCTCAACACGAGATAATTTCTTAGAGAGTGGTGTCCGAAAGGAGCGAATACCTAAGGTGCGTCATAGAAAGGTAAGAAGAAGAGGTTAACGGGTAGCGGGTAGATGTTCCCCACAGTCCCAGTGGTGTTCATCTATTTCAGGGTTGCGCCCCTGCCCACGCGAGCCTTGGTTTCCTCCATTCATCCTTATTTTCGGAGGGAACCATGTCCTTACCCTTACTCCTAGCTATTGACCCTTTAATGATCCTTGCCCCATTTCATCTTCCCGATTTTCCTGCCCCTCCCCTTAGTAAAAAAAAAAAAAAAAAAAAAAAAAAACCTATCAATAAGGAGAGAGAGACTTGCCGAGAGTGCACTTTAGATTGTGGTCCTCGAGATTGTCAGGTTCCCCTGTTTTGGTTGGTTATCATGGAGAAAGTTAGGAGTTGGAGAGTGTCCTCAGGTTGTTGTGGTTTTGGAGATCGTCAGTTTCCCCTGTTTTAAAAGTAAGATGGAGAGTGATAGTGGGCTGTTGTTTCCTTGTACATAGTGGTGGATTTTGATTTTTGGTTGTTGATGTTGAGGTTGTTCATTGTAGAGGTCGAGCCATGCCGCATTCTCCGGTTGTTCCTGGTGTTCTTTTTGTTGAGAGAGAAAGTTGTGTAGACGGTGCTGTAGAAAAGTAAGCCCCCTTTGGTTATGGTGTATTCGAGCGAGCAAGAGTTGAGATTGATGTTCGTGTGCCCTTGGTGCGGTCTTCTCTGTCTGGCTGAGCGGGGCCGTCCGCCCTTGTGTAGGGAAGTGGCCAGCCACATGGCAAGGATGGAGATGCCTTGTGGGTGCATGTGGCTGGTCGGTCCAAGAGATGGACGAGGAGTAGTGCGGTCACTCACATAACAAGGTGGGAGATACCTTGTTTGGTCTTAGGACGAGTATGTGAGTGGGACCGGTGGGAGTAGGCGATGGTCACCGGAGAGGGTGACGTGTTGGGGCGGACCCGTGGGGTTGGCATAGCGGAGAGGGTCGCATGGGGATGTCTGTTCTCCTGAGAGCAAGTACCGCCGGGCCACCATATCCACGAAGTCCACCAGCTTTGGGGGGGTACACTGCTGGGTACTCTCCCGAGTTTCAGAGTGGGGCAACCGGGTTGCCCTTTTGGGGTGGGGGTGTGCCGCGTTTTGGGAAAAACGCGGCGATGTCCTATATCTATATAGTGGATGATTAAAATTATGTATTTGATTACGCGAGGGAATTTGTCCTTTGGTACGCTTAATCGGACTTTTTCATCTCCGCCGGCCGACTCGCGCGCGCCCTATCTCTGTTACGTACAGTTTTTTCAAGCGCCGGTTTGTTCAGTTCAACTTTGGCTCTCGGCGCTTCATAATCTGGTCCCCGGCTGGCAGAGTAGATGTAAGAGTTTTTCGTCTTCCAACTACTTCTATGGATAGGTAGAAGCCTACGTGACCTCCGGTAAGTCTATTAATATATATATAGTAATTATTTATAAAAACAAATTGTTTCTATGTGATATTAAGGTGGATGCGTTGCGATAGATATTGCAGTGAGTCATTACCACGTAGCGCCTATCAGGTTAAAATTTGTTTCATGTATGTTTAATCTCAAACCTGGTTAATCGATTTTAGCAGTAATGATATAAGAATGTTTTATATTAATGTAGTAATAATCCTACTAAATTAACTAAACCAAGATTAAGTAAGTAAATTAACTAAATTAACTAAAGTAAGTCAGTAATTTTCTGAAATCCGTGTACATCACGGACTTGTTACAAGTTGCTAATTCCTGTAAGGGTGAGTAAGTGCGTCATGAAAACTTTTGCATAACTGTTAATTAAAATTATCATTATTATGGAGTGACTATATTTGGACATATTATATATTAAAATATTTAATGGGGTTATTTTTGAAGCGATTTACTACATTCAGTGGGGTTCTATACTTAGTCAATTTTCGGAGTTTATAAACTGGACAGGCCATGCAATGTCAGCGGGTAAATGTGGTAGTGTGTTTTATTAACTTATGAGTAATCCCAGATATAATTGTGCAGGGTTTCTGATGTAGACGGAAATCTGCCCCGCTCCGGAAGGACGGCCGAACAACTGCCTCAGATGCTGTAATTTCAAACACCTTCGTCAGCTGTGTCAGCCGGAAGGATGGACTAGATACACCCAACGGAACCCTCAAACTCCACGCTACTAACCAGGTGAAATTTAACCATATTAAACCTAAATCTTGTGGCCGATAAACTCTTTAAGACTCTCGTGTAGACGCTCCAGTTTGGACAGTTATTTACGGACAATGGGTGGCATATGATATTTTGTAATTTGTAAGGCTTACGCCTCCTCTATCAATGTTATGTCTATCTCGTTCTGAGAGTGTAAACTCGGCCAGGGTCACGCACCACCCGGGTCGAGGGGGGTTCGGTAAATAGGGTTGGATCTATATCTGTTTCTGTCTTAAGCATGCCTGGACAGATGTATCTGTCCACGTTGGGATATTTATGTTTAATGGATCTTTTGGTTAATGTGGGCTCATGTATTTTATTATTCATTAAAGATCTGGGAGATGTTTTAACCCGTGGTCGACTCCCGTAGGAGCCGTCCACTGCAGGTCTGTATGTGTCAGATTTTGCTAGATCTCGCCCGATGCCTGACCCGGCCGGTAGTCAAGTATTTTTTTTTATGAACACTGTAAGCTGGTTTTAATACCTTCATGACTTAGATTCCGTTTTACAAAATTCTTTTCCACTGTTTAGCTAATTTGTACACTTTAAATTTTACCATTGCCAGTTAGATATTGTCACAGTTTGTATTTTACCATAGTAAATTTTGTAACGTTAACTTTTATTGCTCACTATACCAATTAATTAACCATTAAACAACACAAGATTAATCAGTATCAGTTATCAATATTCATGGTGGTCACGTTCCACTATTTTTACTAATTCTGTTTTGAGAATAAAACGAAATATAAAATGCAGTTAGGCAACCGAGCATCCATGTTAACCTTGTGATGGCACTCTTCATTATTGTCATTGACGTGATTCAAATTGATAATTAAACATCGGCATGGGATTTGTGCGCAGGCCGCAGGGCTTACATAGAACATTCAGTTTACTACTTATCTAATTAAAATTTGGGGCATGTCTGCTCCACTCCTTGGGATATTTTAATTGAGGTTTTGGGGGTTTAGTCACCTATTAATTGAACATTAAAGGGGGGCCGGATACTTGGTCAGAATAAGGGGGTTAAGGGTGTTTCAACAAGAAACTTATATACGCTGATAACCAGGGTGAACATGTGATGTGTTACTTATCGGTAAATGTCTGTTGATGTTAATTATATGTGTGTGTTTGTTTTATACGATTGTTACATTGTTATATTGATTATGCATGTGTATATTTCTATATATTTATATCTTGGTAGGAAATGTGTAATTATTTGCAGGTCGAGATTGTGTGCCATTTTACAATTGTATTATTATCATTTATGTGACATTCACGTTTTACTAGTCAATGATTATTCAGATATTTAATATTCATTCAATACTTAGTGATGTTAATAGTTTATTATTCATTGTTCAACTTTTGGCAAGGCACATATTAATGGAATTATATTTAAAAATAAAAAAAGACTTAATTATCTTGCCTTAAGGGCTCATATGTTGTACAAGCAGAGCACAATAAATATTGTTGTTGTTATCTCAAGATCAGTGTTTCATTTGCAAGTCCCATCATACTGGACCCAGCACAATTTTGGCTTCTCTAGGCTCTTGCCTAGTTCTAAATAACTTGTGGCCTCTCTTTCAAAAAAAAAAATAAATAAGGAAATAGAAAATTAAAAAAAGAAATAAAAATAAATAAAATCATAAAAAGGAAAGAGGGGTTACAGTAGTTTCTATGGAAACTCACCGGTTCCCATTTTCAATAACGCACCAGCGATCGGCCGCAAATGTGCGACACGTCCTTATAAACATTTTAATGTTAAAATACCAGACGGAAAACGAGATGTTAGCGTGCCTATTTTTATAGTAACCTTTCTTCTTGTATTCATGTATAGAATCCAAATATGTAGGCTACAGTTACACCTTTTACGTTATACCGGTGTGTGTGTGCGTGCGTGCGTGTGCGCGCGCGCGCGCGCCTGTGTGTACTACTCTTGTTGTTCGGTAGCCTGAATATCTGTTTATATTCGGCAATCTATTTATTGGACGGAAACCATTTTTCAAGTACTATTACATTTTAGAAATATTTTTCACTTTAAGATTGATAAACAGACTTGCTTAACTGCGATTAACTTTCACTTATGAAGTGTTGTGAAAAGCACTCTTGTTTATAATGGCATATTCTTGGAAGAACATGCGTTTGTTTAAAATATAATTGGCTATAAAAACCATGTACACTTCCCTGGAAGGGCTTTCTATCCTTTCCCTGACTACTGACCTTTGCATCTCCGTACACAAAAATGTAGTTCCACGTTTTCTTTGTGAAACGGAATGATAACTGAATAGAGGCAGAAAATTAGAATGAAATATTATTAGTCGCACAGTGATTGCCGCATTACAATACGAAATATTCACCGCATTACAATACAAAGTATTCAGTTGAGCCTACAATGGATCTACTATAGTTACAATATATTTACTATAATAATATTATTACATGTATAACAGACATACTTATCCACAAGTAAAAAGAAGTTAAAATGATATTGAACCCCCATTAAGCCTCATCTGATAGGCTAATTTTGTTGCTGCCAGTTGTGTCTAAAGTCTGAGAAATTATTACTTAAAATACTTTAGCCGATAGCGAGAGGAAAACGTAATCCCAAACCAACAGTATATCAGTATAGAGACAGTTTAAAATGAACACCCAACAGTAAACAAATAGACAGAATAAATGTTAATAGACTGAAAAAGTTTTAGATAAAATAAAACTTGATCTACAGTGTTTTCATTTGGCATAACCTTTTGACGGATATTGCACAAGATACTGAACCACAAGATGAAAATGATGCGCCCCAAACGATTCACCGAACGTGTAGTCATTTCACCGAAAGGAGAAACATGCCAGGATGACGTAGATTGATATCTACTCCGGTCGGGAGAAAATTAAGACAGTCATTTCTCATTAAAGAGTTCTTGGACCAATGCTTTGTCTGCCACACAACAGTGGCTTTCGTGCTGTACAGAAAATGTTTCCAGCTGCACTGCAATGTTGGTAGTGGATAGCAACAACGACGAAGCTGCAGATAAATTGAAAACAATTATTGTTATATTCAAAACTGGACCAAAAATGGAAAGTTGAATTGATAAATCAAAGCCACTTCATATAGATTTCACTGATAGATATCTTTAATACTGTTATCAATAAAACAATAGAAAAGTGCCAAATGCGAACATTGCCGTGCCAAGACAGTGGACATTTTCTTTAGTTGGAAAACCCGTGTCAAAAAGAAAAGATTGAAGATAGCAGTAAAAGATTTAAAATTCTAATAGTTGATGGGAAAAAATTTGGTTGTATCAGCCTGCAATAAACGTCCATTAATAAACAAATTTTAAAGCCCGCATCGACTTAAAGTTCCCAACTCTATGGTTTCTGCAAAACGATAAATCTGAAATGTATACAACCGTTTCAGATCTTTTCGTTCCATAAGTACTAACAAACATCGCTGAACCGCCTTAGGTCATCAACAGTATTGACCTCCATTGGAATCTGGAAGAAATCGGTTTCGTGACTGACGAAGTCTAAGAGTTTACAAGCAAAGATTAGATCTAATGAAAACACCGAACTACTAGACAACGTAGACACAGTGCGAACTCTCAAAGGAAAAAACCACTTCGCGTTACTGTGAAGAAGTAACATGTTAGGTACTCTTAAGTTACTTAAGTACACCTTAGTGGTACTATACAGAGCACAAGACAAGAGTCCATTCAGTATTTATGAGTGAAGATGTAGTTACTAATGACAAATCACAGAGTATGTTAAGTATTTTATGTTAGTAATCAAAATTGCTCATTAGTCACCCACTTGGCTTCATTACGTAAAATGCCATTTGTGTACTTTATAACAAATGATTAGGAAATCCCAACATATTTTGAATGGTACCCAGCGAAATTTATTGGGTAATAGGATCTAAGTAAATAAATAAATAACGGGGCAATCCCGAATTGCCTAACGTGTGGACTTCATAAAATGACTGGAGAATATGTGTCTTTACAACACAAATAAGTCTGTGTGACCTCTGTTCACTGACACATTTTCTCTGAATTCGTAACCGCATATTTGTATTTTTGTTTATACGAATTAGTAGGCCTACTTATTTTGTGTAATCTCTAGACCGCTTTGATTGCGAAACAGAAGCAACAGAATTATTGCAAGTTATATTTGGCACGCAACGCGATTTCTGCGGAACAACAGCTGCGCGATTCCAGTAAGGAAGGGTGAGACCTGTGTTACGAGTCACGTGTTATGTTTGTCCCCCTCAAGGTGACTTTGGCTCTCCTCAGAAGAGGACACGAGAAAACGCCCAGTGACAGCGGCTAAAGAAACATTCCAGTTGTTCCGTTCTTTTTGTTTGTCGCTTTCTTTCCTTTTACACAACCGCCCCTCGGGTTTTAAACGCAGATTTCTCTGTTTTGTCTCGTTGATAATGGCTCCGTGTCAAAGCGCTTTTTGTGTGTCGTAACTAGTACTATGTACTTCTGTAATTTTTTCTCTCTGGAAATATATGCATTCATTCACGGTCACGAATTCTTTTCTTTTAAAAATATTTTTAGTTTCTTTTTTCTGTAGAGCATAATTTCCTTGCTTTCTTAGTAGCTGGCCTGTTGCAAAATTTTTGTTAATTTCAACGTGAGGTAATTCTAGAATTACAGGATATATCTTCTATACATTCAAATGTTTACCTTAATTTAATTGATTTTTCAGGTTTACTTTTTAATAATTTATACTGGTGTACTGAATATTTATAGAATTAAGGGAAATGACTGCAAAGACTAATGTACATTGAAAGGAGAGCGTAACTTTGGGGGAGGCAATGTGAAGCTTTAAAAGTACAAGGTATGTAGCGAGACAACCCATGCAAAAAAATGTATTTAAATATATTATGTATGAAATTAAGTCGTTGAACAATAATTCTCAGAAAAAAGAGGGGACTCTTTTTAACAGAACGATTATTTCGAAGTATTTCAGTCAAAACTGTCAAACATTTCCCTCAAAAATGTATTAGAAAGAAATAATAATATACTTACCAAATCAACTTTTGCCATAAATCAGATGATGGCAAATAGCCTGTACTATACTTGTGAGTTTGGAAACCTCTCCTGTTTGATGATTTGCTAGTTACTATTTATAACAACTGGAAAGAGAATTTTAATAACCGAAAATGTTGGAGGAAAGTGCTCCCTTGTTCCCTTGCTATGTCTGAAAGTACAGACTTGACACGATGACATAAAAGAACAAAATAATCAACTTCGAGTCCGGCATTCGGAACGGATCCACTAGCCTAAGTTACTTGAGAAGCTTCAAATATCACATTCAGATTAAGATTTCTATCTCGATTGTGTATAGATCACATATCTTGGTGATACAATTAAATTATCTTAAGATAGTTTTAATAATTTCACTCCACTATGACATTTTAAAACTTGAAAGTGGTACTGTCGGTTTTTACTTCCATGTTCCGAAAGGAAATGGAAGTACGGTGATGGCGAAAAAAATCGTCTTCAAGATAAGGGCTGATTCTGATTGTACCACCCTCAAAACGTGAAGGAAAGTCATTTTCCGAAAAGTGTGTGAGTGTGTCTGTGTGTCTATGTGTAGAACGATAACTGCCGCAAATTCAAACAGAATAAAATAATTATTTGCATGTGTGCCCAAGGCCTATTGATTTTTGTGAAGATCGGTAAAGAGGGAGGGGTAGTTTACCTGCAACGTTTTACGTTTTAACAAGAGTAAAGTACTTAATTTCGATAAATAAAGTATCCTGAAAGGAAGGTCATAATAATCTACTGTAGAAAGGTAGATGAAATATCTATAAATGAAAAGGGTAGTTGAAAGGGGAAGGAGTAACTTTTTCATGTATCGTATTGATCTAATGAGTTTGACGAAATTAAATAAAATCGGTATGGAGAACCATACATGACTTCCATGTCCTAAAATTTATATTTAAAATCATTTAAATATTAATTAAATAAGTGGATGCTTGAGTTCTGAAGAAATTACGTATCAGCTAAAATGGTACCACCATGTCAGATGGATTAAGATTATACGAAGAGCTAGCTAAAGGTAGCTGCGATCTGATTCCTGTAATGAAATTGGACTCTCGCTGCGAGGGGCCGAGGGATGTCTATAGTGTTATCAAAGTCTTTTCTGTCAATACTATACTAGTCATTTTTCTTTTTTATAATCGAGTCTTGATTTTTTCTTTCCATTTGTCTTCTGATTTCCTGAACGACTTTTCTGTTCACCCGTATAAATTATAAATTTCTTAGCAAAACATTTCTTCCTTAATACATTTGTGTCTCCTGTTTAACACCCACCATTCTGATATGTCATAATGCTATATTCCACACAGGCTAGTAAATACCTAGCCATCAGGGAGGTCAAAATATTTTCAAGGAGGGGCAAACAATTTTCCAAAGAAGAAATATATTTATATATTTTTCATACATACACACATGCACATATTAGTTTATAATTCTCATATCATAATAGAAATAAGTACACAGATTGTATTAATTGCTTTAATACAACAACACTGCCCAGCGATCCACAGGAAGCAAATCGATGTCCACCTTTTCGGCTTGCACGCGTTGTGTTGGTGTGGGTTTCGGTACTTTCCATTTAAAAAGCGTGCAAACATAATAAAATAAACATGAGTGAGGCCAGAAATAACGCGAATTGTGTGTGTGTGTGTGTGTGTGTGTGTGTGTGTGTGTGTGTGTGTGTGTGTGTGTGTGTGTGTGTGTGTGTGTGTGTGTGTGTGTGTGTGTGTGTGTGTGTGTGTGTGTGTGTGTGTGTGTGTGTGTGTGTGTGTGTGTGTGTGTGTGTGTGTGTGTGTGTGTGTGTGTGTGTGTGTGTGTGTGTGTGTGTGTGTGTGTGTGTGTGTGTGTGTGTGTGTGTGTGTGTGTGTTCTGCCGGCCTTTTTATTGCGGTAATCACAATAATAAAACTTTGGAAAAGTAAACATTACATAATTGAGATATGCTTGCCTGCCAGGAACAATATATTTTCACTCATAGGTGATTTAAATTAAAATGAAAAATATAGTATATATTTTTTTTAAGGTAAAATGAAATGTTTCCATAGAAACTACTTCTTTGTTATCAATAACGTAGTACACATATAAAACTTATAAAAATTTAACTCCTCCATCAACTACCATTTTAATTTATAACAAAATTACCCCCTCCCGGCTTCAACTACCCTTTTCATTTATAGATATATCATCTACCTTTCTACAGTGGATTATTATGACCTTTCTTTCAGGATACTTTATTTATCAAAATTAAGCACTTTACTCTTGTTAAAACTTAAAACGTTGCAGGTAAACTACCCCTTCCCCTTAACTCATCTTCACCAAAAACAATAGGCCTTGCGTCCTCTACAATTCAGTGCTGTATGCAAAAAATTATTTGATATTTGCGGCTGTTATCGTTTGCCATAGAAAAAATTCTACACACAGACACTTTTCGAAAAATGACTTTTTTCATGTTTTGATGGTAGTACAATCAGAATCTGCCGTTATCTCGAACACGATTTTTTTCGCATTGACCATACTTCCATTTCCTTATTGAACATGGAAGTAAAAATGCATTTAAACTTTTTCAAACAATGGTAATTGTTAAAAATAAAATAATTTTGTTGCCAGGTAATAAAATTATAATTTTTTTATTTTAATTTAAATCATGAGCGGTGAAGATCTGCAACCACAGCCCAGCAGGCCACAAAATAATTACATAATTATATAATTTGAGATGTTATTCAATTTCTTTCTTCTGCAAGTAGTGTAATTTCGTATTTTCTTTTTAACACCTGACACACGTTTCACTGAAAAATATCAGTATCATCAGGGTTTGTAAGTAAATTAATAACAATTGAAATAATTCTGTTAATATAAAAATTAACGAATAATCGAATTTGTATCGATTTTAATGTAAAATAACTGATAATCGATTAGGTTGATTAACGAATAGTTAACGATTGTTTTAATGTTTATTTTCTTCAGCAGCTGTTTTCTCGGTTATATTTGAAATATTTTTTGTTTACATTTTATTCATTTTTATTTTTTAGTAAATTTATAATTTTAAATAGATCGTCTTGTTTTGTTTTTATTTGGGTTTGTTCTTTAATTAATAAATTATTGTTATTGTGTTTGTAAATATTAAGATTTTCTCAAATATTCATTTTTTTACCTTTTTGTATGTTTTTAATTAATTTTATATTTTTAATGTTTGGAAATTGGTGGTTATTATTTAGACAATGTGTGGCTAAATTATATTTGTAAATATTTGGTTTTAAATATGCACTGCGGTGGTGAAGGAATCTATCTAGTATTACTTCCATGTTCCTTAAGGAAATGGAAGTATGGTGATGGCAAAAAAAATCGTGTTCGAGATAATTGCAGATTCTGATTTTACTACACTCAAAACATGAAAAAGTCATTTTTCGAAAAGTGTGTGTGTGTGTGTGTGTGTGTGTCTGTCTGTCTATCTGTCTGTCTATCTATAGATTTTTTTCTATGGCAAACGATAACAGCCGCAAATTCAAACATAATCTAATAATGTTTTCCATACAGCCCTGAATTGTAGAGTCCTCATGACCTATTGTTTTTGTTGAAGATCGGTTTAGGGAAAGGGGTAGTTTACCTACAACGTTTTATGTTTTAACATGTGTAATTTTTTCATGACGAACGATAACTGCCGTAAATTCAAACAGATTCAAATAATTTTTTACATATGTGCCTGAGTTGTAGAGGACTCAAGGCCTGTTGAAGCTCGGTTAGGGGGAAAGGGTAGTTTACCGGAAACATTTTTTGTTGTAACAAGAGTAAAGTACTTAATTTCGATAAATAAAGTATCCTGATACGAAGATCTTAATAATCCACTGTAGAAACGTAGATGAAATATCTATAAATGAAGAGGCTAGTTGAACGGGGTGGGGGTAATTTTCTACAAATGAAAATTATAGTTGAAGGGGGAGGGGATAATTTTTTATATATGTACTACGTTATTGGCAACAAAGAAGTAGTTTGTTGTTAAAATTCCTTCCCGTCCTGTTTGGCCGTAGACAAAAGTTTTCTGCAAAACCAGACGTTTCGGCAGTGCCATCGACTTCCATCATCAGTGAAAATCGAGTGCGATAACGTGAGGTGGTATACGTTAGTGACCACAGTACTGTGGTTAAGGCTGAAGCAGTAAGTAAAAAGAAGTAGGTTCTATGGAAATATTTCATTTCGAAAATGATTTTAAATATAAATCTTAGAACATGGAAGTCATGTATGGTTCTCGATACCGATATTTCTTTGTCTGGCCCACGTAGATTATAAATTATAAATTGAATTTAGCCACACATTCTCTAAATAATAACCACCAATTTCCAAACATTAAAAATATAAAATTAATTAAAAACATACAAAAAGGTCAAAAAATGAATATTTGGGAAAATCTTAATACTTACAAACACAATAACAATAATTTATTAATTAAAGAACAAACCCAAATACAAACAAAACAAGACGATCTATTTAAAATTATAAATTTACTAAAAAATAAAAATGAATAAAATATAAACAAAAAATATTTCAAATATAACCGAGAAAACAGCTGCTGAAGAAAATAAACATTAAAACAATCGTTAACTAATCGACCTAATCTATTATTAGTTATTTTACATTAAAATCGATACAAATTCGATTATTCGTTAATTTTTATATTAACAGAATTATTTCAGTTGTTATTAATTTACTTACAAACCTCTGATGATACTGATATTTTTCAGTGAAACATGCGTCAGGTGTTAAAAAGAAAATACGAAATTACACTACTTGCAGAAGAAAGAAATTGAATAACATCTAAAATTATATAATTGCTGCAAGAAACTTGGAGTTACCAATATAGAAAATAATAATTATATAAATATGTAATTAATGCGTGATTATCTGCGTAGTTCAGTTTCTTTATAAGAATAATGTACCTAATTTTTATAGATAAAGTAACTCGAAAATAACATTATATTAAACGTATACCCCTATAATAACAAAAATATCTCTAAATAGTGAATGTACTTTGAAGGTGGGGATATTTTTTTAGAAATTATCGAACCGAATTCAAGCAAATGATGTTAAATATAAATCTTAGAAGATGGAAGTCATTTATGGTTCTCCATACTATTACAATACCCTTACGTACGTGTTTAGAAAATAGTCACACTTTGATTGTGTCAATTTATAACCTATCGAGTGCGTACTTCGTAATTGATTATCTTTTATTTTGACCTGGTTATTAAATAAATTTTAATTGTTATTTAATTTATTGAATTTATATTTTTGTTTAATTAATTTTTATTATTTAATTAATTAATTATTGCAATCTCCGTTAATTGAATGTTGTTCACTTCGGAATCCTCTTGAAGTTCCGTAGCACTTCCGTAGACCTAAATCGTCTTTGTACAGTAAAGTGTTGTTTTGACAATATTATTAAGTAATTATAACTCTCACGTACTTTTGGTGGAGCACTGGTAGTTTAGTTCTGTCTGTACTGGTTGTTCAGATGGTCTCAGTACATTATAAAACTGTTAAGTTGTCAAAACAGTATAACTGCACTGTTTGTAAGTAAGTGAGCTAAATTTATTTTACTTGGGCGCCATATGGAATCTGTGAATCTTATTCCATAAAATGATTTATTCAAAGAATAAAATAAATAAATTTAATTGATGTTGTTAAATTATTTCTTTGATTGAATGATTAAAATAATTTAATTAATTAATTTCCTTCTGGTTTGTTTATGTATTTAAACGGTTGGCGCTTCACACGTCCAAGCCGCCAACTTGACTGTTTGAGTGTCTTGAAATTGCAGCTCTTTTAAATGAGAAAAATAACTAATAATTGCTTACAACGTTTGTTAATTAACAATTTACTGGTTTATTGCTCACAGCGTGCTTACTTTAACTCTATACATTCAATTTAACAATAATACATGGATTACAATCTACCTGGCTTAAATCTCTCCTAACCCAGAAGGTTGGCAATGATGACTCTAATTATCGGTTTCTTTATTTACAGATTTTTTATACCTCAAGGGTGAATCCTTTAGACCTACAGAATAAAATAACTGTACCTCGAGTTACGATGCTTTACAAAAGTTTACTTTAGTATGTTAGACACCTTTAAAATTCAAATTGATTAACGAAATGTTCGTCTGACCTCTACGAGTTTTGAGGTTAACTATGGTTAGTCTAGATCATTAATTATTATATTGGAATCATATAATTCCTTTTGAAAAAAGTATAGACAATGCTTATTTCTTATAGTATTAATGTTTTGCGTTAGTACATAAGTGTATTATTTCTTATACTGGTAACATAATATTCATACACTGTAATTATATATGGCACTGTACTCCCTGTTTGATAATCGCTTTGGATTATTTTTTAATTCACTTTACGATCTTGTACACTGATCGTACAGTTCACTTTTACGCGAATGAACGACTATAACTTCTTGAGATTAAATACTTGGTTAGGTAATTCACCTAACCTCGTTCTTTTTGTTTCCCACAACTAGTTAAAGGAATACTGCTTGTTGTGATGCATTTTAATAGGTATGTTACTTCTTCACGCCTGTGGTTTAATAATATTTGCTGAAAATTTTGATCTGGAGTCCTGTAGTATCTGCCGGAATGGAATTTGACAAAACGTGTTTCTTCTCACTCGTACATCTGTATATATAGTCCGCTGAAAATTCCGCTAGGCAGCGACAATTAATTTTTCAATTAATTTTCTGATTGGTTAAAAATGACGTCATGATGCGGACATTCTATTTTTAGCTGTTACATAATTGTTTTAAGCGTGGGGTTATTATTGTTGTTGGTGTTCTTTGTACCCTTCCAAAATTCACAAAATTTATCATATTTATGTTTGTTTTTCAGTTATACTAATTACAAATTTGGTTCTATTACTATCATCGTATTGCTCGTTCCTTTCTTGTTATTTTGAGATGAATAGCGGCCAGTTTGGATACATTTTTCATTAAAAACCTCTATCTTAATGATAACCTATCTTAAATATTGTGTTGTTTTCAAATGTCTTCTGCTACACTTTGCAGATTCTATTTTTGTATTTTTTAACATTGATTCAACCCTTCATTAACTTTTATTTTGAACACAATTGTCTTATTGAAATTAACATATTATTATCTAAATTTGCTGTATCCAGCTGAACATTAACAATCATTATAACATATTTGTTTATTATTATTTAATGTCTTCGTTACTTCATTATTACTTATTCAAAATTATTCTTACTTCGTACACTTATTATATTTGACATTGTTTGGTGACTTACACCTTTTTCATTATTATTATAACTCTTTTTTTCCTATACTCTGTATGGTCTCTTTATGATACATGATTATTATTTTCATAATCTGTTTTGTCACCATTTGTTTGTCTATCATTTCAATTTTCTCTTTATAATTACTCTACTTCTTTCAGTATGGACTCCACATAAGTTGTGAGACATTATATTGAGCTTTTATTATATTATTTATTATTCATTGAGTCATCTTAACTCATCTTATGCCATTCTCTTAGTCTACACAATTCATAATAAGGTTTTGTTCACCTTAACTGATAATACATCTTTCTACAAAATTTACCCTCTTATAACATTTTTAACTACATATAGTTTTTACATTGTTGATTACATTGAGATCATATTATTATTAGAACATATACAATTTGTTCTCTCATTAATTATTCTATCATCATTATTCATTATGCCTTAGCATACCCTTCTTTCAAGGTTGATCTAACATTGTGATTACACTGTTAATCTTATTTTAATGGTTCATTTATTATAATTCGTCTTTAGTTTGTTATTATCAATAATATATTTCCTTTTATTTGTTATGCAACGTCGTACCTTTCATTCCCTCAGCTAAAGTGCTGTTTACATTACTTTAATACATGTTGTAAATATCCTTTCTTTCACCTTTTTTTCTACTTATGGTGTTTGACTTTGTTTAATGGTTTTTTATGCTCACTTAACTAATCTATTTGGGAACTAGTATTTGTCAATGTCTCAGTCAAATCGTCTGGTTATGTTGTATTGTCATTTAATGCTAGATTTACTCCTGGTTATCATCACTTTTGGTTACCTAGTTAGTTGATTTTTATGGGACAGTTTGTACTGTTACAATACCGATATTTATAAAGTTATATTAAAAATTATTTATAATTACAGTACAAGTAACAATTGTTAACACGCAATGAATGGTATAAACAAAGTTACGACTGTAACATACTGTAAAAACAGAAGTAGGCCTACGTAGCTTACTAATAACATTCACTACATGTCTGCACAGCTCCAAAACCTCCGTCTTTTCCGAATCTGTTTTATTACTTTTACCCACATCAAAGCAACTCTTAATATATGTACAGGTATATGTAAAATTTATATATGAGTATTAAGAACTTAAACAATTGTCAATACCAATACATATTTCTTTATTAAGTCCCGAAGAAATATTTTTTATGTGTATTGTTATCGTTTATACAATATTACAATATTTGGCCCAAGATATATTTTTAACGTTAACAAACCACACCTTACTAGTAAATTAATGTTTTGTGCTGCCACCAAACTAGAAGCGAACTCTCGCGAAAATTTATGCTTTTCATATTCCTGTCTAAGTTTCCTGTCAATTGCCCTTTTCACAGTTTGCGACAATTATTTCATCGTCAGAAAAACAGAGTTGTCAAGCAGTGATTATGAACCTGTGTCCCCATTCCACATAATTTTTAATAAGTCTACTTAATAACTGCACTGTTATTAATTATAATTTAAGTTCTTAAATATTTAATACTTTCAGAAAGTATTTAAGTACAGCTTCGAACACTTTTAAACTATAGTTTGTTATTCAATTTTAACTACAAGTATATTTTCCTATGTGGCACTTGGCGTAAGTGGGGCAGTCGCTTCATTAAGACAAACCGATATTTCCCAAATACTGGAACCCACAGCGCGCAAACGCACGTGTGTGTGAAATGCAGAGTAAGTAGAAAAGAGAGATAGAGAGAGGGGGGATAATGATTGAAGCTGTTGAGATGTAGATATGGAGAAGAATAGACAGAATAAAATGGGCTAACATCACAAGTAATGAAGAGGCTCTGACCAGATTAGAGAAAAACAGGATTCCTTTAGATACAGCTCCGAGAAACTGGATAGGAATTGGCTTAAGAAGAAAAAAATAATAACGAGTTTTCTTGAGAACATAGTGGAGAGTGAAAAAAAAGAAAAAGGAAGAGATTTACGATGGTAGACAATGTTGAGAGAGAAGAGTACAAAATAGCTAAAGAATAGGCGTTGGACACGAGGAATTGGAGATGTC
Source organism: Magicicada septendecula (assembly GCA_034769895.1). Lineage (NCBI taxonomy): Eukaryota > Metazoa > Arthropoda > Insecta > Hemiptera > Cicadidae > Magicicada > Magicicada septendecula. Next base: position 203,568,968 of record CM068375.1, on the reverse strand, counting down.
AGTGATTTTTGGATCTGATTTTTGGGATATGGTCACAAAAACGTCTGAAAACCGCCATATAACAACAAATGGGAGTAAAGTACGAATTGATTATTGAGACAAAATATCTTGTTAAACCTTGAAAATTCTTTTGGTAAAATTTACCATTCATTATTTGTAATCTCCTTTATCCTTTGCGCGTATACTTTTAGTCCCTAATTATTTTCTAAATTTAAATTTACATTCCCCGCTAAAGAATTCAATTTTTCCCTCTCCTCTGCTATAAGAAGAGTGGGAAAGAACATGGGATGCAGAGAGGGGGAAATTGTTACGGATTCTCGTCGCATTCCTTTCTGATGACGTCACATTCTACCGATTCACTCCCGTGTAAATTTTTTCCCTCTCCTCTGCTATAAGAACTTAACACTTCAAAAGTTATGTACAAAACCCGTTCTAAACAAGAAACCAATGTGGCTAATAACGCGCAGCCGTAGGATTCGTTCGTAATTGCGATATGGCAACGCCGCATCCCCTTCCACTTGCGACAAGTGTCAGATGAGTAACCTTGAGTTGATTTAGTCTTTCTCTGACTGTGGGATCGTGCGTTATTTGCTTGTTGTTTAGTCAAGTGTGTTCATGCGTGTTTATAGTGGCGGTTTGTTTTATTTTATACTATATTTCTATTTTCTATTTATTTCACTATGGACGCGTGGATTAAGACTGGATCGTGCCGTAAAAGACAGACTTCAGCTAATTATGACGAACCTTCCACATCCGGTACCAGTGCTTCATGTAATACACCTAAAGGTGACAGTGTTAGTGAAGTTAGCGAACTGAACTCCTTCCTGAAGAAGGCAAAACCCTGCTTTCGTAAATACAACGCTGACTATTTGAAATATGGGTTTGTGTTTTGCGGCACAGAAGACGAGCCGCTTCCTCAGTGTGTTGTGTGTTTTGAAGTACTTTCTAATGAAAGTATGAAACCCTCAAAACTGGAAAGACATTTATCAAGAAAACATGCAGAATACGTAAGTAAGCCAATCGATATTTTCTATAACAAAAAACGAGAATTTTTTTAGTCAAAATCAGTGATGACAAAATCGACTTCTGGTGAACAAAATAAGCAAACTACAATCGCTTCATATCGACTATCCTTATCGATAGCCAAAAAGGGGGCAGCTCACACCGTAGGAGAGGATATTATTTTACCTGCGGCCAAAATAATATCTGATGCTTTATTTAGCGAAAAGCAAACAAAACTAATTGGTGAAATACCCCTATCAAACACAACGGTAAAGAGAAAAATCGATGAAATGTCAGATTTTGTGAAACAGTCCATGATCACAGTTTTAAAGCAAAGTGAGTACTTTTCACTTCAGCTTGATGAAAGCACAGATGTAGCTGGCGAGGCTATTCTGTTAGCTTTTGTTAGGTTTGAATTTGATGGGAGGATAGAAGAAGAAATGATCTTTTGTAAATGTTTGCCATCGACAACAACGGGGGAAGAAATTTTTAAATGTCTTGATGGCTTTATACTAGAAAATGAAATAGAGTGGTCAAAATGTGTTGCACTGACGACTGATGGTGCCCGTGCTATGTCTGGCATTTACTCAGGTTTGATTGCCAAAGTTAGGGCAGTTGCCCCTTCTGTTCAGTGGACTCACTGTAGCCTGCGCCGAGAGGCCCTTGTACTTAAGGTCTGGCCGAAAGCCTAAAGAAAATCCTTAATGATGCAGTGAAAATTGTGAATTTCATTAAATCAAGACCTAAAAATTCAAGACTGTTTGCCGTACTGTGCGACGACATGGGCAGTGAGCACAAAACACTTCTCCTGCACTGTGAAATACGCTGGCTGTCAAGAGGGAAAGTGCTATCAAGATTATTTGAGCTTCGAGATGAACTGAGAATGTTTTTGTTGGAGCACAAAAGTGATGCGAAATCTGTGAGCAGTTTTTTGGAAATGTTAAATAACGAAAACTGGCTAATACGGCTTTCATATTTGGGTGACATATTCAGTGCTCTCAATATCCTCAATTTATCACTGCAAGGGAAGGATGTCCACAAGTTCTATGTTCAAGATAAAATAGAAGCAACTATTAAAAAACTTGAAAGATGGTCCAGTAAAGTGAAAGACAGTTGTTTTGATGCATTCCCACTCCTCAATGACTTCTTAGAAACATATGGAATCAAAGTTAACGAGGAAACTGCAACTGCCATGAAGGAACATCTTGAAGCACTGGCCTCTAGTTTCAGGTAATTATTCTCAAATGATTTTTACTAATAACCACTTAGATTTGAAGAATTTCTTATTAAACATAAGTCTTATTATTTTCATGATATTATTTTTCACCCAATAAAGAAAAGTAACAAGTACACAAGTAACAGTTCTACTGCTTCTTTATTTAAAATGATAATGGTTACGGGTTAATGTTTTAAGTTTAAGGTTTTTACGAACTGATATTTTTACGTTAGGCCCACTGAAAGTTGTTTGTTTATGCAAGAGTATTACTTAAAATTGGTTCTTGTTTTAGAAGTTACATTCCAAGAATTCCTGATGAATTGTTATGGATAAGAAATCCGTTTGTAGAGGACAACCTTAAAAAGCTAAAACTGTCAGCATCTGAGGAAGACTCCCTGATGGAACTATCATGTGATTCTTCTTTGAAAGCTTTCTTTAAAGACTCAAGCCTAATCCCATTTTGGATCAAAATAAAGGGAGAGTATCGAGTGCTTGCAAATATAGCTTTGAAGGAATTAATGGGATTCACAACTACTTACTTATGCGAGCGTGCATTTTCTAGTTTGGTTTTTTTAAAAAACAAATATAGAAACAACCTTTGCGTGGAAAACGATTTACGCCTAAAACTAACAAGCTTCAATCCAGATATAGAAAGTATCATTAACACCAAGACTAAACAATACCACAAATCTCATTGAGTTTACCATTTAATTTGTATAAAATAAATTTCTTATTGGACAAAATATTGTTTCTTTTCTTTAATAATGTTCCCTTCACCATTTTAAAAATTCTTACTCAGCAAAATATTTGCACATATAATAATAACTTCAGTTTCATATTACATATAATTTTACGTGTATATATTTTGTAACGTTCCCTCGTGGTTACAAAATAATAATGTTATAATTTTTTAAAATTTGTTAAAATTTATAAAAAAATTGTATTTCAAAATTAAAAAAATTTTGTTTTTTTTTCTGAAAAAATATTTATTCGGGTTTTTTGTTATCTGTATTTAGGAAATAAATTTCGTTATTGTCTGGTGTAAAAATTTTAATTATATTATGGTTGTTAGTGTTGTGGTGTCACTTTCTATGAATAACTTTTGTGTTAATATGGTTAACTCCGGTACTGGTCGATAGACGGCTCTTCTTCTTCTTCTTCTTCAATATGCTCCTTATTTTCGTAAATACCGCCTTTCGGTTAGTCCGTGTTCTTGAATTAACTTATTCCTTAATTATATTTAAAGTAAAAATCAACCAATATGCATAATTAGAGTGTTTATTAACAATTTATTAAAAATATCGATAGTAATCGATTGTTGACAACAGTATCGACTCGTTACTCAGGGCCGGTCGACAAAAACTTTACATTAATAGTGTATATAAAATATTGTTCTTTTAACGGTTATGTTAGAATATCCAGAGAAGGGTAGGGCCAAGAAAGTATAACATTTACAATAAAAATGTCTTAAAACTAACAATTACAAAGTTATTAATCAATATAGAAAGTTTATATAGTATAATATTCGAACCAATGCAGACTAGACGTTCATTTGTTCCACCTCGAATAGAATGCTGGGAAAATCAGAATGGCCGACTGAGAACTACGTAGGTTAATGTCTGTCACCTCGACGAATATTTCTTGCAATAAAGATGTCCTTTTCACCGTTTCCTCGTCTCAGCAATAGTGGATATTAGTTCTGGAGTTAAATGAGTGTTCCTGGTGTAGTGTTTATTAGTTCACTTGGTGTAAATGTGTGTTATTATGTCTATTTCACTTTGGTTAAATGTGTCGTATATCACCCTTTTTGTTTCGTCCGTAAAATTTATTTGTAGTGGTGTTAGTTCAATAATTTAGGCGTATGTGGTTCTGTTTATCTCTAGTTCACTGTTTATTGTTTGTTTTCACTGCTTCTCAAGTTAAAATTCCAAATTAAAAAAAATTTACAAAATTTGCACTGAACTCGATTTAAGTATCGCACGCCATTAACATAGGTTATACGGAGCAAAACCTCGTTTAAGTGTTCGCTTCAACGGATAATAATTAACTGTTCTTATTTCCTTCGTCTCCTGAAAATCTTAGCCAATTTAATATAGGTCATACATTTTTCAAATTATCTTAGCTTCCGATACATTTTATTTGAATACATTATACATGGAAAATATTTTCGTTATTATTTAACTATATGAAATACTAAATACATATTCGGTTTCTTTAATCTATTTTGCTTACTTTGATACTAATTAATATAGTTTTACAAAGTTTTTATTTTAAAAAGTTATATTTCTTTCATGTTGGAAAAGTAGGATTAAATTTGTGTTTCCTGTCCTTGTCTAGATAATAGCCATTTTCTCTGATATAATTATTATTATACTGAATCTAAGATTGATATAATCGTTTATCTTTCCTTAATTTCTTGCAATTTTGTTCATTAGTTATTGTTTTTAAATATAATTCATTTATCTATGACTCCTCCTCTGAAATTTTAGTTAATACATTTCATTTTTATTTATAATTTTGCTCATCTTCTGACAATATCTTTATAAAGTATAAGTTACATTGTATTACTATATGGTGGGTTTATCTTACATAAATTTCATCATTTTAGTTGGTTTATAGGACTAGATTTGTCCATTATAATGTAGTCTAAATTTACTATCTGGCCTAGATTTTATCTGTTGTTACTTACAAAGTTTTTAATAATACAGTTAGTTCATACCCTTTTCTGACCTTCTATTCTAATATAATATTCATTAATAATTTCTTCTTTTACTACAATAACCTTTAGTATTGATTTTAAACAATTAAAACATAACAATTATTTAACATTAAATCTGGTATTTAGAATCATTCCCTTTTTTGTACTGATTACTTACAGTAACTTCTAAAAAACATTTTACTATATAGGAATGATATACACATTCAGATATGGCATTCCTAATTCAAACTACTAAACAAAATAACATTTTATAAATACAAGGATTAATCTCTATTTCTAAATCTTATTTATAGAGTTCATATATTGAAATTGGAACCTAACATTTTGTTCCATTAAATTTTTAACACTCCCTTAAAACTATTTGGTTACAGTCTTATCTGTTTTTCTTAATTTTAGGGATGTATTCCCCGTCACTTTATGTACTAACTCCAAGCTATCTATTTATATTATTTATTCCATTGAATGTTCTCATATAAACAGTGGCATTTTATTAGAAAGAGTATTCATTGCTCCTTCACCATATTATTTGATTAAATATCATTCATGATACTATTTTAAAAAACACTTAAAGTTATTTAAATGTACAGTAATTCATGTACCTTCTCAAAGTTTATTTATGATAATCTAATAACTTGCACTTGTCCCTGGTTATTTCTTGATACTATCACTAGTCCTTTCATAGTTTTATAATATCAAATTGTTTAACCATGGGGGAACTGTTAAGATTTGTCTATTTAAATTATACAATAACTTTCTTGGGTGCACTTCTACTTAGCACTTTAAACACTTTTTGTTTTTATTTGTTTTACATGAGTTTGTGGTTTGTTGGGGTGTTATACTTTCTATTGTGACATTTACTTTCTTTTAGGGTTTTTGTTTTCTCCCTATTGGGTTTCTATTGGGTATTGGTCGTGTTCTACTTCCTTTATTCTATGTGATCTTCACTTGTCCCTGTTCATTAGGTATATTTGTTTGTTTTGGATATCTTCCTTCTTCGTTCTTGGTTTCTTCAGTACCATTTCGTTATTATTTACTTTTGTTTATACTGGGCTGTTTACTTGGTCTGGGTAGCTTCCTTACCTACTCCTATCCTACCTGGGTATTATTGTTATTTTAATTTTAGTTTTCTGTGGTTTTATTTTGTTGTACATTCATATTAGTTGCAGATTTTTTTCTTTATGTTTACTTTTTCTTGTTATAATGGTAATTTATTGCGCTTTTTATTTGGTTTTCATTTGGATTTTTCTGGATATTCCATATACTTGATTTTTACTAATGATCATCTGGTAATTGATTTAAGTGGATTATCTGTCATGCTACAATATATATATATATATATATATATATATATATATACACAACGTAGTGGTAGTGTATATATATATATATATATATACTGGGACGCGAAAATTTTTCCAGAAAGATTGTGGGTCCCATTACAAAAAAGATTGGGAACCACTGCTCTAGAGCAAATGCGCAGTATGAACACATTACAGCAGAACACTGCAGAGGTTCAAGTGAGTGCACTTGTGTGTGGTGGAATAAAAAAATATAAACAGAAGACAGATGTTGACCTGTTTACCACTGCCACGATATCCAAATGCAAGGCCAAACGGTTGCAGTTTCATAAACAGGCTCACTAATCAGAAAAAAAAATAATCGCAAATGTCAAACTCAAGTGGTTGTAGGATGTTCAGAAATAGCAACAACTTAAACCAAACACCGTTGCCTGCTTCACAAAGAACTCTGTATGTACTGAATACAGTCTACGAAACATCAGTTACTCACTTAATGTTTCTATAATAGTGTTGGATTATCACGGTGTATTATACATAAAAGTAACTACAATAATAATAATCATCATAACTATAATAATAATAACAATAATAACGTTGGAAATTAAAAAATGTTACTAACGGTGTCAGGTCGATTTCGTTTCTTTTCGCATGTGCAAAAACGTTTAACATTTTCCGTTTGTTGGCTAGTCCAATCCATACTTTTTGTCTTTGCATTCCGTCAAATGATCTGTTCCAATTCTACAAACCTAACCTAACCTAACCTAACCTACAACATATGTGCTTTTTTCCTCTTCGTATTGTTTAAATTAGCAGCCATCCTTACTATTTATTTTATGAATTTGCTAACTGCTACAATTTTTATTGTTCGACAAAGCTTTTCGTCATTACTGACATCATCAGGTCTTAAACAACGTCTGTCAACTGCACGTTGTAGACTTTTATACTTTAGGCCCCTCCCCTTATGTCTTCGCCCCTCCTATTGGTTCTAGCTGCTGCCGCTCTTCATGGGAACTTTGTCTACACTTTTCCGTTAGGCATTTTTCTAACGTCCGTCAAATTGTTTTAAGAATCTCCCGTTAATTTCTTCATTCTTAACTTATATTTTTTTTATTCTTATCTTCTTTTAGAAAAGTAGATATAAAAGTAGATTTTACAAATGAAGAAATATTTTATTATATATTAAACAATAAACAAAAATAAATTAAAACAATAAGAATAACACACTAAAAATGAAGAAATGTACAAAGTTACAAAAAAATTATAAGTTAAGAATGAAGAAATTAACGGGAGATTCTTAAAACAATTTGACGGACGTTAGAAAAATGCCTAACGGAAAAATGTAGACAAAGTTCCCGTGAAGAGCGGCAGCAGGTAGAACCAATAGGAGGGGCGAAGACATAAGGGGAGGGGCCTAAAGTATGAAAGTCTACAACGTACAGTTGACAGACGTTGTTTAAGACCTGATGATGTCAGTAATGACGAAAAGCTTTGTCGAACAATAAAAATTGTAGCAGGTAGAAAATTCATAAAAGAAATGATATGTGCTTTTTGCTTCCACTATGTGAGGAAACTATCATTTCCTCAGTTACTAGTTTTCATGAAATACTATATCACTATGTAAACCCATTTTGTACGTCGAGTAATAGGCTAACGTTTTGCAGAATTTTCCCTAGACCATGTACCAATAACCTTTCGTATAGTTACAACACAGTCCTTAACAGAATTAAACTGTCCCCAATGGTTGTTAACTTTTCAGTACATTGTTCGATATACTGAAAATGTTTATCCATGTTTTTACATCGTCATAGACGATGGATAACGGTAACCAGATTTCTTTAAGTGAGGCAGCGTATGTTGTTAACTACCAAATTACGTAAATACACACGATGTTGACCAATATGGCTTCCCTTCTGATAATATATTCTCTTACGCTAAATGGCGGAGATAGATACACTTTACAGCCGTGTTTCCCACTAGGATAATCATTATCATAAAATTTTTCCGATAATATTATGGACTGCTGGATATGATTTCCATTTTAAAATCTAAATTCACCACTTCTTAAGAAACGTTGATTAGCACATATTTCAGATTTCAAAGTTTTACACGTTATACTGTTTGAACTGTTAAAACTATTACTGTTTAACAACTTATTGAAAATTTAATAAAATTAGCTTACTTGTCTATCTGTTTGTAGTGAGTTGCAATATAAATATAGGCCAATGTAATAATCAGTAAACTGCAGAACTAGGTCTTGAAAATGTAGATTCCATGATTAAAAAACAATAAATAAGAAACGTTTCTGTAAATAAGCTTGTTTGTGGGGAGAATTTTTGCCCAAAGTGTTTTAGAGTTCACATTATGCGGTGACGATCCATCAGCTTAAAACTCAGATTAAGAAAACGTTCAAAAAAAATAGAAAGAACTTGTGCATGTTTGACAGTGCAATCAAAATATTCAGAGTAATGAAACACTAAGAATTGTAATAAAGACAACTTGTGGGTTATATAGAAATGAAAGTAAAAGATGATACTGTTTCATGTTTAGTTGCTGCTGTTGCTGTACTCCGACTATGGTCATAACAAGTCGAACTTGCGTTACTAGCTTCTAAGCGAAATTAATATGGTCAGTAACAGTCTACTGACCGCTTGTCTTTCCCACACTAACATATCATAATAACAAGTATGTATATGACGTAATATAAATGCAGTGCAAGAAATTACTGGAATTTGGAGTTCTTACATGCAACCAATCTAGCAGCTAAAGACAGCAGTTGTAACAGTCATGATAATGATGATGATGGTAGTGGTGGTGACTTCTAATTATGATTTTCAATCCATCTGTTATTCTTGATTGGCCACTTTTCTTCATCTTCTTCTTCTTATTATTATTGTTATTATTACTATTCGTCTTCTTCTTCTTATTCTTCTTCTTCTTCTTCGTATCACTGGTATATAAAACGCAGGATGTTTATTTATATTGAAGAGGACTATGTCATTTAACAAAATTCAATTGCGTAACACATTAAATCTAATTGTTGTCGTTATTCTTCACCAGCTTCTGTAAGCAAAAACTATAAACAAAATTAGATAAGATTTTGTACTGTGTGTGACCTTAAAGGAGAAGTGAGAAAAATTTTGTCCAACAAAAGACGCATCTCTAAAGCTCTTGGTTTTTTAAGTTTGCAATTGATTTAAAATTAAAATAAATCGTGGCCTGCGTCTTTAACATACTGAAAAGACACGGCAATAACGATAAATGAATAGCAATAACAAAGTATAATATCATACAAATTACACTTTACCATAACTAAAAGATAAATTAACTCAAAAATCTCAAACACCGCCTGTATAAAACCACGTGTCAACCACCTTTATTATATGGGACAGTGTATTGGACAATGGTGGATAATTTCAGATAGAAAATAGGGATGAAATAGCTATAGAGTGATTGATAAAACTTGTAGGGACACAATACAAAACTGAAGTAATCAGAAAAACTATAAATACACCAACTGTTAAGAAAATAGAAAGAAAACAGCTACATACTGCACGCGGAACCAGTAAGATACGCACAAAAAAATCTTTCAATTGAAATTGAAAGATGTTCAGGGGATCGACCCAGAATGTGGTAGAAATATAGTACCAGAGATCTGGGAATTAGTGGAGGAAAGAGCCTCATAGAAGTGAGACAAATTGTCAGACAGAGAAATATCTACAGATGATAGACTGAGAACACATCATAAGATATAAATGGGAAAATGAGAAACAAAGCTGTCGTATGTAAATTTCTACACTTTAAACCGTCTTGTTGTCTACTTTCGAACGGATAGTTTTCAGAGAATTTTACGTAAATATTATCCTTATAATTACCACTCATAGTCGCGTTGTGATAAGAATAAAAAAATTGTTAATCAAACACTCCCATTAAAAATGAATGCTAATATAATTAGATGTGCACTAACATTTCCCTACTACATATGTTTAATCTTTCTAATAACTTAATAAAAACTCTACTTTGGTTGATAACAACTTTTTATTGATATCGTAATTAATAACAAACGATTCGCCCATAGTATGATGTGGCATCCTCAGTGGTAAATAGCGGCCTTTAGCTTTAGTGGTTTCTCAGTTTTCCCACGTTTAAGAACAAACGAAACGTTTGATATTAATAACAATATCAATAAAACGTGGTTGTCAACCGAAAAAAGTTTTTTTGTATATTTTGCAACAACTTAAGTTTACAAGTGAAAATATACCTCCTACTACTCCTGTTCCTCAAGTTCCTACTAATATTTTTCCAAGTTCCCAGCTTCCGTGTTAAGATTTTAAAGAAAAATATCGGTATGGAGAACCATACATGACTTCCATGTTCTAGGATTTATATTTAAAATCATTTTCGAAATGAAATATTTCCATAGAAACTACTTCTTTCTTCAGCCTTAACCACAGTACTATGGTCACTAACGTATACCACCTCACGTTAGGGCTTCAATTTTCACTGATGATTGCAGTCGATGGCATTGCCGAAACGTCTGGTTTTGCAGAAACATTGGACCACAGCCAAACAGCCCGGGAAGGAATTTTAACAACAGACTACTACTTTGTTGCCGATAACGTAGTACACATATAACAAAATTATCCCCTCCCCCTTGAACTATCATTTTCATTTATAGAAAATTACCCCTCCCCCTTCAACCACCCTTTTCATTTATAGATATTTCATCTACCTTTCTACAGTGGATTATTATAATTTTCTTTTCAGGATACTTTATTATCAAAATTAACTACTTTACTCTTGTAAGTACAACTCAGGCACATATGCAAAAAATTATTTGATTCTGTTTGAATTTGCGGCAGTTATCGTTCGCCATAGAAAATTCTACACACAGACATACAGACAGACAGACACACACAGAGACGCTTTTCGGAAAATGACTTTTCTTTATGTTTTGAGGGTAGTAGGATCAGAATCAGCCCTTATCTCGAACACGATTTTTTTGTCATCACCAATACTTCCATTTCCTTATTGAACATGTAAGTAATAAAATGAAAGCAATATTTGAATATTGCTATGTTTGCTACCACTGAGAATAAATGTTGCTTGTATATATACTTACATAATAATAATAATAATATTGATTCCTTTTTATATACCGGTACTGAGAGAATAAGCCATACAGCATACAAAGCGGGCAGCACTACGCTTCACCTAGCCATTGGTACGGTACGTTTTCTCAGGTGCTCCTAAAGGCAAGTCTATAAAGCAAATGACAAACGGACCTCACTTTACGGCCCTACATAGTGCTTCAAACATATGCTCCCATCCTCATACTTCAGTGTCATTAAATCATATCTAGGCAACCGCCAATTCCAATTAAAAGTTACGATTCCAAGAATCTGCTTATCAACTATACCCAATAAAATCAGAATAACGACAGGGCAGCGTTCCTGGACCAACTTTATAGCTCTTTTTATCAACGAATAGAACCACAATCGTTGGTAACATTTGCAAACCATACAGCTAGAGTAACAAGCAACCGCAGCCTAGGCGCAGACTTACAGCGTTCGTTAGACTTACAGCAGACAACTGTTGTACGGCAGAAGGTTTATGGAATAGCGTATAAACATCGATGAAATTAAATCTAGTTACATAACTTTCCCGCTTATCTTAGCAAAAGCCTCAAACCTGAGAAATGTGTGAAAAGCCACACAAAGATGGCTTAGCACGGAAAGATGGAGTCAAATATTTGGGAATCGACATCAACAGCAGGGTAACATGGAAACAGCATATAGTCAAAAATAAGCAAGGATTTTTTCACTATCAAACAACTTAATTTGATAACAGGAAGGATATCGAATTTATTCTTAAATAATAAAATCCCCATACAAGAAGCCATAGTAATACCTATAAGGACTTTCGCTACTGAACTATGGGGATGCACCAGCAAATCCAACATAGCTATTATCCAAAGATATCAATCCAAAATATTGAGAATGATGGTAAGTGCCAGTCATACCGACTGTAATTAATCTCTCCATGATGACCTCGGAGTAAGTTATATACACCATTCATATATACACCGCCGCTGAACTCAAATTTTTATTTGTAATCGTAAGCGTCTGATTTTGTTGTAGCCAACATGCTTATTACAAAGATGTTGGTCAAAACAACCAGTTTAGTTGCTACTAAAAGAGATTTATTTTTGTACTTTGGTAGTGAATCGTGTTAATTAGCCAATTCACCTGCCATTTATCTTATAAATAAAACATCTAGAAATAATAAGTGAATGTATACAGTTACATGAATGTAAAATCCATTACATTACATAACGTCAACATCCACTTATCTTGGAGATGACTTAGTATACTGCAATTATGTGGTTTGTTTATTAGATATACTGGAACAATATCTTAATTTTTTTTTTAATAATTTTGAAAGTTCGCTTATTAAAATTCACTAAAAGACAATCTAGATAAGATAACTGCGCATGTGTTACGTTGAAGGCCTGTAATTAATCCAAATAAGAAACTTTTTTTTACCACTATTCTCTAGAGAATTTTAATAAATGGGTTTAGAACCAGTTGTAAGAAACTACGAAAAGGGCGTCATTGAATATGAATTAATTCACTATAAAAAATTAAATTTTGTTGATTAATGTAATCTGCCTATGGAATCATGACCAAGCATGGAAGAAGTTGTCGATTGTAAAGGCCAATTTTGTTAGTCTACGCGAATATTAATTCTACTAGACTGTCTGAGATACGGTTCTAAAACGTTAAGAATTACTCACACAATCCAAGTAGGTAACGATCCAGCAAACGTAACGCTCTGTAGTGTTGCTGTACCCACCCATCCCATCGCACTGTCACAAACGGCACGTTTTTTACCGTTGACACATCCCGTAGGTGCAGTGAAAGTTGGTTTAAACGCTGCTGCAGAATGATTTTATTGAGCAGTTTCATTCCGTACATGTAGTAGAGATATCTTTATACGATCTGCAGTAAAGTACTGCATATGTTAGCAGTGTTGACGAGGAAGGAGGGGCAGGAGACACGCTTTCCGAGATGTATTGCCTAGTAAATAACCGAAGTGAGATGATAATTTACTTTGAAAATTTCGCAATTTAGACTTAATGAAGATAAATGCACAGATCGTTGTATGAAATTTTTTGATGTAATTTTAAATTCTGGTTTTACACAGCTGGTGATACGTCATCCGTATACCTATAGTCTACAGAATCCTCAAAATCTTAAGTTATAATAAACTGGTCAGCTCGCTTAACAATAGTGTAGTGCAAACCAAAGAATCGAGAAAAACAAACCTAATACAAAGCACAAAGTGAAAAACGGAAACGAATAAGGCATATATGACATAAAACATTTAAAAATGATTCGCATTGGTTAAGAAATACAAGTGCCACAGCATTAAAGTACCGACTACATTTTAATAACTTTATACGATTTGAAAGAGGACGTTTTCATTTGAAAGACGAAGTAATGTAGGGAGCTGGTTATGAGAGAGGCTGATCTTCATATCCTCAGTTACAAGACAGTAACGATAATATCTGTGGAAATAGGCCAACATCTGACAAAAATTTCAAAATAGGCCTATACGCATAAATTAACAACATAAACTAGCGTAAATCAGCGACATAAATTTATTAATTAACAAGCTGTATAAATTTAACTATATGGCTAAGTAAACATACAGTTATAAATTCAAACAGCTCACGTGTGAACTCCTGAGTCTCTTTGTTAAAATTGTTATCATTTAGGAGTTACGTCGTTTAGAAGTAGGCCTAACGTGAAAGAAGATCATTAGACGTAGATGCACGTGGAACAATAAATAAAACCACAAAAGTATTCCACACCGTTGAAAAAAACTTATAACAGTAAGAGAGATATATCATGTAACGCTATTTAATAGCACTATTGCCAGTACAGAATGGAACTTGTATACAGGTTCAAACTTGAAGAACGATGAAGATCAGAGATAGAGGACCTGAGATGAAATATTTACGTAGAGTAAAACGAGTGACCATGGTAAACGAAGTAAAAACCGTACAAATAAGAGAAAGGTGTAGGTGTCTTCTATACTCGTTGTGTACGGTAAAGACACAACTGATTTGGCGGGCACATACGAAAAGAATGACTGATAGCCCTACGTTCCTGTGAACAATATATAGGAGTTACAATACAAAAAAGAGAATCAAAGAAAGACTAAAGAAAGTTGTGGTGGTGCAGTTACTAAGATAATAATTGAAAAATAAAAGAATTACCATAGGAGAAACGAATACAAAACATACAAAATTGTCCGAAGTTAGTGTACACAAGGAAAGTATAAGTTTTAAACTAAACTTTGCATTATTTGTGGCGTGCAAACTAAGAGATTGTGGCGTTAATTCTTCCATTTTATTTGCATGAAAACTAAACCATTAGAACTACATTGTTAACTTAGCAATTACTTACATCTGTTTGTCGTGTTTTCGTCACTTATCATGTTTTAAATTTACATACATTTTTCTCATATCATTCTTTTCTCCTACTCTTGTCTGTGAAGATTTACGCTCTACCAGAAGTGCAACTTTCGTTATTGGTATATTTCCTAAGTCTTCCTAGACTTCTTTAGTTAACAGTTAAAGGAATACTGCCTCTGTGATTCTATTTCTTTGTGTTATGTTAAAATATTGTCTACATTTATTTTATCGATTATAGCAAAAGTAAATTAAGTTATATCATCATTTCGATACCTCTAAATCCTTCTGCGTATGTTCTTCTACTTATTATAAATTTTACTAATTTACGAAATGGTTGCCTGTTTACTTCTTCGTCGATATTAATTCATCACTTTCGTAAAGAACCAGTGCCACTCCCATAGATTTGTTTAACTTTAATTACATTCCAGAGTCTCCTTTTTAATTATTCATCTTCATATGTGGCTTGCAATCTAATTACGTTGTTTTATATATAAGTTACACAAGGTGGCTACATAGTTTGTTAAATAGGTAATAAGTCCAAATATAACCTAAATACAGTTTTGTGCGGCACCTATGTTACATAATTACAACGTCAAATATAATTATGCCCTAGACTACTGTCAAACATGGGAAAAACATGGTTTCTTGAAATTTAGGAAAAGGCAAACGTTTTTCAATTTCCCGGCAGAAATAATTCGAAAAAATGGCAGAGAAGCAAAAAGCGTTTAAGTACTGTGAGTAGGTCAGTACGGAGTCTTATGAAGGTAGGCGTTAACCAATGGCATAGCGTAGTTATTTCAAAGAAAAACAACTGCTGGCAACAGTTCTGGGTGACGTGTTCGTTCTTTAATACAAAAAAGAATCAATTAATTTAACGAGAACCGGTAAACAAAACTGCAGTACAAGAATAGAAACACATTACTGCGAGCTACAGCAACCGGCAGCGGCAGCAGCAGCAGCAGCAGTCTCTCTCTTTGTTTCGTTTTATTTTCCGTTTTTGTCCGAGTCGAACATCTCAAAAACGTGTTTCGTATCACGTGACCGCTATTTCTCCTTGTCCTTCCACCTCCTCTCGTTCACTCCTTTTCCTGTTGTGTTACGTTTTGTTTTTCTCATTTGCTCTTTCTTTCCGCTATAAATAGTGGTCTACTCAGCGTCTGTCTCCGTACTATTCTCAGTGTCTGCTGCTGGTATGGCATGTAACCTTGACTTCGCTCCGAACGCGCGTATAATTTTAAACAACCTTACTTCCCATTGGCTTAGTTATTTCGTTATTAGAATTCAATCGGTTCCTCTTCATTGTCATCGGTACGGTGTGAAATCGCAATACATCAGCGTCTCTCTGAATACAGGCTTCAATTTGTGATAACAGTCATATGGAAGGCTCATTAAAAAAAAGAAAGACATAAAGTAGTGTGTGTAATATTTCACTCACGTGTAGGCTACAATTCACGTGTGTGTATTTATTTGGTTTTGTCTTGATGTATTATGCTTTTACTTTGCCCTCAAATATTCCCTTCTTCTTCTTCTTCTTCTTCTTCTTCTTCTTCTTCTTCTTTCCTCTCCTTCTTTTTCTTCTTCTTCTTCTTCTTCTTCTTCTTCTTCTTCTTCTTCTTCTTCGTTTTCTCCTCCACTTTCTTTTCCTCCTTCTTCCTCTGTTAATCTTCTTATTACATTGACTCTACAGTCGAGTACGGAGTCTCAACATCCTATAAAAATCGCCTTCATCCGTCAATATAGCTTGTTTGCTTTCGTTTGCAGTTCGATTCTCTCTGGGAATACTCAGCATCTCGTTCAACATTTCCTTTCATTCTTCTTCTACCTTTTACTTTCAGACATTATTCTTTATAATATAAGCATTCCGAAGTATCCGTTACATCCATTGCCAACCCTTCAAACATTTAATGCAGAATAGGATAGGCTATATGATTTTAACTAATACCTTCTGGTGTCTATAATTTAAGGTATTTTTAGTTCTGGTTCTCTATGTGGGTAAGAAACTATTGTACCATCTAGATGACACTGTATCTTTGGAATGAAAGCTGGAAAACTCCCCGACATCCGTCTGCCAAAAGTATCTAGGTGCCAAAGTGCGCCGCATATGCCATGAGGGCAGTACATATTAGACGTTCTCCTGTAAATATCGCATGGAGGTGAAGTTGCTGATTCAAGTAACTCTGGCCTTAGAGACGCAGAACCAGACATCGGAGTCAGCCTGGAGAAGAGGAACTTCATTTCTCGCGAATGTTAAAATTCCTAAGTGTGCTGAATTGTTAAAAAAAGCTAAAGTCCAAGATAATTTTTCGAGGGGGGCTGATAAATAGGCCTATAACGTTGGTCCCTTACTTTCGGATCTTGAGCTTCGGGTTTCCACTACATCAATGAATATTTTGGGCCTTTTATCAAACCTACCATGAGGCTTAGTGGACCAAGTGATCAGTATACAGTCATGCAATTTGCATCGAACCTATATGTACCGGGACCGATTCTCGGGCCTTCCATGAATCTCGTCCATAAGATAAGTCTATGGAAACGAGTACTTAACGTAACAGCAAGGGTAGTAATAGGGGAGAGGGGGCTGAAACACAGTGCTGGTCACAGTCCCTTCCTTGTATATCGCACGACAACTTGATTGCCGAGATCATCCCTTTCGATGAAAAGTGGTTACCTTTTCAGAATTTACTATGTGCTCAAATGTTTGAGTTCTGTGTAAACCGTAGTCTCCTCTACAACTTGCTTACACCCTACTTTTCTTCTTTCCAACATCCTCCAGATACAAATATTCATATACTCATAATTTCTCTAACCCGAACCGCCTGTTATTGGTCTCCCCCTTCTTCTTGGAATACCCATAAGAATTCATCTCTGCACTCTGTATAATGGCATTGCTTATAAGTGCTCCAACCAACCAGCTAATAATTTAGCTAATCACATTTCCTTACTATACAATATGTTCATTTTGCATATTTTCGATTCCTGTAGGAAAGGTCCTAAAATAAAGGATACCGTGATTGACTATATTTTCTTTTGCAAAACCATTACTTACTTAGACTTTGTTTTAATTGTGCTAATGTGTTTTATTTAGTAGCAATGTTGTATAATATGAATAATATGACGTTTTTTGTTTGGTGTTGAATTCAGATTCTCACCGTTATTAGTTTCAATTATTGGCAGCCCCCGAGGAACCAATAGGCCTACGATTGTTTAGGCGATTCCTAATCTTCTGCAGTGATATAGCATCTTACCGTGTATTAGCACAGGATAAGTAACTTTTTGTAATTTAGCTTAAATATTTAAAAACTCTCACCTAACAAAACCGTTAAAACCTGAAAGACGAAGTGCCAGCTCGACCAGAACGAGATAATGTGGGAACGATGGAAACAAAACATTGCAACCCTATGCACTCAACTGCATGGCCGTTTTGAATAAAGTATTTTTTACTCGTTTTTTGGCCGGTATTTTGTACGATAACCAGTTTGTTCTAAACTGCACTGCGGGGATCGTTCGTCAGCGCAAGACAACCATTACGCAATCATTTCAACATTTCATTGCAAAAGGAAAGCTCGAAAAAATGTTGAATTTATTTTGCGCTGAAACTAATAGTCTCTCTTTAACCGTTAGCTGAAAATAAAGACATCGAGGTAAGAAAAAATGTTGAATTTATTTTGCGCTGAAACTAATAGTCTCTCTTTAACCGTTAGCTGAAAATAAAGACATCGAGGTAAGAGCCGAGCCACCGTATTTGCTAACGGTGTAAATGGCACCATCAATAACAAAGGAATTCTCACCGAAGAAATCTGTATAAAGATTTTTTTCAGCACATTCTGGTTTTGAATTAGGCCTACGTCTGGTTATTAGGCCATATATATATCTTGGATTCTTTGAACGTATTTTACACTTGAACAGCTTCTCGTTGTGAGAAAAAACACGTTTATTCCTGTGATGACCTACGTAACACATTTGTTTTATTCCGTCATTCACATTGGTACCATATCGTGTCGTACCACATTACAGCGGTCACTAACATGACGAGATCGGTTATTAACTGATTTTCGAGTTAGCCCACGTTATTCTCCATATTGATTCGTTCGGTAATTGGCAATCGACTTGTAGTCCAGTCATGAAAGGCAGATGTATTAGAACTTCACAGTCATTCAAAACCGAGTGAGAATTATCATTTAACTTGATTAACGATTCTTTGCGCAGGGTCAATACAGAGTAGGACCGCCCACGAACCGGGCTGTAGCACCACCGAAGGACGAAGTGCGAATCTCAACTAAAGTTCTCATGATCGTCATCACAAGAAAGTTGTATAGTTGTTATAGTTAAAAAAAGTTTACTTTCTCATAAATAACTCGACAAATACTTTATAGAAATTACAGAGCACAAAATGTAGAATCCTAATTTGTATAACACGCGATATGATTCTTAACGGTTTGACAGAAAATTTACATAGTGCAACGCTTTCCGTATAAAATTTACCGTAACTAGAAGAGGGACAATTTTCAACATAAATATTTTGTTATTTTCCATCAACTTTTTTTTAATATTGTATCATTCATTGGAAGAGAACATAAAAATGTATACCTTCTTTAATTTTTATGTTAACTAATCATCGTTTTATGTTAACATCGTTAACATTGTTGAATTATTTGTCTGATTACTGAAAAATTAGAAGCCTTTGAGTATGGTAATGTGCTATAAACGGAAAATGGTAAAATTTCATTTTATCCAAAACCATTTCCACTCAGGGAAATAAGAAACTTTTTACCTAAACCGTTTTTATGTAACTTTATATACTCTTTAAATTAAGTCTCTCGCTTATTTGTACTTAAAGTGTTCATCGAGATATTCTCAAAACACTAATTTTTTTCTATTATATTTTGAGCAGACTTCAGCTATTAGCGGCAACGTAGATCAACTCGCATTGGTCTAGAAACAAAATCTTATCTCAGTTTGGAACAAAGTTAAAATGTGCAGCGATTAGATTATGATTAAAACAGAGAATATAAAAACCTCTAAATGTCGCTACTACATCAAAGTCGATGTGCAGTTTAGTTTATGTTTTGCTCCGACGCTAATCAAAATATATCTGAATATAGTTTAAGAAAGTGAAAACAGATTTGTCCGAGTTTGGACGTGTCGGTTCCTGATGATAACTTTTCGTCGACAATCAGCGATAATGACAAAAGACGAAGATGCGAAAGTGTCTCTGAAAACACCTATCAGTATGAGACAATTCGGCGAAGAACATTGGACATGATATTTAATGATTTGCGTTATAAAAAAAGAATATATTCTCTGATTGATGGAAATGTGTACATAGACTTTGTTTACCTGATGGAGTTGACAGGAGCGTAAATTCGCAGAAACATTTCAGTGATGTTTTTACGACATATGGTTCAGTGACCGGGGAATTGCAAATAGGATTAGTTTTGCAATTGTAGCAAAAAATGAACTAATAATATTCGTGTTGCAGAATGCGCATTCTCCGTTCATGTGACCGACACTTTAGGTCAGCGTTTTCCAAACTTTTTAGCCCATGGCACACTACAAATAAATAGTCAGAAGCCCTGGCACACTATCTCCCTCTACATACCGACCCCCCTCACCAACAATACCTTTCCACGATGGGTTGAAAATCATACTGCAGCGTAATATGCCATAATAAGTTAATTAATATTACTTACTTACCTCAGTAGGCTACTATTTGTGGTTCCCCAGTTATGTCAGTGGATTTTCCCAACTGTAACGCAAAATTTATCAACAAACTTAGATTTTTGAGACTTATAAAATTACAGAAAACCACTGAAACACATTTTCTCACGTAACGTTTATTTGCACTTTCTTAACTTATAAAGTAAAAGAACACAAAATGTTCAAAATTTCGCGGCATACCCAGCCGGGCTTCGCGGCACACAGTTTGGGAAACGCTGCTTTAGGTGAACAACGCAAATCGGCGATTATCAAAGACAGAGATTCCATCACGAATGGATTCGCAGAGAAGGCTACCAAGCGGATATTTAGTAGCCTATATCGGCAAAAGGTGGAAGTGAGTAGATCTAAGCAGCGACTGGAAGATGAAATTCAAAATCGATCATCGACACTACACAACGCCTTAACGGATCGAGTACAAAAAATCCAAGGAGAAGAAAACAAATATTACAGAATGCGCAGATTCTATCAAGACTAAAATCGGACTTATGATATGAATGAAGGGATGACGCAATCAAGTTATAATATTATAGTACAGAGAATTTGAGATTTGTTTGGGAAGCGCCGCTTCACTCGGTAGTTGATTTAAAACTATTAGACCCTAATCATGACGATATTGGCCGTACGTATGATCATTATCTCAATCTACAATAATAACAGTACCAAACAAAAATTATTATTTGTTTTTACTGTTTTTTTTTCATTTTGCGATAATAATGTGATACGATATACCATCCTGTTACAAACCCATATATTTCTCCGTAGCGCTGTAAAAAAGAAGTTTCATAATTACAGGCGGTACATTTCATTTCTCAGCTAATCGGTTCCGTTCCACTTGCATTGCAAGTACAATAATTTTATTATTTAATCGTTCTTTTTAACAGAGAGCAACGTGAGCACGTTCGTCTTGTTTCGTGTAGAAAAATTTTCCGAATTTGTTTGTTGTTTACGGCGTAATTGCGGAGAATTTACTACACCGTCCGTACTGTAACGTTTATATTTTCTATAAAAAAAAACGCTGTTTCTGCAGCGTAACAACGTTTGCAAACGTTATTTACACTGCAGACATAACTGTAACGGGGCCGTTCGCTGCACGCAAGCGGACCTCGTCACGTTACTACCCCTGCTCGGTCTTCCAAACATGTTTCACTTTGACATAGTAAGCGAGCGATGTAGGATACGTCAATAAGAGATTGCGTGTAAAGTTACTGTATATTGAGCATTGGGCAAAATACTGTACTGGAATGTGGTACGTTTTATGGAACGAACTCATGTGACAGAATGGTAAGCCAAACATCTAACGTGTGGTAATGGACGTTGACACAATATTGTATCATATGTCAACTTTTATCGAATGAATAATCAGAGGACAACAATGAAATAAACCTGTCATAAGATAGTTTAAGTAATGTATATGCCTACTAGTCGTACCGACCAAATAGTTACACAAGGAAATATTAAAACTTCCTTTGTCTTTTGTTTAAATCTGATACTCGAAACAACCGCCACCATGTAAAAGAAAAACACAAAAAATCTTATGGTTTATGAAAACTGTGTAGAACATAGGCTGGTGTTGGAACGTATAAAATGACCATGAATGAGTTAGTAGTAGGCCTAGCAGTAAATATAGGGGGTTACTTCACGAACAAAGAACCAATCTTGTCGGATTTGTCGACATACAAGCGCTGCAACGTGTGGCGCCAGAGAAGCCAGATGGGGAGTGAATGAAACACGAGTCAGACCATGAAAGATAACACTGCCCATGAAGAATCCAGGTAAACTATAGGCTAAAGTACACAAAGAATAATATAAAAGGAATTTTAAAAATTCTTTGTATTTTTTTATAAGAATTCCGGTTATGTCGCGCAGGCGCTGTCTAAAGCAACAGTACAATCAGTTCCAGAATTACATATATTAATCACTAAACAGTAATCACGCCCAAACAAGGTAATTCTTAATATATTTTTGATTTTACACTAAACCTAGGTCAGTACAGAATCATATTCGCCTTTACGTCTACATGTATTACGTAATCGTTTTTTACCGTTCGTAGTTATTTTCATTTTGTGAATAAGTCACTTGATTTTCTTTTAACGAGGACATAAGTAAACAGAATGGCTAGTTTACTTATGTAATAAATAAAGAATTATCTAATTTTAAACTGTGTATTACAAGAAACCTCATCTGTCACAAAAACAAGATAGTTTAAATAATGCTAGTCCCACTAGGCACACCGCAGTTTTGGAGCGACCAAATGATCACATTAAAAAAATAAAACCTTCTTTGTCTTCCGTTTAAATCTGATACTCGAGGAAAGCGGTCCCATGAGTGGTAATAGTATAATATAATACCATATAAAATAGTATAATTTCCTCCTTGGTTACTCCTACAGAAGATTCCCTATTCTTCCAGTTTGGGGTTTGTGTAGGCCTGGTAATCCTATCCACGTAATACTTTATAAACTCATAAGCCAGAAAAGGAAAAACCGGATGGATTTTGTGCTTGTTTTTGTAATAACTCGTACGAACACGAGTGTCGCAAATGAAAGCTTATGTATCTACACCATAAGGTCTGGCTTTACTCTCTCTCTCTCTCTCTCTCTCTCTCTCTCTCTCTCTCTCTCTCTCTCTCTCTCTCTCTCTCTTACATTTGAGTTGTTTCAAGCCAGTTTGGAGTAGGTACCGTTTTACAAGTACGCTACTCAAGACTTGCTTCACAAAATCCATTCGTAGCATTCCTACTCTATTTAATCTTCCACTGTGCCTCACGATAATTTTACTATCTAACTGACCCATACTCAAAAAGGTTTGCTGTCTGTCAACAAAGTATACGATAATAAAATTACCAATTTATTCCTCCACAGACTTCCCCTTTGAGTAGACCGTATTCTGCCTTTCGAGATAAGTGTCTTATCTTTAGAATCCTTTCGGATGTTCTTACACATTTTAAGACCCAGTATCTAAACACGTAAATAGCACAGCAGAATATAGTGTATTTCGAGACTGAACACGCATACATCGGCAACGTTACGCGCTTACCCAGAGAAGTTTAATAACTTAACGCTTATTACTCAAACGGAAATACATTTGCTTTATTAACTCTAACGAGTACACCAGCCTACGTCTATAGGCATACGGTTATGGTGTGACAGAGATTTTATTGTCTTTTAGAGAACTTCTCCACTGAAAAAAAAAAAGTTACAAACAATTTGCTTATAGTATGTTATTTTTATGTTATACTGATTGCAAATAAATAAATAAATAAATAAAAAAACTGAGAAATTCTGTTTGATTAAGTGCGTATTGACTGTGTAGTGTCGATACAATATCTGTTCAAACAAATTTCACTTATCTGATTCCTGACCTCAAGTCAGCTGGTAAATGACGTTCCAGTATTCAGCAGCCAATCCATACAAGTCAGTAACCCTTCACTATACTGCACGCGTGAATGGTGAATCTCTTTCTATCAGGGGGTATCAAGGAGCCACGATGGAAGACATCACGAGAGATGTAGGATGGAGAATGACACAATAAACCTTGTTTTGGAACCTTTGACGGTTGGCAATTTGAGAGTTGATGGTGGTATCGTACAGTTGGATTCCGAATCCATACGGGATTCAAAATTGTTATGCACACACGACCTGGGCATCCAAAGTGAGTTTAGATTTTCTGTCTAGCAACGAATAAACATGTTACAATTTATACAACAATATACAAATGAGTTCGCATATTGCTCGTATTATTGTCTCAATTAATATATGTATATCAGATTAATATTAAGCAATGGCCACAGAATTAATAATAACAACATTAGTTACTTAATCACAGCAGTTTATTGAATTTTATTAGAAAATCTGTACATATATCGAATCGTCGACAATTATTTATTTTCTTTGTAAAATATGTAAAAAGAAGTCTGGGTCCATGAACACTTTTTACAGACGAAACTAAACACAGACATTTAAATTTAAATGGTGTAGCGTTTTGTATTATTTTAAAAGTTCAAACAAACAAGATAGGCCTTTGTCGAGATAAAAAATAAAAGTTTTACGAAGTTATGGCGTTTCATATACTGCCCCATGGGTATAAATTGTGGACGACAACCAAGAAACAAGAAAGTAAAATACAGGCCTCGGAAATGGTGTTCCTAAGAGGAGTTAAAAAGTGTACTAAATTTGATCGTACAAAGAATGAAACTATAAGAGATTTACAAGTTTTTAACTTGAATGAAAGACTAAAACATTTTAAACAACGGTGGAAAGAATGCTTAGAAAGAATGTCACATTCAAGAGTGGCCAAACTAATCTGGATATATAGGTTAAACATGTAGGACACAGGTGTGTGGGTAGACCCAGGAAGAGATGGCTGGAGGATCTTTGAAGGCGGAACAGACAGCATTTTGCCTATACCGTGGTGTGAAGAAGATGGTGATGATAATAGCTTAAACAAACGTTATATCGTGTACAAATTCTGAATAAATTATAACTACTATAGCTTATATCTTATGTTATATAGCTACATATGTTAATTTTAAATAAGCCACGAAATCAGCTAAGAAATTCACAGATCCAGAATGTAAAGAAACGCCACGGTTTGTCCGTGTTTCCACACGATGGGAGTAAGTCTGTGAGAAACACAGAAACAGACAAAGATGAACAAAGTAAGGAGAAAAAGACGAGAAGAGATCCGTACACAAAAAGACAATGAGGGGAGTGAGTGTATATATAAGAAAAAGTGAAGAGCGTAAAAAGACGAGTTTGGAGAGGCTCGACTCAAGGCCAACAAGTCTTCTCTCTTTCTGTTTCTTTCAGAATACGAGAAGGATTCAATTACACAAGCAAAAAGCAAAAAACTTGCGTCGACCGCATGTTGTTCCTAAACACAGAGCCGGTCCGCTCTGCCCGCGGGTAAATACTAAATCCGCGTACAGGAAAAACTGGGTTACAGCGGCTAATAAAGTTCCTTATTGTCTGTGGGTGTGTGTGTTTTTGTGTATGCGAACGTATTTGCTTGGGAAAATATTTCAAGTTTTCCAACTTCATTTTATTTTACGTTGTAGACAATTTACAATTTTTCTTCCATAAATGACATAGGCCTACTTTTAGCATAATTCTTTTTGCATTGAAGTATAACATAATCATTGTGTTTTACGATTATAATGAAATGTATATAAATATACATATATAATAAATCACAGTTATTCTTATTAAATTATAATTAATAATAATAAACAATATTTTTTACTTTTATATAAGAATTTATCTTGTATATAATTTACAATGTTTTGACAGTATTTTTAACTGTCATTTTCAGAATATAATAAATATTAAAACTGTTAGTGTTAAAGAATATTAAATCATTTGAAAAAATATTAAATTAATATTAAATTTACATGGAAAAAATGTATATTTTTGTATAAAAATAACGAATATTATTTATTAATAAATCATGTGCACACGCACACACACGCGCGCGCGTTGTAGTAGATTTTTGGGCTTATCTGTGTTTAAAATTTTTAAAATGCCGTAAGCCCGGAACATTTTCAAGGTGTATTGTACTTGATTTGGCTACAAATCTATTATAACATGATATATATTATTGTATTTAACCTAATTTTTTACTAAAAAATGAATTCTGTTTCTGAATATTCTTTGTCCCTTTGAGAAAAATAAAAATAATTTTTATTTTTTTCAATAACATGGTATGTTGTTATCAACGACACATCGTGCGTGTAGGAATTTTTATTGTTGTTTTGAGCCGGGCCTATCCCCTTCTGAATTTTTTGTTAAATTTTTTTTTTTTTTTTTTTTTTTTTTGAAAAGGGGAGAGAGACGTCTCGCGATATTTAAGACTAGGCAGAATCACCTAGAAGGAAGCATAAAAGTGACGGGCCTCATATCACAGGACTTGCAAAAAGTAACTCCAGCTTACTAACAAATAACCACTTTATATTTAAACAATTTTCACACAGCAACAAATATTACAGCATATACATTCACAATCCTTTATCTCTGACAATTAGCATTAAGGGTCCTTCGACTTTCCTCTTATCAGCGCATAACATCTTGTTTTAGAAATTTACATTAATAAATTGAAATAAATCATTATTACATTAACATAATTAGACTAGCACTATCATCATAAGCTGATGGTCCCCCAGCACATGGAACATTTAAGGATGGTAATCATTTTAACCCTCATAACCTGAACACCAGAAAAAACGGACTAAATTTCCATGTTTGATAATTTTCCAAAAACGTGAGTGTAAAAAAAAAATCAGGATATCACTGAATTAACTGCTTGTGTACCATGTGTCCAGGACAGCCCTACCATTTAGGCAAAAAATTTTATTTAAAGTTTTTTTTTCTTTTACAATCACAACAGCCCAGCTTGACCAAGACCGTAGGCATGGACAACACGACTTTAAAAGAGAAGTACTTACTAACCATAATATGGAGCAAAAGGAAAATACCAGCTTGAAATAGACAGAACATGAATGGACATACCCAGGGAGTGCTTGACATAAAATAACACGCCACAAACCTGCACATTTCTGCATGACCACTATGTGAGGAAACCAGAAGAACTAATTGGCAAAAAGAAGGAAAATGAGAAATAGAAAGCAATATAACTGTGCAGGCATTAACCACCAAAATACTCAAAGCAATTTCTTAAATTCCAGCCAGCCGGTCTGGAATTGTACCTCATACCTATATATCTAACTCCCCAAGAAAATAATTTAAAATTTTTTAGTAAATCAGGATCTGAATAACGAGTCCCACCCACCCACGATCGTGTGACCCATGCCCACGATCTGGTGTACAATTACCGATTCATAGCAAGAGTGAGTAACACACAGCCCTCCGGCATATGTGCATAATACATATATATATAGTTGCAACTGTAATCACTAAATAAATGTCCTATTGTTCTGAATAAATGTAATGGGTACGGTCTATTGCATTATAAAATTGTATATATATATATATATATATATATATATATATATATTGTAAAAGACCTCACTACTGCTGAGTACTTGGTGTGGTTCTCAAAGTCTCCCTGGTCTGAAACTCTTCCCTTAGTTTCACTGTTGACCGAGTCCAATTGTAACGAAACCTGTTATATAGTGTTAAACCTGTATAGGAGTAGTGTAACAAAAATGTTTTAAAAATGTTGTTGGTGGAAAAAATAAAAATTGTGTTTAAAAAAAAATTTTTATAATTAAAAAAAAATTTCCTTTTATCGTTTAATTAATTAAAATCAATTAATTAATTGTGTTTCGTGAAGTTTTGAAACGTGTCTCACTTCTCTAGGAAATTTGATTAATGTTCTTGTATTTTCAATAAACTCCAACCACTTATAAGATTGTCTCCAGGGACAATCGATATTTGTTTACTTTTCGTTTTGGAGGTTATCTTCCTTCTGGTTTCTAGAAATTCTTGGAGTTTACCGTTTAAATTATATTAATTGTAATTTGTTATATTTAAGAAAGAAAGAACTATTTTGAGGTGAAAAGTATAAATGTTTTATTAGATAATTGGTTATAAGACTCTTGTCGATTATAAAATCGACTCTCAGGGTATCGAAAAGTTACAAGTTTTTGATATATAAAATTCAATCAGGTTCTTTTAACAGCTAGTTATGGTTAAAGTCAGAGAAATCGGGCCAATATTAAAAAAGTATAACGTTACAACAAGTAATTCTTAATACTAGGTACATACATTGAATAGAAATTGAAATAAAATAATTTGTTGTCGAACCGTATAGCTGACGGAACTAGAAGGCGGTGTTCTTGAGTGGTGACGACGAAATTGCAAATGGCTGCCGTCGAGTTGGTAAAATGTCTATAGTAAATGTGACGTTCCAATAAAGAGATTTTCTTGTAGTATTCACGTCCTGGTGTCAGCAAATCTTCCTTCTGATGTTGTGTAGTGTCTTGAGTGAAGTTTCTGTGTTGTATTTTGTATATCGGTGTATGTATAAGTCCGTTCACTTTTTGTCATTCAGGCACTAATTTATGGTTATGGTGTATACTGTTTTCTGGTGTTTAATAGTGTTATTTGGTGTAGTTAGGTGCTGTACAATGTTATTTAGTCTCTGGTAATTGTTTATGTCACTCGGTCGATGTTACAAAATGTTTTTACTCGCCACTCGCGATTTTAAAAAATGTGTCATTCACTGACTCGCCATTACGGTACTATTAGTTAGGTTAATTCGATTAAAATATGCTCGTCAAGTGCACCGTACAATGTCCAATAATCAACTCTCTATTTCCTTCACTTTCGACTAAAATCTTAGCCAATGCAATATTATTCCTTACATTGTTCAAATCTAACTTTGCATCCTGTGCATATTTTAAATTACATTATATAACTGCCTAAACTTTGGTTATTATTCAAATTTATTTGCTAGATGTTACTTAATTTAATCCTTCAGTTCATTCGGCGTATTTTAATATTGAATAATGCCGTTTTATTACGTTTTTTTGTCTAAAATTGGTAATTTTACTTTCATTTTGTATTTGGTAAATTTCCAAAACTAACTTCCTGTCATTATGCAAATTCTGCCATTTTTAAGTTATATTTATGATTAATAATCTCATATTGTATTAAAAGGTTTATATTCCCTTAGTTTCTTGCAATTATTTGAATTGGTTAATTTTTAAAATATTATGTTGGAATATATGACTCCCCTCTCCAAATTTTTGAGTTCTGTCATTTCCATTTTTATTTATAATTCTGGCTATAATTTTATAAAATCTTTCTAAGATGTATTTCTTATTATATGGCTTCATCTCTGGTTTATGTTATCTAAATCCCTTTAGTTTAAATGTATTTAAGTGAGTAATTTCTCTGTTTTGATGAGGTTTAGTTTTTCATCATTTTGCCTAGATTTTTTAACAAGTTTTTTCTTACAAATTTTTATATAATCAATACATACTGTGTTACACCCTCTCTGACTTTTTAAACATGGTATTATAAACTAAACATTTTTTTAAATAAACATAACAATAATTAGTATTGGTTTCAATACAATAAACGGTTAAACAAATAAGAAATATTTTCCAAATGATGGTTGTCTTCAACCATTCAGACATTTTTTACAATCAACACTTATTACTAACATAGAAATATTATTTACAAAGGAGGTTTTTTCCCAACTAACATCTTACTTAATTATTACTATAAATACAAGTAATAAATATATTTACAGTTAGGATGTTAGTGGTTCCAAACTTAACAAATGTCCTTCTACCTAATACATTTTTTAAATCCTTATTCTATATTCACAAAATCGTATACCTATATTCTTATTTGCTATCTCTTATATTAAATTGAACGATGCAGTTTTTAAAACTGTCTTTTAAATATGGTATTGGGTAATTGTACCCTGTCACTGTATATTTAAATCTGTTTTTACTCATTCTAAAACAAAATGTCACTTCAAACAGATTTATAGCTTGATATTATTACATCTATCACCTTCATCTGGTACAAATTATAAGTCACTTAAAGTTGTATATTTCATTATATACACTGTTTGTGGTTGCCAAGAATGAAACATAAGGTTTATTTTTTATAATACCCAAACTAGCACTGGTTCACTTTACACTTTTTTATGCTATTTCCAAATGGTTGTTTAGTCTTATTAACATCAATAAATTGGTTTGTGGGTTACAATGAAGATTTGTTCTTTGGGTATTATATTATTGTTCCACCTTGGTCCACTGGCAACTCTTACTCTATACACTTTTTTCTCTTAATTTTATTGTACATGTGGTTACTGTTCAAGACTATTTCGTTATACTTTTTATGATAGTGATTTTTAGTTATTTTGGGATATGGGGATATGGGTGTTTTTTATAAGAGCATTCCTTCTTCTTCAGGATGCTGTCTTCATCTTCTTTCTTCAATGGTGTCTTCTTTTCTTCTGTCTTCTTGGAATGGTATCTTCTCCATCTTCTTCTTGATGCCATCGGGTTTCTTGGGATTACTTCATCTTCTTCTGGTTTCTCGAAATACATCACCTTTTATGGTGGATCTTGCCTTATTCAGGGTTTCTTTTTCATTTATATATCCTCGTTGTGGGTTTAGTCATATTCTGTTGCTTCTTTATTTACTTCTTACCTTCCTGGGTTATATTTTTTAAAAACATTGGGTTACTAGACTGGTTTTGGATGACTCATCACTAGTAACTTATTTTATTTGAACTTATACTTTTTTTTTTAATAACAATGATTGTTCTGCACAGTTGCTATGAATTAATTCTTTATATTAAATTTAATGCTTTTTTCGGATTTAAATATTATAATCTTATTATTCTAATGATCAATGCCATTCATTTTATGCGTTTATCTGTCACGCTACAATATATATATATATATATATATATATATATATATATATATATATATATATATATTATAACAATACAAAATGGCAAATTTAATATAATTTAAATTTGTGGAGCCCCACGATCTTGGAGCGCCAAATTATGTAACAATATAACATTTAATTTGGGTTTCAGGTCTATCTGTAATAAGAACTCTATGTAACTTGTAACGGTATTTCAAATTTATTTCATATTAATAAAATTGTGCACATGGCACTTACTTCGACTTAAAACATTCGTTATTATTTCGTTATTATGACGTAAGGCTTATGGTATATACATCCTTACTGACTAAATATTCTATTCTACTAATTATTGTATTAACGACAAATCTCATTTCCAGACTACTCAGTCAATTAGTGTGTTTCAAAATATCAATATTTAAATATTTTCTTATATATTGCAATGTAACTCAAAAAATATCAATAGTTACTGAATTTATCTTTTGTTTCTCAGTACTGATTTATATTTAACGCTAATTTTTACTTAAATGCTTTGTATTCTTTTCATTTCAATACTAATTTAAGCTCTTGTTTAAGTTAATCTTATTTCAATAACATCTATGATTTTACTTCAAATTTTACAATAAACATTGACTCTTACTTTTAATTAGAACAAGAATGTCCATAATTGTCTTTACGTTAATTGTTCGATTAAGAGATAAATAAGTTGTTTATCACCTTATCGTCGTCAATCATACTCAATCATTGGATCCCTCTGTAATCGTCCTCGTCTCGAACTTCAGCATCACTCGCTCTTCTCCTCTTGTCCAGCGTCGCCTTCCTCTCTTGTCGAGCGTCGCCTTCCTCTCTTGTCCAGCGTCGACTTCCTCTCTTGTCCAGCGTCGACTCTCTCTCTCTGTCCAGCGTCGCCTTTCTCTTCTCCTCTTGTCCAGCGTCGACTCTCTCTCTCTGTCCAGCGTCGTATCGCTCTCTGGAACTTCTCCTCGTGCTGTTTCGGAAGTCAGTTGATCTTCTTATGTGGATTTTCTCATGTAATTTTGTTACTACTTAAATATTGTTTGTTTTACAATCCAGTTACATAACTGTATGTAACTGGAAGGATGAAATTATGTACAAAAATTTAAATATTCTGTGCGGACGGGCAGAAGCTCCCGCTGCACCGTGGATGATTTAAGAAAGAGAACCACTGTAGCTTGTGTGTCCTATTTATACCCATGTCTTGGTCAACACCTGCAGTGGTACGAAATCGACATGTCTGAAATTGTTTCTGGGTTCAGTTCCCCCACTCCTTGTCAATTACGCTATTTCTTATATTTCTGCGAATTGCAGAGTCCTGTAAGTATACTCTTATACTTATCTTATAACTATTTTTACAACACATGTTCACTGTAAATTTGGACATTGCAACTTAACCCTTTCGATTTGTACACAGTTGTTTCACTATTACACTCGTACGGTGTGGCACTTTCACATGGTTTTCATACACAGTATTTAGTAAATTTTCTTACATTTTATTGTGTTTTTGGATTTTACTTCTTAATTATAGTTTATGAATAATTACGGAAAAACAGTAATTATGCAATTATTCATCTTGGGGTGGTAAACTCGCCTGCATAGACCTGCGTTCACACACACTAGCAAAATACTGGTGTACACACTTTCAGTTACATTTGTGTGTGTGCGCACGTCGATTCAGGTCGAAACACCTGTTCATATTTTTGTCTGAGCCAAGCTTGCAATCCCTGACATGCTTATTTCTAATACATTATTAATTATTTACACTTTATTAGGTATATTTAAATTTTTATATTCAATGCTCAGTACATCACTTATTTGTACTGTCGCATTATCCCTCTGCTTGGTAACAAAAAAAATTTAATAAATTTATTTATTAAAATTTATTTTTATTATTATTATTACACTTGAAAAAATGTAACAAATAATAAAGAATAATATCGTCAAATCACCCTTAATTGGAGTGTATACAAATGTCTTACCTCCCCTCTTTATACGTTCACTGCTCGTGACCTTGTAGTAGGGTGGCTTCAACAAACAGCTGATCTGACTGGTTTCATTGACCTCGTTGTTTTCATGTGTAGAACTTCCTAAATGACGATGCGTGGAATTTACCAATTTCTTTCTTCTGTATCTCATCATATACGATGAAAATGTGTTGTCCTACTCGCTGTCTTAACGTATACGGTCCATTATAAAGTCTGAAGAATTTCTTCACCGTATTATCACTCCGTTTTCCCGCTGGATTAGCTTTGAGTAGTACACTTTCTCCCACGTTGAATTGTTGTAGCTTGTGAGCTAGATTAAATCTTTCTACTCTCTTGTTACCTCTTTCTCTTATCCGTTGCTTTGCGTATTCAATTTTCACACTTATTGGTACAGGTACATTCTGGTTATTAGGTTTGTTTATATACTTAGTCCAAAATCTGTTTGGCTTCTTATCTTCTTCTAATTCCATTGGAGTATATCCTGTTGCTTCACTATAATTTTCGTTGATGGTTTTTCCAAGAAATGGTAAATATTCTGCCCATTTATTGTGTAATCATGGCAGTATATTCGTAAGTATTTACCTAATTCTTTGT
Source organism: Magicicada septendecula (assembly GCA_034769895.1). NCBI lineage: Eukaryota > Metazoa > Arthropoda > Insecta > Hemiptera > Cicadidae > Magicicada > Magicicada septendecula. The sequence continues at coordinate 203,535,585 of CM068375.1, read as the reverse complement.
TAACTCTCTCAGCAAGGTTTCCTTGAGGATGTCTTATGGATGTGAGTGCTGGTTGTATTCCATTTTCCCTTAACGTCCTCCCCCATTTTTCACTCTGGAATTGCACACCTTGATCACTGAGTACCTTCTTCATTTTTCCATATGACGGAATATATTTCTCCAGTAGTATCTTTAGAACAACTTTGGTTGTGGGTCGCATAATTGGGTACAGTCGGACTGCCTTGGAAAACACATCGATACATACCAATATGTGCTTCACACCTCGACTTGATCGTGGTAGTGGTCCCAGAAAATCCACTGCAATTAGCTCTCCCTTGTTCCCCTTTTGGATGCTCTGTATTTCTACGTATGTGTGTAAATTCGGTCCTTTCGCCGTTTGACACTCATAACACATCTTTACCTCCTTCTTTATCTTTCGATACATATTATTAATCGTAAAATCTTCTCGTAGACTCAGAGCGGCAGCATGTGCTAAACTCTCATGTGCTGGTTGAATTAATTATTGTAACATGTCATTCGTTAGTACTATCTTCCAGTCTTGTCTTACTAACCTGAAAAGAATTCCATTAAGTACCTTATAATGATTTGGTAGCTGTTCTTGGTCCTTCATCTCCCTTATTGTCACGTCCAAATCTTGTTGTTGTGCTATATTTTTTAGCATTTGTTTTACTTCATCATTCTCTTTGAATTTAATTGATAACAATCGTACTTCTTTCTTTTCGCTCTCATAAACTTCTTCACATTCTTCTTTGATGTATCGGCTTAGTGTATCAGCTATAATATTGTCTTTACCTTTACAGTATTTAATGGTGAATGAGTATTCGCTAATGGCTAAAATCCATCTTAATAATCGGGCATTTGTTATTTTGCATTTCAATAGAAATGATAATGCTTGGTGGTCAGTATGTATCTCAAAATGAGTACCATAAACATAATATCTGAATTGCTTAAGAGCGTATACTATAGTAAGTATTTCTTTTTCTGATGTGGAGTAGTGTTTTTCAGCTCCTTTGAAGACTCTACTGGCGTAGGCAATAACTCGGTACTCCCCCATAGTATCTTGTTCATACAGTACACTTCCTACTGCGTAGTCACTAGCATCGGAGTATATTACGAATTTTCCTTCTCGTTGAGGATGATGTAACATAATATTTTCGATGAACAACTCTTTCACTTGGTTAAAGGCATCTTGATGTTTCTTCTCCCACTTCCATTTTTTTTCTTTCTTCGTCAGTCTAGAAGCGGTTGCGTATACCTTGCATATAACGGTGAGAATCTTCTGTAGTATCCTGTGAGTCCTAAAAATGCTCTTAACTCTTTGAGATTTCCGGGTATAGGGAAATTAGTTATGCTGGAAATTTTGATAGGATCGGGTTGAATAGCAGAGGATGAAATAATGTGACCTAGGAATTGTATATAGGATTTGATAAATTCACATTTGTCTAGGTTAAGGGATATGTTCGCTTGCCTAAACTTGTGGAATATCGTGCTTAGATGTTTTATATGTTCGTCTAACGTTTTAGATACAACTAAGATATCATCTACAAATATCATGGTGTAGGGTTCCACTTCAGGTCCTAGTGCTCTTTCTAGACACTTTACGATGGCTGCTAAACTCGTGCTTAATCCGAAGGGTACTACCCTGTGTTGGTAGCATTTATTTTTATACAGGAAAGCAGTGTACTTTCTATTCTCTTCACGAATTGGAATCTGCCAGAAACTTGAGCGTAAATCTAGCTTCGTCAGATACCTTGCTCCTTCACACTTAGTAAATAATTCATCCGCAGTTGGTGCACAGTCATATTCCTTTAATACAATGCTGTTCAGCTCCCTCATGTCAAGGCATAGACGTATTTCACCATTTTTCTTCTTCACTACCACTAGAGGATTCAGGAAGTTGCTGTTCGATCGCTCTATGACTCCACTTTCGATCATACGCCGAATTTCCAGTTCAACCTCTTCCTCATATCGCATTGGGATAGGGTATGTCTTCCTAATGACTTTCGTAGGGTCTGACACAACTATAGAGTGTTCGTATACTGTCGTCTGCGTCGGTACTTCACTAAATACATCACTGTATTCTTCTATTAATTCGTGCAGTTTCTCTTCTTCCTGTGTCGTCATCCCTTCATCTACCGCATTCACATGTCGAGTTGGACCATACTGTATCTGTAGCTTGTACAAAGTAATAGGTGTTTCACTTACCTTGCACTCTTCTACCTCGCTGTTCATCATTAATTCATATTGAACATTTTTATAATTACACACAATTGTATTATCATTAACATTAATCTTAGCATTTATTGCATTTAGTATATCGATACCTAAAATTCCATCATAAATCAACTTATGCGTAATTATCATGGGGTGTTATAATTCTAGATTTTTATATGTTAGAGTTACATATGCTTGTTGTTTAACTCTTTCTTTTTTATTGGTAGCTGTTGTAATATTTAAATTATTTATGGGCAAAATTGCAGTATTTTTAAAATATTTCTTATTGCGTTGGACCCATGCAGCGTTAAGAACTGATAGTTGGCTGCCAGTGTCAATTAGCATCCGTATTTTACACCTGTTTATACTCACTGTCACAATAGGGCACTGTGTTTGCTGCGCGTCTCGCTTTATATCCTGTTCATTGTTTAATAATTCCTCCCTAATATCGCAGGGGTATATGTTGTTTATTATATACTTTTGCTTCCGTTTATTCAGTCATTGTGACGCCTTTGATGTAGACGGTCGGCTGTGGAATGTTACTGTCTCCATCTCATTCATTTCTCGTCCATTTATCTTCAATTTTTTCTCATCGTACCCTCGTACTGCGGCAACGCGTTTGTCAGCTGGTTTTGAAAACTGTTTACGATTAGACGACCATACAACGTCTCCTTGTCGTTTAGCTGTATTATTTTGTTCAGTCTCTTTAGCTGTGCGTGTTGTAGTGTTGTACATTGGTGGCGAATAATTTATTTTATAATTATCACGGTGCGGTGTAGTGTTTTGTATTGCTTTCTTGTCATCTCTGTGATAATTATGGTGGTGATTTGCGTGTTTTTGTTCCCAGTATTGTGTGTTCTTACCTTTGCTTTCTTGTCATCTCTGTGTTACAAGGATTAAAAATTCTTCTATGGTTTTAATTCCTTGCGTATAAACTGCTAACAGGATATATCGCTGAAAATGGTAAGATAATTTTGAAACAATTTCGTATTCTGAGAATTTAGGTTTAAGATGCTTTACACGTTCTATTTGCGTAATTGTGTATTGTTCAATACTCTGCTGTCCTTGTGCATTGAACTTTCCATATTCGAGTTGATCCCGTACTTGTCGTTGGGTATGTAGATTCCAGTATCGGTTCTCGAATGCCTCACGAAACTGCAGATATATACTGACGTTATCTCTAATAATAGAGTACAATTGGCTGGCTGACTCTCTAAGATATCGCGTGACGAAGTCTATCTTCTCGTCGTCATTTATTGCACTCCCAATTTTTTCTATTTCCTTCTCTACTCTAGCTAGGAATTCCATACTGTTCTCCCCTTTACCACCTGAGAACTTAAGTCTGCTCCTTTCTTCCGTTGGTGTAGGAAATATGGTCATTTGGTTCTGTCGTCTTCTTAACTCACTTCGTAGTTAGTTCATTTCCTCTTGAATTTCTTCTTTCATATGCGATACGTCTCCCGAACGGTCCTTCGTAGTTTCTTCAATTTTATTCTCAATAACTACAGTACGTGTTTCTATTTCTCTAAGTTTACTGGTATTTGTTTGCGATACATTATTAATAGTTTGAATTTTATCCTCATGTTCTCATGTTATAGTAGTTAAAGTATCATTTATTTGTTTATGTGTTTCTTTTAAATCTTTTCTCCACTCGAGGCGTAATTCTTTTTGTTTATTTTCAATTCGTACAACTTGCTCATGTAAGGCTTGTTTAAAATTATTCTCTAAAGCATCAATACGTATGTTGGTGTCACCAATTTTTTTTTGTTAATTGTGCATTACTGTCAATTATACTTTGTTTTATTTCAAGATTATCAATTTTTAACTCTTCTAGACTTTCTGAAATTTTTATGGTGTCTTGTCTAAAATTTTCAGTTTGTTCTTCTAATTGTTTCTTATTAGATTCTGTTTATTTACATTTTCTGTCTGTTTTGTGCTTAATTCATCGACCCAGGCACGCATCATCGTCTGGAATGCTTCTACGTCTAAATTTCCTGGAGTCGTCATGTTGAAGTATTATTAAAATATTTATTTAGTAGTAATTCTTTAACAATTATTATTGATAACCGTTCCATACTGATTTATTTATTTCTTTATTTTTATTAATAGTTATTATTAATACTCATTACAGTTACACCTGTTACATAGACAAACAATATTATTCGTGGGCGCCAGCTGTGTGATTACACAACAATTAACATTACATTCAGTTACTGTTTAATATAAATAATTATTATATATTATACATTTTTCATTTAACACACTCTTTATATTTTAGAGCAACCATTTATCTACGTAAAAGATTTTAATAGTTAAATGGTGGGGATCGGGCCATACGTTCATGGGCTACAATTTATGTAACAAATTTTTGTACCCAAATTTAGGCATGTCGTGCCCCACGTCCAGGGCGACAAATTTTATTGTAACAATACAAAATGGCAAATTTAATATAATTTAAATTTGTGGAGCCCCACGATCTTGGAGCGCCAAATTATGTAACAATATAACATTTAATTTGGGTTCCAGGTGTATCTGTAATAAGAACTCTATGTAACTTGTAACGGTATTTCAAATTTATTTCATATTAATAAAATTGTGCACATGGCACTTACTTCGACTTAAAACATTCGTTATTATTTCGTTATATGACGTAAGGCTTATGCTATATACATCCTTACTGACTAAATATTCTATTCTACTAATTATTGTATTAACGACAAATCTCATTTCCAGACTACTCAGTCAATTAGTGTGTTTCAAAATATCAATATTTAAATATTTTCTTATATATTGCAATGTAACTCAAAAAATATCAATAGTTACTGAATTTATCTTTTGTTTCTCAGTACTGATTTATATTTAACGCTAATTTTTACTTAAATGCTTTGTATTCTTTTCATTTCAATACTAATTTGAGCTCTTGTTTAAGTTAATCTTATTTCAATAACATCTAAGATTTTACTTCAAATTTTACAATAAACATTGACTCTTACTTTTAATTAGAACAAGAATGTCCTTAATTGTCTTTACGTTAATTGTTCGATTAAGAGATAAATAAGTTGTTTATCACCTTATCGTCGTCAATCATACTCAATCATTGGATCCCTCTGTAATCGTCCTCGTCTCGAACTTCAGCATCACTCGCTCTTCTCCTCTTGTCCAGCGTCGCCTTCCTCTCTTGTCCAGCGTCGACTTCCTCTCTTGTCCAGCGTCGACTCTCTCTCTCTGTCCAGCGTCGTATCGCTCTCTGGAACTTCTCCTCGTGCTGTTTCGGACGTCAGTTGATCTTCTTATGTGGATCTTCTTATGCAATTTTGTTACTACTTAAATATTGTTTGTTTTACAATCCAGTTACATAACTGTATGTAACTGGAAGGATGAAATTATGTACAAAAATTTAAATATTCTGTGCGGACGGGCAGAAGCTCCCGCTGCACCGTGGATGATTTAAGAAAGAGAACCACTGTAGCTTGTGTGTCCTATTTATACCCATGTCTTGGTCAACACCTGCAGTGGTACGAAATCGACATGTCTGAAATTGTTTTTGGGTTCAGTTCCCCCACTCCTTGTCAATTACGCTATTTCTTATATTTCTGCGAATTGCAGAGTCCTGTAAGTATACTCTTATACTTATCTTATAACTATTTTTACAACACATGTTCACTGTAAATTTGGACATTGCAACTTAACCCTTTCGATTTGTACACAGTTGTTTCACTATTACACTCGTACGGTGTGGCACTTTCACATGGTTTTCATACACAGTATTTAGTAAATTTTCTTACATTTTATTGTGTTTTTGGATTTTACTTCTTAATTATAGTTTATGAATAATTACGGAAAAACAGTAATTATGCAATTATTCATCTTGGGGTGGTAAACTCGCCTGCATAGACCTGCGTTCACACACACTAGCAAAATACTGGTGTACACACTTTCAGTTACATTTGTGTGTGTGTGCACGTCGATTCAGGTCGAAACACCTGTTAATATTTTTGTCTGAGCCAAGCTTGCAATCCCTGACATGCTTATTTCTAACACATTATTAATTATTTACACTTTATTAGGTATATTTAAATTTTTATATTCAATGCTCAGTACATCACTTATTTGTACTGTCGCAATATATATATATATATATGTGGCTTGTACTTATATATATATAATATATATATATGTGTACTTATTTGTACTGTCGCAGTATATATATATTTATTAGTTTTCTAACGAAACTAATAAATTTCGTTTTTTCGTTTACAAAATAAAAAATAATTGTGTTGTTATTTAAAATTTAAAAAAAAAAATTTAAAGTTTGTTTTGATGTTTAATATTTTAGGAAATAATTCTTGTAATTGAGGGGTGTTAAAATTTTAAGTTCCTTTAAGTCAATTTTGTTAATAATATCGCTTATTGTTCACTGGAATTACATTCAGCGTTAATAGGATTGTCTAATTCACTGATCGATTAACAGTATTTATTCTTCTTCGTATTTATTACTTCCACTTGAGTAATGGCCGCCTTTCTTGCAGTCCTGTTGTTCACTAATACTCTATTTATTAAATTTATAAATAAATTTTAACCCAAATTGTAGAAATTCCAAATTTTATTGACAAATGTTTAAAAATATCGATTTAAAATCGGTATCATATAATGCTCGACTCGTTCACAGGGCGATCGATTGTTGGTACATATGTTATTTAATATTCATTTTTCAGGTTCTTTGAACGGTTATATTATTATATAGTCAGAGAAGGGTAAGGTTAGGAAAGTATAACATTTACAATTAAAAAGCTTAACAGTTAAAAAGTATAAAGTTATTTGATAATATATAATATTTATAAAATGAAAATTCGAACCAATGATGTGTAGACGAATACTAGTAATCGTGTGTGCTTTGCATGCCGGGAATCACAATGGCCGCTTCGGAGCTGCTGATGTAAAACAGGAATCGTATAGCTGAAATTTTCTTCCAATAAAGCTGCCTTTTCAATGTTTCCTCGTCTTCGCAGTAGTGATTAATATTTCTGGTGTTATTGTAGTATCTCTCGTTCAATGTTCTGTTATTCACTCGACAAAAATGTGTATGATAATGTTAAGTTACTGGTGTCGTAAAGTTCGTGTTAGTTATTCGGAATTATTAGTGTTAGAGGTTCATTTGGTTAATTAATTAGTTTGGGTGTTGTATTCACTTGATTCAATGTTTGTAGTAGTTAATTGTCACTGAATTTAAGGTTTAAAAGTGTTCTGTCTAAATTCTCAAAATTTTACTATAGGCTAGGTTCAATTTTTATACGCCATTAATGGTTCCGATATAGGTTGTTATGAAGCTAGATCTCACTCAACCGTACACTATGAACGTTAATAAAGAACTGTCTTACTTCCTTCGTTTTCTTAAATATCTTAGCCAATTTAATCTTAGCAATGTATTGTTTCAATTTTTAACCGCTTCCGCTACATGTAAGAAAGATTCATTATATCACAGAATATATTTTGGTTATTAATTAATTTCATTAAATAATAAATACATAATCCTTTTCTTCAGCTTATGCTGCTTGATTTGATATCAAATAAGATAGTTTTACAAAGTTTTTTCTCTAAAAAGCCATATCTCTGTATTTTTTAAAAGTAGGCCTAAAAAATTACTTCCTGTTCTTTATGAAATGATGCCATTTTAATATGTTATATTTAGGATTGTATTCAATCTCAGATTCAAATAAAAATGTTTATCTTCCCTTAATTCATTGTAATTTTATTAATTAGTTATCCTTTTAAATATTATTCAATAATTTATAACTCCCCACTCTGAATTTTCAGTTATCATATTTCCAATTTTTTCAATAATTTTATATATCTTTTTACACTATCCTTTTAAAGTATAGTTTTAGTCATAGTATTTGGTGACTGATTCACCTTATATAAATTCCATCAGTTTAACTGGTTTATTTAACTTAATTAACAATTATAATGTTGTTGGAGTTCCCTATTTGGCCTAGATTTTTTCTGGTTATACATATAATATTTTTGAATAATACTGTGTTTATACCCCTTCTGACTTTCTTATTTTAATACAATATTAATTAAAATCTCCTTAATTAACTAACAGAACATGTAGTATCATATTCATACTCATAATACCTAAACAATATTTGAAATTAACACCTCAAATTCAGACATTTTAGTTTTAACTACTACTAGTAACATATAATAAACATTTTATAAAAAGAGTATGGTATCCATACTTAGACATTTTAGTCTTGATTAATACTATTAAACATATTAAACATTTTTATAATAATAAAATCTTATGTTCTACTCCCAACATTGAATTATGGAGTCCATGGGCTTTAACATAAGCATAACAAGCCCTTTATTTGTATTTACTTCTTAAACTTATTTTGGTTGCAGTCTTATCTGTTTTTATTTTGGTATTTAAATATTCATCCCCTGTCACTTTATTTAATCACCACCTGCTCTCCCTTTATTCTTTACATTTTAATGCAGGTTTTTAGATAAAAAGTGGCACCTTCTTAGAAACATTATTAATTGTTTTCATAAGAATATTTTTATAAAATCTTATTTCTGTAGTTATTCAAAACTTTAAAGTTGTTTAATGGTACACATGTACTTAGTTGAAGTATTAGTCACACTTCTACTTGAAGTTTATTTAATATACTGAAATAACTTGCACTGGTTCACTTATATTTTTGGATCTTATCTCTAATTGAGTTTTACAATATTCCAAGACCAAAATCTTAGTTATAAGGGATTATGAAGATTTGTTTATTCCATTACACAATAACTTTAGTGGGTGCACTTCTACTTACAACACTAAACACTTTGTTTATAACTATTTTACATTAATATCAGGTTTTAGGTATTATACTTTCTTTGGTGACATTTAATCTCTTTCGGGGTTTGTTATATTCTTCTTAATAGGTTTCCCTTGGGTATATCTTGTAGTCCTCCCATCCTACAATTTTGTTTCTTCAAAATTCTTCTTTCTTGGTTTCTTCAAGGTAACCTTGTTTTATCATGTCCTTTGGTTTGTTCTGGGTATTTTCCTTACCTACTCCCATCCTACCTGGGTATTTTCCTTAATTTATTTTAGTTCTTTGGCGTTTATCTTTCTTTACACATTTTTGTTGCATAGTGGTTTTTTCTTTATTTTTACTTTTTAAAGTTATTATTGTATTTTATTTGGGATTCTTATTTGTTTTCATATGGATTTTTCTTCGATAGTTATTTATTTATGATCATATTTTATTAGTTCTTAAGTGGATAATCTGTCATGCTACAATATATATATATATATATATATATATATATATATATATATATATAGCAACGATACGTTTAGCATAAGTATATGTATCAACCCCTGACTGAGGTATGATAACGTGTTTTCGTATATAAGTATAAAATATGTAAGATGTACATAATAAAAATAATATAATGTACGTTATAGATAAGAAAAATATAATAAATATAAGCAATATTTAAATTTAAATAAATCAAATATTGTACGTAAGCATGCATATGGAAACGCATGACTTTGTTGGTTTTTAAAACGTAAAGAAGGGGAGCTATTAACACGCTAAGACCGGCAGAGGTGACGTCAGAGCGGCCTGCCGCTGCTTGTGTATCAGTCTGCGTGTGTGTGTATGTGTACATGTGTAAATAACAGACAGGTTCAATTATGCAAACGAGGGTGGAAGATTTCACACAGTTTTTTAAGGATTGTACGTGAACCAAAAATCACACGAATCAGCAACATATGTGAAGACATAGCTGACGCCTGGCGCTTCAATTTGGCGTTAAGCGGTCATTAATCGTGGGAACGGTTCAGACACCGTGTGAAATTTTGCCATAGCTGCAGTAATTTGCACAGGGTAACAACCAAAATTTGCAGAGACAAGGTTTAATATTATACCTAACTATTGGTGTAATAATATTTATAAAAAAGTGTACGCTTCATAAAAAGACGCGTAGGTTGAAAGTGATGATGAAACCGACGCGCCGGCCAGTCCAAAGTTGTCAGAAACAGTTTCCAACAGGAATTGCAACGAGCAGCAGTATAAAACCCCAGCGCGCGACACACTTTCAGCTCAGATCAAATTCATTTAGTAAGAGGAATCCACGCATCTCGACAACGTAAACTTTACAAAGTGTAGTAATGTTTTGAACAGTATTTAAATAAACTGAAGTGCGATGGAATCGGCATTACGTCGGTGCAGTTATTAAAGAGCGAGTGATTTAAATAAAAGACTTTATTAATGAAGCTACAAGAGTCATAACTACGTAGAACTTCTAGACAGCAACGAGGGACAAGAAAGAAGAGGACGAGGAACTAGACATATACGAGAGGACGCAGGGACAGCCTATGCAGCTACAGCCAGCCGTTTATCATCAAGAGTAGAGGTCCACGTCAGAACTCAGCATCCAGGAGACGGAGCGAGGAATTCAACGACGTAGAGACAAGAGGAGCTGATACCGAAGAGGATCGACGAACTCGAGAGTCTGGAGGACGGTAACAACAATTTAAATGGGTGCAGGAAAAATGCAGGTGAACTCGAACATTTATTTAACATTATAAATGACCATGAAGTCTATCACCAAAAGCTAGTTTCCATATCCAAGTTTACAGAACATTAATATATTTTTTTTACTTAAAGAATGAATAAATAATTGTTTAAATGTATAAATGAGAATAGAGAATATCATAAGAGTAATCTCATAATTTAATGATCATAATCTCATAATCTCATTAATTAAATCTCATCAAGAAAGAACCGTAGTTTATTATATGTTGTAATTAATTAAATGAGTAATTTTTTAAATATGAGATTTACGTAATGGTTAATTAATTGAGACAGTAAAAATAGAATCAATTAAAGTAAAGAAGATTCTCTATTAATATTTTAATTAATATTTGAATTAATTAAAAGTTGCATTTACATGGTATACATTGGAACCCACACTTGTAAAGACTAAACCAATATTTAAATGTTATACGTATGAATTATGTTTCCTATTATATTTATGTGTTATATGTATATGTCTGTGTACTATTTCAGGTCATATATAATTTATGTGTGTATATATTATGTCTTAGAAGTATAAGAAATCCGAGTTACACATATTATGAGTATATTATATTCGGATTTAATATAAGGATTCATATAACAAGAAACCCACATTGAACAACTTAAATAACATGACAATTTGCTATTTTTGAATAAATCAAATGAATATGCTTTTCTTGAAACAGTCGTACTAATTTCACAACCACTGCTCAATCCTCTGTACTCTTTACTTCTAAATTAAAACTTATAATGTTATTCACGCGCTTATCCACACTCAACCAACGACCAAAGCCTGCGACCCAGCAGGGGAACATCAAGGTAAATACTGCTGAAGAAGAGTATCACCTCCGAGACGTGGGTAAGTGCGCGCATACGAGTAAGAGCGTATGTGTAAAAGTAAATGTCATTAAAGTAACGTTATATAGTAATTGGCTCCCAAAGTGCGTGGGGCACGATATGTGTATAAAGTCACGATTTTGGAAACGTTGTATAGTAATTGGCGCTCCAAAATCGTGGGGCTCGGCAAACATAAATAAATTTATGTATGTTAATTATTGTTGTGTCTTGGCCACGTTGGCATCGTTGTAACAAAAATAACGTTGTATAGTAATTGTCGCTGCCAACGTGGGGCCCCGACATAAAGAGAATAAATGCTAAATATCATTATAAGTAAATGGCGCCCTGGTAATAAATAAAGTCTAATAAGTAATTAGCAAAATATTGTAAGAATGAATTAATAGTCAATTTGTGTAATAAATAATATTACAAATTGTTATAATAAAGTACAGAGAAGAAAAAGAGTTGTGAAATTAATACCGATAAATAAAAATAAGTTAAATAAAGAAGTATAGATGCACGGTTGACCAATAATAAAATTATAATTCATATAACTAATTAGTTAGGACACCATAGGCTACATACTATAAAAAATGGCGAAGCAACCGACAATGGACTTCGAAACAATGTTTAAACGACTCCAAGAAGAGTTGAAGACGAATAATGCAGAACTAAAAACTCAATTAGAGAGTAGTAGTGCAGAACTTAAAATGCAACTAGAAAGTAGCAATGAAAAATTAGAAAATAAATTAGGAAGATTAGAAGATAGTAATACGAGATTAGAAACTAAAATAGAAGATAGTCGTAATCGATTAGAAATTACTATTGAAGAAGTGAAAACTCAATTAGAGAGTAATATAGATAGTAATAATACTAGGTTAGAAGAGAAAATAGAACTCGTCAGTAATACTTTAAAAACAGAGCTTACTGCACGCGTTGAAGCAGTCGAACAGCGAGTTCAACAATCACTTAATGAACAAGCTGTAAAGATCGACAGTAAATTTAAAGAACAGCGTGAATATACTACACGTGAAACAAAAGAATACATTCGACAACTGGCTGAACAGTGGAATGAAAAGTTTAAAATTACAAAGCAGGAGCAAGATCTCAGACACAAAGATGTAAATGAGCGCATCCTGGACAATACTAATAAAACAAAGGAACTCACTGTGAGGACCGAAACGGTAGAAATAGCTGTGGAGGAAGGAGGTCACGAGGAAAACTACACACCACTCCATGGAAATTAATAACATGAAAGGTGGACTACAAAAGGAGGTAGAAAAACAACGAGCAGAAGTCAAGAGACGTCCCAGTGCTATGATGATGTGTGCTGCAAAGGTAGACGATAGAGAGAGAAGAACATAAACGACCGAGACCGTATAGAATTTGTAAGTCGACATTTCCAGGAAACAGCATCCAAATGGTATACGACTGTTCGGGACCAAACAGAAACTTATGAACAGTTCAAGGCATCCTTCGAAAATCGATACTGGAATATACATACCCAGAGAGAGGTACGAGACCAGCTGGAGTATGGACGGTATTACGTCAACAGCAAACGTTCCATGGAAGACTACATAATACAACTCGTCGAACGGTGTAAGCATCTTAGACCCAGTTTCACGGAGCACGAATTAGTATTGAAGTTAAGCTACCACTTTGACAGACACATTAGACTTGCCGTTTATACCCAAGGAGTTAAAACCATAGAGGAACTTCTTATTCTTGTAACACAGTCATCGCAGTTTGTTAATAAACAATACGAGAGAAGAAAGAACCAGCCGCAGCAGCAGCAGTACTCTACGCTTAATCCAGTACAACAAAATTCGACGCAGTTTGCGAAGAGATAAGAGAATTGGAAAGAGTATAAACAACCCTTTGAAAAAGGCACTACAACTCCACATAAAGGAGCGTTCTCGCATCCAGGTACGGCTAAAAAGCAATTAAAACCGTACAATGCGAATGTACAGAATATAAATGCAAATAATACTAATCATAATAATAATAAGAATAATTATGAAAATAAAAGTTTTCAACAGCTGACACGCCCGTCTACATCCAAAGAGAGAGGGAGTGAGAAGAACACAACAAGGGAAAAGAAAAATGAATGACGGCGAGGGAGACGCCGGCAGCCAGCTCAAACAAGTTTTAAAAGCAACAAATATTCCAACAAAATACCGGAACGAACAGGCTTGTTAAACGACCTGCACACACAGGAGCTGAGCGCCACCCTAGTTGATACAAACAATCCGCAACAGGAAAGAATGTTGTCGCACGCCTTTTGTCCTACACAAGGGGGTACAATAAGCGGTATAAAGAAATGTAATGCGGTTAACATATCAACCATTACTTATCAAACAGATGATAGAGTTAAATATTTGCTAAATAATCTAGCAAGTGAACAAAATAAAGATCAGCAGATCAGTCACTTGAAATTATCAACACTATCTAGTAGGTATACGATAAAAAATAGTATATTGTATAAACTCGTAAATTATGATTGGAAAATAGTCCTATCACCAGAGATGTTAAAAACACTAACTATACCATGTCATCAAAGTTTAGCACATGCGTCTGCTTTAAAATGTCATTTAGCTTTGAAGGAAGACATCATTTTGAATAATACGTTTAGAAGAATTAAAGCAATCTTAAAAGGATGCTACGAATGTCAAACAGCACGACATCCGAATCTTCACACATATGTAGATATGCAAAATATAAAGACACAGGAAAAGGGAGAATTAGTAGCAGTAGACTTCCTGGGCCCATTTCCGAGAGCTATTCACGGGGGGTACGAAGCACATACTTGTATGTATAGATGTGTTCACCAAGGCAGTTCGACTCTACGCTATTCGAAGACCTACCACAAAAAGTGTACTGAATGTCATACTACGAAAATATGTACCAAAGTATGGTAAAATCAAAAAGATATTGAGTGACCAAGGTAAACAATTTCAAAATAAAGCATGGACGGAAACGCTAACTCAGCACGGCATACAGCCAGTGTTAACGTCAATACGACATCCACAAGGAAACCTTGCTGAGAGGGTAAATAAAGAGTTAGGAAAACATTTACGCACCTAATGTAATGAACAACATAATCGATGGGCTTATCATTACTTAAGTATCATATACTTATCATTTTTTGAACAAGCTATAAATGCTACATACAGTGAAGCTACGGGATATACACCGGTGGAACTGGAAACAAATAAGAAACCCAATAGATTCTGGTCGAGAAACATTGACAAACCTCCAAACCAAAATCTACAAATTCCATTAAGTCACAAGTACGACAATGCGAAGAAGAGGATGGAAAAACTTGGAGAAAAGAGGATCGAGAGGTTCAACAGAACGCACAAACTCATCACATTCCATGAAGGGGAGAGTGTGCTACTAAAAAGTAATCCAGTGGGAAAACGAATCGACAATACAGCAAAGAAACTATTCAGACTGTACGAGGTACCCTACTTATTACAAAGGAGAAAAGGACGACACACATTTATCGTCTACGATCCAACAAGAAACAAGATCATTGGAAACTACCATGCATCAGCATTCCGTAAATTCTATGGATAAAGGAATTAATAAATAGTCAATTTATAAGTCCATGGGAGGGACGTAATCCACCCAGGGAAAATGAAAAATTTTAAGAACCCTTATAACCACTAATTGTGAGTTGTAAGAAATAATTTAAATAAAGAATTTCTGAGTAAGGAAATACAATTTGAATAAAATTCAAATTTTATTTTACCCAGCAGGGGAATTTATGCAACGATACGTTTAGCATAAGTATATATATTGCGACAACACAAATTACTAAACTATTGGCGCATAGGATATGGTATTATGTGTATCTTAAAACAAAAGTCTATATTGGAGGGTTTAAGATTATTTATTGCACAAGACATATGTAATTGTTTATATGGTATATTTGATAAGTATAATAATGGTAGTGTTTGATATAGAGTCTTTTAAAATGTTAAATACTGTTCATACACGTGATGTGTAACATAAGTGATGATTCCCACGATGATGTTGCTGAAGAAAAAGGGGGGGGGGGATTTGCTGCGTTGTTGAGTCGTCAGGCGTGGCTTATAGATGCTAGACGGTTCACCCTGGAAACGCTTTCAGCAGGGCTGGTGTCCTGTAGTTCCCATGATGACTCTGACGCTTCGCACACCACA
The DNA here is from genome assembly GCA_034769895.1 of Magicicada septendecula. NCBI lineage: Eukaryota > Metazoa > Arthropoda > Insecta > Hemiptera > Cicadidae > Magicicada > Magicicada septendecula. The sequence continues at coordinate 203,519,765 of CM068375.1, read as the reverse complement.
ACGGTTCTATGGATCTTACGATTTGTTAAATTTAATATAGAGTTTATAACTTACAAGTATCTCAGGTAACAGTGAGTTTTATATAACAACGGTATATTTAACTTATACCACTCCGGACTCTTCAAGTGTTCACGCGAATCACAGGGTCTACCGCGATCAGCAGACCTCCCTATGCGGAAATCTTCCACTAACGCGGAAACTTCTTGATGCTAAAATTTACTATTAAGTAATTATTAAATTTTACTGACACTGCAGAAAATCTCACACAGTGCACAGTTCACACTCACTTATTACACACGTAATGCTTTAGTAATAATGCCGTGTGTAAAGAGGTAATATTCAACTGTTCTGAGTCTTCACACGCGCTACTACCGCCCAATAGTCTTTACAGATTCTTGCAAGCGGAAAATTCTTGAACAAGAATTGCACGTCCCGATCGCGATAGTTGGCTGAGAAGAACTGCCTGTGCAACAACAGGCTTAAGAAAATTTCCGACTACCTTCCAGCATTTAATTGGTGGAAGGAAGTCACATGGTTACATACAACATGACATGCAACTTTTCATGCTGTAAAGTGCATTAACTTTGTAAGAGCATGCATAGCTGGTAAACACAGAATACCCTTATCTCATGCATAACTGCATACTTTAATAAGATCATATATGAATGTCAAATAATAGCCAGAAATATACAGGGATTGTAGCGAATACATTTGTCTATGTTCAGTTCAGTGTCACAACACAACGATAATTTATTCACGCACAGCCGGGGAAACGTTTATCACTCGCGCACGCGCGCACATTTCCACAGACATATTACAAGAATAAACAACAAATAAATAATACACAGTTTTACTAAACTTAAATCCTTATCCTTACAAAAATACAACTGATATCACAACCAAATCTAACAAACTACCAATTTAAACATGAATGTTCATAGTCTGTGTATTATATGAGCTTGCCCTGCTTATCAGGATCCTGTGATTCATTGCAGGATTAACCCCTTCCCGCATAAAAAAAAAATTTTTTTTTTTTTTTTTTACTAACAAAAAATAAAAAATTTTTTTTTCTTCCTTGATATAACCAAAACAATTTCCTAATCCTAAGAATAATAATACTAACACCCTCAAACATAAAATCAAATAAACATCCTCATAGCAATACTAACATTTCATAACTGTCAACTTGACTGAAACAACAAACCAAAGACACGTGGTAACCTTTAAACCAAAACAAATACACATGTTCTTGACAAGCAGATAGCAAATTACGCAGGGTCACAAGGTACAACAGACTGTATTCCTTATCGTTACTAGATTATCGCTCATTCACAGAATTATCTTACATATAACATTTATACCCGAACTGACATATTTAAAATAGCTACACATTCTTACACCTTATATCCTGACATTTATTTCTGAGTTTTTTGTATAAATTTCTCTCAGTTTTGAAACGCACACGTTTACTTGGAAATATAAATTTGAATTTATCTAACATACGCCGTATTTGCTTTATCTCGCAACCCATTAACTGAACCTTGGGGGTCAGTGAGTTATTCCTTATCTTATCTTTCGAGCGTCCCAGTCTGATAATGTGCGGTCCACTATCAACTTTACCTTGCAATGTTTCGTTCGGAAATTCAATTGTAGCGTGCAGTTTATTCAATTTATCGACTTCCAAAATAATATCATGTCCGAGTTTTCTAACTCCAAGTACAGTCACCCCTATTTCCGTTCCCTGTACGTATCTTGCTATAAGTGCCTGTTTTTCAACTATCTGCGACTCACACGTTGCTGATTTTATCCTTGTGTGACTTACCGGCAGAACTGGAGTTTGTATAAAGTGGTTTTTATGCCTCTTTAGTAACCGATCGTCCATCAGCGATATTTCTGCACCGCTGTCGAACAATATCTCGTCAACATAACCACTGATTTTTGCTTCGACAATAAAGTCGGTGCCATTTTCAATACTAATATTTCCCTCATATTTATTACTATTATCATTACTACACATTAAACTATCCCTAATTTCTGCAGGATATAGGCCAGACACCACCATTCTATTCTTACAACTAACATTACTCACATTCGATCGATTGAACTGCTTTTTAACCGAATCACTTTCAGTAACCGTTGCTAATAAGTTGGTATTAAATTGCTGAGTTGTATTTTTATGTTGTTGTGATTGTGGCTGATTTTGTGGTGGTTGAACTTGAAACTGATTACGCGGTGGTTCATTATTATTTACCATAATTGTTGTCACTCTATTGTCATCAGTATCATTCACCTCTCCGTCCTCCATAAACACCTCAGTATCTGATATAGCTTCATCTAGTATCTCATCATTACGACATGTGTCATAAATACCTGCACCGTTAGTATCCATACTAGTTCCAGGCTCTACTACTGGTTCAGGATTTTTATGTGTTGTGCATACACTGTCCGAATCCATAATAGCTTCAGATTCTATGATCCGTTCACGGCTCTCGCATGCTATATCTGTTATATTATAAACTATCACCTCATCACTGCACTTACCTGAAGTATGTTCTGGACTAATAGTGTTGTTACTACTAATTTCACTTCCTTTATCTTCACTACCATTTGATGCAGACTCTAGATACTCGACCTTACCGAGAGATGAATTTTGTCACCGCAATATCTCCACAGCACCTGGGTATTATAATTCCGGAAACCTGCTTGGCAATACTAAAATGTCTCATCAACGATTATTTGAAGGTGAGTTCAAACTTTTTTCATTTCTAATTCATTATATCAACATTTCTAGATAAACTAGACATTTTTAGGTTAAACTAGATTAAAATGAAATTTTGTCACACATTTCAATACAATTTTATTGATAGAAAAATATCATAAATTAACAAAATAAAATACATAATAAATACATACTTAAAGAAAATAAAAGTAATAGTTTATGTAAATAATATACAATAATAAAACACAATAAAAACTATAAAATGTAAAAATAATGAAAAAATTTAAATATTTGCTTAAATAACGCTATGCACAGCATCCATATAAGCATGCATTATGGGGTCTTGGTTGCCAGCCCGAATTTGGGAGGGTTCCTGGGCCAAAGAATAATCAATACAAATTCGCTAATTTAAATTAAGTGCACCTAACTCGGCATAATAAATAGCGTCATTTATTATTTTTTGGCAAATTGTTATCTGTCCTGGTTGAGTTATTGAGCGTAGCTTCTCAGCGATGTATTCTCCAAATTTGTCATGCTGCTGTTTTGGTGGCATTTGGACAGTTGGGCTCGGAAGGGACTCATCAATTTTGCTTGCGATTTTTTCCAAAACCTTATCCGCCTTTGATCTGGGCCTTTTAAAGCTTCCTCCGAGTGGCCCAGGAGTTGATTCCTGAGACTGTGAAGATGGTGTGCTGCTCCCAGATTCATCAACCTAAAATTTAAAAAACATCTATTTATAACAGCTTAAATTAATAATTTTTTTTTTCAATTTATTTTGTTTGTATTATTTCAAATGTACTCACTATCTAATTCTGAGTATTTTTTTGTTCCAGTTGCCCAATACTCAAGAAGAATGGCAAACTATAGCCAGAGGCTTTGAAAACAGATGGAACTTCCCCAACTGTTTAGGGGCGGTTGATGGGAAGCATATAAGAATCATCCCACCAGCAGGAAGTGGTTCTGCCTTCTGGAATTACAAACATTTTCACAGCTTGGTTTTGATAGCTTGTGCCAATTCCAACTACGAATTTATTTGGTGTGAGATTGGAACTAACGGCCGGATTTCAGATGGTGGGGTACTAAAAAATACTGAGTTCTACGAAAAACTTGTCCTCAATGAGCTCAATATCCCACCACCACAAAGGTGTACAAATTCAACTGATCCCTTACCATTCGTGTTTGTTGGAGATGAAGCTTTTAGTCTTCGACATGACTTCATGAAACCTTTCAGTCAGAAAACGTTGAATAATGAAAGACGAGTTTTCAACTACAGATTGTCACGAGCTAGACGGATTATCGAAAATGTGTTCGGAATATTAGCTAACCGGTTTCGGATTTTTCACACCCCTATAAACTTGAAGTTAGATAGAATTGAGATCGTGACACTATGTTGTTGTGTACTCCACAACTTTCTTCGTAAAACCTGTGTTCGTTATTTCAACGAAGATGACATAGAAGAGGAAGAATCACGTTTTGAGAATTCGCTGGTTTCTTTGGAAAACAACCCTCATAATTCAAGCGCACGAGCAAAGTTGGTGAGGGAAATGTATGTAGAATATTTCAATGGGGTTGGAGCAGTACACTGGAAAAACCCTTCAATCGCTTAGTTAAACATAATTTTACTGCATCATTTTCAAAATGTAATTTTCAATTATTAGCATTTATTGTAAAATTGTTTGTACTACGGCTTTTTAAAAAATAAATTTGTTAAACAAGTAAAATGGTTTTTGTGTTGGCTTACCTCGTCATCAACAAACATCTCATCCAGTATGGAATAACCGCTCTTCGACTGACGAGGAACTTCCTGATCTTCCAAGAAAGTCATCAAATCGTAGTACCAGAGCTTTGGTACATGAACCTCATCAGGACTTGTACCAGACCGCTCAGATGCTCGGACCTATAAAAAATGTCAGTTTATGTCATTAAAACAAATTTTACGAATAAAATTAATATTAATTACTACGAAATAATATGAAATAAAAAATTCGCTTCATCAGATCGATGTTTACATTACAAAATAAAGATTTGTTATTTGACCGAAGTGTTATGCCGCGTTTACACCGGAGTTAGTAACAAATGTTCATTCTTAGAAGATCAAAGAATGTTACCGACTCTTGGTGGTTATCAACAAATGTTAGAAACACGTGTTATTAACTCCGGTGTAAACGCGGCTTTATTTCTGGCGTGTTTTATTTGATTCGCTTGATAACATAAAATTGATCTGAAAACCCGGGAACGAGCCTCGATTGGATAGACAAAATAAATAATGAAATATTATATTGCATTGAATTTGTACGTTTGTGAAAAAAAATCGTAAAAACAAATGAATGACTTACCTCGTTCAACTCCTTCCTGAAGGAACCACGTAGAGAGGTGATTTTTTTTTTAACATAATCCCTGGTAACGTCCGGGTCCTTTTCTTTAAAAAAAGCGAGGAGTTGGTCCATTTCGGAATTTCTTTTTGATTTGTTGTGGTAATCCGGATCTGTGGTTTTCCACAAACACGGAAGCTCTTTGTACATCTCGATAAATTGAGTCACAAATTCTCTGCCGGCAGCCATGTTAGTTGAAGTGTATGCTTCAACCGCTGTGAGTCGACTGTTCCAACAAAGGCAAGATTCCCCCACTCACGAGCGTTCCATCGCGCCATTCCATTGTTCCATTCCATTAGTTTTCCACACTCACGGTCGGTTGGAGTGATGGACTTTTGGAGTGGCGCGATGGATTTTCGGACTGATGGAATTCCAACCACTCCACGTAACTCCAAATAATCCACTCAGGTTTTTACACTGACGGTCGTTCCACAGTCCATTTGGCGTGGAACAATTGGATTTTCGCCATTTGGAGTGATCGTCAGTGGCCACCTTAAAACAAAAGTCTATATTGGAGGGTTTAAGATTATTTATTGCACAAGACATATGTAATTGTTTATATGGTATATTTGATAAGTATAATAATGGTAGTGTTTGATATAGAGTCTTCTAAAATGTTAAATACTGTTCATACACGTGATGTGTAACATAAGTGATGATTCCCACGATGATGTTGCTGAAGAAAAAGGGGGGGGGGCTTTGCTGCGTTGTTGAGTCGTCAGGCGTGGCTTATAGATGCTAGAAGGTTCACCCTGGAAACGCTTTCAGCAGGGCTGGTGTCCTGTAGTTCCCACGATGACTCTGACGCTTCGCACACCACAACGGTTCTATGGATCTTACGATTTGTTAAATTTAATATAGAGTTTATAACTTACAAGTATCTCAGGTAACAGTGAGTTTTATATAACAACGGTATATTAAACTTATACCACTCCGGACTCTTCAAGTGTTCACGCGAATCACAGGGTCTACCGCGATCAGCAGACCTCCCTATGCGGAAATCTTCCACTAACGCTGAAACTTCTTGATGCTAAAATTTACTATTACGTAATTATTAAATTTTACTGACACTGCAGAAAATCTCACACATTGCACAGTTCACACTCACTTATTACACACGTATTGCTTTAGTAATAATGCCGTGTGTAAAGAGGTAATATTCAACTGTTCTGAGTCTTCGCACGCGTTACTATTGCCGAATAGACTTTACAGATTCTTGCAAGCGGAAAATTCTTGAACAAGAACTGCGCGACCCGATCGTGATAGCTGGTAGAGAAGAACTCTCGTAATTATGCACGCAATGCTTTAATAACAATATTGTGTGTAGATGTAATACACGAATTGTTCTGAGTCTTCACACGCACTACTACCGCCCAATAGTCTTTACAGATTCTTGCAAGCGGAAAATTCTTGAACAAGAATTGCACGTCCCGATCGCGATAGCTGGCTGAGAAGAGCTCTCGTAATTATGCACGCAATGCTGTAATAATAATACTGTGTGTAGATGTAAAACACGAACAGTTCTGAGTCTTCACACGCGTTACTACCGTCGAATAGTCTTTACAGATTCTTGCAAGCGGAAAATTCTTGAACAAGAATTGCACGTCCCGATCGCGATAGCTGACTGAGAAGAACTCTCGTAATTATGCACGCAATGCTGTAATAATAATACTGTGTGTAGATGTAAAACACGAACAGTTCTGAGTCTTCACACGCGTTACTACCTTCGAATAGTCTTTACAGATTCTTGCAAGCGGAAAATTCTTGAACAAGAATTGCACGTCCCGATCGCGATAGTTGGCTGAGAAGAACTGCCTGTGCAACAACAGGCTTAAGAAAATTTCCGACTACCTTCCAGCATTTAATTGGTGGAAGGAAGTCACATGGTTACATACAACATGACATGCAACTTTTCATGCTGTAAAGTGCATTAACTTTGTAAGAGCATGCATAGCTGGTAAACACAGAATACCCTTATCTCATGCATAACTGCATACTTTAATAAGATCATATATGAATGTCAAATAATAGCCAGAAATATACAGGGATTGTAGCGAATACATTTGTCTATGTTCAGTTCAGTGTCACAACACAACGATAATTTATTCACGCACAGCCGGGGAAACGTTTATCACTCGCGCACGCGCGCACATTTCCACAGACATATTACAAGAATAAACAACAAATAAATAATACACAGTTTTACTAAACTTAAATCCTTATCCTTACAAAAATACAACTGATATCACAACCAAATCTAACAAACTACCAATTTAAACATGAATGTTCATAGTCTGTGTATTATATGAGCTTGCCCTGCTTATCAGGATTCTGTGATTCATTGCAATATTGTAGCATGATAGATAATCCACATTGTTCTGAATGAAAAATGATCATAAATAAATTAAAAATAAAATTAATTCAAAGAAAAATACATTAAAAATTAATTAAGAACCACCGTAAAGTGCCATTCATAATCTGAAGAAAGTATCTCAATTAAAACCAACTATGCAACATATGATGAGTGATAGAAAATAATACGGAAAACTAAGATAAGTAAGGAAATACCCAGGTAGGATAGGAGTAAGTAAGGAATTAACCAGAACAAACCAAAATCCATAATAAAAGGACTGCTATTGGAAGAAACAAAGTAGTAGGATAAGATAAATTAGGGAAATACCCAAAAGAAAACAAGTAATAAAAAAAATAAAACCTCAAAAGAGATTAAATGTCATTAAAAAAAGTATAACACATAGAATAAATACTAATGTAAAATACATATAAGGAAAAGTGTTTAGAAGGATAATTAAAAAGGAGTACCAGTGCAAGTTATTTTATTATGTTAAATAAACTTCATGTGTCAGTGTGTAAAGTCTTAAACTAAGTACATTTGCGTCTTTACACAGCTTTAAAGTTTAATGGATTGACTCCAGAAATAATATTTTATAGAATATTATTATTATGAAAATAGACTAAAAATGTTTCTAAGTGAGTGCCACTCTTTATCTAACAACATTTATTAAAATGAATAAAGATAAACTAAGAGCAGGCGATAAATAAGTGAAGTGACCAAGGGTACATCCCCAAAAATAAACAAAAACAGCCAAGACTGCACAAACATTAGTTTTAAGAAATAATTTAATTAATGAAAGGACAGATGTGTTTTGTTTATATTAAGTTTAATAAAACAAAAACAGCCAAGACTACACAAAAATTAGTTTTAAGAAACCATTTAAATAATGAAAGGACAGATGTGTTTTGTTTATATTAAGGTCAATGAACTCAAGGCTGAAATGTCTGAGTTGAGTACAATTCTTTTGTTTTAAAATATTTGTTAGGTATTAATAGTATTAATCAAGGCTGAAATGTCTGAGTTGAGTACAATTCTTTTGTTTTAAAATATTTGTTATGTGTTAATATTATTAATCAATGCTAAATGTTAATTTAGTTAAGTAAGGGAATTTTAATTAAAATTGTATAAGAATAGAATGTCAGAAGGGGTATAAGCAAGCTGTAATAGTCATAAACCATTATATGTGAACAAAGTAAAATCTAGGCAAATAGTAAATCTCAACAACATTATAATTGATAAAAAGGTTAAATAAATTAAGTAAATTGATGAAATTTATATAATTTAAATCAATCACAGTGTATTCTAACGGTACCAATACTTTATAAAGATATTGAAGAAATGTATAAAAGATTATTGGAAAAAATGCAAGGGTAATAACACTGTAACCTAAGGGGAAGATTTAAATTAAAGAGATAATTTAAATTAGTTAACCAAATAATAATATTACAAGGAATTAAGGAAAAATAAACATTTTATTTCAATCAGGGATCTTGTTCAATAAAATTATAAATTAGTAAAGATGGTAAACCATTTAATGTGACAGGAAGTAAATTTTTAGGCCTACTTTTAAAAATACTGTAAATAGGGCATTTTGAGATGGAAAACATAGTAAAAGTATCATATTTGGTATTAAATCACGTAGAATTAACTAAAGAAAAAGATTATGTGTTAGATATTTAGTAAAATTAAATAATAGTAAAAATGTATTCAATCATATAATGTAAAAATCAATTATGTAAGCGGAAATGCCGGAGATTTAAAACAATGTCATTTTAATATTAATTGGGCCAGGACGTTTCGGATGAAGAAGAAAGTAGAACAGTTGATTGTTATACGTTGAATAGGACACATGAGAGATAGCTCCTGCAATTAATTAACATATAACGAGAGCAGAAAAAGATGGTTGACAGAAACCAAACCTATAAAATCTAAACTCGCGAATTTGGGAAAACTTAAATAAACTCTAAATTCAGTGAAACAAACCAGTGTAACTATTAACGAAAACCACTAATGAACAATAAAAAGTGAAACAACGATTTTAAAACATTAAAACTAAATCTGAGTTTATCGAGACGAAACTTGCCATTATCGACCTTATTGACTAAAGTAAAATAAAAACACTATTCAACACAGATTATTGAAACGAATCACTACACACTGATCCAGGACGACTACACCGTCACCAGAGGAATAAACCACTACTGCTGGGACGAGGAAATCTTGGAAAAACAACATTTATTTGAAGAGGATTCCAGTCGTGCAGGAGTCGACAACATATGCAGAACAAAGCGGCCATCTTTGAGTTCCCACAATTCTCTGCGAGCTTCGTCGTCAGAACGAGATTGGTTCGAACAATTTATATCATTAACCATTATATATTAAATAATATCCTTGTATTTTTAGATCAATAAGCTTTTAATTGTAAGTGTTATACTTTCCAGTCTTTGCCCTTTTCTCTGACTATTCTAAAATAACAGCTTATAGAACCCGTGTCATAATATTAATAATTTATATAGTTAGTTCACTCGCCCTGAGAAAGAGTCGATTAATCAATCGATACTTTATTATTTTGTCAATAAAAACCATTGAAAGTTATAATTTTGACTTCTATTTATTTCTAAACTTATAAATAGAATAATATAAAACAATATTTATACATAACTACAAGAAAAGCAGGAATTAACAACTTTAAAGGAGGACACACTGAGTACAACGAAGAATCGCTAATCGATTGTTACTAGAAACAATCTATTTAACGAAGAAATATAATTCTAATTACACAAAGTGTTATAATTTGACAAAAACAATAATAAAGGAAATAAAATTTACACTAATACAATACAAAAATTAATTAAAAATTTATAATAAATAAATGAATAAAAATAATAATAATTTTTAAAAAATAAACAAAATTTTTTAATTTGTTACAGTATCAACCCCTGACTGAGGTATGATAACGTGTTTTCGTATATAAGTATAAAATATGTAAGATGTACATAATAAAAATAATATAATGTACGTTATAGATAAGAAAGAATGTAATGAATATAAGCAATATTTAAATTTAAATAAATCAAATATTGTACGTAAGCATGCATATGGAAACGCATGACTTTGTTGGTTTTTAAAACGTAAAGAAGGGGAGCTATTAACACGCTAAGACCGGCAGAGGTGACGTCAGAGCGGCCTGCCGCTGCTTGTGTATCAGTCTGCGTGTGTGTGTATGTGTACATGTGTAAATAACAGACAGGTTCAATTATGCAAACGAGGGTGGAAGATTTCACACAGTTTTTTAAGGATTGTACGTGAACCAAAAGTCACACGAATCAGCAACATATGTGAATACATAGCTGACGCCTGGCGCTTCAATTTGGCGTTAAGCGGTCATTAATCGTGGGAACGGTTCAGACACCGTGTGAAATTTTGCCATAGCTGCCGTAATTTGCACAGGGTAACAACCAAAATTTGCAGAGACAAGGTTTAATATTATACCTAACTATTGGTGTAATAATATTTATAAAAAAGTGTACGCTTCATAAAAAGACGCGTAGGTTGAAAGTGACGATGAAACCGACGCGCCGGACAGTCCAAAGTTGTCAGAAACAGTTTCCAACAGGAATTGCAACGAGCAGCAGTATAAAACCCCAGCGCGCGACACACTTTCAGCTCAGATCAAATTGATTTAGTAAGAGGAATCCACGCATCTCGACAACGTAAACTTTACAAAGTGTAGTAATGTTTTGAACAGTATTTAAATAAACTGAAGTGCGATGGAACTGGCATTACGTCGGTGCAGTTATTAAAGAGCGAGTGATTTAAATAAAAGACTGTATTAATGAAGCTACAAGAGTCATAACTACGTAGAACTTCTAGACAGCAACGAGGGACAAGAAAGAAGGGGACGAGGAACTAGACATCTACGAGAGGACGCAGGGACAGCCTATGCAGCTACATCCAGCCGTTTATCATCAAGAGTAGAGGTCCACGTCAGAACTCAGCATCCAGGAGACGGAGCGAGGAATTCAACGACGAAGAGACAAGAGGAGCTGATACCGAAGAGGATCGACGAACTCGAGAGTCTTGAGGACGGTAACAACAATTTAAATGGGTGCAGGAAAAATGCAGGTGAACTCGAACATTTATTTAACATTATAAATGACCCTGAAGTCTATCACCAAAAGCTAGTTTCCATATCCAAGTTTACAGAATATTAATATATTTTTTTACTTAAAGAATGAATAAATAATTGTTTAAATGTATAAATGAGAATAGAGAATATCATAAGAGTAATCTCATAATTGAATGGTCAAGAAAGAACCGTAGTTTATTATATGTTGTAATTAATTAAATGAGTAATTTTTTAAATATGAGATTTACGTAATGGTTAATTAATTGAGACAGTAAAAATAGAATCAATTAACGTAAAGAAGATTCTCTATTAATATTTTAATTAATATTTGAATTAATTAAAAGTTGCATTTACATGGTATACATTGGAACCCACACTTGTAAAGACTAAACCAATATTTAAATGTTATACGTATGAATTATGTTTCCTATTATATTTATATGTGTTATATGTATATGTCTGTGTACTATTTCAGGTCATATATAATTTATGTGTGTATATATTATGTCTTAGAAGTATAAGAAATCAGAGTTACACATATTATGAGTATATTATGTTAAGGTATGGGTAAAAATAATGAATAATTTAAGTACAGGAGCAAACACACGCTTTATTGAAGGAACAGTTTAGTAGCAAGTATACATAAAACGGACACACGAAATTTACATTAAAAGAGCACATTTTAAACTGAACTGTACTTGTCGAGGGCATCTCTATTTATATAGAAAAACAGCTTCCAGATCTTTCCTTTTATTTAAAACTTCGAGAACATTACTTTTCTAGACTCTCACAGTAAACGCGCATGTGTGCGGGTTGAGGCCCCGCCCAGGCAGCTCGACCTCCCACCGCACAATACAAACTTTCACTTCAACAATGACAGGTATACTTACTTAAAAATGAATGTAGAGTTTTCCAGTATATTCTCAACACCCTCCCTAAAACTTTACATTCTCACAATCACATTAATTTAAAAAAAATTCATTTTTACTCTTAAGTCCAAGTTTAGATCTTAAATAAACAAATTTTGGTTTTGACACAGCTTTCGTAAGTATATCAGCGACTTGTTCATCACTTTCAACATAATGTACATCAATTGCTCTATTTTGAAAACAATCACGTACATAATTATATTTCATATCAATATGTTTTGTCCTTTGATGGAATTCAGGATTACTTATAAGTTTTAATGCACTCATATTATCTATATATAAATCATATTTATCAGTCTTACAATCGCATTCATTAAATAGCTTCTTTAACCACATTATTTCAGTTGTTGCTAATGCTGCACTTACAAATTCTGACTCGGTTGTTGATAATGATACAGATTGTTGCTTCTTACTTCGCCAAATAATTGCAGCATTTGCATACATACAAGCTACGCCAGAAGTTGATTTACGTGTAACTGTATCGCTAGCATAATCAGCATCACTATAAGCTTTAAAGTTGCCATCCTTACAATATAGTAATCCAAAATCAATCGTACCTTTTAGATAACGTAAAATTCGTTTAACAATTGACCAATGAGCTACACTTGGTTTGTCTAAAACTCTAGATACAACATTTACAGCAAAACTTATGTCCGGACGACTTACAATTTGCAAAAACATCAAATTGCCGACAGCTTCACGATTAGGTGCATTACTTACAATAGTTTTTGATAAATATTCATCATGATTACAATCAATTGGCGTGGATACAATATTAGCTTCTGACATATTAAACTTTTCTGAGATTTTGTTAATATAAGTACTTTGATGAATGAAAACAGACCCATCATTCAATCCACAAATTTCCATTCCAAGATAATTAGTAACTTCTTTAGTACTAGTAACTTTAAATTTTTTACTCAAATCATTCAACAATTTATCAATCAAACTTTCATTTGAAGCTGCAATAAGTCCATCATCAACATAAATTGCTAACAAGATCTTATTACTATTTTTGTTATATATGTATAAACATGGGTCACCCGTACTTTGACAAAAATCTAAATTTACAAGAAAATTAGTGAAGTGCTCAGTCCAGCATCTTGGTGCTTGTTTTAAGCCGTATAAACTTTTCATTAATTTACATACGCGTGAGCTTCCATCATCAAAACCTTCAGGTTGTTTCATATATATATGTTCCTTTAAGTCACCGTATAAAAAAGCCGTTTTTATATCAAATTTACCAATATGTAAATTTTCACGAGCAGAAATACTAAGTATCAATCTTATTGTATCAAAGCGAACAACGGGACTAAAAGTTTCTTTATAATCTATATCTTTCTGTTGCGAATAATTTTTAATAACCAACCGCGCTTTATAACGTTCTGTACCATCTGGATTGAGCTTCTTCACAAAAACCCAACGATTGTTAATCACCTTTTTATCTTTTGGCTTTTCCACTAATACCCATGTCTTATTTTCATACAAAGAGTTCATTTCGTCCTGCATTGCAGCTTGCCAACTATCTTTTTCTTTACTTGTAATTGCTTCGTTATAATTAGATGGTAACTTTTCAGCAATAAACGTGATCGGACATCCATAATATTCTGTAGGTTTTAATTTTGTTCTATCGCGCAATTGTCGTCCAGTTTGATTGTTATCGCTATTTGAAGATTGTAAAGGTTCTCTTTCTTCAAACTCATTTGATTAATTTATAAGTAAAAGTTCATTATTTTTAGGAGTTATAATTTCATTTTCTTCAGTTTCTTTATTATTATTGTTCAAAGAATTCAAAATAATTGAATCAGCTAATACTCTTTCAAGTTTAAAAAGTACATCTCTACTTATAATGACATTCGCACTTCCGGAACATATACACGATAACCTTTACAATCCTCATGATATCCGACCAGATAACCCCTCATCGATTTTTTATCAAGTTTCTTACGCTTTTCTTTTGATATATGTACATAACACATGGTTCCAAATATTTTAAATCTATCAACAGTAGCTATTTTTCCATTCCATAACTCATAAGGAGTTTTATTATTTTGTTTTGTTGGGCCTGCTCTATTAATTACATGTACAGCAGTATTCATTGCTTCTGCCCATAAGAATAGAGGTAAGTTTGAATTTGAATATAACATTGATCGAGCAGCCTCTACAATGATTCGGTTATAATGTATATTAAATCTATATGATCAGGTGTACCAACCTTTGTATTAGTATTATAGTGTATAGATATTTTATATGAGCAGGTTTGTCAACATTTTCTGTGGCGGGGGGAGGGAAATTCAAATATGTGTTATATAGTGTATATATTAAAATATATGATCAGGGTTACCAATCTTACATTATTGTGTGTGTGTATAGAGCAGATCTGCCAACATTTTTTTTCTCTTCTGTGGTGGGAAATTCAAACTATATGATCATAATTGTTACTCTCTCTCTCTCTCACATTTGAATGTAAGTAAAACTATCTCTCTCTTGTTGTCAAACGTTATGCTCAAACTGTTCTCCTCTCTCTGTGGTCATTACCGCGCATGTATACGAAATTAGAAAGTTTATATTTATTCGACAAATATTAACGTCCTCTCACTCTCTCTCTCTCTCTCTCTCTCTCACTCTCACTTGTTTCAACTGTGTCAACAAATAGTAACGTCCTCTCCTCTCTCTCTCTCTCACTCTCACACGTTTCAACTATGCAAGGTTTCATACCCTTTCTCCTGTCTCTCTCCCGTACATTGAGTAGTCAGTGTGATGAGTAAATAATTGTAGCTCTCTCTCTCTCGTTGTCAAAACGCCGTCTTCATTTTTCATGTATTAAATAATTAATTAATAGTTTTATAATGCAGTCAGTGTGATTGATCCTTGTTAGAAATATATATATATTTGGCAAATATTAACTATGTATGTGTGTGTTGTTGTCAATGAACTACTTACCTGTGTGCTGTTACAGATGACAAATCCATACGTTAACGGCGTAGCAATCTTCAATACGCTCTTCTTCATGTGGTACAATACTTCTGTTTAATGGGTACAGTTTACACACGCACATAGGTTCAGTGGTGTATAGCGAAATAAATTAAAAGTATACACACACATGAAAACGGTGGTTGAAATTCATACAAATCTTCTGATGTAACAGTTCACAAAAATAAATTAATTGTACACATGTTCAGAGGTGTAGAGTGAAATAAAATAAAGTCATAATTTGTTTAAATGATTAAATATATTTTAAAATTCATAATATAAAATTCACAATTAAATAAATACATTATAAAATATAAAATTCACAATTCATAATTAAATAAATACATTATACAATTGACATTTTTTCGAAAGTTTATATATAATTGTGTCGTACTTGTAGGAGAAGCAACCTGCAACATAACAATACAACAACATTAAAATCATGTTAAATATCACACACACACACACACACACACACACACAGATATAGTTGGCAGAATCAACGCTTTACGCGAGTAACTTCTTAAATTATGTGTCATTCTCTCTCTCTCTCTCTCATAAGTTAATGTCCATTCATCAAAACTTTGTAAATTAGAATCTGCACTACAGTCAAACACACGCACACACAGTGATAAAAAAATTGTTTATTGAAAGTAGTTTATCACCTTAACGAGATACAATTTCCACTTGCACTGTTTGGTTCCTCATACCCCGAAACACGAGATGTAGGTCGCTGGGGTTTATATGACGGAGATCTTCATCTGTAAAGACGCAAGCATACCTCTTAGGTAGATATACACGATAGCGTAGCTCACCATCTTCCAACGTTACAAGCACAGACTTCCCATATCTTGTGTCCACATGCACCATGTTAACAATCGGATACTGCTTGTTCAATGTTAATTCTGCACACCGTTTGTACTCAATAGCAGAAACTGCATTGAATTTTGTGATAAACGACATTATTAGAAGTGAAGACGTCTGTATCAAACGAGGCGGATCTAAACAATGACTACAAAGAAGACTAGTGGAATGTAATGGTGGTGGTGGTAGTTATCAGGAAATTTTTCATCCCCTGAAGCTTTGCATGTACGTACATGCAGAATTATGACTGTTACATAATATATATATTAGGAAAGCCCACAGAAATAGTTATCGCCTGCAGGCATATACAAGTTTACTAACGAAATTAACAATGCTATGAGACACTCACATTAAAAATGTTTGTATAACAGAAAAATCATTAATTATCCACTCTCTAAGTGCGTACACATTATGATTTGTACATAGTGTAGAAGAAGAAGAATTGCAATGTGTAAGGCATAACGTACCGGGAAATAGATATGGTACGTCTTTTGGGCAACCAATGTCATCAAGATTTATTATATGATGATGAATTATTTTCGATTCTAAAAAACGTTTTTTCTCAAGACCCTTCACAAACACATATTTATATATGTTCGTATACGTTGTTAACACTGAAACAAGATTGTCGTACGGTGTCTCTCCTTCATCCCACATCATCATCATCATATATAAATAATATGAAAACAGTCGTATACAATGTTTTAACTAAGTATCAGATATGTCATAAATACTTTTATACTTCATATATAATACCAATGATAATCGATTTTGTGGGAACGACAGTGTATAGGAATGTGTTCTCTAGGTGATAACATAACGCTTCGTGTGAAGCGTGTTGTAGAGTAGGTTTCAACTGTGGAACAAAATCACGTCAACAACAACAAAAGTTGTTTGTGTTTCATGTGTGTGCGTGTGCGTGTGTATCATTGTATATGTGAATTAGTTGAAGCAATACGAGGGAGAATGGGTATGATTGTTGACATAGGGCTATACATAATTTAAAATACTGTATAATTGAATACAAGAGAAAAGACATACTTTACGGAATTTCTTGAAATTTTTTTTGTAGTTCGTCTTCACCTAATCACCCTTGCATGTACTAGCAGTGTGTTTGGGTACCATTAAAAATTTAAATTCAATGTTCTGAGAAGTACAAATATTCATCTGCTCGCCTCCCTCCCGTTTACCGACAGTATGTTTGGATGCAGTCAACCACTGATAAGAATTCATCTTCTTGTGTGACGATTTCATTAATAAAAATATGTTAATTAATTAAATTGTTAATGTATAAGCTGAGAAATTTTAAAATTTTAATAAAATCTCACATTTTAAACTAAATCTTATTGCTAACATTAAATAATAATAATATTTAATAAAAAGTCTAATAATAAAATAAAAGGGAATACAATTGTACAGAAAGGGTAAAGCTTGTTAATTAATCCTGCATGTACAGGCACTGACCAGAATTAACTTGTTTTCTGACCCCTAAACAAACTAAATATAATTGTAAATTTTGTTATTATTTAAATAATTAAATAAGACCACTGTAATGTACTTTGATAACGTCTGTAACTAAGAATATCTCTATTTAATTATTTAATCAAACTTTAGTCCTTTAATTAAATTAGAAACATGGAACTACTTTTATGTTGACTAGTAATTGTCGCGAGATTACTACTCTCCCCCTAACTATTTTTGCCCACTTGCAATGGAGCGCTCACGCCGTAAGCTGCGTACAGCGTTGTTTCGCGACGCGTGTATAATTATGTGAATGGTTGGTTCAATGAATATTTAAATAACTAAATTTGTGCGGCGATGACATCTCTCTCTCAATGAATAAATAACAAACTATGTAATTCATACATTACTACAAACATGAAGGTGATATTCAACTAATCTATAATCATGTGAAGTGTATTACTGTGAAACAAACTTTCTATTTATTTATTATAACTACAAGAATTACAACAGTCGTCTAAGATGAGAGTATCCTACAAGAATTACTACAGTCGCCTAAGATGAGAGTACTTCACCCCGAATGATATAACAGACTTCAGGAACTTCACCGTCACCGGATACTAAGGCAACGACAGACCTTCAGGAAACGCACGAGGACCGAAGAACCAATTCTGCAGCAAATACTGAAAACCAGGTGACATGGAGGCTTGTCTTCCATGGTTATGAGTTACTAAAATATTTACCCACAAAAGACAATTTAACTCACCACTTTTAAGACTTTAAAAGACAGACATTATATGTAACATGTAGTCTGTAATCTAATAACACTGGTTATAGCAAAAGAGTAAATGTTTAAACTAAAAGTTCTCTTGTTTTGAAAGATTAATAAAGTCCATTCTTCAAATGGCTCAATTTTCAATATTGTATATGGCAAGGTGACCATTATTAACTTAATATATATTCAATCCCGGATCCGTGGAATAAATTAAATAGATGTACATCATATTTTGAGGGCCCTTATGAAAGAGTAATATATATATAATTATACTGTAAACTATATATGTTGAGAACTTTAAATAGAGAACCTTATCGCATAATGTAATAAAGAGATGTCATCTGAGTACCGAGTAAACTGAGTGCATAAATCAACAGTCTCCCCTTCCCAATATCCTGATATAAGAATTGTTTTATTTGTTGTGATTAATTTTCAGCTCGTCACAACGAAAGGCAGCCTGTATGATTGGCATTTCTAATTAATGCAGGTTCCCTAGGTTATAACACAAGTTAAGATGTTATACTTGTTCCTATAATAATAATAACAGTACCTCCTTCATTATCATATACATAAGGCTTTCAACACACACACACACACACACACTCATGTTAAACGATTGATGACTCATGTAATAATACAGATTAACCTCGTATAATAATAATGACAGGACAGCGTATTTAGAACACTTAAAATTGGAAATCTACAAACACATCAAAAATATCTGTCAAACCCCTATCAAACAAAAACACCGTTCTTATCGAGAGACAACAGTAACTGACCTAAGCACATGTGCTTCATTAGGCAACAGACCAAAAAATCAAATACACGACTATAAGCTCAATTTAAATAAAATCTGAATATTCAATAAAATTATGTTTTTACTTAGTAACATATGCAAATCTTTTACTTACCTCTTAAATGTTGTTATACAAACAATAGTCGATTGTACGATGAGCGTCTCATACAAATGAGAAATAGTGACATGTCGTCTTGTGTGTGTGTATATATATATATATATATTATAACGAAACATTGTTATCAATGTTTATCGTTCTAACTGGAGTACGCATAATAAGCGTTATCTGCTACAATTGTACATTTAGAAGGGTACAGATAAGATTTTATATAGCAAACAAAACAGATAACAGTCCACCTGCATAAATATGTATAATTTTGTCGGCACATGTCAGAAGTGTTTTAAAACTTAAATAATAAAAAAATGACAAAAGATTAAGAAGAACTAGGTTGACCAGTGAATAGTGCGGAAATGTAGCTTTATTTAGACACCAAACACATAACGAGATAGTGAGAGTGTCGTGAACTATAAGCGTTTTACTATTTCACACCTTTCGCGGTGCTAATTAAAGATCGCGTGTATACATAGCTAATAACTGTGTTCAAGACATGTCTAACAAACAACTTTGTTACCTAAATAAATAAAGGATTGTTGAGGTATTCGCCGATAGAAACTCATTTGCACACGTGGCTTTGCCCTATAAACAGTGAGCCAAAACGAGCATCTCTCTCATTCATAAAGTATTCGTTGAGTCGTACACACGGAACGATATGCTGCAGAAGACGCTTCAATGAGACCGGCAGACACCTGAGTTACTACAACTACGTACTACGGACATCAGACTATACCCGAGGCCAGAGACGCTGTGTCCATGACGATAAAGGAACGACGCCTAGCCTAGCTGTTCATACATCGCTAAGCGACGCTGACGGAGGTTTCGAGAGGAATAGCTGTACTCAACGCCGACGCCTGAGACCCGTGTACATCTGTGTAACATGAAATCATCAAAACAGGTGACCTGATATGGTTCAGGGTTCATAATAATGTTGTAAAACACAAAAAGTAAATGAAAAGCCGCTATAAGCGAAATTGAACAGTTTTAAATAATTGATAAACATTTAATTATATAGGCGGTATGACTAAAGCCTAAAGACACTTTTAAATGTTGTACTGTATATCATATAGAGACATTTATTCAAAAAGACAGAACATTTAGATAATGTGTGATTATTATAATAATATGTTAATAAGAGTGCAGAAAGACTCTAAGCAAATGTTTTCATGAGATTGTGCACTGTATAAAAAATTATATTTGATAAATTAAATGTGATAAATTAAGGGAGAGTGCAGAGAAGCTCTAAGAGTGTTATCAAGATAGTAGATGTCACAAATTTTATTGTTTCATATTAATTATTGTTGATAGCCAAGCAGGCTGAAGAGTAGAATAATTAAAAGGGAGTTACCCTTAATAAAAATGTTTAGATTAATAATAACTACCATAGAGATAACGATAACTATAACCCTTGTTATATTCATTTAAAAAGTTCGTATTTTATTTTCTCATGTATAAAGAACAGGGTTACGGATTTCATAGAATGAAATCAATTCAGTATTTCCATTTTATTAAATAATTATTTCAATATAACAAAAATGATTTTTATAAATGAATTATAATTACAGGCAGACAGTGTGAAACTGCCCATATATGTGTGTATATTTCCATGTTATATGTTTTGTGTATATACTGTGTATTGTATGTCTTATTTTCAGGAACTTATAAATGATGTACTAAGATATATGATTTTAATATGTGATTGTTAGACGTAAGCATTATAACAATATATCACTAGAGAAAATATGTGTAAAGTAATATTCAAGAAAGAATATAAATTATTGGAACCCGCCGTAAATCGTGTTAAATATTTGAAATTCTTTTTATTATTATGATTTGTTTAAAGATAAGCACCTTGAGGGTGACAATTATAATCATTGGAATGATAGACTAAAAAGGTAGTTTTCATTTATTCACAATTTATACAACTCAGCTTCCTAAAATAATTCTTTTGGAAACACATCGTCCCAACTCGTTACCTGATACCTAATAAGCCCAAATCCCACACCTAATAGCCGGCAAAGCAGAAAAGTACCATATACTGCAGGTAAGTGTTGGCATGATATACCCTAACCAGGTCCATGTAAAACTCATAATCCATAATGAAAGAAATCATAAAAAGATGTGTTGCAATATATATATATATATATATATATATATATATATATATCATACGACGGTAGCGTACACGTTTGAAAGTTGATACACATTAAATTGTCTCTCTCTCTCTCTCTCTCTCTCTCTCACACACACACATTTCTGATTATTATAAAATAATTGCATGTATGTTCAGAGGTTTGGTGTCTAAATCGATACATTTTACTTTCACCTTCTAATTTGACACATGGCTTACTTTCATACAGAAATAGCTATCGCCCATATCCGTCTACGAGTGTTGCTAAACGAAATTAAAAAAATGCTGTAATACATAACGTCCTATGAAATAGATATGGTATGTTTTTTAGGACAGCCAAAAGCATGAAAGTATTATTTAAATCTGTTATCTGCTTCTGTAGGGAAGTCATCTATAAATATCAGGTCAGTGCGACACAACGTAATTGGACCTAACATGATTCATGCCAACGTGTGCGCTCGTTGTGTGTGCGTGTGCGTCTGTGTGTTCGTGTGTGCGCGCGTCGCGTGTTTGGTTACGTTGCGTATGCGTCCGTGTGTGTGCACGTCGGATGTGCGATTACGTGTGCGTATGTGTGTGTGTTCGTGTGTGCGCGCGTCGGATCATGACATAGTATTCGTAATGACCGAGGCACGTCCTTTATTGCATGAGAATATTCAGGTAGAGCAGAGCAGACACGTTTACGCAATATCAAGTGCACACACACACACACACAAGAATCAGATGTTTTGTATACGTTCTAGGTGAAAAACTACTGGGGTGTCTCTGACTTTAGTTGGAAATAAATAACATTACAGATATTGATATGTTACTATGAGTAGCCTATACGTGAATACTATACATCAGACTGCCTGTATCTGTCATTAGCAACCTAACGTTACGACGGCAGCATAACGATAATGAAAGTCATACATTATCGTTATTTTGTCTAAGCTATGTTAACTTCACACACACACACACACACACACACGCACGCACGCACGCACGCACGCACGCACGCGCGCGGAAATGGAGGAAGAACTAGCATAGGAAATACAATTAAGTGATTGGAAAGCCAACTGTGGGTGTCGAGACAAAACTCTTGCTTGTTCCTGAGTTGATAGAAGCGTCTGAGGGCAAAGTTATGCAAGAGGTTGTTGACGAGAACCAAACAAACTTGGATCAGCCAGTAGTGTTTAGGTCATCAGTACATGACGCAACGGGAGTGATAGGTCCAATTAGGTTTGTTACACGTTGTGCCGCACAGACATGATATTTATAGATGACCTCCATACAAATACAACAGCATAAAAATCATGTTAAATATCAAATTATCACATGTTAGGTTAAAATGCAGTCCATTCACGTTTCATGTTAGGTTAAAATGCAAACAAACACACACCCCTCATACAAATACAACAACATAAAAATCATGTTAAATATCAAATTATCACATGTTAGGTTAAAATGCAGTCCATTCACGTTTCATGTTAGGTTAAAATGCAAACAAACACACACACACGTGTATGTTATTTAAATTATTATTTAAATTACATACACACGTGTTAGGTTGCCAACTAACACGTGTGTGTGTGTGTGTGTGTGTGTGTGTGTGTGTGTGTGTGTTTGTTTGCATTTTAACCTAACATGAAACGTGAATGGACTGCATTTTAACCTAACATGTGATAATTTGATATTTAACATGATTTTTATGTTGTTGTATTTGTATGTGGGGTGTGTGTTTGTTTGCATTTTAACCTAACATGAAACGTGAATGGACTGCATTTTAACCTAACATGTGATAATTTGATATTTAACATGATTTTTATGCTGCTGTATTTGTATGGAGGTCATCTATAAATATCATGTCAGTGCGGCACAACGTGTAACAAACCTAATTGGACCTATCACTCCCGTTGCGTCATGTACTGATGACCTAAACACTACTGGCTGATCCAAGTTTGTTTGGTTCTCGTCAACAACCTCTTGCATAACTTTGCCCTCAGACGCTTCTATCAACTCAGGAACAAGCAAGAGTTTTGTCTCGACACCCACAGTTGGCTTTCCAATCACTTAATTGTATTTCCTATGCTAGTTCTTCCTCCATTACCGCGCGCGCGCGCGCGCGTGTGTGTGTGTGTGAAGTTAACATAGCTTAGACAAAATAACGATAATGTATGACTTTCATTATCGTTATGCTGCCGTCGTAACGTTAGATTGCTAATGACAGATACAGGCAGTCTGATGTATAGTATTCACGTATAGGCTACTCATAGTAACATATCAATATCTGTAATGTTATTTATTTCCAACTAAAGTCAGAGACACCGCAGTAGTTTTTCACCTAGAACGTATACAAAACATCTGATTCTTGTGTGTTTGTGTGTGTGTGCACTTGATATTGCGTAAACGTGTCTGCTCTGCTCTACCTGAATATTCTCATGCAATAAAGGACGTGCCTCGGTCATTACGAATACTATGTCATGATCCGACGCGCGCACACACGAACACACACATACGCACACGTAATCACACATCCGACGTGCACACACACGGACGCATACGCAACGTAACCAAACACGCGACGCGCGCACACACGAACACACAGACGCACACGCACACACAACGAGCGCACACGTTGGCATGAATCATGTTAGGTCCAATTACGTTGTGTCGCACTGACCTGATATTTATAGATGACTTCCCTACAGAAGCAGATAACAGATTTAAATAATACTTTCATGCTTTTGGCTGTCCTAAAAAACATACCATATCTATTTCATAGGACGTTATGTATTACAGCATTCTTTTAATTTCGTTTAGCAACACTCGTAGACGGATATGGGCGATAGCTATTTCAGTATGAAAGTAAGCCATGTGTCAAATTAGAAGGTGAAAGTAAAATGTATCGATTTAGACACCAAACCTCTGAACATACATGCAATTATTTTATAATAATCAGAAATGTGTGTGTGTGTGAGAGAGAGAGAGAGAGAGAGAGAGAGAGAGACAATTTAATGTGTATCAACTTTCAAACGTGTACGCTACCGTCGTATGATATATATATATATATATATATATATATATCTACACACACAAGACGACATGTCACTTTTTCTCATTTGTATGAGACACTCATCGTACAATCGACTATTGTGTGTATAACAACATTTAAGAGGTAAGTAAAATATTTGCATATGTTACTAAGTAAAAAAACATAATTTTATTGAATATTCAGATTTTATTTAAATTGAGCTTATAGTCGTCTATTTGATTTTTTGGTCTGTTGCCTAATGAAGCACATGTGCTTAGGTCAGTTACTGTTGTCTCTCGATAAGAACGGTGTTTTTGTTTGATAGGGGTTTGACAGATATTTTTGATGTGTTTGTAGATTTATAATTTTAAGTGTTCTAAATACGCTGTCCTGTCATTATTATTATACGAGGTTAATCTGTATTATTACATGAGTCATCAATCGTTTAACATGAGTGTGTGTGTGTGTGTGTGTGTGTGTGTGTGTGTGTGTGTGTGTGTGTGTGTGTGTGTGTGTGTGTGTGTGTGTGTGTGTGTGTGTGTGTGTGTGTGTGTGTGTGTGTGTGTGTTGAAAGCCTTATGTATATGATAATGAAGCAGGTACTGTTATTATTATTATAGGAACAAGAAGATGAATTCTTATCAGTGGTTGACTGCATCCAAACATACTGTCGGTAAACGGGAGGGAGGCGAGCAGATGAATATTTGTACTTCTCAGAACATTGAATTTAAATCTTTAATTGTACCCAAACACACTGCTAGTACATGCAAGGGTGATGAGGTGAAGACGAACTACAAAAAAAATTTCAAGAAATTCCGTAAAGTATGTCTTTTCTCTTGTATTCAATTATACAGTATTTTAAATTATGTATAGCCCTATGTCAACAATCATACCCATTCTCCCTCGTATTGCTTCAACTAATTCACATATACAATGATACACACGCACACGCACACACATGAAACACAAACAACTTTTGTTGTTGTTGACGTGATTTTGTTCCACAGTTGAAACCTACTCTACAACACGCTTCACACGAAGCGTTATGTTATCACATAGAGAACACATTCCTATTGTAACATAACAAAATGTTACCTAACCTAAATGTATGTTATCAGATTTTAGAAGTGCATAACAACAAAGTAAATAGGGAATATAGTAATAAGAATAACCAAGAAAGGAGAAATCAAGGAAGAAGAATGAAGCTGAAGTACCACATGAAACAGTAAACCCAAATACTGTTTGACACTACAACCAGACAAAGACTAACACAAACTGATGGACAGAGTAAATTTACATTAAGCTGTCAATCAAATCAGTAGATAATGTAAACAGAATATTGTATGTAAATAAAAAGTGAATCAATAAGAATCTGAATACTGTGAAATCAGAATTAGCATTTTGCTGATAATAAATTTAACCATGACTAGTAAATTATGAATGCCAAAAACTAAATTTAGCAATGGCTACAAAGCGAGAACAAATATGTATTTCAATATCAAATATACTTATGAGAAAAAAAAACAATTGTATGAGGGAATATTATACAAGTAAAGTACCTCAACAAATTACCGAATTGAGAACCAATAAATGTTGTTAAGGCAAAATTCCAATATGAGCGATATGTCTTAACAACGCCTAGACCAAGCAATAATCAGCGAGTTGATTATTGGGAGGTAACGTAAGTGTAAATTAAATACACAAAACAATTGTTATGCTCCAATATAGCATAAAACATTATTAAAACAATATATTTAATCATAATTCAATTGTTAAGTAGTAGAATAGAACGAGTTGCTTAAAACGAAATGTCATAGTAATAAGGATCGTTCATTACAATGTATAAAGTTTAGGTGTACTCATAATGTTCAGTAAAAAATGTCAGTACAGAGTTAATGGTGTTCCCACATAAACGTTTGAGTAATAAAATGCTATGTGAACACAAACAATATTAACCAAAGTGTAAAATCGTCGAGTCAGGTAAACAGACGACAGTGAAAAATAGTGTACCCGAACACTGATTTTATAACAATGTCGGTCAAAGTGAAATTAATTCGATATCGAGTGATATCAAATTAAAGAGGACAAAATGATCTTTAATTTGATGACGATATCGACCCAATCGCAACTGTATTAAGTGCGGGAAAGATGTTAGCATTATTTACCAAAAAAGCATCAGAAATTTGTTGACTAATACCAACAACAATAAAAGCTATCTGTCACCTCAGCGTTTGACAGTTAAAAAACCGTTGTTAACGGCTAAATAACCAATACGTCATACTCGTCACACCTGCAAGAACCAATCACAAAATTAGTTAGTAATTAACATTTTTGCCTAACACCGATCGACAAGGAGAGTATATAAGGGAACGCAAACGATTCTCAACAGACACTTTACCAACTTCACACAGCACGGGACGTGTGCTCTTAGTAATTAACATTTTTGCCTAACACCGATCGACAAGGAGAGTATATAAGGGAACGCAAACGATTCTCAACAGACACTTTACCAACTTCACACAGCACGGGACGTGTGCTCGCCATCTCAACATTTTTTAATAATTGTTAGCGTCATCAACATAATACATCGAAGAAAATAGCTCAACACCAAGAAACAACTACTTCAAATTAATCTCCAGAAAACAATAGTGATTATGTGCAGTATTATTTCAATTTAGTGCGGGAAATAATGAACAGAAAGTAATTAATTAATATCATTCATGATCCATTAAGTTAGAAGAGGATCGCAATACTCTGTTCTTGTGCGTGTGTAGTGCAAAACCCGGTAATCATTATAATCCGATTACCGAAGTGGTCAATGAGTTTTAATTAAATAATTAAAACCAAAAGGTAACAGTGCAATCATTATTCATTTTTTATCCGAGCGCCATAACCTGTACATTTTTCTACACTGATCTGTATTGACGCAAAACACAGAAACATTTCAAGATTACACCATGTCTCAATTTATTGTATGAATTTGTTATTATGAATTAAGCTGTATGCTAGTTATAAGTGTTCTCACATGATAAATTTTGTAAATCAAAAAGCAAGCGTTGACGAACGCACGACCTATCAACAGGTCATTTTTATTTGTTTACTTAATGAAAGTAACATCACAACATTATCAATCAATATTTTATCAGCAAATCATTAGCCATTGTGTAGGCATAACTTTCTTTTTCGTGTCTCAAAGAATTCACATCTGAGATTTTAATAATATTACTATTAAAAATAAACAACATCTGGACTTAGCCAGATTTATGACTTGTGCTCTGAGCAAGCCGTATAAGGTATATAATAACTTATTGACAATTGTACAACTTTGTATATTTTAATTATATTTGTTTTTTAGTTTGGAATTCTCTATAAGGGTATAAATAAAACCCATTATTAACAGCATAACTCGACTTAATTTATTTCTACCTGATAATTAAATATTTTATTTAGAAAATTCAAACAACCTTCAGTTGTGTTTTAATATTTTGGAATAGCATTGCCACAAAGGTGATAAACAATTATTTTAAATTTTTAAATCATTCAGTGATTCTATTTGTGGGTTTTACACGGGATTTTCCCTAAATAAATCCGTGTGGCGCCCACTAACAACCAAGGCAATCTAACCTTGCAACTAAAGTAAGTTGGTGTTTGTAAACTGAGTTGACAGCTTATACTAGAACTTCTAGAAAACACGACCAGGTACGTGAAAGTATATTTTGTTTATTATATTGTCCAGACATTACGAGACGTAACGTACTTAGACTATCAGCAACCTGGAGGAGAAGTTTCACGGTCAGCATCAACAAGACGACCATCATCTTCAAGCGACCAACTCTTGTACTTTATTTTTAAACCTAAGCAAACTTAGTATTTAAATATTATCAACCCAACTATTTTATTTGTTTCATATAAGGGAATTCTTTTCAGACAAGTATAATTACACAACTGTAAACACACTGTGAGTAACCTTGAATGTTACACTTTAAATCGCTTTACAAAGTTAGTAACCTTCAACAATTACAACATCTAAATGATATTCCACACATAATTAGATTTTATTTAAACACGACCTTTAATATTTTAAACATAAACATAATTTTAAATAACAACAGCAACACTTTTATTTTATTACAAATTGGAGCCCAACAGTGTGGCTTTTAAACGTAATTTAAACGTTATTTTAAAAACAATAAAACCCTAATTATATGTACTTACAAATTGGGCCCAACGTGGGGCTTTAAGAATAAAGAAAAAACACCATTATTTATTTACTTACAAATTGGCGCACCAACTAGTGTGGCTTAAAAAACATTAAATAAAAATATTTTTTATATTTTATATCAGCCCGGCAGACACGAAAGAACAACCACGCCTTACCTACACAGACAATAATATATACAAAGTCAACTGAAACAAAAATGTACCGGGGAAATAGAAGGAGAAGGGAGAGAGTAGACTGGGACCAAATATACAGAATATTGAAAATCGATGGTGAAGAACTGAACCGAAAAATGGAAGAGGAGAAGAGATGGATAAAAGAGGAGTCAGACCAATTAAGAAGTAAGAGGGAAGAAGGCTTTGCAAGACTCCACGAATGGGAAACCCCACTACCAAGGAGGAACCGGAATACAAGATGGTATAATAACCAACCAACATGGCGAAACGAGGAGAAGAGGGACTACCGTTACCAGAGATGGGAAGATGAGCGTAGTAGAAAAGAAGCAGTAGAAAGAGAACTAAGAGACAATAAGATAAGACAGAATGAAGAATTATTCTATAGCCGAGCAGCACAGCAGGAGGAAGAGGAAATAAGACGCCAGAGTGAGAGACGAGAAGAAGAGCGTAAACGGAGGGAAGCGTTCGAAGAAGAATTGAAGAATGCCAAGAAGTTAAAAAACAAGAAGAGACAGATAGGAGAAGACTTAATGAAGAATGGGAAAAATACTGACGACAAAAGTGAAGACGACCATAGCCAGAAGGAATCCATGGAACCACCACAAGAAAATATGACTAAAGATGTCCCAGAACAAGACGTCAATAATGGTGAAAAAGAGGAGGAAGGGTTAATAGCTGACCCAGAGACCGAAACAATAACAAGGAAGGACCATAATGAACTATATGGATCTACAAGTGAACACAGTGAAATCACTAACGAGAACATAAAAACCCCCTACCAAAAGGTGAATAGAGTTAACGACACGACGGAAGAGAATAGTGAAGCAGTCCAAGGGATGGTAAGCGATAACGCACCGACCGTGAATGTCGAACATACAAATATAAACTCGAAGACCGAAAATAAAGGAGTAATGGAAACATCGGACACAAAAACGCCTGAAGGGGAGGTAAATGCAAGTGACACCATAAAA
This sequence comes from Magicicada septendecula, assembly GCA_034769895.1. NCBI lineage: Eukaryota > Metazoa > Arthropoda > Insecta > Hemiptera > Cicadidae > Magicicada > Magicicada septendecula. The sequence continues at coordinate 203,489,769 of CM068375.1, read as the reverse complement.
AACCAACCTAAGGAAATAGCATCGACGGAGCTGCTAAGTTTCCAGAAGATGATGATGGAATGTAGGGAGAAACAGTTCCCCCACCCCGTAGAGAATAGCTTTGAGAACGCAAGAGAGGAAATGATGAACAATATCAGATCATGGAGAGAAGAAATCATCCAACAATGGAGGGAAGAAATGGAAACTAATGATGAACCGGCAGAAAAGCAACCGGACTCGAATACATTATTAGTTGAAAATGAACTTGACAGAGATAAGGAGATCAATACCGGAAGTATAGAAAACACTCAGGTAATTAAAGAAGCGGAAGAGTTATTGGCCGAGAATGAAGGCTTAGAACAAGAGGATCTACCCATGTGTGAGGAGCAAGTGGAGACAAGAAAATTACCCAGAAATAAAGCCACCGAACTAGTGAATTCGAAAATTAAAATCCATAAAGAAAGGAACAAAATAATTAAGGAAACGGGAGAAAAGGAGGCGAAGATAAAAGGGATAATACGCCCTGAGAAGACGAGGGTTACAAAGGAAATATTAGAGATGACTAGGAGTGGATTAATTAACTTCGTGGACAACCCAATTATTCGTCATAGAGCAAGAATCAACGGTAAGAAGTATAAACAAGACTTCATAAAAATGTTAAAAGTAAATCACCATAAAACCGTGGGTAAAAAATTAAATAAGAATCCAATTAAATTAAATATACCAACAAATGAAATACACCAAACAAGGTCAATTGATTCCTTAACGAATGACCGACCATTAAACTATTTAATTAATAATCCAGATGACGGAACGATTAAGACAACGTTACATGCCAGTGACTATGTTATGACGGAGAAGGTTATAAACAATGAGGCATTTAAAGTGAATACTCCTAGAAGAAAGAAGCTTCACAGGAAGAAGGAAAATTATCAAGAACAACTGGACCAGCTCATTGAAGGGTACGCCCAAAGAATAAGGGAAATGCGGAAGAAGAGGGACCAAGCGATGGAAGAATCCAACCAGGAAATGAACAGAGGTCAACCCGGATTAGAAGAAGGGCCAGACATCAATAATAGCCAAGGCCCAGAGTACAATGGACACAGGGATACCAAAGATGATGAGAGGAAGAAGGCAAGGAAACGGGGAGCCAATGACTACCTGGTAGCCGCCAAGTGGAAGAACCGCCTGATAGGAAGGTATCTCCAAAACTACTAGTACTGAACATATGTCAGATATCCCGAACATGTAATATTAGCAATAGAGTGGAAAGGCACAAATAACCCCATGTATATCAACTATAAAATAAATGATTACTCTTAAGAACAGATAATATGTAGTAGTAGGCGACAATTATCACCCGAATGTTTAGGGTATAAACAACACAAAAATATATATATTATAACTACACTACTATGCGTTATTGTAATGTAATGTTGTGTGTGAGTACCCACCTGCTGTCTGACCTTGCAGATTCTTCCGACTAGGGCGTGTGGATTTTGGATTTGAAGTTCGCAAGCTAGTAATCTCAAATTATTACAACAACACACAAAATGGGTTACTTTAAAGGGGGAGAGTTTTGTGAGACTGGTAGGCTTTATCGCACAACAATAAAACACTGTTATATGGGGTAATAAAACGTTGTTTATTACACCAACAACACACAAGAATAGAATGGTTATAATCTTATGAATTTTCTTATAGTCTATACAATGAATCGATGTTTTTCGATTGTTTAATAGTGGAAAGAAACTGAACTCGTTCTTTGCGAGTTAATTGCAATTTAAATTTGACTTTATTAATTGATTTGAATTTAATTAAATTTATTTAATTAATTTGAATCTAAGTGTTCATGAAACAAAATATAAAACTCTGAAATTAATTAGAATAATTAATTAAAATAAATTAGACGTGACAGTCTAGTTCACGTTATTTCATTTCTAGTGATTCTACTTCTGATCTACTGCAGTATGATCTAAGATTAGATTGTCAGTTAAGATTTGTATAGCGCTTTTATACTACTTCTATTTCTTAACTATAACTTACTAAAGCCTTAAACTGCTATACAGATTATCACAACGAATTTACTTTTTAATTACTAGAGTCTTTGCTTTTTTGTTTGGCACCTGAATTATTTGAATTACAATGTTTTAATTGAAAAATAGAAAATTTGATCTGAAAAATAAATAAGTGGATTTTGCTTTCCTGTTACTGAAGAGGATGTCGTCCCGATTTGTCCCTCGTCGATTCGAGTCCTTGGTTAGAGAAAGTAATCTGCTTAGAACTGCTGGATTCGATCGTGGAGTTCAAAATTCGGCAACACTCTGCTTCCTTGCTGTTTGTGAATATTTTAACGTCTGCTGTTGTCTGCTGAAAGTGCTTCCTGTCCCTCGTCGATTCGCACGTTGCACGTCAGCGTGTGTGTGTGTGCTTCGTTCGGGTGGTTGCTCTGCTCGTCAGCTGTTCACCAATAATTTAGACGGCCTCTCTGCTGTATTCTTGAAGTCTGGTCTTGAAGTCGGGTGGATCTCTTGCGTGCTTATGACTATCTGGTAGTACACAATAAGCTTGGTTGATGTCTTGAAGAGTATCTCGCCTTTACGTAGCAATTACGAGCTATACAGATGATCTGTACTTAGTGTGTTCGTAATTGCGTGTGTGTTGACCACGTAGAGTCTTCTTGTTGATCTTCACCGCTTTGGCTACTAGACGATCGAAGGACTACGTCTTAACTTCGTGAGTACTGACAGAAGAGTGATTTTTCAACCATAAAACACCGCACTAGCCGGGGCTGCATGAAATGATTTCATTGGTCGACGCACTCTCCCTACTACATAAAATTTAGAATTCCCTTGGTCCGTGAGAATGAAGTCTGGTTCCCACAGACGGAGAATAGAATTATTATCTAATATAATTATCCGGCGGAACCAATTTGTCGCTACGGATATCCTGTACTTATTTAATTTTGCAATAACTTGGTTGCAAATCAAGTTGTGTGAAATCTAAAATATACAATCTGTCAGAAATTATTATCTTTATAACATAGTAAAATCTCATTACTGTAAGTCTATTTTAACAGAAGTTATTTAATTATTTTAATTAACTCTTTCATTTGTTAATTATATTGCATCAAATTTGCACACGTCATTATTAATATCTCGGCAAACATTTTGGCTATATTGGATTTCGCCTTTATTTATTAGTTTCCGAGATATTAATAATTAACAGTTTGGGTGTGGTCGCTTCCTTGTACAGCGAACTGATTACATAACGACCACGTGTGCGTTGCTTTACACAGCATTATTTTCAATGCGCTACATTCAAATGGAGTTTTGACTGTTCTATTTTATTTAAATATGGTTTCAGTATGCGGTAAACATATAACCCCAAATAGTTAATATTTGGTGCTGTTATATATTCCCACACCCGCTTTAAAAAAAAATGAATGTAATAATTACAGTTATTTTTTTTTTCTTAATCATTACACACATATTCTGTAATCATTATTCTTATTACCTATACATTGTATTACTTATTCTGAAGACACGTACACAAGTGTTAATGTTATTGCATTATATACAATTTAACTCTAAATACATGTATTAAACTATCATATTTGCAACTTACTGCGTATTAATGTTTTTAAAACGAGTAGTACCTTTGTTTATAAACAGTGGCACACGTACAAAAGAATTTGCTGACAGCATTTAGAACCGTTATCGCCGGGCGCGCGTCTAATTGCTTGACCTAGTTTCATATGTGGGTCAGGTAGTTGTTATCGCGTGACGTAGCTATTTCCTGCCGTGTGCTCGTTCAGTTGTATACGCTTATTATTTATTGCGCTAGGAAAACATTATTATTAATACACACGTTATCTATAATTATTATTAATAATATTATAAAACACAAATTACTTATTTTAATTTTAATTATTATAATACAATTATTATTAACTCTAAATACTATTTATCTTTTTAAAGTCTTATTATTTCGTCGCGACGCGCTTTGGAACGCCATGCTACTCAAAGTATTTTCTCAAAGAGCTCGCATGGAATTTACCGATCGTTTTCGTTCGGTCCAGCGTCGTAACGATAAACGTGTGAGGTGCGAGTTGTTGAGCCAACAGATAGGGACCATTATATAAGCGAAAAAACTTTGCAGCCACATTTATGTCTCTTCGGCCTACAGGATTCGCCTTGAGCAGTACTTTCTCGCCTACTACAAAGTTCGTTAATTTGTGAGTCGTATTAAATTTGTCTGCCCTTTTTCGCCCTTTTTCAACTATTCTTTCCCTCACAAGTTGATTTTTACATTGCACCGGCAGAGGTAGTTTATAAGTCTTTGGCTTACTTAAATAATTATCCCAAAACCTCTCTGGCGTGGTTCCAGAGTCTAATTCTGCTGGTGTGTATTCCGTAGTATCGTGATAACTTTCATTTATTTCCTTTTCGAAGAACGGTAAGAACTCGGGCCATTTACTTTGTTCCTTATAGCAATAGATACGGAACATTTTACCGATTTCCCGATTCACCCTTTCGGCAAGGTTTCCCTGTGGTCGTCGTATCGAGGTTAGGACTGCCTTGATACCGTTACGTTCCAGGGTGGCTGCCCAGTGTTTGTTTTGGAACTGCTTTCCCTGGTCACTAAGTACGTTCCTTATTGGTCCATGTTGTGGGATATACTTATTAAGTATAATATTTAAAACGGACTTTGTGGTGAGCCTAGGGATCGCATAAAGGCTAACTTTTTTAGTAAACACATCGACGCAAACTACCATGTGTTTTAGATTTCTGGTAGCCTTGGGTAATGGTCCCAGAAAGTCGATGGCGATCATCTGTCCCTTACCTTCCGTTATCACATTGGCCATGGGAACGTAAGTGTGCACGTTTGGTACTTTCGCTGTCTGGCATGGATAACATGTTTTTAGCAATTTCTTTACCCTACGGTACATGTTGGTTATTGTAAAATCCTCCTGCAATATTTTGACACATTTTACAGGAGATGCGTGCGCCATTTTTATATGTAAAGATTGTGTTACACACGCAAGCATCGCTGGAGACAATACCACTTTCCATTCGCCCTGTAACAATTTATACAATATATTGTCTTGTATAAGATAGTGAGGATTTGGGTGAGCTGCTAACATTAGCTTTTTAGCAAGGAGTGCGAGGTTATCGTCTTGCTCGCGTCCTAAGTTCTGTAGCATATTAGTAGCTTCAGGCGCGACCGTGTATTGCATATTTAACACTCTCAACTCGTCGTCAGCTGCTTCATATACCTCCTCCTTTTCTACGGGCGGATATCTACTTAGAGTGTCTGCTGTGGTATTCTCTGATCCTTTGCAATATTTAATAGTGAATGAGTACTCCTGAATAGCTAACACCCATCGTGTTAGTCGGGAATTTGCTAATCGACATTTTAATATAAACGATAACGCCTGATTATCAGTGTGAATCTCGAAATGGGTACCGTATAGGTAGTGTCTGAATTTTCTGAGTGCGTTTATTATGGCGAGTATTTCTTTCTCGGAAGTACAATAGTGCAACTCAGCGCCTTTGAGCGTTCTATTGGCGTATGCTACAACATGAAGACTACCTTGTTCGTCTTCTTGGTGCAACACGGCGCCGATAGCGTACTCGCTAGCGTCAGTGTACATTACGTACTTCCTACCCTGCTGTGGATGGAACAATTGTAAATTAGATTGGAACAGGCCTTTAACCCTCTCAAACGCATCGTTCTGTTCAGAACCCCATTTCCACTTTATATTTTTGCGTACCAGCTGTAGCAACGGGACTGTATATTCTGCGTATTCGCTGGTAAATTCCCTGTAATATCCCGTGAGTCCAAGGAATGCTCGCAGTGCTTTGAGGTTCTTGGGCACCGGGAACTCCATAATACTCCTGAGCTTGTCTGGGTCCGTACTGATACCTGTAGCTGAGATTATATGTCCCAGGAACTTCATTTGGGACTTTACAAACTCGCACTTGTGTAGCTTGAGCTTGATGTTTGCTAACCTCAGCTTCTGGAAGACGCTCCGCAGGTGCTCGAAGTGTTCCTCCAAAGTGCGGGATATCACGAGGATGTCATCCACGAATATTACCGTGTATGGGTCTACCTCAGGTCCTAGAGCTCTCTCAAGGCATCTTACAATCGCAGCGAGACTCGTGCTAAGGCCAAAAGGTACCACCTTGTGTTGATAGCATTTGTTATTGAATATAAATGCTGTATACTTACGATCTTGCTCACACAGCGGGACCTGCCAGAAGCTTGCTGTTAGATCTAACTTCGTGAGGTACCTGGCTCCTTCACATTTAATGAAGAGGTCCTCCGCTGTCGGTGCGCAGTCAAACTCTTTCTCTACGAGACTGTTTAAGTTCCTCATATCCAGGCAGAGTCGGATCTCTCCAGTCTTCTTGCGGACGACCAGCAGTGGGTTGAGGAAGCTGCTATTAGATCTTTCAATAATATCTTCTTCCAACATCCGCTGTATCTCCTGCTGGACCTCGGCCTGGTATTTTATAGGGACCTGGTAGATTCTCCTCATGAACTTCTCCGGCTCTGTGAGGTGGGTTCTGTGTTCATACACTGATGAGATTGAATGTTCTTCACTGAAGATATCGCTGAATTCTTCTTGCAGCGACGACAATCTCCGTTCCGTTCGGGAATCTAAGGTGGTCTCTCCCTCTTCACATTCTTTATAATGAATTACTTGTCTTGGTGGCCGTGTGATTTTAATTGGGTCACCATGGTTTTGTGTGTGTGTCGGTGTGTTCAATTTAAAAGTGTAACTAACATTGTCAATGGTACATTTTAATAAGTGTTCACTGGTGTTAATTTCCGCACGTATTTGTTCCAATACATCTACCCCCAATAACATATCACATATTAAATTGTTTATAGCCACTACACACACTTCAAATTGCACTTCGTCTAGCATGATAGTTAGATAGTATTGAGTGTCAATTTTTTCTTTTGTATCGGTAGCGGTTCGTATATAAAATTGATTGATTGGGAGTGATGGGGCCGTACGAAAATATTTTTTATTGGTACGCAGGAACCTTTCACTGACGCCGGATACAACACTACCGGTATCCAACAGAATTCTTGTGGGAACGCTATTGACAAAGGCGTGTAACACCGGACACGCCGCGCTCACAGGCCTTTGTCGCGTGGGACCGGATTCTAGCAACGGATCCCTGATATCCGGTGGGAACACATTATTAACTGGCACACAAGTTACATAATTAAAAGTACACATTTCACACAATATATATTCCTTATAATTAACATGCTTATATTTACACAATTTTGCCGAATTTATAGCGCGTCCTTGCTGGATGCGCATTTTGGCACGTTTTTTGTAGCTTGGTAATTTTTCGATTTATTGTTCGAATTTTTATTGCCCTGGGAGTCGCTGTCTTTTTCAGTTGTATCTGCTTTGGCTAATTCGACCGTTTGAATCGCTCTAATTTGTGCTCCATCGTTGCCCTTACCCTGCCCCTTTGGTCTACCAAAATTTTGTTTTCCCTTGTACTCAAAGGTTTTATTTGGCTGTTTTGACGGTGTTTGGGGTGGAGTAGAACTGGTACTCGGTTTTTGATCCGTTTGCTGATGGTACTGTAGTCGCGTATTCTGCCCTTCATTATTTCGGCGAAAATCGGGATTATAACGCCACCCACCAAAATCAAAAACCGTCTCACTTTGGGACACTAGAATGAGGAGTTCGTCTACCGTGCGAATACCCTGCGTAAATACAGCTACTCTAATATTATGGTTAAAATGGTAGGCAAGCTTGGTGACTATGTCAATCTCCGCAAATGCTGGGGTTAAATGCTTCGCGCGTTCGACCTGCTGGATTATATAATTTTCGGCGGTAATACCCATTTTCTTATCAAACCGGCCATATTCCAGTTCATTTCGCAGAAGTCGTTGGGTATGCGAGTTCCAGTACCGGCTTTCAAATTTTTGTTTGAACGCCGCGTATGTGGACACTCTATCGCGTACAATGTTATACCACTTACGCGCCGAATCCCGCATCGCGTTAACCACCCACTGTATTTTGTCTTGATCTTCTAGTCGGGAACCTACTCTAGCCATTTCACTCTCACACGCTAATAAAAATTCAATGGGGTTTTCGTTATTTTCCCCCGTAAAATACACGCGATTTTTCTCATCGACAGGACCTTGTACCAAAATATTTGGAGCAGACCTCCTTCGTACCTCCTGTCGTACTTTCAAAATCTCGTCGCTTAACGTTTGTAAAACACTCTCTTTATTAGAGTCAATGTTAGACCGCGTCTCTACCATTGAAGCGTCTAATTTATCTACTCGTCGTTGTGTTTCGGTCACGTCCGCGTGAATTTTTACCTCTAGAGATTCCACCTTCCTGGAAACCTCTAGTGTCTGTTTCTCGCAGCGGGTTATGTGATCCTTGAACCGGCCCTCCATACGTGTTACTTGTTCAATAAACGATTTTTGCATAGTGGTCTCAAAAACCTTAAACCGTTCATTGATTTTAGTATCGACCGTATTTACTTTTTCAGCGATTTCCGCGACTTTCACCGTTAACTCGGTTACGCTTTCGTCTATTTTCGCAGTTAATTCTTTACTACTTTCTTTATTACTTTGCTTAATCTCGGCGTTTATGTCAGCGTTACTTTGTTCTAATGCTTCGGTTAGACTAACTTTTTGCGCTTCGATTTTAGAAGTTAATTCTGCGATATTTATGTCAGCTTTGGCTGCACTCTGTTCAAATTTCGCGTCTATTTTCTCAAATCTCGAGTTCATGTTAGCGGTCAAATCCGCGCTCATTTTCTCGTTCATTTGCTGTATTTGTTTAAGTATTTTATCCATATCCATTTTAAATACACAACAATGTCAAATATACACAATTTAAAATACACAGAACAGTTTCAAATACACACAATAACTTTACTGTTGTACACACACCAGTCACAAAACTCTTTGGGGATTGTTTAGTTGGACACCAGCTGTTTTACGAGTTAAAACAGCAAAGTTTGTTTTAAAGTGAGAATTAAATTTAAATTTAATGAATTTAATTTAATCGAGCCCCACGAGATTGGAGCGCCATTTATAACTACACTACTATGCGTTATTGTAATGTAATGTTGTGTGTGAGTACCCACCTGCTGTCTGACCTTGCAGATTCTTCCGACTAGGGCGTGTGGATTTTGGATTTGAAGTTCGCAAGCTAGTAATCTCAAATTATTACAACAACACACAAAATGGGTTACTTTAAAGGGGGAGAGTTTTGTGAGACTGGTAGGCTTTATCGCACAACAATAAAACACTGTTATATGGGGTAATAAAACGTTGTTTATTACACCAACAACACACAAGAATAGAATGGTTATAATCTTATGAATTTTCTTATAGTCTATACAATGAATCGATGTTTTTCGATTGTTTAATAGTGGAAAGAAACTGAACTCGTTCTTTGCGAGTTAATTGCAATTTAAATTTGACTTTATTAATTGATTTGAATTTAATTAAATTTATTTAATTAATTTGAATCTAAGTGTTCATGAAACAAAATATAAAACTCTGTAATTAATTAGAATAATTAATTAAAATAAATTAGACGTGACAGTCTAGTTCACGTTATTTCATTTCTAGTGATTCTACTTCTGATCTACTGCAGTATGATCTAAGATTAGATTGTCAGTTAAGATTTGTATAGCGCTTTTATACTACTTCTATTTCTTAACTATAACTTACTAAAGCCTTAAACTACTATACAGATTATCACAACGAATTTACTTTTTAATTACTAGAGTCTTTGCTTTTTTGTTTGGCACCTGAATTATTTGAATTACAATGTTTTAATTGAAAAATAGAAAATTTGATCTGAAAAATAAATAAGTGGATTTTGCTTTCCTGTTACTGAAGAGGATGTCGTCCCGATTTGTCCCTCGTCGATTCGAGTCCTTGGTTAGAGAAAGTAATCTGCTTAGAACTGCTGGATTCGATCGTGGAGTTCAAAATTCGGCAACACTCTGCTTCCTTGCTGTTTGTGAATATTTTAACGTCTGCTGTTGTCTGCTGAAAGTGCTTCCTGTCCCTCGTCGATTCGCACGTTGCACGTCAGCGTGTGTGTGTGTGCTTCGTTCGGGTGGTTGCTCTGCTCGTCAGCTGTTCACCAATAATTTAGACGGCCTCTCTGCTGTATTCTTGAAGTCTGGTCTTGAAGTCGGGTGGATCTCTTGCGTGCTTATGACTATCTGGTAGTACACAATAAGCTTGGTTGATGTCTTGAAGAGTATCTCGCCTTTACGTAGCAATTACGAGCTATACAGATGATCTGTACTTAGTGTGTTCGTAATTGCGTGTGTGTTGACCACGTAGAGTCTTCTTGTTGATCTTCACCGCTTTGGCTACTAGACGATCGAAGGACTACGTCTTAACTTCGTGAGTACTGACAGAAGAGTGATTTTTCAACCATAAAACACCGCACTAGCCGGGGCTGCATGAAATGATTTCATTGGTCGACGCACTCTCCCTACTACATAAAATTTAGAATTCCCTTGGTCCGTGAGAATGAAGTCTGGTTCCCACAGACGGAGAATAGAATTATTATCTAATATAATTATCCGGCGGAACCAATTTGTCGCTACGGATATCCTGTACTTATTTAATTTTGCAATAACTTGGTTGCAAATCAAGTTGTGTGAAATCTAAAATATACAATCTGTCAGAAATTATTATCTTTATAACATAGTAAAATCTCATTACTGTAAGTCTATTTTAACAGAAGTTATTTAATTATTTTAATTAACTCTTTCATTTGTTAATTATATTGCATCAAATTTGCACACGTCATTATTAATATCTCGGCAAACATTTTGGCTATATTGGATTTCGCCTTTATTTATTAGTTTCCGAGATATTAATAATTAACAGTTTGGGTGTGGTCGCTTCCTTGTACAGCGAACTGATTACATAACGACCACGTGTGCGTTGCTTTACACAGCATTATTTTCAATGCGCTACATTCAAATGGAGTTTTGACTGTTCTATTTTATTTAAATATGGTTTCAGTATGCGGTAAACATATAACCCCAAATAGTTAATATTTGGTGCTGTTATAATATATATGTTTAAAAAATAATTACTATAAACAAACTCATTTAATGTTTAACAGAATCACATATTAAGCTCCAACTTATTGAAGGTAACTAATTGACTATAACTAATCAATTTGCCCTATTGAGGTACAAAAGTGTGTAGGATTAAGATATAGGCCAAACTATTTGTTACTTGTGGAAAAGAACTAGATCTATCACACCAAAGGATAGAAAATTATGTAATGCCAACTAAATGATTTAATAAGAAAAAAGACATATATTATGTCATAAAGAGCCAGTAGTGGCATGTAGCTAAAATTACTATACTATACTTAGAGAAAAAAAAAATGTGTTTATCCAAATGAATATTATATGTAACTTAATGTTTATAAAATGACTATTGTGTACCTCTCATAAAACTATAGTATATAAGATCATCCAGAATAAAGGTTCACCCAACTAACCTTTGAAGGAGTAGAGAAGAAGAATAACAAAGTGAGTTAATTGTAAAGATAGCTATTGTTATAAGGGAATGAAAAGAGAAAAATGTTTATTAATTATCAAATATTGCACATCACCAGAAATGTCAGAGAACATCTAACCAAAAAACCAGTCAGTATATGAATAGTGTAGATCCTGATAATTCAGGATAAGTATAAATGATTAAGAAAAAAAAAACTTGTAAACTAAAGTGAGAATAAAATATTGCAGACTATATATGTGAAAACAACTGCATAAGCATATAAGCAGCAAAATAAGTGTATAATCTTAAGAATACTCAAGTGAGCCAAAACAAATTGTCAACTAGTACAAAAAGTAACTATACAGCTGATAAAAGCATAGCTAAGATTGTCAAGTCTAAAAAGAAATAATTACCTGTAAAAAAGAAAGCATGTTAGCTAGTATAAAGATGGAAATGTGATTTAAATGAAAACCTCGGAAACCTTGAATATTATAGTGAATATATTATATTATTGTAAATGAATGTTATGTGATATTTTGTGAGTTGTGATAGTGCAACTATTGCCAGGTGCAATGTTTATTTTTTCTCAGACAGAGAAGAGTAATGCCTCTGAATCTGAGTATGTGTATTGAGGAACGGCAGAGAATGTAAGCCATAGTGAGCCACTCTGATTCCGAACCCACTACAAAAGTTAGGGAGTTATATTGTATTAATGTATCAAGGACTATTATGAAAAAATCTGTGAGGTATAAATTATAATAACCATTAAGATAATCACGAATGTAAAGATATGTAATAAGAAGGAAGAATGTGAATAAGACAGGAAATTGTTAATTTAAGAAATGAGATCTATTGTAGTTAAATGACTTAGAAAGTAAGCTACTTGAAAATACTAGTAAGTTAAGAGTTATATCACTAGACAAAAATCAAGCTAGAGTAATACACTAATAGTATGTTAAAAGATCAAAGAGTACAAGAAAAAAAAAGAGAACCAAAGAAATCTACTAAGAAATGACATGAAATGATAATTTTATAAAAAATAAATTTTTTCTCAAATGATCAATTTTGAGGAGGGTGTATATGTAACATAACAAAATGTTACCTAACCTAAATGTATGTTATCAGATTTTAGAAGTGCATAACAACAAAGTAAATAGGGAATATAGTAATAAGAATAACCAAGACAGGAGAAATCAAGGAAGAAGAATGAAGCAGAAGTACCACATGAAACAGTAAACCCAAATACTGTTTGACACTACAACCAGACAAAGACTAACACAAACTGATGGACAGAGTAAATTTACATTAAGCTGTCAATCAAATCAGTAGATAATGTAAACAGAATATTGTATGTAAATAAAAAGTGAATCAATAAGAATCTGAATACTGTGAAATCAGAATTAGCATTTTGCTGATAATAAATTTAACCATGACTAGTAAATTATGAATGCCAAAAACTAAATTTAGCAATGGCTACAAAGCGAGAACAAATATGTATTTCAATATCAAATATACTTATGAGAAAAAAAAACCAATTGTATGAGGGAATATTATACAAGTAAAGTACCTCAACAAATTACCGAATTGAGAACCAATAAATGTTATTAAGGCAAAATTCCAATATGAGCGATATGTCTTAACAACGCCTAGACCAAGCAATAATCAGCGAGTTGATTATTGGGAGGTAACGTAAGTGTAAATTAAATACACAAAACAATTGTTATGCTCCAATATAGCATAAAACATTATTAAAACAATATATTTAATCATAATTCAATTGTTAAGTAGTAGAATAGAACGAGTTGCTTAAAACGAAATGTCATAGTAATAAGGATCGTTCATTACAATGTATAAAGTTTAGGTGTACTCATAATGTTCAGTAAAAAATGTCAGTACAGAGTTAATGGTGTTCCCACATAAACGTTTGAGTAATAAAATGCTATGTGAACACAAACAATATTAACCAAAGTGTAAAATCGTCGAGTCAGGTAAACAGACGACAGTGAAAAATAGTGTACCCGAACACTGATTTTATGACAATGTCAGTCAAAGTGAAATTAATTCGATATCGAGTGATATCAAATTAAAGAGGACAAAATGATCTTTAATTTGATGACGATATCGACCCAATCGCAACTGTATTAAGTGCGGGAAAGATGTTAGCATTATTTACCAAAAAAGCATCAGAAATTTGTTGACTAATACCAACAACAATAAAAGCTATCTGTCACCTCAGCGTTTGACAGTTAAAAAACCGTTGTTAACGGCTAAATAACCAATACGTCATACTCGTCACACCTGCAAGAACCAATCACAAAATTAGTTAGTAATTAACATTTTTGCCTAACACCGATCGACAAGGAGAGTATATAAGGGAACGCAAACGATTCTCAACAGACACTTTACCAACTTCACACAGCACGGGACGTGTGCTCTTAGTAATTAACATTTTTGCCTAACACCGATCGACAAGGAGAGTATATAAGGGAACGCAAACGATTCTCAACAGACACTTTACCAACTTCACACAGCACGGGACGTGTGCTCGCCATCTCAACATTTTTTAATAATTGTTAGCGTCATCAACATAATACATCGAAGAAAATAGCTCAACACCAAGAAACAACTACTTCAAATTAATCTCCAGAAAACAATAGTGATTATGTGCAGTATTATTTCAATTTAGTGCGGGAAATAATGAACAGAAAGTAATTAATTAATATCATTCATGATCCATTAAGTTAGAAGAGGATCGCAATACTCTGTTCTTGTGCGTGTGTAGTGCAAAACCCGGTAATCATTATAATCCGATTACCGAAGTGGTCAATGAGTTTTAATTAAATAATTAAAACCAAAAGGTAACAGTGCAATCATTATTCATTTTTTATCCGAGCGCCATAACCTGTACATTTTTCTACACTGATCTGTATTGACGCAAAACACAGAAACATTTCAAGATTACACCATGTCTCAATTTATTGTATGAATTTGTTATTATGAATTAAGCTGTATGCTAGTTATAAGTGTTCTCACATGATAAATTTTGTAAATCAAAAAGCAAGCGTTGACGAACGCACGACCTATCAACAGGTCATTTTTATTTGTTTACTTAATGAAAGTAACATCACAACATTATCAATCAATATTTTATCAGCAAATCATTAGCCATTGTGTAGGCATAACTTTCTTTTTCGTGTCTCAAAGAATTCACATCTGAGATTTTAATAATATTACTATTAAAAATAAACAACATCTGGACTTAGCCAGATTTATGACTTGTGCTCTGAGCAAGCCGTATAAGGTATATAATAACTTATTGACAATTGTACAACTTTGTATATTTTAATTATATTTGTTTTTTAGTTTGGAATTCTCTATAAGGGTATAAATAAAACCCATTATTAACAGCATAACTCGACTTAATTTATTTCTACCTGATAATTAAATATTTTATTTAGAAAATTCAAACAACCTTCAGTTGTGTTTTAATATTTTGGAATAGCATTGCCACAAAGGTGATAAACAATTATTTTAAATTTTTAAATCATTCAGTGATTCTATTTGTGGGTTTTACACGGGATTTTCCCTAAATAAATCCGTGTGGCGCCCACTAACAACCAAGGCAATCTAACCTTGCAACTAAAGTAAGTTGGTGTTTGTAAACTGAGTTGACAGCTTATACTAGAACTTCTAGAAAACACGACCAGGTACGTGAAAGTATATTTTGTTTATTATATTGTCCAGACATTACGAGACGTAACGTACTTAGACTATCAGCAACCTGGAGGAGAAGTTTCACGGTCAGCATCAACAAGACGACCATCATCTTCAAGCGACCAACTCTTGTACTTTATTTTTAAACCTAAGCAAACTTAGTATTTAAATATTATCAACCCAACTATTTTATTTGTTTCATATAAGGGAATTCTTTTCAGACAAGTATAATTACACAACTGTAAACACACTGTGAGTAACCTTGAATGTTACACTTTAAATCGCTTTACAAAGTTAGTAACCTTCAACAATTACAACATCTAAATGATATTCCACACATAATTAGATTTTATTTAAACACGACCTTTAATATTTTAAACATAAACATAATTTTAAATAACAACAGCAACACTTTTATTTTATTACAAATTGGAGCCCAACAGTGTGGCTTTTAAACGTAATTTAAACGTTATTTTAAAAACAATAAAACCCTAATTATATGTACTTACAAATTGGGCCCAACGTGGGGCTTTAAGAATAAAGAAAAAACACCATTATTTATTTACTTACAAATTGGCGCACCAACTAGTGTGGCTTAAAAAACATTAAATAAAAATATTTTTTATATTTTATATCAGCCCGGCAGACACGAAAGAACAACCACGCCTTACCTACACAGACAATAATATATACAAAGTCAACTGAAACAAAAATGTACCGGGGAAATAGAAGGAGAAGGGAGAGAGTAGACTGGGACCAAATATACAGAATATTGAAAATCGATGGTGAAGAACTGAACCGAAAAATGGAAGAGGAGAAGAGATGGATAAAAGAGGAGTCAGACCAATTAAGAAGTAAGAGGGAAGAAGGCTTTGCAAGACTCCACGAATGGGAAACCCCACTACCAAGGAGGAACCGGAATACAAGATGGTATAATAACCAACCAACATGGCGAAACGAGGAGAAGAGGGACTACCGTTACCAGAGATGGGAAGATGAGCGTAGTAGAAAAGAAGCAGTAGAAAGAGAACTAAGAGACAATAAGATAAGACAGAATGAAGAATTATTCTATAGCCGAGCAGCACAGCAGGAGGAAGAGGAAATAAGACGCCAGAGTGAGAGACGAGAAGAAGAGCGTAAACGGAGGGAAGCGTTCGAAGAAGAATTGAAGAATGCCAAGAAGTTAAAAAACAAGAAGAGACAGATAGGAGAAGACTTAATGAAGAATGGGAAAAATACTGACGACAAAAGTGAAGACGACCATAGCCAGAAGGAATCCATGGAACCACCACAAGAAAATATGACTAAAGATGTCCCAGAACAAGACGTCAATAATGGTGAAAAAGAGGAGGAAGGGTTAATAGCTGACCCAGAGACCGAAACAATAACAAGGAAGGACCATAATGAACTATATGGATCTACAAGTGAACACAGTGAAATCACTAACGAGAACATAAAAACCCCCTACCAAAAGGTGAATAGAGTTAACGACACGACGGAAGAGAATAGTGAAGCAGTCCAAGGGATGGTAAGCGATAACGCACCGACCGTGAATGTCGAACATACAAATATAAACTCGAAGACCGAAAATAAAGGAGTAATGGAAACATCGGACACAAAAACGCCTGAAGGGGAGGTAAATGCAAGTGACACCATAAAAAACCAACCTAAGGAAATAGCATCGACGGAGCTGCTAAGTTTCCAGAAGATGATGATGGAATGTAGGGAGAAACAGTTCCCCCACCCCGTAGAGAATAGCTTTGAGAACGCAAGAGAGGAAATGATGAACAATATCAGATCATGGAGAGAAGAAATCATCCAACAATGGAGGGAAGAAATGGAAACTAATGATGAACCGGCAGAAAAGCAACCGGACTCGAATACATTATTAGTTGAAAATGAACTTGACAGAGATAAGGAGATCAATACCGGAAGTATAGAAAACACTCAGGTAATTAAAGAAGCGGAAGAGTTATTGGCCGAGAATGAAGGCTTAGAACAAGAGGATCTACCCATGTGTGAGGAGCAAGTGGAGACAAGAAAATTACCCAGAAATAAAGCCACCGAACTAGTGAATTCGAAAATTAAAATCCATAAAGAAAGGAACAAAATAATTAAGGAAACGGGAGAAAAGGAGGCGAAGATAAAAGGGATAATACGCCCTGAGAAGACGAGGGTTACAAAGGAAATATTAGAGATGACTAGGAGTGGATTAATTAACTTCGTGGACAACCCAATTATTCGTCATAGAGCAAGAATCAACGGTAAGAAGT
The DNA here is from genome assembly GCA_034769895.1 of Magicicada septendecula. NCBI lineage: Eukaryota > Metazoa > Arthropoda > Insecta > Hemiptera > Cicadidae > Magicicada > Magicicada septendecula. The sequence goes on along the minus strand of CM068375.1, from coordinate 203,472,256 downwards.
ATAAACAAGACTTCATAAAAATGTTAAAAGTAAATCACCATAAAACCGTGGGTAAAAAATTAAATAAGAATCCAATTAAATTAAATATACCAACAAATGAAATACACCAAACAAGGTCAATTGATTCCTTAACGAATGACCGACCATTAAACTATTTAATTAATAATCCAGATGACGGAACGATTAAGACAACGTTACATGCCAGTGACTATGTTATGACGGAGAAGGTTATAAACAATGAGGCATTTAAAGTGAATACTCCTAGAAGAAAGAAGCTTCACAGGAAGAAGGAAAATTATCAAGAACAACTGGACCAGCTCATTGAAGGGTACGCCCAAAGAATAAGGGAAATGCGGAAGAAGAGGGACCAAGCGATGGAAGAATCCAACCAGGAAATGAACAGAGGTCAACCCGGATTAGAAGAAGGGCCAGACATCAATAATAGCCAAGGCCCAGAGTACAATGGACACAGGGATACCAAAGATGATGAGAGGAAGAAGGCAAGGAAACGGGGAGCCAATGACTACCTGGTAGCCGCCAAGTGGAAGAACCGCCTGATAGGAAGGTATCTCCAAAACTACTAGTACTGAACATATGTCAGATATCCCGAACATGTAATATTAGCAATAGAGTGGAAAGGCACAAATAACCCCATGTATATCAACTATAAAATAAATGATTACTCTTAAGAACAGATAATATGTAGTAGTAGGCGACAATTATCACCCGAATGTTTAGGGTATAAACAACACAAAAATATATATATTATAACTACACTACTATGCGTTATTGTAATGTAATGTTGTGTGTGAGTACCCACCTGCTGTCTGACCTTGCAGATTCTTCCGACTAGGGCGTGTGGATTTTGGATTTGAAGTTCGCAAGCTAGTAATCTCAAATTATTACAACAACACACAAAATGGGTTACTTTAAAGGGGGAGAGTTTTGTGAGACTGGTAGGCTTTATCGCACAACAATAAAACACTGTTATATGGGGTAATAAAACGTTGTTTATTACACCAACAACACACAAGAATAGAATGGTTATAATCTTATGAATTTTCTTATAGTCTATACAATGAATCGATGTTTTTCGATTGTTTAATAGTGGAAAGAAACTGAACTCGTTCTTTGCGAGTTAATTGCAATTTAAATTTGACTTTATTAATTGATTTGAATTTAATTAAATTTATTTAATTAATTTGAATCTAAGTGTTCATGAAACAAAATATAAAACTCTGAAATTAATTAGAATAATTAATTAAAATAAATTAGACGTGACAGTCTAGTTCACGTTATTTCATTTCTAGTGATTCTACTTCTGATCTACTGCAGTATGATCTAAGATTAGATTGTCAGTTAAGATTTGTATAGCGCTTTTATACTACTTCTATTTCTTAACTATAACTTACTAAAGCCTTAAACTGCTATACAGATTATCACAACGAATTTACTTTTTAATTACTAGAGTCTTTGCTTTTTTGTTTGGCACCTGAATTATTTGAATTACAATGTTTTAATTGAAAAATAGAAAATTTGATCTGAAAAATAAATAAGTGGATTTTGCTTTCCTGTTACTGAAGAGGATGTCGTCCCGATTTGTCCCTCGTCGATTCGAGTCCTTGGTTAGAGAAAGTAATCTGCTTAGAACTGCTGGATTCGATCGTGGAGTTCAAAATTCGGCAACACTCTGCTTCCTTGCTGTTTGTGAATATTTTAACGTCTGCTGTTGTCTGCTGAAAGTGCTTCCTGTCCCTCGTCGATTCGCACGTTGCACGTCAGCGTGTGTGTGTGTGCTTCGTTCGGGTGGTTGCTCTGCTCGTCAGCTGTTCACCAATAATTTAGACGGCCTCTCTGCTGTATTCTTGAAGTCTGGTCTTGAAGTCGGGTGGATCTCTTGCGTGCTTATGACTATCTGGTAGTACACAATAAGCTTGGTTGATGTCTTGAAGAGTATCTCGCCTTTACGTAGCAATTACGAGCTATACAGATGATCTGTACTTAGTGTGTTCGTAATTGCGTGTGTGTTGACCACGTAGAGTCTTCTTGTTGATCTTCACCGCTTTGGCTACTAGACGATCGAAGGACTACGTCTTAACTTCGTGAGTACTGACAGAAGAGTGATTTTTCAACCATAAAACACCGCACTAGCCGGGGCTGCATGAAATGATTTCATTGGTCGACGCACTCTCCCTACTACATAAAATTTAGAATTCCCTTGGTCCGTGAGAATGAAGTCTGGTTCCCACAGACGGAGAATAGAATTATTATCTAATATAATTATCCGGCGGAACCAATTTGTCGCTACGGATATCCTGTACTTATTTAATTTTGCAATAACTTGGTTGCAAATCAAGTTGTGTGAAATCTAAAATATACAATCTGTCAGAAATTATTATCTTTATAACATAGTAAAATCTCATTACTGTAAGTCTATTTTAACAGAAGTTATTTAATTATTTTAATTAACTCTTTCATTTGTTAATTATATTGCATCAAATTTGCACACGTCATTATTAATATCTCGGCAAACATTTTGGCTATATTGGATTTCGCCTTTATTTATTAGTTTCCGAGATATTAATAATTAACAGTTTGGGTGTGGTCGCTTCCTTGTACAGCGAACTGATTACATAACGACCACGTGTGCGTTGCTTTACACAGCATTATTTTCAATGCGCTACATTCAAATGGAGTTTTGACTGTTCTATTTTATTTAAATATGGTTTCAGTATGCGGTAAACATATAACCCCAAATAGTTAATATTTGGTGCTGTTATATATTCCCACACCCGCTTTAAAAAAAAATGAATGTAATAATTACAGTTATTTTTTTTTTCTTAATCATTACACACATATTCTGTAATCATTATTCTTATTACCTATACATTGTATTACTTATTCTGAAGACACGTACACAAGTGTTAATGTTATTGCATTATATACAATTTAACTCTAAATACATGTATTAAACTATCATATTTGCAACTTACTGCGTATTAATGTTTTTAAAACGAGTAGTACCTTTGTTTATAAACAGTGGCACACGTACAAAAGAATTTGCTGACAGCATTTAGAACCGTTATCGCCGGGCGCGCGTCTAATTGCTTGACCTAGTTTCATATGTGGGTCAGGTAGTTGTTATCGCGTGACGTAGCTATTTCCTGCCGTGTGCTCGTTCAGTTGTATACGCTTATTATTTATTGCGCTAGGAAAACATTATTATTAATACACACGTTATCTATAATTATTATTAATAATATTATAAAACACAAATTACTTATTTTAATTTTAATTATTATAATACAATTATTATTAACTCTAAATACTATTTATCTTTTTAAAGTCTTATTATTTCGTCGCGACGCGCTTTGGAACGCCATGCTACTCAAAGTATTTTCTCAAAGAGCTCGCATGGAATTTACCGATCGTTTTCGTTCGGTCCAGCGTCGTAACGATAAACGTGTGAGGTGCGAGTTGTTGAGCCAACAGATAGGGACCATTATATAAGCGAAAAAACTTTGCAGCCACATTTATGTCTCTTCGGCCTACAGGATTCGCCTTGAGCAGTACTTTCTCGCCTACTACAAAGTTCGTTAATTTGTGAGTCGTATTAAATTTGTCTGCCCTTTTTCGCCCTTTTTCAACTATTCTTTCCCTCACAAGTTGATTTTTACATTGCACCGGCAGAGGTAGTTTATAAGTCTTTGGCTTACTTAAATAATTATCCCAAAACCTCTCTGGCGTGGTTCCAGAGTCTAATTCTGCTGGTGTGTATTCCGTAGTATCGTGATAACTTTCATTTATTTCCTTTTCGAAGAACGGTAAGAACTCGGGCCATTTACTTTGTTCCTTATAGCAATAGATACGGAACATTTTACCGATTTCCCGATTCACCCTTTCGGCAAGGTTTCCCTGTGGTCGTCGTATCGAGGTTAGGACTGCCTTGATACCGTTACGTTCCAGGGTGGCTGCCCAGTGTTTGTTTTGGAACTGCTTTCCCTGGTCACTAAGTACGTTCCTTATTGGTCCATGTTGTGGGATATACTTATTAAGTATAATATTTAAAACGGACTTTGTGGTGAGCCTAGGGATCGCATAAAGGCTAACTTTTTTAGTAAACACATCGACGCAAACTACCATGTGTTTTAGATTTCTGGTAGCCTTGGGTAATGGTCCCAGAAAGTCGATGGCGATCATCTGTCCCTTACCTTCCGTTATCACATTGGCCATGGGAACGTAAGTGTGCACGTTTGGTACTTTCGCTGTCTGGCATGGATAACATGTTTTTAGCAATTTCTTTACCCTACGGTACATGTTGGTTATTGTAAAATCCTCCTGCAATATTTTGACACATTTTACAGGAGATGCGTGCGCCATTTTTATATGTAAAGATTGTGTTACACACGCAAGCATCGCTGGAGACAATACCACTTTCCATTCGCCCTGTAACAATTTATACAATATATTGTCTTGTATAAGATAGTGAGGATTTGGGTGAGCTGCTAACATTAGCTTTTTAGCAAGGAGTGCGAGGTTATCGTCTTGCTCGCGTCCTAAGTTCTGTAGCATATTAGTAGCTTCAGGCGCGACCGTGTATTGCATATTTAACACTCTCAACTCGTCGTCAGCTGCTTCATATACCTCCTCCTTTTCTACGGGCGGATATCTACTTAGAGTGTCTGCTGTGGTATTCTCTGATCCTTTGCAATATTTAATAGTGAATGAGTACTCCTGAATAGCTAACACCCATCGTGTTAGTCGGGAATTTGCTAATCGACATTTTAATATAAACGATAACGCCTGATTATCAGTGTGAATCTCGAAATGGGTACCGTATAGGTAGTGTCTGAATTTTCTGAGTGCGTTTATTATGGCGAGTATTTCTTTCTCGGAAGTACAATAGTGCAACTCAGCGCCTTTGAGCGTTCTATTGGCGTATGCTACAACATGAAGACTACCTTGTTCGTCTTCTTGGTGCAACACGGCGCCGATAGCGTACTCGCTAGCGTCAGTGTACATTACGTACTTCCTACCCTGCTGTGGATGGAACAATTGTAAATTAGATTGGAACAGGCCTTTAACCCTCTCAAACGCATCGTTCTGTTCAGAACCCCATTTCCACTTTATATTTTTGCGTACCAGCTGTAGCAACGGGACTGTATATTCTGCGTATTCGCTGGTAAATTCCCTGTAATATCCCGTGAGTCCAAGGAATGCTCGCAGTGCTTTGAGGTTCTTGGGCACCGGGAACTCCATAATACTCCTGAGCTTGTCTGGGTCCGTACTGATACCTGTAGCTGAGATTATATGTCCCAGGAACTTCATTTGGGACTTTACAAACTCGCACTTGTGTAGCTTGAGCTTGATGTTTGCTAACCTCAGCTTCTGGAAGACGCTCCGCAGGTGCTCGAAGTGTTCCTCCAAAGTGCGGGATATCACGAGGATGTCATCCACGAATATTACCGTGTATGGGTCTACCTCAGGTCCTAGAGCTCTCTCAAGGCATCTTACAATCGCAGCGAGACTCGTGCTAAGGCCAAAAGGTACCACCTTGTGTTGATAGCATTTGTTATTGAATATAAATGCTGTATACTTACGATCTTGCTCACACAGCGGGACCTGCCAGAAGCTTGCTGTTAGATCTAACTTCGTGAGGTACCTGGCTCCTTCACATTTAATGAAGAGGTCCTCCGCTGTCGGTGCGCAGTCAAACTCTTTCTCTACGAGACTGTTTAAGTTCCTCATATCCAGGCAGAGTCGGATCTCTCCAGTCTTCTTGCGGACGACCAGCAGTGGGTTGAGGAAGCTGCTATTAGATCTTTCAATAATATCTTCTTCCAACATCCGCTGTATCTCCTGCTGGACCTCGGCCTGGTATTTTATAGGGACCTGGTAGATTCTCCTTATGAACTTCTCCGGCTCTGTGAGGTGGGTTCTGTGTTCATACACTGATGAGATTGAATGTTCTTCACTGAAGATATCGCTGAATTCTTCTTGCAGCGACGACAATCTCCGTTCCGTTCGGGAATCTAAGGTGGTCTCTCCCTCTTCACATTCTTTATAATGAATTACTTGTCTTGGTGGCCGTGTGATTTTAATTGGGTCACCATGGTTTTGTGTGTGTGTCGGTGTGTTCAATTTAAAAGTGTAACTAACATTGTCAATGGTACATTTTAATAAGTGTTCACTGGTGTTAATTTCCGCACGTATTTGTTCCAATACATCTACCCCCAATAACATATCACATATTAAATTGTTTATAGCCACTACACACACTTCAAATTGCACTTCGTCTAGCATGATAGTTAGATAGTATTGAGTGTCAATTTTTTCTTTTGTATCGGTAGCGGTTCGTATATAAAATTGATTGATTGGGAGTGATGGGGCCGTACGAAAATATTTTTTATTGGTACGCAGGAACCTTTCACTGACGCCGGATACAACACTACCGGTATCCAACAGAATTCTTGTGGGAACGCTATTGACAAAGGCGTGTAACACCGGACACGCCGCGCTCACAGGCCTTTGTCGCGTGGGACCGGATTCTAGCAACGGATCCCTGATATCCGGTGGGAACACATTATTAACTGGCACACAAGTTACATAATTAAAAGTACACATTTCACACAATATATATTCCTTATAATTAACATGCTTATATTTACACAATTTTGCCGAATTTATAGCGCGTCCTTGCTGGATGCGCATTTTGGCACGTTTTTTGTAGCTTGGTAATTTTTCGATTTATTGTTCGAATTTTTATTGCCCTGGGAGTCGCTGTCTTTTTCAGTTGTATCTGCTTTGGCTAATTCGACCGTTTGAATCGCTCTAATTTGTGCTCCATCGTTGCCCTTACCCTGCCCCTTTGGTCTACCAAAATTTTGTTTTCCCTTGTACTCAAAGGTTTTATTTGGCTGTTTTGACGGTGTTTGGGGTGGAGTAGAACTGGTACTCGGTTTTTGATCCGTTTGCTGATGGTACTGTAGTCGCGTATTCTGCCCTTCATTATTTCGGCGAAAATCGGGATTATAACGCCACCCACCAAAATCAAAAACCGTCTCACTTTGGGACACTAGAATGAGGAGTTCGTCTACCGTGCGAATACCCTGCGTAAATACAGCTACTCTAATATTATGGTTAAAATGGTAGGCAAGCTTGGTGACTATGTCAATCTCCGCAAATGCTGGGGTTAAATGCTTCGCGCGTTCGACCTGCTGGATTATATAATTTTCGGCGGTAATACCCATTTTCTTATCAAACCGGCCATATTCCAGTTCATTTCGCAGAAGTCGTTGGGTATGCGAGTTCCAGTACCGGCTTTCAAATTTTTGTTTGAACGCCGCGTATGTGGACACTCTATCGCGTACAATGTTATACCACTTACGCGCCGAATCCCGCATCGCGTTAACCACCCACTGTATTTTGTCTTGATCTTCTAGTCGGGAACCTACTCTAGCCATTTCACTCTCACACGCTAATAAAAATTCAATGGGGTTTTCGTTATTTTCCCCCGTAAAATACACGCGATTTTTCTCATCGACAGGACCTTGTACCAAAATATTTGGAGCAGACCTCCTTCGTACCTCCTGTCGTACTTTCAAAATCTCGTCGCTTAACGTTTGTAAAACACTCTCTTTATTAGAGTCAATGTTAGACCGCGTCTCTACCATTGAAGCGTCTAATTTATCTACTCGTCGTTGTGTTTCGGTCACGTCCGCGTGAATTTTTACCTCTAGAGATTCCACCTTCCTGGAAACCTCTAGTGTCTGTTTCTCGCAGCGGGTTATGTGATCCTTGAACCGGCCCTCCATACGTGTTACTTGTTCAATAAACGATTTTTGCATAGTGGTCTCAAAAACCTTAAACCGTTCATTGATTTTAGTATCGACCGTATTTACTTTTTCAGCGATTTCCGCGACTTTCACCGTTAACTCGGTTACGCTTTCGTCTATTTTCGCAGTTAATTCTTTACTACTTTCTTTATTACTTTGCTTAATCTCGGCGTTTATGTCAGCGTTACTTTGTTCTAATGCTTCGGTTAGACTAACTTTTTGCGCTTCGATTTTAGAAGTTAATTCTGCGATATTTATGTCAGCTTTGGCTGCACTCTGTTCAAATTTCGCGTCTATTTTCTCAAATCTCGAGTTCATGTTAGCGGTCAAATCCGCGCTCATTTTCTCGTTCATTTGCTGTATTTGTTTAAGTATTTTATCCATATCCATTTTAAATACACAACAATGTCAAATATACACAATTTAAAATACACAGAACAGTTTCAAATACACACAATAACTTTACTGTTGTACACACACCAGTCACAAAACTCTTTGGGGATTGTTTAGTTGGACACCAGCTGTTTTACGAGTTAAAACAGCAAAGTTTGTTTTAAAGTGAGAATTAAATTTAAATTTAATGAATTTAATTTAATCGAGCCCCACGAGATTGGAGCGCCATTTATAACTACACTACTATGCGTTATTGTAATGTAATGTTGTGTGTGAGTACCCACCTGCTGTCTGACCTTGCAGATTCTTCCGACTAGGGCGTGTGGATTTTGGATTTGAAGTTCGCAAGCTAGTAATCTCAAATTATTACAACAACACACAAAATGGGTTACTTTAAAGGGGGAGAGTTTTGTGAGACTGGTAGGCTTTATCGCACAACAATAAAACACTGTTATATGGGGTAATAAAACGTTGTTTATTACACCAACAACACACAAGAATAGAATGGTTATAATCTTATGAATTTTCTTATAGTCTATACAATGAATCGATGTTTTTCGATTGTTTAATAGTGGAAAGAAACTGAACTCGTTCTTTGCGAGTTAATTGCAATTTAAATTTGACTTTATTAATTGATTTGAATTTAATTAAATTTATTTAATTAATTTGAATCTAAGTGTTCATGAAACAAAATATAAAACTCTGTAATTAATTAGAATAATTAATTAAAATAAATTAGACGTGACAGTCTAGTTCACGTTATTTCATTTCTAGTGATTCTACTTCTGATCTACTGCAGTATGATCTAAGATTAGATTGTCAGTTAAGATTTGTATAGCGCTTTTATACTACTTCTATTTCTTAACTATAACTTACTAAAGCCTTAAACTACTATACAGATTATCACAACGAATTTACTTTTTAATTACTAGAGTCTTTGCTTTTTTGTTTGGCACCTGAATTATTTGAATTACAATGTTTTAATTGAAAAATAGAAAATTTGATCTGAAAAATAAATAAGTGGATTTTGCTTTCCTGTTACTGAAGAGGATGTCGTCCCGATTTGTCCCTCGTCGATTCGAGTCCTTGGTTAGAGAAAGTAATCTGCTTAGAACTGCTGGATTCGATCGTGGAGTTCAAAATTCGGCAACACTCTGCTTCCTTGCTGTTTGTGAATATTTTAACGTCTGCTGTTGTCTGCTGAAAGTGCTTCCTGTCCCTCGTCGATTCGCACGTTGCACGTCAGCGTGTGTGTGTGTGCTTCGTTCGGGTGGTTGCTCTGCTCGTCAGCTGTTCACCAATAATTTAGACGGCCTCTCTGCTGTATTCTTGAAGTCTGGTCTTGAAGTCGGGTGGATCTCTTGCGTGCTTATGACTATCTGGTAGTACACAATAAGCTTGGTTGATGTCTTGAAGAGTATCTCGCCTTTACGTAGCAATTACGAGCTATACAGATGATCTGTACTTAGTGTGTTCGTAATTGCGTGTGTGTTGACCACGTAGAGTCTTCTTGTTGATCTTCACCGCTTTGGCTACTAGACGATCGAAGGACTACGTCTTAACTTCGTGAGTACTGACAGAAGAGTGATTTTTCAACCATAAAACACCGCACTAGCCGGGGCTGCATGAAATGATTTCATTGGTCGACGCACTCTCCCTACTACATAAAATTTAGAATTCCCTTGGTCCGTGAGAATGAAGTCTGGTTCCCACAGACGGAGAATAGAATTATTATCTAATATAATTATCCGGCGGAACCAATTTGTCGCTACGGATATCCTGTACTTATTTAATTTTGCAATAACTTGGTTGCAAATCAAGTTGTGTGAAATCTAAAATATACAATCTGTCAGAAATTATTATCTTTATAACATAGTAAAATCTCATTACTGTAAGTCTATTTTAACAGAAGTTATTTAATTATTTTAATTAACTCTTTCATTTGTTAATTATATTGCATCAAATTTGCACACGTCATTATTAATATCTCGGCAAACATTTTGGCTATATTGGATTTCGCCTTTATTTATTAGTTTCCGAGATATTAATAATTAACAGTTTGGGTGTGGTCGCTTCCTTGTACAGCGAACTGATTACATAACGACCACGTGTGCGTTGCTTTACACAGCATTATTTTCAATGCGCTACATTCAAATGGAGTTTTGACTGTTCTATTTTATTTAAATATGGTTTCAGTATGCGGTAAACATATAACCCCAAATAGTTAATATTTGGTGCTGTTATAATATATATGTTTAAAAAATAATTACTATAAACAAACTCATTTAATGTTTAACAGAATCACATATTAAGCTCCAACTTATTGAAGGTAACTAATTGACTATAACTAATCAATTTGCCCTATTGAGGTACAAAAGTGTGTAGGATTAAGATATAGGCCAAACTATTTGTTACTTGTGGAAAAGAACTAGATCTATCACACCAAAGGATAGAAAATTATGTAATGCCAACTAAATGATTTAATAAGAAAAAAGACATATATTATGTCATAAAGAGCCAGTAGTGGCATGTAGCTAAAATTACTATACTATACTTAGAGAAAAAAAAAATGTGTTTATCCAAATGAATATTATATGTAACTTAATGTTTATAAAATGACTATTGTGTACCTCTCATAAAACTATAGTATATAAGATCATCCAGAATAAAGGTTCACCCAACTAACCTTTGAAGGAGTAGAGAAGAAGAATAACAAAGTGAGTTAATTGTAAAGATAGCTATTGTTATAAGGGAATGAAAAGAGAAAAATGTTTATTAATTATCAAATATTGCACATCACCAGAAATGTCAGAGAACATCTAACCAAAAAACCAGTCAGTATATGAATAGTGTAGATCCTGATAATTCAGGATAAGTATAAATGATTAAGAAAAAAAAAACTTGTAAACTAAAGTGAGAATAAAATATTGCAGACTATATATGTGAAAACAACTGCATAAGCATATAAGCAGCAAAATAAGTGTATAATCTTAAGAATACTCAAGTGAGCCAAAACAAATTGTCAACTAGTACAAAAAGTAACTATACAGCTGATAAAAGCATAGCTAAGATTGTCAAGTCTAAAAAGAAATAATTACCTGTAAAAAAGAAAGCATGTTAGCTAGTATAAAGATGGAAATGTGATTTAAATGAAAACCTCGGAAACCTTGAATATTATAGTGAATATATTATATTATTGTAAATGAATGTTATGTGATATTTTGTGAGTTGTGATAGTGCAACTATTGCCAGGTGCAATGTTTATTTTTTCTCAGACAGAGAAGAGTAATGCCTCTGAATCTGAGTATGTGTATTGAGGAACGGCAGAGAATGTAAGCCATAGTGAGCCACTCTGATTCCGAACCCACTACAAAAGTTAGGGAGTTATATTGTATTAATGTATCAAGGACTATTATGAAAAAATCTGTGAGGTATAAATTATAATAACCATTAAGATAATCACGAATGTAAAGATATGTAATAAGAAGGAAGAATGTGAATAAGACAGGAAATTGTTAATTTAAGAAATGAGATCTATTGTAGTTAAATGACTTAGAAAGTAAGCTACTTGAAAATACTAGTAAGTTAAGAGTTATATCACTAGACAAAAATCAAGCTAGAGTAATACACTAATAGTATGTTAAAAGATCAAAGAGTACAAGAAAAAAAAAGAGAACCAAAGAAATCTACTAAGAAATGACATGAAATGATAATTTTATAAAAAATAAATTTTTTCTCAAATGATCAATTTTGAGGAGGGTGTATATGTAACATAACAAAATGTTACCTAACCTAAATGTATGTTATCAGATTTTAGAAGTGCATAACAACAAAGTAAATAGGGAATATAGTAATAAGAATAACCAAGACAGGAGAAATCAAGGAAGAAGAATGAAGCAGAAGTACCACATGAAACAGTAAACCCAAATACTGTTTGACACTACAACCAGACAAAGACTAACACAAACTGATGGACAGAGTAAATTTACATTAAGCTGTCAATCAAATCAGTAGATAATGTAAACAGAATATTGTATGTAAATAAAAAGTGAATCAATAAGAATCTGAATACTGTGAAATCAGAATTAGCATTTTGCTGATAATAAATTTAACCATGACTAGTAAATTATGAATGCCAAAAACTAAATTTAGCAATGGCTACAAAGCGAGAACAAATATGTATTTCAATATCAAATATACTTATGAGAAAAAAAAACCAATTGTATGAGGGAATATTATACAAGTAAAGTACCTCAACAAATTACCGAATTGAGAACCAATAAATGTTGTTAAGGCAAAATTCCAATATGAGCGATATGTCTTAACAACGCCTAGACCAAGCAATAATCAGCGAGTTGATTATTGGGAGGTAACGTAAGTGTAAATTAAATACACAAAACAATTGTTATGCTCCAATATAGCATAAAACATTATTAAAACAATATATTTAATCATAATTCAATTGTTAAGTAGTAGAATAGAACGAGTTGCTTAAAACGAAATGTCATAGTAATAAGGATCGTTCATTACAATGTATAAAGTTTAGGTGTACTCATAATGTTCAGTAAAAAATGTCAGTACAGAGTTAATGGTGTTCCCACATAAACGTTTGAGTAATAAAATGCTATGTGAACACAAACAATATTAACCAAAGTGTAAAATCGTCGAGTCAGGTAAACAGACGACAGTGAAAAATAGTGTACCCGAACACTGATTTTATGACAATGTCAGTCAAAGTGAAATTAATTCGATATCGAGTGATATCAAATTAAAGAGGACAAAATGATCTTTAATTTGATGACGATATCGACCCAATCGCAACTGTATTAAGTGCGGGAAAGATGTTAGCATCATTTACCAAAAAAGCATCAGAAATTTGTTGACTAATACCAACAACAATAAAAGCTATCTGTCACCTCAGCGTTTGACAGTTAAAAAACCGTTGTTAACGGCTAAATAACCAATACGTCATACTCGTCACACCTGCAAGAACCAATCACAAAATTAGTTAGTAATTAACATTTTTGCCTAACACCGATCGACAAGGAGAGTATATAAGGGAACGCAAACGATTCTCAACAGACACTTTACCAACTTCACACAGCACGGGACGTGTGCTCGCCATCTCAACATTTTTTAATAATTGTTAGCGTCATCAACATAATACATCGAAGAAAATAGCTCAACACCAAGAAACAACTACTTCAAATTAATCTCCAGAAAACAATAGTGATTATGTGCAGTATTATTTCAATTTAGTGCGGGAAATAATGAACAGAAAGTAATTAATTAATATCATTCATGATCCATTAAGTTAGAAGAGGATCGCAATACTCTGTTCTTGTGCGTGTGTAGTGCAAAACCCGGTAATCATTATAATCCGATTACCGAAGTGGTCAATGAGTTTTAATTAAATAATTAAAACCAAAAGGAAACAGTGCAATCATTATTCATTTTTTATCCGAGCGCCATAACCTGTACATTTTTCTACACTGATCTGTACTGACGCAAAACACAGAAACATTTCAAGATTACACCATGTCTCAATTTATTGTATGAATTTGTTATTATGAATTAAGCTGTATGCTAGTTATAAGTGTTCTCACATGATAAATTTTGTAAATCAAAAAGCAAGCGTTGACGAACGCACGACCTATCAACAGGTCATTTTTATTTGTTTACTTAATGAAAGTAACATCACAACATTATCAATCAATATTTTATCAGCAAATCATTAGCCATTGTGTAGGCATAACTTTCTTTTTCGTGTCTCAAAGAATTCACATCTGAGATTTTAATAATATTACTATTAAAAATAAACAACATCTGGACTTAGCCAGATTTATGACTTGTGCTCTGAGCAAGCCGTATAAGGTATATAATAACTTATTGACAATTGTACAACTTTGTATATTTTAATTATATTTGTTTTTTAGTTTGGAATTCTCTATAAGGGTATAAATAAAACCCATTATTAACAGCATAACTCGACTTAATTTATTTCTACCTGATAATTAAATATTTTATTTAGAAAATTCAAACAACCTTCAGTTGTGTTTTAATATTTTGGAATAGCATTGCCACAAAGGTGATAAACAATTATTTTAAATTTTTAAATCATTCAGTGATTCTATTTGTGGGTTTTACACGGGATTTTCCCTAAATAAATCCGTGTGGCGCCCACTAACAACCAAGGCAATCTAACCTTGCAACTAAAGTAAGTTGGTGTTTGTAAACTGAGTTGACAGCTTATACTAGAACTTCTAGAAAACACGACCAGGTACGTGAAAGTATATTTTGTTTATTATATTGTCCAGACATTACGAGACGTAACGTACTTAGACTATCAGCAACCTGGAGGAGAAGTTTCACGGTCAGCATCAACAAGACGACCATCATCTTCAAGCGACCAACTCTTGTACTTTATTTTTAAACCTAAGCAAACTTAGTATTTAAATATTATCAACCCAACTATTTTATTTGTTTCATATAAGGGAATTCTTTTCAGACAAGTATAATTACACAACTGTAAACACACTGTGAGTAACCTTGAATGTTACACTTTAAATCGCTTTACAAAGTTAGTAACCTTCAACAATTACAACATCTAAATGATATTCCACACATAATTAGATTTTATTTAAACACGACCTTTAATATTTTAAACATAAACATAATTTTAAATAACAACAGCAACACTTTTATTTTATTACAAATTGGAGCCCAACAATGTGGCTTTTAAACGTAATTTAAACGTTATTTTAAAAACAATAAAACCCTAATTATATGTACTTACAAATTGGAGCCCAACAGTGTGGCTTTAAGGAGTGTAATTTAGTTTTATTACACTATACACTGTCGTTCCCACAAAATCGATTATCATTGGTATTATATATGAAATATAAAAGTATTTATGACATATCTGATACTTAGTTAAAACATTGTATACGACTGTTTTCATATTATTTATATATGATGATGATGATGTGGGATGAAGGAGAGACACCGTACGACAATCTTGTTTCAGTGTTAACAACGTATACGAACATATATAAATATGTGTTTGTGAAGGGTCTTGAGAAAAAACGTTTTTTAGAATCGAAAATAATTCATCATCATATAATAAATCTTGATGACATTGGTTGCCCAGAAGACGTACCATATCTATTTCCCGGTACGTTATGCCTTACACATTGCAATTCTTCTTCTTCTACACTATGTACAAATCATAATGTGTACGCACTTAGAGAGTGGATAATTAATGATTTTTCTGTTATACAAACATTTTTAATGTGAGTGTCTCATAGCATTGTTAATTTCGTTAGTAAACTTGTATATGCCTGCAGGCGATAACTATTTCTGTGGGCTTTCCTAATATATATATTATGTAACAGTCATAATTCTGCATGTACGTACATGCAAAGCTTCAGGGGATGAAAAATTTCCTGATAACTACCACCACCACCATTACATTCCACTAGTCTTCTTTGTAGTCATTGTTTAGATCCGCCTCGTTTGATACAGACGTCTTCACTTCTAATAATGTCGTTTATCACAAAATTCAATGCAGTTTCTGCTATTGAGTACAAACGGTGTGCAGAATTAACATTGAACAAGCAGTATCCGTTTGTTAACATGGTGCATGTGGACACAAGATATGGGAAGTCTGTGCTTGTAACGTTCGAAGATGGTGAGCTACGCTATCGTGTATATCTACCTAAGAGGTATGCTTGCGTCTTTACAGATGAAGATCTCCGTCATATAAACCCCAGCGACCTACATCTCGTGTTTCGAGGTATGAGGAACCAAACAGTGCAAGTGGAAATTGTATCTCGTTAAGGTGACAAACTACTTTCAATAAACAATTTTTTTATCACTGTGTGTGCGTGTGTTTGACTGTAGTGCAGATTCTAATTTACAAAGTTTTGATGAATGGACATTAACTTATGAGAGAGAGAGAGAGAGAATGACACATAATTTAAGAAGTTACTCGCGTAAAGCGTTGATTCTGCTGTTGTTGTATTGTTATGTTGCAGGTTGCTTCTCCTACAAGTACGACACAATTATATATAAACTTTCGAAAAAATGTCAATTTTATAATGTATTTATTTAATTATGAATTGTGAATTTTATATTTTATAATGTATTTATTTAATTGTGAATTTTATATTATGAATTTTAAAATATATTTAATCATTTAAACAAATTATGACTTTATTTTATTTCACTCTACACCTCTGAACATGTGTACAATTAATTTATTTTTGTGAACTGTTACATCTGAAGATTTGTATGAATTTCAACCACCGTTTTCATGTGTGTGTATACTTTTAATTTATTTCGCTATACACCACTGAACCTATGTGCGTGTGTAAACTGTACCCATTAAACAGAAGTATTGTACCACATGAAGAAGAGCGTATTGAAGATTGCTACGCCGTTAACGTATGGATTTGTCATCTGTAACAGCACACAGGTAAGTAGTTCATTGACAACAACACACACATACATAGTTAATATTTGCCAAATATATATATATTTCTAACAAGGATCAATCACACTGACTGCATTATAAAACTATTAATTAATTATTTAATACATGAAAAATGAAGACGGCGTTTTGACAACGAGAGAGAGAGAGAGCTACAATTATTTACTCATCACACTGACTACTCAATGTACGGGAGAGAGACAGGAGAAAGGGTATGAAACCTTGCATAGTTGAAACGTGTGAGAGTGAGAGAGAGAGAGAGAGAGGACGTTACTATTTGTTGACACAGTTGAAACAAGTGAGAGTGAGAGAGAGAGAGAGAGAGAGAGAGAGAGAGAGAGGACGTTAATATTTGTCGAATAAATATAAACTTTCTAATTTCGTATACATGCGAGGTAATGACCACAGAGAGAGGAGAACAGTTTGAGCATAACGTTTGACAACAAGAGAGAGATAGTTTTACTTACATTCAAATGTGAGAGAGAGAGAGAGAGTAACAATTATGATCATATAGTTTGAATTTCCCACCACAGAAGAGAAAAAAATGTTGGCAGATCTGCTCTATACACACACACAATAATGTAAGATTGGTAACCCTGATCATATATTTTAATATATACACTATATAACACATATTTGAATTTCCCTCCCCCCGCCACAGAAAATGTTGACAAACCTGCTCATATAAAATATCTATACACTATAATACTAATACAAAGGTTGGTACACCTGATCATATAGATTTAATATACATTATAACACACGACAAATTTGAACTCATGCAAAGGTTGGTACACCTGATCATATATTTTAATATACACTATAATGCATCGAGTTGGAACCTCCCACCCACCACCACCCACTGATATGCAAATCAGCTTTATTAACAAAAAAAATTATATTCACGGATGCTTGTGGTCCATTGAACCTCATCCCACCCCCTTGATATGCAAATCAATTTAATTAAAAAAATTAAAAAATCAAATTAAAAAAATTTATTCGCGGAAATTCGCGGATGCTGTGGTCCAGGACACAGATCAGTGAAAAAGTCGCGGATGCTGTGGTCCAGATCGCGGATGCTGTGGTCCAGATATGGCCTGGGGGGAATTCCTTTCTGGCTTTGAACCCCCATTATACCACTACTATAATACATTATAGATAGTACCTTCTACTCGTTCACTATTTTTATAAGTTTCAAAGTCAATATTACCTTTACCATATGCAGACATTGTCATACCGTTTCCCATTCTTACACTGACTGGTGTAACGTTGAAAACCATTCTCGATGCTTCGACATACGATCCGTCGCACTCGAATCCACAATCCAGAGATCATCCCGATTGACACAGCTGCCTTTGTCACCTATTAGTGCTATCCTCGATGTTGATTTCTTCTGTCCTGAAGACGAGTTACTTCTTTCTTGATTATTCGACCATCTTCGCTGTCCATTATTCTTATTCATGAAGCAATTGTTACTTTTATGACCTTTTCTTTTGCACGTATAACACCTGAAGCAGTCCCTTTTTAAATGACCTTGTCTTCCACAATTATAACACTGCTCTTGTTTCAAATCATTCTTCTCATATTTATAAGTCATTCTTCTGTTCCTTATGACCGATTTTCAGATTAGCTAGCAACGCTGTCGTCTCTTCGTGTACTTCCTTTTGCTCTTGTAATCTAAATTCTTCTGCCATCAAGCGCTAAGTCAAATTTTCGAGATTCTTCTTTTCGTCAGATACCGAATCCCAAGCACTGTGAAAATGATTAAACTTTTGTGGCAAAGATGTTAAAACACGAGTCATCACCATAGTCTTTTCAATTTTTCCCCCGAGATTTTTCATTTTTCTAGCCAACTGTTCTATTTTTTAAATATTATACGTAACACTTTCACTCTCTGTCCACTTAAACTCAAAAAATTGTTTTTGAATCATCGACAAATTTTCATCAGATTTTAGATCATATGCTGTATTCAATTTGTCCCACATCTCCTTGGCAGTAGAACAACCCATTATAAGTTCGAGAGGCTTTCTCTCCACTGTTGTAACAATTAACTTTCTGGCAATTTTGTCCGCCTTCTTGAACTTTTCCAACAACGCGTCACGGTCTTCTGCACCTGCAGCTGGCTCGGCTAATCTTCCTTCGCAAACATCCAGCACATCATCATCCTCTTCCATCAATGTGCGCACTACGAAGCGCCATTGATGCCAATTATCTTTGTCTCGAAGTTTTTCAATTTTTATATTCGGTTCCATTTTTGCACAAATATTTTATACTTGCACTCCAATTACACACTGCACTCCGATTTTAAAATGCCACTGGGCCCATAACCTGTTAAGGTATGGGTAAAAATAATGAATAATTTAAGTACAGGAGCAAACACACGCTTTATTGAAGAAACAGTTTAGTAGCAAGTATACATCAAACGGACACACGAAATACACATTACAAGAGCACATTTAAAACTGAACTGTACTTGTCGAAGGCATCTCTATTTATATAGAAAAACAGCTTCCAGATCTTTCCTTTTATTTAAAACTTCGAGAACATTACTTTTCTAGACTCTCACAGTAAACGCGCATGTGTGCGGGTTGAGGCCCCGCCCAGGCAGCTCGACTTCCCACCGCACAATACAAACTTTCACTTCTACAATGACAGGTATACTTACTTAAAAATGAATGTAGAGTTTTCCAGTATATTCTCAACATATTATATTCGGATTGAATATAAGGGTTCATATAACAAGAAACCCACATTGAACAATTTAAATAACATGACAATTTGCTATTATTGAATAAATCAAATGAATATGCTTTTCTTGAAACAGTCGTACTAATTTCACAACCACTGCTCAATCCTCTGTAATCTTTACTTGTAAATTAAAACTTATAACGTTATTCACGCGCTTATCCACACTCAAACAACGACCAAAGCCTGCGACCCAGCCGGGGAACATCAAGGTAAATACTGCTGAAGAAGAGTATCACCTCCGAGACGTGGGTAAGTGCGCGCATACGAGTAAGAGCGTATGTGTAAAAGTAAGTGTCATTAACGTAACGTTGTAATATATATATATATATATATATATAAAAGTATAAAACACTGTGTCTGTTCCGAAATATCGGGAAGGAATGGTGTGAGTTACAAATTGGAAATTCATCACCTGGAGAGTATAGGTTACCACAGCAGAATTTCAGAAGCCTCAGTTAGGGGTTGATCTTCAGAAGCCCATGATGATGATGATAGTGCAGGAGACATTTACGGGATCCTGTTCACTCCAGTGGCGTGCAGGTGAGCCATCAAGTTCGCTCAGGCATGACGACTGAAGACGGTGTCGCCCATGGACTCTATCGAGCCTTCGTCTGATTCAGGAACCCAGGTGCACTTTATTGGCTAGCACGCTATAAGAACTGAGAAAACGAGAAGAAAATGCGCCGCCAGCTGGAGTGAGACGTTCAGGGTAAAGGCAAGAAGATGACTGACAATTTTTCTCTTCTACGCGACGCGCAGCAAAGATCACTTCAAGGCGTCCACCAGAATGCGTGCCGATCACGGCACTACGCCGAAAGTTACCCGAACGTACTAATTCGAAATACTACGGAATCTCCGAAAACGCCCCGATACCAAGTAATGCAAATGACGTGGCCGCTATTTCTGTAAAGTAGCGGCACAGTTTTAGGTGTAAAGGTTTTACGACCGGGCAGGATCGCCCTAGTTTTGAACGTAGCTTATTCTGCTTTGTATATACTACTCACTATTTTCGTGTTGAAATATCTAAAGACTGTTTACATACTTACGTATACATGATTTCTAAAGACTCTTTAGTTTTCTGCTATGTAATTTCGAGCTGTCATTTTCGCGTTGTTTTTCGGGGCTTTCCTACTATTACCTAGGGTCACCATCATTCCATTTTTTTCCTTGATCTGCATATATTTCCTGTGAGAGGTGAACGTCCGGATCAATTTTTGTCCAAGTCCAGGATTTTATGCATCCTTATAAAAACAGTAGCAACTCTGATGTGTAGGCATCGATTACCATAGTCAACCAGCTGACATTTTGTTTATTATGTCACAATTTTGCGTCTAAACTAGTGCGTTTTTTTTTTTATTTCTACCGTTTAAGTCCGTCAGAAATAAATCCTCATTCAAAATAGACAAACCTGATTGGAAAACTAAAAATCGAGAAAAATCTTTTGAGGAATTACAAGAAAAGATTCTCGCTTAGAAAAATAAAAGCAATTGTGCCTTTTATTCGTTCGCTTTTTCTGACTAATGTTTACTTTTTGTATTTATAGCTGTTTCCTATTTAATTAAATGGTAACTTTTTACAATAAATGAAGTAGCGTATTGTATAAGTATACATTTATTATTACTAATAAATGTTAATTATATTTAACAAATTAAAATTTGGAAATTTTCAAGCAAAAATGCATTTTGAAAAAACCATTTTAGTTTTTTTAATAACATGTTAGGTTGTTATTAACGACACATCGTACGTGTAGGATTTTTGTTGTGTTGTCTTAGATACAAAGGTTTCATGACCCTAATATAAAGGTTTCAGAATTGCCCTAGTTTTTTAACCTGATTGTCCTATGAGTTAATTTGATAATGACAATCCTACATTATTATATAACCATTTTATTTTTTAATCGTAAAATGTATTTTCAATGGTAAAAATGTACTGTTCCATTATATTTCTAATCTATTTCTCATGTGCATGACAGTGTGCCTTCTGGCTAAATTAGACAATTACAGCCGAGCTATCGGAATCTTGTCAGGGGGCAAGTTATTCGAGATTAACAACTATCAAATAGTCAGTTCTGTGGCAACTGTCGCTTCAACCTTTGTGAACTCATTAGATTATTGTTGAATTCTGTGTTAAAATGTCCACATCTGATGGCATCAGACCCTTGATATCAGTTGAGAGTGGAATTTTCACGTCATTAAATTGTGTGTAATTGGAAACGTACCAAGTGAAATCCGCTATAATTCGTCAGACTTCTGATTGCACCGTTTTTAAGATTTTACTACTAATCGGTTTAATGTAGTATTATACATTAAGCAATAAGTCCACATCGCTATAAGTGTGGTTTCACTTTAATCTCATAAAAAAATATTTACTTTATTCTTTAGTAATCGTTGTGACTTTTCAAATATTAACTACATTTTTCTTAAATATTTACTTGGTATATCTTACAGTAATGTGAGTATTCCAAGTTAATTTTTTTATGCAGTCCTAAATATTTTATTTATGTTCTTTCAGTTGCAGAGACACTGTTTACTTTCGGACCAGAGCTACTGTTCAAAGCGAACGCAATTACATCAGAATTTCCAACAGTAACTAAAATTAACTGAAATTACTACGGATTCTAGTCCAAGAGGAAAAAATACCAGACTTTAAGATGTAACAATTCTTGTCCGTAAACCATTATTAAATAAGCCTGATATACGTACAACCTTGAATGACTGCTGGGTGCAGCTCTTTCAAGGATTTTATTTCATTAAATGGCGTGATTAATGAAACAAAAGACTATGCATTCTGAGCGAGACAGCTGAGATACTGTCAAAACACATCATCACCGGTGACATCAGATAACAGAACCAAGGCCGCTTCTAAGCAGTCAGTGCCGAAGAAAGAGCGACGCAATTTTGACAGCAATACTACCTTTAACTTTACGAATACAAAAACCGATCTGTGTAGAACCGGCGAATGAGTTGGCCACAACAAAGTGCTAAATACACCGCAACGTCATTAGCACACAATTTAGTGACCGGTTATTTCCTGCCTGGATGACCTTACGCGTGTAACACGTGTAGATTGACTTTGTAGTGGATCCTTTTGATTTTTTTTGCAATGTCTTCATAAAAGGTTAAAGAAAAAAGTTAAGGAAATTTTTTGACACGATCTTAAATTTAAGGGTTGTTTTCACCCCTTTTTCGGGGGGTTAAAAAACAAAATGTAATTATCCCCGGTAACCGATAGAGAATCAAATTCTAAGCAAAAAGGTGTATACACTTTTTCGAAAAAATGCGTTGTTTGCGAGTTACAAGGGTTCAAAGTTTTGCCAAAAAACGCGTTTTTTAACATTAATCTGCAAATAACTCAAAACAACGCCATTTTGCAAATAATTTGAATAAGTCAGAATTAGAGCTTATTAACAGACGAACATTTTCCAATTTTTTTTGGTTCATCATGTCAAATGATTCTTGAGATACAGCCAAAACAAGATGCCGATTCACCGTTCTTTGATCAAATCACATGATTAAAACTTATATAACTCGGCTAATAATGGTTAGATCGTAATTAAATTACTATCAAATGAAAGCTCTGTTAATTTGCTAAACAATGGTGGGTTAATTACTTGTCGAGCTTGAAAAATAAAGACGTTCTGTAGGAAAATATCATAATTTCTGCAAATTTTTCCAAGAAATTGAAAAAGGAACGTCCGCCATTTTGTCAAATATGTATATTCAGCCCAGACACTGTACTTTTCGGTTGCCTATTATATTAGCAATGTCCTCAAATTTTTGGAAGCATATATGTGTTGCTGTACAGTAACGCGTAACGTTTTAAGAAAATTAAAGGTTTTGGATTTTCGCCAAAATTCGCCATTTCTATTATATATCTCCATATATCTCAGTAATGATACGTTTTATCGAGAAATTGATATAAACCACAAATGAAGCTCATGAATCACCAAAAATTTTGAATTTTATTTTATTCCTTTATGACTAAACTTCGATTAGTTACAGCAGTTTAAAGGTGTATTTTGCCGACATCGTGTAAAACATTTTTGAATTCTAGGCAAAATATCTAGTGTACAGTAGGTTTTTTACTACACTGTATAGGAATAATTAAAAATCTAGGTGGTTTAGTTAACCAGTTTACACCTCTTGTCCAGATTATGATGCGTTACTTAAGGTAAGACTTGTGTAAGAAATCTCTCTCATACTCTCTCTCTCTCTCTCTCTCTCTCTCTCTCTCTCTCTCTCTCTCTCTCTCTCTCTCTCTCTCTCTCTCTCCCCTACACACACACACACACGTGCGCATAAAGAATTGCGACGAAACCGAAACATCGAAGCATGATAATGTTTTGTAAACAAAAGATTTCTAGACTGTGGGTAATCGAAAGTTTGGAAGCGTCACATTTTTCGATGACACATCACGCATTTTGTGGAATGACCCCCAGCCTAAAAACACTATCATGTTAAAAAAGTTGTAGCTCTTTAAGTGTCCTACAAAATGCATTTTGTTTAACATTTTTTTCATAAAAATTGACCGAGTTATGACCAAAAATCTAAACCCGCTCCAACAGGTAGATTTTGTTATCGTACGTTATATGTTCGGGTGCGGTCCTGAGAGCCTATTAATTTATACTAAACTAAATTTTTGTTCAAATTGACAATAACATTAAGTATCATTATCATTTTTTTAACGTCTATTGTAAACGAAAGAAAATCTGTTGCAATCTGTCACTGTCTGTATTGCTGGTTCTTTATATATCAATCGAATATTTAATTTAATAAAATAATATAATGTTTATGGTTCGACATTTCTTTGATTAAATTTTATAATCATGGCTGAAATATATATATTTTTTTACTAAATTTTGAATTATGACCGCTAAAAACACGGACCCTCTAGCGGAGACCAGAAGACCTGATGCGCGCTACCTGATGCTCACTGCTTACAGCTGGCACGTGTTTTTTCGAGCATCAGCTGAGCGTCGTAGTTGTTTGTTATTGTGCAAGGGTTGTAATATTTTATTAAATATTATTAATGTTATGATGTTTAAGTAAATGTAGATTAAACATCCCCAAAAACCTGTAGGTACCCAATTTAAGGACTTCAAAATACATCCTCGCGTTGTTTAATGTTTTCAACCCTTTAGGGGTGGTTTTCAACCCTTGCATCGGATGTATCCCTTGACGTCAAAATCGTAATCGGCACCCCCAAAAACCTATAGGTACTCACTTTTGAGGCTTTGACCGGCATTCTCGCGAAGTTTAATACCTACTTACACCCCCTGGTTATAGTCTGCTTAAACCCTTTAAAACTACCCTTTGCGTCGAATATAATTTTGGACGTTAGAATCGTAATCAGCACCCCCAAAAACCTATAAGTACCTAATTTCAGGGCTTCAAAATGCATCCTCGCGTCGTTTCATATTTTGAACCCTTTAGGGGTAGTTTTCAACCCTTTAGGGGCAAGAGCGGGCCAACAATTTTCCTTAACTTCTAGGACCTTTTAGGAAGCGATAGCAAAAGGAATAAAAAAATTACATGGACACTGACACAAAATCGGCAGATAGGACCTTTGTCACGTAATAGACTATTGTTAGTTAATTTTATTCGTGGATTTAAAACATTTCTCCGGCAACCTACATTTTATTTTAGATTAATCAGTTTATTTTTACGTGATTTATTTCTGTTTTGTTCGGACAAACGAAAACAATTGTGCCCTTGTTACAAGTTTGGAAACGTTTCTAGTCCCAGTGCGACCAAACGCACGTGTGTGCATGCTGACTACACAGTATAATCGGTATTTTCGGCTACATGACTCAATGTAATTTTTAATGTGTCACAGGAAATATCTCACCACATGTGCTGCAAACGTCTCTGTTACTGGGACAATTTTGTAATCGCTAATAAAGAATGCTTGGGAATATTTATTAGCAGGCCATTTGTTGAGTTTTGCTTAAGCGTTTTTAATTTGTTTACAGAGTAGAGTGAATTATGAGGTACGTGAAAACTTCCTGTCATAAGAGGAGTTCCTCAAGGTAGCGTCATAAGACCGATTTTCTACAGCCGATCTACCTGCTACTAGAAACACGACCACATAAACACGTTCTCACCACTCATGAATACTCAGAAAGAGCCCCAAATATTCTGCGGAACAATTTTAATAAATCTGGGTAAAAAGTGTACGATTAAAATCAATGAAAACAAAAATCAGACCAAGCACCTTCTCACCTTGAGAAGAGAACAGTGTCCACCGCTCTACATAAACCACATCGAAATACCCCGTGTGTCCAGGACGAAATACCTAGAATTGCACAGCAGTCTTATGTGTACAGAACAAGTAGCCAAGTAACGGCAGCAGATAGATTTAAAGTCAAAGATATACACTGACTGATAGGGTGGAACTCCACAAAAGTTATTGTTTTACAAGGAATTAATAAAAAAAACATCTGAACATACGACATAGAACTATGTCGTTCTCCAGAAAATCAAGCGTGTCTGCCATATAAAGAAACCGGCAGAAGATATTCCGTTCATTGATCAATGCTACTTTGTATATGACAAATGAAACCCACCATAAAGTCCTCCGGTACCTTTCGTGAAGGGTGTTATCAAAACAAGAAGCACAAAACATCACGAAAGACGGAAAAAACCATATCAAAAGCCTATTACACCACTCGTACTGGCCAGCAGACCCAAGAACCCCCAGTGTCGGAAAGCCACACGACACCATGAAGTGTCACAGCTTTTAAGCCACTACATTAGCTCAAAAAATACATATATTCAATTACTGATGAATAAATAAGTAAATATTGTTTATAAAAAGATTTTGGTGCGTGTAAGTGTAATAATATTGATATAGCCTATATCGCGATGTATAACTCTCGCATATAATAAGTAGTCGAGATATATGTTATAGTAATGAAGTGGATTTATTAATAATGGTATTATTCTTGAGTATTTATTATGTATGGTAATCTACTGAGTTTTTAATTCAGCTTATAAAAATAATTCATCTGTCTCTGTTGAATTTTATAACACAACTAAAATTTACTTCTATACAATGAAATAAATTGATATTTAAACGTTCTTTTTGCATTATTTACTATAAAATCTTTACTGATGTGATACAGTCTTTCTTTTAAATATTTCTTTTTCAATTGTACATAATAATAAAAACTCACATGCCTTTTATGTCGACTACAGATCCTTCAGACGATGGATTTTTCCTGGATCCTCCTGGATCTGGATAAGTACGTGGGATAAATACTCTGTTCGGCTTCAGACTCGCTTTCGGGCGTGTAGGTATTTGTCACCGCGGACCGATATAGCTAGTGCTCCTGTTGTGTTATCCTTACACCTCCAGTCAGCTTCAAGTCTTTACATGCCTAATCGGAATATCTTGAACTTTCGTGGATTAGCACATTATAATATTTGTCGCAGTAGGGCCAGCAATATTCTAACTTGTGTTTGTCGCGATTGGCACACCAAACGTCATGGGCCACGTGGCGTTCACACGTTATCGACACATTATCAAAGATATTTTCATCGACTGAATTCTCGTAATCTGATTGGTTCTTCGATAACGAGAGATGATGAGAAAAACTCATGATTTTTCTACAGATAATAAATGTTCTTGTTCAAGAAGGCTTTCGACCAGAACAATTCTTGTTCAAAAAACCTGAGTATTATTATGATCGAATTTATCATAAAAAAGGCACCAAATCTTTTTCCTTAAAAATGCATAAATTTAGTTACTGATTTTTAAAAATATCTGTTATCATCAGTTAAGTTTTTTTTATTACGAACAGTCTGATATAACTTCCATCTCAAAATTTCCCATACCAAAAAGTTATTTAAATTATCGTGTTTTTTTAATATCCCGTAAAAAATTTAATATCCTCACACACGCGGATAAGCATCCTTATGCACTATTTCACAACTTTTAAAGGTGTTTACAAGCCTAAAAATATTTAAAACTAAATATTCTTCACAATGATTCTTATTAACGAGTTTATTATGTTCAGACCTGCAATATCTGCTTATTCATACAGTGTCTTTATGTGCTATCATATGCTTTTACTTCTGCTGTCTTGCATATGAAATTAATACCCATTGCATATACACCCCAACTAGGACAAAGTTCTTTTTCTATAAATTTTAATTTAAAAACATAATTAAAATAAGATAAACTCAAACGTAACTCTCATAACAATATTAGTATTTTGAATTTAGTATTTCCAATTAGAATTTTTGAAAAGTTTTTAAATATTTACGTTCATATTTTGATAACAGGTAAATATTTTTAATTTGATTACGTGTGTATATTACTATACAATATTAGTTTTCATTTTGGGTTTACATCATTGTGTTTAAATCCAATTTTACACTCCAGTTTACTAGTGATTTTGATACTATATTTATTGAAGCTTTGTTGATATCCATATTATGGGTATAACCATGTACGTATAAAGTGTATATTTTACATGCATGTGTTATGTATTATAAGTGAATAGAACCTACAGTTCAACAAGGAGGTCGCTGTGTTTCCTTCTCTCGACCGATGATCACATCCTTTCCTGTCCCACCAACTCCTATCCTAAACTTTTCGTTTTCCCATAGGTGCCTTTTCTCCTCCCTCCATGATTTCCGAGTTCTACCTGATGCTTGTGTTCTTGTTGTGGAATTCCTGTTCTTTACTCTTGATATCCGTAAATTTCTATTTGCTCTTCTGACAAGTTCGACTTTCCCTTCGAGTAATTTGTATGTCTTACCCGTCACAATTCTTCTCGTAATTTAACGATTTCTAGTGGGTTTCTGATTTTAAATTACGTTTATTTTTTGGTGAATATTACATTTCATAGTTATCGTCTGGCTCTTGGTTATTTCTAGCAACTGTGATAATATATTCATATAAAGTCAAGTGCGATTAAAGTGTAATTATTTCTCTCTTAATAATAAAGAAATTGCTAGACTTGATAATCGGCACTGTAAGTAAATCCTCACCTATGACAACCTAAGCAAGAACCTTCAAAGACTGTCAAACAGGTTTAACCCGACACAGTTTTCACCTTGAGTAATCTCTTCGCACTTCTAATTACTGGTTCGTTTTTTAATAATTCTGGAGCGGTATTTTCCGTCTTTCGAACATAAAGTTATTGACTCATAGGAAAAGTTTTCAAGGTAAACCATGACCAATGTTTATAGCTTGCAATGGAGGGGGTGACAACAATAACAATTAAACATAAAACTTAATCTGGGACAATCGTAGTAGGTATTAATAACAATAATAATTTAATATAAAAAAGTAATTTGACAACTACACGTATAACAAATAGTGCGTACAATACATACTGTTACGCCGATCGCTCCCTATGTCGCATCGCGTCGTCATTACAACAGTGGAATAAATAACTGCACATCAGAGAATTTCTTACTCTCTATTTTAATAACTGTTTTGTAAAGGTAAGCACTCGTATACAATATAATTATCCAAGTTTGCATTTTCCAAACATACAATATCACAAAAAAAAATATTACAGTATTGACACTAATAATACCAGTCGCCAATAACAGATGTCTGTACACAATAATTTCCAATTACTAATAACATGTATTATCGCTTCGATTCGCATTATACAAATTAACTACAACTACCACACGCCGTCCCTTCCGGAACAACACTTTTTACTCCCTGTTCGGCTTAATGCGTTACGAAATTGTCCTAGGTGCCGATAGAATAATCGACCAGTCTGTGGAAGGCGTTGAAACATCTAAAGCGTCGTTACGGGCCTTGTAAACATCGCAGCCAGACCTATGACGTACTTTGCCTATCTTATAGGGAAACTTTAAAAATACTTAAAAATTTAATGTCATGATTTAGGCCGTTACGGTGGCCTAAGTCCCCCGGCCCCAGGGTAATACCGCCATTGAATCGTCACCAGATTAGTGACACAAGACTTTAAAACGTTTCTTTAGTTTGTAGTATGCATAGGTAGTGTCACCTACATTAGTTAGGTGGGCTATATCGGCATATAGATGTCTGAGACAGGTAATACAATTCTCCTTGACAAATGAGAATTCTCTTATATAACTATCAATAGCATTTTTGTTTGCCACTACCGAACGAGTGCCGCCCAGACATTCTCCAGTGACTTCTCTCGTGCACAGTCATTTTTCAGTTTGCATTATCAAAATACATAACCACATCATTCCTACATCTTGAAAACAGTCGTCGTCGTCTTATGTCTTGAAAACAGTGGCTGTTTATGCATCTTAACCTCCAGTCTAGGAAACTGCGTGACCATGTTATCGCCTAGCCAAATATCCTGCGTAAACACTATCGAGTATTTTGGTTTGTGATTTAATTAATTACCTCTTTCGCCTTGCTATTCTCAGCACACGCACATACACCTCCCCCGTGTCAAACACAATACATCCAGTATGCAGTCTTCGTATTATTCTCATTTTCACTATCCACATTTATAACTCATACATCAATGAAGGAATCATACACTGATTAAGATATCACTTTTTAAACACAACGGTAGTTTGTCATTATTTATTACTACAGCGTTAATTAGATGACATTTATTGTTCATTACGTTAGCGACTGTTCGTCAATTCCTAAACTTAAATATTTGTTGTGTAAGATTGTTTACTGTGATTTTGCCATTTAAACTGGCATTAAAATTGTAACGATACCACTGCCGTTCAATCATTTCTTTCACCGTTAAACACGACGATGCTTGTGACCGCCATAACAATACATATTGGAACGTGGCAAGCGTTCCATGAAATATTTTGTTTGATAAAAGAGGCCTGATTTATTAAATGCCAAAAACAAGATTATCGTTAACAAAAGCGTTAGTAATTAAAAATTAGTGTCAGAACTTACGTTTAACGTAGTGTTAAGACGCTAATGACATAAACTGTTCTGTTGTGTTAGTGAAATAGTGAAAAAATGTGCCCGTATTGCTAAAAACATGTGTCCCAAAGTAATAACATTCTCCATACAGGATGGAACGCTACTAAGTAAATTTTAGCTTGCAAAATGGTGAATCAGTCTAGATCAATAATTTAAAATTTAATAAAATAAAAAATTATAAATCTTAATTATGGAATATATAATTAGATGTATTATAATTATAATAGATAGTATGTAATTATAACTGTATAATATTATGTATATTATCATGTTATAATTACTTCTGCAAGTAGTTGTATTGTATTTCATCAATTGAATTGACTTAATGTACGTTTCACTGAATATATCAGTATGTTCAGAGGTTTGTAAATGAATTAATAATAACCGAATTCCTTCGATTTCAATTGAAATTAATTATTGTAGTCGAAGTGATTCGATTATCTGTTATCTGTTCGATTTCATTTACAAACACCTGAAGATACTGATATATTCAGTTAAACGTACGTCAGGTCAATTGAAATGATAAAATTCAATGCAACTACTTCCAAAAGTAATTGCAATTTGATATAATATTATACAATACTACTGCAAGAAATTCATCGAGTTAAATAGAAATTATAATTATAATTATAATTTTAATATTGTGTGTGTGTGTGTGTGTGTGTGTGTGTGTGTGTGTGTGTGTGTGTGTGTGTGTGTGTGTGTGTGTGTGTGTGTGTGTGTGTGTGTGTGTGTGTGTGTGTGTGTGTGTGTGTGTGTGTGTGTGTGTGTGTGTGTGTGTGTGTGTGTGTGTGTGTGTGTGTGTGTGTGTGTGTGTGTGTGTGTGTGTGTGTGTGTGTGTGTGTGTGATTCCTACCTCAAGCCACGTGGTATCGAATGTTCTCGGTTGCTGGAAGTTGCGCATTTTATCACATGATCTGCATATTAGAAAAGTTTTGAAAATTTTGGTTTGAGATCGTAGAGCCTTAGTAAAGCTGTGTAGACTGTAGAATTTCTTTTTCTACAGTGCGACGTGCTATCAGTAGACCGTGCTGCATCACGCTCAATTTTCAAATCATGTTCAGTTTCAATCGAGAAGGTCGTGCTGACCTCAACAAGTTCGTCAGTCTAATCTGTTAGGATTACAGGAACTATCACAACTGTATCACAATTGTTGGCTGCCTGAATAACTTAGAACGGTGGCTGGAGCGACAGACGGCATCTAGATCATCAGGCAACCAACCCGGTTACACCATGCTTCACCTTGAGTCAGCACCAGGGAAGTCAAAAAGTATTTATTCACTAATTCTTTATAAAAAGACATTACAAAAATATTTAAAACACTTTATAAACCTTCAAAGAGACTTTTACTAATTGTAAGACTCGTGTTCACGAACATTATTAAACATTTAATAATAATATAATCCATAAAAAATCTTATAAATACAATAAGAGCTAATTTTTCTGTTTTCTTAAATGCTCTCAACAATATTTCTGTTCAGAAAGTTAGTTTATTATAAAACGCATCATTATTTACGCGTAAATCTTATTTTGTCAAATTAATTGTACTAATGAATTTTGGATGTAACACTCATCTCTTATAAAGATTACACATATTTAAAGAGCTGTTTTTTTTTGTTATTTTTTAATTTTAACTTGAAACCATATGCATCACGATTTATTTTAAGTACATGAAATGCATAATCGATAAAAGTTTTTTGTTTAAAATTTTGTTGTACCATTAAACATATTAATCTCTCACCATAAGAACTTATTCACTTACTTTATGGACCCTAACATGTAGTGGTACAGAATATATAATTTTTTTGAGTTTCTTGCAGGAGTCTTGTATAATATATGAAGGTAGGTTTTTAAATGAATTAGAAACTGGAATCCTATAAATTATAACCTACATTTGAATTAATTTAGAAACCTCTGAATATACAGATATATTCTGTGAAACGTGCGTAAGATTAAATTAAAACTATAAAAAATATAAAATTAAGAACATTCTACTTGCAGAAATAATTATAATTTGATTATATATATGCTTGGTACACGCGAGCGCATGGAATGTATGTGAAGCGCAAAAATGATTTCTGTGAAAAATGCAAAGCCCGCTACGGTCGGTCGAAGTTCAATATGGTACAGTATAGACATTGACTAACGACGCACGAATGTCGTCAGCATGTGTGCACTAATGACTTTGATTCTCTTCTCTAATGCATTTCTAACGCCAAATTTTAATATTGGCAACCCTTACAGCATCATTATTCAACCCTGTTGCCCTTCCAGTCTATAATGTCGCCGCCGTTCCGACAGAAGGGTGGAAACGTTTCTTTAATCGGAAACTATTGGAAAAAAAATCTGAATTAAAAAAGAAACAAAGGCATTTACATCAATAACAAATGCTAATTATTTTGAAACCCAACACATTGAAATCACGCGTGATATAAAACTTCTCGTAACCAGTCTACAACAGCAAATTATCAGCAAAGTAGTGTCCTACTCAATCTCCTAATTATAAAAGTACATTTGTCAATTCTATTAGAAGACGAATGTAAGAAACAGCAGTGATTGTAATCGGAGATAGCGTTTGACTAGTTATTTGGAATAAAATAAATATTCGACTGGCAGGTTAACAGTTTATACAGGTAACAGTTTGCAATACGTGGACAGCAGAGACACAGTATATACATGTAAACATAAAACATTAAGTGTAGTATGGTAGAGGTAAATTTAGCTATTATGAGAAACAGGAAAGTCAGCTAACCTCAGGAAAAGTTGGGTTTAAAACAACAAAAATCTCAATAAATCTTTTGTCTGGAGCGTAGACCGAACTGACTCCGAATCACTGACCAACAGGAACAGAAGTTGAAGAAATTAATCAGAGGCTTCTGAGACATGGTACCGAAGGAGAATGTAGAGGATTTCATAAAAGATTAGCGTGGACCAAAGTTTAACATGACACATGAGAAAAAGCTTGAGGAAAACCTTATGGGAGGAAATAAATATGACTAGCGCATTTAATTAGACACATTAGCAAAACTATTAAGATAATAAAGAGGAAGGATAGTAGAACAAAAGCTGAGGCAAGGCCAAAAAAGAGGAACTTAAATCAAGCGTTTTAAATAAACAACTATTAGCACGATGATCTGACGACTCAGGAATGTGGCCATCCACTAATTTCCGGATTGGTGTTGGAAGGAGAAATTGAACGTAAGGTCCTAAATTCCTTAATATTGTTATACTACGAGGTTCGGAGCCTCGTGTTCTTATTTATTATGACCCAAGTTGTGGTGTCATATGTTATATTACGAGGATTCTTCACCTCTTGACGTATACTATTATATTTAAGTCTTGTTTATTTATAATTAATTAGGTTGAGATTTAACCTAATTAAATGCCTCAAACGTTGGTTTCAATTTATAAGAAGCCGGGATATGCTTCAGTTAAAATGTGGTTATTATTATTATTTCGGTTGAATGTTGGTTAATTAAAATAATTTGTTGGTATATTGCTCGGGTTCGCTGAGTTTGTATTCGGATTTTGACCTTCACTCGTCGCTAAGATGAACCGATTGGTGTGCCTTCTCACTGAAAACATAAATATTTGTTTATACAGATACTTACGTGTGATGGTGGGTTACTATTAATGCTGATGTGTATTGCTAGTAATAAAGTTAAAATTATTCAAACCCACTTATTGCCGCCACCACTGCTGCCAACCATGGATGCCGTTCACCTAAACTGCAACGTCTTAGTCTAGTAAAATAACAGTCAAACTATTGTATTGATTATGAATTAATTTTTTAATTTTCCGAACTCATTTTTTATGATTATTACTATACAATAATATTGTTCAATTTCTTTTAAATTCAATGTTATTGATGGACTCATTAAATTTCTCATATCCCAGGGTTACAAGTCTGAATCGAACTATTTGTCGTTCTGGACGTTAAACATTTCTTTACATTAGGCTATTTCATAAATAAAGCAGGTTCTTTGAGACTCCAAGATACACACAAACTAAAACAATGCACTACTATTATAGTTAGTATTAGGAGAGTGCTAACATTATTAAAATTCTTTAACGAAAAACAAACATTGAACATGTGATTATTATTGAAATTTTACGTTAAACTGGTTTTATTGTAACCTAACTTAATCAACTCTAAATAATTAATATTTCCTTAACATCTCCGTGCAATACGATTATAAATGTAATCTAGTGATAAATCTCATCATCTACCTTCTTAGATTGGATAAAAACAAAATTAACAGGTAATTAGAAACTCCCCACCCATAGGGTTGATAAGTATTACACATTAGTAATAATCTTAAATGGAAACACAATATAATCCTTAGTCTACAATAGGTCAAAGTTTTCTTTTAAGTTCATCATTGACTATTTAATGTCTCTTATTTCAATAAATCCATTGAATTAATTATAAAATTAAAGTTTGTTTATGATTAAATCTTTCACTATTAGTTGTCTGATTTAATAATTAAAGTACTTTTCCAATCTAGGTTGGGTTAAAATTGATCTAATTATGTTAATTAATTTCGCTAATAGCGTTCCTTGATTATTTAATTACTATATAAAAATATTTTGTCATTGTCACTTATACTTGCGTTCTAAGTCGTTCTTGGAGTATCACTTTTCAATAATTTTTATTTGAATTAAATTATTTTAATAATTCATTATCGCTCACTGCCTATGCGCACATACTCCTGATTAGAACACTGGTTAAATAAAACTTTCACTCTGTTTACATCCGACCTAACCTCAACTTTGTGTTTCGCGGTTAGAACGGTTTGGTCAGTTGTCGGCTATCAATTCAGTAATTTTTGGTTATGATGACCTGCGTGGAGTCCTCGTCGAAGTCTTGAGATGAACTGGTGATCTTA
The DNA here is from genome assembly GCA_034769895.1 of Magicicada septendecula. NCBI lineage: Eukaryota > Metazoa > Arthropoda > Insecta > Hemiptera > Cicadidae > Magicicada > Magicicada septendecula. Next base: position 203,436,983 of record CM068375.1, on the reverse strand, counting down.
CCTGTGTCAAGATCCCGTACCTAATAATTAATAACGGCTCTTGATTGGTCAATTGTTGTAATTTCCGTGTACTTTCGGTATCACTCGGCAAAATAGACGCTTTCTTGACGTCATCTAACTGGGTTCGAGGCTATGAATTTTTGGTTCCCCATTGTACCCCCACGGGCTTGTAATTAATTATTTTTTTATACTTTAAAAAGTTCATTTATAAATACCCTAATCCTTTTTTCATTACTCCCATCGGTTTTGTCTTTTTATCACGAGTATTTCGGTTACCCACACCAAATAGTTTTGATAGGGATTAACAAAATAAATTTCTTACTATTTCTTACGATCTATTTACATATCTTATTTTCTACCTTATTATATTTATAATATTCATTCTTTGAGAAATTCTTGTCATTTTTATTTAGTTATTAATTATCACCCTTTCTCATTAAAGTTTTAGGCGGTAATTCGTTAAAATTGTCACTATTCGTTTAGGCCTACTTCAATATTTTTTCTATGTCTTTATCTTCTTCTTATATTAAGGATTCTTATATTTATTACATTATTATTCTTCACTTTTGTTCTTTGTGATAGCTTATCATTATTGCACAGTAGTCTTTTACATCACTATTTAACTATTATTCATAACAATTTTATTACTTTTGGCTAGACACTTGGTCTATGGCCTTGCTAATCGTTTATTAGTTATTTTATAAGATTATGGGTTTGTAAACCATATTTGTTGTGGCCTATTTATACTGAACTAATCATTACCACTTCTGATTATCTCAGTATTAGCTAGTATTGTCTTAATTTATTTTATTTACATTTTTCCTCTGACTATCATTCAGTGTTATTTTTTGGGTGTTACATTTTTTCTTATCTGATATTCCACCTTCATCTTTTGACTAGGTTTAGTTTGTATCAGATTTATTACAGTAATGTTAATGCTTGGCAATGTTTAGTTCTGCTCTGGTATTTTGACATCTGTTGGGCTCTATCTAAAACTTCCTGCATCTAGTATCAGCTATGAGTTACATATAATATACATCATTATTATTACTTTTATGGCAATAAACATTGATTTGCCTTACATTAATAGTATTATATCTCAGTTAATATCATGGACTGAGTCCCTACTCTTTTATCATCGTTTTATGTATGATTTTTTTATTGTTCAAGGTACCCATACTATGTTGTACTCTTGATCATGTTAATTTACACTTATACTTATAGTTCCTTTATATTATTACTTTTTGTAACTGGAATGCTCCTTATAGTCTCTATTTTGCTTACACTACAATACATTCTAGTTTAAGATCATTCCAGTCATTGTTTTTTTACAATTCTATTGGAAACCTGTTGGCCAGTTTAGGTTATGTCCTCACTTGGATCCCCAACAATGGCTGAACCTTAGATTTTGTTTTTTACATATTGCATACATTCTTTACATTTACTTAATGCTGATTTTTATTGTTTATAGTTACATTTGTCTTTTTTGTTACTATCTCAACCTTAATGTTGATTAATAGTTGTCTCTTATAATTTTATCTCTACTTTACAATTTTAGCTAGTCTTTTGAACATCATTTAGTGGTCATTTTTATACCTTATTAATTTATACATTTACCACTCTTATATCCACTCTCCCTCTTATTTTCTATTATCAATGTTTTACCTTTGAGTTCTGGTTGTACCGTCAAGTCATTGAAGTTATTTTATTAATAGTTTTATGTCAGTATCAAGTCACAGCCTAGGGTTTTAAATCAACTTTTAAATTACTTCTATTTTCTTTATCATTAATAATACTTTATATTCTCATGGTTTATTTTATTCTTGTCATTATTAGTTCCTTCTTGTATCTGATTTGATTTTATTTGCCCTAGTCGCACTGATTCTTTTATCCTCCTTAATAAATCTCTTCTTGTTATGGGTGTTGTAGTCTTCTTCTCACTGTCTGATCTATTGGGTATTTGGGTCAACGTTGTCTTGTCTTTAGTCGTGTCTTCGTTTCTTCTGTAATACATTACTTATTAATTATAACTTATTTTATTCCCTTATTTTAATCATAATTCGTCCTATGTTCCTGTCTACATGTTCTTCTTTTGCTGTTTATTTTGCTTTGGATAGTTTATAACCCGTTTGTTTTACATTGGGTTTTGGGTTGGTTATATGTACCGTTGCAATATCTGTATAAATAATAATGTGATTAGCGGTCGAATTTTATGTAAACCACTTCTAATAACGTTATTCTTCGTTTAGTTCAACTGCACCCTTGAAATTATTTAAACCGTTGTCCCCTTGCCGATTTGCGGCGGTTCATTACAGAGTCGGCCGACTTTTTGCCACATCAATACCTGATAAAAATTAAAAAGAGTCGCTTTATTGACAACTCTGACTGGTGCTTTAAAAAATTATGATCTTTAATAATAAGCTTTAAGTCAGCGAAATTTGTTTCGTACGGTGTTGTTTGATATCGTTTAATTCTCGGCTTCTGAAACATCGATGAGGGTTGATCTGTTTACCTGAAGAAAGTTATACTGTTTTTACCATTATCGTCACTATCATCGATATACTGCAAATAGCACAACTACTGATAGTTATCACAACAACATCTACTATTAGCACTACTACTACTACTACTACTACTACTACTACTACTACTACTACTACTACTAATTCTGTTACTTGTTTTCGTATATGATTGTTATATCCTTCATGTTCATAGCGATTGAAAGACTTTTAAATGGTACTAATAAAGTGTGATAGCCTAATAGCAGGACTGGCGATAATGCGTTTCTTCATAACGTTTTAACTTATTTTGCTAATAAACGTAAGGAACGGTATTATAGCCTCTTAATGTCGTGTTGCAATTAATGGGCCGTGCCGAATTTCATGTAAAAAATGTTTTGAAAATGTGATTATAGACTAAACAGATAACACGCTACGAAAATACAATAACCGAATTAATTTACCACAGTAAAAAGCAGCACAATCTGGTCGCTTGAGACAAAAGTAAAGAATTCTTAATCCACTGTTGTCGAGAGAAAAACAAAAAGAAAGCTCAAGTTTTCCTCTCAAACAAAGATAACACGAGCCGTAACCAAATGAGAAGTAGGATTTTTTGTTACACGGCTTATCTTTTCGTTCTTTAACATGTCCTTATTACGTAATAAAAACTAGTTTATTCTGCACAGAATTAATGCGGGACTGTGTTTGTATATCAGTAGGCATTTAATTTAAAATATGCATCCCCAGGGAGAAAGTTTAAAATTTCAGATACACAAGGCTGGTGCAGTCGCGTCGGCAAAGTCGGGTTTACTGTGGCATGTGTTTTTATCGTTGTATGTTAAAACTGGAAAATTGCCGATTTACAGGAGTGTTTCATTTCCGCCAAGAGCGCTTTTACCCCGCCATCGCCCCCCCCGGAACCGCTTTACTGGCAGGAGTACCAACCACCACGGTGCGCTGTTTCCCTATCTGTGTCAAATTACAAGGGTTCCGCATAGGTCTACTGGGAAAAGTGTTAATTGTCCTAATCTAACGTTTAGTGACCTTTTAAACCCCATCAGGAATTAAACATTTCATCTGATATACGGGCGGCGCACGGCATATTGTAGTCTCTGGTCGTAAAGTATTTTGCGCCATAAAACACAAGAAGCTCACACCTACCTACTACTCCGCTATTGTATTACAGCTCCTCTTGCCTGAGAATAATTTGTTAATTTTCTTGTAACAGAAATTGCTTCACTTAATTCTCTCCAAATTACTGCCTTCAGCTCTTTTTTTTTTTAATTTCGACACTTCTGATGTTTGAATTAATAAAAAAGTTATGTAGTCTAATTATTTTAGTAATCTGTAGTAGTCGTTAAACTCGTATTACAACGTCCTTTCTTCAACACTACGAGTAGCTAAAAATTAATTCAATTTTAAGAGAAGAAAAATCTTAGGGAGAATTAAATTAAAAATAAAACCTTTCAAAAGTAGTAATTTACAGCGCTGATACTAAATAAGTAGGCTAAAGAAATATTTAAACAATGTAACAAATACAGCCTGTACTCAAAACATTTTTGTTTAAATTAAATTCTCTGCAAGACATATTACTTTTTTTTTTTCAGAAACTGTTTTTGAAACATTTACTGAACTGCAATTCACACGTATTTACCAACACTTTAAATATGTGTTATGGGCCATCTCAATCATGGGCCATCGGAAACGGACACAAGAAAACGTTTAGACCCGTTAATCTTTTCTCAAAGTGGGCAAATAAGTTCAAATTTCTCACCACGGTATTGGTATTATACTTCCAATTTATTCAGGTGACTCTAGTGATCTAACTTTCTTAATAAGTAAACAAACCTTGTTCAAGAACTTCATTGCACACACTAATTCGTATTTGAACTAGTCCTTTGTCCACTGTCTTAATTTAGACTCACTTTGTCTCTTCATTATTGGTCTCTTTACTCCCTGTATCCGTGATCCCCGATGTCGTCTTCTTACCTTTTACATTTTTCTGAAACATAAATTTTCTCACATTGTTGTGATTAGACCCATAGTCCAATTGCAATTCTTTTGTACTGCACAATCATAAATATAAATGGTGTCTCAAGTGAGCAGTCAACTGTAAGTTTTAAATGTAATATTTAAAAAGTGTTTGTCTTTACTAAAAAGAAGAAAACGACGACAATAAGAATATCTGGAAGTAAAAGAAATCACAGACAATATAAAATCATATTAAAATTACACACTAATTGTCATAGAAATTTTTTTTTCAATAAATTATCATAACTGCAAGTCAAGAGATCCTTCATGAAGCCGTTCATTTAACGGTACACACCTAGCGCAATTATTAATCTGCGTACTCTCAACTAAGAGAGCTCTCAAATAGTTTCTCCGTGTCGTGAAAGAAAAAATCCCCCTGTTTAATTTCCGTGTAGGGAAACGTGAGTCAATAAACACGGACGAGGCGAATCAACACATGTTAATACTGGAAGTACACGGATTCCGGATACTGTTTGCTGATGACGCCAGCTCATCCGTCACTGTTCCGACAGACGATCTGACAGCTGACTAATGTGTAACACGTTTCGCATCTCTGGTGTTGTTGTTGTTGGAACTCGCGTGGCGTGTCTGTAACATGTGCAACAATAACGTCCTACCCTTATATAGTTAAATTAAATTGCACATCTTCATTGCGTTTTTGAAACATGTCCCTGGGGTCAAAAATCAAAGGTAGATAAATGTAAAAATGTGGAGACAAACGCTTGGACACTTGTATAAACGCTCGAAACCTACCATGCATTCACATTTTGGCTGCTTCTGGTTCTGAGTCGCTGTTATGTCGCTAATAAACGTACATAAGAACATCTTAAACATTCTGTTGCCTTTCACATTTGATAATGCTCTATATGATCTTTCTATAATGAATCTTCTAAAGCACTTGCTTGTCTACTTCACACATTTCTCGATGAATGAAGTCTCATTTATTATCCCTATGTCTCTTTCTTATTATCACCGTCATTCCTAATTCTCGCATTGCTTTCTCTCCTTATATGAGTTAATATGGCGTGGATACGTCTTTAAAGGAAAAGGAAAAGCCACTGTATCACCTACTACAATTTTTCATTATTCAACCGTGTGTTGTGTACCAGCAGTAAGAAACAGGTCTCATTGAACTCAATATTCATGGAACCATAATAAATAGGCCTACTAATATCAATTAAAATGGCACGTGGGAGCAATCTATAATTCACAGTCGTGGCTTGAGATAGACGCGGAGACCTTATGCTCCAACTAGGAGTCAAAGGAACAAGGAGAGACGAGTGTTCATAATCGTTTGGGCACAGTATAATATGTATTTATCACATCTGAACATATAAATACGTGTATCGCGTATGAATTTAGAAATATGTATATGAAACAATAAAATTGTATAAAGGTCAACACGTGTCTGTCAAGTGTACAATCTTTTAGCAAAATTTAATTTCCTTATAAGTAGTAGGCTTCCTGAGTTACAGAAATTGCTCACTATTTTAAACGAAATACATTTATCATTAGGTAAAAATGAAATAAACCAATTTTAATTTCTTAAGGCTTTGAATAAGTTCTTCATATTGAAGCATGACAGATAATCCACACAAATACATTACTCAGTGATCATTAATAAAGCTATAAGATATGGAATATCCAGATGAGAATTAATTAAAATGCACTGTTTAATAATATATTCACAAGAAAGGTTGAATAAAGAAAATTTCTGCAAACAATATAATATAATACAAATTTAAAAACCCAGAAGACTAAAAATGATAATAACAAAATTACCCAGGTAAGATAGAAGCAGGCAATTAATATACCCCGTCAAAGAAACCAGACCAGAAGAAACGAAGGCATACACGGCGAAAAACTACAGAAGAAGGAAGAATAGTCAAAACTACCACTACAGAAGACAGAAGAAAGAAGAATAATTAAAACTACTATTACTGAAGAAAGAAGAACAATCAAAGATACAGAAGACAGAAGAAAGAAGAATAATTAAAACTACTATTACTGAAGAAAGAAGAACTAATTAAAACTACTATTACTGAAGAAGGAAGAACAATTAAAACTCAAAGAAGAAAGAAGAACAACTAAATCTAATGAAGAAAGAAGAACTAGTTAAAACTACTACTACTGAAGAATGAAGAAAGAAGAACAATCAAAGATACAGAAGACAGAAGAAAGAAGAATAATTAAAACTACTATTACTGAAGAAGGAAGAACAATCAAAGCTAAAGAAGAAGGAAGAACAATTAAAACTCAAAGAAGAAAGAAGAACAAACTAAATCTAATGAAGAAAGAAGAACTAGTTAAAACTACTACTACTGAAGAATGAAGAAAGAAGAACAATCAAAGATACAGAAGACAGAAGAAAGAAGAATAATTAAAACTACTATTACTGAAGAAAGAAGAACAATCAAAGATACAGAAGACAGAAGAAAGAAGAATAATTAAAACTACTATTACTGAAGAAAGAAGAACAATCAAAGATACAGAAGACAGAAGAAAGAAGAATAATTAAAACTACTATTACTGAAGAAAGAAGAACAATCAAAGATACAGAAGACAGAAGAAAGAAGAATAATTAAAACTACTATTACTGAGGAAAGAAGAACAATCAAAGATACAGAAGACAGAAGAAAGAAGAATAATTAAAACTACTATTACTGAAGAAAGAAGAACAATCAAAGATACAGAAGACAGAAGAAAGAAGAATAGTTAAAACTACTACTACTGAAGAATGAAGAAAGAAGAACAATCAAAGATACAGAAGACAGAAGAAAGAAGAATAATTAAAACTACTATTACTGAAGAAAGAAGAACTAATTAAAACTACTATTACTGAAGAAGGAAGAACAATTAAAACTACAGAAGAAGGAAGAATAACCAAACTCAAGAAGAAAGAAGAATAATTAAGACGACCCATATAAAACAAAAACTCCATAGGGAAAGAACCCCCAAAAAACCCCAAAATCAATGAATGCCCAAAAAAGAAAGTATAACACAATAAAAAACCATATCACTGTAAAACTGACAAAAAACTAAAAGTGTTAGCTGTAGTAAATATTAGTGCATTCAAAAAGTTATTGTGTAATGTGCATAAACAAATCTTCACAGTTCCCCCATGGTTGAATATTTCATATTAAAAACTAGAAAAAGACTAGTAAATATAGTAATAATTTACCATGGAAAGGTGTAAGTGATCAAATTATAACTAATAAACTTTAAGAAAGGTGCATGAGTAGCAGTACAAAGTAACAAACTTTAAGTTTTGTGAACAGTGCCTACTTTGATAATGAAGTAGTAATTTTACTAATAAAAAGCTACTAAAACTGTATGAACATTCCATAGAATGGAATATAACTTAGATAGCCAGGGTTATACTTTAAGAGGGGGCATAAATCTTATTAAATGGGGAATTACAGAACTAACTGTTTATGATGGAGTAGTAGAAGGTATTAACAATTATATATGGATCCAAATGTGGGGTTCTAATTAAATATAGCATTTAGATAAGTAAGGGTTAGTCATAAGAAATACTAGTATTATAATTGTTATTTTATTGTTCATGTTAATTTAGGAATGCATTATCTAAAATTAGATAACATTCCAATGTGGTAGAAATACTTTTTATTATGTTATTAGGTGATATACCAAAACAATGTTATTAAGAACACCAGTTTTATATATCTGGGTGTTATATTTTAATTGTATAATCTATAATTACTGTTATGCCAGATCAGAGAACTAATTTTTAATCAAATATATCAGAGTCAGAAGTCAGAGAAGGAAATAAAATAATTACATTAGTAAAACATTCTGCAAATAGCCACAATTCAAATCTAGGCAATATAATAAAGTTAAAATGCAGAATAATTAATAAACCTAATCTTATAAACCAGTCAAACTGACAATATTTAGGCAAGATACACCCAACATATTAAATACTATTTAAATAAGGCTTTCTAAAGATATGGTCATTCTATGAGTAAAATTATTTATTTGTATAATGAAATACCATTTGAAACTGAAATAGGTTCACTAACTTTATCAGAAGGGGAATCATATACAACTGAATTATATGAAAAAACCATCATTAATATACTAAATTGCAATAAAATAAGTGAGAATTGATAATTATACAAATTTCAGATTTCATAGAATAATAATTATATTAGTTAAAATGGCTATTATTTACATAGAAGACAGGGAAGTATAATTTTAGGCCTACCTCCCAAAAAATTATAAGAAATAATTTTCAGATAAAACTTTGTAATACTAACTTAATTACTATCAAAATAAGTAGAATAGAATAGTGAAAACGAATATGTATTTTATATTTCAAACAGTTAAGTAATAACGAATTTACTTTATAAGCATAGTGCACGAAATTAAAGTGTGTCGGAAATTATGGCAATTTTAAACAATGTCTTTTTAATATTAAATTGGCTAAGACGTTTCGGATGACGAAGGAAATCCACGCAGTTCATTATTATACATTGAAGAGCACACTTTACGTGAATATTTTATAAAACCCAACCTTAATGGCGATTACGTATAACTAAAGTTCGGAATCAGTTTTTGTGTAAAAATTAAATTTTAAACTATTCTAATCATTGTGAAGTGGTGAAGTTGCCCTATGAACTACATAACACCTATAAACAGCATCACATATCACTATTTAAACGAAATAACACTGGAATCACACCAAATACCAAGTGAATATTCGAGGTTAAACGGACACACATAAACACCAATTGATCTACTTATTTAACAACATTTTTACACCCAGTGACTTTTCCATCTTACTCCAGTGACATTAAACTATACCCAAGAAGAGATTAAACGAGTACGAAGAGGATTTAATCGCAGAAGGAACATATTTATTCCACAAGTACTTTGTCAATGTTAGAAGGTGAAATCCACGCATGCGCCAGACGGCCACTTTGACTGATCTCATCAACACAACCAGTCGACTGTTTGCTGAACTGTGGTGAATAGAAATTATATATAAACTTTTATTATTACTAATTACCATTCTATTGTTTAATTTTAATACATTTTCAGCATTGTAAGTGTTATACTTTCTGACCCTGACCTTCTCTGGCTTTTTTATAAATAACCGTTAAAAGAACCTATATGTGTATAATACCAATATAAAAGTCATAGATCGACCGGACCTGAGTGAGTCGATACGGCATTATAACATTGTTTTCAATTAAGCAAATTCATTATTTTGTTGAATAAACGCTTGTTATCTAGTGAATTGAATTTGATTTCTTTAATAAAGGAATATAACCATTAATTAATAAAGAAAACTCGACAACCTTTAAAGGCAATATATGCGAATTACAACCTTTCAAGAGGAAGAAGAAGAGAGCTGTTCGCGCCTAATTCAAAGTGGATTGTCTTTTTAATAAATTTAACGAAGGGAAGATCATTACTAGAAGACACACCATACCATACTATTTATAATTACAATCAATAATCTCAATTTATTACTAAATTTTAAGAATATAAACACCTCGAAAACAATTATTTCAGAATTATAAAATTATATCACATTTCAAATTGCTACAACAACAACATACACCAAGAACATTTGATAACAGCATTTTTTAGGAACATTACCAAATCGACGTCTCCCGGAGCGGAACGTCATTACTACACCTACGCACCATAAAAGTCAATCTGGGTAATATTATACCAGAACACCATTACAATTACAATTATATATTACCAAAGTGAAGACCAGCAGAGAGAGCCGAATGAAGACTAGAAGACATCATCTATATTACTACACACAATAGTGAGAGTACAATTCTCATACAACTACACATATTTTTATATTTGTATATTTTGTAATTTACATTTATATTACAAAATTGGCGAACCCAACTTGTGGGGCTTGATTACATCAGAATTTTAGAACACCATAGAACAGTAACACACCGTTATATTACAAAATAGGCTAGCCCAACCAGTGGGGCTTACAGGTGAGCACAATCTACATACATCAACCTTTTATTTATTTTATTATACCCACACAATTTACACATATATATTACAAAATGTACGACCGTTAGCGTTACCGAGAAACGTCAAGAGGACCACCATGTATCGTTTTTTTTTTTTTTTTTTAACTGATAACTGACAACAGTATGTCAAGTGTTTTTCGAAAACATAAATTATAGATTACAATATTTTTGAAAGCGATCTAAATCTTGAATGGTGTGTTCACAAATATACTTTTTTGCCAGTGATTAAAGTACAGAGATCGTATTTGTATAAAATTCCTCATAATTTGATTTTCCACGTAAGCTTTCACAATTTTGTTTTAAATTTTGACTTCCATTTCTGACTCAGTGCCCACTTATACCTGCTCCATTAAACCTTCTGCATTCGTTTCCAGCTCTTTCATCCAGATGCCTCCATGTACTATTTGTCCCCCTTACCCATGATCCATGATTTCCTGGAGTGCTTCATCGTCACTTGGGCCGCTACATATTGAGTCGTTCCTACGTGTATGCTGATATGGCTAAGTGTTTTTAATTCAAAGCTAAAATTTAAAAAAACTTCAGAAAATTGTTTAAAGTTATTAAACTTTAGTTTAATAAAGACGAATTTTACCAAGGCAAAATACAAAAATGTGCTAAAGTGAAGATAAATAAAATCTGTGAAATGTAAAATGTAGAGTGCAAAATTATAGAGACGGAAAGCCTTCGTCCAGAACGAAAAAATTAGTAGATTGGCAACACAGATTGATACTGTCAACAGTTTTTTTCTTGGCCAAAGACCGAATTAAACGAGAACAGACTCTGTCTGTAGTGTATATATAACAGTACATATGTTGCTGTTGTAGTTAATGACCATGTATCAATCTTAGTAGAGTAATCGTATATCTCTGTACTATTTCTGTGACAAGAAAGTAGTTCTAGTTTAGTTAAATTACAATCGTTGTTTTATCTAGCCCATTAAACGCGACCTCGCGTTCTTGTTTCTAAATTTATTTTTCTTTAAAATTTCTCTTCTCTTATTCTACTACATCCACTGATACTATTGGGTTTTCTTGCGTCTCTCCGTCTTTATGTATCTCCTCCGTCTTATTTATAATTCGTGTCTTTTCCTTAATCTATTTTCGTCTTGCGTTTTCTGTTTTCTCGTAATTTTCTTCACGCTCTGTAATCTAGCCTTCTCCTCTTTGTGTTTTTAATTCTCTCCCCATCTCTCATCGAATTTCTTGTACTTTCTGTCTCACATCACCTTCCTATCAACCTTTAACCCTTTCCACTTTCTACTTTCTACCTTTATTACACACTTATCCTATATTTATCCTTCTACGATTTTCTTTCCTTGACTTCTCTGCTCACGTAACACACACGAACATACACCAGAAATGCCCAGCCAAGAGAATACTTTGTTAAAGTTATTTTCAAACTGTTATCCTAGCAGTTTTACAAACCTACTTTTTGGAGTATCGCATTCGTTAAACCACATGCCGTTTCGCGACGTACTAAGAATACCTTAAAGTTAACTTATTTATACGGTTCCGAATATAGTATTAAATATCGGTATGGAGAGCCACACAAGACTTCCATGTTCTAAGACTTATATTTAAAATCATTTACTTAAATTCGGTTCGATAATTTCTAAAAAAAATCGCCCACCCTCAAACTATTTTCACTATTTATACTTTTTTGTTATTATGGGGTAGTCGTTAAATATAATGTTATTTTCAAGTCACTTTATCTATAAAAATTCGGTACTTTATTCTTATAAAGGAACTGAACTACGCAGATAATCATCCCTGCACTTATTTATTAAAATTAAGTACTTTATTCTTATTAAAACACAAAACAATGCAGGTAAACTACCCCTTCCTCCTAACCAAACAACCTGGTTGCCTGGTAACAAAATTATTTTATTTCTAACAATTGCTATTGTTTGAAAAAGTTTAAATGAATTTTACTTCCATGTTCCATAAGGAAATGGAAGTATGGTCATGGCGAAAAAAATCGTGTTCGAGATAACGGCTGATTATGATTGTACTACCCTCAAAACATGAAGAAAAGTCATGTTTCGAAAATTGTGTGTGTGTGTGTGTGTGTGTGTGTGTGTGTGTCTGTCTGTCTGTCTGTCTGTCTGTCTGTCTGTCTGTCTGTCTGTCTGTCTGTCTGTCTGTCTGTCTGTCTGTCTGTCTGTCTGTCTGTCTGTCTGTCTGTCTGTCTGTCTGTGTAGAATTTTTTCTATGGCAAACGATAACAGCCCCAAATTCAAACAGAATCAATTAGTTTTTGCATACAGCCCTGAGTTGTAGAGTACTCAAGGACTGTTGTTTTTGGTGAAGATCGGTTTAGGAAAAGGGGTAGTTTACCTGCAACGTTTTATGTTTTAACAAGGGTAATTTTTTCTATGACGAACGATAACTGCCGCTCATTTAAACAGAATCAAATAATTTTGTGCATACATCCTTCAATTGTAGAGGGCTCAAGGCCTTTTGATTTTGGTGAAGGTCGGTTCAGGGAAAGGGGTAGTTTACCAGCAACGTTTTAGGTTTTAAGAAGGGTAATTTTTTCTATGACGAACGATAACTGCCGTAAATTCAAATAGAATAAAATGATGTTTTGCAAACGTTCCTCAGTTGTAGCCTCAAGGCCTGTTGATTTTGGTAACGATCGGTTAAGGGAAAGGGGTAGTTTACCTGCAACGTTTTATGTTTTAACAAGTGTAATTTTTTCTATGACGAACGATAACTGCCGCACATTCAAACAGAATCAAATATTTTTTGCATATGTGCCTGAGTTGTAGAGGACTCAATGCCTATTGATTTTGGTGAAGATTGGTTACGGGGAAAGGATAGTTTACCTGCAACATTTTATGTTTTAACAAGATTAAAGTACTTAAATTTGTAAATAAAGTATCCTGATAAGAAGATCATAATAATCTACTGTAGAAACGTAGATGAAATATTTATAAATGAAGAGGCTAGTTGAACGGGGTGGGGGTAATTTTCTATAAATGAAAACTATAGTTGAAGGGGGAGGGGATAATTTTTTATATGTGTACTACGTTATCGGCAACAAAGAAGTATTTTGTTGTTAAAATTCCTTCCCGAGCTGTTTGGCCGTAGTCCAATGTTTTCTGCAAAACCAGACGTTTCGGCAGTGCCAACGACTTCTAACATCAGTGAAAATCGAGTGCGATAACGTAAGGTGGTATACGGTAGTGACCATAGTACTGTGGTTAAGGCTGAAGCAGTAAGTAGAAAGAAGTAGATTCTATGGAAATATTTCATTTCGAAAATGATTTTAAATATAAATCTTAGAACATGGAAGTCATGTATGGTTCTCCATACCGGTACTTAAGTACTTAACGTAAAATGTTGCAGGTAAACTACCCCTCCCCCTTAACTGATCTTCACCAAAATCAATAGGCCTTGAGTCCTCTACAACTCGGGCACATATGCAAAACATTATTTGATTCTGTTTGAATTTGCGGCAGTTATCGTTCGCCATAGAAAATATTCTACACACAGGCACACAGACACTTTTCGGAAAATGACTTTTCTTCATGTTTTGAGGGTAGTACAATCAGAATCAGCCCTTATCACGAACACAATTTTTTTCGCGATTACCATACTTCCATTTCCTTACGGAACATGAAAGTAAAAAAAATAAAATAATAATAGACCTGACAATCTGACAAAAAGCTTTTAGCTAATCGAGTTTAGCTGCAGTGGATGTGTTCACAGATCCTTTTACGGCTATATGGGCTCTACAATTTAATCATAGTTTAAAATGGCACCATAAACATATTACTAGACAGACACCACTCAGTAGTTGAGTATTTTTCGGTATAACCTCGCATTCGTTAACTTGTTAACTTCGGCAATTTGTTCATCTTTCATTATACTAGGCCTATATATACCCTAAACACTGCCTTCAGTCGGATGATTATTAATTATTCTAAGTGACTTACCTCCAAATACACAAAACGACTGTTAATGATACACATGATACAGTGTAGTTCAACACTACCACCTACACTTTAATACACATGATACAATTAGTTCAATATTACCACCTACACTTAAACGTAATATAATTAAGATATGTTATTCAGTAACTATTTAGGCGGCCAGTACTCATAAATATCTGTCCAAATTTGTTGAAACAAATCATTGTCTTTGTAGTGATACCTCCGAATGAATTGACAAAGATACGAATTTAGTTAATTCCGGCTACTTCCGCATTCACGCTTGTTGTAACCTTTAACGGCCGCCCATAAGGATTCGATCGTGTCCGTGTGTGCCCCACTTACAGGATCCACAAAATTCTAACTGTGATTGGCCGTCAAATGGAGGAAATTCATTCTTGTCAAGTTTGCTATTCCATCGTACGCTCTCCAGAAATCAGAAATAATGGTTGAATCAGGCTTTTACAGGCTCTAATTGTGTCAAGCAGGGTTTCAGCGGTTCTGTCTGGTACAGTAATTGTGAAAACATTCTTTATCTTCGCAAGAGATACCACCAAACACTCATTGTTGTGGATATACACGGCCGACTTTGATTTTGCATGCTATATATCATGTAAAATATCACTTACTCGTCCGTTAGATTTTTCTGAGAACTACGTAATGTGGACCGATATACCTGTAACAGGTATTTTGGAACGATATTTTTGTGGAACCGATGTAACAGTGACTGAAAAGTTGAAATACCTGTTATTCGTGGCCTCGCTGTTCCGAGTCGAGGGACGCCCCTACGCAACTAATGAATGAATACACAAGTAACAAGTAAACGAATATGTCAAGGCCAAATACTAGGCGTACAAAAATATCACTGGTACGCAAGGAACAACAATTAAAACGAGTATTTCAAATACTAGGGGTATCACCGATACACAAGGAACAACTAGTATTACAAATACTAAGCGTATCACGAGGAACACTAGTATTTTAGGAACAACTAGTATCAAGCGTATTTCGAGTATTTCGAGTACGAACTAGTACGAAGCCACTTTTTGGTGCTGAATACTTCATTCTGAGCAAAGAGACGAAGCTGTTTTTAATAAATGAAAAAATTCATCCTTATGTTACATTTATTCTCGTGTGATATGCAGATTTATAATACAGATAATATGCTAATAAATTATATATTATATAAGTCACCAACTTGGTAAATTTTGAAATAACGAATTATATTGTGTTATAATCTATATAACCTATAGAGTGGCTGATGTTGATAGGTTATATTATACTTTTTATTAATGTGATTTTAACTTCACTACACATCTCACGTAAATGATGAGATTGTTGTAATGGACATTTATGCACTTTATCTAGTCCTGTTTCTTAAATCTTTACTGATCTGATAAGGCTACCCTAAACATAAGGTGTTTTCGTAAATTGTTTCTTTTATCTAAGCTGCTGATTTTGAATTTTTAAATATAAGTATATCACAACCGACTCGGAACACAAAAGTTTTTAATGGTAAAAACGTAAAAGTTTTACCTTATAGCCTGAACCAGTTTACGCTTATTATAAGCTTCGTCGAAGGCTTATTATGAGCATCTATTATGAGGCGGTAGAGATATATTTAGTTAATCAACGGACACGTCATGGACAACAAAATCCAAGAATTTGAATTGTTGTCTCTATCACTTTTCTCACCCTTGACTAATAGTAGTTTCCACTTAGTAAAGAAAGGTTAGGTTATGTTCGCGTACGTTTTATTTTTAAAATTTTGGTGACATGGATCCAAGAAGAAAAACGAATGACGCGTGGAGTTTTTTTGAACCAGTCGGTAACTATATTTCATTGTGCAAGATTTGCAAAACAAGTCTATCATATAAAAGCTAAGTTAGTAATTTAAAAAAACATTTACAAAGAAAGCACCCAACAGTTGCTCTTCCTACTATATCCATCCAAACGGCTGTGCAATCTTTGCCAAGAACAGAAACTTCTTCAGGTGATATATTGCAAATAGGACCAGATGTGAAAGAAAACTTAGTCCAATTTTTGAATCTTCCTCCCATTTTTTAGTCCAGAGAGACCAACCACTTCAAGAGCTACTGACACCTTCCAAAATCAACCGTCTTCATTTCAGTTGCCTGTTCCAACAGATAAAAAACAAATGTCAATATCAACCTACATACCCAAAAAATTAGCAGTATCTGATAAAAACAAAATTGATGAGGCCATAATGAAACTTTTTATTTGGGATCTTCAACCATTTACAGTTGTTGAAGACAGAGGTTTCCGAAATTTGATGAATACTTGTGCCCCTAGTTATCAAATTCCTTCTAGATAGTATTTTGCTAACACACTGTTACCAGCTTCTTATGAAACAAAGGTAAATGAAATGAAAGAATCTATTAAAAAAGATGTACCAAGTGTTTGCTTAACAACTGACGCACATGGTCTTCTTCAACAAATGAAACTTTTAATGCGATTACTGCACATTACATTAATCAGGATTTTGAAATGAAACATATACTATTAGACTGTTCAGTTATGAAAATAAATAAAACATTTCAAAATTTAGCAGAGATGAAATTTTGCGTATTATAAATGAATGGGACTTGTCTAGAAAAATTTAAGAAAGCATTTTGGATGTTATGCTCACACATTAAATTTAATTGTTCATGATAGCCTGTTAATTGTAAATGATATAATCAAAAAATTAAAAACAATTGTGACATTTTTTAAGAGAAGTAATATTGCACATTTAAAACTTACAAAATATCAAGAACAGATAGATGTTCAGCAACCTAAAAAACTTCTGCAAGATATTGTAACACGCTGGAATTCTGTTTACTGTATGCTTAAACGATTTGTTGAACCGGTGGACGCTGTAAAACACTCTCTGGCGTTACTAACGACAGACATAGAAACATTAACAGCTGAAGAATGGGGAATTTGTAAAGAAATTTGTGCTATTCTGCAACCTTGTGATGAGGTAACAAAAGAAATGAGTGGAGAGAAATGTATCACCGCCAGCCAGATAATACCTATAACCCAAGGATTAAAATTATCAATACAACAGGTAAATGTGAAATTAACTAAACCACTTGTCAGAGAAATTGCACTTAAACTTCTAGAAGGAATTTCTGTAAGGTTTGCTAATTTGGAAAAAACCAAAACAATTTCACTTTGCATGATGCTTGCCCTCAGGTACAAACACTACTTTTTTGAAGACAATACTTCTCTAGAAAATACAAAAAATATGCAGCTGAACTAGTATGTTCACAAATTATAAAAAATTCAAGAACCAATACAAGCATTGAAACCAAAGGAAATCTACAACCTAACATAACACAGGAGAAAACAGTTTCAATTTGGAATCATTATAAAAACCAGATAAGGAAAGTTAAATCAATAGGGACACCTTTATCAATGGCTTTACAAGAAGTAGATAAATATCTTCAAGACACACCAATAGAGAGATGCGAAAATCCCTTACTGTTATAACAAAAAGAATGTAGTGGGTGTGTTGTTGTTTGTGTTGTAATCTGTGTCGGGCGTTACCTCCGTGCACTTTTGTTACTTACTCTGTTGACTGGATCCTCTGCAGTGATGTAGTCCTGTAACACAACTTAAAACTATGCTTTTTGTGGGCGCCACTTGGAAACGTTTGTTCCAAGAAAAAAAAATAAATGACTGATAAAATTTTTAAATCTACGAAAAAATTTAAGCAAGTCAGTTTAGCTTGGAAAAATCAGTTAAGTTTAATGATTCTTTAAAAACAACAATCAAATCGTCTGAAGGACTAACATTCATAAAAACAAAAAATTATAAAATTGCAGAGAAAAAATTTTACAAGTTATTATTATTGACAATTTTTTATATATATCCAATCAAGTATCGGCTAGTATAATTCAGATTCTGACTCAGTTGAAAAGCATGAGTTTAATATGTGAAAAAACTTTACTCTCAGGACGTGACTCCTTTGAACTACCAAGACATATCAATTAGATGCCTTACAAGAAAAAACTAAGTGATTTGAAGGTGTATGTGTGGCGTGTAAAGTACAACTGTGTGATAAATGTAACCAGGTAACAAATGACTTTAATTTTGGTAACTCACGTTCCAATGGTCGTTTATTCTCTCACTGGACACTTCCTTCGGGTAGTTTCTCAATCTCGCCTCTTCGGGTGTACACTGAATCTATTTAAAGTCAAATTTTGCGATCATTACTTTTTCCGCACTTTTTGTCAAAACGTTTGGCAGTAGAATCTCGTTCAAACGCCGCCACTACGAATCATCTGTTTAGCGTTGATTCAGAAATCTGCCACCGCAGCGCTGATTCCCATGCAGTGTTGAGGAAGGCTTAGTGTATTGTTTGTTTACGTTCGGGGGAATTATTTGTCACGTTAGTCAGTCAATGCGAACACAGCAGAATTCGTTCTCTATTTAAATGTTTGGTCCCTCCTGGGCCGTCGACGTTCTGGCTGCGTGATTTCTATTAAAATTTGCCGTATCGCTGCTCTATTTCAGCGATACTTTTTGGCGTAGACTCTCGTTGAGGTTAAGTCAGTCGGTTATGTCTATGTACGGGAAAAGCCTTCCTGCCGTGTCTTGTCGATTTCTCGCCTCTTTGGTTTCGCCTTAGCTGCGTTGATCAGTGTTGTGTGAGATGCATCAGTTCTGGAGTTCAATCTTCAAGTGTTTTTGGGTCGAATTTGGTCTCGCTTTTATACTAAATCGGGATGACTGTTTTCATCGACTTCCGGTATATTTGTGTAAAAATTCTTTCTAGATTGTTCGAGAATAAACGAAATGGAATGTCATAGAACAATTTTCACTTCCGTAGAAGCTTTTAGAACGAATTTCTTATTCTTCATACAAAGGATATTTCAAAATTTACACTGGTATTTATCAAACAGTTTCACATTAGTACTCACAATTTGTATGCCATTAATGCATTTAGATTCCTTGTTTTTAACTGAATCTAACGATACTAAATATGATTGGTATCTAATTAACTTAAGTCTAATAAACAATACAATATACAACCCTCACCTTGAGTTGTTGTCATTGAAAACTCAATTTTTATAACAAAAATTGTTGTGGAGTTACAAAGTTCCTTCCACAAGCTGAACATCTACTACTACTACTTTCCTACAACAAAATAAACAAATTTTAACATCAATAAAACACAAATAAATACAATTTTATATGGCCTCTGCTCATGGCCTAGATTCTTGTCAGTTTTCTAATACAATGATTAGTCTTTTTCTTTAATCTATGTATTATTTCACCACTATACACACAGAGTTTATTATTTTGTCTATCTTTTGTGATACCTGGTTACTCTGTACATATATTATATTTATCACAAGATGACATAGCATCATTGATTGTTCTTGAGATGTCATTTTTTATGGTGTGACAAATCTCACTCTAATTAGTTAAATTCTTTTAGAATTGACTTTACTTTCAACTGAGTTTGTTTCTTATTAAGGTATTCTGATGTATTGTACCTTTCTATCTTATTTTTGTTAGTATTATGTAAGTATTTAGCCAGATATGATTATTTTTGTACTGGATGATTGGCTTCAGCCATACATGGTATAAGTAAATATTTTGCTGACTTGACTATTACAATGTTAAAGTTGGTCAGGTATATTAGTATAGTTGATTTATATCATATTACAGCTTTCTAATACAGTTTGGTTGCATTTTGGCAACATTAAATTCATAAAATATACAATATTAGATGCCTATTACATGTTTTTAGTTAACACTGTTTTTGGCTATTTTGACTGCTTTTTATTCATTTGACAGCCTCCTTTATTTAAGATAAATTGTTCACTATTGTCTGCTTGACAATTACATATAGTTTTTATTTAAATCTGATAATAATTAATTTTTCCATGAAATCTTGGTGTATGGTCTCAAATCCAACACATTAATATTTTTTTGTCATTGCAAATATACAATTTTTATTTTAACTTAAACTCTTTCTAATAATGTATTTAAGTCATTTAATACATTTATTTTATTTACATCACATAATATAATAATGGATCATGTCCATTTATTCACAAAAAATAGTTTTTAATACTATATTCATAGTTATAAAACTTAATAATTATTGACTTTATTCTGGTGGATTCTGACATTATTTCTCTCTCTTATAGTGTCTTATGGTTTTTTCACTCTTATTCACTTTAATAATATATATGGGGTTTTGTCTTAGTCATAGTTTGGTCGTTTTTTCAAGTTGATAGAAATAATTATTATACAAAATTACACAATTTTTTGGGACTACTTGGGTTCGATACTGTTCACTTCACTTTCCTCTTATGCTAACTTACTATATAAATGATTTCTTTTTATGGAACGTTCTGTGACGTTACACTGTGGTGGAAAGATCACCAATGTGTATACCCTAATCTTGCACATTTGGTCAGAACTAGATGTAACATGGTTGCAACATCCGTTCCCTGTGAAAGGATATTTTCCAGGGCGGGAATAATTTTATCTGAACGAAGAACACGATTAACATCAAGGAAAGTGTAACAGCTGATATTTTTGAATGCGAATTTAAAATAGTGTTTGAATAACTGAAATCCCAGTATTTTAAAAACAATTCAATTGTTTAATTTTATTTATAATGTGTTAAGTGAAGCAGATTGTAATGTAAATAGGTGTGACATTTCATGACTTGTATATTCTGTGTACATTAGTGAATGAATCTGAAGTTTATCCAGGTATATAATGCATTTAATTTACTTTTGTTGTTGCTTATTATTTATAAGTTTTTATTTATTTATTTATATTTATTTTATTACAGTTGTTTTTTATTATTTTTATTTGTAAAATTCTGTTTATTCTCATTCACTCTTGTGGCTTACTGTTATGTTTTTATTATATGTTTCCGATGTTTTTTTTCACATTATTTGTTGTGGTATTAGGTGTACTCTAAATTATTTCATTGCCCCGAGTTTCGCAACTGATTTGTCTTACCAATTAGTACTGGTTTGTTTACTCCTAGTGAAAAGTTAAATTGGTATTCCCAAAGGGAGATAGGCCTATAAATTCTCTTGTTTCTTATTTTCTTTTAAACAGTAATAGTTTAATAAAGTCACAGTGTAAAGTAACACTGTTAATACTTTTAGTTTCAATTTATTTCTTATAACAAATTATATAGTATAGGTTATATAATATCTTCAAATAAATACATTGCAAGTAGGTTTATTAATATATTAATAGGTTTATCTAGGTGAAAATAAACCTACTTACAGTGTATTTATTTGAAGATATTACATAGGAGACCTGCAGGAAACTCAAAACGAGTTACTTACAAAGGATAATATAGGTTATGTATAATAAGTTTGTAATAACAGTATTTTTTGGAACGGTATTTTCATACCTGTTATTTTAAAATACTAGTTTAGCCCACCTCTAAATGTGAGGTACAGTAACAATAACGCGCCGAGTGTGCCATTTGTTCTATAGGCAATTTCATAAAAGATGAACATTGCTGAATAGTTTGCGAGGTTATATCGAAAAAGACCCATATTACCTTGTGAGGGAAAATAGCCGTTTATAGGCTAGACCGTGTTATTATCCGCGGGTGGAGTCAAACTAAGGACCCACTCAGGTTAACGAGATACGAGTGTAGACGTCTTCCGGCGGTTCAAGAAGAAGTGACATCACACGTAACGTACACTGTTCCGGGAACATTGGTTAACCGACTTGTTTTTAATCTCCTACTTTGCTGTCAATGATTAGTTATAAACGTAATTTATAAATAACTAAAATATTCGAGCTAAAAGGAATAATAAAAACAACACGAGGCAGCCTACAAAATTTGCATGTTGCAGCCTGCAGGTGTATATACCTAATGTATCGTTACACAAACAACACCACTATTGTTCTGTACGCTTCCGCGAATAATTTCTGTTTTACAGGAAACGCTATAGGAATTACAACTTAAAGCACATACGAGTCTGTCGACCTAGCACGTAGCAAACTACAAGACTACCAACTACACCAAAAATATGTCGAAACGTATGGTGTCTCGAAAATTACTTCCCACTTGTGCCAGCTTTTACTGTTACTTGGCCTATTTAATTATTTCAAATTCATAAACATATTAATCATTTTCTTTTACTTTAAATACGAAAAACATTCCTTTCCATTTCGATTTTAACAATGCGATTTATAAAACGATTAAACGACACATAGGCCTACTTATGTTTCCATAGAATGAAAATTATAAGAAGTGTGAGGAAATAGAATCAACGCATGAGAACTTGCATCGAGCACTTACAATATGTACGACGGCAGGAAAATTACAATAAAGACTGACTCTGAAGTGAAAATGAGAAATGTTTAAAGGAAACGTCTGAGCAAGGATTGTAGTTGACGTAGGTAGGCCTATACCATTAACTGAATATAGAAACTACTATACCATTTGTCTTTTAATATATACTGTGTACCAACAGTTGCAAAGCAGTCCCATTAAACTCGTTATCCACTCTCCATACTCATAATAGTTACTAAAATTATATTATATTTTTACCTTACACACGTTTCACTGATTATGTATCAGCATCATCAGAGGTTTATAAATGAGTTGCAGAAATAGTTAATATTTGAAGAATTATTCATAATATTGAAACCTACAAGAAATATTTATGAGTTACTTAGAAAAAAACAAAAACATTAATTACGAACGGCGAAGCGAAGCGAGTTCTCAGTTTTAACTAGACCGTCTGAAATTTGTCTTTCAGCCCGTCTGTCCCTCTATTTATCTTTTAGAGTATGTCTCACAATAACCTTTGAATGTGTCAACCGATTTTCGAAATGTTAGCATGCGTATCAATATTTGCGTCTCACAGACATCCATTGTTTTTGAGATTGATCCCAAAAAAATAGGGGACGAAGGCAAACATTAGAAGAGGCAAAATTTTGAAAAAAATAGTAAAATTCATGCTCGGAATCAAATCTAGAAAATTGAATCAAAACCTGAACATAGTGACCAAAAGCGCGAAATGTTAGGACACTTAGGCCTAAAAGGAATACAAATTATGAAAAAATTGTAAACCTGCGTACCGGTTATTAGGCTAATGAGAATTTTAACCCAAATCAGATGTAGTGTTTACTTTAAATTTTTTTACTTCTGTGGCATTATGAGTCAGAAATGAAAGTCAAAATTTAAAAAAAATTCTAAAAGCCTATGATGCAATTCAAATTATGAGGAATTTTAATCAAATACAATATCTGTGTCTTTAATAAATGACAAACATATTCATAATATTGAAACCTACAAGAAATATTAACGAGTTACTTACAAAAAAAAGATCATTAATTATGAACGGCGAAACGAAGCGAGTTCTCAGTTTTAAATTTGCCTTTCAGCCCGTCTGTCCCTCTATTTATCTTTTAGAGTATGTCTCATGATAACCTTTGAATGTGTCAATCGATTTTCGAAAAAGTTAGCATGCGTATGGATACTTGCACCTCATAGACCCCATTGTTTTTTAGATTGATCCCCAAAAAATAGGGGACGAAGGCAAAACTTTGAAGAGGCAAAATTCTGAAAAATAGCAAAATTCATGCTCGGAATCAAATCTAAGGAAACTTGAATTGAAACCTGAACGTAGAAACCAAAAACTCGAAATTTTAGGACACCTAGGCCAAAAGGAACACAAATTATGAAAAAGTTGCAAAAGTAAATGGAAATTTAACCCAAATCAGATTGTAGTGTTTACCTTAAAATTGTTTCACTTCTGTGGCATCATGAGTCTGAAATGGAAGTCAAAATTTAAAAAAAAAAATTAAAAACCTATGTGGTAAACCAAATTATGAGGAATGTTATACAAATACGATATCTCTGTCTTAAATAATTGACAAACATGTGTTTTAACGCCCGGGGCTGGGGCCTCACAAAGTGAAAGCACCAGTCGTGAGGACAGGATAGCTGTGGGAGTGGCTTGTTATTAAATAAGGCATTTACTTAGATTAACAATATTTCTTTAATTCGTTAGAGTAACTATGTTCGTTAACAAGTTTTATCTTGATGAACAAATGACAATAATGACAATACAAATGAACAAAATAACAATAATTGAAGTGACATATTCTCGTCACAATAATTCTATTGAGTTTTTTCATTAAGACATAATATTATAAAAAAAAAAATTCTTTGTATACTGGCTATTCTTATTAAAACATTATAAAAGCTTTACTAACTATATTTCTGAATTTGGTACGTTACTACTTTAAATTAGGCATAAATGATTAAGATGTCAATTATACATATTTCTTAACAAATTTAGAACACTACTGAGCACTTCTGAGTATAAATAATTCATTATCCAAAATCGATTAATGCTTTAAGTTTGAACAAAGTAAAACAAAACAATGTTGTAATTACGCTTTTGATGTGGCTCCATCGTAGACAGAAGATGTACGGATAGTGCGCAAGGACACCAAAACGTGAACAAGTGAAAAAGAGAGTGAGTGTACTTCCCAGTGCTCTCGTCCGTTTTATACCCTGCATGACGCAAAAAGTCTCTATGAGTTAACGCCCAAAATTCAGCCAAACAGAATTGGACTCTGCACGTGTTTCGAAACTTATCAGGTCACACGAGAGGACAATTTGACATTGATTTTTGTGAAACCACCACATACAATTGAATTGAAACCACTCACTACACGTGCCACGATAAAAATGGGCAGCACACTTCCTCACAATCGCTCAGTTTGTTCCTTAAAATAATTCTTAAAATAAAATAAAATAATACATTGAGTAGTTTGAGTATGAGCAGAATCCTCTTTTACAATTATATATATATATATATATATATATATATATATATATATATATATATATAATCATACCGTGGAGTGTGCTGGGCACAACACATGTATATTGTTACTAAACCTTTATCCGAGTTCCGATCTTATCATATACCTTATATATAATTATATCTTAAACTCCACTGTTGTGAGCCAATTTGTAAACCAATTATGTTTTTTTTTATTTAATAAATGTTTTGTTATTATTTAAATTGATTGTCTTGTGTTTATTTAATATTTATGAAGAGATAAGTGGTCTCTCTTAAGCACCGCAATGTCAGGTTATTTGTGAAGAAATAATATTTTTTTAATTGGTGATATTAATCAAATATTAAGAATATCTCAATATTATATAATAATTTAGTACATTCTGAAATAATAACGTTCAACACCAGTTGATTTATTGGGTAATTCTATGGTTATTATTCAGGCCTAGTCTGCATCAAGTGTTGAGAGAGGAGAGTAAAATCCTTAAATAAGTTTCTCTTCTCTTGGAATTCAACAGCTGTCCGCGGGCTAGCGCTGTGGTTCACAGTCAGCTGGTTATTGTAGGTTAGTTGTCCCGCTTACTGTACTTCTCACGTTACTCTCTCTATAAATTACAACTCATTCAACATGCACTAAATATTATACAAATAATAAGAAATCGCCAATTTCAAGAATAATTCTTTATTTTATATTTTTTCTTTGAAAACAAATGTTCTTCCTTCACTAAGATACAAAAATCGATCGTACTGGAATGAATCGATTAATTATCGAATTCAGGTTTATATATTACTTTTATTTATTATTGTTTTTCTTAAACACAGGGTATGAAGGTTCTTTTGACTATTAGTAAGGTCAGAAAATGCAAAAATAGGACTACAAGGTATTACAATCTATTACTAAATTTTTATTAATTAATATTTAAAATAAGTAGAGTTTACCGTCCGATGACATAGTTACTTGTAATGGCCGTGCCCAGATAACCTCGTACTTCGAGATGGTTGATCAACGCCAAGATACAGATGTATAAATCCTCGCCAGTCTTCACTCCAGTTTCGAAATAAAGTTTGGTGTCTTGGTCCTGGGATGATGCAGAAATGCCAATTCTTACTCTTCGCCAATGTCCAGTTCTTGTGGTTACGGGTTCCACTGTATTTTGTGTCGGAATATGTTTTCTCTATCGAGTCATGAAAAGTGAGGTTCAAGTACAATTTTAATTTCTTCTTTCGTCCTTTAGAATACTGGATTACTTTAATTCATTCAGATAGTTATTTATCTTCATTTGTCTATTATTTACATTTAATGATTACTCCTTTTACTGGGTTTAATTGGTAAAGTTCTTCCTTTAGACTTTCGTCAATTTTAATTGATAGGCTTAATTGTAATCTTTTATATATGACCGTCAAAATTCAGCGAGCTCTCCTTTTGTTAGGTATTATTTAATTTTGTTGACTCATTAATTTATTCTATAAAATTTTCTCATTTTTTCTAGGTTCATTAAAACTAAACTGTCCTCATTCATGGATAACAATTCAATAATCGAATAAACAAATTTTATTCCATTTTGTCGTCCTTGACAACCAGTCTTTGTTCTCTTATTGGATAATATTTATAATCCTAGAACCATAATTAAACAATGTTCTTACACTTAATAAAATACTCCCTTACTAAAGTTAAATTATATCATATTAAGCCTTTACATATTTTTTGTTATTAAATTATATACATTTTGCTATCGTTTCCTCTTAATCTACTTAGTCTAACAAGTACCATTTTCTCATTACAAAATACCAATTTTAGGCATAATTGTTCTATTACATTTTAAGATTTTATTTTAATTTAAGTTACTTATCTGCTATCAATAACTACTATTGATTTCTCCTAACTTATTATATTACACTTAGTGTTTTTACAAATTTTGTTACCTAACTTTTCTGACCTGACTTCCTATACAATGTCACTGGTTTATGGCCTATCATTACATTTTTATCTCATTCTGATTTTAATTTATTATCACCTATATTAGTATAGAACCCTTCATTTGTTTATAACGTAATTACAATAAACCCTTTGGTATCTTATTAACAATTATTGCCTTTCTGGCCAAGTTTACAATTATAATCCACATACTAAATAAGTACATGTATACAAAGTATTTAATCTTAGAAAGTTTAACACCATATATTTGTTAACATAAAACTGAAATTAACATCAGTTAATTGATATTCTCTTAAAACAATTGCTTCACCTGCTACATACAAAAAACCACATAAATACCATGATAATAAAACAACATGATAAAACATAATAACATGCACATTTTTATAAAATAAATTATGCACTAGTTAATTAGTCTCCTCTCAGTTAATTCATTCATTATTCTAAAACTGTCTATGTTATGTTTCACATTACTTGTCACTATGTTTATCGTTTATCCTTTTCACTGAACACTTAATAGTTTGTATTTATAAACATTCTTATTTTTTCTTTTACCTTGTATTCTTATTTGGGGATTATTTATTCTTTTAATAATGGTTTACTTTTCTGACCTTTTATTACTACGGACAATTATTATTTTTTTATTTTTTAGTTTGAGAATTATAAATTTTTTATGTAACGTAGGGGACCATATTTTCGTTACGTTACAATATTTATCAACACCCCTTCCAAGATTTAGACCGTTTCAAAAATATTGTAATATATGTTTTCAAAACAAACTTTACATATACTGTTGACAGTTAACAAAAAAAAAATGTTAACACAGAAATGATGTATAGTCACCTCCTCGTGACGTTTCCCGGTAACGCTAACGGTCGTACATACGAAGGACTTACTCAGAGCCTTAAAAAATTAAAATTGGTTTATTTAATTTTTATCTAATAATAAATGTATTCCGTTTAAAATAGTGAGATATTTCTGTAACTCAGGGAGCTTACTACTTCTAAGTAAATTATTTTTTGCTTGTTCTGCCAGGACAGAGATAAGGTAAAAGATTGTACACTTGACAGACACGTGTTGACCTTTATAAAATGTTATTGTTTCAAATATATATTTATAAGGTTATACGTGATACACGTATTTACATGTTCAGATGTGAAAAATACATATTAGACTGTGCCAAAAGCATTATGAATAATCCTCTAACTTTGTTCCTTTGACTCCCAGCTGGAGCATAAGGCCTCCGCGTCTATCTTAAGCCACGACCCTTGATTGCTCCCACGTGCCATTTATAGCTTCCGGTATATTATGAAAAATTAGTAGGCCGATTTATAACGGTGCTATGAATATTGAGTGTCGATATGACCTGTTTCTTACTGCTGTTTGAATAAAGAAAAATTGTAGTAGGTGATATAGTGGTTTTTCCTTTTCCTTTAAACGCGTATCCACGCCATATTAACTCATATCGGGGGAAATTCAGGAAGAAATACGAGAATTAAGGACGGCCGGTGATAATAAAAGAGAGACAAAGGGGTAATAAAAGGGACGGCGCTCATTGAGAAAATGCGTGAGGAAGACAAGCAAGTGTCTGTGTCGATCACTGTCACTGTGTGTCCTTTAACTTAATTGAGACGGATTTGGCTGGATCGTGAATAATTTGGACGTCTGGGAGGAATTCCGTTCTGGAAATAGATCGGAAACAAAGGACTGATGAAGATTTGATTTTGTAGTGTAAACATCTAACTGCTACTGCGAACAGTTATTGATTACACAAACGAGTTAATTCCGTTTGGCTTCCAGCCAGCTTCGAGGATCCGATTTTATAGGCTAATGTTTTGTCACAAAAAAAGTTTTTGGCACGGGTTGCGTTGTAGTTCATTAGGGCACAAAAAATGTCTGTAATTATCTGGGTTAATTTTTTGTCCGTAATTTTTGTCCATTACGAATTCTCAACACAGCTTTTTTATACAGTTTTCGTCCTGTAAATTGATAATTCTGGTGTCCAAAACCAATTCCAGTTGAGAAGTTCTTAAATAATTCAATAATTCTCTAACGCATATTAAAGGGTTAATTGGCCGTTTGTTAAGCTCTTTTTCCATGTTACATCCTATACGTGAAGTAGACTGTATCCATATACAGTCTGTATTAGCGTATGGAAAAATAATTAAATACCGTATGTATTCTGTATCCGTAAATTAATGTACATGCTAAAAAAAGAACAGTGTGAAATCTGCTTAACTTTTATAAGACTGGGTAGAATATACTGGAGGCCTATACATAAGTAATTTAAAAATCAACAACAGTTGGTATGTAAAGAAATAACATGGTTTACATTGATAAGTTATGTCTTGAATTTAGCTGTGTGTGTGTTGAAATTTCGGTAGACTTTGTATATTTTGAGATTTTTTAAAGTAAATGTCGTTTTATGAAATTAACTTAAAAGATAATTTATATGACAGTACAAATTATATACGATAATTGTGCGTACTTATGTAGTTACATTGTAAGTAAGTACAAATTACTTGATCACAACGAGTTATTTAAAACATTTTAAATATCAACATTAATATTATCAATCATTTAGTTAATTACACTAATTGACACAAATAAAGATAAGTCAGATAGAATCTCAATGACTAAGGTCACCTCAGAACCCTGTTGGCTGTTTCAGAGAAACTTAAACTCGACACTGCAAAAGCTCGGTTATGAACATAATTGGTATTCATTTACCAGGATAACTCAGACCAATGAAATGGATTTTTTGATACCATAAAATCCACATTTTTGAAAGCCAGAAACGACAAAACGGTAACGACCAGCAAAGGTGAGACGGCTTCTTCAAAACGACACCACGGTTAGTTAACGTGGCCGTCCATACGACGTCTATGGAATTCCAGAACAGAATGAATGTTATCTACATATTTTATAGTACAAGGTAAAAATATGTTGCAATATTATTTTTTTACAATGAGTTCAACATTATAAACATAGCCTGAAATTGGCTGGATACAGTTTCCAGATTTTAGTTAGCGACTCTTACTATTGTTACGACATCACAGAACAGCCTACGTGTTTGTCGAATGTTCCAGGAGAATCTCGCTCTAATGTGTGTGGCATACGTGATTCTCGACGCATTCGCGAGACTTTTCTGGAAGCCGCCAGCCGCGCAGACTGTGTCAAGGCCGCAATTAATTACGTCGTAGTTTAGAGATAAGGCGTAGTTTGGAATCTTCTGGTCTGTGCGCGGATGTATAACTACCAGGCGGCAGCGGGCTTAGTTTTCAGTTATAGTTGCGATATATTTACAGTGCGGTCCGAGTTATTATCGGGCGATATTACTGTGTGCGTTCAAGTGGTTATTAGTGAAGTGTTGTGTTTAATAATCGGGCGGGACAATTGTAATACAATTGTGTTTTAATATTAGTTGACATTTTATTGCGTGTGAACAATTTTTATTTGATTTGTTGTAAGAGACTGTGTTGTTAATTATGAACTGTTTAACTGTGAAAATGAAAGCTGGTGATTAGTGACTTAATTGGTGTCTTGTATTTTGTTTTCCACTGTACCTACGACGATCAAGTAGACCGTCGTAACACTATCTTCGAGTTTTACACATGTTGTTACCGATTCAAGTATTGCAACTATTGTAATAATCAATTTTCATCCATGTCTATCAATGATACTACTCCTCTGGCGCAAGACTTTATGAAATAATTTCTTAATGAGCTAAAGAGTATTCTATATCCTTCGCATTCTGTAGGTAACATTTTGTTAGGAATAATATTCTTGTAGGTAATTTTGTTTGGATCAGGTGTGTCGTTTGGTTACGATCATCGCCCATCATGAATTACGCCCATATAGCCGTTTGTACCCTGCAGCAGTGATAAAGCTCGCACCGCACTACCGCCAGAGAGACACCACGTGCGTGACGAGCTTCACGGCCAGCAGAAGTGTTTCTGTACGTTCAAGTGTAGACGTAGCGCCGATACTGACTAAGACCCGCCTACGTAAGCCAGTCCCTCGATGGCCCAAAGAAGTAGACGGGGTTGGGCTGACTCTACCTTGGAGACAAAACCACAGTACACTATGACGATTAGATGTCATGCACAGGGAGCCTACTACCACTGCCCTATCCTGCCGTTTTTACGCGAATACAGAGATTAATTTCTGTTACCTTGTAGCCTCATTAGAAACAACGACTTCGAAGGAAACCTTACGATAAACCCTTTTGAACTTCTATAAATTAACAGATTTGGCAAACCTTCTCTATGGCTCGGAAACGTGAGTCACGACAAACAGACGTCTTAGAGGATTTCAGACGGGGGAAATGAAGTTACATAGAAATGTCAAGGTATCTGTAAGGAAAAAACGCGTTGAAGATCTATATAGGAGACGCACCAGAGAGTCCGTGAATAATAGTGCAGTCAACGATGGTGCTGCTCACAATCAAACCAAATGTGCAGGGTATGTGCACAGAATGTATCAAAGCCTGCACAGCAAGGAATCCGCAATCACTCTCGCATAGGATAGCCAACACAAGATTGGCTAAAACCAGAACCTAGATGTATTCCCTATTCTGAGTAGTGAAGCCTAAGACGAGATAAGGAGGAACTTCTACTCATACCTAAAACAAAATGTTGATAACTACAATGCACAAATAAATACGACATTTCCGCTGTTGTATTTCTCATATAGCACCCTTCGTTGCTAGCTACAGACAAGGATTCAGTAACAGCAACCAGAAAATTACAAAATAATCCTTACACCTACCGCATGACTTTCTGGGTAGGAGAATAAGAGTGCCCTTCCCAATATTCTGAGCTTTGTATAATTCTGTTTCTAGTTATTATAAATAAAAACTAACAAACAGTTAAATAAGAGACAGTTTCCAAACTTACGGGCAATTCGTCATCGTCTAACTAGTTCACGGCGAAAGCTTTTTCCGGTTTATTCTTATTATTATTTCTTTCGAAGAAATCTGTGAAGAACAATTTTGACAGGTTTGAATTAGGCCTAAATGCCTCGAAATTACCGTTCTGTAAAGTAACATTCTTTTTTACTGACAATTATTACTGAACTTTTAAATTTTACAAAATGCGTTTCATTATACAGGTGGTCTCACTACAGACCTTATATTTTTAAAACTTCACTCTGCACCAAAAAGTTAAGCGCCACTTACGTTAATTATTGCTTAAAGAAGTGACGTATTAAAATCAATGAAAGAAAATCATTACAAGTCACAGTCATCAAACAACGAACTATTGCGACAGTACAATCATATGCTGTACTGTGCATTTAATAGATAAAATAAATATTTAAATTAAATTTATAAGTACGTAATAAATAAGCAGGTTGAAAATAAGTATGAAAGCTAATGAAAGCTAAGTACAGATTGAAAGCTGAGTTTATGTTAAAAATACGGAATGTAGACAGACAGGAACTGACCTGAACACTCACGCGACTGTCGCTGAGAGTGTGTACAGTAGTAAGTGATGTGTGTGAGTGAGGCCAGTTCGAGCATGAAAGTTTGCAATATCACCCTAAATAATTGTCAAATTACAGTTTGTATTTAATTATAAGAAAACCATAAATGGTAGAAAAAATTCAAAGACTCCTAAATATGTATAAAATTAATACCCATGTGTAGTGAGAAAACGGCGTAAAAAGGACGCGCAGTGCGAAATTCAGTGCGATTTTAAGTGCGTAGTAACTACACGGATTATTATATTACGATGGTAATTACGTTGAACATGTGTAATTAAATCATCCATCGTTAGAGCACCCTGTAGTTTACATTAGACTTTGCCATTGGCAGAAATGTGCGAAAATATGAAATTGGACGAGAGTGGGAGAACTGACGCCACTGAACAATTTAAAACAGGCAGAATTCTGTCCCAACAAGAGCTATACGATGCTCGAATATAAATAGGGCACGACAGAAGCCAGCCTTCTTCTCAATCAGTCTTCAGTAGCGGCGGGACGCTCTGTCCAGTATCGACGGGAATTTTTAAATTTTGTTAATTGAACAGTAGATGCGGACGGACGCTATGTTCGTCATAAGTGCAAAACAGTAACTTTTAATCTGTTTCCGAATACGAATATAGAACATACTTTACGATGTCTACACACACAAGCGTCCGTCAGTCAAGACAAGCTACTGTGTTACATCATGCAGAGGAACGCTATGCTGAACAATAGAGGCGTCTGCTAGAACTACAGCAGCAGGTGCAGAGCAACCCTCTCACACTATACTAAATTAACCATATGGGACCGTGATAGACGAGTAACTGGAGGACAACAAGTGGAACCTGGGGACGTGCAGGGAACTCCATCAGAAGAGAACCTACGAATCAACGGAGGACATGAGTATGAGCTACAAAATCGAGGTGACAGATAATCCATTTATAAATTTTAAATGAGAGACTAAAGACATTTAAAATACATTTAAAAGACATTTTGAAATTTAAACATGAATAAGAGTTTATGTAAAATGTAGATAAAGAGGTTCAGAGAATCTGATTTAAATTTAATAAAATGTTCCCTTTGATGTTTAACGATTAATGTAGCCAATTTCAATTTTATTTTAAAGTTTGTAGAGCAATCAATGATTACTATGTATGCAATACATAAATTAACGTAGTTGAAAGTTATATAAAGAAAAAAAAACTGCAGTAAAGCACACTGTCAGACTGAGCAGTGAATTTTAATATTAACAAATAAGTATTTAGAACATAACTTTGTTACAGTAGAATATAAGATTTATTTGATGATAAATGTTTATTAGCCATAAATATTAATTATTGTTCGCTTGAAACGTTCAAATATTTCAATATTTGAACGTTTCAAGCGAACAATAATTAATATTTATGGCTGAGTAAGTGAGAGTTTTAAACAAGCTTGTGGTTTATAAATAAAAATTACGAAAACTCGTTACAATTCAATCAATGACTTCTCTTATTACCATTACACCCAAACTCCATTAATTGGTACACTTTACCAGTAATGTTATATAAATTTTGGAACTCCACAAATTAAATTACATTTAAATTTGTAAGTTGTATTGTTGTATAAATTACTCTCCAAATGCGTGCGGCTCCTCAAACACAAATTAAATCACAAATAAATTTGCAACCTGTGTGTTACAGTATATATCCCAAAAATAACACTCAACGGAAAGTTAATACCCAATCCAAGAATACAAGGAATTTACGAATCCACCTCGACGAGGGCCTCACTTGGAGGACTCTCGTCTAGAAAAAGAGCAAACAACTAAAACTTTCAGCAAACATCAGGAAGAAACTCGCAACGAAGTGTGCGAAGATAAAGTAACAATAACCCAATTAACAGACAAACTATAAGTCATTATATTAGTGTGCAAATTGTAATAACTATTAGTAACTAATTATTTTAATACTAAATAAATTTTAAAATCATTTATTCAACTGACAAAGTAATTAGCTATGCAAGCACACGTGGTTTGGAAAGGTCTAGAAACCGAAAGTTCATGTCCACCAACACGTGGTCCATTTTCTAGTAAAATCCAGAACATTTCGTCACGTAAAAATGACGTCATGCGCTTAAATCTATAAAAGCGTGGGTGGGCTGTGAGTTAGTCAAGTCTTTCACAGTCTATAATGAACAGTCTCTATTAGTCTCTAATAAGGTGTCTCCCGGAAGTCAAAGTATATCGTCGAGGGAACGGCTAAATTAGACCACGAAGTCACGGCGCTCGAGATGTTCAACGACTGATGGATGTCAAAGTGGGCTGAATCAGGAGCGACTTTGTCGGACACAACACCCACGAGAAAACCCTGAGATCGACATCCCACTTTAAGAGGACAACGCCTGGTGTGGAAGCAGGTAGCAGGCCCGCGAGATCGCCCGGACTGATCCAACTCAACCCAGCAAATTCAGGAAAGTGGAATTATAAAACTCTTCATAAACTATAAAACAATTAAAGACTCTTTTACACTGCTAACTATCAAATTTTCAAATTATATACATTTTTTAATACATAATTTTCGCATAGCCTATATCTTTTATGTACGAAGAATGAAATTACCAATAAATGTATTTAATCATCCAATCAAAAATTTGTTCTGCAAGTGCAGTCAGCTTCAACCCTGTTACCTTACAATATATTAATTCTTAAAATGTAGGCCTAAATCTGTAGTCTTAAATGAAACAAATGTAGGCCTAAATTTGTAGTCTTAAACTGATATAAAATATATGCATACATTTGCATATATCTGCTAATGTATTTGCATATATTTGCAAATGTCTACAGACTGTTTTCGTCGATTGTCATATTCCACCTTGAAACCCTCTTTAAAACAAAATCGAAAACTCAGAATTCTGACAGTGTACGTTACGAGGTCAGAGTGAGTGAGTGACGAGTGTCTACATGGCGTTTACCAATACCAGTAGGCTTCCAGTCTCAATAGCCAGGAAGTTGGGGGCAATCTAGGCGCAGAACCAGCCTCCTTATACCGTCCTTTTAAAATGATCATGGAATGACATTAACTTACATTACAAGCTACTACATGCCACTAGTATGATAAGTAATAGCAATGCTAACCCTAGTTAGTTAGTTTCGTAATTAGTAATTATCGTCACGGCGGAGCAGGAAACGTTTAAACTACACAACGCAATGACGTGTAAATGGTAGGCTCCAAAACTTCAAAGAAGCTCATACACGAATTGATTATACTCTGACGTTGGCAACGTTCTTTACGCATGACACGTAATGTTCACTATGGAGATTAGCGTAAATAGCGACTTCTTGTATACCTATACAGTTGTGCGTTCTGATTCGTGCTAAGTAACATTTGGTATTTGTTTGTTTTTAACTACCATTAGTAAATTTATTAACATTATGATGGTTATTGTTATGAATACTGCCTTTTGGGTGGTTTTATACTTGCTGAAGAATTGATGAACGAAGTGTAATTTCAATAAAAATTATAAATAAATTTTGTGATTGTTAATTTTCATTGTTAAATTTTATTTGTTAATAAATAATCTGTGGTATAAATTTATTGGTTCCGTAAAAGATTGTTAACCGTGTAACAACAAATTTATTTTACTAAACCTGAAATAATTTTAAAATCTTATTAAAATTGTTAGCTGAAATAGTGAAAGCACAATATTTTGTAACTTACTACTGTGACCTTGGATCACTTTCAGTAACAAAATAAAAATTGTTTGGGCCTGAACTGTGAGTGTACGTACGTGTAAACAAGGGGGATGGGCTTTAATTAACAAAAATGGTTTTGCGTTTTGACATATAAATTGAATTACTTTAAAACGGTTATCGTACTTCTATTAATGTATTTATTCTTATAAACTCCCGGCTTTAAAGCTTTGTCAATTTTTTACTTCGCAAAAAGTTTTTTTTCCACGAACAATTTATTGTACTGATCTCTGTCTCTGTTTCTCTCTGTCTGTCTGTCTCTCTCTATCTCTCTCTCTTTCTCTCCTTCTCTCACAGTTTCTTCCCCTATATGTCTCCTTTCCACTCTGTATCTCTGCCTTTCGTCACCGTCACCTCAACGCGTCGTTAAGTGCCCCGACTCAGTGACAGGGCCACTTGTGTCAGTTGACGTCATTCTCCTCCTACTTCCACTTACGGATGTCAGGCGACAAGGACACGTGACACGAACACGATCGAACCATCATTCCGAAGGAGTTATTTCACGTATGCTCATCACAGATACCTCGAAAATGTAGAGTTTCATTTTTAACGTTATTAGTATAAGAGCATTCGACAAAATTAATGAATATTAACTTTTCTATTTTGAAGCAATATTTGTATCTAAATATTATCTAGAAATGTACATATCTGAAAGTATGGCACCTGTGTATTAATCTTAAACTGAGTACACGGGATAATAATAGGCGGTACCGTAGTGCACTGAAACAAGTCACTACTTTTCTTCTATGCCTTTTCTC
Organism: Magicicada septendecula; assembly: GCA_034769895.1. Lineage (NCBI taxonomy): Eukaryota > Metazoa > Arthropoda > Insecta > Hemiptera > Cicadidae > Magicicada > Magicicada septendecula. The sequence goes on along the minus strand of CM068375.1, from coordinate 203,399,769 downwards.
CTAAGGCAGGCCATTCTACCTGTCTCGTAAACTACTTTGGTGGTAGGAAACAAAGCCAACGAAAACGATTAATAATAATTATTATTATTATTTCTTTTGTTATTATTATTATTATTATCATCATTTTTTAACAAATTAACGCCATTCTCTTATATAGTCAGCATATGTTTACGACAATTCAGAATACGTGTCGTTTTCCAATACGTGTCGAATAAGCTAAAAATCTAGCACCGACAGTCGGAACATAGTGTTACGTAATGCGGAAAAGTGTTACGGAATACGGAACGTTCTACAAGTTCATCGAACGTTCCAGTGGAATCCGGCTGTAATGTGTGTACGTACGTGTTCTCAACGCATTTGCTAGACTGTGCAGAATTCGCGCGGCCGCACGCACTGTGTCAAGGCCGCAATGAATTACGCTCTAATGTTTTCCTTTATTGCTGATGCGTAGTATGTGGAATGTTCTGGGTTTTCGGCGGGGTATAAATACAGCCATTCAGTGACCGTCAAATTAGTTATTATCGGGCGATTACACAGTGAGTTTGAATTTCGAATTATTACAGTGCGGTTCGAAGTATTGTGGCGGAGTGTTATGTGTTTTTATAATTGTGCTGGACAAACGTAATACAATTGTGTTTTATATTAGTTGACATTTCATTGCGTGTGAACAATTTTTTTTTTTATTTTTTGTAAAAGATTATCTTGTTGATTACAAATTGTTTAATTGTGATAATTAAAGCTGGTGATAGTGACTTAATTGGTGTCTTGTTTTTGTTTTCCACTGTTGAGGTAGGGTTGCAATTTCCCCGTTACAAATACACTCAAGCCTCCCTTGTCACATGGATACGTCCGTTTTCGTGTTTGTTAGCAACTATGAGAAATCACAGAAAACAATACCAGTACCATACGACGATCAGTAGACCGTCGTAACAATATGTTGCCCTGAAAAAAATTCGCCTTTCCGAATAAGAATTACAATTATTAGAATACTCGTGTCCGGGTGTGTGCGTTGTCAAAAGTGACTGTAGTGCTACTCATTAAACAAGAGGTGACAAACAATAAACACATTGTCTCCTACTCATGTTGCGATTGCGAATTTATTTTACTCCCCACCGTAGCCGTTATGACAGTTTTGTAACGAAAACAATCAAAATACAATCAGCGGTATGTGGCCGTGAGTCGCTACAACTTTGGTACTGACCCTGGCTGTATCGAGGCGTCAATTATTTCAAACAAAACATAGATAACAATATTTAATTCGACTGCTACCAGCTCACAGTGACTACCAGAGGTTAATGAAGAGTGGTCAGTCGTGGATTTTAATTGAAGTACAGACGAGCGTACATACACAGGGGATTGTTGAGGTAGGGTTGCAATTTCCCCGTTAAAAATACACTCAAGCCTCCCTTGTCACATGCATACGTCCGTTTTCGTGTTTGTTAGCAACTATGAGAAATCACAGAAAACAATTATTTCTTGATGTTGAAACTACATGTGGAGAAAATGATCGTATTCTCAGAAACAAGGCTCCTCGGTAGCAGACAAAATTAAAGTTTTAAAAAGTTATGGCAGTTCCTCTATTATCCTACATAATTGAATTGTGAACCATAGGTAAAACCCAAGCAAGGCAGGCCTGAAAAATGGCATTCGACATTCTCAAGAGGAGTTTCTATTGTGACGTTTTTGTCCTCCTACCTTGTCATCTCTCCACCACCTTCTGTTCACACACTTTCCAGGTTAAATTTGTTTCCTCAATCACTTTTTACATTCAGTTGGGCCTCTCCTATTTTAATATTTGCCTTGGAAAATAAATATTGTAAATTTACAATTTGGCTTTTATATTAACATTTGCACATTTTGGGAGTATAAATTTCAAATCAATGAACAGAATAGGCTATAAGTCGTTAGACAAAAACGCATTTCGATTAATGTCAAGCGACTTACGATCCGCTCTGTATGTTATACCGTCGATGTACTGTACTTTTTAAATTTAAACGATACCAAATTTGTCCTGTAATCCGTGCACTCCTACACGTTATGCGGATTGTGAGAAAGTAGGATTATGTAATATTTCACAGTGAAAGCACAAAGGTATTCAATTAGTCATCGAATGTATTGTTGGAGATGTGGTGATGACTCATCAGATAACTACATGTGAGTAAACAAACGGTATAACCGAGCATCGGCTGGTAAAACAAGAATCTACCAATACATCGTGCAATCGTCTCTCACTTATGAGAAATATCTAACACTGTCTACTTTTAATTTTTGTCAAAGGTAACTTGAGCTGTTTCTTTCTAACAGAGAATGTCTGCTCTTTGAATAGCCGATTAGTTCGCGTCGTATATGTATAGCGATTGTGTGAAAGCGTCTATTATAACTTCAGTCTAGTAGGTTTACTGACTTACTGACTATTTATTATCTGCTGAGTTTGGTGCATAAAATTGATATCTGTAATATTATATGTAGCCTACCTGTATATACCTGTAACAGAATTATTGTAATGCGAATGTAATTTTTTATAAAAGTGTTACTAAAAATTAGAATTAGGCTTTAATAGAAATTGTGACTGTCTATTTCTCTGGTATTTACCAATTCATTCCAGCGAACTAAATGTTACTATCCATGTTACATGTCTCTATACATGTAGGTACATGTGAGACATTAAGCAAATGAAACTCTTCTTAATTGTGAGCGTCCAATACAAAACCGAACATAATGACCTTTAACGGGGGAAGTACTTGCCTACACAAAAAAAAAAGATCTTCTTCGGCCGACATCTGCTCGTTAAGTGAAAATTAACTAGCATCAGTAATAACAAAAAGCTCCTTTTTGGCCATTTTTTAAGAATGTAAGTAGGCAGCCTAGCGTGATCAGCGTGACTAAGCTTCAGTAGCCCACTACTACTCCAGGATGTTATTCTAAGCATTCACACTATACGCACTTGAGTTTACTTGGCGGCTGATAAGCAGAACTTGATAATCTCGCCATTGCGGAATTCGAATACGTGAATTCTAGATAATTACCATACTTCTGGACTACCAGCCTCCCAACTGAAAGAGTGACACAAAAATTACCAGCTGCTTCATTTGTGTTGTAGGCTATTTATTTTGTGTCCAGTCATTCAATCAGTGGACATTCCTTGCACGGCTGGAGATTTTATTTGACGTACACTAGCTGCTACTGAATAGACATTATGAGAATGACAAATTGGACGGCCGGTGTCAATTACATTCTGCGGTGTCCGCAGTTTCCATTAGTGCGGTAATCACATTAACGCAGTCGCCAAGTATCAAATCCATTAATTTAATTAGTTATTGTTTACGTTAATGTACGCTGTGTTTACAGTTACTGTGAATTATGTACAACCTGCAAAGTGTTCATTACGGTATTAAACACATAGTAAACAGAGTTTTGAGTCCGGAGTTCTGTAACCCTTTAAAATTTGGTTAAATAGCATAAAAGTCTATCCATAAAGTACGTCGAATTCTATTAAAAACGTTCTATATCTAATTCCTAGTTGCTGCATGACTATCTAACATTAATAAATTATGAGGTTAATTTGATTCTGATTTTGTAAATTCTTATCAAATAATTTATGAGTTGTCTTTCACTTTGCAGCATCAGTCCGGATGCTGGTGGATGGCTACATTCTGAAGTCGTCGAGTCGTCCTGATCGCACTTTGTTAAATACCTGTGCGTCTTTTAAAGTTTTATTTATGCAGCACTTGACCCAAGAACTCCTTTCAGATGCGCACTCTTCATCCTTTCAGATGAGGTTTTTCCACAGCCTACTGTTACAACGGTCCCATGGATCGTCGCGTTTGAACAGTGGAAACAGAATAATTGAACACAGAGAAATCGCTGTTTACAACTTTAATTGCAGTTTCAATAAACAGAACCAACAATGACCACTCAAATACAACAATTCTTCAAGTTCAAGTACTGTAATAAACAATAAATACCACCTAGTTAAAACGATAGCTATAAATAATTAATTACAGTTGTCCGAAATCACTAATTCATTAAAATCACTAAACCGCACAACTCAACTACTTATCGCTCCGTTTTGCAATCTCAGACCCGCTGCTTCCGAAATGCGCCTTTATACTCAGCCTGTGAGGCGTAGTATGTGACAAAACTGACCTGGATACCAGTAGAATAATCAACCACAATGTGAAAAACTCATCCGGAAAGTGCGCGAGTACTGCATAATCTTGCCTCTTACACAACGCGTGCAAAGCGTCAAGTAGCCACACATATTATCTATCTTCTCACCGTAGCACAAATTTTTTCATGTATTCTCTTAAATATGCAATCATTATTCACCTTTCTTCCCAAGAATGTTTCTGCATTCTATCCATAACACTAAACCTCAAAAGAACAATCGTTTTTTGTACATTATCCTCCATTAACCAGATTCAGAGCAAATGATTTGATGACCATTGTCGTGGGTTGTCACAACGAAAATTGCTGGTGTTAAAAAAGAAAACAGTGAGGATCACGCGAGAATTTTTTGTAATAAACGTCAGTTATAGACTTGTATTCACAACGTCGATAATGTACAAATTTGCCACACTTAAATATTTGTTATAAAAAAAGACAGCACATATTTGTCTTTTAGTATGTCATCGAAACTCGACATCCATAACAGATTTGTAGACCCTGTCTAGGCTCTGAAGTAATCTCTCCAAGTTTCTATCCTTATTTTTCAGTTCACTATATATTCCTTTCGTCCCCATATCACCCAGTAATTTAATTGTCCATTATGCCACACCTCTCGCATTCTCTATAGTTTCCTGCAGAATGTTCAGCAACAAATATTCTCCCTTTATTACAAACAATATTCAGAATATATTCAAACACATCAGGTTATTTTCAAGATGTATTTTCTGTCAAACTTCTTTAAATATTGGTCAATCCGAGAACCGTCTTCTCCCCTATTTACGACTCAAACATTTAAATACCTTTAGAAAAAAGAATGCTCTTCAATATTTCTTTTTTTTTCATGTTCCTGCCCTACAAAATCCTGCACCAAAAATGCAGCCTTTTGCCATTTACTTATTACCTTTAAAATTAATTGATTTTTATGGTCCGTTGTGATTACTATTTCAAACAGTTTTCATTACTTTACATTTTATTTAATAGTTTTTGCTGTAAAAGGTATGATGCGATCTTTTCTACATGCGATAAATTCTGAAAGTCTCTTGTTTACGTTATATTAACAATAAATTTGGTATAAAATTGTGTGGAATTGGCTTCTATTTAAACTGACTAAGGCTGGGTCCAAACCTCTTCTTTCTCAAGGGACTAAAATCAGATCTAAAGAGATGGTAGAGGATCGCTGTATAAATGGAGCAAGACGAAAACAATCATAATTTTCCTGGTTTAATAGAAAATTTGTGACCAAAGTTACAATCGTTAGCTGTAGTTGAAGAAAGTTAAAAATACAAAGTACCGTTGATAATACATACTTTGACCTTAACAATTTCTTCGATAAAACCATGCTGTTACAATCCAGTAAAAAATGAGTGCATACATAGGCCAAATGTAACTTTTTGTAACTTTAGCGACACTCATACAATTCCTTGACACTTCCCTGCCCGAACAATTTCTTGTTGGGCAAAAAGAAGTCGGAAACATGAACACGAGCTAAACATGTGAGTGTAGAGGAAGAAATATCACGAACCGATTAAAATCTGTTCTTCACAGGTTATGACCATTGGATGAACCATACTGGTGGGCGCTTGGAGAGTCCCAAACTGGGAACCGTTTTGCAAATATAAACTGACAACCCTTTAAGTGAGCAAAGCTTTTCCTGCAAAAACACATACCCTCATCTCTCTGAACCACTTCTTTACATTTTGTAGGTGTAGATCACCAGTCTGTAGTTGTCGTATATACGATACATCAAGCCATCTTGTTACTTCCGCGTTTTAAGCAACGTCTAAATAAGAGCTATCCCTGAACAAAGAATAGCTAACACGCTCAACCATAATCTCGCTTTAAGAGAATTCGTCACTTTTCCAAATAATTTCAGCACGGGGAGTAAGAAAAGTAGTTTTATTCAATCATACAGAAAGTAAACTTCCAGATAACGCATTTGTTTGTTCATTATAATTATAAATATTTTTTTTTATTTACTCCTGGAGGGACGTTTGCCTTTTTAGTTTCCACCGTTCGCACTAATAACTGGACGGTGGAGCTGCGTGCGTGCGCGCGTGTGTAGGGGGATTGACAACGACCCTATCCCAACAATCCCCCATATAGGGCTACCTACGCTCTCTGCGCTGCTCCAATTAAAATCTACGCCTGACCACCACCGCTGTTCATTAGCCTTTGCTGGCAGTCACTGTTGGTATTCAAATTACATATTGTTATCTGCGTTTCGTTTGGAATTATTGACGTATTGATAGAATCTCTATACAATGCACAGCCTGCGGTAGCCTGTCAACATGAATAATAACGAAACCTGTTATGAAATAATGAAAACCCAAAACACAAGAATTTCATGCTGCCGGATTAAATTATTATGAAAACGTTTGACTCGCGTAATCACCCCTACGAACTAAAGTAACTAGTACATTTATATAATATATTGTGAGCATTGTGGAATGTACTTTCGTCTTTGTTATAAATACACTGCTCAGTTCACAAAACCGTTAGTCGTTTCCATGGAAATCCGTCCTTAAACTTAAGGCCGTCCTCAGGAGTTATGGTAAAATTAAATTGGTCCTGAAAGTGCAATATAGCTGGAGTACAGCTAGAGAATCTTTTATTTTCACTTGAACATACAATGTATATGATAAGAAAACTAATGGAGTCATTTAAAGACTGAAGTTTGGAAACAAATATTCAGCACAGTGAATAGTGACGAAGGGCAAGAATGCAGGGTTACCAACATGGAACCACAAACGTCAAGTGATTATAATTGTTTGGAGAAAAAATTGACTAGTGGCGGATGAGACTTATAATTATATAATGGTTTTAATTCGTATTTGTTCTACTATAAATAAATTGTTTTTTTTTGTCTTTAGTCACTTGAAAGTTTTCGTAGTATTCTTTTTTGTGGACTTAGATATACGATTGGTTACATTTGTATTATTTAATTTAGAAAAAATGTGAATTTTTTATTGTAAGAGTAATTTAAGTTTGAGTTATAGTTATCTAATGTGATGTAGGCCTACGAAGTTTTGCTTTTCAGACGTCTGGCTTTTAATCGTTTACTACTTAGAGTTATTACAGTATCGATTCTTCGTGGACTCCTCCCTCTTCTGTTAAACAGGACAGTGGGGCTGTGTGTATTTTGCGCGTGCAGAAGGGACGCACTGCGTTACACATTTTCCTATGATTCATTCTCGTTGCGTGCACTCGGCAACCCTTTCGGAATATTCCGAACGCCTCGCCCGCAACCTTTACTACAAACGCCGCGTACACCACTAACACGTTTAACGTCGCGAAATTGTAACATGTGTTGAAGAAATAAAGACGCTGAAAATTTAATTACTCGACTCGTTCGTTACAAGAAAACTCTTCAACATATATAAACAAAAGGACTTGTTATTTGACTATCGATTTACCGATATCGATAAAATATACACACACGTTTGTCAACATTTTGCTGCCCACTTTGTTCACATGCTAACATTTTTATCGGTTATTTAACATTCTCTCGGTTCTCCACCACATTACACCATATGTTTCTCTCGTTCTCTTTTTCTCTTTTCATTTCATCATTATCATCATCATCACCACCACCAACCTCAAGGATTAGGCTCATCCTGAACCTGGTCCGAGACCCACTTCGCTTTCGGCCGTCTTACATCTCTCTTCCCCACTGCTCTATATTCCATTGTTAGCACTGGAATCCTGTCACCCACCCATTCTTCCCAAATGTTCACACCAACTTTTTTGTTGCTCCTTACCTGTTACAACAATGGGACGACTCCAGTTCCGTCCTTATCGACATTCTTCTTTCTATCTAGAATAGTACAACCCAGAGTTCTCCTCATAAACTTCATCTCCCTGTCTGAATCTTTGCTTCGTCTCTTCCTGTCATAACTCTGACTTCATCTTCGTAGATCAAAACTGGTACAGTTACAGTGTTGAAAAACCTTATCTTTGTTTCCTTCTTTGTCTTATTTTTAAGTTATCTGTAAATTGTTCCACAGATATTTCTATATTTGTTTAATTTTTCAACCAGATCAATTTCCGTTTCATATGTAACATAACATCCCAAGTAACTGAAATGCTGGACTCGTTCCATAATCTTTCCATCTATCCATCTTAGTTCCATCTTAGTTCTTTCTGGTTGTTTCCCTCTGAATGCCATTGTTTTAGTCTTGTCCGCTGATATTTGAAAGACATATTCATTTGCTATTCGATTTACTATGTACATTGATTTTTGTAGTTCTTTTCATTTAATTTTGGTACTTATTATTACACTCTCGTGACGACCACTGGTGGTATGACAACCAAGGCAGTCGCCACGATAGACATCTTGTTCTGAGTGCCAACTGCTCTCTGCACGGGGACTGAAGATCGAAAGATCTTTGCAAGCTGACTTCTGATTACTACCTACCGTGCGTTAACACATTATAGGCCTAAGTTAGGCGTGTTAGGGTCAGGAGAAGTTTGATTCAAGCCTCACCTTGAATCAAACAGATTGACATTAAGCGTAGCGTCAAATAAACGGATGCCATAAGAACAAGCAGACCTTTTGTAAAACTTTGGGGGCAGGGCTTTTGTGATACAACTCAGTCGTGTTGGGGCTAGATGGTGGCCTGCTTAGGGTTCAGTCTATAAGGCCTAAGGCATGAAGTAAAAAACAATAAGTATATAACAAAAATACTTGACCACCTAATCCCATCGAGGCTAATGTTGATTACGTAATGCAATGTGATGATCCACAAGTTAATAACTTCAATAATAATGAACTACCTCAGAACGTCGTAGAGTTATCACGACGTCACTGAGTTCCGGCGTCACTAAGTTTATTCGTCGGTCGCTGGTGATATTGACTACAACTTACCTGGCAACAAAGCCTGGTCAGTTGTTTTAAGCAGTTAGTTTCTGCTTTTATTCTTCGTGCGAATTGTTAAAACTAAACTGTGTGTTTAGTTTTATCTAAGATTTAGTAAACTTAATTACACATTGTTTTTGTCTGTTCACACACTATGATGGTTAATTGTATCACGTAGTAGTTAAAGTGGGAGTGGTTGAAAATTATTAATAAAACTGGTGCTTGTTTTACTGGCTCTGGTGTTGTTTTCAGTCTTAATCTCAAATATTGCTATTCACAAAAAATACTAACTTTTAATGAATTTACTCATTCGTACGATCCAGTACGGCCACTGTCATGCACTTATCCATATACTCCACTACGTCTTAGATGAAGTCTGAAGGATGAAAACGGAAAGTTGCCATCTGATTTTGACATTCACTCTGAATAAGAAAAGCTTACAGAAAAATAAATTAATTAAGTTTGCTTGGCTCGAATCAAATTAATATAAATTTGCCGGTATGTTGGGGTGTCGCAGTGACTGGGCATCTCCGACGAAGCTGTGGTTTCTAAAATTCATTGTTTCTTAAAATTTGAAACAGATAATCGCATCGAAATGAAAATTCCTACAATAGTCGCATTAAACACTCATTTCATAACATGTTGCAATTACCCAGTAGTAGGATAGCATAATGTTTCAAGAGAGACCTAATGTCTCAGCTGTTAATACAGTATGCCCGTATATATTTCTTAACTGAGATGTCTATATGTGAAGTAGAAAACAGTCTAAGTAATAATAGTGAAACAAGAATTATGCATAAACCAACGTTTAGTCTTTATGACTTGAACCGTTACCTTAAGTGCAGAGTCAATTATGAAAACGGAAATTGCAATGCAGCGAATTACGTTCGCAACAAGTTAAGGCAGTAGCAGGATTACCCGCGTCTGGCAAACTGCCTGCCCTCACGTACGTAACTAGGACGTTGGCTGGACGTTTGACCTGTCGGCATACATTTGATTAACGGAAGGAAAATCTGTCTTTGCAACGGAGCCAGTCAAAGTGGTTTAAACACTTTCTCCTCTGCCTTATGGCAGGAACGTTTTGCTTGTCATCAATACTTGAATCTCATGAATTAATTTCCAAATTTATTGGTGTTTTAATTTTAAATACTGGTTGCTAATGTACACCATGTACAAGCGTCCTGAAAATAATTAATGCAGAGAATATTCCATTGAATTGTTCATATTTACTAAGATAATTTACTCGTAAAAACAAGATTAATTGATCTTAAATATTAAAACTAGTGGACAGGATTATTCCGATTATCTTTTTAAACGGCGCACTTCACCCGTGTTACCCTACAGACTATTGGCCAACTCATTTTGATTATCACGAAGTCTCTCGCATTATTCAACACGATGTTTTACTACTAACTGTTGGACAACAAATTCAGGACTCTTAAGATTATCCGGTTTCGTACGGAGATGATCAAGAATTAAATGTTTAAACTGAGTTCAACGACTACGTTCATTTTAATTGGATCAAGACTTCGTTTTAATCAGAGCCCGTTACCATTAGGATCTTAGACTGTTTCGCATAAAAAAGATAATGCCTGAATTTGTGCGTTATTGGTCGACGTTTCTAATTAAAAAGGTTTAAAAAAATTTCTCTAAGCATTAAATGTTATACTCAATGAAACATGTGCGCTCTAAAAGGTAGTAAAATTAAAACTGTACAAAAAATAAGTCTTAAATCTAATCGACGGTCTTAAATGTTATTAGTTGAAAGCTCAAAAGTCAAAAAAAATTAATATGAAATTTTAAAAATTTAGTTGGCCCAAGGTTTCATATTTTACTGACGTTTAAGTCAGCCTATCAGTTTTACAAATTACATTTAAATATTGTTACTTTTATGACGGTGTTTAAAGTTGAATAACATCTAAGTCCATAAATTAGATTTAAAAATAACTAGTGATAAATTGATTAATTGATTATTAATACAACAAAATTTATTTATTTTTTTATCTGTTGTAACCTTTTGGTGTGTAATCGGTAGATTGGTCTGCGGCAGTCTTCCATTTGGCTACCTCCTCTGTCCTTCTCTTCATATCAATATGTCTACCGCAACTAACGTCTTCCGTGATTTGCTGCACATGTTATAAACGGGGTTTTCCTCTATATCTCTTTCCTTCCTATAAACTCTCGTGTCTTACAATTAATCCGTCTTTCCTAGATTGTATACCCTTCCACAAGGCATTATGTTATCGTGTTCTTCGAAAAATTTCTTCATTTGCACTCTGTGGCTCCAGCTAACTTGCATCATTCTTCTACAACACCATTGTTCAAATTACATTAATCTCATTTTCACTTCTTTTCATATCGTCCCAGTCACTCCCGCTCTAAACAAATGCCTTCAGTCACTTCTTCCTTGTTATCCATTAACAGTAAACAAACGTTTCTTATTGTTAATGCTAATTTTGCTTTGAAGACGCCTGATTTTATTTCCCTCTTACTTCTTCTATCTTTGTGACTTTGTTTCGTAGGCACATACACTTTTTACAGCCTCCACAGTGCCACTATTCATTATTATCCCTACTGTAGAGGCCTCTTCTTTGTCACTAACCATTACATAGGTTTACCTTTTTTATCCTCACATTGCATTCATTTCCCATGAAATCCTCCATCCTTTTCATTATGACCTTCATTATGATCTGCTTCGCTTTCTGCCATTATAGTAATGTCATCGGCATACCGTATCATGTTTCTTATAGACTTCAACTCATAATATTAGTATGCAACTTAATCGAGTTGGCCGACTTAAATTACAGTACAGGACCAACTATAGTATTACAAATTTTAATTAAATTTGCTTTAATTTAAAAATTATTTCTTCTAAAATTTGTTATTTTACTACCTGTTAGTTTGGCATGCGCTACAAAAAAGATTTTTAGCTAATTTTTATCAATATTTTTCAATGGTTTTAGTTTTCAGTTTTGACATATACGACTAAAAATTACAAAGGGGACTCATGATTTGTCATCTGGAAAGTCTGTCGCTGCTTCTCAATTTGCTGCTGGCCAGAAAGTCGTCCTCGTCCTTCTGAGACTCTTTGGCACTGTGAGCTTTCTTTTGAAGATATGTGTGCGTTGCTGAGTTAGAAAGCAAGATTACCTTTATATCAGTATTTCTAAATATACGCAATGTTGCAATATTCAGGAATAAAATAAAATTACTTATGCTGACGGACTACTATAAAAAGTACACGATCAATAGAATTCGTTTTTCATGTTTGTAGCCCTTCGCGGATACTTTTGGTGAGTCTAACAATTGGATATTCCACGTCTTGGTGTCTTGGAAAAACGGTCATGCTGGTGTTATTGAATGTGCTCATTTTCTGACGAATGTTACCTGGAGAGACATCAAATTTAAGTTTGATTTCTTTGAAGTTGTCAACCACGGATTGATTAGTGCCTAAACAAAAATTGGGGGTGCGTGTACTTATGTACGCGCGTTAGAAGTTATACTTCTTTTAGTATATAATATATAATATAATATATATCTTATTGTATAGTGTTTAAGTGGTTCCATTAAATAAATAACAACGAATAAACAACGACCACAGTTATAATATATATGCATAAAATAAAATTAATATGACTATTATACACTAAAAGGTAAAAATGTAATTCAATTGAATTAATGTAAATTCAGTATTATAATATTTTAGTAGAAAAAATTAATTTGTTTCGGTGACAAAAATTGTGTAACCAAATTTTAATAAGTGTTCAAAAATATTTGAGGTTAATTTTATGTAAGTATTAATTTCAAAAGTCTTGTATATTGTAACAGTACCAAAAATATGGTAGTTACATAATATAAACGAATGTAACGTCAAGTATGAGAAAAACATGGGAATATATCTAGATAAATAAACCTAAGTGTATATAAGTGTGTATCTACAAATATGTTAATAAAAAATCCAACAATGAAGAAGAGAATACTAATGTATCAACGTTAAATACATAATGAAGAAAGAAAATGCCACAAGCACAAAACAAAATATCAGTAAATAGACCCAATAGGATCCAACAGTGAGGGGAATCAACGAAACAAGGATCAACAAGCTCCAACAACAATGGAGATAAATAAAAATAGCAACTACGATGAAAATATAGAATAAAGAAGAAAGAAGAAGGACCAGGAAGAGCACCAAGAAGAAGAAAGAAGATGGACAGAAGTTATAAGGACTCAACATAAACCACATGTACTAAAAACAATGTAAGTGACAAAAGAAATGATTATAAGTGTGACAAGAAAACCAGTGTGAAACATTTAAGAAACCACAAACAATTACAGTGTGAACTTAATACAAATGTGAAACCTGTGAATAACTAACTATTTCAGCTGAATAAACCACACAAACAATTACAGTGATGAAGTTTACAGTGTGAAAAATATGTTAATTTCATGATGAAACAACAAAAATTAAAAATAGTCAAATAAACACAGACAATGAGTGTGACTGATTTAATAAAGTTGTAACCAATACACATGATCATAAGACCACCAGATTAGAACAAAATAGAACAATTATGTTATTGTTCATGAAGAACTGACAACAAATAAAAGACATTTGTTAAGTATCAAACATGACAGGAATTAAATTCCACCATTGACCAGAAAAACATTGTAAATAATACAAGAAAGATTTGTGTTAGTGTTTAAGAAGGAATTGTATAAACATGTGTAACAAATTAGTTAAAGTATTATGTTAATATACCGTAGTGAAGTCAGTTTAGTAGTAGAAAAATACTGCACTAAAACAGATGGTACATTGTTACACAACCCACAAGGAAGAGACCTATTACAACAGAAAATGATACATATTAGTATAAATATCTGATCATCAAATATGTTATCAAATGAGAATTTATTATAAGTAATAATAATAAATATTAAGAGACAATGTAATATAGTGCAAAACAATGTAAATAGAACAAGTCAAACATAATGACACAGAGAATAGCAGAAATGAGAAAAGTATACCAATTTAGTTAAGCAAAGTACAGTATCAAAACCAATATCAATGTTTATAAGAGTATTACCAGTAGTGAGATAAATATCTGATAATACATTGAGAACAGATTCTGAACATGATAAGAACAGTATTATAACTAAATTATTGTAAACCAACTAACCATGTACATATGACCAGAAGTAAGCTGAACCATTGTATAGCTAATTAGTTAAGAAAAATACTGTATCAAATATTAAGAACAGCTTGTTACAATTATTACCAGTAGTAAGAGGAAATCCCAAAGCTACTTTGAGAACAGATAATGACCATAAAAGCAGTCATATTATATACAAACATTTAAAAACCATATGACTATTATGAAGAAGACCAAATGTAAACAAACAATGACCAACCAGTTATTTATGAAAAACAAAGCATATAAACTTGTGTAAATGTAATTGGAAACATTACCAAAAGTTAGAATAATATCTAATGCTACTTTGGGAATCCAAACCAAATAGGACAATAACAATTTAGTTGTTGTATTTAGAAAAAAATAAATGACTATTATGATATGACACAACATGAACAGAGCCATTACTGAAAGATTAGAGAGTTCTGAGCTCATTAAAAGATAACCATTATATATAATAGATTAGGTACTATGTGTGTACACTAATTACAATCATTAAATGATATGATTTATATAAAGAGACCAAAAAATAAGATGAAAAAATTGTATAAGAAACATAGGAGAGGATTGAACTCATGTAAATATTAAATTAACCACAGTCATACATAAATATTATAGTGTAAAATTGTGTAAATAAACATTACTAATAATATTAGATAGTAATATGATCATTTTAAATAAGAAAAATTAGTTCTAAGCATGTTTATGAAAAATCTAACATGGACGCTTAATGACGCCATAACGAGATTTGTGTAGGGAACAGTTATTCCCAAATTGTAAATTAAACCGACTGAGATACAGACTCAAAGTGTTTAAATAAGAAGTGTTTTACTATATTTAAATAAAATCTGGTGTAACGGACTTATAAAAATAAGATACACCAGAAATAACAAATAAAATCGTTATTGTGAAAGTAGTAATGAACGAAAAATAAGCGTTTTGGACTTAGTTTAACAAGCAAAACGCCCTGAATTCATTGATATCAACCAATTAACGATAGGACGTAAGATAAGAAAGTTATGATAGTTTTAAACTTTCCAGTTAAATTTTTGTACCAGTGATGACAAATCGAAGTAATGCTGAGTATCGAAAAACAATAATCAAATTATCAGAATTGAGAAAAGATTTAAATCGCCATTATTAAAATATTAGAAAAATATTTTAATTAATTATAATAATTTAAAATATAATGTTTGGAAATAATTGTTAATGAATACGAGAGTATTTAGTCACTCGTTTGACTAAACGTATTTTTCTTGAATTTTTCTATGTTTTAAAATATACTTTATTAATTTTCTTACAGTCTGAATAAATGTAATTCTGATAATAATATATTAAAAAGTATTATGAATAATATGTTTACATGTATAGTCTAAGAAATATTAGCTAATAAGGAATACTTATCCTTTGTAACAACACCGGTTAATTCTAACCTCAGAAATCGTTACGGTAACTTGATAATTTCAACATTACCGATCTGTTCTCAAGTAACATTCAAATCAAATAGAATTGCTAACAAGAGTTTTTTGAGAAATTTTTCTCTTGTGAATAAATGATTTTTAAAACTAATTATTAAACGAACGTAATACATTTTTAAATACTGTACAAGTCATACAGCTTAATAATAGTAAACTAGTATTAGAGATGCGTGCGCATGCCCGCGTACGATAGTTTCATAAGTACCAGACATATGGTACCAATTTTTGATTTTTTATATTTGTTCGATTATTATTCAGTATTGTTAATTCTATATCATTATTTGTATTACATCTTGTGACTGGTATCATGTTATCTCAAAGAACCTAACGAAATATGGTAACTCACTGAATCAAAGTAACATAACCTATGCAGTTAAATTATTGTACTAACAACAGGTCTGCCAGCCTTGAGGAATTAGACAGAGTCTTATTGAATTTTTATTGTAATCAGTAATTGAAAGGTTGTTAATTATTGTTTTTAATTGTCAAAGATTTTATCACTTATCAAATTGTTAATAAACCTCCAATTTTATTACCACAAAAGGAGTATCATTTCTATTAAAAGTAAATTCATTTATTTTTTTTTTTAATCAGTTCTGACACAGGTGGCGGAAGAATTTAAAAAGATTTAGCATAATTCAGAATATTCATCAGATATTGCTTAATTTACTAATGTGTGTGATGATATATTAACTATTCAATCCGAATATTTTTTTTTGTATTTGAAGTGCATGTATTTCAGAAGGAACGTCACAGAACAGAATTGAAGTATTCAAGTGTGGTAAGTAAGTGAGATACACAACAAAGTGCGCGTACCATATTAAAATAAAAGGAGTGAACTATTACTGCGTACCCATAGAAAACAATACATTAACACCAATAACTTCAACGATTACGATTACATCTTGTGATATACAACATTATCGTAGATACCGGTGCGTGTCTACACCCACACGAACACACCAAACATCAATACTACTATACAATCTATACTTGTAAACTTGTTACTTTACAAGTTGGCGCCCAACGTCTGAGCACGAGTTAAGGGAAATTACACCATAACTAGTGATCCAATCACCCCAATTCGTGAAAAAGACAGCAGGTACATTACCAGGACAGCAAGATGTACACCGACAGATTAAAATCAAGATCAAAATCACGATCAACATCGAGGAAGAGGGCAACCGAAGCGGAAAAGGAGACCAGAAGAGAAGAAAAAGAGGCCATGTCAACGGAAGATGTAGAAGAAGTTGTCCTGGAAACGAAGGAAAAAACAATTGAACCGGCGGAGGAGGTTCAGCAGCCTATGGAGGAACCGGAAGTGGTGATTCAAGAAGCTCCACCAGAACCAAGCCAGCCTGAAAAAACAATATCTATAGGAGAGTCAGCGTTGCAGGAATGGATGAAAAGAATGATGGAGGCATTGAAGGAAGACAGTAGATCTAATAAGGAGGAATTAAGTAAGAAAATGAACAAATCCATAGAATCAATGGAAGAAGGCCAGAAGAGAATGGACAAATCAATAGAGTCATTGAAAGCAGACTTAAATAATAAGATAGAAGAGGCCAGTCGATCCACCAAAGCGGACCTAAACCATAAAATAGAAGAAGCCAGTCGATCCACAAACCAAAAAATAGAGGAAGGCCAGAAGGATAACCAGAGACATATAGAGTTGTTAAAAGAAGAATTTAATAACCAAATAAGTGAGACAAACAGAAGAATGGAAGAGGGTCAACGGAAAACCGAAGAATTGTTGGAGAAGAGAATGGCCATCATGAAAGAAGATTTATCAGCAGAGTTGGGAGAGAAGATTGATCAAACTAACCAGAAAATTGATGGGATCAACGCTAAACTTAATCGAGATGTTGAGACCATACAAGCCGATCACGAAAATATATGGCAACAGATAAGTGTCAACAATAATAAAATGGAGGAGGCCGCTAAGGAGACGGTAGAAATGGTTGAGAGAAGATTGGGAGAAAGCGTCGAAGAAATCGAGAAACAAATGGCCATACTAACGACTGAAATTAATGTTGAGATGTCGGAAGTGCGTAAAGAAGGAGAAAGTACCAACCTAAAACTAATCCAGACGGAAATGGACATCAACCAACGTATTAATGATGTGAAGAAAACTCACGATACCCAACTAGATGTAATAACACAAGAGCAGACTAAGATGAAGGCAGCGCAGTCAACATTGAAGGATAAGTGTGAAGAAGTTGCTGGAAAGGTAGACGCGATCAAGCAGCAAGTAGACGATGACAAGACACAATCCACAGAACGCCAACGGAGAGAATTGGACGACCTCCGAGACGAAATGCATCGTCTACAAACCATACCGAATTTCCTATCTGGTTTGAGTCATTTAGAAGGGAGAGATCAGATTGACTTCCGGACCTATTCAAAAAATCCTTTGGAATTCCTAGAGAGAATGGAAGAAATCATACAACGGAATCGTGAGAGCAGATGGACTGTCATTAAAGGTATGTTAGATGAATCATTTAAACACACGTTTGACAACTGGTGGACAGCAACCCGACACGAAGTAGGTAATTATGACACCTTCAAGACAGCATTCAAGCAAAAATATTGGTCGGAGGCCACACAGAATATCATAAGGGACGATATTACCAACGGAAGGTTCGACGTGAATGGAAGGCAATCCATGACCACATACTTTTTAGGAAAGATTTGCCTGGCGAGGAATCTGGAACCGGCAATCCCAGAAGAATGCCTGGTCACGAAGTTGGCTTACCATTTTAATCAGGGTATCTCACAGGGAAGACTAAATGCACAGATAAAAACAATACAAGGAATGTGCGACCTACTCGAAAGCCACGAGAGGGAACGATACTATCAACGGAGTCGACAGGTACCAAGCCAGACATACGATCGAGGAGGGCCTGGAAACAATAATCCCACCATTCACAATAATGGTAATAACCAAGGAAGGAATTTTCATAACCCCCCGAGATTCCAGAATCAACCCACACCTCGCCAAGACGGAGGTGGAAATAATATAAATAGAGGGAACCATAATAACCATCATCCTGGTGGGTTACCAGCGAAATACGAATTACCAAAGAGGTAATCACTACTACAGACCGTATCAGAACCAGTCTCCTAATCACCAACCAAGAAAAGGTAATGGTCATAATAATAACAGTCAGTTTCGAAGAATCCACTATACCCATGCCAATCGAGGTGGAAACCACAGAACTTATTATCAAGGAAGAAGGAGCTTCCCACACCAGCACCATCATTCCAATAATAGTGACAGGGATGAAAGAGAGTCCGGATATCGGTCAAATGGAAGTGACAGCAGTGGAAGTCCCAGAACAACCACACAAACTACAGAGGTATACCACAACGGACATGGACCGGGAAATCAGGAGCCAGTAGCTTCAACGTCTCAGGACAGACGCGAAAATGGTGACCTGAATTTAAACACCAACCGGCAGTGAAAAACCCAAGATCACCCTCACTGAACCGGACTATTGGGTCTGATGTTTTGGCAAAATCATCGAAGCATCGTAATATATATAACAACAACTACCTAAAAAATATAAGGAAAGATTTGATGGAAGAAAAGGAAAATACTATCGGCGATACAAGCAACAGTGAAATTGCATATATATCCGTTAAAGCAAACAACACCGATGCCACAGCAATGATTGACACCGGCGCAAACGTATCACTAATCGACAAGTTGGAACTGGACAGAATTCAATTGGAGAATAAAGTTACAATACCCACATTGCCAATTAGCAATATAATTCTCATCGGTGCTACCGGACGTCAGAATAAGACTATCCGACAGCAAGTACAATTAGATGTATCCAGCAATGGGAAGACAATACAGATGGTATTCCTAGTAGCCAGTGGGCTACCGTTCACCCTACTAATTGGTTGTGATATTTTAAGAAAATACACCGCAATCATCAATATGGATACTAATACAGTGATGATGAAAACAGAAGAAATAGAATGGACAGCCAATTTGACAGAATACAGGAAGGCACCCTCGGAACATGTAATATACTACATCAGAGAAGGCCGTAAACACCAAGAAGGCGCCATCAACCAAGGAATACACAACAGTCCAGAGGAAGCTTTATGGTTGGAGAAAATTAATGGCATCCGAGAATTTAAAACCAGCCAGAATAGCCAAGAAGTAACTTGGGAACAACGGGAACGATTAATAGAAATATACTACCAATATCGCCACGTGTTTTCAGATACGCCTGGGAAAATAAAAAATTTCCAATGTGAACTGAAGTTCAAAGACCAGACGGAGTTCAAGAGGAAATCATATCCTATCGCCTTTTCACTAAAAGAAGCTGTAAGAGAGGAGATTCAGCGTTTAATAGAGAATGACATAATAGAAATAAGCAATTCACCATACACCAACCCTATTGTCGCTGTACCAAAAAAGAATGGTGCAGTACGAATTTGTTTAGATGCTCGTGAACTTAACAAAACCATAATTAATGACAGGACATCGCCTGGAGAAATCGATGAAATATTAAAGAAATTTTATGGTACAAAATTTTACAGTATATGGGATACGGTATGTGGATACTGGCAGGTTGAGCTGCATCCGAACAGTAGAAAATACACTGCTTTTATCTTTGAAGGCCGAAACTACCATTTTAAAAGGCTACCATTCGGTTTAGTAAACTCAGTAGCAATATTCGTCAAATGCATGGACGAGATACTGGGCCACAACACACTACAGTTCACAACAGTTTATGTGGACGATCTCTTAATAGCCTCTAACAATTGGGAGGAGCACTGTGACCGGGTGGCACAAGTACTTAAAAATTAGAAGACAACCACATTACTTTAAAACTAGATAAATCTCAACTAATTGCAAAGGAAGTGCAATTCTTGGGGTTTAACCTGTCTGAATACGGAATTACACCATCCCAGGAGAAGATGGAGGCAATTCAGCGTTTTCCCGTCCCGAAGAACAAAAAACAACTGCAATCGTTCCTCGGAATCTGCAATTATTTTCGGAAATTTCAAAATAATTATTCCGAATTGACAGCTCGATTCTCAACACAGCTATCATCGAAAGAAAAATGGAAATGGGAAGCAGAGCAAGACTCTACATTTGAATTGATTAAAATAAAATTCCTGGAAACCGTTATGCTGCATCACCCCAATTTTAATAAACAGTTTTTCATGAATTGTGACACTAGCGACCTAAGTCTTGGTTCTGTACTCTATCAAGAAGACCAAGAAGGGCATCATCAAGTGATCAGTTTCGCAAGCCGTACGTTAAACAAGTGCGAACGTAACTACCATACAACAGAAAAAGAATTATTGAGTATAGTGTTTGCATGCGAAAAATTTAGGACATTTATTTTAGGATATACAGTAACAGTGAGGACAGATCACAAATCCATTTCATTTCTAAAAAACTGCAAATTAAAACACGGAAGACTGGACAAGATGGACTCTTACACTTCAAGAATACAACATACAATGGGAGTACATACCCGGAAAAAGCAACACAGCTGCAGACGTGTTGTCCCGGATAAACATTAACGCCCAAACATTTGAAGGAGAGAAAGAAACCATTGCGAGAGTATACCACCTACTGAAGAATAAATCCGAACTCACTAATATATTATCTGACATAATCAATCATCAACAACAAGATCCCAAAATATCATTAATTATCAAAAAACTAGCCAATAATGATGCAAACATAAACCAGTATTACTGTACTCATAATCAGTTGTTATTCACCAAACACAATAAAGGTGATGAGAGATGGAAGGTAGTTATTCCCAAAGCCCTAGAAAAAGAATTGACCATAGACTACCACATACGTTATGGTCATATGGGCGCAGTGAAGGTCATAAAAGCTTTGCAGGAGCATGTGCATTTCAAGGACATGAGTAGAAAAGTCAGAAGATATGTCCAGAGTTGTAACATCTGTCAACTGGCAAAATGCAGCAACGAAAAGCGAGAAGGAGTCATGATACCAATTACATCAACTGCAAGACTAGAAAAAGTTTTCTTGGACATTTGTGGACCTTTTCCACGGAGTGGTGGGAGACACCAGTATAAGTATATCATAATAATATTTGATCATTACACCAAATATACTAAGCTGTACCCACTCAATCGAGCGACAACCAGTAAAATACTAGAAATAGTTATAAATAAATATATAGCCGAAGTGGGCAAACCATCGATGATAATTACAGATCACGGAACGCAATTCCGAGGACGAAAGTGGCGGGAAACACTGATCCATCTGGGAGTCAAAACATACAAGACATCGGTGTATCACCCCAACGGCAACCCTGCTGAGAGAGTGTTGAGAGAAGTAGGAAGGATTTTAAGAACCTACTGTCACAGCCAGCAGAGGAAGTGGGAGGAGTATTTATCCCCGGCTGAAGACTTCCTAAATCTAGCCTACCACCAGTCAACTGACGAAACACCATACATGGCTATGTACGAGAAAAGACCACCCCGGGAGATCACAGAGATAATTAATTTTCCAATCAGTGCCGAAATTAAATTTGACAAAACCCGATTCTATAATAATGCAGTTGAGAGAGCGAATAAATTAAGGCTCAAGTACAAAAAGTTACAACCCAAAATCATCAAATATGAAGTGGGAGACCAAGTGCTTATCAAAAATCGAGAGCTCCCTAGTACTATTGAGGGCATTGCAAAGAAGCTACTACTGCTATATACCGGACCATATACTGTGACTAAAAACAATCTAAACAACACATATGAATTGCAGAACCCTATTACAAAGAAGATAAAAGGTACCTATAATCAAACATCAATGAAAAAATATATTGAAAATTAAATTATGGGACCAAAAAAGTGAAAGGATAGCGATAAGGATTATTTTATTATTGATAATGTGAAGGATGAAAATATTTTTTATGAAAAATGAAGGTATAATTATGAATATAACTGTTGACTATATCAAAATGAAAAATGAAATGTGGCTATGAAGATTATTGTTATTTAAAAATGAAAAATGAAACTATGATTATAAAAATAGATGTTGACTAAAGAAAAAAGGAGGTATTACTATTATGAAAATTATTATGTGTGTATATTAAATGAGAAGTAACTGTATAATTATGTATTGAACATTGAATATATTGTAATTTTATAATGTGAGAAAACATACTTCAAGAGAATTAATGTAAAGGATTCAGAACATTGTATTTGTTAATAAGAATATACTATTGAAGAGTATAAATATACGAGAACGACAAACACCACCTTTGGCACGTATGAATTTCCAAGAGCCTAGTCAACAAGTAGTTATAACATCTTACCCGTACTATAAAAATGAACATACTACTATAGAAGAGTATAAATATACGAGAAAGACACATACCAACCATGGCACAAATGTACTCATGATACATGTAATTTCCAAGAGCCTAGTCAACAAGTAATATTAACATCTCACCCGTACTAACTATTAAAGAAGAGAATGAATATACGAGACTGACACACAAGATCTTTGGCACTACTACATTTCCAAGAGCCAAGTCAACAAGTAATATTAACATCTCACCCGTACTATTAAAATAAACATACTACTATAGAAGAGTATAAATATACGAGAAAGACAAATAACATCTTTGGCACAAAATATTTCCAAGAGCCACGTCAACAAGTAAATAAGAACATCCAACCCGTACTATTAAAGAAAGAAGAAGGAACAAATGAGAAGTTGGAAAAATGAAACCAAAATAAGGTATTAATGTAGACAAACCACCACACACAACCACATTGTTTATGATGTATATTACTAGCGAAGAAACCGATACAACATGGAATATAAATACCAAATACAAACCATGAAGAAGAAGAAAAACAAATGTACTTATGAATTATATCTAGAAGAATGAAACCTGAGATGAAGAATATGATGAGACGACATTCAAAGTGAAAACAAAATGAAGAGATTGATCAAGAATAATGAAGAATGAAAAAATAATATACTAACGAAGACAATCATGAGAGTATACCAGTGAGGAAGTGTAAAACAAACTATCCCTATAATATGTGAAGAATATAGTTAAGTTGAATCAAGAAAAGAGAGAATAACAATGTATAAACAGCAGATGCGTGAATTAATCCCAAGGATATTTATTATTTGTCGGAAGAACGACCACTATTATTATTTTTGATGATTTAAAATGAATTTACTGAAGAGTAATGCCAGCAATCATTTATTATTATTGAAGGAGATGATTTGCCTCCATATTTATTGAAATTAGTATGGCCAGTAGAGTTGAATAGCCAAAGTGAGCCGCTCTAAACTGCCCCAGCTAAACTTATGTTAGGGAATTAGGGAACTAAATAAACAAGGGAGATAATTACATAGAGAAGATATAAATACGATTCAAATAGAAGAAAGTGAAGGGATATATGGAAAAAACATGTGAATCAACATGGAATGTACAACAATTGATGAATTCTTCAATGAAAAATATATTATAATAATTCAGAATTAATCAATTCTTATAGGAAGGCATATGTAACAGTACCAAAAATATGGTAGTTACATAATATAAACGAATGTAACGTCAAGTATGAGAAAAACATGGGAATATATCTAGATAAATAAACCTAAGTGTATATAAGTGTGTATCTACAAATATGTTAATAAAAAATCCAACAATGAAGAAGAGAATACTAATGTATCAACGTTAAATACAAAATGAAGAAAGAAAATGCCACAAGCCCAAAACAAAATATCAGTAAATAGACCCAATAGGATCCAACAGTGAGGGGAATCAACGAAACAAGGATCAACAAGCCCCAACAACAATGGAGATAAATAAAAATAGCAACTACGATGAAAATATAGAATAAAGAAGAAAGAAGAAGGACCAGGAAGAGCACCAAGAAGAAGAAAGAAGATGGACAGAAGTTATAAGGACTCAACATAAACCACATGTACTAAAAACAATGTAAGTGACAAAAGAAATGATTATAAGTGTGACAAGAAAACCAGTGTGAAACATTTAAGAAACCACAAACAATTACAGTGTGAACTTAATACAAATGTGAAACCTGTGAATAACTAACTATTTCAGCTGAATAAACCACACAAACAATTACAGTGATGAAGTTTACAGTGTGAAAAATATGTTAATTTCATGACGAAACAACAAAAATTAAAAATAGTCAAATAAACACAGACAATGAGTGTGACTGATTTAATAAAGTTGTAACCAATACACATGATCATAAGACCACCAGATTAGAACAAAATAGAACAATTATGTTATTGTTCATGAAGAACTGACAACAAATAAAAGACATTTGTTAAGTAGTATCAAACATGACAGGAATTAAATTCCACCATTGACCAGAAAAACATCGTAAATAATACAAGAAAGATTTGTGTTAGTGTTTAAGAAGGAATTGTATAAACATGTGTAACAAATTAGTTAAAGTATTATGTTAATATACCGTAGTGAAGTCAGTTTAGTAGTAGAAAAATACTGCACTAAAACAGATGGTACATTGTTACACAACCCACAAGGAAGAGACCTATTACAACAGAAAATGATACATATTAGTATAAATATCTGATCATCAAATATGTTATCAAATGAGAATTTATTATAAGTAATAATAATAAATATTAAGAGACAATGTAATATAGTGCAAAACAATGTAAATAGAACAAGTCAAACATAATGACACAGAGAATAGCAGAAATGAGAAAAGTATACCAATTTAGTTAAGCAAAGTACAGTATCAAAACCAATATCAATGTTTATAAGAGTATTACCAGTAGTGAGATAAATATCTGATAATACATTGAGAACAGATTCTGAACATGATAAGAACAGTATTATAACTAAATTATTGTAAACCAACTAACCATGTACATATGACCAGAAGTAAGCTGAACCATTGTATAGCTAATTAGTTAAGAAAAATACTGTATCAAATATTAAGAACAGCTTGTTACAGCTATTACCAGTAGTAAGAGGAAATCCCAAAGCTACTTTGAGAACAGATAATGACCATAAAAGCAGTCATATTATATACAAACATTTAAAAACCATATGACTATTATGAAGAAGACCAAATGTAAACAAACAATGACCAACCAGTTATTTATGAAAAATATAGCATATAAACTTGTGTAAATGTAATTGGAAACATTACCAAAAGTTAGAATAATATCTAATGCTACTTTGGGAATCCAAACCAAATAGGACAATAACAATTTAGTTGTTGTATTTAGAAAAAAATAAATGACTATTATGATATGACACAACATGAACAGAGCCATTACTGAAAGATTAGAGAGTTCTGAGCTCATTAAAAGATAACCATTATATATAATAGATTAGGTACTATGTGTGTACACTAATTACAATCATTAAATGATATGATTTATATAAAGAGACCAAAAAATAAGATGAAAAAATTGTATAAGAAACATAGGAGAGGATTGAACTCATGTAAATATTAAATTAACCACAGTCATACATAAATATTATAGTGTAAAATTGTGTAAATAAACATTACTAATAATATTAGATAGTAATATGATCATTTTAAATAAGAAAAATTAGTTCTAAGCATGTTTATGAAAAATCTAACATGGACGCTTAATGACGCCATAACGAGATTTGTGTAGGGAACAGTTATTCCCAAATTGTAAATTAAACCGACTGAGATACAGACTCAAAGTGTTTAAATAAGAAGTGTTTTACTATATTTAAATAAAATCTGGTGTAACGGACTTATAAAAATAAGATACACCAGAAATAACAAATAAAATCGTTATTGTGAAAGTAGTAATGAACGAAAAATAAGCGTTTTGGACTTAGTTTAACAAGCAAAACGCCCTGAATTCATTGATATCAACCAATTAACGATAGGACGTAAGATAAGAAAGTTATGATAGTTTTAAACTTTCCAGTTAAATTTTTGTACCAGTGATGACAAATCGAAGTAATGCTGAGTATCGAAAAACAATAATCAAATTATCAGAATTGAGAAAAGATTTAAATCGCCATTATTAAAATATTAGAAAAATATTTTAATTAATTATAATAATTTAAAATATAATGTTTGGAAATAATTGTTAATGAATACGAGAGTATTTAGTCACTCGTTTGACTAAACGTATTTTTCTTGAATTTTTCTATGTTTTAAAATATACTTTATTAATTTTCTTACAGTCTGAATAAATGTAATTCTGATAATAATATATTAAAAAGTATTATGAATAATATGTTTACATGTATAGTCTAAGAAATATTAGCTAATAAGGAATACTTATCCTTTGTAACAACACCGGTTAATTCTAACCTCAGAAATCGTTACGGTAACTTGATAATTTCAACATTACCGATCTGTTCTCAAGTAACATTCAAATCAAATAGAATTGCTAACAAGAGTTTTTTGAGAAATTTTTCTCTTGTGAATAAATGATTTTTAAAACTAATTATTAAACGAACGTAATACATTTTTAAATACTGTACAAGTCATACAGCTTAATAATAGTAAACTAGTATTAGAGATGCGTGCGCATGCCCGCGTACGATAGTTTCATAAGTACCAGACATATGGTACCAATTTTTGATTTTTTATATTTGTTCGATTATTATTCAGTATTGTTAATTCTATATCATTATTTGTATTACATCTTGTGACTGGTATCATGTTATCTCAAAGAACCTAACGAAATATGGTAACTCACTGAATCAAAGTAACATAACCTATGCAGTTAAATTATTGTACTAACAACAGGTCTGCCAGCCTTGAGGAATTAGACAGAGTCTTATTGAATTTTTATTGTAATCAGTAATTGAAAGGTTGTTAATTATTGTTTTTAATTGTCAAAGATTTTATCACTTATCAAATTGTTAATAAACCTCCAATTTTATTACCACAAAAGGAGTATCATTTCTATTAAAAGTAAATTCATTATTTTTTTTTTTAATCAGTTCTGACACAGGTGGCGGAAGAATTTAAAAAGATTTAGCATAATTCAGAATATTCATCAGATATTGCTTCATTTACTAATGTGTGTGATGATATATTAACTATTCAATCCGAATATTTTTTTTTGTATTTGAAGTGCATGTATTTCAGAAGGAACGTCACAGAACAGAATTGAAGTATTCAAGTGTGGTAAGTAAGTGAGATACACAACAAAGTGCGCGAACCATATTAAAATAAAAGGAGTGAACTATTACTGCGTACCCATAGAAAACAATACATTAACACCAATAACTTCAACGATTACGATTACATCTTGTGATATACAACATTATCGTAGATACCGGTGCGTGTCTACACCCACACGAACACACCAAACATCAATACTACTATACAATCTATACTTGTAAACTTGTTACTTTACAATATACATGTATATACCATTTTAAATATTGTTCGTGTAGTCATAAAACGGTTCTTATCGTATTTTTCTATTATGTTTCTTATACTGAATTCAGCTCGTTTAATATCCTACCGGATAAATAGTAGGCCTACTTACGTATGTATCAGTAACAATGGCGTAGTTATTTCTACAGTGGATTATAAAATCTAAAACCATAGCATAAAATTTCTGTTCTTAGTCTGTTATTACTCTTGCATATTACAATTATCACAATGCAGGTTTCATTTAATTTCGTTGAAAGGAAAAGTATTTCAACTTTATTTATTCTGACGAAAACAATCTCTCCTTTGTTTAGTGAGAGTAAGTGTATATTTAGTCTAAATGTAAATTAAGTATAGTTTAGTTTAGTTTTAGTTATTACCGTTAATCAGTTGGACAATAAAATCATGTTTACGGAATTATAAAAATATTTCAAACACGGAATTTATTTTTTTGCTAAAATTATTTGTTAAATTGGTCCCAAGAGTTCCATAAATTTCCTCTGAATAGAATTTTGCTCGAGTAGTTTTCTCAACCTTTATTTGTACATGGTCATTAGCGTGCATAATGATGTGATACTATGGTCTTTCATCATTAAAACCTAATAAGAGTTCCCTTGTATTTTGACTAAGGATATGTTAGTACATCTCGTTCTTCAATTTATAGTCCTTTTAAAACAGTGCCATTTCATCATCATCATTCCAAAGAAGTATAACTTCTAACGCGCGTACATAAGTACACGCACCCACAATTTATTGTTTTTATTTCGTAGTCTATAAGCTCGACTGCGTTCCGTTGATGTCATCGTTTTTTTACTGGCACTGGCACTCCGTGTTATTGAGCTTCAGCATAAAATTAATTTTTTATCAAATAGCTCAAAATACTTACGAATAGTGTATTACAGCAATGGATTTACTTTTCCACAGATTTCTGAATAATTAAGTGTGATCTATAATTTAAAATATAAAAATATATATTAGATTATTGGATTAAAGCAAACATAATGATAGAATGCTTATCGAAACTTTTATTGATTTAATGTAAAAATGACTTTTGAAATTAATACTTACGAAAAATTAACCTCAAATATTTTTAAACTCTTATAAAAAGACTTTTGAAATTAATACTTACATAAAATTAACGTCAATTCCAGTTGCATCTGCAATGTACGCGTTATTAGTAGTAGTAGTTTAATAGTTAGTAGTAGTTTAATGAAATATATTAAATACAACTACTAAAGATGTCAACAAGACCAGAATTAAATACCATAGTAACAAGTAAATAAACAAAAGCTATTTAGCGGTATCGGAACTGTACATTTATCCATTCCCGCAGTACACTTTTTCGGCCACAGGGTCGTTGTCCACGGCTAACTTCATCCTGTTAACTTTCCGTTTCTGTCGCATGGTGTGCGCGCATTCCGTTACATGGTGCACGCGCATTTCGTTACATACTAAAAATTTCACCCTCAACGCGCCTAAAGAAGTATAACTTCAAAAACTCACACTATACACAGAAAAGCTTTTCAGTATTAAAACAATCAACAGTTTTTGCTTTAGATGTTAACATCAGAACAAAAATGATTGTTAGATACCACGCTTCATTCCAAATAAACTTTAAATTGCTTTTCATTTCACCTATCACGTCATGTCTGACATGTCTGTGAAACAATACTGTAGTACTCCTGTTAGACTAGTTGACTGAAGAATATTTGTAGTAAACTGTTCGAGAATCTCTTGGATGTCTTCAGCAATTATAAAAGAAATTTGGTCCCTAAATTCATACTGTCCAGAGCATCTGTCATACATAATAACATTCCTGTCACGTCATATATAGAATTCGTAGGGTCTACAGTGTTGAATCGAATGAAATAGACGCTCTTCAATAGACATCACATCACCAGGCACTTTAGGCAATAACAGCGAATTCAGAATGTTATGTTTATATACCACAGACGTGTAATGCAAACATCACAAATTCAGAAAATGTCCAGATTTTTCGCTAGAAGGTTATGTTGCACAAATATTCCTCCCACTCTCAAATGCGCTGATTAAAACGTTCTTTGTTATTTTAACGAAACTTCAGTTAATTCTACTCATTGTTTTCAGGCGTTTCATTTTTGCGAATTCACTATTTAGAGAGAGCTTCTCACCAAGCATCTCATTTCACGTTACCAACTTTTAATCATTTTAAAATCTCTATACAACCTTTCTCAAAAGAAAGCTTATATTTAACGCTACAGTATTTCGAGGACACTTGTTTTTTTTTTATATTTCTGCTCTCTCGCAAATATTTCTTAGAAATCAAATACCATTCTATTCTCTTCCTGTATGTTAGATATGTCTGATCATGTGATCAGATAATGTCAGATTATGTGAAGCTCTGATACACTGTTTTAGAAGTGTTGTCAAATTTGTGGCAATGTCTGTCTACTGCAACACGCCATAACGAGTTTCGTAACATGGGACAAATAAAATAATGTCTTATTCTCGGTGGGCATTAATACATTATAATTCATTCGCTAATACTTAAATTATTTATTCGAATATAGTACTTGGTAAAGTTGTAATCTGATTTTTTTTTTAATTAATATTTTGAACTCTTTTATACTAATATTTACATTTTTTAATCGCTAGACAACAGAAACAGTTGAATTATTAACTAGCTGTACTACCCACCATTTTCACTGTCTATGTAACATTATATTATGTATTTAACGTCAGTTGCCGCTAACCATTTTATAATACCACCTCTGATGACAGTACATTTTTCCTGCAAGGTTTAATCAGTTCTTATCATAATTCACTACTGACGAAATAACCCCAGAAAAACAAAATTATTTTCTTAATATCTGATTTATAATTCTCTTGTAAATTGAACAATATTTCAGCCTTCTTGAAAATCTTACTTTTGACGTTTCCCTTCTTTAAGATTACAGTAAAAACGGTAAACACTTGGTTAAATCTTCCACAGAATTTATTAAAAATCGCTTGTTTCCTCGATTTTGGTCCCATAAGCAGAGTTTAATTAGGCCTTATCATAAGGAAGTGTAGTTAAGTCTTTTTACTGTCACCGTCACTGAAAAGAATTTCAAGGAAAGCCTAGTGGTACTTCATTCTAGTTCATTGATGACTCTGATTCTTCATAACAGTGTCTCTGAAGAAACTGGTTTCACCACAATAAAGTAACCGAGGCACAGATTTCTTCTCTAAAGGAATTTATTCTTGTCTCCTGTCCTGTCTTGTTTCGTAATGGTTTGTGTTTGGTGGCACATAACACTTTTCAAAACATTGCCATTCAGTGGATCATTGTTAATTAGAGATTTATTTTTGTACCCTTTACCGTGCCACCTTCATACCTCAATAAATAAGATCTTATTTACTTCGGTGTTGAACTTGTGATTCGCAACGTGGCATATCTCTCTTTCGCGATTTATCACACTGTAGATTGGGAAGATGATAATAAAATGTGATAAACATAAGTTAAATACAAAAAAGGATGTATTGCAGACCATATAATCCCTGAATTGTAGTAGGTGACTTCTTCTACAACATCGGAACGGTATAGAAGAAACACGTTTGATTGCCAAACGTTGCATTACAGTATAATGGAAGGCAATGTGGCCAGAACTGCGCGTCACCCGCCCAATATTACCCCACGCGTTTTCTTACATAGATATTTCACAGGTTATGTCGACCTACAATGCACCATGATTTTAGCGCGCCGGGAAACAAAACATAGGCTACATATTAGGTTAGTTGCCGAGCTGTCCAATGGTCTACTAAATAACTATGCATTCCTTCTTCCTATTTACAAATTGTTTATTAAATTCATTGGGTAAATTTCTTAAACGCTTTCATTCAACATGTTAAATTCATAATCCGATTCCACGAGTTCAACATCATTTCATAAGCCACAGATGCCGACAATAATATACTCAGCAAACTGTCCATTTCATTGAACCCCGTGTACTTGAAGTCGACCTTCTGAGTGAATACTTACTTGTATATCTAAATATCTCGTACTCTCTGCCCGTGACATCTGGCAACCTTTCAATGCCACACGACCAGTGGGCTGGTGTTTTCGCGCATCGTTGGAAATTACGTAACACTTTTACAGTCATTTTCTCCGATTTTTCATGTCTTCAACGACACGTAAAATCATTTGGCTTAAACCATAGACGATTTAACGTACGTACAACAACCGAGTTTCTCAAGTAATCTAGAATTGTGGTTGTCGTCAGTAGATGTAGCAACTGTTGTTATATAAAAAGTTTGTATGCAAAAAGTCTCAAGATATCAACACTAACAAAGGTTTTCAAATCAGAATACTGTTCTAAACATTTAACTGGATAGCACCGGTCAAAATACTAGTTCCCTCATTGTTGTCAGTGATTTCATTATTGTTGGATTCTCTTATTATTTAAGTTATTTGTGAAGGGGAAACCGCATTCAGTTTGTAACACGTATTAGTGATATTTAACCACCATATTCCATAGACAAACAATTTAAAATGTGAAAGCAAAATACGTAGTTTCCTAGTAATCAGTAAGTTTGACGTCTGCCTACTAATCCGTTACAAACCACAGGAATGGTAAAGCTGGTAACCACCACAAAAATTATTAAAACATGAACCGTGTCTAAGAAAGACGCATGCGTTATACAGTATCATAGCATTACAACTTTCAACGCCGGACTCAACTTCAGTAAAATTATTTTCCGAGTTGTTGGGCCGTGGTCTTCTTGCTATAAATCGAGACGTTTCGACTGCAGTTGCGGCAGTCATCTTCAGTGAGTCTTTCGTCTGCTCCTCCGGCGACCGACCATACTGAAGCATACGTTATAATTTCCTCTTACATTACGTGGTAAATGTCTGTTAGGAATTTTTGTCAGTGTTTGTGTTAAGAAGTCTGAGAGTGGTGTTCAGGTAAGTCTTTGTTTCATGTTACCGCACTGATACAGGGAACTCGACGCTTACTTTTAAGATATTTGGATGGGTGAAGTCAATACTAGTTTTTATCCTGTTTTCTCTTTATTTCGTTTGGGTAAAGGTACTGTCACACAATGCAATGTCAGTCGGTCCAGTTGCTATCACTTTTTATATATTCTTTAACTTCTAATTTTACTTTTCTTCTTGCTTTTCACTGGTTGTCTTTGTCTGTAGTAATCTTATACTCTGACTGTATGGTTGAACAATTTCCATTGGTGTTTCCACTCCTGTTGTTATTATTGTCTAGATACCCATTTCAATCTTTCTAACTCTTCAAATTTATGTTCCATTACCTTGATCTATGGGGTCTCGTATACGCTTTTTTCCTGTCTGCCTTCACATATTTCTGGTTTTCTTCTCATATATTCTAATATTTTAATATGTCTTTAACTTGTATTGTCTGCATATGCTACTATTCGAACAGTAATTTGTGAATTATTGTTACTACACGTGACTAGTTACTTCTTCCATAGCTATATTCAAGAATGTCCGACTCCTTCTCTGTTTCTTGTGTTTACCTCTTCATCGGTCACTTCTTCAGTGCTCCAATCTTTAATCGCTTCCAAATAA
This sequence comes from Magicicada septendecula, assembly GCA_034769895.1. NCBI lineage: Eukaryota > Metazoa > Arthropoda > Insecta > Hemiptera > Cicadidae > Magicicada > Magicicada septendecula. The sequence continues at coordinate 203,366,106 of CM068375.1, read as the reverse complement.
TTGAAGTAAGAAACAATGCCACATGGATTGTGTTACAGTAGAACATGTATAACTCATCACCTTCAAGACTTCTTCGCTTTTAATCTTCTCAATATATTTTCATTATTCTTATCAACATTTTCGGAACATCTGCACTTTTGATTATCACACAATTCTTCACACTATCAAAGGTGAACTTAAGAGCACTATTTGCAATTCAATATGCCGCTAGTAACATTTTTCTGTAGTTTGATTTCTTACACGAATTGTATAATACAGTTTATTCCCTTCTACTGTTCTTTTTGCCTGTAAAGTAAGAAATTCGAACAGTGATAAAGACGAATTAAAGTGATAAATAAACTCTTCATTGGTTTTACCGACTCTTGGTTGAATTTCATTCCATCCTGAAGGACATTCAAACTCGCACAACTGTTTTCATTTATAACAGTTACCGTTTTATCTGTACAATATGGCTCATGTCAGTGAAAGAACGGTGAAACTGACCTTTTTGTACTCATACCACTACAAAACGAATTTCCGTAGTGAGAACGATCACAAATGTCTCTGTCGTCTTTGTCGAGAGTGACTTCGTTACATAAACCGACTGCCAAAGCCCGCAAGTTTTAAATGCTACCTTTGAGTCGTTTGTCTGTTTGTTGATAATCAAACGTCCGTAAAATTTAAATTAAACGGAATATTTTTATTTAGAAAATTAAAAACGTAAAAACTCTGGAACATTTTTCAGCCCTACTGCAAATAACGTTGATAATGTATAAAACATTTATTTGGTTTTCCGGGCGAGTTGTTCCTTTTGGAGAAAACTTTATTTCAGGGATTTTTCCATTGACAATAACAACAAGTCCTCACGCGGGGGGGGCGTATGTGTACGAGTTTTAGGGGATTAACAACAACCCTATCCCAACAATCCCCTGTGTACGTACGCCTGTCTCTGCTCCAATTAAAATCCACGCCTGACCACTCTTCATTAGCCTTTGGTAGTCACCGTTGGTAGCAGTCGAGTTAAATATTGTTATCTGCGTTTTGTTTGAAATAATTGACGCGTTGATAAAGCCAGAATCGGACGCCCATGTGGGCTGTAGCGTCCGTGCATAGCATAACCGGCGACCGCAAAATAAATTATGAGCAATATCGCGATTCTTCCACTGCTTATTGTTTTCATAATCAAATCTATCAACTAAGCCGACAAACGAATAGGTTGTACAAGGTACAAACACGTTTACGTGAACCAGATGTACGTTTCTGTTAGTCGTCAGCGTACATCCAGACACTAGATAACTAGACTGTCGTTTGAGGTAGCCGAAAAAGTCTGCTATAGCGGAGGACACGCTCGCCAATGCCCAATGCCGACCGTCGCATACTCACTGAAAAGACGAGGCTTTTATCGTCGGTGAGTGCGTATTTCCCTCGCCTGCATATGGAGTCTGTCCAGATTCAGAAACATGCATCTATTGCAATGAATCGGCGGAGTGAGTCCCTCTCATTGAGTGCTCTTTAGACGCGAGTTGTGGCGAACCAATAAGAATTTACCTTTCTTCTTATTCACTGACTACGTAACCTTTGTCAGTGTTTTGCAGCCTTCTGCACTGAAGATGGCCGTCGAAGGCACGGCCGAAACTTTGCGCCAAACATCCTTGGACCACGGCCTTACAGCCCGGCTACCCGAAGTTCCCATAACATTAGATAACTAGTTTTGCACATTCGGAAATACATATCATAACCTAAGCAATGAACGTAATTAGATATTTAAAAGATATCAGCTGTATTACTTGCATTAACGGTTTTTACCATCACTATACCTCTTGGTTGCGGGAACATCAGGCACAATATAAATTGAATGGAAGTAGAAAGTTAAATACCTCATAATTATCTTGTTGGTACATCCTCTTCGTTCACTTTTATAAATATTATATATATATATATATATATATATATATAATAAACTATATATATAGTTATATATATTTATATATATATATATATATATATATATAAATATATATATTATTTATATATATATATAAATATATATATTATTTATATATATATAAATAAAGTTTATATATATATAAACTTTCACTATGAACTTACTTTATGGTTTAATTTCCCAAACGTTTCAACGTGGTATACGTCTTCTTCAGTGGGAGTAAATACTGAATGTCTTTACAGAGTAACGGTTATGGACTGTAGGTGTGTGTGGTGGAGGTTGATGGTGGGAGGGAATTGGCGCTGGGGTTCAAATTGTGTGTTTGAATCAGTGTATCGAAAAGTATGTGTGATCTATAATGTAATTGTTCATTTAATATGTTGTTTGGTTGTAGTGCGTGATATCTGTATATTTCAAAATGTTCTGCTGAAATTTAGAAATAGCTTTCTAATTTAGAAAACTAAACACAGCAGAACAATTTGAAATATACAGATATCACGCAGTACAACCAAACAACATTATTAAATGAACAATTACATTATAGATCACACATACTTTTCGATACACTGATTCAAACACACAATTTGAACCCCAGCGCCAATTCCCTCCCACCATCAACCCCCACCACACACACCTACAGTCCATAACCGTTACTCTGTAAACACATTCAGTAGGCCTATTTACTCCCACTGAAGAAGACGTATACCACGTTGAAACGTTTGGGAAATTAAACCATAAAGTAAGTTCATAGTGAAAGTTTATATATATATTGTAACGGTACATAACCCGGTCCCAATAAATTAACTCATGTAATAACATAAAGGTCAGAAATGGGTAAGCTATAACGAGCTCCAAAATTCAATTATATCACTAAACATTATAAACAATTCGAGTGATATACAGTGACAAGTGAGTTATAGTGTACCCATTGAGGTAAAAGTGAAAGTGAAGGTAACTTCTTACAGAATTGTGCTGTAGGTATGAGAATTATAAACGATGATAGTAGACTATAATGCTACTAACTGATTAGGTATTTTGTTAATTTATTGTAATGTTTATATTGTGTAGACAACCAAGTTAATACCTAAGTTAATGTTATATTTTTTAAAATATTTGTGTTATAATATAAGATAACACAGGGTTCGTTTAAAAAAAAACAAAAGATTTAAATATCAAATGATAATAAAAAATTAAAATAATATTGTATGAGGGAAATGGCAGAAGGAAGTAGTGCAGTGTAGGAATACTATGAGAGACTAATAAATACTATACAAATTCATTTAAAGATAATAAAAATATTAAATACTTATATACAAAGTTATAAGAAAATGAACAGAAACCTATTATGTAAACCAGATTGAGAAAGAAACCGGAATTAAAAAGAATTATTTTTCTGCAAATAAAATATAAATTTATAATAATTACAAACTGCCGGTATACTAAAAAATTATGGGTTACTAAGAGTGATGAAAATAACAAGTATTGTTAATCGAATTTAAAAATTAAACCTGGCGAGTTGACAAAAATGATGAGACCTCAATTTTATTAAAATATCATTTTAGAAACCTTATAGAAGTGCAAAATTGGTACAAAATTAAACAACAGTATGAACATTATATAATCCTACCTTATTTATCAAAAATAAATTGCTATACTCCATAATAAAAAGTGAAAGAAAACCATTTGGATGATCCGGCCTAGTTTCGCTATGTCTCAAGTTGACGATATAATATTGGCCAGACGGTAATGAAATTACAACCCAAGACGGACATCACCAGAGAAAAGTCTCCATTCAAGTAAGAACTGTCAGAAGAGAGGTAATATAAACATTTCGTTTAATATTTAACGAAGAAAACTCATTCCGAATGGTGGTATAGAACGAAAATTAGTACAAATTAATCACATGTTCTAATAAAAACAAACACATTCTGCTCTCTTACGGACATTTCTGGAACTACATACTAAACGAAAATAAACAAATTTTTTAATATTTTTCGGTATTTGTAAAGCGTAGTATAGTTATCCATTTCTGACCATCTCATAACAAAAAGAACTTACCCTTAACCCTGGGGAAATAAAAAGAATTATATATTGATTGATGTTTTAAAAATAGTATAAAATTTGGTAAACAAAACCATATATGTTTTTTTCTTGACAATTCCATGTTTACTCTATGAAGTCGATATTATGTTTTAAGGAAGGAAAAGATCGATTGTGATATTTGTATTTAATGCGGCAGGGAAAAACCAATAATATAAATAATAAATATTATAGAAAAAATGATATTGAATAATAAAAATGTGTTATATTTTTTGTAGTGGGCAGTTTTAATAGATTTCAGCACAAAATCGAAGAGGTCGATCCATTGGGTCATATTTTGTCACAGTGTAGTCTGGTTGGACTATGTGTGGAGACTCGTCTCACAATCAGCTGATTTAATTCACGGCGAATAATTTGAAAGAATTTCAGAAATCGTCGGAACCGAGTGTAAACAATCAGTACTTACTCTCTCTTCAACATAAGGCTGAACAACTTCCCTGCTTGACCCCAAATCACACACTCTCGATTTCGGCTTTTGATTGAGTAACATTACCAAACACTTTATTTTTAAACTTCGGTCATTATAATTCATAAGTGGCGACTGCGGAGAGGCGGAAACCTCTGATCAAAAAACCGCACGTTACAGAATTGGCGAACCCAACAGTGGGGCTTGAATCAGACGGACGTTTCGCTAATACCTCTAAAAAAACCGCACGTTACAGAATTGGCGCTCAACGTAAAAGGGCTGTAATTAGAAAAGAATTTTGATATTTAATAAATTAATATACCAAAAAATCTAATTATCGTCGGCAGTTATGAGAAAACAAGAAATGCATAATACTAGAGGTAGATCGAAGAAGAGGACAGAAGAAAAGGAGATTGGTGAAGGTGGCCAGGAACGAGAGATAGAAATAGTCACGGACAGTGAAATGGAACAACCGGCAGGTGATAAAGAAGAAACTGAAGCAATCATGAGTACGGAAATGGAAATAGTGGAAGAGGATGCCCAAGGGGACCAACCGGACAAAGCGGAAGCCAGGAGAGAAATAAAATTGGCAAGACATGATAAGATTTATAGCCGAAAATTTTGATAAAATAGATGGGAACTCAAGGAAGCAAAATGAAACCTTGAGCGAAAAATTTGATAAAATAGATGAGAACTCAAGGAAGCAAAATGAAACCTTGAGCGAAAAATTTGATAAAATAGATGAGAACTCAAGGAAGCAAAATGAAACCTTGAGCGAGAAATTTGATAAAATAGATGAGAATTTTAAGAAACAGGAAGAGAACTCTAGGAAGCAAAATGAAACTTTGAGGGATAGTTTAAAACAAATTGAGAAAATAAACGAAGAAAATTTAAAACAATTCGAGGATAAAATGGAGAGTTTTAACAAGGAATTAAGAGAAAATCTAGAGAGTAAAATTGAACTGGTCAATAATACCATAAGCCAAAGAGTAGATGAATATAAGGAAGAAGCAGAGAAGAAATTAATAGAAACTAACCAAAGATTAGATAAAACTGAAGAGAAGATGGAACTAATTAAAACCGGAGTCGAGGAAAATAATCAAGTTCGTGTAATGGCCATACGACAAGAAAACAATGACCAGTTAGATAGTATCAAGAGCAGTCTAAACTGTAAAATTTCAGAGTTCCATAAAACAGTAAAGAATGTAAAAAATCAGTGTGATAGCCAAGCAGAGAAATTAGATAATTTGCAACAAATACAAACCAATTTTCAATGTGATGTGGATAGAATAGGTTCTAGATCTGCATGCAGTAGTCATCATGTTTATCAAGACAGTAAGGAAAGTGTAAACTTTCGGGATTATCGCAGAAACCCACTTGAATTTTTAGGGAGAGTAGACGAAATTTTGAACAGATCAATGGAGAATCGATGGAATATGATCAAAGGTATATTAGACGAATCGTTCAAAAATATCAATGATAATTGGTGGACAGCAATTAGGAACGAGTTGTGTGATTATGGGGGTTTCAAAACAATGTTCAAACTTAAATACTGGTCAGAGTCAGTACAAAACATTATTAGGGACGATATTTGTCATGGTAGGTATGACCGTACAGTGGGACAAACACCTACTGCTTACTTTTTGGGGAAGGTGTGTATAGCAAAGTATTTAGACCCTAAGATACCTGAAGAATGTCTAGTGACCAAAATGGCGTATCATTTCGAAGAGAAGATCATCAGTGCCCGATTAAGTGGACAAATAAAAACTATTGGAGGCATGGAAACGCTACTAGAAAATTATGAACAGGAATCTTATTACAGGAGAAGTAGATGGAGGTCAGGGAATACCGAGGAGCGGAGGAATGAACCACCAAGAGAGAATCGGCCCAGAGTTAATTATGTGCATGCTAATAACAATTATTTTAATAATAGATATCGAGGAAGGTGGCCTCATAATAACCGACCGAATTACAGACATGATTCTTATTACAGAGAAGAAGGTCCACAAAGGAGTATGAGTGCTGAGCAACCTAGATTCAGAGATAGTGATGAAGAAAGGAGACCGATAAGCAATATTCAACATAATGAAAATGTTGAATCAAACAATAATAATGATGTAAATAGGGGAAACGGGTACCAGCAGTGAGAAGAGATGATTGCCCGTCACTGCTAGAAACAACAGGGCACAGAGTTTACCACAAACCCAATTATAATACTAAATTAAACCAACCAATAACCATTATCAGAAATAATTTTCTAAAAAATATACAGTCCGAGTTAATGGAAGAAAGAGAATTTAAAGAGTCATCACCAAACAATGACATAGTCTATATACTAATAAAATTAAATGGAGTGTCAGCAGAGGCCATGATTGATACAGGAGCCAATATTTCAATTATTGACCAATTAGAACTAGATCGTATTACTGAGCTAACTACTGAGAGAATACCTACTTTACCAATTAATAATTTAACAATTGTTGGTGCTACCGGGCCCAAGGGGACCAACCGGACAAAGCGGAAGCCAGGAGAGAAATAAAATTGGCAAGACATGATAAGATTTATAGCCGAAAATTTTGATAAAATAGATGGGAACTCAAGGAAGCAAAATGAAACCTTGAGCGAAAAATTTGATAAAATAGATGAGAACTCAAGGAAGCAAAATGAAACCTTGAGCGAAAAATTTGATAAAATAGATGAGAACTCAAGGAAGCAAAATGAAACCTTGAGCGAGAAATTTGATAAAATAGATGAGAATTTTAAGAAACAGGAAGAGAACTCTAGGAAGCAAAATGAAACTTTGAGGGATAGTTTAAAACAAATTGAGAAAATAAACGAAGAAAATTTAAAACAATTCGAGGATAAAATGGAGAGTTTTAACAAGGAATTAAGAGAAAATCTAGAGAGTAAAATTGAACTGGTCAATAATACCATAAGCCAAAGAGTAGATGAATATAAGGAAGAAGCAGAGAAGAAATTAATAGAAACTAACCAAAGATTAGATAAAACTGAAGAGAAGATGGAACTAATTAAAACCGGAGTCGAGGCACGAATGGAAAAGGAAGAACAAAATAATCAAGTTCGTGTAATGGCCATACGACAAGAAAACAATGACCAGTTAGATAGTATCAAGAGCAGTCTAAACTGTAAAATTTCAGAGTTCCATAAAACAGTAAAGAATGTAAAAAATCAGTGTGATAGCCAAGCAGAGAAATTAGATAATTTGCAACAAATACAAACCAATTTTCAATGTGATGTGGATAGAATAGGTTCTAGATCTGCATGCAGTAGTCATCATGTTTATCAAGACAGTAAGGAAAGTGTAAACTTTCGGGATTATCGCAGAAACCCACTTGAATTTTTAGGGAGAGTAGACGAAATTTTGAACAGATCAATGGAGAATCGATGGAATATGATCAAAGGTATATTAGACGAATCGTTCAAAAATATCAATGATAATTGGTGGACAGCAATTAGGAACGTGGTGTGTGATTATGGGGGTTTCAAAACAATGTTCAAACTTAAATACTGGTCAGAGTCAGTACAAAACATTATTAGGGACGATATTTGTCATGGTAGGTATGACCGTACAGTGGGACAAACACCTACTGCTTACTTTTTGGGGAAGGTGTGTATAGCAAAGTATTTAGACCCTAAGATACCTGAAGAATGTCTAGTGACCAAAATGGCGTATCATTTCGAAGAGAAGATCATCAGTGCCCGATTAAGTGGACAAATAAAAACTATTGGAGGCATGGAAACGCTACTAGAAAATTATGAACAGGAATCTTATTACAGGAGAAGTAGATGGAGGTCAGGGAATACCGAGGAGCGGAGGAATGAACCACCAAGAGAGAATCGGCCCAGAGTTAATTATGTGCATGCTAATAACAATTATTTTAATAATAGATATCGAGGAAGGTGGCCTCATAATAACCGACCGAATTACAGACATGATTCTTATTACAGAGAAGAAGGTCCACAAAGGAGTATGAGTGCTGAGCAACCTAGATTCAGAGATAGTGATGAAGAAAGGAGACCGATAAGCAATATTCAACATAATGAAAATGTTGAATCAAACAATAATAATGATGTAAATAGGGGAAACGGGTACCAGCAGTGAGAAGAGATGATTGCCCGTCACTGCTAGAAACAACAGGGCACAGAGTTTACCACAAACCCAATTATAATACTAAATTAAACCAACCAATAACCATTATCAGAAATAATTTTCTAAAAAATATACAGTCCGAGTTAATGGAAGAAAGAGAATTTAAAGAGTCATCACCAAACAATGACATAGTCTATATACTAATAAAATTAAATGGAGTGTCAGCAGAGGCCATGATTGATACAGGAGCCAATATTTCAATTATTGACCAATTAGAACTAGATCGTATTACTGAGCTAACTACTGAGAGAATACCTACTTTACCAATTAATAATTTAACAATTGTTGGTGCTACCGGGAAACAAAATAAAACTATCAAAAAACAAGTGTCTTTGAATGTTACCACTAATGGAATAGGAATACCTATGGGGTTTTTAGTAGCAAAAGGGCTACCGTTTAGGGTGTTAATAGGGTGTGATATGCTACGGCGACACACTGCAATTATAAATCTGGCCAGGGGTATAGTAACCTTGAGCACAGAAAATGGTGAGTTAACGGCTGAGATAATTGGTAGCCAAAGTGCCCCTCAGTGTCCAAGCTCATTTTTTGTTAGGGAGGATAATAGATTAAACCTTATTAGAAACCTTATAGAAGTGCAAAATTGGTACAAAATTAAACAACAGTATGAACATTATATAATCCTACCTTATTTATCAAAAATAAATTGCTATACTCCATAATAAAAAGTGAAAGAAAACCATTTGGATGATCCGGCCTAGTTTCGCTATGTCTCAAGTTGACGATATAATATTGGCCAGACGGTAATGAAATTACAACCCAAGACGGACATCACCAGAGAAAAGTCTCCATTCAAGTAAGAACTGTCAGAAGAGAGGTAATATAAACATTTCGTTTAATATTTAACGAAGAAAACTCATTCCGAATGGTGGTATAGAACGAAAATTAGTACAAATTAATCACATGTTCTAATAAAAACAAACACATTCTGCTCTCTTACGGACATTTCTGGAACTACATACTAAACGAAAATAAACAAATTTGTTAATATTTTTCGGTATTTGTAAAGCGTAGTATAGTTATCCATTTCTGACCATCTCATAACAAAAAGAACTTACCCTTAACCCTGGGGAAATAAAAAGAATTATATATTGATTGATGTTTTAAAAATAGTATAAAATTTGGTAAACAAAACCATATATGTTTTTTCTTGACAATTCCATGTTTACTCTATGAAGTCGATATTATGTTTTAAGGAAGGAAAAGATCGATTGTGATATTTGTATTTAATGCGGCAGGGAAAAACCAATAATATAAATAATAAATATTATAGAAAAAATGATATTGAATAATAAAAATGTGTTATATTTTTTGTAGTGGGTAGTTTTAATAGATTTCAGCACAAAATCGAAGAGGTCGATCCATTGGGTCATATTTTGTCACAGTGTAGTCTGGTTGGACTATATGTGGAGACTCGTCTCACAATCAGCTGATTTAATTCACGGCGAATAATTTGAAAGAATTTCAGAAATCGTCGGAACCGAGTGTAAACAATCAGTACTTACTCTCTCTTCAACATAAGGCTGAACAACTTCCCTGCTTGACCCCAAATCACACACTCTCGATTTCGGCTTTTGATTGAGTAACATTACCAAACACTTTATTTTTAAACTTCGGTCATTATAATTCATAAGTGGCGACTGCGGAGAGGCGGAAACCTCTGATCAAAAAACCGCACGTTACAGAATTGGCGAACCCAACAGTGGGGCTTGAATCAGACGGACGTTTCGCTAATACCTCTAAAAAAACCGCACGTTACAATATATATACATTTAATATTTATACATAAATTTACCTCAAGATGTTATTTTTCTATTTGGAACATGTTTCGGGTACTATCTTGTACCCATCCTCAGCCTTCCGGTTTTTTTGTCTGGTGAAGTACATATGTGTTGTTGATTGACTATTGTGGCTTCCTGTTGGCTTCTGGTATTTCAAGTTGGTTTTATTGTGTGTGATTGTGGTGTATGTGTTAGTTTTTTGTGTATTTTCAATGTTGAGTGCTTTGAATATTGTGTCATTTTTTGTATTGATTTGTATTTGTTCAGGTATTAGTTTGTTTTCTGTTTTATGTTTGTATATTTGTAAATTTTCCCATATGTTCATTATGGTGCCTTTGTGTGGTATATGTTTTATTATGGGAACTTTTTATTATACTTTTTATTAATGGGAAAATTTACAAATATACAAACATAAAACAGAAAATAAACTAATACCTGAACAAATACAAATCAATACAAAACATGACACAATATTCAAAGCACTCAACATTGAAAATACACAAAAAACTAACACATACACCACAATCACACACAATAAAACCAACTTGAAATACCAGAAGCCAACAGGAAGCCACAATAGTCAACCAACAACACATATGTACTTCACCAGACAAAAAAGCCGGAAGGCTGAGGATGGGTACAAGATAGTACCCGAAACATGTTCCAAATAGAAAAATAACATCTTGAGGTAAATTTATGTATAAATATAAAATGTATTATATACATCAAGAAACGGACTGTAGCAGAAAGTGATTGAAATATATATATATAATAATAATTAAATACCTCAGTCTGTCACTCTGGCTATTCTCCAACCGACAGATAGTATATCTGTAAAAATAGAACGATTTTACTTTTCCTGAAACGTTGACGTTTTTATGTAGATATTTGTTTCTGTTGTATTCGCACGTGTTTCAGATATCTCTGTTTATATTCTCTGTTAGCAAGACCTATTCAGTTTCCGATTGTTCGGTTAAACTGTCACTATCAACGTTATTTTAATCCTTGTTACTTAATACTTTCGACGTGTAAACACTTAATTGACACTGTTTAACTGTGTGTTGACTGTGTTGATTCACTGTCAGCGGATCACTTGGGTCTCGTCCATTATTGAATTTCGGTGTTTTAATTTCTACGGCCATGTAATTTATATTTTGCCTGCTGCCACAATTTATGTTCGCTTCAAATAAACCGTAGCCTCAAATTAAGGTGTCGTAATGAAATTTTATCTGTTTTAATGAAATTAATCTTAATGCTGGCCACTTAGTTTTAATATTGCATAATGATACCACAATATATACATTGAATTCATTTATGGGAATTTATAAAGAAATATGTTTATTGTTCTACAAAGAAATATAGAAAGTTAAATAAGAGAATGTAATGGATGTTCGCAAAATTAAGAATATGTCATTAACAGGTTTTAATTAAGAACTGCGGACTTGATTCTTCCCAATCTTTGGAAATTTTATCAAATAATAATGGAAACAAGTATTCCGGCTACAATATTCCGGGGGGTTGTTTTCCTTAAAATATAGAGATTGATGAAGTTATCTTTAATACTGTTTAGTTATCAGAAGAATTTTCATATTTAATATATTAAAAAAACATCAAAAACTATAGATAACAGAATAAGTATATCGATTGAATTTTAGGCTACGTAAGGGCAAGTATTTGCTTATTATAATTTTGAACTTACAGGTTAACATAAACACAATCAGGTAGGCTATAACGGTACAAAGAAATTTAAGACAAAATTTTAATTAAAATTATTTTAATCGAGAAACAGGAATCGACACTTGTAGAAGAGTAAAGGACATACCCTCGCTCGACACTGGGATCAATGTTGAGAGAAATTTCGTCGATAGTGTTAGCCAAACACAATCCTTTGCTTAAGCCTAAAGACGTCATTTGGCTCTGTTCTTTGTCTACCAAGGCAGAAAAGAAATGTGCGACTAGTTTCAGTCCGAGTACAGAGACTTTGTAGAAGGGATATTTGTGCACCAAACTCTGCTGATATTAAGGCAAGCCAGGTATAAGCGAATTAGATGGAAAGTACTGTGCATTTATAATACTGTGTGTACCTGCCACGGATAAATGCTCAACAGTCGGAAGCTTTTAATATAATAATATATTCTTAAAACTGTGTAGCTGCTTCTCTCGACCAATCAGGTTGCCTCGTTAATAAAATGAAATCGTTACATTCAGTCCACATGAATTGTATTGTATTTGTCGCAGTTATATCCACCAAATTCAACTTACCACTATCAAAGATAATCAGATTATCACTATCAAAGAATGTCGTCATTCTGATGGTATTGTATGTTTAAGAACGCAGAATTTCGTGAACAAAGCAATTACAGGTGACGCTAAGAAATAATTTACCGCTGATAACGGTTGCATACATTGTCGACGTTAATGATTTAAGCGAGTTACGCGATTGGAGAACTCGCGATTACGAAGGATTACTACACCGTTCGTGTAAGAGCTCAATCCTCGTGACCTTCTTTTATACAGGTCAATAGAAGAGAGATACGGGTTACTACAGATGAGTACTGTGGATTATGTATTCACAAAAAGCGAATCTCTAAGAAGCGTATCACAAATAATTGAAGTAAGAAACAATGCCAGATGAATTGTGTTACAGTAGAACATGTATAACTCATCACCTGTATGGTTGACGAATTGAAGAAAACGTCTAACTAAGTTAGTCATGAACGTGGGTTAGAGAACATTTAAAAGAAAAAAGTACAGATTAGTGACGGAGATAATTACAACCAGACAACAAAATTAACGTCATATTACTGGTATAAAAATATATATAATAAAATCAGTGTGCTACATACTGAACGACACAAGACACAGAAGTCAACTTTACGAAATATACTCTTAAAAAAATCCGTTTTTGAACTTAATAATGTTTTGAATTTTATTCGTTTTTGCAATTTATCGGATTTAATTTTTTTTTTAATTTTTTACAAGAGTACTTACCTTTTCAGTGGCAAGATGGAAAATTTGTCGTAGTATTATTAATTAAAACGATTCGGCTTTTTATTTTGATGAATATATTCTGTCGGCATTTCATTTACTTCCCTGCAAGTAACACAATTTTCTGTATGTTTTTACAGAAAACATATCAGTAGCATCTTATCTTCGTTCGCCATATTATTATTTTAGTCACAGCTGTACTCTGACATGTTTCTGTAAATTGTGACATACAATTATCGTTTTATGTTTAATGACAGAAATACTGCTACCAGCTTCTTGTAATACAAGCAAAATTTGTTCTTACATGACCTTCACGATTTTTCAGGAAAGTAACGCCATTTCTATGGGACACTATATACACCAATTTCAATTGCATAATTCTCCAAAAATCATATACTCGCATTTCGTTTTCACGGAATGTGGTGATCACTGGTGTGAAACCAGTAACACCTTGCTCCACTAAGTCAATTAATGTGTTGACTGAAAGAAAATTTGATTTTATATTGCCAACTATAAAATGCGTCAAGATACTTTGTATTTTGTAATTTGTAATTATTTTCTATTTTTTTATTCTATTTTTTTCTGTATTAAGACTACTATACAGCACAGCCGTTTAGCCTGAGAGAAGTGACAGCACAAATAATTAAGTATAAAGTTTAACTTATATATTCTTTTCCTACTGTATCCTCTAAAAGAAAAATTTGAATTTGTAACAAACAAAAATTTGACTGCCACCTCGAAAAAAATGTCGTTCTTGAGTGGTGACCGATAGAATTTGCTGAGATGAAACCTGTGCTTGCTCTGTATTCTTATTAGCACCAAGCTTGGAATTGCGCAAGACCGACTGCGGTGTTTCTGTTTAAATTAATTGTCGATTGAAGATTACCGGAAGGACTTGCAAATAGTTCTCAAAGTTTCGTTTAAAATTAGTAACTTGTCTCGAATATGAATATCGAGAATGTTTATGTAAAACAATATAACAGGATGTATCTGAGCAATCAACATGTGCTCAATACAATTAAAGTCAGATAACTCTGTTTTATCGGTCCGGGATCCGTATTTTTAATGCAGTATATTTAGATCTACTGGTAAGTTAGATAACGCATGGTCGGAAGAGATTTTCACGATTAAACGGAACATCTGGAAAACGGCGATGACAATTGTCATACGATAACCACGTTGTCGAACTGACGAGTTGATAAATTTATTTGCCAGCGGCTAACTGGGCAGGCGAAATAAAACCTGGAAAGTGTCCTTGTTTGGCAACTAATTTATTGGTCATCTCTTGTAACAGTGACAAGTTACTGAATCTCTGTTTACTTAGCATTGAGTTCGATAAGATAGACAAGTAGTAGGTGGCGTCTTTAAGTAGACAAAGTTTCTTACTGAGATCCTTTTTAATTGAATATCTTTGTTATTATAGAGCCGAGCGTTCGACCTACAAGTTGTATAACCGAATCTTTAATTCTCCTCAACAGATAAACCATTAATAGATACAAAAAACAACGATTTTAATGATACACAATACAGCTAACTGAACGCTTTACTCCGAGTTTTCCGACGCACTGAATTCAATGTGGCCAGCATTAATGTTTTTGCTACAATTATCATACTTTTTTCTAATTTTTCTTAATTTTCAAAACTTTCTTCAAATTAGGAATTTTTTCTTTCTACTTCCTAATTCCTAGTTAAGGGCAAAACGTAAAGAAAATAGATAGCAATAACATAGCCATGAGATCGTGCTTTGTATACCTGTACCGTTTCGTCAAAATTTAGTGTAAATCGAATAACTCTTTCGTGAGATATGTGTTTCCAAGGAATAGTACAATAATCCCTTCACTCGAGCAGTTATAAAGTAACCGTCTTCATGCAAATAGTTTTTTTTTACATTAGTAAGGATATCAAATGTGGATGGCACAACAAAATTCAAAGTTCGGCGGGGCATTTATCTGGGCACCTCTGGCGTAGAGTAACTACTAGAGTAGCCCAATTGCAAAACTCGCTATGTTCAGAAAAACAAAATTTTCAGAAACAACAAAAAACTGTTGTTTTGTTTAGTACGTTAACACATAACTTGAATTTTTTATCTAAAAATAGGTAAAATTACTCTGCATATGGTCCCTTAATGTAAACAAAATCTAGTTAGTCATTTGGTGGGAAAATCAAAAAAACGTTTGGACACAACGAGTTTTGCTGCTGTTTAGGACATAACATGTTTTTATTCAATTTTTTATTTTAATTTTTGTTTTAGCAATTTATTCATAAATTTTATGTCTTAGATAGTACTTATATATTTTAATGCTCTGGAAAATATTCCAAATCCAGGTTTGTTAACTGTTAGGTTTTTATCTGGGGGTATAAAGGAATGGCCCACCACTGGAAATATGATTTTTATTATCTTAAGAGATGGTGGTGCTTCATTTATGAAAATTTTGATATTGTGCCAATGAGCATTGTGTTTTCCTTCTGTCCTCCGCACCTAACAGCAATCAGTTTAACAGTGCCTGTCAGGTCAGTAGACTTTAACCTGTGCTATAACGCAGAAGCAGTTTGATTATAACCTTTCCTAAATTTGTTTTCTAGCCAAATGCAGGAGAAAATTCTGTTTTTTGATTGTTTGTTATGAAAAATTGTCTGCCAAATAGTAAAGTTATAACACACATCTGGCGTAAATAGTAGACTGCCTGGTCAGGGATCTTAGGTTCTTATGACAGTTGAGACTTAACATCAGTTCAGCCTCATGAGATGTTTCCAGTTCACCATAAAAAACCTTAGACTTTCGTTTATGGACGGCAAGCTCTACTGGAAAAACATTTATCACACTCATTGTTTATTTAAAATAAACACGTATTATTCAAAGAGTCATGAACATGCAACATATAAGCAAAGAATGAAACCTTGTAATCATTCTTCTGAGAAATCTCAGCCGATTTGTTACCAACCATTTTAAATTGAAAAATTAAATGAACATGTTTGCTACAACCAATAGTAATGAAATATTACAAAAGAAAAACAATTCTGCACACAATGGACAAAACGAGTTTTGTTGCAGTGTTATTTAGCTATCATTTCACAATAACGGGACATAACGTGGTTTGCTGCTGTTTTCCTACAGTAGACAAACGAAGTTTGCTGCAATCCACGTAAAAGGAACATAATGAGTTTTGCAGCAGTTTATAGTTTTCACACCTTAAAATAATAGGGTGTCAACGTGTTTTTCAACAGTTTCTCTTCACCAGAACATGCGTGTACGGTCTCAGAACAAAATGACGGCCTTAACTTAAAATCGACCTTAGGGTCCACCCAACGAGTTTTGCAAATGGGCTACTCACTTACAGTACTTCATGACTCCATTAACTAGTAGTACGCCTGTTAAGGAATTTCCATTGAAAATTTGTCTGCAGATTTTTGAGAGCACAGCAGGAGCGTAGTTAGGCGTCCACATCACATACGCCACGCGAATCCTCTGTAGTTTTAATGACGACGAAAAATGCAACACTCAGAGTGGTTGTCGGCATTCCCGCGACTGAATATTACAGACCGACTGGCCGTAAAACTGGAAGCGTTCCGCTGAAATTAAAGTCTTTTGATGTTATTTTGATGGTGGCATTAGGCTGGCGCGTTTGGGCGGGTCCGCTTTTGCATCCCTTATTGCGGCGCGCAGTTGCCGGCTCCGCTGGTTTTAATTGTTCGCGCTCCAATCCTATCTATGCTCTCCTGACGGTAACGAATGCTCTTTTGGAATTTCATTTTCTGTCGGATATTTGAATCGTCCTGAAATATTAATAAAACCTTCTTTTCACCACCACCGCTACAACTACCTGAATTTATCTGCTGTGCTTTATGTTCCCTTTGTTTCCATGTACATTACTATGTTTCCTCTTTTTACGACTTTCTCAGTTTCATGCTTCACTTAGTATTATTATTATTATTCTCCTCTTCTGTTATTTCTTTACGCATGTTGGGAACGGTCGTTAAAATAAGCAATAAACGCAGTCTACATATAGTTCTACTTATGTATATATAAAGAGTATGAGTGTGAGAATCTGAGAGAGAGAGAGAGAGGGAGAGAGAGAGGGAGAGAGAGAGAGGGCGTGAGAGAGAGGGAGGGAGGGAGGGAGACCGTCTGTACAACAAAAACGGTACCATTAACTTCGTACATAAAACTTAATGATATCTTCGTTTTTATCTAACGGTCTCCTGATGTTATCAGCTTTCCAGTTTACTTAAATATTTTTGCATATAAATCACATGTGGAAACTTTAACGATGGTTAACAATATTCTTTGTCGCGGACAGATTTGGTTCTTCGCGTGTCTTTGAAAGTTGTATTTTTCATGAGACTCTGAAAACTGTGTTAGAATATTACTGTACAATGTGTGCATTTGGTTTAATTCTGCCTGCACACCAGGAGTTGCCTAGTGCCCCTATCGTACCCAATCTTTAACTGTCTGTACTATTAATGAGCCATAGTAATTTTTAAACCGTTACTTTGAGCTCGAAGATAGAATCATAATTTTTACACGATGCTACCAACCGCACATGTACCCCTATACACCAATGTGTGTATTTCTGAAAGTTGTCAAGTATAAAACGTACATGAATGGGCAGATAAAGCATAAATCAAATAAGATTTGAAAGAACAGACGTTATTCATCATTGATGTAATTGTTTAAATGCAACGTTCAGGCCATGGCGGCTCTAGACCTTGTAATCTTGTAGACCACTTTATTAGATGAGAATAACAAAAACAATTAAGTAGAAAATCAAATGTAATTACAATATTAATGGAAAGAAAATAGAACAAAATTTAATTATTATTAATGATGGAATTAATGAAAATTAATGACGGAATTTAGAGGATAAAGACGCTGAGTGAAAAATTTAGAGGATGAGTGAAAAAGACGCTGATTAGATGCAATGTGGAAAGGAGAAGAAGCAGTATGGTTGGTTACCTGCTACGCCATTCAAACTGGTTCACCACCCTGATCGAGGGAATGATTGAGAGGCGTAGTGGTAGGGGAAGACCCAGTCAAGAGCACGTTTATAGGGTAAAAGGAGGAAGAAGGTATATGGTGATCAAGAGGGTGTCTACAGAAAGAAGGAAAGTGCAAGCCCTCCAACCTCTGGCTTGAGGAGGAGGAAGAAGAAGAAGAAGAAGAAGAAGAAGAAGAAGAAGAAGAAGAAGAAGAGGAAGAAGAAGAAGAAGAAGAAGAAGAAGAAGAAGAAGAAGAAGAAGAAGAAGAAGAAGAAGAAGAAGAAGAAGAAGAAGAAGAAGAAGAAGAAGAAGAAGAAGAAGAAGAAGAAGAAGAGAAGGTGGAGGATAAGGAGAAGTAAAATATTAATCATAGTATAAAAATATTAATTACACATAATAATATAATCTTCGATTATACGTAATAAAGAGCGAATGTGATACCATCAAAATTTAATAAGAAAGCACTTACGAAATTGCTAATAATCTCCTATGTCAGGTATAACGAGAAATCATTCAAAGAAATGATACTAAAACCTTAAAATACAAATTACAAAAGACTATTCTATTACTCCAATCGTAAAGTTAGGTAAACAACAAAGTGTAGAATACATTTGGCAAGTAAAAAGCTAAGTTCATGCGCAGAGGCAAGGAAACAAATTACCCTCCAATTACAGGTATAGCATAAGGTGTGAAGAGAGGAGAAAGAGGAGCCAACGCAATAATAGTTTTTTGTTACTCTCTCTCTCTCTCTCTCTCTCTCTCTCTGTCACATCATGTAGCTTCACAACGCCACTATCATGTTTCTAATGTTGCCGCCAGCCTTGTTGCAGCCATGAAACAGAGTACAAGACTATTTTGCGCATGTGCGAAATGAATGAAATTGCTGTTAGCGTCGCAACGGGGTGTTTGCCCATTGTGCACCTCAAAGCCACCGTAAACATGTATTGTCGGATTTTACTTAAAAACGTACATATAACATGTACGTTTTTAAATACTTTTTTTAGTATAGTACAGTATGCTTAAATACTTTTTAAGTACGTTTAGTATTTTCTTTAAAATATGTATTATATATATTATAGCAAAGAGCAGAACACACAGAAAAATAAAGTCGAGTTATAGTCAATTCATGAGTTATCCTGTTTCTCCCTCTTGTGTTATGTACTGTGTAATTTATGGTTTTCTTTTTTCGATTAGGACACTCTCTCTCTCTCTCTCCCCCTCTCTCTCTGATCATTTGCTTATCAGCTGGATTCTAGATAGATCGGTTTCGCTTACTTATATCTACCTATTACTAGTATAGTCCCTGAGCTGCATAACTCGTTAACTATTTTGAAAAAAGTACATTTATTATTAGATTCATTTCGATACTAGATAAACTTTCGATTATCAGAAAAATTGCAAAAATCTTGATTATACTACTATTTATTTAATAAAATAACAATTGTATAAAAATAATCATACAGTAAACGCTAAAAAATCGAAACATTTAGGTTACAATTCCCTTTGACTGACACTGGCTGGAGTTTTAAAATTTGAAAAAATTTTTGATTTTTCTTTTGGGCCCTGGTGTCCTAAAATTTTGAAATTTCAAAAACCCTATACTATATTCAAATTTTGATTACAATGTTCTTTAATTCGATATCCCACATGAGTTTTTGGGATTCATCAAAATTTCAGACCATTTTTAAGTCCTGGTGTCCAAAAAGTTTTTTAATTGGACACTAAAGTTTTTAAAAAATGAACACTAATTGAGACTGTGGTCACAATTACCTTCAATTTGATATCCCACATATACTTCTGGGATTTTTCACAATTTTGGCCCCTCAAAGTTTTGCCTCCCACCCCCTATTTTAGGGGGGGATCAGTCTCAAGATTCTTTACGGACACGCATGCAAAATGTCACGAAATCGATCACTCCTTCGAGAGTCATGAGACATGCCCCAAACAACAGATGGACAGACAAATTCCAAACGGTCGACATAAAACTGAGAACTCGCCTCGCTCGTTCAGTTAACTTAATTAACTGTCGCTTGCTTGATTAGAGTGATAGATTGGTGTCTAAGCAATTTAATTTGTTTTAGAAATAGATTCCCAAACAAATTTACTTTGTTTTGCCTGAACAGGGCTTCCGAGTTACGGTTTGTCAAATAAGGACAAAGAAGTAATAGGATTCTCAAGAAATTACTGTGGACTTCGTTTTACCAGATTTTTTACTAAACATTCCATCAGTGTTAGCGTTTAAAAGGGAAGAATCAATCACAGTTGAGATACGATTAATCGAAATCAGTTGGTGGAACATCAATTATCAGGTATATTTCTCGGACAGGTTAGTTCCCTCCTTCAAACTTCTCTTGCACTTTGAAATTTACGTGTTTTGGCTGCTACAAAAAAAACTAAACTATCTAAAATAATCCCTCATCAATACTTATTTTGCCAGTACATAACTCTTTCGGACAGCTGTGTTGTCCACTACAATTTTAAATTTATGATTTTTTAAACTCATGTAACTTTACTGTAACATGTAAACTTAAGGCTACTTTTCTCCACACGTTATTTTTTCTACCTTTTTTAAAGAGCAAGAGTTAGCAGTACTGTTCAGCCTTCTATTAACAATCCGTAAAATTTTTATAAATGCTTTTACATAACTATGGTTTAGATAATAAGTCACATATACGGCAGTTATTTTTTTGCCACACATGGACGACACTTAATAGTTTTTCAGGTTGTGAGAGCCATAAAGTGATTAGAGTGATGGACAAGCAGACCTCACAGCGGAGTCGATCGTAAATACAGAAATGTTTTAAGTGTTCTAATGTATGCGTTAAACCGTTTACTACTAAAACCAAATTGTTCATTCTATTGGCTCCTAACAAAATTTAAAAAAAGTTTTTCCAAATTAAATGATTTTATATTATTGTGTAAATAGGTTTTAGCTGCTTAAGAGCAGAGCGTTGTGAATTAACTTCTTTCTAGATGAATTCTGGCCGACCAATATTTCTCAATCTAAAAAAGATTAGACCACACTTGATAGCAATTAAAGAGCCAAGGCGATCTTCAACCATGGTCTTATATCGTTACAGATCATCAGTACAATATCAGACAACGGATAAACGAAGAATCTGTAATATAGCGATTTACTGAAAAGATCAGGAAGTAAGACTGATCTGATTTTTTAAATATCAGATGATGTAGTCGTGATTAAATTGTGATTATTTTTACATTATCAATTCTGCAAACCCTTTCTAGTATGGATTGCGTTCTTTCAAATATTAATTGTATCTCTTTTTATTTAACACTATAAATAATTTTCACATGCTCCACGTTCAGGGTGCCAAATATAAATAAACTTTAAAAGCTCCTCGTTATTGCGCCAATATTAATGACTTTTGGGGCTTCTAATAATATTTTTAATAAAGAAGCTACTCGTTGTTGCTCCAAATATAAAGTTTCCGGTGGGCGCCAGAGATGAGTATCTCAGAGTTCATTAAATAATGACTCTATCGTTCAGATGCTAATAATATTATATATTGACTCAATTATTCTACAGACATGTAAATTGAATTTCACAATACACTGATTATCAAGATTACCATTAATTATAAGACAAATAAATTTTATCGATACCATATATTAATACACATCATAATATTTCATAATTATTAATTATTTCATTTACTAATATTGTAAGATATCAATTTACTTAATCGATTCCAAGTATTATTATATCTTATTTAATTTCATTACGTTCTCGTTCTACAAACTTAATTTGTTACTTTATACATTCACATATCTAACTTGGTATCCCTCCTGTCATGTCATATCACATAAAATACATTGTTTAGTATCTGAACGAAATGTGGGGTCTTTTAGAATGAGCTGAGTAGTTTGGTAGACATTCAACTACTATATGTTGAGATTAATTAACTTATGAATCGTGTCATTATGATCTACTGTTACTTGTTAGCACGATCCATCCTGAATGATCGGCTTGTCCACACTATACACTGCACTTATTGACACTTGCATTATATCACTTTGCTCTGCTTTTGGTACAACACACGTTCGCGGTTGTTAACTAGCGTCGCGCACAGATATAGATATATTGCACTTCTTTGCAAATAGCTCGCGCACAGATATATAATGATACTCACACGGCTTTCGCGATCGTTTATTCAATTCTTTACTTAGACTCCATTATAACGCTCTATACACTATTTACACGTTTGGCGTTAACGTTGCCAAACAATTAATTACATTGATTGAACAATTAAGTCATTCTGCGGAGCGACATAGATTCTCCGTTGTCTATGACAAAATTCAACGTGCGACTCCCTTTTTTCTTCAACTATTCTCTTTTTATAGTTTTCTCGTAGGTACCCACTCTGCTGTCGTAAGTGTATCCATTTCCATTGGTTCTAGTTTGAATTTTGGCCCGGTATATTTGAATGTACCCAGTCATACATAGCTACTTTTTCGCGCGCTGTACTGACGCTCTTTTCTATTGGGTATGTGTCTGCTGGCGCGTTTCTTGACCGCGTGGCCGTTTAACTTGTTAAAAAAAAAAATGCTACTTTCTAAAATTCGCACCTTACATTGGGGTGTTGGGCTATTGTCTTTTGGAGGTCTTTCTAACGGGACTTGCGCGTTTCTTGCAGTTTTGTACATACAAAGCTTTTTATGTGTTTATGACATGCAGGGTACGGACGTTCATTGTATTTTTATTTTGCCTGTCGTCAGTGTGTCGGCGCGCTTGGTCTCGCCCTGTCTGTCTATTACAGTTTTATTATTCTACACATTTTTCCTTTTATATACATGACAATTTCTTAGAAGAACTTACACTTACTACTACTATTTATAATTCATTTCTATTATTTATGATTGTACATAATATATGATTAATTAATAACTTGTAAAGTTATGTTGCAACACTTCTTCTTCTTTTTAACACTACTGTAGATTTCAGTTTTATTTTACGGTGCCTGTAATCGGTCTCTCCGTATTCGTAAACAGATTTTCTTTAGTGTCTTCACATAGGCGATTACGTCAGAGTTTAAAATGCTATATAGTTCCTTTTCCTTGATATATCTGTACCCCTAAATGAGTTACATAAATTGATATTTTTACATACTGGACTATCAAGAAGCAAACATAGGTAGCCTACCTAATGTTTTATTTTTTCCGGATTCAGTGTTTATAAAAGAAAAATCATTATTAAAGTTAAATAATCTTTATAGCCTCTTCTTGCAACCTCAGTTGAAATTCTGCAATAATTTATAAACTTATTGCCTTCTGATCAAAAACTCTGTAACGTTTAAACCCTTTTTCCAACTATTTAATCCACGTGCATCTTTCTTGGCCTTCCCCTAGAATCTTATCCCATCAAGTTCTCTTTCTAATGGCATTATTATGTAGCAAATATGCTTAATTAACTATACCAATCATTGACGTTTCCGACTGATAAGACTTTACCTCAGTTTTTATTATTTACCCACTTGAACACTTCGTAATTTCTCAGTTTATAGGTCTACTTCCATTAAATATTCTGCATTCTCTTCCTACTCCATATTTAAAAGGTCTCCGAATCGTCCTTGTGTCTCTTTCCCGTGGCCCATAAATCAGTCATATATGAAACTTGTTTTATCAGTCTTATGCTAATATGAAATTTTGTTGTTGAGGGGAGCCCAGCATTCTTGAAGTTAGCAGCTGCTTTTTTGTAAACTCTACTTTTGCTATTATACCGTAGCTCTTTTCACTGAAAGTGACAATGACATGCATGACAATATACTTGTTATGGTAAACGAGACTTGTGAGTTTGACAAGCAAAAGTAGAGTTTATAGTTTCACAGGCCACAGATTGTCTAGTGGTCGAGACGTTGTGTGATAAATTATAACGCTGGTAAATGTCCGATCTAACCCTTCTGTTCCCGTTTTCCCTACTTGCCCCCATTTTTAGGGATGCGCATGGTATATACCTGTAGATTCATAAGTTAATACACTATACAGAAAATTACTTTAATTACAATATAATAATTATTTTATTTTTATATCATATTAATAATGAAACATTCAAAAACTAATACTAAAATAATTAATAATAATAATAAATGATAATTTGGATAACAATACAGTAATTCCTGTATAAATAGTAATAGAAATAGGAATACCTTTTGTAAAGTAAAATGGCTTATGGTCTATCTGTATATATTGTATTACATAATATATGTAATATTGTATATTTGTAATTATGTATATTTACATACATTTGATTGTTTTTGCATTATTTAAGAAGTTGGAGAATAAGAATAATAAGACATTAGTAATATTATTACAGAATATTTTTTGGAATCCCTTAACATTACATTGTATAATATTCTGATCTGCAGAACGATGTTACTTTAATAAACACTTACATTACAACTGACAATGAATATAATATTAAATTAAAATATTAATTAAATAGCAAACCAGTTAACTGCATGATTCGGAACCACGCACAAAAGTTCTGACAATTTAAAAGCTGAATTTGGTAAGGCTTTACCTCAAAAAGTTGGTTATTAAAGTTATATATTTAAAAGTAAAGTAACTGATAACGTAAGGTAGACAATTCTCAACTATTTGTTCGTTTAACGTTCGAAACTAAATGAGTTTCATTTTGACATCACTATAATGTGATTGGATTTCAATGTCGGAATGTTAAAGTTGTATTGTGGACCGAAATTTAAATTCATATTGGCAATATTAGTACGCTTTTATCAGCTACATAACCGCTCCTTTGCTATTTCACAGACACTCGGTTGGGCTCATCAGTTTAGAATCACTCTGTCTTCCAGGCTACCATTTAGTAGTGTTCGCTACTTACTTAAACTTACTTCTCTCGCCACTTACTTCTTTATAGTTATGTACATCACGTATTGATTTGCACGTTTCCTAGTACAACGTGGCCTTTTTAGGGAATTTTAATGTTTTACGTTAGGAAAAATTAATTCGACCTGTAGTAGACCTGAACGATTTACTGCGCTTACCAAAAGATTTAATCAACACTGAAACAGTCGTTGAACGTGGTCATTTTCTTGCCTTTTCTTACTTCCCTGTCCACTCTTATTTTTTCCTTCGACTGGAAATTAATGTTATTACGCAATTATAATATTTTTTGAGGTTTTTATAGCCTGAGCCGCATCTCACTTACCTTACAGCGTGTTGGCTAGTCATGATAGTCAATTTCTTGAAATCTTGTGCTTGCCTTTGGCTCGGGATCATTAACGTTTCAGAACGTCTCGACGTACTCTTAAGTACTTTTCTTCAATCGTCAATTTTCAGACTCCTAACCACTTTAGATCTCCATTGACCGTAGCGTGTACATTGTTTTTAGTGAGTGCTATCTAGAATGTTCCCCTTGGCTTGCACAAGTCCTCAGGTATCTTGGTTTTTTCGATATCCTGTTCCTGAATTCCACCGGTCTTCTATAGTGATCCATCTACACATCGTTCAAACAGTTTCAGCTCGTTTTGTTGAGCTGCCAAGGTCTACAGTCTTACAGAGAAATTATTTTAAGAACGATTTTATATACGATAAGTTTCTGCATGAATTTTATTATTTTCAGAGACTGTTTTTACACGTTCTAATTTCTTCAGATAAAAAAATTAGCCGACCGGAATTGAACTAGACAGTTTGAAGTGAAACCAAATTTAAACAGGCTACAATAAATTGCTGTTTCGTACATAGAATGTACTATGAAGTACTAGAGACCTCAATGAAAACAAAACTCGATTCTCTGCTTTATTGAACAACACAAATAACTACACGTGTACGTATACTTGAAAACGTTTTCGCAGAACCTGTAGGCGTTTTTCTTTCTTCTGCATAAATCAAAGGTTTTGAGTTCGTATTTTAAAAACAAAAACAAAAAATCAACATCACCCTTTTGTGTCGTCGTGTTCCGATGGAGCACGTAAGCAACGGTAGCAGGAGAGACGACGGCGGGGGATGGGTGAGTTTGAAGCCTTAAGGGCTGTTTGAATATGCTATCAGTGATAGGGGGTGGCACGGAGGGTTGCGGCGTAATAATTCGCTGATAGATGTGCGTGCGTCCGCATTCAGATGGCCGACTTTAGCTGAAAAATGACAACATATTCACGTCCCACGCAGCCACCACATGTTCTCCGCATCAGCCAATAATACCTTGTACGTGATTGATTCGCCTTTAATATTTGATTTGTAATCGCAGCTGGCGCGTCTAGTACCTGCGCTGTGTCAGCGTTTTATAGCAATATCCTCGCCATATCTCTCCACCTCGTCTCCAGTTTGCAATTACATCTGTTTGAGCACACATACATACGCAAGGATGCATTCACACGACAGAATTCCTTTCAAAACAAATGTTACTGATGTTCGCCAAAATTTAACACTGGTCTGGCCTAAGCGATATTTAATTACAACACATACATATTTCATGAAGGACATGAAACACTTCTTTATTGTAACTGCAGACTCGTTCTATGACTAATGACCCATTTCATATAACCTAATCTACTACTTAACGTAAGAGTCGCTTATCGTGTCAAACCTTCGTCTATAAAAATTAAAAACATGTTTATCTTGTCCATTTCACATCATTGCTCTACTTAAAGATCTGGCACTTCACAATGCACGCCTTTACAATAAATCCAAGATTTTTCTTCTCACCAGTTTTCACACCATGTCCACGCTTCGTGTTCTAGCAGACGGTTGACAAATGTATTGTCATGGTGTTGAAATCTTCCTCACGTTTCATCGCAAACCCCTGGATTCTTTGGGGACCAACCACATTTCCACAACTTTGTGAAGTTTGCTGTTCCTGATGAAGCAACTTACATTAACGATGTCTCATAACACTTTATTTTGAAAAACTGTATAAATTTAGATGTCATACTTAAGTGGTGTCTGAGAAGGGCCGACCATGTCAAACCGAAAAGGAAAGAATTGTCAATCGAGTATAAAAAATGTATTGATTGCTTGATGGGACGAAATTTCTCTCCGTCAACCTGCAATAAGCTTTGCGGTCACGACTGTACTGTAATTTAAACAAAATGGTTATGAGAAATACTGAAGTAAGTAAAAAGGATGAATTGGCAATTTAACTCCAATCTTAATATACGAAAGTGAGAGTTAGGAATGTTATCTATCAAAGTAAATTGACTGAAAATTATAAGCGATAGTTACAAGTATCTAAGTGGCCTTAGAGGTATAACGAGAAGACACAGAACATGAAATGGTACAGAAAGAGAATTAATTAGGAGCCTAATCGATTATTAGAAGACGTTAAAAACAGCAAAGTGGTGTGATCATCATAATAGTATGTGCGAGTGAATTATGTTGAGAAACGAGACTAAAACGAAGTAAATTAGAAGAAGACTAAAGAAAAACTGGAACGTTGAAATGGCATTAATTTCAAAGTAAAGAGATCAGTCTCATGGATAGACGCTAGAAGTATGGCAGAAAATATTAAATATTGGATTAAATTTGTATTTCCATCGTAATTATAACGTATTAAAATATCCACCTGAGGGTTTAAGAGGTTAGGTTACAAGGATAGTATGGATACTGATGTTAAACCAGTGAGATAATTGAACACCAGAGTAATCTATAATCAGACGTTTTATTAATAGGCACTCAACAGATATAAGCTACTGTTTTTTGATCTGTTACATTTCTTTCACCTAGTTCAGTATGTCTGTACACAACGCGATCCCATTTCACTTAGCTAGTCACTACTGAATTATATTTTTATAGAAATAACCACTACATGATTAGCATATCACACAAGGCGTTTAGTAGTACCTTAAATAGTTCCTCTTATAATTTTATATGTTAATGTGTTACCTATATATTTGTAATTCTTTGTAATTGATTTAAGAAGTAGGCTATATTTAATTCGTAAAAATTGATCCAATAATACAAACTTTACTTACGGAAAAGTTCCCATTGATATTTGTAAATTCTATAACCCAATAGAATTATTTTATTATTATCAAAGAAGTCTCTACAATTACTTACTATTAAAGTGACTTGTTTCAAGGATGTATAATACAACATTTATAATAGCGCGAAAAGAGAAAGCTTGACTGTACAAAGACATAATCGTGGTACAAACCACACATCCCATTTACAAAATCATATAATAATGCTAATAAATGAACACTATTAAATGTACAAAACAATGTACGCAATTACGACAACTATCTGAAGGCGGACAACCGCAGTAACCAGTTGTCAACAGAAGTGTGCCAGTGGTCACATTACTGGTTACATTTATTTTGACCTATGGTTTTGAACTTAATATTTGTATTGAGTTATTAAGTCTTTTCCATGCCTATTCTACCATGCGAAATGGTGAATCCACAACAAAAGGAGAGCAGAGTAAATTATCATCACCGTAATCAGCTTCCTGATTTAGGTAACATTGTCTGTTCCGATTCCTGGTTAAACAGATTATTTTCGTGTCTAAGACCACATTTAAATGAGCAAAGCAAGTTCCCAGTTTTAACTCGACCATCTGGCATTTGTCTGGCCATCTGTCTATTTGCCTCTTTGGGGTATGCCTCACGATAACTTTTGAACACATCAACCGATTTTCGTTAAACTTGGCATGCGAGTCCATACTTTTACTCTAAAGAGCCATATTGTTTTGAGACTGATCTCTCTGAAAATAGGGGACAGAAGGCAAAAATGTTGGGGGGGTCAAAATTGTAAAAAAATCACAAAAGCCCATGTGTAGTGTATGAAACTAAAGTGAATTTAAATCATAATTTAGTATATAGTGTTCATTTTTGAAAATTTCAGAATCTTTGGACGCCAGGGCTCAAACACTGTTTGGCTGTCATTTTTGAAAAAAATCGCGAATATTAATGATCAAATCAAATTAAAGAGAATTTTAATAAATTACGTTTCAGAAATTTCAAAAGTTTGGAACCCCAGGGCCCAAAAACAGAGATGAAAAATATTGTCGAAATCCACCAGGGTCTTAAACAGGAGCACTCTTTGTCTTAAAAATCTTTTTGGGTACGTTACTTTGTTTTTAAAGTTGCACACATCATTCGCAATGTTTCAAGGTTACAATCAAGTATTACAGTTCTAACATTAAGGACACTCTGATTCACAAAGAAAGTTTAAAATAAGCTAAAAGGAATTGTAAACCGAATCCAAATATTTAGAATTTTTAGTGTTAATTGTATTACTGTGCGCGTGCGCGTTACAATTGTTATATTATTAAAGAAATAGTAGAATAATCGGGATTTTTGTAATGTTTTCAATACTTGAAAAAATATCTAATATCGAAACTTATGTTGTTATAAATTTACTTCTTCAAAACAGTGAGAGAGTTCTGCAGCTCAATGAGTTTACTAGTTATTAAAATTCTTCTTACGTGCTCGTGAAAAGAAAGAACCATCCTTCTGCTATTTTAGTAATTTCTTATACCTACATGTTTCAATTTCTCTTTTACTTAATGTAATGTTTTTAGAGAACGTTTCATATACAAACTTATTTGTCGTATTAGTATCCAACCTGTGAATTTTTTAATTTCTTTCATTGAAAAATAAACAGTAACCGCAATGACGTAAAAGCAGTAAAAAGTACAAACTACTTTTTAACTTATCAGTGCAATTCACCGTATCCTGTTACCAATCAACATAAATGAAAATACTTAAACGGAATTTATATGTTGTTAACGGAAGTAGACTAGGTTTTTATAAACCAGAAGTATGAGTAGGGGGACAAAATAATAAAAGTAATTTACATGTACGTTTAAAACAATAGCCTACGAAAAATATCGTGACAGCAATATTGCCCTAACCGATTGCTCTAAAGTAGACAAGTTTGGGCACAATACAGTTCGAAAGATATTGGCAAAAACTTGTAAATTTTCGGGGTTCCTAGTCTCCTTTATTTCCGGTTCAGGTGTAGTCAATCATTATCCGTTAGAACTTTCTACAAATAAATTTAAAAGACTATATTTACAAAAGTACTGAATTAGGTAGCAAACATATCTTCCTAATATTTTAATTTTGTGTGAATTGCTCCCAAATTTTTATTTGTAGTGACAATAATAATAATAATAATGACAATGAACGCTAACTTCCTACTTTTATTTCTTATTCTTGCCCACACCACAGTTTATCATGATTTATTTATAATTCTTTATAATTTATATATAATTCTTGTAATTTTTGTTAATCTTCCTTACATCTGAATCGTATAACGACTGTACATAATTATAACTGTGCCAGACCAGTCTGTGTATAAGAAGGAGAGTCAGTATTTATTTTTAGCGTTTCAATCACATTATCGTTATTAACCAGTAAGAAATAAAAAAAAAAACTTTCCAAAACTTTCAGAGCAATAAAGAATGATAATTATTTATTATAATTATTTCAGAATGGTTGGGTACTGTGTTTAAATCTTTCATTTGCTTCACCAGATTAAAATTTTTTTACTTATTTTTAAGAACAAATGAGATACTTTATATTTGCCAAATATGTTTTTTTTTTAATAATCATATTCCTGGATGGATATTTAATGGTGCTGGGGAGCCCTTGTGTAGGTAAAGAGTATGTAGAGGCTCAACTCGATTCGATAAGTCAATCAAAGTATCAATTAATTTGTGAATAAATATTGTTAATATTTCTTCATTCTGTTACCACTATATTTATTCAATAAAAATTTAATAAGTAATCTTGGTATACACACTTTCATTGTGTAAAATACTGAACGCAGAATGATGCGTGAAGCTCACCTTCACTCTCTTTATGTTACTAAAGTTAACTAACTAATGTTTTGATTTTTGATATACTCCGGAAAGTTGTTTTGACAGGTTAAGAAGCCTGCACTCCGTTGACTGTTTCACACTTATTTAAGTAAGATTATCCGACTGTCGCATTAATTTTAAAGTGCGAGCAGTATAATGGAGGCGTCTATTGGCAATACACGATTGACTGAGTGCGTATGAATATCATTACTGAAATATTTATGGGCGCAGAGGAACGTTTGCAGGTCTTCCTATAATCTAACAACAACGATTTTCGTTTTCCAAGGTTTTGAATATTTTAGTGGCGCGCTTGCCACGGCGCCGTGTCTGTCGAGTTTAGGGGTTTATGTGGGCAAAAACGAGGGCTGAAACGAGACATAGAATTGAGTATTTCCTATCACGCAGAGTTTTATTTCCCTGCACTCACGTCGTCACTCCTTCAGACGACGAGGGTAGTGCTCTCACACACACACACACACACACACACGAACACGAAATCCTTAGCCTCGCAACCCCGTAACTTTAGGTAAACTTTGCGTTCATTTGATATTTAAATTCTAAACACAACAAGATGAAGACGAGGCGGAGACGATTCCTTGTTGACAGTCGGGTCAGGTAAGGGCGGATACAACGTGACATTTCTCTTAACCGAGGAGGTCACCCCTCGCCGCTCTGTTTCTGCTAACTGAACTGGACATCACATCACGAACCGATGCTGCGACGTTTTTTATTAAAACGGACTCTTTCTTTGCTCCACCTTTGGCCTAAATTGATCTTGTGGCCGCAGAAAAACTTTCCGTCCGCTACCTCTGTTCAGTACACAGCCTATCTGTACCGACTGACATTCGGAATACGTAATGCTACTGCCTTCCCGAGTTCGGCGTTTCTTTCTTTGTTTTATCTTTTGTTTGGATATTTACAGACGGAACTGGGAAGAAATTTTAAACAATGTTTGTGTTGGTTCGTTGAAGACCGTTGGAATGCGTGACGTAAATTTTGTTGTAGTCCGAATCAACGTTCCTCCACCCTCCTTCCAAAAATATGACTCGGTTGCTGATACTTCCCACGGCTGTTGTTCAGTTACACTGTAGTACACTTTTTACTGTTGACGTAATCTCATTATTTTATATTTTATAATAAGGCATGTATAAATGTGTGTGTGTGTGTGTGTGTGTGTGTGCTGTATGATAATCTATTTAAATGTTTCTTACATTTATTGTTACATATATCAAAATAATAATTTTTCCTTCTGCGGGTGTATTTCTATCTTAAGTTTCAAAGATGTAGTCTCCATTATCAGAGGCATAAAATATATTAACGAAAAATCGAATCAACTATATTTCAATTTAAATATTTCTATATTGTTGTAACACCTGTTTATGTGATCAGTTGTTTTGGAAGTTATATAAAAATTTCTGTGTTTATATTTTCAGTTTATTGAATTATTTTAGTAATATTTAAAATTTTAAGTAATTCGTCTTGTTTTGTTTGTAATAATGTATTCTTTTTTAATAGGTGCGCCCTCGCGCTCGCGTGTTAGTATGTCTTAATTCTCCTATACGGTTATTACGTATTTTTGTACATTTTTAAATCATTTTAACTTTTGAATATATGAAAATTAATGTTTGATATTTGGACAGTGTATAGTAAAATATATTTACAGATGGGCGTTCACAAACAAGCATTACAGTGTTGAACGACTCTATCGCCCGTTATTCCTTTGCCTCTCCAGTGAAAAATGTATTTCTGTTTGGATATTACGTCTTATATATTCCGTTTTTAATGTGAACATATAGAATTCAAACACATACACATACACATGTACTCGTACATACATGCAGTATTTGTTATAATATAGATTGTTTTCTTTAATATTGTTTAAAACATAGATCGTATAAGATGTTTTCTTTTAATCTTGGTAAAGTTCATTTTCTTGACGTATTGAAATGAATGATCAGAAGAACTGACGTTTTGTCAGAAGAAGTCTCAGAAGAACGTGATACACTAGAGAGTGAAACACGGAACACCTCTTAAAACGTTTCTGGCTTTATGTGTTTCGCAGTAGTGGGCAATGTGTGGAGAGCTAAAAAGCGGTTCGAAGCTTTTGATACAGCTTGTGTTGGTGGAAAATGCAGAGGGGTTCAAGGGGAGACACTAAACGCAGTGGTGAAGACGAACAAATAGCACACGAGTACAAATGAGTTGTAGAAGATTCTGTTGGAATAAAAATAGTGAGAAAGGTGTTACTGATATCACGGACACAGGAATACGGTGTCTGAAGGTGATCTGACACATCAGGACTACCAAAGTTGAGAGGTTAGAAGACTTCAAGAGAGCGAATACAATTCCTCGATGAATACACAGTCATAAATGTCTAGCAGAAAAGCTTAATGAAAGAAATGCTAGAGGAAGGCCATTTGAAATGATTATAGGAACTACTTTCAAAGTACATATAGATTTTTAACACAGGGCGATATGTTGGTCGTCGAGCTTCAGAATATGGCCATCTACCAATCCACGAATTAAGGTTCCACGAAGCAGAAGAGAGACTACCAATATCAATGTTCGTTTCCCCTTTACTTCTATTCTATATAACGTCGATTTACGAATTTTACGTAATTTATATTAAACCTTTAGAGAATTTCAGTATGAAATTTTAATTTAGTTCCGGAAGTAGAATACAAGTTTCGTACTAGCCAATTAGGAATGCAGTAAAAGAAGAATTCCATAATCTTAACTTTTGCTTACACGGTTTCTTAATCGCCTCTATGAGCATGTTCGTATGCAATTGTACCACTGTTTTTACTGAGCAACGTAATAACATACATACTTAGTGAATAAATAATAGCAATAAGTTCCACTATGTAGCCTACATTATTGTATACACATAGGTAGAGTCTAATACTTCTCATTATTAATGTACCGGTTGCTAACCATATCGCTCGGCTACCAACATTACCATATCCCATGTTATGTAACAGTAATCATTGTGCACTTATTACATAAACACTTGAATAGCGAGTTCCGTGTACTTTACGCGACTCTTATCTAACGGGGTATTGTATTTTTTTTTTATAAATACCGCATTGAAAATGAATTAGAATACTGATCAGCAGTAGGGCTACTCGGTGATTTACTCGTTTTTTAATCGCTAACTCCCGGTTCGGACCTGGACGAAAGTATAATTTACTGAAACTTTAATATAAACGTGGCTTCTAACCTGATCATCTTCGGGCATCTGAAAATTAGGTCTAAATTGTCACCGTCTGATAATAATCCTCGTCAGTACACACGGTACTGATATTTACAATAGAACTGTACAGTATTTTAGTATTGTATATTATTGTTTTCAGACAGGTTACAAAAGAAGTTCGTCCTATAGGTTTGTAGGTCAACGCCTATAGGCGCTGAAGCTTCGTATAGGTATAATACTTATTCGAAAGGCGAGTCTAGTTCGTCCTTTTGTATTGTTTTTAGAATATTATATAATGAGATTGAATTTCTGTGGATATGTTATAAAAAACATAGTTCCCGGTCGCTTAGAATTGTGTGCAACCACACACTATGCAATTGTCCAGTAGATAATCATGCTGTATGCACATAGTTAAATTTGATGTCTAGACTTTTTGTGGTAATAATAAGAAATTAATTTTTTCATTCTTATGTTATATATGTATTATATATGAAAAATTCTCAAGTATTAGTCCTACTTAATGTTGTAGTTCAATTATCCCGAAAATTCGCGTATCCGAAAAATGTTGACATTGACTATTCTGTACATTCGATGTACTAGTGTGTTATTTTTCTTCTTCTCTTCTTCTTCTTCTTCTTCTTCTTCTTCTGCTGCTGCTGCTGCTGCTGCTGCTACTGCTCCTTCTCCTCCCCTTCTTCTTCCTCCTCCTTCTCCTCATTTTCCTCTTTCTTTATCCTTCTTCTTCGTCACTTTCTTCTTCTTTTTCTCTTCCTCCTGCTTTATTATTTTCTTCTTCTGTTTTCTTATTATTATTGTGGTTCTACAGTCTGTTATGAGACACTGACCTCAATCAAACTCCGTCTCCGTCTCCGATCCTCCGCTCTCGCCTAATAATTTTCAACCCAAAGGAGATTTTTTTGTAATTTCCCGTATGTTCTCCGCCAGAGTCCTTGGTCTTCTGTTATCCCTTGATCTGTCTATTATCCAACGTCTGTCTCTTCATTACTCATTCTTCATTAACGATGAATAATTTTCAAGAGTTAATATTTTATAACGTACAAACTGCTTCCAGTTTTCTTAATTATATAAACCAATATGACTAGTGTTTTCAGTATTTAAAACATCGTCGTACTGACAACGACTGAGTGATTCTGAATCGTACACTGACCCCCTCTTCAGATCTCACATTTTAATATTCAACGAGTTGTTTCTAGACGATGAGTCTCGTGTATCAAAATGCCTTCGAAACTCGTACCGAATAGAGATAACTGCGTTTGTTTTAATAAACGATTCGACTAAAAAATACGGTCTAGTACAGCGGCTAATTCGCAAACGTTGCACTTTCCTGAAACGCCTACTCCAATGGAGTTGGAGAATGATTAGCGCTTTTATGAAGCTGTAGTTTAGTTTAGCTCTGTAGTGTAGCGTAGTGTTGTAATTTACAAACGACTGTAATACGACCTTCTGCAATACGTTGTAATTGTCGATTGGTTTGATTAGACCTGACGATGGTTTAAGTGCTGTCTCAGATATAGGGAAGGTATAAGCCTTCAAATAACAATGGAAGCTTGCCTTTTAATAATACATTTAGGTAATCGGATGAATTCAAAATATATTCATTTCCAATTCCTTTTCCTTCTTTGAGTTATTGTGATCACTGTCACATACGTGTATTTGGTCAATGGTGACCTTGACTATGGCCTCCATAAATATACGCTAAGCTCCAGACAATTATTTCCATAGCAACAAACCTTGCGATTCGTAAAATGTAATATTAACAGTTTATTTGTTTTTAACTTATAAACTTAGACGCTGAACTTAATCGTTTTACCGATTATAATTGTTTACTGTGAATGGCGATAGTGTTACTTTGGATTACTGTCACAAACGGCACGGGTACGTCCATGGATACAGGAGGCTCATCACTCGACATCACAACCATTGTAGGACTGAGAAAAAAAATCTATATACACGGGCACCCATCTACATTTGCCCAGTTATCTATCATTTGCGATTCCTTTGCGTCAGAATAATCGCCTCTCTTGTGCGACACGACTACCTTCGGTCTAGGAAGAGACAAATCATTGAACAGGAAATGGTCATTAGCCAATCCACGAAGCCGACGAAGAATACAACGGCGCCGATAGGGATTATGCTAATGTTTTCGATCTAAAATTTTAAATTATTTACGGTTTATAAAATTCATATGGTTCACGTTTAGTGTGTGTTTTAACGGGCGTTGTTTTCCGCCCGCATGATTTGCGACTTTAGTGACCTCAACTTGTAAACATAGTAAATGACGTGCGTGTGTAGGTGTGTAGGTTAGAAGCCATATGAACAATATAAATTTGTTTGTTTACATACTGTAATGTTGAGAGAGCGTCAGTGGAACAGTGCCAGACGGCTGGTATGGACACAACCTACGTTGCGCAACTGCCAGCTGATAATGCCGTGTAAATAATCACTGCATTTACATAAAACGCCGGTAAACAACAAGTGGTCCTGACCGGTGATGGCGGGCTTATTGTGACGTAACAATAATGGAAGCACACACAATTACTGTCCGGAAAATTTTCATTTATACTTTACCAGAAAATATACCGCCGGTTACGGCTAATTATTGTTTACGTCAAAGACTGAAGCTAAAAATATCCTTTAATGTGTTTACAGTTGTGCGCTCTCTGTGTGCCTTCAATGTCAAGTAAATTTCTCAAAAAACTGTGTGTGAATTAGTTTTTCATTGTCTTCATTGAAAGCGAGTTCTTACACCTTTTACCTATTCCTACTCCCGATCTTCCACCTCTTTCTTATTTTTTATTGCGACGTGGAGAGTAATCATTAGTTTGGTGAAATTCGTATGGACACCAAAGAGTGTAAAACTTTATCGAGTGTAAAACTTTACTTTTATCGACATTATACAGAAACAACAATAACACAAATGTGGCTTTTACACAAATACAATTAATTATTCAGTAGACACTGTTTACAATAAATAATGAATATTACTACTTAGATTTGTTAAATCGAAAGTAAACCCTTATTATCACTTTGCACTCATTAAAATTGTCGGCTATATCTATATAAAACCCCTGGCTAAATGAGTGAACTCTGCGCTCCCACTATGTGCATATTGGACGTACTGTAGTCGTGACAACCAGTGACGTAATAATCACGATGCCCGTAGATCTATCTTGTTTATTCAACGACGTTCTGGGATGTTCTCTACAATTTGTAGCACACTAAGCATCAAATTATTATTTAATAGCAATCGTGTTACGTACTCAACAATTTGCTCACGCATAAGTTGTCATTTTATGCTTCTTTCGTCTCCGTGATAATATTAATTATCCTTTCTCTTCTGCATGCTCGTGGAGATACAGTTAGATTAAACCGAATTATATGACTGCATTATGCTGGAGAATGTGTGAGGCGAGACCTAACCCGCCTAATCTTTTTAGGCATTCAGTAGAACCGCTCCCGTAAGTATTAATATGGGGTTACAAGGCAAACAAATTATTTTAAATATTTATCATTCTTTTAAATACTTATCGTTTGTCGGATCACTTTAGCCACTCTTTAAAATCCGTTCTATCTTAGGCGAGAGGTTTCACTTCAAGAGAAGTCTCTCTTCATCGTGGGGGAAGTATACCCCAACCATTTCAAACTCAGTTTTCCTCTTCTCAGTGGAGTGGACCAAATCCATGGTCAGTTTTGTTTTTTCAAAAGCTCCCAGGCGGCCAACCTCGGGTAGTTCAAACACAGGGAATATCTGCAACTGCTTTAAAGGAATTGCCAGTAGATTTTTCAAATTAATAGGAATGTGTTACATACCCATAAGAAAAATATCGGTATAGAGAACCATACATGACTTCCATGTTCTAAGATTTATATTTAAAATCATTTACTTGAATTCGAATCGATAATTTTTATAAAAAATTTCGCCCACCCTCAAACTATTTTCATTATTTATAGATATTTTTGTTATTATGGGTAGTCGTTTAATATAATGTTATTTTGAGTCACTTTATCTATAAAAGTTAGGTACTTTATTCTTATAAAGAAAATGAACTACGCAGATAATCATCCCACCTCCTCAACCGATCCCCACCATTAATGATATTTACATTTTCTTAGGGTAACAGTTTTACCATATGTAATTTCTAAGGTGTCTTATCCTTCAAAATTAAATATTCGTACTTTACTTGATTACAACCCAGCAATTTTCAAAAACTCACCCCCCTTCAACTACCCACTCCATTTATAATTATCTCATTTAACATTTTACAGTGGATTGTAATGACTTTATTTTCTGGGGCACTTATTTATTAAAATTAAGTACTTTACTCGTGTTAAAACACAAAACAATGCAGGTAAACTACCCCTCCCTCCTAACCGAACAACCTGGTAGCCTGGTAACAAAATTATTTTATTTTCAACAATTACCATTGTTTGAAAAAGTTTAAATGAATGTTTTAGTACTTTACTCTTGTTAAAACGTAAAACGTTGCAGGTAAATTACCCCTCCCTCTTAACCGATCTTCACCAAAATCAACAGACTGTAACAACCAAAAATTTAAAAAATTTTAGTGTGACTGAAAAGACGTTACATTCAGCATGACACACCTACTCAGCCCACGAGCAATAAATAAAGAAATGTGTGTAGAAGTGTCAAGTGAACGTTTACTTCAGACAATGCAAGTACGTTTCACATAGTTGTACAATAGGGCACAGGGTTGGCCGTGACAGACTCGACTAAAACACGAGATTTACAGCCTGCAAATGTCAGATAATGGAAATTGTGTCAAGTACCAATTTAGAGGAGAAACTGTGACGGACACACTGCCGGGTTAATTTGTAAGAGTACCAGTAAAGAATAAAAGAGTAAGTCACACAATAGTATATACCCTATACGAGGACGGACATCGATACCTAAAATAATAGAATCGAACTTGTAAACAGCAGGGGAACGACTTACTGGCGACAACGGATATTTACGACAGGCAGTAGGTGTGCCGTTTTGGAAACGACGTCACGCTGCGCCAGGATAGCGTTCAGAAAAAAAGGGTCAAACACAGCGAACAATAACAAGAGACGACACATTGTTTTCGTGAGAACTGCAGCGAGACCCGGAGTACGCTTAGACAATGGCATGATAGACGAGCATGAAATTTCTCCTGTTCTAGGAAAAGAGTACGGAGGCTTTCGACGCGAACCCGTGGGGAGACAGGATATCCAATCACAACCCAGCATCTACCCAGAGACCTGGTGGAGAGGACCGTCGCCAGCATAGCAACGGGAACGTCGAATGGGAAGTGAAGAACGACACTCTGGCTTAAGGGTAGGAGATCTTCCATCCTATCATGTTCAACTTGAGGCGTGTTTTCCAGTACGGTGCATTGTGGTACACGATGTTTGATAAAAACTGCTTGCAGAGCACGCGGGAGGACAGTCTCTCATAAATTTTTCAACCACATACTTTGGACAGTCTTTCATAAATTTTTACTCATATACTTTGAGCAGTCAGTCGGTCAGTAGAACAGTCTTTATAATTTCAACAGTCGGTCGTCAAAGTTCGATTAACATACGGACGGCAGTGGGACTTTGAAATTTTGCCACGCGTCATATAACTAAGAGACTTAGACATTTCGATATTGGCGCGTATCCGGTAATAGTGTACTTTCAGTGTCTAAAACATGCGACATACGCCAGTGTTTAACAATTATAGAATTATTTATTATACTCTAATTCAGAATTGAACTAACCAGTCACACTTACATCAATAATCGACGCGTAGAACTTTCGTTGATGTAATACCGGACGGCGAAATAATAACATTATACAGTGTTGCGGTGCGATACAATATCATGTGGAACAATTACACCGCGGCATCAAAACACTAACAGTAATGAACATATCAAACGTTGAACAATAGACAGACATATATATATACACCATAGTTAACGATGAACTTATCTTCACGACACATAATTTTATGACTCGAACAATAACAGCAGAATCAACACAATACGAACACACTGCGCGAGTGAATCTGTTTCGCGTGTGTTAAGTGTCAGTGACCACAGCTTCCCACACATGATCCAGCAGAGAGGAGTTACGCCGATGGAAATATCGGATAAATTCACCTAAACAAGTAATCTTTATGCTATTCTTATCATAAGAAACTCTACTGTCCTGTCTCTTTTCAAGAAACACCCCTTGAGCATTTAAATTAAACATGATAAACATAATTTAACGCCATCCATCTGAGGCATACGATGAACGCATTAGTATAGGATTTATTGTTTGAATATTTGTGTTTCTATATATCGATTACATTATATATATATGTGTATGTTT
Organism: Magicicada septendecula; assembly: GCA_034769895.1. Taxonomy (NCBI): domain Eukaryota; kingdom Metazoa; phylum Arthropoda; class Insecta; order Hemiptera; family Cicadidae; genus Magicicada; species Magicicada septendecula. The sequence goes on along the minus strand of CM068375.1, from coordinate 203,325,410 downwards.
TTCAGCAAACAACGTATTGGATTTACCTTGTAATTTGATGTATAAACATGTGTTCTTTTATGTTCTTTTCATGAGTTTATGAATGTATGTATTTACAGGGAATCATCCATATTATATATATATTGGATTTAATGAATGATATAATGTTAATAAATAAGTGTTTATTTTATCAATATGCGTTCATCATTGTCAAATTACCTCAGAACGAGAAAGTAATAGCATTTGAGTGATTTAAGGTAGTTTATTTTATTTTCTTTATTAATGCAACAACTAGAGTCTCCATGCAATAGTTATGCTAACGTAAAGTAATTAACGTGTTATTTATTGATTACACGGGCTCATTATGCAAATTAATATATTCAATAATTACTTAATCACAGATTAATTAATCCATTATTGTTAGCATTACAATTATCAAAAACTCCCAATACAAAGAAAATCTTGTATTTGGCTGCCCAACACGTGGCAGATTGTTGTATTTGGCTCTCAAAGAACGTAGGGCTCGGCAATCACAGATTAGTTAATTCAGTAGCGTAATAGCATAACACCCCACAAGTGTTGTAAGACCTTGAGTTCTCTACACCTCCGGCACATATGCAAAAGAATATTTGATTCTGTTTGAAATTGTGGCAGTTATCGTTCGCCATACAAAAAATTCTACACACAGACACTTTTCGGAAAATGACTTTTCATGGTTTGAGGGTAGTACTGTGCCGTGGCTATATTAAAGGTAAATACCACGGCCAGTTTAATAGTATTTCCGTACGTTCGGTGCGTTATCCCTGCATGTTACAATGCCCGCCTTCGATATCTAGAATTAGTCGGCCGCCGCGACCTTGTCGGTGACGTCATTTGGTGGGCAGTGGCGTTTGTGCTTTGACAACGAGATTTATGCAGCAGCGTTTTAAGTTTTACAAAGTATAATCACGCAGCGTCTACTCTCGCCTCTCTTTCTCTTTCAACTTTGTGCTGCTTGGATCGTGACGGTGTACCGTGATTGTTTACTATGAGCCTATAATTCGATAAAGAGCTTCAGGTTTCCCCGCTTTAAGGCCCATTCATACTATCCAAACAGACACGTAACGTAAGCGACACGGGACGTGTCAGAAAAACATTCTACAGTGTTTTGAATTAGAGTATTCATATTATAGCGGAGCGAACCGGCCAGACACGCAGCGGTCAGACACGGACGGACCGACATTCTCGAAGGAATGTTTTGTCGGTTACGTTACGTGCCGCTAGTTGTCGCTACGTGTCTGTCCGCTCCCGTCGGAAAGTATACATTACTTTCAGACAGTTGCGTCAGACTTCGACAAGTGAACAAGTATCATGGACTCTGAAAAACTTATTGAAACTGTCCGTGCATTTACTTTTATTTACGATTTGGAGGACAAGAGATATAGGGACAATGAGAAGAAGGATGCAGCGTGGAAGGAGATAGGAAAAATATTAAATCAATCAGGTAAGCAAAACCACATTAATATATTTAATTTCTATAAATCTCTACTACATAGCTACTAAGCTACGTGATATTATACAACTACATTTTGGAAATCATCTTTTGGTCATTAAAACATAATAAGGTTTTGAAGTGCTTGTACACATGTTTCTACCACTACCACATTATTGATTTAACAAGACGTAATATTGATGTAATATAAAAAGTTATTAAATTCTATATTTCAAATAAAAAACAAAACGACATTACAGCAAATATAAGTTTGTTTATAAAGTGTTATTTCCAACATAGCCTACTAATCCCTTAGTAACATATTTATGCTTCGTTCATCCATTCAGTACTTCCGGCTTCACTGTTGAAAAATTGCTTGAAAGTGTCTCTCACAAGGAACGCTGAACTAGTCGCAGAACCTCCTTGAGAAAAAAGTGGTCTTACATTTTTTTTCCCATTGGTTCTTGAGTTAGCTCATAATGTCGGCTAGATAAAATATAATTTTGCAAAATACAAGTGGTCAGCACTATTTTATCAACATGTTCTGGGTTCAGTTGAAGTTTTCTGTGAAAAATTCTAAATTTTTGCGACAAAATCCCAAATGCGTTTTCTGATACTCTTCGTGCACGGCAATGGCAATAATTGTACTGTTTTTTCGTATCATCAATGTCAAGTTGATGCCTTGGATACGGCCTTAACAAGTATGTTTTTAACGGGAAGGCTTCATCACCGACAATTACATGAGGCATCGCAATGTCTGTGTTTGGAAGTTTGTTTTCTCCTGGTAAGTTCAACTTTCCTTGTGCAAGACACTTTCCTAGTTTAGAATTAGAAAAAATTCCACCATCACTGTTTTTACCGTAAGACCCAATATCCACAGCTATAAACTTATAGTTAGCATCTACTAATGCTAACAGTACGATCGAAAATGGTTTCTTATAGTTGTAGTACAGAGATCCACTGTTAGCTGGAGCAGTAATCAAGACGTGCTTACCGTCAATAGCACCGGCACAGTTTGGAAAATTCCATTTGTTCCAAAAATCATCTGCTATTTGAAGCCATGCCTTTTGAGACGGTACTGCCATGTATTCCTCCATTAAGTGCTTTATTATTGCATCACAAACCTCAATTACAATAGATGAGACTGTGCTGTGTCCTAGTCGATAACTGAACACTATACTTCTGTATGAGTCGCCAGTAGACAGAAACCTAAAAGAAAAATAGATATCTGTACATACACACACACGCATACAAACTAGCATTTCTTCCATACACCTTTGTTCTGATTTTTAAAACGCAAGCAAGTGTCATTAATGCCACTTATTATTTTTGTTTTCTTTCAGAGAAGGAATGCAAAAAACAATGGCACAATTTACGAGACTCATTTCGTAGAGTTTTAAAGAAGAAGAAAGAATCGAAGAGTGGCCAAGCTGCGGGGAAAAATAAGACATGGAAATATGAGGAAGAAATGTCATTTTTAATACCGTATATCAAAGAAAGGGAAACTATATCATCAGTGAATGTAGCGATACATGAGGAATCTCTAGGTGAGGACACTCAGTATTCGCGCGATCTGCTAGATGTGGCTGCATCACCTACTGACAATCAAGATGACATGAATTTTGTCCAGCCTATACCTACTCACGAACTAGTTCCTTCAAATAAAATGCTAAAAGAAAGCGACCAGAAAGCGCTTCAGGTGTCCTTATGGATTTTATTTTAAATAACAGAAGTCAACCGGCAACACATGAAAATAAAGACGCCTGTGCATTAGACCTATTTTTCAGTAGCATTGCTAAAACCGTAAAAACGTTTTCGCCATACAATCAGGCATTAGCAAAGTCCCGGGTGTTCTCTATTATTTCTGAACTAGAAATAAGTGAATTGTCACAAACTCAATTTGGTTCTACGATTTCTCACCAGGCAACGATCTTACCATCAGCTTACTCAACACGTCCAGTAGAATCCCATGAGATACAAGCACCATCACCATCAACATCATTACTACATACAAACGACTCTTCACCTTCTAGCGCATCTCACTATTACGAAAATTATGCACAGGAGTAGGCCACATTTCGCAGTAAATTAATTTGTTTCTTTTATAGTATTTTTGAAGAATGAGTAAATATGAAAATTTTAGTTTTTTTTTCATTTAATTTTCTTCTTATTTGCCATCATTGGCAGGAATTTTTAATATTTTTGTATGTTCATATTTTTGTAATTAACAATATATGATTATATTATAGCAATTCTCATTTTGTATTCCATATATATATGTGATAATAAAAGAAAATCTTACCTTAAACATACGGCTAGTTTTTCTTTCGCCCCAATTGCCTCTCCAAAGCTGGTGTTTTTCTTGGTGATTTGAACTTGTATTTTACTCAGGAGAATATTGAATTCATGTTGAGGCATTCTAAAATATTGATAAAACTTTTCCTCATCATCCAATAGCTCTCTAAAAAGTGTCCAGTATTCTCCGTGTTCCTTTCTTCTTTTTAACATTTTGTGTACTCCAAAACGGCGTCGTCGTCGTAGTGTTTTCTTCTCATCTTCATCTAACATTATTGCTATTGCTGCTAACTCATCTAAATTTAAGTTTGAAAACATTGTTTAGTCACCGAAGGCAGACGGAATAAGTAAATTTTTGTCGCATTCTGCCGGTTCGCTTACGTTTCATGTCGGACAGTGTGAACACACAGTGTCTTTGTCGCACCGCTTCGCTCCGCTCACGTTACGTGTCTGTTCGGATAGTATGAATGGGCCTTTAGTCGGGAGGAAAGGGGTCGACGAGATGGGTACTCAACATCTTCTCCCATCCGCAGAGCGTGCGTAAGGAGCCACAACGCCGTCACGCCATGCGACATCATTCTTCGCACCCAACTTGAAATGCAGGAATCTCTATAATGTAATCTGAAAGATCAGGTGGGAACTTTCCTTTTTGTTATATATACATCACACACGAAATATTCCGCTGGTTACCGGGTAACACACATAGAGAAACTCAGTTCTAGAAATTAGACTCATCCTTCCGAGTTAACATTACATGAACATGTTTGGTGAAGACATGCTAAAGTGTGCATAGTGATGACTGTGTTATGAATATGTTATAAGTATTCGTGTATTAATCTTGCATGATGTCAAGGGTTACCTTTGTATAATGTAAATATATAATTCTAATTTCTGCAAAAGAAAACCAATTTCAAAATTCATTTATTAACAAAAATCCAGACCTTAAGAAAATGTAATGCCCGGACAGTACTTGGATCTACCTGCCATGTGACTTCTGATCCTGTACGTTCTACTTTTCGGTTCTTTCTATTCTAAATTAATACTCCTGTTGATTTAGTTATTTATTATTTGGTTCTGCTTGACTATTCAATATATAATAAAAACAACAAATTTTTAATAATTAATTAACACACAAAAAACAACAAATTTTAATAATTAATTAACAAACTTTGTAACGAGCAGAAAATTTTAAAATTTTTTAAATTTTCACCTCGGCAGAGTACGTTCACACGAGGCAGTGTCAACGACTTATGGTGGAGCAATAAATAAGGAGTAATGAGAAGGTGTCAGTGAAGCGTTGCTGACTTGACAATAGAAACACATTAAGTTCAATCCAACTATAGAATTTGGTGGCGTTAGATGACAGGGAAAGTTTCGTCCAGAATTATTGCTCTCCGCAGCTGTAACAAAGTAAGTAAGGACATTCACACCCGTACCGAGAATTGTAGCAGATGTTGACCATGTTACGTCAGTAGACGATAAGCGACAAAAACGAGTGAAACTCCATACTACAATGAAACGGACGCGCTGCACCTTAAGAAACAATACTGGAAGATAGGCTGACAAAGACTACAGTCATGTTACGCAGCTGGAGGTATCGTCTAATTGACAGACAAGAATTTACGAAGGGAAAGTTGGGGTGACTTCAACGACCAGCAGATGTTCGAAATTAGTAATAGCCAGAAAAAAGGGGTTAGAGCATAGAACAATACGCCAGGGAGACTGTAAGTACAGATAATGGGAATCTATAGAAACGCAGAGTTTACTCAGACAATAGGCTGATAGACAAGTGTTTAATAGCCGTAGTTTCTTCGAAGCGGGTCAACGATCGTCAGAGCAGAAACCAGGGAGACCTAAGGACCTATCAGAGGCCTTCAGCCGGCGAGAAATTTGATGGCGAGGGGTGTTTCCATAGCAACGGAAACGAAGAACCTATCGGAAGAACTATGACGTAGAATCTTGACATGGTAGGGCAGTATTTTCCAAGAATATCAAAAACTGACCAATCTCGAAATGAAGTAGGCGTGAAGCGCGCCAGAGACAAAATTTTGAGTAGGGACGAATTGATAAAACTATCAGTCCAGGAAGACGGAGGGACAGTCTACACTCAATTTTTGAAACAGTTATACTAAAGTTTTACAGTCAGAATTTTCAGACAGTTTACATTCAAAATATCAAGTAGTTTAACTTCAAGTGCGAGAGACGGTATATCATAAACTTTCAATTGTTTACTTAAATCATTCGGAGTTAGTAATTATTCAAAGTTCAGAAGAGTACATTATACGGCGGAATGCTAACTCGAGTTCGGAAGTTAGATCGGTAACAAGTAACTTAAAAGACTTAATAATACGTTCAGATCGCGGTAGTGATATTTACCGGTGTGCGCAATAACGGACTTAGTGAAAATTACATTGTGTATCTCGGCCTTAAGTTCGTCGTGCTTCTTATTGTAATCCTTAACGTGAACATCGAACTTGTGATTAATCTTTTTAACGGTTGTCTGGGTAGTGTGTACCACTGCCATCCATTCTTGTCGATCGTTATCTTGTTTTTCTTGTATTTCTACGTACTTCTTGTCGGCTTCTTCTCTCAACTCTCTCACGATATCATCTTGCTTTTTCTGTAATTCATCGACCTTTCTTTCCCAAGTCTGCTGGCTTTCACGTATCTCGGACCTTATTTGTGTAATCTCTTCCTTCTGCTGGTCGAATTTTTCACTTATTAATTTGTTAATATTTTCTTCTTGTTTCTCGTATCGTTTTTCTTGTTTCTTGTCTCGTTCTTCGTTCTGTTGACGGATAAACTCCATCAACATTTGTATAGTTCCATCTTCTAGTTTTGATGTCTGTCCTCGCGCCCTATCTTCTGGACTCTCTATCACGCTACTTGGTTCACTAGGTGTAGTATTGTCCTCTGTATTTACTGCGCCTAATTGGTTATTAATGTCAAATTCTACACTGTCTGAATTGCTCGCCATTTTAGCCCTACTGCGCGTAATCATTCAAACTGACTTACACTAATAACACTTATCTTACTTCTACTTCTATGACACTACTTTTCTACTACTTCTACTGCCTGTTCTTTACCTAAGCAGTACGTGTTAACAATCTTTGTTAATACGTATCATGCCGTGCGGATGGGCGCCATTTATAAATGAATAATTTATAAATCTATTATGCTGCGCGTTGGAAGCGCCATTTATAACTTTCAATGGGGATTATTTATTATGCTAATCGTGATTTAATTAATTAATTATTAAATATATAAAATTATCGATCTCTGACATGTATGTGTATAATTTAATCTTATTGATGATTCTAACTATCTATGCTCATCAACACATACGTGATATCATTTATTTAATTGAACATAAGAAACTCTTAAAATCTATCTGCATTCCTTCAAACTTTAGGTAAATATTTGGGTTGCATTGGTAATAATGAACGCATGTTTCTGATCAACTAAAATACTAGTTTAATTATCATTTATGACATATTATAATAGTACATAGGTTACGTCGCTGTACCTGAAATACATACATATTTTATAATAAACAAAGACATATCTTAATATATGCTGAAAAACAAAGAAAACATACATACATATATAAATCAAATGATGTTACAATTCAATATTCTACTTATTTAATGCGTTCATTAAATCCCAAATAAGCTTTTGTTTATACATTCATTAACTACTTTATTCAGATTTACTCATTACTTTTCTTAATAATTTTCTCAGGTGTGAATTCTTTGAAAGAAACCAGGTCAGTAGAAGTTATTAATTAGAAATAATTATAATAATGGTTACTTGGTTATTGAATATCCATTAGTTGTTGACGAAGTCTCGTTCTGGTGATGGAGATGGCTCGTAGATACATTCCGTCGTAAGTTGTTTTATCACTGCCACTTTTCACTTTATTCTTCCGATCACTCGCGTAGGCGTTTGTATATGTGTGAGTAATTGAAGTTCAGTGTTCAATCAGTGTTTCATCTTACTGTGTATGCTGTGAGTTCGTTTTAAAGTCAATATACATATCTAGTTTCATTAGTCGCTGCTTCAACAAACGTTCCTATAATTTATTAGTTTGTTTAATGTTTCGTGTTCATTATGTTGTTGATACACAATATTAAGTTCAAATAATTTGTATATCGTTAAGTGATGCTGTCTGTTACTGTAACGGTCTGATTGTTCACTTGGTGTAATTTTCACTAAGTCCGTTACTGCGCACACCGGTAAAGTTTCACTACCGCGATATGAATGTATTATTAAGTCTTTTAAGTTCCTTGTTACTTATCTAACTTCCGAATGATTTGAGTAAACAATGGAAAGTTTATGATATACCGTCTCTCGCACTTGAAGTTAAACTACTTGATATTTTAAATGTAATCTGTCTGAAAATTCTAACTGTAAAACTTTAGTATAACTATTCAAAATTTGAGTGTTGACTGTCTAAAATTGAATATCACTGACTAAAAATTGAGTATTACTGACCCTCCGTCTTCCTGGACAACTGGTTTTATTAATTCGTCCCTACTCAAAATTTTGTCTCTGGCGCGCTGCACGCCTACTTCTTTTCGAGATTGGTCAGTTTTTGATTTTCTCGGAAAATACTGTCCCACTATGTCAAAATCCTACGTCATAGTTCTTCCGATAGGTTCTTCGTTTCAGTTGCTATGGAAACATCCCTCACCATCAAATTTCTCGCTGGCTGAAGGCCTCTGATAGGTCCTTAGGTCTCCCTGCTTTCTGGTCTGACGATCGTTGACCCGCTTCGAAGAAACTACGGCTATTAACCACGTGTCTATCAGCCTATTGTCTGAGTAAACTCTGCGTTTCTATAGATTCCCATTATCTGTACTTACAGTCTTCCTGGCGTATTGTTCTATGCTCTAACCCCTTTTTTCTGGCTATTACTAATTTCGAACATCTGCTGGTCGTTGAAGTCACCCCAAGTTTCCCTTCGTAAATTCTTGTCTGTCAATTAGACGATACCTCCAGCTGTGTAACATGACTGTAGTCTTTGTCAGCCTATCTTCCAGTATTGTTCCTTAAGGTGCAGCGCATCCGTTTCATTGTAGTATGGAGTCTCACTAGTTTTTGTCGCTTATCGTCTACTGACGTAATATGGCCACATCTGCTACAATTCTCGGTACGGGTGTGAATGTCCTTACTTACTTTGTTACAGCTGCGGAGAGCAATAATTCTGGACGAAACTTTCCCTGTCATCTTACGCCACCAAATTCTATAGTTGGATTGAACTTAATGTGTTTCTATTGTCAAGTCAGCAACGCTTCACTGACACCTTCTCATTACTCCTTATTTATTGCTCCACCATAAGTCGTTGACACTTGCCTCGTGTGAACGTACTCTGCCGAGGTGAAAATTTTAAAATTTTAAAATTTTCTGCTCGTTACAGTGTCCTCAATTTCGATTTGACGATGTAACCTCAGGGAACAACTCAAATCTAAATTCTGCGCCCTGTACGTCGCCTCGCCGTATCCATCTTCTTCAGGGGAAGGTATACACAATAACCTACTTTCAAAAGCTTATATTACCAGTGGTACACCCCCTTTTGGTTTTAATCGGTTCTCTGAATTTATTGCTAGCTATTTGGGATAGCCGAACGCATTTCACATTGTCGAATTTACATATAAATACCTTATCTTTATAATTATAAGACAAATCATAAATTCCATAAGCAATTAAATAATTTCATCAATTGAATAAATTTTTACCTTCTAAAATATCATACTCACAAGATATTATCAAACAGTTAAGCGGTTCAATGTAACCTTTACATGATATCAAAGAAAATCTCCTATACATATACACCTTTGTGCACTACTAATGATCTTACCAATAAAATCTTTTAAACTGTTATTTTAAAATTAGATTGTTAATTGACACAATCGCTATGTTAATTGTAATTATCTTAATAAATTACATACACATATTACATTTAGTTTCAATGATTTCCCTACTTCATGATAGCATCATTTACAATCCTAGCCTACTAATTACATACACTCACATTAATAACGTTCATTCACTATCTAGTTCGTTGAATATTATCACTCATGTGATTTTAAGTGTCCATTTTTTTTTCCACTTTGTCCCTTTAACTTATTACCATATAAATCAGATAATAGCAATTAAATATCCTTTGCATTCACTGCAATATTCTTATAAATGTCACACTAAATGTTAATTTATCTTATTATCTAACATTTAATTAGTGCTTAATTGACTAAATACATTTTATGTTATGTTTCAACAATTAAAGTACATAACTTTCTTGGATAAGCCAGCTTGAATGATATCACCGCGTCATTTACCCTAACGCAGTTGATTCATCAGCATCTGCTAGCTTCTTAAGACATCTTCTTCAATTTCTTCCTCTTCCTTCATCTTCAATTCTCTGGTTCATAGTATTTTTTCAATTGTCTGGCATTAAATTTTCCACGGAGTTTCTTGTCATCATCGCAATCGACGAGTAGATAAGTAGCTTCTCCGAGAATTTGATGCACTTTATATGGTCCGCAGTACAGTTCGCAAAATTTTTCAATTCTTTTCTGGACCGCGTCCGATTGATGATATGTTCTGATTAACACCTTCTCACCGATGTTGAATCTTGTAATGGTCTTAGTATCATTACATAATTTTGCTTGTTTTTCTCTCTTCTCCTTCATTTTGATAAATATTTGGTTATGATCTACCCCTTTAACTAGGAGTATATCCTTGTTGATGTATTTTTCCCACGCTCTGGGAGGTTTTTTTCCGAGCTGAGCTTCGTACGGTGTTACTTCTATCGTCTCGTGGTACGTTTCGTTAATACAACTCTCGACGATTGGTACGTAACGCGACCACTTTGTATGTTGATCACCAACAAAGATCCTAAATAAGTTCCCAAGCTGCCTGTTGATTCTTTCAGCCAGATTCGCACAAGGGTTCCTTATTGCGGTAAATCGTGGTTGGATATTTAGTTCAGTTAATCCATCTAACCATTTTTTAGATGAAAATTGCGTTCCGTTGTCTGTGATAATCACTCTAGGAGACCCCAGTTCTTCACAATACTGGTGTACTCTCCTCAGTGTAGCGACGGTCGTTGCCCTTCGAAGTGTGAAAAGTCGTACGTATTTGGTAAAGTTGTCAACCATAATAAAGAGATACCTTACCCCGCCGGACGAAACAGGTAATGGTACGTAATAGTCCGCGCTCACAAGGTCACCCTTGCGTAACGGTACCCTGGCTTTTGTTCCTCCGAACGAGTTTTTGTTGCCGGAATCCTTTTTTTTCTGACAAGTGTCGCAGGTCCGTACGTAATTTTTCACCCTCTTTAACATCCCGTCTATGGTAAAGTACTCCTGCAATAATTTGATACATCTCTTCGCACCGGGATGCCCATACATACGGTGTATTTCAGCAATTATTTCACCAGACACACTGTTCGGTACGTATAGTTTCCACTCTCGCCTTCGTAATCTATACAATTTCTCATCGACGAATCTATAAAATTTATTTAATTTCTTATCTATACAATTTTCCCTAATCTTATCAATAATATACTTAAGCTTATGATCTTGAATTTGGTGCCTTCCAATATCCATTAGGATCTTGCTTACCTTCTTATCCATTTTGATTGTCAGGTGGTTAATTAAATATTCGGAAATATTGTCACTAATTACTTCTGGCGTGGCATCTTCTGGATTTCTGCTCAGAAGATCGGCAATAATATTGTCCTTACCTCTACAATGGACAATGTCGAATTTGTACTCCTGAATACTTAAGATCCAGCGTGTAATACGCGAGTTGTTTAAATGAGATTTATTCATAAAAGTCAGTGCTTTATTATCAGTAATGATGGTTAACGGTTGTCCTAGTATGTATATACGGAACCGCTCAAGACATCTTACAATACACAAAAGCTCCTTCTCCGTAGTGTAATAATTTATTTCCGCACCCTTGAATGTCTTGCTGGTAAAAGCTATTACTCCAATTCTTCCTTCTTCGTCCAATTGATATAGTTGTCCGCCATATGCAAAGTTGCTGGCGTCACATTGCATATAATATCTTTGGTTTATTCGGGGAAACTTTAAGATGACTGTTTCTACGAATAACCTTTTAACCTGCTGAAAACATTCATTTAATTCCTGTGTCCAGGTAAATTTCTGTCCTATCCGTAACAACTCGAGTAATGGTTTAGTAGTTTCAGCGTATTTGTCTGTAAAACGATTATAGAAATTTGTCAACCCCAGGAAACCTTTTAATTGTTTTTGGTTCCGAGGTGCAGGGAACTTCATAATGGCATCTATCTTCTCGTCCGTTGCTCGTATTCCTTGCGTCGTTAGTTGATAACCGAGGTACGCGATTTCTTGTCTGAAGAACTGCGACTTCTCCAAATTGATGGTTAAATTGGCCCTTCTTAAATTAGATAATAATAAGTCTAAATGTAACAAATGCGTTTCTAAATCTTCTGAATAACACAGGCAATCGTCGACATAAATAATGGTATTTTCTTTTACTTCTTCGTCCAGTACTGTGTCCAATCCCCTGGTCAGTGCAGCAGAACTGGTACTCAGGCCGAATGGTGTAACTGTAAAACGATAACACTTGCCGTCGTACATAAAAGCGGTGAAGTTCCGGCACTCCGGCTTCAGTGGTACTTGCCAGAAACTGCTAGTTAGATCTACGGTAGATAAGTATTTCATCTCTCCACATCTCGCCAAAATGTCGTTTATTGGAGGGGCACCCTCGTAGTCTGGGATAGTCACACTGTTCACCTTCCTCGCATCCAAACACAATCGTACGCTACCGTCCTTCTTAATTACCGTAACCAGTGGGTTGATATATGCGCTGTTGCATCTCTCAATGACCCCATACCGTAACATTTTCCGAATCTCATCATCTACCTTCCCTTTATATGCTAATGGGACAGGCCATCCTCTCTGGAAGTACAGTGTCTGGTCGGTGACTCGGAACTCGTGAACATACCCTTCGATTCTTCCGGGGCATTCTCTGAATAAACTACAATTCCTTACTAGAATCTCCCTTAATCTTTCCAACGTTCCTTTATCTCCGCATTCTATACTTTCTATCTTCTTGTTAATGTTTCTGATGATCTCTTCTTCTTCTTCTACGTCCACCACTTCTATATGCATCATAGGCACCGTGTACGTCGCTTCGTTATCCTCTCTTCTTAACTCGACGATTCTTCTTCCCATGTCAATGAGACACCCTGTTTCTTGATGAAAATTGGTTCCTAATATGCATGGTTTTATCAAATCTGGTATTATGAGGAAAACACATTCATATTTAATTTCTTCAATATAGATATCACATAATATTTGTTTTCTGATTAGCTTTGATTTATTACCAACTGCGCTAACTATTAATGTGTTAGACATCGGTAATATTTCATAAGGTGTAATGTTATGTTTGTTTTGGTGAAACCACGACTCAGATAATCCGGCTATAACAGATCCAGTATCGATTAACGCTTGTACACTAACATTATTATTGAACTTGATATTTATCTCTGGACACCTGATTATTCGTTTAGAAATTTCTTCATCATCATTACACAATAAATCGCTTCGTAAGTCCGGTAGGATAATATTCGTCTGGTAGTCATTTGTTTTGACGGCTATGTCCGTTAATGGGTGGAGGGATTCTTTTTTCCTCTTCTTGTTGACGATTCCTTTTGGGTTGAGTGCCCGATGCACCAGCTGTCGTGTTTGTAAACTCTATTGTGTTGACAGCGCGCCGGTCTGCGTTACGGTGCTGATTATTTATGGCGGGTCTGTCACCCCACGTTTTCTTCTGTATACTGCCTCCTTTGTTTGGGCCGCTTTCACTTTCCTTATACGCATTTCTTCCCTCGTTTGCCGTAGCATAGTTCGACTCTCTATTAATTCTTGGTTGAATCTGTGTATACTCGATGATCAGAGATTCGAAGTTTGGTATCGTCACAATCCCTCTTGTGACCACCGCGAGCTGGATGTCACGCCCAAAGTGACGTGATATCTTACGTATCAACTGATAATCAGACAAAGTAGGTGTTAACTGCTTACTTTCCAACAAAATTCGTTCAATATATTGAATAGCAGTAACTGGCCCGCGCCAATCAAATCTGCCATACTCCAAATGGTCCCGGATACTGTCCTGTCGTTCCTGGCCCCAATATTTCAGAGAGAACGCTTCCTTGAATTCTTCGAAGTTTGATATTTGGTCACGTATCACTCGCCACCAAATTCCTGCGTCTAACTCCAGATGTCTGCCAATCCACTTGATATTGTCAGCGGGATAGTATAACTCTTGAACTTCGGACAATTCTTTGAAAAATTCCATAGGGAATCTGTCTGTGCCATTATATTTGAGATCATTGTGGTTAGGTCCGTTAATTCGATTTAACATTCCACAATCACCTTCCATCAATTGTCGCTGCAACCTTTCTTGGTTTTCTCTTACCTTATTTAAATGTCCTTTTAATTCTTCGATCCTAGTTGTCTTTTCTTTCGTAGTCTCGTCCAACTTCTGTTCTGTTGAACGTTGTCTACCGTCTACTTCTTCTAATTTTTGTATAATATTACTATTTGTTCCTTCTTGCTCCTGTTGTTTCTGCAGTATGGTATTGTGTATCTCGGCCTTAAGTTCGTCGTGCTTCTTATTGTAATCCTTAACGTGAACATCGAACTTGTGATTAATCTTTTTAACGGTTGTCTGGGTAGTGTGTACCACTGCCATCCATTCTTGTCGATCGTTATCTTGTTTTTCTTGTATTTCTACGTACTTCTTGTCGGCTTCTTCTCTCAACTCTCTCACGATATCATCTTGCTTTTTCTGTAATTCATCGACCTTTCTTTCCCAAGTCTGCTGGCTTTCACGTATCTCGGACCTTATTTGTGTAATCTCTTCCTTCTGCTGGTCGAATTTTTCACTTATTAATTTGTTAATATTTTCTTCTTGTTTCTCGTATCGTTTTTCTTGTTTCTTGTCTCGTTCTTCGTTCTGTTGACGGATAAACTCCATCAACATTTGTATAGTTCCATCTTCTAGTTTTGATGTCTGTCCTCGCGCCCTATCTTCTGGACTCTCTATCACGCTACTTGGTTCACTAGGTGTAGTATTGTCCTCTGTATTTACTGCGCCTAATTGGTTATTAATGTCAAATTCTACACTGTCTGAATTGCTCGCCATTTTAGCCCTACTGCGCGTAATCATTCAAACTGACTTACACTAATAACACTTATCTTACTTCTACTTCTATGACACTACTTTTCTACTACTTCTACTGCCTGTTCTTTACCTAAGCAGTACGTGTTAACAATCTTTGTTAATACGTATCATGCCGTGCGGATGGGCGCCATTTATAAATGAATAATTTATAAATCTATTATGCTGCGCGTTGGAAGCGCCATTTATAACTTTCAATGGGGATTATTTATTATGCTAATCGTGATTTAATTAATTAATTATTAAATATATAAAATTATCGATCTCTGACATGTATGTGTATAATTTAATCTTATTGATGATTCTAACTATCTATGCTCATCAACACATACGTGATATCATTTATTTAATTGAACATAAGAAACTCTTAAAATCTATCTGCATTCCTTCAAACTTTAGGTAAATATTTGGGTTGCATTGGTAATAATGAACGCATGTTTCTGATCAACTAAAATACTAGTTTAATTATCATTTATGACATATTATAATAGTACATAGGTTACGTCGCTGTACCTGAAATACATACATATTTTATAATAAACAAAGACATATCTTAATATATGCTGAAAAACAAAGAAAACATACATACATATATAAATCAAATGATGTTACAATTCAATATTCTACTTATTTAATGCGTTCATTAAATCCCAAATAAGCTTTTGTTTATACATTCATTAACTACTTTATTCAGATTTACTCATTACTTTTCTTAATAATTTTCTCAGGTGTGAATTCTTTGAAAGAAACCAGGTCAGTAGAAGTTATTAATTAGAAATAATTATAATAATGGTTACTTGGTTATTGAATATCCATTAGTTGTTGACGAAGTCTCGTTCTGGTGATGGAGATGGCTCGTAGATACATTCCGTCGTAAGTTGTTTTATCACTGCCACTTTTCACTTTATTCTTCCGATCACTCGCGTAGGCGTTTGTATATGTGTGAGTAATTGAAGTTCAGTGTTCAATCAGTGTTTCATCTTACTGTGTATGCTGTGAGTTCGTTTTAAAGTCAATATACATATCTAGTTTCATTAGTCGCTGCTTCAACAAACGTTCCTATAATTTATTAGTTTGTTTAATGTTTCGTGTTCATTATGTTGTTGATACACAATATTAAGTTCAAATAATTTGTATATCGTTAAGTGATGCTGTCTGTTAGTGTAACGGTCTGATTGTTCACTTGGTGTAATTTTCACTAAGTCCGTTACTGTGCACACCGGTAAAGTTTCACTACCGCGATATGAATGTATTATTAAGACTTTTATGTTCCTTGTTACTTATCTAACTTCCGAATGATTTGAGTAAACAATGGAAAGTTTATGATATACCGTCTCTCGCACTTGAAGTTAAACTACTTGATATTTTAAATGTAATCTGTCTGAAAATTCTAACTGTAAAACTTTAGTATAACTATTCAAAATTTGAGTGTTGACTGTCTAAAATTGAATAACACTGACTAAAAATTGAGTATTACTGACCCTCCGTCTTCCTGGACAACTGGTTTTATTAATTCGTCCCTACTCAAAATTTTGTCTCTGGCGCGCTGCACGCCTACTTCTTTTCGAGATTGGTCAGTTTTTGATTTTCTCGGAAAATACTGTCCCACTATGTCAAAATCCTACGTCATAGTTCTTCCGATAGGTTCTTCGTTTCAGTTGCTATGGAAACATCCCTCACCATCAAATTTCTCGCTGGCTGAAGGCCTCTGATAGGTCCTTAGGTCTCCCTGCTTTCTGGTCTGACGATCGTTGACCCGCTTCGAAGAAACTACGGCTATTAACCACGTGTCTATCAGCCTATTGTCTGAGTAAACTCTGCGTTTCTATAGATTCCCATTATCTGTACTTACAGTCTTCCTGGCGTATTGTTCTATGCTCTAACCCCTTTTTTCTGGCTATTACTAATTTCGAACATCTGCTGGTCGTTGAAGTCACCCCAACTTTCCCTTCGTAAATTCTTGTCTGTCAATTAGACGATACCTCCAGCTGTGTAACATGACTGTAGTCTTTGTCAGCCTATCTTCCAGTATTGTTCCTTAAGGTGCAGCGCATCCGTTTCATTGTAGTATGGAGTCTCACTAGTTTTTGTCGCTTATCGTCTACTGACGTAATATGGCCACATCTGCTACAATTCTCGGTACGGGTGTGAATGTCCTTACTTACTTTGTTACAGCTGCGGAGAGCAATAATTCTGGACGAAACTTTCCCTGTCATCTTACGCCACCAAATTCTATAGTTGGATTGAACTTAATGTGTTTCTATTGTCAAGTCAGCAACGCTTCACTGACACCTTCTCATTACTCCTTATTTATTGCTCCACCATAAGTCGTTGACACTTGCCTCGTGTGAACGTACTCTGCCGAGGTGAAAATTTAAAAATTTTAAAATTTTCTGCTCGTTACAGGTTTCTTTCAAAGAATTCACACCTGAGAAAATTATTAAGAAAAGTAATGAATAAATCTGAATAAAGTAGTTAATGAACGTATAAACAAAAGCATATTTGGGATTTAATGAACGCATTAAATAAGTAGAATATTGAATTGTAATATTATTTGATTTATATATGTATGTATGTTTTCTTTGTTTTTCAGCATATATTGAGACATGTATTTGTTTATTATAAAATATGTATGTATTTCAGGTACAGCGACGTAACCTATGTACTATTATAATATGTTATGAGTGATAATTAAACTAGTATTTTAGTTGATCAGAAATATACGTTCATTATTACCAATGCAACCCAAATATTAACCTAAAGTTTGAAGGAATGCAAATAGATTTTAAGAGTTTCTTGTGTACAATTAAATAAATGAATCAATGACTACCATCTATTAAAGGATATCACTTACGTGTTGATGAGCATAGATAGTTAGAGTCATCAATAAGATTCAATTATACACATACATCGTGAGAGATAGGTAAATTTATATATTTAATAATTAATCTATTGTGCAATCAATACGCATATAAAATGACTTTTATAAATGGCGTCCAACTTAAGGGCTAGATACATTTGAGAAATTATTAAATTTACATATTAATAATTAACCAATTTATTGAGATTTTATAAATGGCGCCCATCCGCACGGCTTGATACGTATTAACAAAGTTTGTTAACACGTACAGCTTAGGTAAAGAACAGGCAGTAGAAGTAGTAGAGAAAGTAGTGTCATAGAAATAGAAGTAAGATAAGTGTTATTAGTGTAAGTCAGTTTGAATGATTACGAGTAGGAGAGCAAAATGGCGAGCAGTTCCGAAAGCATAGAATTCAACGATAATAACCAAGTAGGTGCAGTAAATACAGAGGATAATACTACACCTAGCGAACCAAGTAAAGTGGTAGAGAGTCTAGAAGATAGGGCGCGAGGACGGACATTAAAACTAGATAATGGAAGTCTACAAATTTTGATGGATTTCATCCGTCAAGAGTATAAAAGACAAGACGAGAAACAAGAAGAACGAAGCAAAAACAAGACGAGAAACAAGAAGAACGATATAAGAAACAGGAAGAGAATATTAACAAATTACTTAGTGAAAGACTAGAGAAACAAGAAGAGAAGATTAACAAATTAATTAATGAAAAACTCGACCAACATAAGGAAGAGATCACGCTGTTACGCACAGAGATACGTGGATACACGAATGCCTTGAAAGCGGACAGTAGCGAAACCCAGAAGAAGCAAGAAGAAGTGGTGAATGAGAATTACGAAGATATGAAGAAAGTACAAGATACTGATAACGCTGTCGATCATACAGATGTATCAGATATCAAGAAATTATCAACTGTGGGATCTAATGCGAATGTCATTAGCAAACCAAGGAAGAAGTGGATTAAGAAGAGAAATGACTTTGTTTCTCGGTATCTGGCGGTATCGGAGGATGATCCAGACATGGATAGAGATTATAAAAATCTATTACTACTACCAAGTAGAAGGCATAAAAAGCACAAATTAATTAACACGGGAAGAGGTACTGCATCAGTGAATCCTATGATGAAGTATCCAGCCTGTAAAATAAGCATGGATCGGCGAAGTAGTCGAGCTGCACCAATAAGAAGCATGGAGGGAAAGTTTAAATTCGAAACGAATACCACATGTTATAAAGCTGAAAACCAGTTTACGCAAGCCACGGATGACGTAAAGCGGAAGGACATACAAGATCCGTATGCATATTCATCATGGACGAGGAACGTTATGAGGAAAAGGAGAGGAAAGAATTTCAATAAACAACTTAAAAACGTTGGAAAGAATCGTGATAGTACTGAGAGGAGAGTACGAGCGCTCAAGGTAAGATTTCTTAGAAACTTAAGAAATAAAACTTTGTTATGTAAGTACACGAGGGGTGAACCAGTTGTCGAACAACATTGTTGTACGCAGGCCTGGAAACGACGACATAAACAGACCGGTGCGTGTTTACTTAGAGAAAGGTATTGGAGAAAACGGCAAAAAATGCTCAATGTGTATGTGAACAATAGCGAGACAGCGATGAGGAGTGGCCTTTGGAGAAGTAAGCTGTTTAGCGTGTATATACCTAAGAGGGGTCGACGCAAAGAAGGGTGCGACACATTTCTCACTCACTCAAATGGAAAGAGACGGAGAAGGGTCGTAAATCTTCAAAGTGTAAGTGCGACGCATCATCTCAGCGTAACGGGAACGACCGACCGGCTATTAGGAAAACATGTGACGCAAACCCCTAGGTCAATTACCTTACTGTTTACAAACAAAACCACGTGCGTTAGTGACAGCATTGTATTGATGGGACATACAAATATGTCATCATAAATATAACTTGAGAATAAATAAATGAAAAGGTATTAAGAAGGCGAACTTCAGAATATTTGAAAATGTAATGATTAAATCTGAAAACATTGAATAAAATACATTAAATACATTGGTTATATGAAAACGCATAAACCAAAGATGGTAATTAGTGATGAATATTGATGAATGAAGAGTGGGAGATTAATGGATAAAATAAAACGAAGCTACTTATCTACTCGTTGATTGCGATGATGACAAGAAACTCCGTGGAAAATTTAATGCCAGACAATTGAAAAAGTACTATGAATCAGAGAATTGAAGATGAAGGAAGAGGAAGAAATTGAAGAAGATGTCTTAAGAAACTAGCCGATGCTGATGAATCAACTGCGTTAGGGTAATTGACGCGATGATATCATTCAAGCTGGCTTAACCAAGAAAGTTATGTACTTTAATTGTTGAAACATAACATAAAAATGTATTTAGTCAATTAAGCACTAATTAAATGTTAGATAATAAGATAAATTAACATTTAGCGCGACATTTTATAAAAATATTGCAGTGAATGCAAAGGACTAAAAAAGCAAATAATTGCTATTATTTGATTTATATAGTAATAAGTTACGAGGACAAAGTGAAAAAAATGGACACTTAAAATCAAATAAGTGATAATATTCAAAGAACTAGATAGTGAATGAACTTTATTAATGTGAGTGTATGTAATTAGTAGGCTAGGATTGTAAATGATGCTATCATGAAGTAGGTAAATCATTGAAACTAAATGTAATACGTGTATGTAAATTATTAAGATAATCACAATTAACGTAGCGATTGTGTCAATTAACAATCTAATTTTAAGATAACAGTTTAAAAGATTTTATAGGTAAGATCATTTGTAATGCACAAAGGTGTATATGTATAGGAGATTTTCTTGGATATCATGTAAAGGTTACAATGAACCGCTTAACTGTTTGATAGTATCTTGTGAGTATGATATTTTAGAAAGTAAAATTTTATTCAATTGATGAAATTATTTAATTGCTTATGGAATTTATGATTTGTCTTATAATTATAAAGATAAGGTATTTATATGTAAATTCGACAATGTGAAATGCGTTCAGCTATCCCAAATAGCTAGCAATAAATTCAGAGAACCGATTAAAACCAAAAGGGGGTGTACCACTGGTAATATAAGCTTTTGAAAGTAGGTTATTGTGTATACCTTCCCCTGAAGAAGATGGACACGGCGAGGCGACGTACAGGGCGCAGAATTTAGATTTGAGTTGTTCCCAGAGGTCACATCGTCAAATCGAAATTGAGGACACTGTAACGAGCAGAAAATTTTAAAATTTTTTAAATTTTCACCTCGGCAGAGTACGTTCACACGAGGCAAGTGTCAACGACTTATGGTGGAGCAATAAATAAGGAGTAATGAGAAGGTGTCAGTGAAGCGTTGCTGACTTGACAATAGAAACACATTAAGTTCAATCCAACTATAGAATTTGGTGGCGTAAGATGACAGGGAAAGTTTCGTCCAGAATTATTGCTCTCCGCAGCTGTAACAAAGTAAGTAAGGACATTCACACCCGTACCGAGAATTGTAGCAGATGTTGACCATGTTACGTCAGTAGACGATAAGCGACAAAAACAAGTGAAACTCCATACTACAATGAAACGGACGCGCTGCACCTTAAGAAACAATACTGGAAGATAGGCTGACAAAGACTACAGTCATGTTACGCAGCTGGAGGTATCGTCTAATTGACAGACAAGAATTTACGAAGGGAAAGTTGGGGTGACTTCAACGACCAGCAGATGTTCGAAATTAGTAATAGCCAGAAAAAAGGGGTTAGAGCATAGAACAATACGCCAGGGAGACTGTAAGTACAGATAATGGGAATCTATAGAAACGCAGAGTTTACTCAGACAATAGGCTGATAGACAAGCGTTTAATAGCCGTAGTTTCTTCGAAGCGGGTCAACGATCGTCAGAGCAGAAACCAGGGAGACCTAAGGACCTATCAGAGGCCTTCAGCCGGCGAGAAATTTGATGGCGAGGGGTGTTTCCATAGCAACGGAAACGAAGAACCTATCGGAAGAACTATGACGTAGAATCTTGACATGGTAGGGCAGTATTTTCCAAGAATATCAAAAACTGACCAATCTCGAAATGAAGTAGGCGTGAAGCGCGCCAGAGACAAAATTTTGAGTAGGGACGAATTAATAAAACTATCAGTCCAGGAAGACGGAGGGACAGTCTACACTCAATTTTTGAAACAGTTATACTAAAGTTTTACAGTCAGAATTTTGAGACAGTTTACATTCAAAATATCAAGTAGTTTAACTTCAAGTGCGAGAGACGGTATATCATAAACTTTCAATTGTTTACTTAAATCATTCGGAGTTAGTAATTATTCAAAGTTCAGAAGAGTACATTAAACGGCGGAATGCTAACTCGAGTTCGGAAGTTAGATCGGTAACAAGTAACTTAAAAGACTTAATAATACGTTCAGATCGCGGTAGTGATATTTACCGGTGTGCGCAATAACGGACTTAGTGAAAATTACACCAAGTGAGCAATCAGACCGTTACACTAACAGACAGCATCACTTAACGATCTACAAATTATTTGAACTTAATATTGTGTATCAACAACATAATGAACACGAAACATTAAACAAACTAATAAATTATAGGAACGTTTGTTGAAGCAGCGACTAATGAAACTAGATATGTATATTGACTTTAAAACGAACTCACAGCATACACAGTAAGATGAAACACTGATTGAACACTGAACTTCAATTACTCACACATATACAAACGCCTACGCGAGTGATCGGAAGAATAAAGTGAAAAGTGGCAGTGATAAAACAACTTACGACGGAATGTATCTACGAGCCATCTCCATCACCAGAACGAGACTTCGTCAACAACTAATGGATATTCAATAAACAAGTAACCATTATTATAATTATTTCTAATTAGTAACTTCTACTGACCTGGTTTCTTTCAAAGAATTCACACCTGAGAAAATTATTAAGAAAAGTAATGAATAAATCTGAATAAAGTAGTTAATGAACGTATAAACAAAAGCATATTTGGGATTTAATGAACGCATTAAATAAGTAGAATATTGAATTGTAATATTATTTGATTTATATATGTATGTATGTTTTCTTTGTTTTTCAGCATATATTGAGACATGTATTTGTTTATTATAAAATATGTATGTATTTCAGGTACAGCGACGTAACCTATGTACTATTATAATATGTTATGAGTGATAATTAAACTAGTATTTTAGTTGATCAGAAATATGCGTTCATTATTACCAATGCAACCCAAATATTAACCTAAAGTTTGAAGGAATGCAAATAGATTTTAAGAGTTTCTTGTGTACAATTAAATAAATGAATCAATGACTACCATCTATTAAAGGATATCACTTACGTGTTGATGAGCATAGATAGTTAGAGTCATCAATAAGATTCAATTATACACATACATCGTGAGAGATAGGTAAATTTATATATTTAATAATTAATCTATTGTGCAATCAATACGCATATAAAATGACTTTTGTAAATGGCGTCCAACTTAAGGGCTAGATACATTTGAGAAATTATTAAATTTACATATTAATAATTAACCAATTTATTGACATTTTAACTTCAACCTCTGTTTAATGTGATCACTAGTTTCGATTTTAATGTTATTTTGCCCCTCGTGTTATTTAATCCAAGTGCTGGGGACGGGTAGATGAAGGTATTTGAACACACTTAAGTAATTATTTTTTTAATATTAATTATTATCTACGGATAATGGATTGTCATCTTTAAGTACTTATAATTACTTCATGTGGATTAATTGTTCAAGCATCATTATGAATGCAAATAAAAAAAAATCTTTTGAAAGTAAAATACTCTGTGTTTAGTAGTTTGGTATGTCATTATTTAATCGTTAGAGATATTTTGGAAATATTATTGTTGCAATCCAACCACCATGGTGCTTTAAAGAAATATTTAATTTGATGTTAAGCATTAAGGAAGACTCAAACCAAATAATGTAATTGTAAAAGAAATTGTTTCGAAATCAAGAAGCATAAATAAAATCTTGTTGCTGTTAATCAAGTGTTTTCTTGCAAGACCTGTCACGATGGGGTCAGCACATTTTATTTCCATCTAGGCCACGCGCCTAGTCTTAAATATTAAGTGTCGCCTTTCCCCCCCCCCCACCAAAATGGAGATTAGAAAAAGGGGTGTTAAAATAAAGATTTTGGGGTGGCGTTTCAGTACAATCAGTATCAGCCCTTATCTCAAACACGATTTTTTCGCGATCACCATACTTCCATTTCCTTACGGACCATGGAAGTAACATCATCATCATCATCATCTTCACGGATTAAACCAAGGATTGTTTGTTCCGGTCTCAAATAGGCAAAGATTAGAGCTGGTCACTCCAGCGCTTCCTCGGACGTCCCACACCTCTCCGTCCTCTCGGCTTATAGTTCCAGAGTTGTTTGGGGATGCGGCAGTTATCCATTTGGCAAAGATGTTCCCACAAATTCAGCCGATACTGGGCGATCCTGTCGAGTATACTCATAATATTCATAAGGTTGAACTTACGCAACTTGTTCACAATTTCGTTGCATGCATTATAAGTCACACTGTAGCCCAGGTATTCAAAATTGCTTACTTGTTCCAGGACAGGTACTATAACAATTTTTTCCCGTACGGGATCAGTTCCACGAAAAGCTATCACCTTGGTCTTACGTGTGGATATCTGCAATCTAGGGTCCATTGCAGATTCGATTTAACAAATGTATCCCCAATGGAAGTAAAATAAAAACGTATTTCTTTCACTACCGTTACGGGAGATGCTTGAAATAGGTGTGCGAAAATTAAAAAAAGAGGATAATTCTGTGAAGTACGTTATGAGTCGGAATGGAAATAGCATTTCGATTTATCGGAAATATGATAATTTTAAGCATAGCAAGTGGTGAGAAAAAATTAATTTATATAAGTCAGTGTTGGTGATGGGTTGTTTTTTTTTTTTTTACTCTTGGGATAACAGCCAATGTGAAAAATACAGTGATGTAGCAAAAACACCATAAATGTGACATGCAATACTAACAATCAGTATTGTATAGCAAAACATCTCATTGATGTTCCAGCCTCCTACCAGTTACCTTACAATCTGACAGCTGTGGCCGGATGTCTAATTCACAAAGACTTCATTGTGCGGGGATGGTTAAAGTCGCCTTGCTTCATGTGACGGGACAAGCACCAAGCAGCTCGCCGTACTCGATGGTATGGCCTGGGTCAAAAGGATGAAAGTCGGCATCAAAGCATCACGCAGTTATCAGTGTAGTTAGTTGTTGACATGTATCTCCACATCGTCAGACAACAGCTATGCCGACAGCAAAATGACCATAACTCCATTGAATACCGACAACATAGGTTATATGGATTAGCGAGACGGCAGTTTGAGATGACCAACCTAACAATTTTAAATGCCGAGCAAGGCTGTGAAGGACACCGCATAGGACATGGTAACTTCCAGAAAAATCGATGCAATATGTTGCTGTTTTAACCGTTTTTAGAAATTTTGTTCAGATTAATCTTATTGCTGTAACTCTTATTTAATGTGCCCCTAGCTGTAGGTGTCATACTTTAAATTCTTATTGGTAGTTGTGAAATTAATAGTATGAAACTCATGCATTAATTGTTTACTCAGAAGTGATGAATACTAATTCTTTAATGTATTTGTTGGTGTTCATGAAAACTATTTCATGTAATAGTGTTGTAGAATCCATAAGGTTGATCTTAAAGATGATCTTAAATGAAACAGGACAAATTTATCAGTCTAACCAACACATTTATTACATTTATATTAACTGTCATTAATATCAGTTCTTTATGCCCTTTAATTTAAACATGATTCTACCAATAAACAATTTATATGCTAAGATCTCTATATCTCAGGGTTCATTTGATTTTGTATCTAAGCATGAATAACACTTACATTTAGTTACTTATCTTATTACAAAATATATATTCCAAATGGATTAATTTTAAGATATGAATAAATATTCTTAATTGAAGTGATATATTTATTTTAAAATGTGCGTAGTTCGCTTTTATATTCTAATCATATGACTTTAAGTTTTAATGTGTAATTAATACGTAAGTTCTTTCAGAAGGACAGACAGGTGTATTGTAAAATAGTAATTAGTACATAAAAGTTTTACTGTTGGTACGAATATTCCTGTCTACGGCGTGCTGATGTACTGTGATTCCATCTCCGGCTCCTCAGATCCGCTTAGTAGATGTAGATTCTCTCCCAGCTTCTTTGCATACAGTATCATTTGGATGAAACGTAGTGTGGTTCGCTCTCGTAGTGTTTGATTGATTAACACTTTTAATCACTTCACTCTAACTAAGCATATCCGGCTTCTTCCGATATTAACAATAGTATAAGTACTGTTCACTAGTTTACAACGGTTACTCTCGTTACGTAAGTTTACAGTTCGCAAACGACTTATTTCGTTTCAATAGTTTATATCGTTAGCCAACACATGATAAGATCCGATTTTGATTTTACGAGTTAGAAACTAATAAAAACTCTAGTTCTCACTCTTTCGACATTTAACTACGTTACACAGATTGTTCGTTCATTTTGACTCTACGAAAATTTAGAATAGATTTCTATATTTTCACAAACTATTTACTCATGTAGACTTTACGGAGATTTTAAATAAACTCTCTGAACTTTCATCGTAGACTCCACGAAAATTTACCACAGACTCCTTCCGATTTTAAGTAGAGACTCCTCGATTTTTAAGTAAAGACTCCCCGATCGCGCCTCAGCTCATTGTATATATTCAATACACATAATTCCCCACTAGCTTCCTACATTTCACTTTGCTCCATTTTAATTGGTCCTTCCTGCCATTCTTCTCGGAAATTTCACTCCTGGAAACCCGCCTACCTTTAAAGCTATTTTCTGAAGTTCAAGTTCGTTCCCTATTTATTTCTCACTTTTGGTTCAACCACCTCTGCCACGGTATGTCCGATTTCAGACTCGTAAATCTTCCTGGCGTTCTTATATGCCATTTAGACAAAACAACCCCTTAGTGTCTTCTAACGTCCAGCTGCCCTGTTAATTAGTTCACTCACCTCTGCTGTACCTTTCTCGGTATTGAAATCGTAAATTCTCTCTGGCGTTTTTCTATACCCTTTAGCCAGAACAAACCCTTAGTTTCTCCAAGCGTCCAGCTGCTCTGTTGATTAGTGCAATCACCTCTGTGTTGGTGTTTTTGGTATTTCATAATTGTTTCTCTCTGGTGTTTTTCTACGCCTTTCAGCCAGAACAAACCCTTAATTTCTCTTAGCGTCCAGCTGCACTGTTATATTTATGATACGTCCATACACATGCACGTCGACGTTGAAGATCTTTCACACTCTTTTGTACTAACTTCCTCTCCTAGTTTCTCTCCATACATCAATGTCATTTCAAGCGCGGACAGGTGGTTTCTTTTTTCTTAGCGTTATATTGCCCATATTAATTGTCAAGGAACGTTTAGCATCTTGGTGATCAGTGGTGTCATAATAACTTCATAATCTCTGTACGTACTTTTATTTTTACTTACAGCTTTACAATATATATATATATATATATATGTTTATATTTTTATGTTTTATATTTTATTATTTATTGTCATTATATTATTATGTTTATTTATGTTATATTTTGGCTTGCTTTTTTAACACATAAGTAGAATGTAATTAGGAATTTTATTGTCTGTTTCTGAGGATTCCTACTTAGCTGGAATCCGTTTCTAATATTTTTTTTACTATTAAGCATCTTTTTATATTTGCAGTGAATTGCTGCGAACCTTACGAGGAAAGGTCGATAGCTATCCGAGGGAGCTGGAAGTTTGCTTGCGATGTCATTTGATTCAGCATCATGCCTTGGCCTGAGATAATATAACACGATAATTCCAACACGTTGACGAGCTATTACTAACCACATAGAGTAACTGACTGCTGATTTGGCTTGCGGCCACACACACACACACACACACACACACACACACACACACACACACACACACACACACACACACCAAACATCCAAGGCCAGGCAAATTAGGAAGGCAAAAACAATAGTGACTCACACGCCTCCAGTAGAGTAATAATAACTTTGAAAAATGTATCTCAGAGTGTTATAACATGAATCTAAAATTAAATGACAAAGTGGAAGTCCAATTAGGCAAGTTTTAACTATGTCTGATTCACAGGTTTCTTTACATTTTTGGACAAAATCTTAACTTATGTATACGTTATCCAACCGCTCCTCGGTTCCTACTGGACGAGGCCATACATTTTTAAGCTCTTTCTGACCATTTGCTACAGGATTTTTGTCCAGCTGCTTATCGATCGTTATAATACTAGACGAGAATTTCTGGTATTTTCATCATTATCAAGTCTTTTCCGATCGCAGTCCAATAGAAAGCTGGTGGAAAGGACTTGAAAGTGGTGGAGACATCGAAAGGGGTCATTTAGTACTAAGCGACTAACGGTTGGACACATACCAAGACAACAATGAAACTGAGAGTGCCAACAAAAATATCTGACTGAGAATAAAGTGAAACCTTCTCAGAATTTAAATGAACTGTGATTATTTATGGTTTGGAAGAAAGATTGTAAGACGTGTTTATGGCCCGGTTGAAGAAGATGAATCGAGAATAAAAATAACCAGGTGACAGATGGGCTATTGAATCATGAGGACATTGTAATATTCGTAAAGGCTCAACGAATACAACGGCTAGGTCACCTAGAGCAGATGGATGATCAGCGTATCCCAAAGAAAATCCTGAGGGCGCAAATCTATAAAAGCAGGAAGAGGGGCTGACCTAGAATAAGATGGTTGGATGATGAGCTAGATCTCAGAAGAATGGATGTCAGGGGTTACATTGAGATGGCAATGGATAGGAGACTTTGGAGAGAAGACTGGTGTTGGAAGCCAGGGCTCACGTTGGGCTGTAGTGCTAAAGAAGAAGAAGATGATGATGAGTTATGGATGGTACAGCAAGCCATAGTAAACAATTTTTAACGGTACATGAAACGTAAACGTATTTCACTTGGCACACTCAAAGAAGGATACTAGAAGTAACGCGTAAGTCCATCCTGAACGTTAAGTATTGTAGCTTTGGCAATAATTTAATTCAACGACAAGCTGGGTATATTTTTCTCAGACCTTCACAAAAGTGTCAAAACACGAATTTCAGAACATAAAACATTTCTATAATAATTTATTCCTAAAGTTTCAGATCTTTGCCCGGCAGTCAAACGAGACGACAAACGTGGAACACGAAATTTATATATTTTATAAAGAAAAATGAAAAGCCCAAATACAGCTCTAAATCTGAACTGTCAGCTGCTGCACGATCCATATGCTTTAATCTTGTAAATTGTAATATTTTTTTAAGTAGACGTAAGGAAAAAAGCTTTCAACTGACTAAAAAAATTAAATTATAAATGTGATTTATTTGAGAATAAAAGATGACTGTAGGAAGATCTTATTGGAGCGGAGCCAAAACTAGAATAGTCTGTTTATGTGACAGTACGATTCAGACAGTTTCGAAATACACGCTTGTCTGCAGGCTCCCTCCTATCTGCATCTACTATTGAAAAAATAGAAGTAGATGACAATATTTCTCAGCTTTATCCTGATGTTACAATACGATTCATGTGAACGCACCGTACTAGGCGAAGAATATATCTGTAAGAAACAGTAACATTTAAACTAATATCGCAGTATAGGTACAGATCAAAATACGAAAACTGTAAAGAACAGTAAGAATCTTAATTTTTATTCTCAAAATTACTACAGAATTGGATATATTCATTTCAAACATATAAAAATTGTATCTTCATAACATATCATTCATAATTTTTCATATAGGCCTACCTATATACACGCGCATGTGTGTATATATACCAGAGGGTATGGTGCCTCGTTACAAATCTAGAAGTCCCGGATTCGATATCCGGAAGCATCATAATATCGAGGTTTTTATCAGCTCCCAGGTCAACTCAGCCTGGGGAAGTGAATAGTTTAGAACTTGGAATGTCATACTGGGGTAATAAGAGCCAGCTGAATCGTTAATATAATGCTGACGACAACGAACAGGTTATTGTATCCCGAACGGCTCACATAAGGCCGTCGACCCTGCCTAACGCGCGCGCGCGCGCGCGCGCGTGTGTGTGTGTTATAACAATAAAATTTTTGTGTATACACATTGCAAATACAAATCTAATTTGTGTAGTGGTATAACTCATACAACATTTTTTTTTAACGTGTTAATTATAAGTAGAGTTTGGGTTGTAATCATAATAAGAGTAGTCCTTTTATAAATCGTAACATGTTTTCATTACTTTATTCAAACGAAATTATAAGTAATAAAAAAATAATAATAATATTTACTTCGCCATAAAATATTCATTATCAATTGTTTCAATGTTTCTTTGTTGCCGTACATTCATCATAAATTAAATCTTATATCTTATATTAGCAAAACTCTATGTTAAACATATCTTTGTTACACTATAAATTCTCGACTGCTCAGTCTGACTGTGTGCTTTATAAGTTTGTTCTTATTTACATTATTATTCTATGCTTGGCATACATTTTAATGCTTTATAAAATTTTAAATGTACTAATCGAATCGTTAGTCTTCTTCTATATTTCCAATTACTTTACTTTATACATTTCGTGTCATATTACACGCTGATTACTTTACACACTTTAAATGAACATTTAAAATTATTAAATCAATTGTTAATCATCCAAGCAATGATTGACGTTACCTTTAAATTAATTGGCCATCATTAAAGAAAATTCTTACTAAAGTTAAATTACATTCTCTTATCTCTTTCTACATATGACATAAATTTTCTTTACTTTTTAAATTTTTAAAATGTCTTTTCAATGACTTTATTTTTTTACAATTATAAATTGGTTATTTGTCACCTCAATTCTGCAGATTGTACCCATGTCCTCCGGTGATCTGTCGGTCCTCTCCTACTGGATTTCCTCTTGCGTTTTCCGGTTCCCCTGATCGTCCTCCAGTCCTTCATGGTTCCATCTGCTGGCTGTAGAATGAAATGAGATGTTGCTCTGCATCAGCTGCTGTTGTTCTAGTACTAGTAACCGTCTCTATTGCTCTGCATATCGTTCCTCTGCTCGATGTGCTCTCGCCATTTGTCTAGGGTGTTGACGTTTGTGGTTGTAGACTGGTTGTAGACGTCCGATAATTGTAGTTAAAAATAACGAAACTAATAGTTACTGTTTTTGATTACTTGAATTAACGTATTCTCCATTAGACTTTACAGTTTATAAACAAAAATCTCGTCGATACTGGACATAGCATCCAGCTATGTCTGAAGACTGATTGAAATTCGCGTCGCTGACGGACAGAGCTTACCGCCGCAACTGAAAACTGATTGAAGAGTAATTTTAGCTCCCCTGGGCTCGTATTTATATTCACCAAAAAAACCACACCTGTCGGCTCATGATTCTGCAGGTCAGAAACTGTCCGCGGCGTCAGTTCCCCACTATCGCCCAATTTCACATATTCGCACATTTTTGCCAATTGCAATGTCTAATGCGGATTTCAAAGTGATCTAACATTGTCTGATTCAATTACACATATTATACGTAATTATCATAGTAATCGCATCATTAGTCTAATTACTATGTTCTTAAAATCGCACAGAATCCGCACTGAACGTCATATCACACCAAATTCGCACTGCACATGTGTCTGATTTTTATGCATTTTTAGAAGTCTTTACAATCTTTCTAACATTTACGGTTTCCTTATAATTAAATAAAACTATAATTTACTATCTATTTGGGGTGAGATTGCAAACTTGCAGGCTTGAACAGGTTTCACACATACACACTATTTACTGCTGTACATTCTCTCAGCAATAATCGCGTGATCATGCATGTTCATTCCTGCGTCTAACTCAGCTTTCAACTTCACACCTGCTTGTCTATTACATATTATTAAAATTAATCTATAAATATTTATTTTATTTAATACATGCACCTTTCAGCATATGCTTGTATTGCCGCAATATATATATATAACTTACTTAATATTTATAAATTCTTTACCTCAAGATGTTTTCCCTTATCTGGTACATGTTTGGGAATCCTATTGTTCCCATCCTCAGCCTTCCTGATTTTATGTCTTGTGGTGTAATTCTGTTTTGGTTGGTTGTTGTTATGGTTTCCTGTTGGTTTTTGGTATTTTATACTGGTGTTATTGTGTGTGATTGTGGCGTATATATTAGTTTTTTGAGTTTTTTCTATGTTCAATGCTTTGAAAATCGTGTCACGTTTTGTATTTATTTGTATTTGTTCAAGAATTAGCCTGTTTTGTGTTTTGTGTTTGTATATTTGTAAATTTTCCCATACACTGGTGTTATTGTGTGTGATTGTGGCGTATATATTAGTTTTTTGAGCTTTTTCTATGTTCAATGCTTTGAAAATCGTGTCACGTTTTGTATTTATTTGTATTTGTTCAAGAATTAGCCTGTTTTGTGTTTTGTGTTTGTATATTTGTAAATTTTCCCATATGTTTATTATGATGCCTTTGTGTGGTATGTGTTTTATTAGGGTCATTTTGGTTATGTCTGGGAATTCATGTCCTGTGTTTATTCAGTGTGTGGCCAAATTATATTTATATATTTATAAATTTGGCCACACATGCAATAAACACAGGACATGAATTCCCAGACATAACCAACATGACACTAATAAAACACATACTACACAAAGCCACCATAATGAACATATGGGAAAATTACAAAAAACACATACATTATATATTATATAATAACAGGACTATCCGATTTTTAAAACCTCTAAGCGATGGGTGATTTCTTACGGGTAAACCCTCTATTCGGACTGCTTCCATCGTAATATTTTCTAGCTTGACGGATCGATCCCTGTAATCTGGGATCGTCCTCAGAAGCCTATATCGTCTTACGTTGTTAGATCTTTCGACAGGGTCTTTCAATCTCCACTCACATCTGCTGGGGACGATCCCAGATTACAGGGATCGAGACGTTAAGCAAGAAAACTATTACTATGGAAGCAGTCCTAATAACGGATTTACCCGTAATAACAGGTATATATTATGAGGTATCACACACACACACATTCTGAGTTGGAGTCTGTTGACCAGTTTTATAATAATTGAAATGCCTGTTTGACGTTTAAAAGTAATATCGCGCTGAATGTTTACACACAGGCGTACGTACGCAATGAGCCAGTTAAAACTTACAGACGTTTAGTATTTTTAAGTATATTAATAGGTACGTTTATGTGTGTAAAAAAAATATATATATATGGGGGTAGGGAGAGAGAGAGAGAGAGAGAGAGAGAGAGAGAGAGACTCTGGTACGTGTGTACGTGACTATCCACATTTTAATTAAAGTTCCGTCTAACACACACACACACACACACACACGCACACAGATATTTGTATTATTTGTGTTAAAACGTCTTTATTCGTTTACAAAGTAAAAGGAAACTGCAACATGCAAAGTGAAATCTGGGGTCTGCAGAGCGCACAAAGAGGAAAATATTTACTATCCTGTCTGTTACAGAGAACAACAGCCATCGCTTTAAAAAACATAATCAATTTGAACCATGTGTCACGCTGACTCATTCGTATACACAAGCTCGCAGACCCAAATTGTTTACTCATAAAGTGTGTGCAACAGCTTTCAGAGTTTAACTAAATTTTACTTTGTTTGCTCCCGGAAAAGCCCGGTCTACATTATACGTTCATAGCTAAATGGTATTACAGATATTGTTCTATTAAACAGACTGCCCGAAATGATAATAATTTGTAAAGATATTTGCAATATATATATTTGAAAACATTTTCAAAACTAGTTCACAAGACAAGACAACACCTTTAAACGCACGGAATCCTGTTGTACAAAATGGGGGTAGAAATGAACGAAACTGTTGAGTAAAGATTTATTTGAACTGTTTTGATTGCTTTTAGAATACACTAAAACTTTCAGAGTACACTTTTAGTTCATGTTTACTTGTATAAAATACACTACAAGATACAAGTGATACACTATAAAATTTTCCGAGTGTTGAGGAATGTAGGTTACATCTGTTGTAGTTACACGGTTGTCTTGATCTTTCAGTGGGATGTGTTGGAAAACTTGAAGCAGACCTGAAGAAGGACTACACATAGAGTAGGCCTATAGTCGAAACATCTGGTTGAAGAAGACATCTGTCAACACCAGTGAAACATAAAAACTAAATTGTTAACGAAGATTATATTGAAGATTTTAAGTTATCTTTTTTTAATTATACGTACAACTAGTGTGTATAATTGTAAATATAAGGAATAAAACGTAGAGGGTCATCTCACTAAGTGTGGTTATAAGCAATGGCTACCGTTGAATACGGTATATACACACATATGTGAAACCGAACAGTAAACAACGTGAAATGAAAACTGAGTCATAACAATGAAAATGTGAAAACAATAGTTTGATAAGGTCTCATCGATCAAAAATATATTGGAAATTCTATAGTACGCAAACGAAGAGAATGCTAGGTATTGTCACTGTCAAACGTACTACTATCCAGTCTACAAACATTACACTGTAAATCATGTAGTGCCAGCTAAACATAGTCGTGCTCAAACGATTCGATAAACGGTTCTTCGTCACACCAAATCCTATTAATAAATAATATCAGTTACAAGGATATGTTTTGAATTTGAAAGACAACTGTGGCAAGTAGGTTGAGAATGTTAATACTTCACTCAAATGGAAATAGTTACTCGCGAAAGCTGCCTAGTATTTTTATGTCGGAAACATTCAAATTTCAGGAACAGACATATTGTTAGAATGTGGAAGGTAAAATACGAACATCGCCAGCTGTTCAGTTATTTTCATCCTCGATTTAAAAATGTTTTCAACCATTCACTATCATTTTTCTCCGATAGTTCTGATCTGTGTAGCTTTTACGGAATCGTTTCTTCTCAGAAGACCCATATAATTTACTTGATCCAGAAGGTCTCAGATACCACTCGTATCTACCTGAACTCTTTTTGGTTAACACTTTTTAGTTATGTAGTTTTCAGTTACTAAAGCTTGCATGCAGTTTATTCCCACAACACGCTTCATTCGCTCACAGGGAATCACGACAAGCATAAAAAACGCAACGTGGAAGGAGTAACAGACTTGTATGCCAACTGTCATCAAACTATAACTAAAATTGTAATCCTTATTATAGTAGAGAAAATTAGTTAAAAACAAAACATGCAATTGAGAAGTTTTATTTTGGCTATATGGAAGTACATAGTAAAACATGAGAGAGAATAAAACGTTTCTTTCTTCAAACATTACCGATGAACTGCAATATTTTCTTAGAATGTTGAACATTCTCTTACATTTTCACAAGCTTTTGCTGTTTAAGTACAATCATTTCCCATCGTTTATTCGTACGAAAATAAGTAAAGATGCGAATTGCGTATGTGTGTGCGCGCGCGCGTGTGTGTGTGTGTGTGTGCGCGCGCTTATATATATTTTGTGAGCATTTTCACTCAACATCGTATGCCTACGAAGAAGTAATTCATAGTTGTCTTGATTGTTCATCTCTTCTTTCACAGCACTATCACTTTAGTAAAAAAGTAAGTTTTCACAAGATAAAGTTCATTTTTAGTAAAGTAATTCATGTTTACGGGCCGTATTTTTGTGTAAGAAGTGTAAGAATATATATATATTCTTCGCTTCTTTGTAAGTAACTTTTGATTAAAATTTCTTGCAGTATTTATATGTCATGTATTATATTACCCAATAAGAGATTACTTCTGTAAGTATATTTTCATATTATATTAGTACCGTATATGCTATACGTACACTTGATGGAAGTTTCACAGAATCAATCTGTATCTTCATGGTTTTAATGTAAATTATAATTTACGTGACATTTAATGTAATTCAATGCACATCATTGTAAATCACCGAAATCACATTTACATTAAAATCACCGAACTTCCCCATCTTCGTCCCATTTCTCCCCATCATTTTTTGTGTTTGAAAATTGATTCCCAAGATTAGTGATCTCGGTTTTAGCCTGAATCTCTGTCTCTGAGTTTCCGTACGGTGACAGCGGTCCCGCTCTACAGGTGACCATCATGCCGAGAGGTCGAGATTAACCAGCCTGTGGTATCCAGCGTGACGTCGAACGATGTATCGGAACGTGACAAGACACTAACAATTCGATGAGTAATGAGCTGGACACAGCATATTACAGAACGTTGCATAATAATCGAGAGAATTCTAATTGCTCAAAGATTATTTGTGCGTCATTGGTGACCTTGACTATGGCCTCCATAAATACGCTAAGCCCCAGAGAATTATTTCCATAGCGACAAATTTCCTTGCGATTCGTAAAATGTAATATTAACAGTTTATTTGTTTTTAACTTATATATTTTTTATAGACGGTAAACTTAATCGTTTTACCGATTGTAATTGTTTACTGTGAATGGCGATAGTGTTACTGTTACATTATATTTACAAAGATAAATTATTAAATTTATATTGCTGATTGGAATTTTAAAACAAATGATTGTTTTGTTCTGGTATAGGTTCAGATGAAACATAACATAAAACTATATGAACAATATGCATAATTAATAAGACGGGTAACGGATATTAAAACTTAATTTCAATTGCTATTATAATCAGTTTCTAATTTCTTGTACCAAACGTTATAAAAACAATACTGTGGAATCAAATAAACTTTTCATTTTTCTTCAGAGAACAACATGGAGTTACTTCGGCAAGCTTCGCTTACACCGGAACGACACGGTCAGCAGTCTACACGAACCACCTGAAGCTCCAAGAAGACTGAAGAAGCGGTGGCCTTCAGCCCTGATTACCTAATGTTTATTTATTTTTTCTACACTACTAAGTATTAAACAAGAACGTCTGGCTTAAATCATTGGATGACTTCTCTCTTCATATTTTATTGTACCCTTATCAGATTTATTACTGCTCATTGCGAGCATTTTTTTTCAAATATAAAAAAATCTTCTTCCACTTCCATAAGGAATTGAAGCATAATGATAGCGTCAAAATATTGATTTCAGGTAAGTTAACATTCGTTTAATAATGTCTTTAAATCATAAAGTGTATCAGATCTATTTGTCACCTATTACTGACTGACCTACGGGCTGTGCGGGACGAAGATACTGATACTTACGAAAAATCTAAATGGTAGGTTCCCATTATTTTACTCTTCTGTTGTCTCGTTCTTCAAACAGTGTGGAGTGTGGTGTTACTTTCTCCAACCAACGTGAGGGCTGTGCAGGACGAAGGGCATGCCCGTCGCCCGCTCGTGTGCTGCGTCCCGAGCTTCAGATAGAGCTCCTGTCGCAGGGACAATAGATAGGCTGGATGTTAGGGTGTGGCCTGCTACTGGACGCGGGTTTTCAATTAATTAATTAATTGAGGGTTTGTGTACTCCGAAGCCAGGTCGAAGCTCCGTACAGTGGCGTCCAGAGAACGGACACAGGGATTCACGGATAATCTTATTTAATGTCAGGTAGTGGGCTTTACAAGCCTAGCGCAATCCTCGGTCTAGGATTACTTTCTCCCTAGACCTGGCACTGATCTTGATAACATTTAAATTATTTTCATTTTTAGATTCTGAAACTACAATACTATCATAAATTTACGTAAAGTACAATAGACATAAATCCCTATTGTTACGAAATATCTCCAGTTTCGGATGTTACCAAACTTAATTCTGTCACCGACTAACGCGGTACTATGGAGGATATAACATAATGTATAAATCCTGTAACTCGGTTTACAGGAGATAAGAAAAAGTTTTAAAATAATAAAACGCAGCACTGCAAGAAGATAATACGACACTGTGTATACGGTAGTCGGACCATACT
This sequence comes from Magicicada septendecula, assembly GCA_034769895.1. Lineage (NCBI taxonomy): Eukaryota > Metazoa > Arthropoda > Insecta > Hemiptera > Cicadidae > Magicicada > Magicicada septendecula. The sequence continues at coordinate 203,287,642 of CM068375.1, read as the reverse complement.
GTATTTGGCTTTTGCAGAGTCCGTGCACAATGGAGCGCATGAATTATGCAAGCGCCCAGTTGTTGACGTTCCTATTGAGCTCCGGACATACTTAATAAAAGAATTACACGTACGCTGAAGGCACCAAAAACGCTTCGTTATCTGTATCCACGAGCGACCGGCTTGTATGAAAACTTCATTCCCTTATTATAATTGGACTGGAGGGCGGGTTCGCTCCCATGAGAACCTTAGTAGCATGACAGCCCTTGTCCCTTTGCCCTCACAGACATTCTGCCGCATTAAAATAAGGGTTCGACGATATATATATTTCTGCCCAGCTAACTAAATGCATCGCTATGCGATACTGTAATTGCAGAAAGTATGTGATACCAGAGAAATCACCCTTCCCCTTCCCAATATCCGTGCCATGAAAAGTTATACGTCTGGTTATTCAAAATAAATATTACATCGTTATACGAAAGGCTAATGAAAAAATGTTTTCAGAATTTAGAGTTTTTATGGAACTGGCCCCGTTATATACGAAGTTGTAAGTTCCTTAATTTATTATAGAGGATAAAATAAGTTAATAAAAAGTAAAATAAATACAGAGGTTAACTACTCCCGTAGTAAGGTAATCAAGCCACTACCTAGACAATATATTATATTTTTTTGTTGGTTTTTACGTTTCACCAATGAGTTATAGCCGTTTAGAAAACATGCTACCACAACCTCAGGGTTCAGGGATAAAAGATCAAAACAGTAGATATCTTCCAGCTTCTCACGACGCAGGCATGGAACTTACACCGCCGTTGAAGAAGAAACACGCTGCCGAGTCCTCTTCTCTGCTACTACGCAGCGTAAACACCTCCTACGGATGCCGCCCTAACAACAGGAGATAAATCCGTGTTGTAGTCGGGCTTCTTGCGCTACAGGGTTCACTGTAAGATACTTAATGTCCTGACAGCGGTGGTGCCGTGACAGATTTCAGCCGGGTACTCCAACTTTGTGACAGAAGCTCTCGATAGAGAAAGAAAATACTTCCACCATTTGAGCAGTCGTAATATCATTTTGCTCCCGCCGAGAAAATAAGGTTTTAAAAACAGAATTAAATTAAAAATAATTTCATTGTGAGGTTATTTTAACTAACTTTTAAACATCAATATATCATGAATGATCACTTAAATATTATAACAACAACTTTTTCGTCGTTCCTTACTCTTCTATCATACTCGCGTTGTTTGCGTCAATTTATAGTGTGTGTATTTTACGATGTCCGTAACCTCGTAGCTTTCCCGATACTCATCGTTCTAGTGACCTCGCCAATACTGTTTACTGTTTCCACGTAGTTTTTATTTTCCCGATTATAGGCGCCAAATTGTTTAATTCAAAACAATTAAAAAATTGTATTTCTTTCTCTTGACGCAACCGTATCTCTCGTCGCTTGGTGTCGGCTAAATTCAAAATTCGCTCTCTCGCGACAGTCTTACCAACCTGTAATTCTGGTAGAAAATTTTCACGGTGCTATATTAATGAAATAAACACATAAATATTATTAATTGAAATAATGAACAGGTATTTCTTTTGAGTATTGGTTTATTAATTATCGGTTCTGCTTTTAATAGTTACCAAGACATGAAATTATAAAAATACATAACATTTTTGCTCCGGCTTTAAAGAAATTACAACTCAGCGGTTGGCTATGTTGGTTTGGGTCAATGGCTGACCACGCTATAATGTCGAATTTATATTATACAAACGTGTGATCAGTTAAAGAGTTCTTTTGATTACGGCAAAATGATAACAAAATGATTTTCGAAAGTACAATCCTTCACATCTAGTTAATTAAATATTATGATTCTTCTTTACAACAGTTTTCTTAGTATTTAAAACAATATGAGTTCAATTTACAAATATAGGTTAAGTTAGATATCGTGTACAAATATTTTCTTATTTCCCAAAGTGTTAATAATTAATTTGAATAATCTTTTAATAATGATTAGTACATGTTTTATTATTCATTCAGTGTTTCTAGTGTTTGAACCAAGTTTTGGATATTGTGCATTTATTTTGAAGTGTTGTGCTCAGTCTCGTGGGTGTAGTAAATTAATTAAATGTTATACATTACAACTTCATCGATGTTTGATGGATTATTTTCATAAGTTCTGGTGTTCAGGTCGTCCTTCTCTTATTTCATTAGTTTATCTTGGTTTTATTTTCTGTCATTCTCAATTAAATTGGATGGATCTTGCTAATAGGTTCTGTTAATTTTGTTTTCTCATTTTCTCATTTTCCATTTAGTATTATTGGTTTTAATTCATCTGTTTGGTTTATTTTCTAATTTTTTATGGAGCGACTATTTTGTCATCCGCCCTCTTCTGATGCTAAAAATGGATTCTTAATTCGTTTGTAACGGTTTTTTCTACTAATGTTGTGTTGTCATGGTAGCCAGTCTCCTACTTCCATTGGTTGAAATAATTTTGTACTCATTGTTATATATGACTTGGGTTTTTTGCCCAAAATGAATAAATATTTTCTAATTAGAATAATTTCCTTGTATTATTATCAATATGATTTTTATTATTATCATTGAATAGCTTTTCTGATGTAGATTAATTAGACATCAAACATGATTATGTTCTATTATCTCTGGGTTGTTTTAACATTTGGCTATTTTTGTTCTTTTTACTTATTTTGTTTATTATGTTGTTTTTTGCACTTATTTTGGTTTGTATTGTTCCTTTGTTTGTTATTTTATGTTTGCTTATCTTTTTCCCTCACTGTGTACTGTTATTTGTTTATATTTTACAATTTTTGTACACATAGTTTTAGGCCTAACTTTGCCTATCCTTTTGACATTGTTTAAACTTTAAATTTACTCTTATTACTAGTTTCTTATTGTTTTGCTTTAGCTATTTTACACTGATTACGGATTTACATTCCTTAATATATGAATATTACTGCTTTTCCGACATATTAATTCCTTTTATATCTAAATTTATAACTTTAACATTAACTGTTTCTTAGGCTTCATCACCATTCAACATAATACAACTTACTCTTAAGATTATCTCAACAATTATAACATTTACACATTTCTATAATATTGCTATTATCTTCTTTGCTTTTCTTTATGACATCTTAATAATACTTTCAAACATTTACTATATAATTTTAGTATTGTAACATTCATTTCTTTTTTTTTAGGCCTACTTTTCTTTTATGCCATATTATTGGTTTAAAGTTTGTTCTAGCCCTTTAACTATTAATTCTAACTGCTAACAAGAATATCTTTGATAATATTAATGGATTCTTATCCTGAATAATAATATAATGTAATGCTACTACTAATTCTTATAATGTAATATAATAATAATATTTTATCTACTACTGTTTTGGTCCTTTTCCACAACTAAAATCTAGTATTGTTCACTTATTTTGGCGTCTTTATACAGATTTTGTGTTTTATTTTTAATTAATCACTTTCCTCCCGCACTTTCACTTTTATATGAGTTCTTGCTTATATTTGATGTGTTTTATATTTATATTTGGTGTCACACCTGCACTTGTACTGCTTCATTGTATCTAGTGTCAATAGTGTTATACACTTTTATTTTGTTTCTTTATATTAATCACAATGGTGTTATCACCCTTATCACAGAGTGTTTATTACTTAGTGTTTATTTGTAATTCACTCCCTATCCATATCATGCACTCTTGGTTCACTTTGGTCTATGACTATTTTGATTATTAGTCTACTTCTGTTATTTTTTTATTTTTTTTATTACAATTTTCTGTATAATTGTTTGTGTATTTTATTATTTGTTTATTTCCTCATTATTCTATACTTACTTAGCTAATATTACAACATTTTCTTTTGGTTTTTTTACTTTCTATATTCAATGGTACATTCAATTAGATTTACTTTTCTTAGTTTTTTATTTCATGGGTTTATTTCATTTAATTTGTCATTTGGCCAATCACTTGGGTTGGGTCATAGTCATTTGTCTCGTATACGTTACAGTCATTCTAGTGCTATTTATTTAAAATTGTTAATTCTTCTTCTTTTATCTACCTTTAGCCGCATGCTTTTTACTTTATATTCTATGGTATATCTTCCCTTGTATTGGGCTGCTTTTGGTATCGTAACAATATTCATTTATAAATTTTAAAATATACGTAGCCTACATAGGTTCACAAAGAACTACTACGGGCTCATTGGGTTTACACATTCGCAACGCATAATGTATTTTTCATAATTATTTTTCTCAGTTCTTTATCAGTGCTCTAAATGTGTGTGTGTGTGTGTGTGTGTGTGTGTGTGTGTGTGTGTGTGTGTGTGTGTGTGTGTGTGTGTGTGTGTGTGTGTGTGTGTGTGTGTGTGTGTGTGTGTGTGTGTGTGTGTGTGTGTGTGTGTGTGTGTGTGTGTGTGTGTGTGTGTGTGTGTGTGTGTGTGTGTGTGTGTGTGTGTGTGTGTGTGTGTGTGTGTGTGTGTGTGTGTGTGTGTGTGTGTGTGTGTGTGTGTGTGTGTGTGTGTGTGTGTGTGTGTGTGTGTGTGTGTGTGTGTGTGTGTGTGTCTTAATATTTTACGTTTTACATTTTTGTTACACCACTTTGTGCAAACAGAAACAACATAATGTCCACAATGTCACTAAAAAATAGAACACAAAAAAGGACCAAATAAAAAATATTACGGTTTTTTAGATACAAATTTAGGGCCCAAAAATTCTTACCAACCTACTTTGCTTACATAGCCTAATGTTCGAAGATTCTTCAATAATTAGAGACAAATTACTGTTGTTTTCGAATTCTCCAATAAATCTAATAACTTGCTTATTTACGGCACAATATCCAGCTACAAGTGAACTCTTCGGCAGAGCTGTACTATTTTATTTTATTCCAGCAGCAAAGAATTCTTGGTTTTGAAATCTGAGCCAGTTTTACATATTTGTTTTTGTACATCTTAGTTGCTATCTTTAGTAATGACCCCTTCAGCTGCCAAAAAAGTAAATAAATAATTAATACTGATGTTTCGAGCTGTAGACTGTAAGACGAATTTAGCAAAATCTTTCAGCATAATTCTGTGGAAGCATTACCCCGGATAAATATCTCTCTGCATTTCTCTTTGCAAACTGCAGTTTGTTCTGAATAACTGAGCGAACTATATCAATGCTTACACGACATTTTCAGCTACTTGTTTACTGTAAACACTGGTCTTCTTGAATAAACGTAGCCCTACCATCTTCAGAGTAGCAGTTGAAACCTGATTTTTATAGACCTAAGGTTAGTTATAAGTAACACTTTTCGGCCACTTTTTAAACTGTTTAATCTACTTATGAAACTATGCACAGGTTTAAAAGTTATAGGTACATTTTTTATCAATTTTATTCAGCACCCGGGAGTAAATTCAATATGATTGTACTCAACCTGAAATATAGACCTCATCATTAACGTTATTTTCAGAAGTGCTCTTTTCAAGAGGAACTGGAATTGTTGTATGATTGAGGTATGTTATTTATATTAGGCCTACAATAGTTATCAATTGTTGTTTTAAATTTACCACAGGAATGCCTGTTTATTGCTTTAAAAGTATCATACTTGTTATTAAGTTTTTTTTTTAATAGAAGTGTTTGGCTCTCTAATTGATGGATTTTTGATAATTCTAATAGTAACATACAATACCTGTTACGTCTGTAACACTCGTGGCTAAGTAAAAATCCCTCAGAAATAAATGGCAATCAAACCTCATGAATTTCTTCCTTCCTTGATTTGAGATTCAGTTTTTTTTTTACCGTTGTAGTCCGGGATGCGCATCTCGACTAGTACGTGCTCCAAAGTTTAAACGTTTTTATTGTTGATTATGTGTAAGTTATGTCGTATGTTTTATGTGTTGATATTTTTACTTAAATGACGACCTCTGCTGAGTGACAATACCTGAGGATGGGACATATGTCCCGAAACGCGTCGTAATAACGAAGAAGAAATAAAGCCACCAGACGGACAAACAAAATAAGGTAAATACTTTATTCTATCAGTTTTTTATTTTTTTATATAGACGTAAATTTCTCCTGTATTTATACAGTCTTAAAATAAATTTTCAGAATTACACTGTGAAAGATATAAACAAATCGGTCACATCCCATTTACAGCACATTTTATAGTATCATAAAAGCAAAAGAAAAGTTGGGCAAAAAATGACTTCTAACCATTTTCGTGAGCAGATTCTCCCCTTTCAAACAGAATCGAATTAAAAATAGCTTTCACCATGAGACTCTGGTTTTAACAAAATTCTAAACTGCAAACATATCGTGAGTGAGACTGCTTTTAATGTTAGACGTTTACACAATGTTTAATTTATAATTTTAAAAACACGCACAGACATTCGCTTTCACAAGGAAGTACATAGGCTACTAACCGCTCTTTACATATTCCGTTTGCTCAAGATTTTTTTGTAATCTAATTCACTCAACCCATGAGTAATTTCAGTGCTGAATAAGTGTGTACTGTACAACCCACAAGTACAGCTTAATATTTTAGGTTTTACACTTTTATGTAACCCGCTGTACGGAACTGACACAGGTAATGACATTATACTTCACTTCTACATTTCCATACTTTAGCAAAAAGATCGCACAAAAACTTCTAAACAAAAATATTACATTCCCTTTCGGGTACAAATTTAGGGATGAAAAATCCTTACCAACGTGGAAAGCCTAAAAAGCTAGTTGTTTTTTACTAGCTGGAAAATACTCGTAAAATATAATACAATAATGATGAATTTCTGTTTCGTTTTTATTAGGGGTCGTGGGAAAACATATGTAGCTAATTTTAGTATATATTTTACTGGAGCGCGAACGCACACACACATACACAAATCTACAATATGCTCATGTTTAATTTTCAGTTTATTTAGTTACCTGCTGGCTTTAATTCACACAGAATTTTGTTCTTGCTTCTTCTGTCCTTGTCACATACGTTAATCCTCTGACTTATGGCTATTGATTTGATCATGATGTAAATGACACATAATACCAGCGTTATCGGACACTCTGGGCTCTCAGTTGCGTCATTGGGAAAACCGTTTAAAACACTTCTAACAAAACATGAATGAAAGTAAAATTGTGGAAGTTTTGAAAATTTATGGAATCGTCTAAAAAAAAGTGGGTAAATCAAAGTGTTTAATTGACTATGTAGGAAAGTAAATATGTTCTAGTGCACAGTAACTTTCGTCCCACATAAGGACTAACGTTTTGCGCTGACATTGAACAATTTACTTTTTACCGTGTCTTTGCGTTAATTATTTTTCATCAACGATTTCTCATTAGTATTCGCCATGAAAATGGTTTCGTTAAATGGTGATATTCGGCTTGCATTTAGATAGCCTACTGTAACGGAATGAAATGGAAGGGTAGCCTGTGTAGTGAGGCTCCGTGTGGATTTATGTATAAAGAACAAAAAATATTTTACAAAGTTCCATGTAATTATAAATTTCTTGATATCTCCGTTATAAATATCATTCATGAAATCGTTACAGTGAAATAGGAAATTTAGCTATAACAATTCCGAAAGAAAACATGTAAGCATAACGTCCAACGTTGATAACATATAAGACACCAATGCTCAAGCGATGTAATATAAATTGCATCAAATAAAGCTATATAATTAACAGCAAATCAGAAAGAAATGCATAAGATTTTATTGTTCGCCACTTATACAGCTAATCACAGCATATAAGTGCATATGATCATATGAGTAATATGACTATGCAGAACTACAAAAACAATAATGGGCTGCAACTGTAATTATAAGAAGGAAGTCTAAAAAAATAATGAATATAAATCATAGACACAACATATTAAAAAAAAAATGGTACAAGAATATGTGAAAAACAAAACGCATTAGAACTGTTCAAAACACTTCCCATATTAAAGTGTTTTTATGAGAAGAAATTATTTTTAATTTAATTTTTAATCAAAAGTTATAGATTTTCAGTACATATATTGCAACGGGAAATCCTGTTACCATTCGTTTTTTTATGGGATCTATACTCGAATAGAGCATATGATGAATAAGGTAATTAATGAAATGAAATGTGTAAAGTTGTATGTGAGACTCTGTATTTTAGTTTGTAAGGAACTTTGTATGTTACTTAGACTTATAAGTACTGTAAGTGCAAATGAATAGTGCAAAGTATGAAAACTTGCGTAATTACCGTCAGATCGGGTTACTATTGTCGGGTGTGCGTGTGCGCGTGCATGTGTCCCGTAGAAAATAAAAGACGTTTCAACGCCGTTATTAATATGATTTCGAGATGGATCTTGGACAAGAATTAAGTTTACATTATTTAGAAACAATTTGCCGTAATTACGTATAATATTCGATGGGCGTGAAAATGCTTTCTTTAATAATTCTATGTATGACTCATACTTAAAAAGCCATAGAAAGAACATACAATTTTATATAACTTTGCTGCAAGTTTAAAACAATTCTTAGCTAAAATAAGCCGAACATTACATGATCGGATTGTATATTGTAAAAAAAATACATTATTCCTCACTATATTGTAAAAATTATTCCTCACTTACATTAGATAACGACCAATGAGAGCTTTAGAATTTCAGTCAAGATTTCAGATCGCAATCGTACAAGACCAGTTGATATCGGTTATTCGAACGTGGTACATGGGGTTCTCTGTACAAACGATACATTTGGAGGAAACGGCCACAAGTCCGCGAATTCACCGCGTTGAAAGCTGCCGATCTCCGAGGGATAACCTCTGTTTACGTTGCTAATGTAAGCCGACCTACGTAAATGTTAGTCCGACCGCAGTTTAGAAACCGAGCACTTTCCGTGGGGGTAGATGATTCCCGCCTAGCTTTAGAAAGACACATCGAGGGTACTGGATTTAGTGTAAGGCCACCACCGATTTAGTGTATACCACGATCGTACCGAGTTTAACTCGCGAAATTTCGAATCCAGTAACAACCAGATACGACCTTCAGGGACTCTGCCTACATTATTACGGGTACACCACAGGACTGCTGGAGATCAACTGAGGATCGTCAGGTCACCGGACTCCAGCTACGGACATCGTTCTTCTGCCTACAGTCAAAGGAAATCGAAATTTTAATTAAAATAGTATCATAAAATCTAAATCAAAGATTTTTAAGGGTAAAAACTGTGTGAAACAAACTCGTAAAAGACAATTAGACTGGTTTTTATAGTGGTCAACAGAGTATTTTGTCAAGTAAATCAGGAATAAGTACTTTTAAATTTCAACCATTGTTATTAGTTTTTAATATTGGCTCGGCAATATTAATTTATCAGTGCTCATCCACGATTTATTAATTTATCAATGCACACGTATCGAATGCAAACCTGAAGAGAGGTGGTGTATACATTTCCTTTTTGCATGTTTCCAATATTTGTGTCATGTTTTATATTGATTTGTATTTGTTCGGGTATTAGTTTATTTTGTATTTTATGTGTGTATATATGTGTAGATTTTTCATACGCGTTTCCCACATCTGTTCAATAATACCAATATAATCAACGAAAACCAAATTGAATCCAACCGTAGCAACCTACCAGGACACAGACATCTCACAAAACTTTAAAAACCAACATGGCTGACAAAACTGCTTCAAGTAACATGGCTGACCCGTAACATGTTTCAAGTAAGAAAAAACAAATCTTGATAGTAAACAAATTATATTAAGTTTTGTGTGTGTGTGTGTGTGTGTGTGTGTGTGTGTGTGTGTGTGTGTGTGTGTGTGTGTGTGTGTGTGTGTGTGTGTGTGTGTGTGTGTGTGTGTGTGTGTGAACACATATTTTGCGTGTTTTCAAAACGTCCTTTGGCGTCTTCCGATTCCTGTTCTCCAGGTATGCAGAACTTGTTTTGCGGATCGCACCCTGCTAAGTCCTTTGAGCATGTCTATATGACATTAGTTACTTTGTATTTATGTCGGGGAAGTTGAAGTCACCGCTGTCTACCGGACCCACTCATTTCTTGGCGCTACACCTTCATGTACTTCTGTGACTCGCCTCTATGAGTCCATTTTATTGCATATCGCGTCTTCTAATGTCTTTTGATATTTGTTTGTCTCATAGAATGCCACTTAACGAACTTGTTTTTTGCCTTGCGTGTCTGTCTGTCTGTCTGTCTGTCTGTCTGTCTCTCTCTCTCTCTCTCTCTCTCTCTCTCTCTCTCTCTCTCTCTCTCTCTCTCTCTCTCTCTCTCTCTCTCTCTCTCTCTCTCTCTCATAGCTGAATCAAAACTTAATTCTTAGCTCTAAGCAGCTATATCTCATGCACTCTTTTGTACAGTGAATAATTTCTAAAAATCAAATCCCCTTGTTCCCCACTAATATAAATATATTCTGTATTTTCTACATTTACCTATTAACGTAATTTTTTGTACTTTAGTTTCTTAACGTATAATTTATATCATCAAAATCTTGTGCCATTAATTTTAATCGTTACGAAGTGTAACTGGTGTGTTATGAGTTAAAGAGATTTCTATCATTTGTTGTTCTTACTCTCAATGTTCGCTCCAAACAGCTTACAGTTTTAGTTGATATCTCCGCTCTGAATCGCCCTTTCTCTTCACCATTATAATGTATAGGCCTATATTCTCTCTCTTCATTTTTACAGTATTCATCCTGTATATTGTAATAAGAGAAGGTATTACTGTGAGTCCTGTAGTAATACCTATTGAAAATAAGAAGTTTTCAAAATTCAGTTTTAAACAGTTCTTATGATAGCAGTAAGGGGTTTAAAACATTAAACTATGATACAGTAATGGACACCCACTTGTAAAAGGATGGGATAGTGTAAATATATGGAAAATAGGGATGGCCTGACATTATGCTGAAAATAAGGATGGATTCTATCTTACGTATCTGTAACAATGGTCCCTGCAAGAGTCTTTTTACTTCCATGTTCCGTAAGGAAATGGAAGTATGGTGATTGCGAAAACATCGTGTTCGAGATAAGGGCTGATTCTGATTATACTACCCTCAAAACATGAAGAAAAGTCATTTTCCAAAAAGTGTCTGTGTGTCTATAGATAGAATTTTTTCTACGGCAAACGATAACTGACGCAAATTCAAACAGAATCAAATAATGTTTTGGATATGTACTCAAGTTGTAGAGGACTCAAGGACTATTGATTCTGGTGAAGATCAGGTAGTTTACCTGCAACGTTTACGTTTTAACAAGAGTAAAATACTTAATTTCGATATATAAAGTATCCTGAAAAGGTGAAAATAATCCACTGTAGAAAGGTACATGAAATATCTGTAAATGAAAAGGGTAGTTGAAGGGTCAGGGTATAATTTTCTATAAATGAAAATGATAGTTGAAGGGGGAGATAGTAATTTTTTTTACTTCCATGTTCCTTAAGGAAATGGAAGTATGGTGATGGCAAAAAAAATCGTGTTCGAGATTATTTCAGATTCTGATTGTACTACACTCAAAACATGAAAAAAAGTCGTTTTCCGAAAAATGTCTGTGTGTGTGTCTGTGTGTCTGTCTGTCTATCTGTCTATAGATTTTTTTTCTATGGCAAACGATAACAGCCGCAAATTCAAACAGAATCAAATAATTTTTTGCATACACCCCTAAATTGTAGAGTTCTCAAGACCTATTGTTTTTTGGTGAAGATCGGTTAAGGGAAAGGGGTAGTTTACCTGTAACGTTTTATGTTTTAACAAGGGTATTTATTATGGCAAACGATAACAGCCGCAAATTCAAACAGAATCAAATAATTTTTTGCAAGCAACTCTGAATTGTAGAGTTTTCAAGACCTATTGTTTTTGATGAAGATCGGTTAAGGGAAAGGGGTAGTTTACCTGCAACGTTTTATGTTTTAACAAGGGTAATTTGTTCTATGACGAACGATAACTGCCGCATATTCAAACAGAATCAAATAATTTTTTGCATACGTCACTGAATTGTAGAGAACTCAAGGCCTTTTGATTTTGGTGAAGATCGGTTAAGGGGAAGGGGTAGTTTACCTGCAACCTTTTACGTTTTAACAACAGTAAAGTACTTGAAAATTCATTTAAACTTTTTCAAACAATTGTAATTGTTAAAAATAAAATAATTTTGTTGCCAGGCAATAAAATTATAATTTTTTTCATTTTAATGTAAATCATGTATGAGAGAAAATATATCGTTCGTGGCAGGCAAGCATATCTCAGTTATGTAATGTTTACGTTTCCATTTTATTATTATGACTACCGCAATAAAAAGGCAGGGAAGACACACACACACACACACACACACACACACAAAATTCGAGTTATTTCTGGTCTCACTCATGTTTATTTTCTTACATTTGCACGCTTTTTAAATGGAAAGTGCCGAAACCCACACCAACATAACGCGTGCAAGCCGAAAAATTGTCCAGCGTGGATAGCGATTTGCTTCCTGTGGATCGCTGGGGAGTGTAACTGCACGTGTTTACAGAGGAACGATTCATAGACAGACTTTTCGTCTTTAGGGAATGAACCCTCTGCAAGATGCTGAGGGTCCATGAGTGACTTCGGAGCGCTCCTTCTTTTCCGCATGTTGTTCTGTGAAACGTACACTGTAGATTCGCAGCTTTACTCTAAGCAACGCTCAATAGGAAATGTTGAAAATTTTTGTCCACGGTGTACCCTCATACACACTAAACCTGCTCTGATGTTTTAATTACGGACATCATAATATTAAAACTTTGGAAACTTGAGCACTACTTAATGGAGATCAATCATTAACTTATACAAGCCATTAATTTTATGCATATTTTTTATATATATGTGTACTACGTTATCGGCAACAAAGAAGTAGTTTTTGTTAAAATTTCTTCCCGGGATGTTTGGCCGTAGTCCAATGTTTTCTATAAAACCAGACGTTTCGGCAATGCCATCGACTACCATCATCAGTGAAAATCGAGTGCGATAACGTGAGGTGTTATACGTTAGTGACCACAGTACTGTGGTTAAGGCTGAAGCAGGAAGTAGAAAGAAGTAGTTTCTATGGTAATATTTCATTTCGAAAATGATTTTAAATATAAATCTTAGAACATGGAAGTCATGTATGGTTCTCCATACCGATATTTATATGTGTACTACGTTATCAGCAACTAAGAAGTGGTTTCTATAGAAAACTTTCATTTCAATTTGTCAAACTTGTCAAATTTTTCTATTTATATTAAATAATTTTAAATATAACTCTTAGAACGTGGAAGTCATGTATGGTTCTCCATACCGATTTTTTATATGTATACTACGTTATCGTCAACAAAGAAGTAGTTTTTATGGAAATATTTAATTTCAATTTGTCAAACTTGTCAATTTTTCTATTTATATTAAATAATTTTAAATATAAATCTTAAAACATGGAAGCCATGTATGGGTCTCCATACCGATTTTGAGATTCTGTTATAGAGTAAACACCAATGACAGTCATCAACAACTTCTATGAAGACGTAATCATACCAAGAATTTGCTACATTGTCAAGGAAGCAGTAAAAATGGAATTAATTCTCTCCGTGTCTCTCTCTCTCTCTCTCTCTCTCTCTCTCTCTCTCTCTCTCTCTCGCTCTCTCTCTCTCTCTCTTCCCCTCTGCATTTACCTCTCCTCTTGCTCCCTTATAAAAAAAATGGCAGCATTAAACAATGCACATATATAAATTCCGTGCCCCAAACTGACATTATTAGAAATAATCACGAGACTTTGTGTTAATCTTTGGGTGACACAATGATTATTACGTGATGCTAATTGCAGTCTACTTTATCTAATCGTCGATTTCAAGACCCTCCTCACATAATTAAATTAGGAAAGTAATTAACGGTCAGTAGCCGGGTTTTTACTCCGGAACAGGTCTATTAGGCGGAAACCTTGAACCTAAAAGCAGAAAAAAATCTAATTAAACAATTGCAAATAGTTAAACTTTAAATTTTGTTTTCTTATTACGAGTTTCATCTGGTTTGGCCTTCCCGCGTATCCTGCTGAATACTTGCCAGAGGGGGGCAGCACATCGCGTAAAGAGAACGATTTGTTTTTACCATATCTGAAAATTATAGAGAAACGATCTTGTATGAAAACCGACGGTCGCGGTTTCTTCTATTAGCGCTTCTTTAATCCACGTACAGACTGACCAACTTATCAATGAGACTTTTCATGGATTTTTCCTCATTGTCGGAACGTAGTGACAAATGTTATCTTGTACAACCAGTCAAACTTGACGTTTGACGTTTACACAGACCTCTTGGTAAATGCCTCAATGAAAAATATTGTGAGTGTTTCCTTTCTTCTTTCATTCTTCGCTAAACCCACGTAATTTAATTATTATAGAGTTTGATGTGACTGATACTTGATTTATAAATTCCTACTTAACCAAATACTGAATAATTTTTTGATTTTTTTTTCAGCATAAAAAAATTAGGCTAAAATTGGCACTACTGTTGATTGAAATAAAAAAATGTTCAACTTATAATCTGATTCTTATTTTAAAGCATGGACAATAAATTCTCAACTTCAGGGCATGTAGCACAAATAATACAAAAAAAAATTACAAACAAGTAGTACAATTCAATCAATTTTTTATATTTTTAAAATTACAATAACAAATGATTAATGTTCAGTTTATTTCAAATATTTCAGAAATAGACAGGCAGAGCCGCAACTTTTCACTGCAATGGCGGACGCCAAAAAATGACGCTAAGCCAAAAATTCTTCCCAACTCATTCTAACTAAAGTTTAATCTCGAATGTTTGTTTTATATGGTTCAGTTTAGTGTGTACTATTTGGAAATCAACACTGTTGATGTCACTCAATAACGTATACTGATCAAATGTTCAGTTTTATCCCTTAGTTATACAGACGAATATCAGAGTTCAAGTGTTGTGTCTGTAATGTAATTAAGGTTATCTTGTTGTATTGAATAAATGTGTTTTATAATTAGCACTACTCTTTACCTGGCACGTATTTTGTGTACTTCGTAATATGAGTTGGTTATTTATTTCTCACTAGGCTTTCCGTTGTACTTTGGTGGTTATAGTTTGTCTTTAAATTATTCTCTTCCTGTGTTGTTAATTATATTTTTTGTATATTTTTATTATTTTGTTTACCTTTTAAAAACTATTATTATTCACTAGGACTGTCCTTATTTATTTTGAACTACCGGATTGACACTGATTAACTAGTGCACTGACATTACTATACTGCACTCCTTAGGCTTTGATGATAACTGATCTGACGCTTAAACAAGTCAGTTGGCCTCCTTTTATAGAATACACTATTGTTAGAAACCAACTTATTATAATTAGTTGTTTAGAATTATACTATAATGTTTTTAAATTCTTATTTTCATCTGTAACATGATTTTTTGTGTTCACGACATAGTTTAAATACACTTATTTTTTTCTGATTTACACTTTGTTGACATTTTACACTACCTTATAATTTATAAGATTCATTATAGTACCTGGCTTCACACAATGCTTGTGGCTCCTTGATTAGGTCTATGTATTATTTTAATTTCTGTTCCTTACAACTACTTCAACATTTTATTCAATATGATTGAGTTTTGTTTATTTGCACTAATACATACATAATTTTAGGTTAATTATTTTCAGCTTTTTACATGCATTAGTGAATCTTACATTTTTATTTTTATTTTAAAGCATTTATCATACTTTCTAATTCTATTATAACTTGACATTTCACCTACTACAATACGACTGAAAGCCTTCTTGCCTCTCTCTAACCTACCTTGTTATAAATTTTGACTTGTTATTAATTTTCAATTATTTTGACAAGGTTTATGTACTGTACCAGTATAATATTAAACAGTTGATCACTATTTACCATTATATCCGGATAGATTAACAGCAGTTAGAATAGTTTTCTGGGTAAGAACGGTTTACAGAATCAGAAGGAAAAAGATTATTAGTAACAAGGTAAGGACACTAATACGGTCAGACACGTAAGAAGAATTGGAGATGGAAGAGTACTTAAACAGTTTAGAATCGGAATACTGCAGGAAGGAATGAAGGAGGATGACCTTTAACAGTGGCAACGAGTCCAGTCGTCTGAGGACTTGGTGATGACCGAGCAAATAAAGAAAAAGTAAGTATTATTGTACTTACTTTTTGAGAGGAAAACGTATTGGAAAATCTTCGTAAACTGATTGAGATAAGAGTATAAAATGAGATATTAATGCAGAAGTGTAAGGTATCCACTAAACTCAGCACTACTATCTGAATGCCATTCACCTTTCTCTGCACCCGTCCACTCACACAGTCTAACACACACACCAATGAAATAAACGAGTCTAGTCATCGCTGGCTTCAGCGAATTTCAGGGAAATTCGGAAGTTCTAGTCCGCTTTTGCGCACATGATTTCTTTGTTGTCACGAAATGTTTACATAGTGTGTGTGCTGTACATTATGTTTAATTTATTTATTGTACATTATGAAATAATTTATTTATAAAATTTAAGTAATAAATATACATTGTAAAGAAACAAAGGATTCCTCTCCTTAAAGCCTCACTGTTGTAAATCAATTTAGTAACGAACTACTTGTTAATTATGTGAGGACGTATGTTATAGTATATACTGCACGATGGAAGCGTCAAATTGTAAAGAAATCTTGTCTATGGGTGTAATTAGTTATAAGATACTCCTGTGAAACAAACGCCAATTAATACGTTGCAGGTGTCAATTCGTAACAACATATAACGACTGTTTTAAGTTGTGACCGAACCGGACGTCGTGTTGCAATTTTGCAATTGAAGCAAATACTTACGTTCACTCACGTTTGGAGGAGAAGGATTAACAGCCGCTACTAAAAAATTATATTAATAATAATAATAAAATTAAATTTTAAAAAACTTTTACAAACAGGGTTACATTAACAATTAAATTAGAAACGTATTCCTGTTTTGCATTTATTGCGCTAAACTATCTTTCCGTGTACACGAGAAACGTTACAAAAGTTGTGTTTGACGATGGAGAAAGGAGTTCATTTTGCGCACTTTTGGTAAAAACAAGCATGGAGTACAGAAACTAACGCCTCGCCCCTTGTCAAATATATCTTATAGGTAAAAACTGCAGGCAGCAGAGCCAGCTCGCTAATGATCTGCGTATAACTTATACGTTAAGTTATAATCCTATGCCTAACTGACGACCCTCCTATTTCCATCAGCACTTCTCTCCGTTTATTATCAGTTCCTTGCCACCACGAAAAAAACCTGGTTTACAACCCAGTATATTTAAATAAAGTGCACATACCTCGGTCTGATTGCATCATTGCGTCCTGATATTGCTCTTTTACATTTGAGATCAGAAGCTACGGAGTCAGAATTTAAGTTTTAGTTACAAGTGCAGATATAAAAAAAAAACTGGAGAGTGACGTATAAACAAGAAAAAAGTAATGGTCTCTTCCGTCAGGAATAAGAAACGGAAAAGAAAATTAATCATCTCCAGGAAGATGACGTGATTAATTTTACTCGTTTTTACAACTAAACTGAAATCAAACGATTTTTATAATGTGTTGCTTGATAACATATTGTTACTATGATGTCAAGTTTTATTCTGTTATTATAATATTTGCTACTACTAAAACATTTGGTACTGTAACAGCTTGTTAATATAATGACATTTCTTTTTATTTTATATATTATACACTGTGTGTGTGTGTGTGTGTGTGTGTGTGTGTGTGTGTGTGTGTGTGTGTGTGTGTGTGTGTGTGTGTGTGTGTGTGTGTGTGTGTGTGTGTGTGTGTGTGTGTGTGTGTGTGTGTGTGTGTGTGTGTGTGTGTGTGTGTGTGTGTGTGTGTGTGTGTGTGTGTGTGTGTGTGTGTGTGTGTGTGTGTGTGTGTGTGTGTGTGTGTGTGTGTGTGTGTGTGTGTGTGTGTGTGTGTGTGTGTGTGTGTGTGTGTGTGTGTGTGTGTGTGTGTGTGTGTGTGTGTGTGTGTGTGTGTGTGTGTGTGTGTGTGTGTGTGTGTGTGTGTGTGTGTGTGTGTGTGTGTGTGTGTGTGTGTGTGTGTGTGTGTGTGTGTATTCGTTATTTAGTACTTACATGCAAATCATACTGCAAACGTTTTAAATACTAAAGCGGAAAGACATAACAGAGAATCATCTCTGAAATGTTCTTTACCATTTAAAGCATCCGAAATCGATCAATTGTCTTGTAAAACATACTTATTACTGTACCATTCTTTCGTCGGGGTAACATCCTAAAATGTATGTTCGTTCTCTCCTCCTTCTTCTACTTTAGTCGTGATCGAATTTAAAGCAAATTTATTACATTTTAGAGTACCAAAAGTCCGTATTTCCTACTTCTTTTACTTCAGACTATTGTAAGTTCGCTCCTACAATCTCGATGACCGGATTAATACACTCCAAACCCGGCCTTCCCCTGCAGTCCCACGCTTACACTTTTTTCACCAAGGTCGTCAGACAGTACCCCACACTTCGACAATATCTGAAACCCATATAAACCCTTGACTTCATCATTATGCTGTTATTCTCAATTGACTCAACCGTTTTTAGTCGCACTCTATAGCCCAAAGGGCAAAATGGACCTCTATCCGCTTATCTATCCTATGAGGAGATCGTTGGCACTTAGCAAAGGGGGGGGGACACGAGGTACTTTTATTCCGTCGGTTTTCATTGTCTTGTCTTCTTAAAAAGCATATTCCACTTAAGCGGGAGATGGGGAAATAATTGGAGACGTGTCCAGTGTCTTACATCCCAGATAGCTCTTTAACGTAGCCTATTACTACTTATGTTAGTGTATATTTTTATTTGGTATTACACTTACCGGCTTAGAGAATCACTATCCTAAATACCAGTATGTTTCTACAATAACAAATATATTCATTTACAAAGGAACCATATACCTATTTTTATATGCTTAGTAAATATTAACTTACTATTACGTTTACACAATTTAGTAACTAACAAATACTTCATCTAAAAATCAAAATGTGACAATGTATCACGTTCTCCAGAGCATTACGTTTTCTGCCATTCGGATAATATATTTCAGTTCTAAGAGAAAAAATTATAATATTTACAATTACAGTGGCGGCTCAGCAGACCAGTGGGTATGGCACCTGGCTACTAATCTAGAGGTCCCGGGCCCGCACCATAAAATCAAGGTGCGTTTTTCAGTCCCCAGGTCGACTCAGCCTGTTGAAAATGAGTTGCTGGGATAACATCCTGGGGATAATAATGGGCGGCTGAAGCGTAGTGCTGGACACACTGCCTTCCTTGTATGCCGTACGGCTTGCAAAACGCAGCCTACCCTGCCTGACTTCTAAGCTGCTTCGGTGGTACACATGGGAGCCATTATTATTATTTTACAATTACATCATGTTTAAGCCTTCCACGGGTTCCCTTTTCCACTTCTCTAGACTTCCAGACTGTCTCCGGTAGTCTATAGTCGCCGTTACACAGTGGCCGACCCTTATATTTCCAGTGGAAATCTTATATAACCCATACCATACCGCTTACACACATTCACACTGTCTCGAAGCCTACGTATATAAACACTGATATTTTAATATTATTCTTCCTCTGTAACATCTGTTTATTCAGTTCACACACTTACATAATGGTTACATAAACAGCACGTTCAATTGCTCACAAAAACCAAATTTAACAACAACATTCATTTCACAATAAAGACTGAATCGTAAAAAAGTAAAGACTATCTTAGCACAACGAGTGTGAAGACGTCAAGACGTCACATCAGCCGCACAAAATATTTCTGTTTAATTCATACCCTGGCACGAACAAACGCAATTTACTGCATATGTACCGGTACGGTAAATTACGTGCTGTCTACCGCCGGAGTTGCGCGTATTCTCAGAGGTACCACACGGCTGCCATGTAATTTCTAACGAAACCGCACCGCTCTACCGACAATATTTTTGACGAAGCAATTACGGATTGTCAAGCAGAGAAAATATACTGCTTTTCCTTTTCTCTCTCACTCTCCCTTTTGTACATATATTTTTATTCTGATTGGTTATTACAATCAGTCGGAGAGAGTGGTTTGCAGAATTGGGGTAGTTTAGACAGAGTTGCTGGCTGCTTGGTATGCATTGCCTCAACCCTATTGGGATTCTATGTAATCTACAAGACAGAGACCAGAATGTCCGGACTATCGAGGGTTGTCGCTTCAGGTAATTACCGGCGCTGTCACCAGCTGGATGTTGATCATTGCTAGAACAACAGGATTATTGTGTCTTTTTGCCTACACGTGTTTCAGATATTGCTTCGTTTGAGTTACCTGCTTCGTTTGGCAGTCAGCCGATAACTTCAAATCGGTGTTAAACGTTTTCCTTTAACCACTCGTAAAGCGTTCTTTCTCATTACGGATGTATCACCCTTTTTATGTATGCTAAAGGGTTAGTCAACTTCTCTATTACGGAAAACAAGTAACTTTTAGCAGTAGTTAGGCGGACGTTATTTTCCAAAAATTGTTGAAAAGCAAAGACGTTACAGGTTATAATTTAATAAATACATTTTTTCACAATTTTTATGTGCATTGTGCAGAACCTATCGATGTTGCACTCCTACTGTAAAAATATAGCCCCTACACACACGCGCGCGCGCACACACACACACACACACACCTTACTTATTTACAACATAATACACAGCTACTGTAATATAATTAATATTACAAATATAAAAATAAAAATTCAAGATATATAGTTATATAGTTATTGTGCGTAGATTTGTGTTGATTTGCCCTGACTGTAATTACTGTTTAGGCTGGTCAATTTGTAATATAATTTCAAATGTAATAATAAATAAAATATAAAGATATTGATGATAAGAATTGTGTTTGTTGTCTGGATCTCGGTATTGAACTCCCCGATGATACAGCTCCACTTTGAAATCACCGAATACAAAGAATAGATTTAATATAAATAGGTTATAACTGGGTGTGATTGATTGATAAATATCAAATAAATCAAACTTTAAAAATTGTGAAAATATTTTTTCTTGTTCTTGTATTGAGTTTGATTGAATTATTTAATTTAATTAATTAATAATTAATTAATTAATTGAGTTTGTAATCTCCTTATATATCTATTCTCTCACTGTAAATTATGTTTTTGTTTAATAAAAAATAATAGTAACATTAATTATTGAAATAAAAACAATGCTGGTAACTGAGTAATGATTTGCGTTTATTAACATTCAAAATTATGCGCCAGTCAAACTGCGCATGTCCCAGGCACTGGCTAATATTCGCTACAGTCGGTAGTGAAAAAAATCAACAAATATATTTTTACAAGTTTAGATTTGTGGTTCTTTTAACGAGTCGAAATGGTCAGAGGGCAAGGAACAAGATACATTTAACAGGTATTCTTAAACTAAATGTTAATAGCTGAAATAGAACAAAATTATTATTACAATTGTCAATTAAATAAAATGAATTTCGAACCGAGTCGAAGAAATGACGTCACTCCCTTCAGCAGGCACTGCACCGTCTTTGTCAGAAATCCAGTAATGGCCGCCGTCTACTCGATTTTAACTGCGATGCTGTTGGAATTGGCAGAGCTTCTCCCGTAGAAATAAAAATGATATTCCCTTTTCTGCGAAGTGGTGTTGGTCCAGGAATATAGTGTGGAATGTCCTCTCGTCGTCTGCGATGTCGATTTCTGGATGGATTTCTTGTGTAGTGTCCGATGTTCAAATATGTGTATTGGTGATCTGTGAATTTGGTCCAAAAATCGTTCAAAATGGCTGTCGATTTCTTGTGTTGAGTTTTATGGTGTTCTTACTGTGTTTTGGAAATTTGTGAAGTGTTAGAAATTGATAGTTAAGGTTATTTCACTTTTTAGATCATCTCCGTTACACGCCACATAACCACACTTGGTTTTATTACAAATTATTTTGTTTTCAGTACTCCGCTAACACATTTCCAACTATTCCGCTTTACGATTAACAATAGACTAATAGACGCAACGTCGTCGTTTTAGGGCAATTTGTGCTATGTCTTTTTCCTCTTCATATTGTTTAACTATAAAAATATCTGTCTAAGACTTGTTTCACCATCTAACTATACATAATAAGTTTTCTTATTTTTTACTGTATTTCAAATATTTCTTAATTTTACATAAATCTAACTGTTCAGTAATATTGATTATTTAATTTTACATCTTTTGATATATAGCTGGGTTTGTTTCAAGCTCATTTAATCCCAAAAATTACAATTTTATAAAATGATTGTATGCCTCATATTTTGTACAAATTCAGTGTTTTAAAGGTTTTTATTTGTTTTTTTCTTATAATATTTCCATGGAATATACTTAATAACTCCGTAATTACTTTGTTGTTAATAATTTGGTTGTTAAAACATTTCAATATTGATTAATTTACTGTTTAGTCTGATTTGATTACTATTATAGGCCTATTATTAACTGTTTCCAAAAGAAGTTAATTTCCTTTCTTTTGTCATTCTATTTGCTATTAACTGTATCTGTATTAATTATATTTTCAATTTCTGTATTGTATGTATTGAATTCTATTCCTATTACATAGATTGATTCTCTGATAGATAATTTTTTGGTTTATATGCCAGTCTGTGTTTATTAAAATGGTGTCTTAGCTGGTCTGTTTGTACATTATACATGGTTTACTGTTTTGAATAAAATTATTACATTTTTATGTCCTACTTGCCTCTCTGCCTTGACAATGGAAAATTAAATGACATGATTTTAAAATACAATGAAATATCTTCTATCTACTAAACTTTCTTTATAATAATAACATCATTGAACCATAACATAAACATCTTATGCCTAATTTTCATATATCACCTAATTTTAACAAAAACATCTTATTCCTATTACATTTAATTGTATCATCAAATGATAACAAAATATCTTATCCTTATTACTACCTAGACATAATTTAATTAGAAAATAAAAAACTCCTATTACTAGTAATACTGTCAGTCATTAACTGTCTTTTGTATTTATGTTTCTTTTGAAAACAATTCAACTGTGATTAAAAAACATCTTGTACCTATTATCACCTTATATCTAAAATATTATCTAATTAACAATAAATAACAAACATCTTATTATTAGTTATACCCTCAGTTATGAACTGTCCTCTGGTATTTGTCCTTCTCACAATTTACTTAACTGTAATTAAAGAAAACATTTTATTGGTAATAATATTTCTTATATCTAATTTAAAAAACTCTTATTACTGATAATGTTGTCAGTCCTTAGACTGTCTTTGATTCCAATGGTTTTACTAGTATTATTCTACACTCATGGTAGTCTTTTTATAATATTTACACTTCATTGAATATCTTTTCATCGATTTTTTAGCTATGTTTCTCACTATACTCACTGTAGTTTCTTATTTTTGTTACCTCACTTCACTTTATTGGGTTCTACACTATGGTAGTCTTTTCAGTGAGTTCTACACTATGGTAGTCTCTTTTGATATAATTTTTAATATATTACTCTTACAACTAGTATACAATTTGTGTTTTCTGGGATTGTATCTTGTAACTTGTTTGGGTCTACATATATCAGTTTTAATTTTGTTTCATGGTATGTATTACATGACTAACATTTTGTTTTGGCATATCGCTTCCTGGTTCTGGTCTCTTTGTTGGGAATCTTGATATGTTTTGTCTCTTCTTCATATCACATTAGTAGTTTCTGGTCTTGTTCTTTCTCTGCCTCGTGACCTTATTATTATTGTTCCCTTATTAAAATGGTTTCGTGACAAATTATTTCCTTTTTTATGGTCCTTCCCTTTTTGTACTGCTTCCCCAATCTACTGGGTATACTGCTGGTTTAACTGGTTTTTACATAGTAGGTTATTTTAATCAATGGTTTTCTTTGTTATTTCCCATTTTTATTAACATTTCATAGACTTAATATACAGTTTCTAGTGTAATCCTTAAAACAATTTATTCTTCTCACTCACTATGGAACTTTTTCCTTTATTTAGGTTGCATTAATTCAAATGTTTAGTGTGATAATTTTGTTATGTTACACTACATATACTACTATTGTGTAAAGGTTTAGCCTAAATATTACCGACCTAAATGTTGTGGACCTGTTAAAATTAGTTACATAAATGTCTATGACGTGATGAAAATATAACAAATGCTTGATCAAACATAAACATCAGACTTCAGTACAAAACTGAACAAATAAAACATCAGTATACTTATCTGCATATCAGTCTTTAGTGTGAACTGATAAAACGGGCAAGCATGTGACCGCAAAGACGGGCCGGAAAGTGTCCACTAATCGTTAGCCACAAATTGAGCAATAAGCCCTAATATAAAGTAAAAGACGACATGTAACTCTTTGTCATGCCTGGACTCTTAACAAATTCTTAATGGAGGGGCGTTTTGGACCGGTAGTCTCCAGTTTAGCAGTTAACATCTTGTCTATACTGTAAGTTGTGTTCCGATAATCTTGTAATGTTAGTGTAGTTGTTTTTATTATTTATTTCTCTAGCAGTTTTCATTCCATTATCCACTTGCGATTTCCAGTTATCAGGTGCGATTCCGTAATTCGAATTATGACTTGTTATTAGTCTGCGGTTGGGACACTTTGATGAACGTTGGATAAAATCTGTGTACAGAGAAAAATAAATTAATAATATTTCTTCACAAATTTAATTTTAATTAGTTTTAAAATGTAGTTTGGTCTGTATGAAGGTTATTTAATAAAAAATGTTTAAGACAGCAATTTCAAAATGCCAATATTTTTATTTAATTCAAAGACTGGTCAGTATAAACATCCATTATCATATGACACTCTGTTGTGTTCTAGACGGTTGCTTTCATCTCTTCACAAAATATACTGCGTTGTATGTAACCCAAGAGCTTCGGGCTCCTTCCACAAACGTCTGTAGCAATCCTCTTGCCCTCAGGATATGTTCAGTCCAGTTTCCCTTTCCCGTCCCCACAGAAATGTCTACCCGCTTTGATTCTTTTGAGCATGTCTTCAGTGTTCACCTTATTCCACCGCAACACTAGAAGAATTAGCATTAGATGAATTAGCATGTCAAAAAGAATAACAAGGAAGGTTAGCAGAGACAGAGACAGGACTTAAAATATTAGGAGGGCTCGTGGAGTGGACAACATAGGAGACTGGACGGCAAATGATAGAATGGAACCAACTTGTCGATAGAATGAGGGAGGACACTGTGTGTCGAAACAATAACCGAACGAGACAAGGAGGATTGGGCGATCGATGAATTAATGATAACATCATTTGGACTCGGTACGTGAAACAGGCTGTTAACCTAACCTGGAGTGACGTAGAAGACCTTATTCCGATTTTCATCCGAATTCAAACCAACATTTCCAATAACTTAATCCTATCTGTTAGTTTTTCTTGTTGTCTCTTATTGCCAAAAAGTAAAACATACAAAACTTTTCATCAATCTCTACCTCAGGTACAAGTTCATTCTGTTACATAAAATACATTTTTTTCTTTCTACCTTCCCTTTTTTTATTAAATATTTTTGCTATGGATATTCTACTTCTAATGCGTTTCTCACAACTGTATTCCCTTGTCCGGCTAAATGCTAATACCCGTTCAGCTTTTCCGTTTCTCTTCTTCGATTTTGTGAAATCTTCACCTTAGTTATTTCTTTTCTGGGAGCTAAGGCCTATTTTAGCATTTCTTCAGCCAAGCGTCTTGGCTACATTTACGGTAGTATTCTTCAGTTACTGCCTTGACCTCCCCAGCTAAAATGGTGACCATTCAATGAAGCCAGAAAAACAGCAATCCCTGAAATTCTAATAAAACGAATAGTCTTGAAATGTTTTCTACATATTTTTCTACATATTGTCTAGATGAAAGTTAAAAAAATTTTTGCTTTCCATCATCTCTAAAAATGAAAACAACCCTTAAATACCGCAAAATTATTTTTTAGTAAACAATTTGGAATAAATTGATAAAACTACATACAATTATATTTCTGAGGTCGCTGATTAAGAATTTACTCCCAGCTTTATTTTACAGCGTGCAAGGCAGTCAAAGCAGTCAAAAGGACAATTTTAAGGGGTAAAATTTATAAAAAAGCGACTTTTTTGGATATTTTCTTACGACATTTAAAAAGTAGTTTTAAGTAAAAACATATAAGTAAGAAGCACTGCGGGAAAATCACATTGCTACACTACGCACTAAGGGGTTGAAGTCACCCCTAAAAACCGGAAATTCCTGATATAGTTCACAATTTGGAATAAATTGCGCGCGCGCGCGCGCGTGTGTGTGTGTGTGTGTGTGTGTGTGTGTGTGTGTGTGTGTGTGTGTGTGTGTGTGTGTGTGTGTGTGTGTGTGTGTGTGTGTGTGTGTGTGTGTGTGTGTGTGTGTGTGTGTGTGTGTGTGTGTGTGTGTGTGTGTGTGTGTGTGTGTGTCCAAACACATGGAAGTAAAAATGGCCAAATGGTGATGAAATGTACAAACAATCCATATTTTTTTAGTTCACTTTTTCTTATGATAGTCAACTATAAATAGCAACATAAAAGAGAAAGAAATATCGGTACGGAGAACCATACATGACTTCCATGTTCTAAGATTTATATTTAAAACCATTTACTTGAATTCGGTTCGATAATTTCTAAAAAAATATTCACCACCCTCAAACTATTTTCACTGTTTATAGATACTTTTTGGGGTAGTCGTTTAATATAATGTTATTTTCGAGTCACTTTGTCTATAAAAATTAGGTACTTTATTCTTTTAAAGAACTCCTCAACCGATTCCCACCATTAATGATATTTACACTTACATAGTTTTACCATATGTAATTGCTAAGATATCTTATCCTTCAAAATTAAATACTCGTACTTTACTTGATATCAGCAAAGAAATTTTTTCAAAAAATCACCCGCTCCCTTCAACTACCTCCTTAATTTATAGATACATTATTCACCATTTTACAGTGGATTAATATGACTTCATTTTCGGGGCAATTATTTATCAAAATTAAGTACATTACTCATATTAAAACACAAAACAATGCAAGTAAACTACCCCTCCCCCTTCACCGAACAACCCCATTTTTGATATTTACACTTTTGTTGAATAATAGTTTCATGATATGTAATTACTAAGATATCTTATCCTTCAAAATAAAGTAGTTTATTCGACATGAAAAAGATCGTTTTCAAAAAATTACCCCCTTCGACTACTCTTCTTATTTATAGATATTTTATCTACCTTTCTACAGTGGATTATTATATCCTTCGTTTCAGGATATTTATTTATCAAAATTAAGTGCTTTACTCTTGTTAAAACGTAAAACGTTGCAGGTAAACTACCTCTCTCCCTTAACCGATCTTCACCAAAATCAATGGCCTTGAGTCCTCTACGACTCGAACACATATACAAAACATTATTTGATTCTGTTTGAATTTTCGGCAATGATCGTTCGGCACAGAAACAATTCTACATACAGACACACACACACACACACACACACACCGACTCTTTTCGGAAAAATACTTTTCTTCGTGTTTTGAGGATAGTACAATCAGAATCAGGCCTTATCTCGAACACGATTTTTTCGCGACCATCATTCGTCCATTTCCTTACGGAACATGGAAGTAAAAAGGAACCTCCAGGTAACATAGAACTGTATGTATGCCTGAAAACGTTGCGCGCACAAGAACTGCTATCCTACGCTATCCTAGCTAAACATTCTGCCTGACGCCATACAGTTTCACGTGGCTCGTCGAATACCAGTGTTCGAAAAATTCGTCATAATGATTTAAACATTCAGGAGTACAAAATTCAAATATTGTAAACCTTAAGTGACAGTGATACAGTAAATCGTGTGACTTTTTGCCGCCAGTTCTCGTATGTCATAAATAACTATGTAGACGTTATTCACAATACGCTAATGACTGTAACGCTTTCCCATCTGAGGGGATATGTAAATAAACAAGGGTATTGACAGGCAAATAACCAATGAGAGAAATGCTTCGAGAACCATTGCACACTGCTAAACGTACTGTATGGTGTGCAACAGCTTCCTTTGGAATAATCAGTCCTCATTTCTTTGAGGATGAGAATGGGAATTCCATTTCTGTCACATCAGAGCAATATGTCCAAATTATTAACGAATTTTTGTTTCCCCAAGTCGCACAAAAGTCTGAAATTACACCAAGCAGTATGGGAAGCAACTAGCCATAGGGTTAGGCGATAAATTGATGAAATTTAACGAGTTACCTTCAGGAGTGGCAACATTCCGTGGCCCACGAGATTCCCAGTTTGCAACTTATTCTAATGGGGATGTCTTGAGAGTAATGTGTACAATGATCCACCCACATGAAACATCGAAACACTCACAGTTGGTGTACTTTCTGTTGACATGTCACATCGTGTAATTGAAAACGTAAAAACTCGACTTCAAAAGTGTGTGAGTTGAAATTGTCCCCATTCGGGGCGTAGTGTTTAAAACTTGTAGTTTCTGCGACTAATTAAATGCTATTATGTATACTTTCTATTTAGTGTAAATCTTAATTTTATAATTCATAAATAAAAACACAACTGAATTTTTAAAGTCACCCGTATCATTGACTGATCCTGTATTTTAAGAATTATTTTTTGCAAATGTTTAAAGGAATTACATCATAGTGGACATCGTAGTATGTTATATTTTCTTAAAACCCAAATTACAGCACTCAATTCTCACTATTTGTATAATAGTAAAGCATTTAGAAAAGAAAACATTTTTAATTTTTAATCGTTATAATTGTTACTGACAATAAGTTGTTCGTTTCTAAGCAATATATAGAAATTAAATTATTTAGTTTAATTTAAACCAGCAATGGTAACAGATGTGTCCTGTCGGTGTCTCTGCAGATAAATTAAGCTTGTGGCTACTTTACCCACTGTGAAATACTCCAGGTAATGGAATTTTTGCTACTCTGACTGTCAGGATTAGGATACGGGCATCACACTCACACACTCGTTTGGCGGACACATGTCCTGCGTTGCAGTCTGCGTGTTTGAAGTCAGTGCAAGCGCGCGCCTTGCATTGACTTTAAGATGCACTCTGGTAAGCGCGCGCATGTGTTGCCCGCGTGTACAGACTCACATCGCACCGCTGAGCCGACACATGTTTTGCGATGCAGTCTGCGTGTTGGGGGCCAGTGCAAGCGCGCGCCTTGCATCGGTGTACACACATGCTTCGTTGTTTTGATCGTGGCAATCATACTAGTAAAATTTTGCAACTGGAGTATGTTCGCAATGGGCACATTCAGCCAGGGTTGAATTTATTGTAGAGACAACATACAAAACACGTTACATGTTCTGGACTATGATTCGACAAAATAAATATAGGCTATACATTTTTGATGGATGAACACTACACCATGTTGGACTTATAACAAATATATTAACAGAAACTACAAATTTGAGTTTCCTTATTACTTTATTTAATGTGTTCCTATAATTAATAGTTTCCATATTCTTTAATAAATTTGTAAAACATTTGTTAATATATTTGTTTAATTTTCTGTTGTTGGTGTTGCTCCAATCGTAGAAGGTGGTGTCGCACAATGTAGGTTGTACTTTGTAAAAGGCTCAACTTTATCACTTGAAAGTTAACTTTACGTTAACGTTAAATTACATATTTTTAGTTTTCTTCTTCTTCTCCTCCTCAACCCAGAGGTTAGTGGTCTTGCAATTTCTTCCTTTACGTAGACAGCCTCTTGATCACCACATACCTTCTTCCTTTTCTTACCCGAACCGTGTAGTCCTACCCCTTCCTCTCCCACTACGTCCTCGATCGGGGAGGCGAACCAGTTTGAATGGCATACCAGGTGCTCATCCAACTTTTTCTTTCCACAGTTGATCAAATCAACATTTATTTTTTTATTATCAGCCTACATTTTGATTTTACGTGTTGTTATTTTATTGTCTATGAAATACAATAAACTTATTTATGTAATGAAAGGCAATTTAGAATTCATGTTTTCAGTGGTATCCAATTCACTTGTATGAATAGATGAACTAACCTTTTCAATCCGTCTTGTGACTTCTTGTTTACAATTTATGATGCACCTCAAAGCATATGCTTCATCGTCAGATAACTAATAACGTGCTCACAGCGTCTAATCCTGAAGTAGGCCTTCTTCTGCTTAGCTAAAAAATTTAAGTGTCGGCTATATTACATGTTCAACTATCTTACAATAATCTTTGTGTGTTCGTATATCGGAGAGTTTTTAAATATGTTTGTCACATTATAACTAGTAGGCCTATGCTCCTTGAGCTCCAGAACTCGCTCACTATTTTGAACCCAGTACATTTATTGTTACATAAATTTCGTTATTAGACAGTATTCCAATTGCGGGACAAATTACATACATCCCGATTACTCTAGTCCTTTAGTAACGTAACAACTGTAGATCACACAATCATGCAATAAACACAAACACTTAAGAACATTCGGATTTGGGTTACAATTCCTTTTAAGTTGGACTTCCACTTAAAAAGAAATGTGATCTTCCTTAGAGTCCAAATATTTTGAAATGCTTAAACATAACATTACATTCAGATTTTAGTCAAAATTGCTTCAACTTAATATGCCACATGAAATTGTTCAATTTCGCCTATGTTTTAGGCTCTGACGTCCAAAAACATTGAAATTTTAAAAAATAATACTATATTCAGATTGTGCTTTGAATTCCCTTTAATTTGATACCTCATATGGGATGTTGCGATTTTTCCATATAGGAAGTGAGGACCTTTTCATGTACTTGTTCATTCGTGAGGAAGGACTGTGCTTTTGGATAAAATGCTTGTAGGTCGAACGAATAGCTGGCCAAAGGGAGCTGTGATCTGATACCTGTAATGGATTTGGACTCTGGCTGCGTGTTATCGGCCGAAGGTGAATGATGTCTGTAGTTTTATCAAAGTCTTTCCTTTCAATACCGTACTAGTCATTTTTCTTTTTTAAAATCGAGTCTTTCTTTCCATTCGTCTTCTGATTTCCTGAGCGACGATTCTGTTCATCAGTATAATTATAAATTTCTCAAAAAAATATTTGTTCCCTAATACGTTTCTGTCTTCTGTTTGTTTAACACATACCATTCTGATCCATATCATAACGCTAAATTCCACACAGGCTGGTAAATAACTAGCCATCAGGGAGGGCAAAATATTTCCAGGAGGGGCAAAAATTTTCCAGAGGAGAAAAATATTTATATATATTTCATACATAGAATTTCATACAATTGTTAGTATATATTCTTATATCATAATAGAAATAAGTACACAGATTGCATTAATTTAATTTATTAAAACATTTATTGCTTCAAAATATGCATAAAATTAATGGTTTGTGAAAATTAATGTTTGATCTCCATTAAGTAGTGCTCAAGTTTCCAAAGTTTTAATATTATGAACGCCGTAATCAAAAACAGAGTTGGTTTTAGTATGTATGAGGATCCGCCGTGGCCAAAACATTCCCTATGGAGCTCAGAGTAAAGCTGCGAATCTGCAGTGTACGTTTCGCAGAGCGACCACGCGGAAAAGAAGAGGCGCTCCGGAGTCGCTCGAGAACCCTGAGCATCTTGCAGAGGGTTCATTCCCTAAAGAAAAAAAGTATGTGAATGAACCGTTCCTCTGTAAATACGTGCAGTTACACTGGCCAGCGATCCACAGTAAACAAATCTCTGTCCACGCTGGACACCTTTTCGGCTTGCACGCGTTGTGTTGGTGAGGGTTTCGACACTTTCCATTTAAAAGCGTGCAAACGTAAGAAAATAAACATGAGTGAGGCCAGAAATAACGCGAATTGTGTGTGTGTGTGTGTGTGTGTGTGTGTGTGTGTGTGTGTGTGTGTGTGTGTGTGTGTGTGTGTGTGTGTGTGTGTGTGTGTGTGTGTGTGTGTGTGTGTGTGTGTGTGTGTGTGTGTGTGTGTGTGTGTGTGTGTGTGTGTGTGTGTGTGTGTGTGTGTGTGTGTGTGTGTGTGTGTGTGTGTGTGTGTGTGTGTGTGTGTGTGTGTGTGTGTGCTGCCTGCCATTTTATTACGGTAATCACAATAATAAAACTTTGGAACGTAAACATTACGTAATGGAGATATTCTTGCCTGCCAGGAACGATATATCTTCACGCACAGATGATCTAAATTAAAATGAAAAAATTATAATTTTATTGCCTGGTAACAAAATCATATTATTTTTACTTCCATGTTCCATAAGGAAATGGAAGTATGGTGAAGGCGAAAAAAATCCTGTTCGAGATAAGGGCTGATTCTTATTGTACTACCCTCAAAACATGAAGAAAAGTCATTTTCCGATAAGTGTCTCTGTGTGTGTCTGTGTGTAGAACTTTTTCTATGGCGAACGATAACTGCCGCAAAGTTAAACAGAATCAAATAATTTTTTGCATATGTGCCTGATTTGTATAGGACTCAAGGCCTGTTGATTTTGGTGAAGATCGGTTAAGGGTAAAGGGTAGTATATCGATAACTACCCCTTAACCGATCTTCACCAAAATCAATAAGCCTTGAGCGCTCTACAACTCGGGTACATATGCAAAAAATTACTTGATTCTGTTTGAATTTGCGGCAGGTATCGTTCGCCATAGAAAGTTCGGAAAATGACTTTTCTTCATATTTTGAGGGCAGTAAAATCAGAATCAGCCCTTATCTTGAGCACGATCTTTTTCACAATAACCATACTTCCATTATCTTACGGAACATGTAAGTAAAAGTGGAATCAATTAGGCAAATAGTTAAATGTCTTTATTTAAATATAATTTTATTATATTACAAGATGCCCACTGTACAACATCTTTCTTTATATCATTTCAGATCACACTGTGCAGTTAGAAATTAAGTTAAATTACTAACATATAATATCTTGAAAAATATTCGTCTACAAAAATAAAAGAAACGTATTTGTTAATAAGATTTATTTAGTATCTCTACGTTTCACTGCTAAATTCAATATTTTCCCAGTTCTATAAGGAAAATTGAAATTTTTTTAATGGTATCACTAAATTAACCGAATATTCAAAGTCTAATATTTTAAAAAATGACAGATTAAAAAAAATTAATTTTAGCATGGTCAAAATGACAAACTAACGATACCTATTAAAATTTTGCTTACTTTATAGGAGGAAAATTGTTAATTATAGGAGAAAAATTGCAATTTTTAATAAAAAGTATAAAGAATGCATACCGTTTTTCACCATTATTTCGTTGCTTTTACTAATATTAGGCTAAAACAGAATTCATTTGAAAGACAATTTAATGATCCTTAATCAAGTTTATGGTTTTCGAGTTATTCGAAGTCAAAACTTGTTTTTTGACGGTAAAAAATTAAAGCGTTTTTTAACAGTAATACCTCGTGACGTTTGCTCTTAGAGAAATTAAAATATAAATAAACTGAATGCTATAAAATAGGTTTTGTTTTGTGCGTCTACCATTATTTAACTAATTTTTTTTTTTAGTTATTTATTTACTAATGTACCTTTCTCGTTGATGTAATCATTAAACTGTACTAACATTCAAAGTCTAATACAGTAGAATCAGAACGAACCGCTCTAAAAGTCATAACAACTTCAAGCGTATTGAGAATAATGTAGGTTAATGATACATAATAAGGATTTAAACATTTTCTTTTTGTTTAACAGCAAATTATTTGTACTGATACCATGATAAAGAAAAATTAATTTTATAAATACTTTTATGACATTTAATTTAGGTCTTGCACATTTTATCTTCAAAATCGTTAGTTTCTGAGTTTTCGAATGTCAAAGATTTTTGTGCCGCGGTTAAGAAATTGAAGTACCGTTTTTAAACCATCATACCTCCAAAAGTATTAGACCTACAGTAATATGAAAAATATCATTTTGTTTCGAGTAAAATGAACTTTGTTTTCAACCTCTACAATTTTTTGTTAAAAAAATATTTTTTAGTTATGTAACGAAAATTATCACTAGGTAAAGATTTTATGGGAGTGAAAATCACATATTTCAACTCTCAGTAACTCGAAAACCATTGGCTTTCGTGAAAAAGTCCACGCCAACTTTTTTCTTAGAACTCAAACATCTATCAACTGCAGGTGTTATTTTTTTTTATTTCCCACCCACTGAGAAGGGGTGGAAACCACCCCCTTAAGGAGAGCACCAAAAACTTTTTTACTTTTATCTAGAGACTGTGTAGAAAGTATACGAAAGGTTTCACGTCGATTCATTCTATTACAGGGAGTTCCAAGGTAAAATGGTTCAATGACTCGACTATCAACATTAAGTAAAGCAAAGTAACAGCGAATATTTTATAGTATTTTATTTGTTCTTAACGCCGTTAAAAAAAATCTGTGCTGAATGCTTTATCAGCAGTAAGTCATTAACACTAACATATTAAATAATTTACATTCTTCTTCTTCTTCTTCTTCTTCTTCTTCTTCTTCTTCTTCTTCTTCTTCTTCTTCTTCTTCTTCTTCTTCTTCTTCTCCTCCTCCTCCTCCTCCTCCTCCTCCTCCTCCTCCTCCTCCTCCTCCTTCTTCTTCTTCTTCTTCTTCTTCTTCTTCTTCTTCTCTCCCAGTATACGACTTGCTGATTTCCCGTGTTTAAAGGCCTGCCATTGTAACTTTCACCTTCCAGACAATGAGTTTCGCAATCTGGAGATTGGCTCTCAACCACCGTTTTTCAGTCGTTTTCTAAAGGATGTTGCACTTTCTACTACACAACTAACCATAAACTCTTACAGGATATCGTATGTAGCCCTTATTACAGTCCCACGTGTATGAGTAGGACTGTAAGAGTAGGCTGTAAATCCGAAATATTTCACAAGTAAAGAAGATTTTATTATATACGTTCCCTAATAATTCCAAACATCGTAACGTCGAAAGTGCAAGCAAAAAGCGGTTGTATTATCAAACTAACTCTTAAACTATTTTTTGTCACGACGCACAAGATAAAAGTTTCATACTCTATCTGTGTTTTGTTATTTTATTTTAAAAGGATTTAAACAAATTTAATAAACAACTTTGTTTCGTAACGAATGTCATATTACGAACGTTTATCATAAAAGGCATGACATTAAGGTTCTAAAAAAAGTCAAGGCGGGAATATACGAGCTGGATATTAAAGATAAGAAAGGAATAACATGATTAGAGTTTACTAAAAATGTACGTAGACAAAAATAAACAAATTAAATTTAGTCGCCGTTATTTGATACAAAAATAAATAAATAAACAAATAACGCTCTCTAAAGAGACGCGAGTCTCTCCAGACATTTACATGGCTGTAAAACGCATTTTCTACGCTTAACAAATTCAACAACAAAAACCTTCTTGTCGGATCGCCTCGAGTCCAATCAAGGCCGTGTCAAATACTTTCCATCTACGGTACGGAACCCCCAAGGCGATACACTGTGACTGTCAGAAAACTTATACATTTGTCATGTACGTTTCTTACGAATTGAGTGAATAATGCAGACACACGCACACGCGCGCGCCTACGCAATCTCGCGCAACGTTTCTCCGTTTCAACTTCAACTCTTGTTCTTTTAAATATTGAAGTAATAATCGTCATTTAAAGCCCACAATATAATAAACTTATTTCACATTTAATTATAACTTATCAAGAAGCATAAAAAGTTTAAATCGTTTTGTTAAATGTCATTATCGCTGTAAATTTGATTTCAGATTTTTGGAGACCATTACTAATTTACCTTTCACCTAAATTTCGTGTTTCAGTAAGTGGAAGAAAAAATTATTTTAATAAAGTGCGTATCTAATGTGTACAATTTTTATATGTAGGCCTAATGTTAATTTAGACAAAATCAATTTTAATTGTTCTAAAAATATTTTAAAATATTTCAGCATAAATGTAAAACTTCTGATAGTTTTCTTTTTAAAGATATTTAAAACTTATTGGTAAAAAACATAGATATCTAAGGGCAGTTTTGGCTAACATTTTTGGTCTATAATTTTTATACCTTCATTACGTATGGGTTCTTCATGAATTGGTGAAAATAAAATTTTTGTTATTCCCATTTTTATTTGGGCTGATATCTTCTTCTTCTTCTTCTTCTTCTTCTTCTTCTTCTTCTTCTTCTTCTTCTTCTTCTTCTTCTTCTTCTTCTTCTTCTTCTTCTTCTTCTTCTTCTTCCACTGCAACCGCGCGCGATTTTTGACGTCAAGTACTACAATTATTGACAACCATCTTCTTCCATCTTCGGCAACTAATATTTACCTAACATGAGATAAACGTAAGTAAAAAATTTACAGGCATTGCACAAATGCAATGCATAGAGAAGGGCATTGAAAATGCTTCAATAAACCTAAAAAATATATATATTTATTTTTCTTCATTTACCAATGTACAGATTATAAGTTAAATGTAGTCTCATTCATAAGCGCGCACGCATTCACTAATCATCCATGTTGATTTTGCGCTTTTTCTCAGGCTGTTCATCACATTCCTCTTCGGAAGACGTCTGATCCTCTTGGATTGTAAATCGCGATAATACTTTACGAGGTCCTGCTTTATTAATCTTGTCCATTCGTTCAAACTTATCGAAGACTAGCGTCTCGACGAACATAACTAGAGTGATCCCCGATGATGTTAACTTAAAACCAGCAACTTTTAATAAGAGAACCGAATGCATATAAGCTGCAGTCTTGAGTTCCTTCATTTGCCGCAAGTTAATGTTTGTTGGTTCTTAATTTTATACAAAGGCGCTGTAATTTTACTTGGTGTTCGGAACGAATTATACAATCTTACTCCAAATACTTACTACACCTCGCAAAGCAAGACTAAGTGTTGAATATTCCTTAATATTAAGTTTTACGTTGTAGTGCCAAATACTACACTATGCTCTAAAAGCAAGGGTAACTTCTAAATATTAATTAACATAAATATGATAACTACTGACCTCATGTTATAAGTTATATTATATTTCACTTATTCTATCTTTAGGGTACTTGATCTAGTTATATATGTCTAATTGTTGGTATTCAACTATTGAACTTAGCTCTTACTTTGGCGTAGCGACTCTTATAATTGATCTCAGGGTGTAATAATTAATAAACAAATATAAATGTGACAAATTGTACGTTTAATACTCTTCTTGAATTTAAAGATTACATTACTAATATCAATATTCAATTTCATATAATTATTCTCTTTTTTAATTGTGGATTCTTTATAACTGTTTGAGTTACCAAAAGAATTGAACTTTAATTACAATATTAAAATGAATGTTCATATAATTTTTACTTGTTTGTTGAATTCCGTATTTACGGTGCGGAGTGTCTCCTCAAACGTCGTCGGTCCTGTGATTCTACGGTCCACTGCTGCTATGTAGATCCCCGTCAGTCGCACTCGTTCATTCTTTAACTTTATATACACTAGTTTCACATGCACCAGACACAATTCACCTTTTATGATTTAGTGAGAATACAACGGTGAAGTGTTACACAATATTTTCTTACACATAGTATATAAGTTATTGGATATAAGTGCTTCCAACACGGACACGATAGGCTGATACCGTCGGATTAATTAGTACACGACAAGTTCCGCTATATAATTTCTCAGCTCACCGTAACTTTACACTTCGAACTACGATTCAATCTCAGACGAATTATGATCGCTTCGATAAATACTTAATACTTTATTAGAATAATGATTACTGTTTGAAACTTCTTTAACGATTTACTTTCATGAATTTCTATTACTTCGGTGATTCAAATACGACTGTTAGTTTTACTGTTTTGATAACTTCACTGTATACAATTTACTACGTTTGCGAATATTATCTGTTTAATTTATCAACTAACTAAAATAATAATTCCTTAACACACCGGTTATGAGTCTAAATAAATGTAGTACCTCCGCAGACTGCCTGAACTTTTTCCAACTACGTTTTTTATACCCGACTTAAAACAACCCTCACCAAATATTTACAAAATACACTCTGATTGGTTTCACGTACCGCGAAATACAAATTTACTCAATCTACCCCGAGAATTCACCCGATACAAAAATGACGCTTTACCCCATTCGTCACCCCAACAGCGCGTGTGGAAATAGTGGGAAAGACGCGTTACTCGAATCTCTCTGTCTACGTTCTTTGTCTTACATAACGGTATTTTATTGTTGAAAGCACTAAAAATTCACCAGCTTTCACCTAATTTTTGCTAGTTTCTAAGTATAATACATTTTTATGATAGCCAGCCTACTACGTGACTTTTTGTACCTTCTGGCCGTCTGGCAGGCACCAACTCAAGGTTTTGTTCCTTTTGAACACCTACCGCTCTGGTATCTTTTTAACTGCATTTACTTAAAATCGTTTTTTTACAGATTTATATTTGATATCTATGACATATGAATTAATCCCCGTAAAATTGCATCGTATTCAATTTTAACGTTATATTTGTCCCCCAATAGAATTATATCGATTTTTAGATTGAAAATAGAGGCTAATTCTATTGTTGCGTCCCTATGAATGGTTCTAATGACATTTTATTTGTAACTATTAATCTATTATTATGCTATGATACATGTTTACCTATACATTAATTACTTCATGTAACTTAATTTTATTACACACAACACTGTACATTTATATATTGTACCTCTATATATATATTTGGTTAACTCACTGATCCCCTTAACTAATTTGTTTACAACGTGCCAGCCGGCGATCAGCTGTTGTTTACAAACACAACCTCAACTTTAAACAGACTACCTGCTTATCAAACTGACACCAGGGTGGGTTATTGACATTTACTTTCGCTCTGCCATTGTTATTTATAACCTACTTTCTACCTCTACGCTAATGCATATTATAATCAATCTTTTATACAATTTAGAATGCATACGTAAATTTGAAACAATTTAATCCTATTCAATTTGAACTAAAATATTGTTAGTTAATTAGCAATTATCATCTTGTTATTACAAATTTGTTATAGTTACTTATGACGATTACATACATATATGCGTTTTTGTTTTTACAATCTGTTCGATGTTTTCTGTGTTATGTTTGTTGTCTATGTGTGTTGTAATATGTTAATTTTCATAATACGGTTTTAACTGCCTTATGTTGAAGTTTCCTCGGATTCGTCCTGGTTGTCGAGCGTCTTCCAGTTGGTATGTGGCCGTTCCTAACTCTTTAACTATTTTATAGGGTCCTTCAAACATGTTGCAGAATTTACCTATCACTTTCTTATTTAAGTCCGATATCGGGTATGTGCGCAATAATACGTGATTCCCTATCTGAAACTTTGTGATTTTGTTTGATGCATTTATCTGGTCTGTCCGCTTCTTTCCTTTCTCCTTGATTCGCAGATAAATGTTTTGGTAGTTGATTGGCTGACTTTCCGGTATCATCTCCCGGTCGATATATCTGGTCCAATCACGTTCCGGCTTTCTTCCCCATTGGGCTTCGTATGGAGTGGTTTCGATGGTCTCATGATATGTTTGGTTAATGCAAGACTCCACTAGCTTTAGATATGTTGCCCACTTTGAGTGTCTTTCAGATGTGAGTGCTCTGAACATGTTGCCCAATTGTCTGTTATCTCGTTCTGCTAAGTTGGTGCAGGGGTTGCGGATAGCAGTAAATTTTGGCTTAATGTTCAATTCCGTTAATGATGCTGTCCATCGCTGACTCGTGAACTGGGTCCCGTTATCAGTTAATATTGCTGTTGGTTTTCCGATCTCTTCGCAAAAAAGTTTAATCTTATTGATGGTGACGGTTGTAGTAGCTTTTCGTAATTTATATAATTTTACAAACTTGGTAAAATTATCTACCATAATTATTACATATTTGACTCCGCCTGTAGATGCTGGTAACGGACCATAATAATCAATACTAACTAATTCTCCTGTGGTTTTGGGTATGACGGGTTGGGTTTCTCCCAGCATCCTCTTAAAATACGGTAATCTTTACATTTTTGGCAGGTTTGACATGTTTAAACGATCTGTTGTGTGATTTTGTTGGCGGAATTTTCCGTAAAGTATTCTTTAAATAGCTGGTATGTTCGTCGGTTCCCCACGTGGCTGTATGCATGGTGCAGCTCATAAATCATAGCTCGGCTCAGGTCCTCTGTCAACATAAGCTTCCACGCTCCCTTTTCCTTTCTGTAGAGTTTATTGTTGTGCCAAGCGTATTTGTCGGCGAGTTTGTGGTTCTTACTTGCTTGCAGGGTGTCAATAATTTGTTTTAACTTCGTGTCTGCTAGTTGGTACTGTTTGATGTTCTTCAATTTCTCCTTTGCCTCCTTGGTGATCCGGATGGTTATATGGCTTAGTTCTAATTATTCTGTATGGTCTATTAATTGCTCATCGTACATGTCCTCGGGGTGTCTGCTAAGGATATCTGCAACGACGTTGTCTCGCCCTTTACAATGAATCATATCAAAATCATATTTTTGTATCGCAAGAATGCATCGAGTGATACGTGAATTATTCAAATGGCATTGTGTAATGAAAATTAGGGCCTTATTATCTGCAATTATGGTTAAGGGGTTTCCCAATACATAAGTCAGAAACTTCTGCAGACAATGCACTACACTTAACAGCTCTAATTCTGTAGTAAAATAATTCAGCTCGGCGCCTCGTAACACACGACTAGTGAACGCGACTACGCCGATTTCATTATTGTCGTCCAGTTGGTACAGTTGTCCTCCCAGTGCATAGCGACTTGCGTCCGTTTCCAGGTAGAACCCCTTGTTTGGGTCCGGATGTTTAAGAATGGCCGTTTCAATAAACAATTCCTTAACTCTTTCGAAGTGTTGTTCCATCGCCTTGGTCCATTTTAATGTGGAATTCTTCTTTAACAAATTCAGCAGTGGTTGCGTGGCTTCGACATACTTATTCGTAAATCTATTGTAGAAATTAGTTAGTCCTAAAAACCCCTTGAGTTGTTTCTGGTTCTTGGGTCTTCGGAATTCCTGAATTGCCCTCACTTTATCAGGTGCAGCTGAAATACCTTGTGTTGTCAGACAATACCCTAGATAATTGATCTCCTTACGGAATAATTGTGATTTATTAAAATTTACTGTTAGGTTTGCTTGCTTCAAGTCACGAAATAATAGCTTTAAATGCTGTAAGTGTTCTTCTACGCTGTTCGAAATACACCAACAATCATCCACATATAAGATGGTAAAACTCTTTACTTCGTCAGATAGTACTCGATCCAATCCGCGGGTCAGGCTAGCGAGACTAGTTTTTAGGCCAAATGGCGTCACGATATATCGATAACACTTACCCTCATAAAG
Source organism: Magicicada septendecula (assembly GCA_034769895.1). Taxonomy (NCBI): domain Eukaryota; kingdom Metazoa; phylum Arthropoda; class Insecta; order Hemiptera; family Cicadidae; genus Magicicada; species Magicicada septendecula. Next base: position 203,246,406 of record CM068375.1, on the reverse strand, counting down.
GAACCCGGTGTAATCTCGACACTCCTGGTGCAACGGAATCTGCCAAAAGGAACTCCGAAGATCAATGGTTGACATTACCTTGATATTCCCACATTTGGTTAACACCTCGTTGATAGGAATGGCGCCTTCAAAATCAGGAATTGTTACCGAATTAAGTTTGCGAGCGTCCAAACATAATCTCACGGTCTGATCCTTTTTTATTACGGTAACCATCGGGTTAATGTATGGACTTTGTGCTCTTTCGATGATGCCATGCGCTTCCATCTTCTTAATCTCCGCTCTTACCGCATCTTAATATTTCATCGGGACTGGCCAACCCTTCTGACAATACGGTGTCCGGTCAGTTACCTCGAATCTGTGGTGATATGCTGTAATTCTTCCTGGTGTATCCCGAAAGACGATCTTATTATCTTCCAATATTCTTCGTAACTCACTCCTTTCTCCCTCTATGATCTCTTCGATATCTTGCACTTTTTTATTAATTGATTCTTCAATACCTTCCTCTGCTGCTGAGAGTTCCACCTGTAAGATTTCTGCTGTAGTCGCTTCTTCAAGGGTATGATCTCCCTGAATTCTTATCTGTTTGTTACTCAGCTCAATCACACATCCACTCTCCGCTAACAGTTCAACACCCAATATGCACTCTCTGATCAGTTCAGGTACAACTATGAAAAAGCAGTCAAATTTTAACTCTCCAATTTGAACGGTCAACAACACCTGTTGTGTGATTCTTTTTGATTTGTTGCCCGTCGCTCCCTTGATTACGGTGTTGGACAGCTTTAAAATTTCTATCCTGCCTAATTCCTTTTTATTATTGTTGAACCAGCGTTCCGAGATAGCATTAACTTGGCTCCCCGTGTCTACCAATGCATTAGTCGGCACACCGTTCAACATAATCCGGATTTCTGGACATTTGTTGTTTCTTAAATTTACATCTATATTATCAGCTACCATTAATTCATCCCTTAAATCAAAAAATGTAGTGTTCATGTACTTAGTATTACCGCTTAGATCTAACTCGTATTTACAAATATTGTTCAGTTTTTTGGCAGTGTGACAACAACTTTATTATTACTGGTTCCGCTTGTCGACGGGATAGCAGTTGTCTATGTCTTAAACTGGTTTTGGCGCTTGGGGTGCCGTGCGTATTGCTGCCGACCATCACTATCTTTTTCTTTGTTCGGTCCGTGTTCAAAAGTCTTTTCTCTCTCTTCCTCCGCACGTGGCCAATGTTTGTGTTCCCTCCTAACATCAAAGTGTCCCCGGTTCGTTAACCTAGAGTCGTTCCGTAAACTCATGAATTCCAACAGTACTTGCTCTAATTCACTTATCGTACTTACGCCACGGGTAATAATAGCAACCTCAATTTCATGTGGATAGTGCCTCGCAATTTTCCTTATCAAGTGTGTCTATCCGATATGGGAGGAATCAGTTGTCGGTTCTCCAGTAGTTTTCTTTCCAAATATTGAATCATACTCGTTCCGTTTTCTGGGTGGTACTTCCCGAACTCCAGTTGATCTCTCACGCGTTATTGGATAACGACGTTCCAATACTTGTTGATAAAGGCTTCTGTGAATCCCACGAAGGTGTGTATACTATCCTTCACCAACCTCCACCAGATTGCGGCCTCTCCTTCGAGATGTCTTGCTATCCATGTGATATTACTGATATCTTGACAGTATTCTTGGTAGATTTCAGTTAATTTTTTGATGAACTCCATAGGAAAATCGCTGGCCCCATTATATTTTATTTCTTTGATTTGTTCATGAGTAATGCTTCGGGTTATTTGTGAAGCGTTTACTAATGCTATTTTTGTTCGAACGTCACTTTGTATCTGCTGCAATTTAAGGTTAGTTTCGTCCGAATTACTATCGATTTTTGTTTCTAATTCTTTTAATTTCTCGACTTCTAATTTATGTGCCGCGAAACTCTCGTCACAACGCTTACTATTCGCAATTAATTTCTTGTTAATTAGCTTAATATCATTGCTATGCTTTTCATCGCTTTCTTTAATTTGTTTTTCCGTATCGTTAAACCTATTGTTAATTTCAGCATTAATACTATTAATTTCATCCCTAATAATATTAGAGACTAATATTAGTCTCTAATCTAAATTGTTTAAGAACTTCTTGGTTTTCTCTTTTGAAGTCGTTAAGTTGTGCGGCTACCTCGTCTTTTAGTATTTGACTTTGTTGCCTAATCTGTAGTGTTGTATCTGTTGTGTCTGTTGTAACGACTGCTCTTGGATTTGTTTTGACATCTGTTCTTGGATTTGTTTTGATGTTTGTGCCTGCTGTACCGATTGTCCTTGGATCTGTTTTGTCACCTGTTCTTGGATTTGTTTTGATGTTTGTGCCTGCTGTAACGATTGTTCTTGCATTTGGCTTGCTATTTATTGTAGTATTGCACATATATCGATTTCTTTGGGTGTCTCTGGTACTGTCTGTTGTGTCGGTCCCCCTCTAATCTCTTTCAGTGTTTCTGGTGATATCCGTTGTGTTTCTGTTTCTCTGTTGTCTTGTCCCCGCGTCCCTGTATCTTGATTCTCCATGGTAATTTGTGCAAGTGACTTAGGATCTCCTAACTGGTTGTTAACATCAAATTCCATTTCGCTATTGTGAGTTGTTGCAGTTTCTGTGTTCATGTTGTTTAACTTGTTTGTGCTGTGGTGTATGTGCTCGTTTCGTCTACATCTACTTCGTGTAATCATACAATGTTTCACTTATCTAATCTATATTCTTTACTATATACTTTTCTTATTTTTCTTATTCTATTCGTAACTCAACACAGTTTGCCAAGCTTCTAAATTAAGCCTTACGAGTGGGCGCCAATTACTACACCTCGCAAAGCGAGACTAAGTGTTGAATATTCCTTAATATTAAGTTTTACGTTGTAGTACCAAATACTACAACTATGCTCTCAAAGCAAGGGTTACTTCTAAATATTAAATAATATCAATGTGATAACTACTGACTTTATGTTATAAGTTATCTTATATTTCACTTATTCTATCTTTAGGGTACTTGATCTAGTTATATATGTCTAATTGTTGGTATTCAAATATTGAACTTAGCTCTTACTTTGGCGTAGCGACTCTTATAATTGATCTCAGGGTGTAATAATTAATAAACAAATATATGTGACAAATTGTACGTTTAATACTCTTCTTGAATTTAAAGGTTACATTACTAATATCAATATTCAATTTCTTATAATTATTCTCTTTTTTAATTGTGGATTCTTTTTTAACTGTTTGAGTTACCAAAAGAATTGAACTTTAATTACAATATTAAAATGAATGTTCATATAATTTTTACTTGTTTGTTGAATTCCGTATTTACGGTGCGGAGTGTCTCCTCAAACGTCGTCGGTCCTGTGATTCTATGGTCCACTGCTGTTATGTAGATCCCCGTCAGTCGCACTCGTTCATTCTTTAACTTTATATACACTAGTTTCACATGCACCAGACACAATTCACCTTTTATGATTTAGTGAGAATACAACGGTGAAGTGTTACACAATATTTTCTTACACATAGTATATAAGTTATTGGATATAAGTGCTTCCAACACGGACACGATAGGCTGATACCGTCGGATTAATTAGTACACAAGTTCCGCTATATAATTTCTCAGCTCACCGTAACTTTACACTTCGAACTACGATTCAATCTCAGACGAATTATGATCGCTTCGATAAATACTTAATACTTTATTAGAATAATGATTACTGTTTGAAACTTCTTCAACGATTTACTTTCATGAATTTCTATTACTTCGGTGATTCAAATACGACTGTTAGTTTTACTGTTTTGATAACTTCACTGTATACAATTTACTACGTTTGCGAATATTATCTGTTTAATTTATCAACTAACTAAAATAATAATTCCTTAACACACCGGTTACGAGTCTCAATAAATGTAGTATCTCCGCAGACTGCCTGAACTTTTTCCAACCACGTTTTCTATACCCGACTTAAAACTACCCTCACCAAATATTTACAAAATACACTCTGATTGGTTTCACGTACCGCGAAATACAAATTTACTCAATCTACCCCGAGAATTCACCCGATAAAAAAATTACGCTTTACTCCATTCGTCACCCCAACAGCGCGTGTGGAAATAGTGGGAAAGACGCGTTACTCGAATCTCTCTGTCTACGCTGTCTGTCTTACATAACGGTATTTTATTGTTGAAAGCACTTAAAATTCACCAGCTTTCACCTAATTTTTGCTAGTTTCTAAGCATAATACATTTTTATGATAGCCAGCCTTCTACGTGACTTTTTGTACCTTCTGGCCGTCTGGCAGGCGCCAACTCAAGGTTTTGTTCCTTTTGAACACATACCGCTCTGGTATCTTTTTAACTGCATTTACTTAACATCGTTTTTTTTACAGATTTATATTTGATATCTATGACATATGAATTAATCCCCGTAAAATTGCATCGTATTCAATTTTAACGTTATATACTGCCGGCGTAATTCGATCATTCTTACCAATTTTATCGGCCGTTAATATTTTCGCTTTCATATTCTGAACTACCTTTGCAAAATCATGCAATTTATAGCGGTCAACGGTATCAATAAAGGCAGATGTATTGGCTATACATTTCATATTGGCAACAAACGTTTCGAAAAACGCTTCCATCAACTCTTTGCTCTGCTGATTCCTCCAATATTTGACAGTCGGTAACAACAAATTCATACGATGTTTGGCTTGAAGATGATCTAAATCCTGTATTACGTTTCTGGAGGTGAAATTTTCAGAATCGTTGATAAACAACCGTTCGCGTTAGTAGTTAGCAGTAGATGAGGCGCCTCCTTATATTGGAATTGAACGAAATGCTGGCGAACAATCGCTTTTTTCGTCAACTTAAGATGAGCTCCTTTCAGTTTGTCGACAGTACTAATACAGATCTTATCTTTGCACATATTAGTAAAATAATCATAGATATCTTTTAGATTTGTTGCTGTAAAGAAAGAATCTTTACCATCATTAGGACGTAACGTATATTCGCATGGTTCGTGATCGAAGTTGATACTAGAGGTTCGTCATCATCATCTGATTGATCAGCACTAACAAAACGACACAAAGACATGATGGATAATTTGTTTGTTGATTCACAACACTAATTATACTCGGGAAAAACACAATGCGTCTGTAAATTTCGTTCGCTTTTCAATTTTGAACTATCTACTGTGCTTATTTGATTGATTAACGATGTAATGGCGGTTAAATCGTCATTATCTGTGATATTTTTACACGTTGGTGCATTATTTAACCATAGTAACATATGACAATGAGGGCTACCTCTATGTTGGAATTCGATGCGCTTGAAACAATCAACTATGTAATGATCTCCGAACACGCCATTTGGTTTTTTAAACGCTTTAATAAAGGTCGACACCAATTTCTCGAAATACAAGCAGCACAAAACTGGATCGTTGTTTACCAATTCTGCTCGATTTGTGCTCGACATGCCGTCAAATATCGCTGGATCTATCGCCACGTCTACTGGTATATCTTCTTGAAAGCGATAAATAGATTCTAAAAGATGCGGCCAATGTATTTCTGAAGCGCTCAATGTGAGAAATATGGTAGGTTTGCCTAATTGTCGCATCGTACTGAATAATTCCACTTTACGCTGATGCCAATATTGGATTGAGTTCGGTATGTTTCTCATGAACGCTTCATTTTTTAGCAGCAAGCTCTTAAACTCAGTATCTTCCATATCTCGTCTTGATACGCTGTTGATTTGATTATTATTTTCTCGAAACGCTAAGTTTACATTCGCTATGATTCTCAAACGCAGCACTTTAGCAGCCATATACAAGATATGATCGGATTTTACACCTTTCCGATCCCGTCTACGTATTTCGCTACTAGCTATCATTGTGTGGCTCGACAAATAAACCGCCGTTTCACACCATAATATATCGCTGGGAATGATAACTCTTCTGCATCTTCATCGAATTCGAGCGATAATGGTTGATTATTTTGTCCAGGGGCTAGATGTAAAAACAAATCTTCACACCAGAATAAGGTATGCTGCTGCAATTTGATGTACTCTTCGCCAGTTACATCTTGCTGTATGCTTGTTATTTTGCTATTAGACTGATTTATGCGAGACAATAAGTCTTTCCATTCTACTTGCTGTCGTTCTTGATCCTCGTCTTCATCCTCACTAGACGCACTGCTTTCATTTTCAGGCTCATTATTGAAGAACTTGTCATTAATCGTGATGTTACAATATCTGAATAGCTCAGTCGTCAACAGATGCCTTAACCAGAGCTTTAATTTACTTTTAGAAACCAGTCCTTGCATATAAGAACTTTTATTGACTATGTGCTTCTTAAGGCAAACGTTAAACGCCAAATCGTCATTCAACATGGGAGGCAATTGCAGAGTAGTGGTATCAAGGTTTATCGGTACGTTTATGACTTGTCCAATTATACGTTTAACGCCAGCAAAGTATGATATGTTACGAATGTGCATGAATGGAAGGCGCGGCGATATTAAACGTTCCTCCATTGGCGTTAGTCCAGGTAAATTCTCTGGTATTTGTGGGTACTTAAAGCCGTTGATTGTCGCATAAGGTGGCAACCTGTTCTTCTTTAGGCATCTGTAGCAATTGTGGCATACTTTGGATTTGTCAAGAATATTATAACTATGTTTATTAAGTATTTCTATAACGTCTGCGTGTCCAGTAACGTCTTTTAAGCTTTTAATCCACCAAATTCGTTCACAAACAAAGCGTTCAAATTGTCATTATAAAACTGCGTTTCGATATATCTTGCTAAATTACTCACTTGCTTCTCTTCACATTCTTCCTGTTCATTGCTCATCATCTTTGCTTCTTTCTTACGTTCTCGATACCGTTTATCATTTTTGCGTTTTCGTTGCAGGCGTTCAGATTCAGTTAGTGGAGTTCTGACCAAACATTCCTGTTCATTGCTCTTCATCTTTGTTTCTTTCTTACGTTCTCGATAGCGTTTTTGATTTTCTCGTTTTCGTTGCAGACGTTCAGATTCAGTTAGTGGAGTTTTGACCAAACCTTGCTCAATTGTCTGTACTTTTTGCTTCTTTTTCCACTCTCGGTAATATTCGAGCTTTCGTTTTCGACGTTCTGCTTCCAATTGTAGCTTTTCTGCCAAATTAGTTCCTTCTACACTCGAATCGGTGGAAGTCTGAGCCGTACTTCCACTCGCTTCCTCCTGATCCATCGCTCCGTAATAAATTCTTGTCTGATGTACTACCTCAAGATAAATTTAAGGGGATATGGCACTGAAACTCACAAAAAAATTCAAAATTTTCTACGTTATTGACAACAAAGAAGTAGTTTCTATGGAAACTCACCGGTTCCCATTTTCGATCACGCACCAGAGATCGGCCGCAAATGTGCGAAACGTCCTTATAAACATTTTCAATGTTAAAATCCTTAAATTCGTAGTGACCGTCAATCAATGAATTTTTCAGTGAAGAGTTCGTGAGGATCGGTCAAAAATATAACACAAATTTTAACTTATTTGTGTCGACGTTTCGACAATGTTTATTGTCATCATCAGGACCCGTGTATGAATACAAAAGAAATGTAAAACACAACACAACAATTATTTAGGTGAACGAGTTTGTGTATGTGAGTGTGTATGCGCACATGCGTGTGAGTGCGTATGTATGTATGATTGTATATGTGAAGGAGTTGAGATAGTTTATTTACATCTTCAAATGTTTTCTTTAAGACAACGAGAAAATTATAAATCACAGAACTTAATTTATACACTATTACAACTTAAATTACTATAATGTAATGGTATTTTTTAATTAATTATAAAAGCGATAATCAACAATTAGATATTAGATTGGTACAGAAAACGTTTATAATACCAGTCAACATATAGCATAGTAAAATACATTACAGCTAAAAACAGATTAAGAGATATTCAACTATGTAATTATTAAACGTTATTTTTAACATGTTTCACTCACTATTGGTATTAAAAACAATCATTAATTTAGAAAAATATAAATTACACAATAACTGTAGAACTTTACGAACTTACATCAGATAATTTATATAATGTTACAAACACAAGTTTATGGTAAATCTGTCTACCAAGTGAAATTGGATAATACTTATTGTTATAAATATAAATTACTTATTGTTGTATATTGTTGTAAATTATAGTCCTGAGTACTATAAAATATTGTAAATTTATGTATATGTCCACAATCACACCCTCTCTCTCACCCATTCTCCCTCCACCTCATTCTCACACCCTCTCACTCTCACTTGCACTCGCTCTCTCATTCTCTCTCTCTTTCTCTCTCTCACACACTTTCTCTCACCCCTCTCTCTCTCTTTCTCTCTCTCTCTCTCTCTCTCTCTCTCTCTCTCTCTCTCTCTCTCTCTCTCTCTCTCTCTCTCTCTCTCTCTCACTTGTCTCTTTCCACAATTGGCACTCTAAAACTCTCACCATTTCTATTAACACTATCGTCCTCACATACATTAGAGAATTATGTACAAGATAGCAGCATAGATTTAACAACTTACATTATAGGGTTACAAACTATTACAACACAACATTATAGATAACTGATCTATTATTTGAAAATGATTATTACTTAATATTTATATTATTGTACAATGTTATTTACCTAGAACTTGGTCTATACAGAGTACCATAGTCTCATGTAGTTAATGTATATGTCGGTAGTCATAATCTCTCTCACTCATACTCTCTCACTCTATCTCTCTCTGTCCCTCTCTCCCACTGTGTCTGTCTGTCTGTCTGTCTGTCTGTCTGTCTGTCTGTCTGTCTGTCTCTCTCTCTCTCTCTCTCTCTCTCTCTTTCTCTCTCTCTCTCTCTCTCTCTCTCTCTCCCCCCTTTGTCTCTTTCTAGACTCACACTACAACACTCTCACACTCTCATTACACTCTCGGGCACTCTCTCTCTCTCACTCGCAATCTTAAACAGATAGGCCTATATACCCTCAATCTAACACGCAGACGTGTACGCGCGCACACACACACACACACGAACAACTACACACTCGAGCATCAATACTTAAGTATAACACAAATATATTCTCTTCTTTTCGTAACATAAGTGTAAATTATGCAAAACACAGATGACCACCATACTGAGTTTAAAACTAGTCGAATATATGTCTATAAGAACTGCTATATGTTTACCTAGCTAATACTAAATAATATGATCAGTGAGGCACTTACAATATTGTTGCTGACGCCAAACACACAACTGTAAATTTGCCCAGACCAACCGCCCTATTTGCAAACAGAAACAGTCGACGCTTGTACATTATTTGACTTTGAAGGAATTGAAAGTAACACGTGTGTGGAAGGCAGTTGAGAAAAGATTTAAAACTGCAAGGGGGAGTAACACCAACTAATATCTGACAAAGTGTTGGGCCGACAGACATCCTGTACGGGATACTGCTAAGTTGAGTGTAACTGGACGAAAATTAATGGAATGAGTCTCACTTTTTATTTGAATCATTTCCAGTACGCATCTTTTGAAATAATTATTTTCGTAATGTTTAATTTGGGTGTTATTGAAATCAAATTCATGGCCGGTTTTTAAATGGTGAGATACTAAAGCGTTGGGGTTATCATTATGAGTTTTCTTATGGCAACCATACCTATGCTGATAAATTCTCTTATACAAATATTGGGACATAATACCGGTGTAAGTGGCTGGACAGTCATTGCATTGGACAGTGTATACAACATTAGGTCGTTTGTCTTTGGGTATCGGGTCTTTGAGGCTCGAGAAGAGGGATCGTACAGTACGTTGGTTTTTGAATGGTAAAGTTTTTTGAATTTTTAGTAGTCATTTTTTGAGTTTTTCAGAAAGCCCTTTGACATAAGTTGTAGAAAAGTACGATCCAGCATTAGGCTCAGGTGTAGATTGGGCAGATGTAACGTTGGGGATCAGCTGGTTTATGCGCTGTTTATTCATTACTTGTTTGATTATGTGCTCTGGGTAACCACTGTTTTTGAAAATCTTGAATATTAAGAAGTGTTTTTTTTAATGAAATGGTTGATCACTTAGACCAGTGGCTCTTTTATATGCCGCGTGGGTTAAGTTAGTTTTTAGATGTATGGGATGGTTGGAATTAAAATAGAGTACAGTTACCTACATTACATACTCGCACACTCAGATGCACAACATCGTGTGCATCTGAGTGTGCGAGTTCGACCGCACTGATGACGGTTCGATTTTCGTGATATAAAGTCGAGCTCTGAGTTTAGTGTATTCAACATTGCCGTAGACAAGGAGGGTATTGGCTTATATCCCTCCACATTTGGGTAAGTCCTTCTTGAAGTGTTATAGATCATATCTAGTAAAATCTTTTACTAGTCGTCTTTCCAAAGAGATGCTGCCATGTGGGTTAGTGGGCTGCCCGTAAACTGTGAATCGATATGTTACCTAACTGAAGAGAAAGTTTATGCTATAGAAGCCCAATGTCATGCTAATGGTCATGTTACACGCAACCGCTCGCTACCGTTAATTTTATCAGTGACTCAACCATCACCTTTTGATAACCCGCCCATGCAACGCCACTGAGAACTAGCCTCAGCATATTCTTGCTCCTAATGTAAAGTATCCGGAACTACAACGACAGATAGTTCGTTGTTATTGGCGATCCTTTAAAGGTCATGAACGAGGCAATTTTAACTGAATCCAGCATTGTTGACCAGCGTTGTTAGTGTGTGACAGTATGCGTGTGCGTATGCGTGTGGGGGTGATTCTCTGAAGATAATTTTACGTAATACTCTCACACACCCTATACCCTACTCACCTAGGCACCAACACTGCGTATTACTTTGTAACAAAAGCGATCAATGTCAGCTCTTCTTCATATGGCGGTAGGCACCTGTATATTTCCCGGGCTAACCATAACATTTTCGGTTAGATTTTATGTGATCTGGCGTTTTTCTCTCCACTTTTATATCAAAAGATATTCATAGGCATAAATAAAACTAGTCTACAATCCGTCCTCCGCTGTGGAAGTGAAGCCTGGATACTAATCCAAAGAGTACTGGAACGCCTGAAGCCCCTGATATTCGAGAAAAAGCTACTGAGGCGTTTCCTAGATCCCGTATAGAAATGAGGAGTGGGAGGTACGAGGTAATCAGGATTATTAACGTTTCAGTACCCAAGAGTCACACGAGACTGCAATGGGCTGTCCATGTTGATGAAGTGAATAATGGCAAGTACCAAAAAGACCCCTTATTGGAAACATGGAATCCAAAAGACAAAAAGGTCGCAGAAGGAAAAGATGGGAGGATGTTGCCGTAAACGCGAGCGAGAAAGATACTGGGAGTTGGAAGATGGAAGTCCTTCAACGCTCGTAGAATGAGGTGAAAAGGCCAGAATTCGGGCTGTAGTGCGTTCGGAGGAGGTGGCGGTCTTTTCTTCTTGATCGGATTTTATTCGCAATTACATGACGAGCATTGCCGCAACAGTGCAACAAGATTCTTTTCGGATTTCGTGTTCATTTCGGACGATTAAAACGTGGACTCCGAAATGAGACGTGTATTTACGTCTTCGGACAGTCCAATACAAGTCGAGCACTCTGGATTCCCGAGTTTTTCAGCATACTTAAACTTTTACAAACAAACACGAACACAACCATGCTCACACCACGTCCTTTAAGTAGCTAAGCCAAGCAGTTGTCCACTTCACCATGCTATTACACTCACCGAGTCTGTGAATGTGTGTGACTGAGTCGACGTCTGTGTCGTGTCTGCGTCGTTTCATACGATAAACTCTGTGCTAAATTGGATTCATTACAGGTGCATGATGATTTACAACGTTCCTGTAATTGTCTCCCGGTCCGTCTGATAAACTCCAGATCGGATGTTGTTTATTAAAAATGAAACTGGGTGAACAAAAAAAAAGTAGAAATATAATTTTTTTATATAGTCGGAACGTGAAAACGAAACGAGGTGAGGTCCCGTCCCCGCGGACGTCGCGGCTGAATTATTGTTCTAAATTAAATTTCAACAATTAATAATAACGTTATTAAAAGTCATAATTTATGAAACAAAATACGTTGGCACTACTGCTGTTGCGAACAGATACTAACTGCTCCGGTAGTAATTTAAACGCATGACAGATGGCGCTGGAAGACGTAATTTATTGCCGTGATGTTCCTTTTTTTCACCGGGCCGCGCGCTTAATTCCGAATAATTAAAAACGTTTCCTGACTGCAGTTTTAATAATGTAACGACTGCAGCGCGCGACGGACGGAATATTTATTGTGATTCTTCTTCGTCAAATGCGCACGCACGCTCACTAACGAAGTCCTCGTGGCCGCTTTTGGCGCGTGATATTATGCTGAATTATCGAGAAAAGATAGTGGAAAATTTAATAATAAAGTACTTTTTTGCTAATGTAAGACCACGAGTTCTCTTTGTTCAGTTGGAAATCAAATCTATTGCTTTTTTTACAATCTGTTGGTTCTGTAGTTTTCCTGTAAACCACAATTCTTTAGGTTATAATTTACAATTACAGTTATAAGTGGACAATGTATGGTAACCAAATGAATGAAACGCAAATAACCGTCCAAAAAGTGCTTGACTAAATTACAAAGCAACAAAAAATACAATCAATAAAAAACCTTTATTATAAGTTGTGTAGTACTTATGAATATGGCACATCTTCGCAGTTCGTTGAATGTTCTGATATGCACACAAAAAAATAACAAACCTAATAACAGAAAATAAAAATTAGTTTGAATAAAAGTTTCGTATTATCATTGGCTAGGAGTTTAGCTGTTTTACATTTTAATTTTACATTTCTTTTTCTTTCATGTCCGTGAATAGTAGATAATATTAAATTCTATTAGAAAATTTCATTTTTAAATAGTTTAGCAAACTGCCGTTTATGAAATATGTTAAATACTAGAATTATTAAAGTAATTTCAAGAGTCAATTAAGTAATAGATATTGTTTTCTTGTCACTAGAATCATTTACTGTACGACTACTCATAATTTTTGATGTCTGAAGACAAGTAACACGCAATTTAAAGTTGGAAAGTTATGAATATGTTTTATTCTGCTTTCTTTTGGTTACGTCACTTTAAAATTTAACACGACAATGGCTGAATAGTTACCGGGGCACCACATAGATAATAATCGATGCCGAAGTGTAAGGAACTGATTAAACTCACAACAGTTTTCAGCAGCACACGTTTTCTTCTGATCAACAACTGTTTCTATGTTAACGGCTTTAATAATAGTATTTTAACAACAATAAAAATAATGCCCCGTTCTGTGTAACACTGTATTAACTTACGAGAGTGTCAGGGCAGGTAATCGTTGTGAATGTGAATAGTTCGGCATAAGAGGATGCTAGGTTTCCTTTGTAGGCCTACTACGCTTCGACCGCCCATTGTTACTTCCTACGTGTTATTCCTGCCGCTCATTCCGACAGTTGAGTCAACTGGGAGCTGAAAAACGCTTTGATTTCATAGTGCTGTGCGAGAACTTGGACTTCTAGGTTAGTCAGTCGCTTACATAAGCCTGCAAAACGAGTCACTGAAAATTGTTTGCAATAACCTATAGTGGCTGATGTTTATGTTATTTGGTTCGCTGATTTCAAATATGACCACCGTTTTTCCTCAACACGGGAAGTCTTTACAAATTGAGAGTGGAAAAGGCGGGGAACTTATTCTTATATGTTCTACGCACTAAATTACAGACTTACGTATACCCTACTAATTTTTTTTTAAGAAGACAATATATAAACATCTTATTATTTTATACTGCTTTTCTCTATTCTCTTAGATGATTTTTCTGCAACGTTTCCTCTTGTGGACAGCTTGCAGCTCATCTCTAAGGAGCAGTCAACAGCAGTCCATAGTCATGTTGACGTTCCATCTTCCTTGGTATCTGCGTTCCATCTCCTTTGTATATCTTGATTTGATGAAACCCTTCACCCTGGTCTTCATCTAAAGCATCCAGACTTTCAGTCAATATGATAATTTACGAGTAGGAAGTATATGTTCAAGCTCACTGAGCAACCCAAGTATTTGAATTTTTTTAACATGTTTTCCACTATCACTTAAACTCAGGTTTTTATTGTATCGGCCATCTAAGGACCACATGCCAATTTCAATTCTTTATTCTTTGTTCTTTTCTTTTTCTCGAATATTCTTTTATCTTTTCACTGTGTCTCTTCTCCCTGTCTTCAGTCCACTTGGACCTGCGTTTTTCTCTCTCCTACCCTGGACTCCTGATTGAGTTTGTATTAATGTGTGAGAATGGGTATGCGCTGCGCGGTGGGTGGGGGTACCCACTCGTACAAGCGTCTACGTCCAAGCCATAGCGCGTTGATGAAGCCGCAAATCTGGCATGGTGGGGCGGAGCACAGAGTACGAATATATATGGTGGGGCGGAGAGCGCGAGAGAATGCGAATGTTTCATTGCCCGACATAACCTCAGTAACAGCTACTCTGATTTTTAAAATTCTTTCACCACCGTGTTTCTTGAAGTTTGAGGATGGTTTTAGGCATCATTTTAACCGATAGTTTTAACAATTTTCAAAAACAGAGTCTTCAGACGGTTCCGCGTCATGAAGTTTCTTTTTTAATTTTCATGTAGTTTTCGGCATGCGACAAACTTTCGTTTTATGAGAGATAGCTATATGGTGTCATGGAGTGAAAATTATAGAAAATTCCAAATTTTATTTTGGTTTTGTTTTAATAAAATCGGCTTTTTCGTTTTCGAGATATTGGCGGTTTTATAAGAAATTTAGTTGGCTGGCACATGTAGCGATTTTTCTTGTAACGATTTTTCTTAATAATAAATATTACCTTAACGTAATCATATTTTAACATTTATTATATTATTCTATTTATTTAATAATAAAACTTTCAATTTTCATGTAGTACCTTAATGTAATTTGAATTCCTGGATTTTGTTGACCATTGATTATAAATATATCACTGCTGACTCGGAACACTAATTTTTTATAAATGCTCCATGAAGTTTTAAGAAGACTGTTTAATGATGAAGAAACACATTCATTTTATGAATATTTGATAAAACAATATATCAATAAGAAACAATACAGATCATGGGCTTACTGTTATCGGAGTCATTTAGGTATAAACACTGACATGGCAATAGAAAATTTTAATAAAATATTCAAATATTGTTATCTATATGGAAAACGGATTAAACGACTGGATAAAACAATCTGTGCCATATTACATTTGCTCAGAGATAAAATTTTTGATCTGATAATTAAAATGAAGAAAGGAAAACTTGTGAAAATTACTCTGGTCAATTGTTGTATAAGGGCACATATCACATTTATAAATTTGTTTTGGATCAGAGGAATGGGTTGATTTGATGTGTTGCTGCAAATTCTTTTTTTGGGAATACTGTTTGTTACACAAAGTGCAAGTAAATTTAATTGTTTCAATTTGCTCACCTTTGACATTTCTTTTGTGAACAATTCTAATATGGTCTTTACAATAACGACTCTTACTGAACTCTTTGCTGCAAAAATCACATTTTACTTCAGTAGTATTCATCTGAAAATAAACATAGCATTGTTTTCATAGAATTTAAAGTTAATAAGCAAAGTTCAGATGAAACGGTAACAACTAAACTTTATTTAACAATCACAATTTACTGTATATTCCATATAAAGTAACATGGCATATACATAGACCTATATGTTATACCGTATAAAGGCATACTGCAAATACTGATTTGTACTTTTCTTCTGTGCTCATTTTGTTTTCCTGTTAATATCTCTAATAGTATTGTAAATGGAGAAAGTTTGTAAGTTTTCTTATTTTATGAGTTTGTAAGAGGCAATCTCAGAAACTTTCCAACAGATTTTTACTATCGGACTTACCTTATGTATCCAAAGAGTTTACTGTTTCTAGATGCCAGGCATTTAATTTATTTTTAAGTGACTAAGGGCTAACTCAAGCCGAATTAAAATATCAGTTTGTCTCTGTTGATTTTAATTTAAAACATAATTACTCGGAACATTTTGTCAATTGTTTACTGGTTAATGAGTTATTCACAACTTGGATGGACATGTGTATCTTTGCTTGAAAGATCTTAGAATAGTGACAGAGTTTGACAAGAGTAATTGTGAAATGTGTATAATAGGGTACCGGTACAATGCATAAATGATAGTAAATAGTACACTACAATTACACTATAATAAGTAGTACTAGGAGCCTGGCAAAATCTTTCTCAAATGCAACTTACACATATCCCGTTTCTTGCTTAAATGTCATGTGCGCGAGCGAGCGCACGCACGCACGCACGCGCACAAACACACACACAGAGTACACTGTTCTGCCAGTTGTCAACAGCGGCATTTGCACCAATTTCACTTGCAGACACTTAGATAAATAAGATAATTAATTTATTGTTGATGTGAGAGGGTACTTTTTATACCTGATGTGCTATGCTACATTATACCTCCAGATTAACTCTGTTACTTATTATACGGATTCAACAATTACTTTAGCATGGATTCAGGCCCCCACAACACATTGGACTACGTTTGTGGCAAACCGAGTTTCTAAGATACAAGATAGCACAGATGTCAACTCATGGAAGCATGTGAAGAGTGACGATAATCCTGCAGATTACCTGTCAAGAGGATTACTACCACTAGGACTGCTACAACCTGATAGGTATAGGAAGGGACCATCATTTCTATATTTGCCCAAGAAGAACCTACCATACTTCCAGACTTCGACAATATACCAGAACGTCGACAGCGTGTTCATTCAACCGTTGCTACCACAGAAGACATTAACTTAAACGGTATTTCTACCTTCACACGAGCTCAACGAGCGATCGCATATTGTTTAAGATCCCTTCACAATTGTCAAGTGAAAAAGCATCGCGTAAGTGGTCTCTACTAGTAAGCGAACTTCAAGCAGCAGAACGTACTTTAATCACAATGGTACAGAAAAAATTCTTTCCAATTGAATTCAATGCTTTAGAATCTGGCAAATCCATAGATAAGAAAAGCAAACTTGTTTCGTTAAATCCATTTATTAATGAATATAACGTGTTACGAGTTGGTGGACGATTACAACAATCAATTTTACATCCAGACCAAATGCATCCAATCATATTACCAAAGGGGCACAGGTTAACAGATTTGATCGCTACACACCTTCATATCAAAACATTACATGCAGGACCCCAGTTATTATTGAATGTCATTCGCCAAAAATATTGGCCAATAGGTGGTAGAAATTTAGTTAAAAGAATTTTTCACCAGTGCATCGCTTGTTTTAAAGCAAACCCAAAAATGAAAACACAGATAATGGGTCCGTTACCGAAATCAAGAGTACAACCTTCAATTCGTCCATTTTATACGACTGGTGTCAATAATCATACAGTAATCATACTGTGGACCTGTTTTGTCAAAATGTCAAGAAGAAGGGGAGTCAGGCCAGCAAAATGCTACATCGCAGTTTTCGTCTGTTTCAGTACAAAGGCAATTCATCTAGAATTAGTCGAAGATTTGACAACAGAATCATTCATTGCCGCGTTACGAAGATTCACTTCAAGACGTGGTAAGCCTAAGGATATTTACTCTGACAATGGTACAAATTTTGTGGTTGCTTACCGTGAACTTCAAGAACTTGTCGCACTGTGGAAAACTGAAGAATTTCAAAGAGATATAACTACAGCATTATCCGTGGATGAGATTACTTGGCATTTTCAACCTCCTAGAGCTCCACACTTTGGGGTTTTATGGGAGTCTTCAGTCAAGCTTGTGAAAACACATTTAAAACGAGTAGTAGGTAAAACTCTTCTCACTTATGTTCCGTTCATTACTTTGTTGGCCCAAGTAGAGGCTTGCATAAACTCACCTCCTCTTGTTCCCTTATCCGATGAATCAAGTGATCTTGCTGCATTGACTCCTTCACATTTCCTTATCGGCGACGTTCTCACAAATTATCCTGAACCCTCCATCACAGACCTTCCTGCAAACAGACTGAATCAGTGGCAACAAATTCAACAAATCCAGCAATATTTTTGGTCTCAATGGTCGAGAGACTACCTCAACACCCTGCAACAGAGACGAAAGTGGACAACCTCGCCACCGAATCTCAGCCCTGGAGACTTGGTAATCATGAAGGAAGACAACATTCCCCCTCTTCAATGGAAATTGGCTCGTGTTATCGATATTCATCCAGGACAAGACAGCATCACACGTGTGGTCTCTTTAAGAACGGCAAATGGAACAAAGAAGAGATCCCTCCATCACTAATCTCTCCATCACAGACCTTCCTGCAAACAGACTGAATCAGTGGCAACAAATTCAACAAATCCAGCAATATTTTTGGTCTCAATGGTCGAGAGACTACCTCAACACCCTGCAACAGAGACGAAAGTGGACAACCTCGTCACCGAATCTCAGCCCTGGAGACTTGGTAATCATGAAGGAAGACAACATTCCCCCTCTTCAATGGAAATTGGCTCGTGTTATCGATATTCATCCAGGACAAGACAGCATCACACGTGTGGTCTCTTTAAGAACGGCAAATGGAACAAAGAAGAGACCTATCACAAAACTGTGCCTGTTACCAAAATCTGAATAAGACTTTACTCTTAAAGCAATTTTTTAAATGGACACTAGTTATAAGATGTAATTGTTTTATTTCCTATGTATTCATTTTGTGTAAAGTTGAAGGATGTTCCTTCAAGGTGGGGGGCATGGTTGAGTTTGTATTATTGTGTGAGAGTGGTTATGCGCGGTGGGTGGGGGTACCCACTCGTGACTTGCGTCTACGTCCGAGCCATAGCGTTGACGGAGCCTGAAATCTGCATGGTGGGGCGATGACCGAGCCTGACCGAGCCGCCAATCTGGCATGGTGGGGAGCTTAGCTGATTATGGTACGAATTTTAACTAAGGCGTCCGAACATTTTACCGCGCTTATTATAGCCTAAACTACTGAGTGTAAGTGCTGAGTGCTTAAAGGTAAGAATTGTTTTATTTTATTAGCACAAAATAAGTGATATTCAAACGTAGGTAGACTTTCTAAATTTCTGTAGGTAAAAAACGGATCTTGAGTGTTTTACGGCAGCCAATACAATTCCGTATTTTTACTTCTTTAATATCAGGCGAAGCGATCCTTACAAAAATATGCACATAAAATGTATATTAGAAATGCCTACTGAGATTTATTTATTAAAAACAGTGTTTATAAAATCATTATTGTGATCATCCAAAAAATCGATTTTTAAATTCCAGTAGAAATAATTGTTTTGATGTATTGATATTATAGTTTTTTTAGCATATGTACAGGTGTGTAGCAAACGCGCGCTCGCCTCTCTCACTCTCTCTCTCTCTCTCTCTCTCTCTCTCTCTCGCACACGCACGCGCGCACACGCACACATTCTTTCATACGCGAGCACGCGCACTATAATAAATGTAATTTAGTAAGTGGTTTAGCAGTATAGTAAACATTAGTGAATTAAACATTAAATGTAATATAAAAATAAAAAACAAAAGCAATTAAAAGTAACAAAACAATTTAAAATTATAAGAATAATTTGTTCATAAAAACTTTAAAAGTTATTTAAGTCAGATCAGAGGTAAGGTTTATATATACATGCTGTGTATGTGTGTGTGTAGGGTGTACACAATTTAATTTGATAAATGTACTGTAACCCCTCTTTCCTTTCTATGCTTTATAAAAAAAATAATCCCTTTTTTTTTTTTTTTTTTTTTGAAAGAGAGGCCACTAGTTATTTAAGACTAGGCAAGAGCCTAGAGAAGCCCAAAATGCGCTGGGTCCAGTATGACGGGACTTGCAATTAAACTCGGTTGTTAATCAACAATAACAATTTTTATTGTTGCCCCATAATTCATTACATGCACAAGTATAACAATCAGCAATAAATAACAATATAAATGATAAATAAGTAGTGTCAACATTGTAGCGTGACAGAAAATCCACTATTTATTAATTCATATAAAATAATAAAAATTAATTACACCACATATGTTAATATAAAATCGAATGAAATTGAATGAAATCAAAGGAATAAACAACAATAAAATAAAAATTCTCATTACATTATATAAAACCCACTGTTAAAAATCAAAGAAATTATTGAAAGCAACTCATATTATAAAATCAGGAATTTACCCAGGAAGCTAGGAGCAGTAAACAAATTAGATAACACAATATCAAGAAGAGAGAATCAGTTTGAGAGTGGTGAAACACCAAAATACCCCAAAGACAAGAAGAAGGAAGAATAAAATTTGTGATCAGGAAGTAAACAATACCCTGAAACCTTTAGCGAAGAGCAAATTCAGTATCAGTAAATACATTCGATACTCCAAACTAAACATCAGTCGAGATAACACGAAGTACCTTGGTTTACCCAAGAGTGAAGAATGAAGACAAGAAGACAAGAAGAAGGAAGACCAGAAGAAAGACAAGAGTGAAGAATGAAGACAAGAAGATAAGAAGAAAGACAAGAAAGAAAACAAGAAGTGAGGAAGAAATAGTATGAAAGAAACACCGTTATAAAACCTATTATTAAATACCATCAACCCCAAACCCATAGAGACAATTAAAAAGAAAGTATAACATCCCAAAATCCTATAAAAATTGTAATTATTAAGAAATCAAAAGTGTTGTCTAGTATAATAAGAAGTGGACCAACTAAAGCTATTGTGTGATAAAGGAAATAAACAAGTCTTAACAGTCCATGATTACTAAAGGTCTGGTCTGAGATAATAAGACTCAAAATATCAGAACCACCAGTGAAAGTGAACTTGTGCAAGTGTTTTTGGAAATACAATAAACTTAAAGTTAGTGATACTATGACTTATCAATATGCTATATAACAACTTTTATATTCAATAATACACATCATCATAAAATAATAAAATGGAAGATTTCCAACATTTTATTATTTTAATGTAACTCTGTTATTACAAGACATTTGTAAAAATGATAATAACTAGAGTATGGGTGGACATATTTACTGATGAAGGGGATAATAGATAATAATGGTTTAGACCAGAAAGGACTGGCATTAATTTATATTCATCGGTTTAAATTGTTTAAAATGGCTATTTGTTCACAGCCGTGAACTCAATAGGTTTATAAGAATTTTTAGTAAATAAGATTTATATGTGTTTAAAATGAATTATGTTTGCCAAATAACAGCATGCATACCATTAATAATGTTTCAGTAGGTATGCTGTATTAATTCAAAAAGGAATTAAATGTATGTTTTCAAACCATGTCAGCAATATGTTCAATCTTAGAATGCTGAATGATGTTCATTATTATTTTTTATATAACAGTAGTATTAATCAAATACTACACCTCACAATGGGTTTGTAAAACGTTTTATTTTCATGTAATAATAACTATGTAAAGTCAGAAGAAGAGTAGGATTAAATTTATTTGAGAAAGACAGAAATGTAAAATTCTAAACTCTAGGCCATGTGGTGAATCACAGAAGCCATATAAACCAGTTAATTCACTTATAATTCCTGTAAACTAGCAAGATTTAGGTAAGGTAAATCAGTTAACCACTACTGTGAATGATCCTATGAGTTAAAGTGATAATAAGGAAATATACCTTAAAAAATTGTAAATTTTCAAAATATATAAATTAATTAATTTTAAAGAGCAATGTCAAATTCAGAGATTAACACAAAAAACCAGTTCAAAGGTTCAATTATATGTATTTAAGGAAAGGAAGAGAAATATGACTAATTAAAATTTATTATAATAGTATTAATAACAATTAAAATGGCAGAAAAATTATATGAAGGCGGAAATCAATTTTTGAGCCTAGATTTACAAAAAGAGAGAAATTTGGTAATTTCCACAAAATGTCAACAGATATGGACTATAATGTATCAATTTAAAAGGAATGAGATGATTAAACCAATGATAAGGTTCATAATTCATGAAGGTGATGAATAAAATAAATAAATTCCATATATAATGTAATTTTGTATCATGTGTATGGGAAATCAAAATATTTTAACAATACTTTTTCAAAGATTAACTGGGCCAGATTTTGACTAACATGAAGGAAGTTAGTTTAGTCTTTTGTTGAATATCAAGCTGAATAGTTGTGTAATATAACGTTCCTTAAAACCGTGTAGAAAATGGTACTACGGTTACCTACTAATATCAGTGAAGCGAGAGTTAAATAAATTAAACACTTTTCTAACTAAACCTACAGAAACTTTAGCGACAATAGTGAAAACTAACACCAAACTTCATTATACTAGTGATTTAAAACAGTAAAACAATATATTTGTGATAATTAACGCTACAAATCATAACCACTTTTTGAGCAGTTAACCCACAGAAGTGAACACATATCAAATAACATAATTAACACAAGTGTACACGGAACACTTCTTCAGAACACACCAAACAACCTATTAGACAGATTACACCAGTGCGGGGACATTTCAAACATTTATGAAGGTAATTTTACTGTGAGATTTTAACACGACGACATTTCCAATAACCTCGCCATACCTAGGAGCGGCCATCTTTGAAAAATACGATTCTGTGCCTTCCTCATCGAGTGACGTCAGAAGCTGAATATGGTTTGACGATTCAACTTTTTTAAACATTATATCATGATTATTTAAATATTGTTAAATAATAATTTTTGAAATTACTTTAATTGTTAATGTTATACTTTCTCGTTACCCTTCTCTGACTATTAATATAATCGCTCCAAGAACCTTTTTTATATAATACTTGTAATAATTTTTTCCACTGTATGAACGAATCGATTATTCCCTGAGACGGAGTCGATAATTGCTCCCAATCGATTAAAAATCGATTATTTATTAAATCTGTTAATAAATCCATTTATTTCAATTGTTTGTATCTATTATTATTTCACATGCTAATTTAAGGTTTATTTATTAATGCAACGAGACTTCAAGAAGAAGAAAACATTAATTAACAGTGAGATATTGGACCAGCACTAAACATCATAAATCGATTGCTGACCGGAGTTAATCTGATTAACTCCAGACTTGGTTCAGATCTTCCAGAAGTGCTCAATAATTAATAAATACCTTCTTAATTACTAAAATTTTTAACCGAACATTAAAACAGGATTATTTCACAATTACAGACATTAAATAAAACATAAACAAAATTTTTTTTATTATTGAAAATTTTTTTTTGAAATAAAATTTTTCCTCTTTATTATTTTTTTTTTGTAAGGACCGCATACAGGGTTTAGTTACAACATGTTAACCAATCAGTTTCCATAAGCCCATATTAATTCATCCCCTATATGCATATATCAATTTGGTTCCTTAAATTGTATAAATAGACAACATATATCGGGGCAACATCCCATAAATTATATAAATTCCCCCCCTAAATAACACTTAACATTAACATCACATATTGAAACATAGAGACACATATACCCATAATAGCATCACAATAAACTCATGTTCGACCTGGCAGACAGGCAGTATTTCTATAAAGCCCCAAAAACAGCAATCATAAATATTAAACTTCCAGCCAGAGTTGGAATTAATCCTTTAAGACCACAACCCATTTACTCCATTAAAAGGAAACCCAAAAAATTTTAAAAACCGGAAGGATGATAATGACTAATAACTGCAAGATGATAGTGGCCGGGCAGCCCATATGAATTGATAACATCTAACAAATTGCGCATTATAAGTATATGAAAATCTTTAAGTTTCTTGAACTGTATACAAGTGGTAAAGACCCTTATCACCTAAGTTTAAACATTCGGCATAATTTTCCAAAATGTTACTTCTTGTGTTACAATAATCAGTAGCATCAGTATGCTTTTACAATCTCAAAATTATTAGTATATGCCCACAAAAAAATAAAATTTTTTTTTCTTAAGGTCAGACATCTGTGTATAAATAATTTTTACAATAACAGCATGTTGTATTCTAGCAGCTGTGGAAGTGTGCCAGCATGTGCCAGACCATATGAGACAGGTATCAGACCTGCATAAAACTGTATCAACGTGTGCCTAACTTGAGTAAAAAAAACTATGTAAAATGTTACACCCGAAAACAGCCTGAAAAACGAACCCCCCCCCCCAGCCCTTAAATGTTAAACCAAAATAAGAATAATATATGAACCGCGTTCTGAACCAGCCGGAACAGAACCAATAAACACCTGACTTAAATTTGGATTGAAAGTATAACGCCTCTAAGGCCTTTGTATACAAAAAAAATATATAAAGGAGTAAAAAAAAACTCTGGCACGCTCCCCCAGTGCAGCACACAATTACAATCATAGTACGTTAGAGTTATGGAGTAATTTCATAATAGTTCGAATAATGTTCATACTGAATGTCCTGTTGACACACCCCTGATCGGACTGTCTAGCAGCGTAAGCACATAGTTTAAAAAGGAAAACGATTTGTAACACGGATGAGCTGCGGGCCAGGCCAACGAAAAATAATAAAAGTTTATATCACCTTAACAGCATGAGTAGTATGCATCTTACAGCTGGTCAGCAAGCTCCCTCCTCAGAACAGGTAAGTGTTGGATGGTTCATAACTGGTGAAGGTGTCAGTACACCAGCCGAGACCAAATCTCCGTCTGGGAGCGAGAACCCTGAGAATTCACAAAGGATTAGAAATCTGTTCACTAAAATATGCACCCTAGTTCAAGGTAATAACCTCAGAACGGGCCTCCCGACCAACACAAGATAAATGCATAAAGTTTCGGTTTTTGTTTTTCTTCTTGAAAATTCCCTGAGGAGTAGTTAAGTCTACAAGGTGATAATGAACTCACTAAATAAAAAAATAATATTAAAAGGTGTATAGTAAAGAGTCACTCGCACTAGATCTAACAAGTGCCGACATAATCAAACAGGTTGGCCTCACCACGTGGCAACACAATTATCGTAATGACCACAATGAAAATGACCACACTAAAAGCACTTACAGTTACACACAATTAAAAGATTTATAGTGTTTCATCTAAGGGTGGTCTCACAATTTATTTTCAACTGCCATAATTAATTAAAAAAGAACACTCTTCCAGTCCAGTGCGTGTACATACATAACCCACACGATTCAACTCTGTCTATACGTACTGGCTTTAGTTATAATTTTATACAGCAATTTAACAAATGATTACAGTGACTATTGTACAATAATTAAAGAAATACTGGCTGTATATACTGAACATCAAATAAGTTTATTACAACACACACACTCGTCCGATCGCATCACGTACGTTCGACTCTCGCATTCGGCTGAATATATTTAAGTTTAATTATTTGCTTATTACTCAATCATTTTCTAGTATACTATAATCACTCACCGGAAAGTCTCGAAAATTTAGCTTGCCATCAGGTTGCGAAGAAAATTACTTAATTATTGTCTGTCCAAGGTCGGGAGCTTGTGATTCCTTCAAGGTCTGCGTCGGACTGCCGATTACATCAGCAACTCGACAAACAGCAAAACTTCAACGCGAGATGGCGCGCGCTGTCTCACAGGGCCATCTCAATATCGCTGCTCACCGACGTTAATATTCGAGTTTAGAAAAATTTTTATACCTTCAATTGCCGGGTTATGCAAACACCGGCACACCCCCACCCCAAAAGGGCAACCTGGTTGCCCCACACTTGAACTCGGGAGGGTACCCTACAGTGTACCCCCTTCCAAGGTGAACCTAGTGGACTTGGTGATCATGGCGGCCCAGCAGTCCTTGCTCTCAGGAGAGAGGAACCTCACAACTGCGGCCATCCCCATGCGACCCTCTCCGCCATGCCAACCCCACGGGACCGCCCCAACACGTCACCCTCTCCGGTGACCGTCACCTACTTCCACCGGTCCCACTCACATACCCGTCCGAAGACCAAACAAGGTATCACCCACCATGGTATGTGAGTGACCGTACTACCTCTCGTCCATCTCTTGGACCGATCAGCCACATGCACCAACAAGGCATCTCCATCCTTGCCATATGGCTGGCCTACATCCCTACACAAGGGCGGACGGCCCCGTTTAGCCAGACAGAGAGGACCGCATCAAGGGCACGCGAACATCCATCCCAACTTTTACTTAACCTTCTGGTCACACACCATGACTAGCAAGGGGGTTTTACTTCTCTGCCGACGTCGATACACAATATATACAACCCTCTCTCTCAACAAAAACACCCGGGAAACAACCGGAGAATGCGGCATGGCTCGACCTCTACACTAACCCACAATCAAGATTTACAACCATTAATCAGAAACAACAGCACGCTATCACTCTCCATCTTACTTTTAAAACAGGGGAAACTGACAATCTCCAGGACCACAATCTAATCACTTCCGGCAAGTCTCTCAACTCCTTATCGATAGGTTTTTTTTACTAAGGGGAGGGGTAGGAAAATCGGAAAGATGAAACGGGGCAAGGATCATTAAAAGGTCAATAGCTAGGACTAAGGGTAAGGACATGGTCCCCTCCGAAAAGGAGAATGACTGGAGAAAACCAAGGTTCGCGTGGGCAGGGGCGCAACCCTGAAGTAGACGAACATCACTGGGACTGTGGGGAACATCTACCCGCTACCCGTTAACCGCTTCTTCTTACCTTTCTATGACGGACTTTGGGTACTCTTTCCTTTCGGACACCACTCTCGGAGAAATTATCTCGCGTTGAGCTGTACTGGCTGGTTTCCTCTGAATCAGAATCAAAGCAACTTACCTCACTACCTTGACTCCGCCTTGGATTATGCTCATCATCTAACTCCTCTACTTGTCTTTCTTCCAATCCTTCCTTCTCTTCTACAATTTCCCCTTTTTCATCCCCATAATCCAAATCAACCTCCTGACACTGCACCTCCTCAGCATCTTCCAGTTGCTCCTCTGATCCATCTTCAACCGCATCTTCCCTCAGCTCCTCACCAATTTCTTCATCACATTGGTCACCAGCCGCTTCACAAGCTTCTTCACCAACTTCTTCTCCAATCTCATTAACATCCTCCTTTTCATCAACACGTTCATCATCAACAACATCGCCATCACGTCCATTAACACCATCAGAACACTGCACATCCTCGTCCTCCTCTAGTTGCTCACCTGGTCCACCTGAAACTTCTTTCCGTTCCTCAGAATCCTCAGCACTACTTACAGAAGGCGTCTGCACATCTTCACACACTACATCATTCTCACTCACACACTACGCGACGCTGCCACTAAATTTCTCCTCAACTTCTACCACACTTGCCGCATGGACATCCCCTTGTCCACCCGCAACCTCAGAAACACTTGCAGCCTGGACATCCCTGTGTCCATCCGCAAACTCAGACTCTCCAGTCTCCCTAACACCTATAACTATACTTCCCTGTGCAGCATCCGCAGACCGCTCTTCTGCCTCTTTTGTCGATTCCACTCCTTGACCACTTTCAGCAACTACAACGTCCTCAACATTTTCCACCCTGGAATCCACCTGTCCAGGTTCATGTGCAATAACTAAATTAATTTCTACTGGCGATGGTAAAGCTACACCATCAAGTGACTTCTCATATCCCTGCGTAGGCGATGACGATATTACCGGATCTGGATCCGTCACGAACCGAGATGGAGATACCGGAACAAATTCTGCGGCATCCGGATTCAACCACGACGTCCTCTCTGAGTCCTGCAATTCAGTGTTAACAGACGTTTTCTTGTCCTCTTGTATTGATCAACAGAAGTTATTCCGCTTTTCTTCTTCTGCTTCACCTTCTTCATCCACTACTCTCTTAGGCACTTGTACTTCCTCTGGAACCTTTAAAGTGTCCTTTTTCTCCGAATAGGAATAACGCCTTGCTACCGGCTCCCTACTTGCCGATGTTGGTCTACTAATATACTTTCTTCTTCCCCTGTTAATTTCACCCTTATTTGTTTTCTGTGCTGTAGCTGTTGTTACCGTCTTCTCACTTGCCACCCCCTTGTAGCCTCCATTACTTCCGGAATATTCAGGCCTTCTAAACGTCTCTTGTGTTCTCCTCCAACCACCATGTTTGTCCTTTTTAGATCTTCCTAAAAAACCACTGGAGCATTGGACATCTGCAGCAGCCCCTCCCCGGGACTCGTCCACCTCCTGGACCGTTCTTGAAACCACACACAGCCGTTCAAGGTCCGCAAAACAACGTGGACGGTCCGCGAATATCAAACGAGATCTCTCTTGGGGATTCAGTCCTTCCAGAATTGCTTGTATAACTTCTGTCTAGGGCAACCCCAACCTTAACACCCGGACAGCTTTCCGTATATCGCGCACGAAGTCCCCTAACGCCTCTCCGTTGGCCTGTAGGCGATAGAATAACTCAAACTTAAGCTGGGCACGTCGTCGAATGGGTAGGAAGAAGTTCAACACCTCCCCATGGAAAGCATCAACACTGTCACCCCGACGCAGAGTGTTGGTGACCAGCTCAGCCAACGGACCCCGGCAATACGGGTATATAAGAGACAAGTCCTCCCCATCGGACACCCCCGGGAAATCTGCCAACTGCAGCACCAGGTCCAAGAAGACCAGCAGCTGGTCCTCATCAAATCCATTCACCACCGGAAATTTCTGGAGAACGCCTGAAATGGGATGGGGCAACTTCTGATAGCATACCGCCGCCAGAATTGCACAATTCACAATACACAACAACAAAACATAAATTCCCACGAAACACCTCACATAAACATGACTGGCAAAACATAGTCACAAAAAAAGAAAAAACTCAAGTACTATCCTTCCTTTGAGCGACCCCCGGGTTCTCTAGCGCTGCGGAGACCTGGCCTACTTCTGAACCACCTACTAACACCACAGAAGGAAACAAACAACAACCAACAAATACCTAACATACATAACACCAAACATCAACCCGACACACACGTCTCACCAACACATAACTAACAGACACAAACTAGTAATCAGAATTCCTAAACTTCGCAACACAGGAATTTAGTCGGTGACGGTACCGACTTCCGATCGGGCCATACCGCATCCCGCTAATGCCACACGCTATACTCCGACCTTGAATCACCAACATTCTATCACCCAGGCAACGTTTGAGACCCCCCGGCAGTTCAACATCTCAAACTTTCCGAGCACAAATACCCGCCCCGTGGTGCGATCAGACTAACAAGTTAAGCAACCTAACATAGCCTACATGGGCATACACCTAAAGAACCATAGCATGACAATAGTATAGTATTTCCGAGTTTGCAAGCCCCGTCACACCCAAGGACCCAAGGGTTCAACCCCAGAATCAACCGCGCTCTGCTACCATTTGCCATTTGTAACCCCACTTTTTTATGCTTTATAAAAAAAATCTTTTTTTTTTTTTTTTTTTTTTTTTTTTTTTTTTTTTTTTTTTTTTTTTTTTTGAAAGAGAGGCCACTAGTTATTTAAGACTAGGCAAGAGCCTAGAGAAGCCCAAAATGCGCTGGGTCCAGTATGACGGGACTTGCAATTAAACTCGGTTGTTAATCAACAATAACAATTTTTATTGTTGCCCCATAATTCATTACATGCACAAGTATAACAATCAGCAATAAATAACAATATAAATGATAAATAAGTAGTGTCAACATGTTAACCAATCAGTTTCCATAAGCCCATATTAATTCATCCCCTATATGCATATATCAATTTGGTTCCTTAAATTGTATAAATAGACAACATATATCGGGCAACATCCCATAAATTATATAAATTCCCCCCCCAAATAACACTTAACATTAACATCACATATTGAAACATAGAGACACATATACCCATAATAGCATCACAATAAACTCATGTTCGACCTGGCAGACAGGCAGTATTTCTATAAAGCCCCAAAAACAGCAATCATAAATATTAAACTTCCAGCCACAGTTGGAATTAATCCTTTAAGACCACAACCCATTTACTCCATTAAAAGGAAACCCAAAAAATTTTAAAAACCGGAAGGATGATAATGACTAATAACTGCAAGATGATAGTGGCCGGGCAGCCAGATTTCAGGGTCCGTCAACGCTAAGGCTCGGACGTAGACGCAAGTCCCACTCGTCGCGTGAGTCAGTGTGGAATGAGACGTTGTGTCGTGTAGTGCAAAATACAGTCCACTTCCATTTTTAACACTTTTGCCCGAAAAACTTCTCTTTCAATTTATTGCTTCTTCTGCGTTTATATTCTTTTTTTCTAAATCCTTTTGGGCTTCTTTCATCCAACTTGATGTTGACTTCTTCCCCCACAGATATTTGAAGATTTGCTTTGTCAACCTATTGTCGTCCATTCTATATAAATGTCCAAAAAATAATACTCTTCTTTTTCTCATTGTTTCTGTTATATTTTCTATACTTTGATATATTTCATCACTACTTCCTAATTTCCAACCTTCTGAAGTTTTTCGTGGGCCTAATATTTTCCTAATAATTCGTCTTTCCAATATTTCTAGTTTGTCTAAATTATAATTCAATCCTAGACATTCACTTGCGTATAGGCATTCTGGCTTCACTACTGTACTGTAATGCCTCATTTTCGCATTTTTAGATAGCCTATGCAAACTCTGGGTTTTATTGTTACAAGAAAATGTTTTATCATTTCTTTAAACGCTCTTCACTGCTCTTTTTCAACTACCTCCATTTTGTCAAATACGTCATCTTCATGAAGTTTTTGAATCTCTGGACTGACAGAAACGTCTTTTTTAAGTTTTACTTCTGACAGCCCTGAAAACGTGTTGCAGATATGTTAGAAGCATTCTCTTTCCTTTGAGAGAGCCTTTTCTAATTGTTTCTAATTTTACTCTAAGAAGCGATTTCTTAAAGCAGCATTCGTTTTTATCCTGGTTGTCCCTTTAACACAAGAAGGAGGGATGTTTGGTGTATCCTTCCTCTTGACCAAGAAGCATGGGTAGTACTTTTTAAGTCGCCACATACTGTCCAATCGTAATCACAATTGAAGTATGCAAAAAAACAATTTTTTTCATTGCATACTTGTACTATGAATTTCGCTAATACTAATTAACCTACTACCAAATTCCCCTAAGGAATGTAATACAGTTAGAAAATGTATTATTCTGGTTGAAAATACTGATAGCATCTTCTGAATGTTTTGTTTGTAAGTTTATTTCATAGTGTAATTTTTTCTATTTATAATTTTTAATAAGTTTTGAATACACTAAATATAGGATAGCACAAGCAAAATTTCAATTTCATGAAATTGAAAAGACGGTTGACCTTAAGACACTTTGTACTCAGAGTATAGAAAATTACATACTGTGTTTATATGGAGAATGGCTCAATATTTTGTAATGCGAATTTATGCATTATATTTAATTGATAGGATAATTAATATATTTAATTAATTAATTGACAAATTTATTAATTACAGACTGTGTAAAAATGAAAATTTGTTATGCTGTTATATGCATATTCTTTTGATTAAAAGTGAGCAATTAAGTGGCTGTTTATTAATTATCAAAAGGTGTATCAAATAATACAAAGTTATGTGGATCTGGGTTCTCAAAACATGTTTATTATATTCATGCTCTTATCATCTAACATTACACACACGAAATACATATATTCCTGCAAATGGCACATTAAGTAAACAATTCCTCCTTAATTGGGATATATCCTGAAATAAAACACATACATAAAATACACATCATAAAATTCAC
The DNA here is from genome assembly GCA_034769895.1 of Magicicada septendecula. Classification (NCBI taxonomy): domain Eukaryota; kingdom Metazoa; phylum Arthropoda; class Insecta; order Hemiptera; family Cicadidae; genus Magicicada; species Magicicada septendecula. The sequence continues at coordinate 203,214,730 of CM068375.1, read as the reverse complement.
ATCATTACTACTTCTAATTATACACATTTATTGTTACTTTTAATGTATTCATACCCCAGATTTATGGTCCGCTTTAATTAATATGTTTATTAGGTTGAATTTTGTTTATTTAAGATTATGTTTTTCTCAAGTAGGGATTCTTTTTAAGTTACAGTTACTCAAGCGGGATTCTTTTTAAGTTACAGTTACTCAAGCGCGATTCTTTTTAAGTTACAGGTCAATGGTTTTTCTACGTTAACATAATATATAAAATTTTACTTGGTATAGAGTATCCATAGTGCGTTGACTAAACTCTGAATTTCCCATCCTCGTTCCTGCGCTGCCGTTGTCACTTGGTGTTTGAAATGATGTTGATCCGAACACGTCGTTCCCACTCTCCACGTCTGTCCCGCACTCCTATGTCATTACATCGCCAAATTCTCGCGTAAAGATCAGATTTACATACTACGAGTCGTTTGTAATTTCACTTATTCATTCACAGTTCCACATTTAAGATAATTATATAGATTAACCTTATACACTTTGTATATAGTTCATACAAGTTTCGCGTACATTGTCCTTGATTATATACACCTATCACTTTGAATTCGTTTACAAATCGTTTATGTCACTACACTTCATCGGTTAATATTGTACCGAACGATACACTTGTAGATTGTTTATGTTTAAAACAAAACGTCCGTATAATACATTGTTAGTTAATGTTCTAAGTCTGTTTGTGTTCGTAACACTGAATTACAACTTTTAGTAGATTCTTATTTAAGAATAGTCTATTTAAACGACTGTCACAATAAGAAAATGATTTTACGACTCTCTTAATAAGACTTCACGCCTTTACGAAAATAAGAAAGAACTCCATTAATAGAATTCTGTTAAGACGACTTCATGTCTCTACGAAAAATAAAATAGAACTCTGTTGATAAGACTTTACATCTTTACGAAAAATAAAATAGAACTCTGTTGATAAGACTTTACATCTTTACGAAAAATAAAATAGAACTCCTCTCCTCTTGGCGAACACTATCTTTTATAATCTTCGTTCCCACCAAGCTACTTCATATTTTTATGTCCAACCCCTCTAGTTGTGTCTTATTGGCTTTTGGTTCTAAGTTCCAGCTAATTCTTCTCCCAACATCTCGAATTCCGGATAAAACTCCACCCAACGTCTTGAGTCGTTTCCACCATCTTCAGATGATTCGTTCTCTGATTTCATCACCATGGAGATGTAGTCTAGATGTCCAACCCTTGTCAATCCTCGGCTTCCTATTGGTCGTCACTAGTTCACGTAGTCATCCCCAAACTCTGGTTAAACTCTCCTCCTACTCGATTCCATGAAAAAGCAATATTCTCGCCTGTCGATCAATTCTTGCAGTAGACTTTTCTGTCCGAGCAATAATTTTCTCTCCTGACACTTCTCTACTTCCAGCATGTCGAATCGTGGTATTGTACCCGTGTCTCCTCGCTACACCTTTTCTGTTATACATGCTTTTATTTCTTTTCAAGAGTTACTTGGATTCCAGCTGTGTGTGACCTCGTTATTTCTTTGTTTCGTCTTCTTCTGAATTGCTTCATCCCTAGAGTTCTCGTCTACCCTTTTAAGCAGTGTCGTCGTATCGTCAACAATACTATCGACTATGTACAAAGTATTTCTAAGTAAACTCTGTGCTGGTCAATTCGTTACGCGTCCGTTCGAAACAAAGTAACACGTTTCACCCAATTCGCTACGGCTATACTTATTGTTCCTGTAAAGCAAGGCGTATATCAGTTGTCTGTCAACCCATTTCTTTGAACGACTGTTGCTGCTAGCGTACACACTCATCAATGCTGTGACAGCCAACACCTGCCCCTGTGTGTTCACAACAATCACAATTTTTTCAAAAAAAATCTAGTGTTACAATTTGTAGTTAAAAACATGGGGAAAGAAGGAGAAATACCGACAGTAAAACTTCACTGAACATGAAAGAGCGTGACTTAAGAAGTAGAACAGGTGATATGCAGAATATGAGAGGAGGCGCCTAGTATTGAAAGAAAAGAAACAACGAGCAGCGAAGACAGGTGTAGTTGCAAAGAGAGCTATGGAAACGGAGACAAGCTAGAGGAATGAGAAAAGAGATATGGAAAGGGAATATAGGTGTTTAAATTACAGTAATGACAATAATTACGATTACAACGTATAATTAGCAGTGACAACACAATCAAAGGTACGGGGCGCGCGAGTCTACGCGACTCTGTAATTTCGTAGCGTAGGCCTAATGTGATTTGATTACACTGTAGTACAGAAGGTATTGTGTTCTGCAAACTGCGGAATTCGTGACGGCCGACATTTAGGGGCTACAGCCAGCGGTCACGCGAACCCAGACAACACAAGTTTCAGTCAATCGTGTTACGGCTCATTTTCTTATTAATATAAACGCTGTTTTCCACGCATCCTTGGTTTTTATCGGTTCCGAGCGCCGAAAGGTTGAATCTTTCAATTAAATTTAATTTTGTCGATGGGAAAAAATCGGCGGCGCAACTGCCTGTTTACCCAATGTGTGTGTGTGTGTGTGTGTGTGTGTGTGTGTGTGTGTGTGTGTGTGTGTGTGTGTGTGTGTGTGTGTGTGTGTGTGTGTGTGTGTGTGTGTGTGTGTGTGTGTGTGTGTGTGTGTGTGTGTGTGTGTGTGTGTGTGTGTGTGTGTGTGTGTGTGTGTGTGTGTGTGTGTGTGTGTGTGTGTGTGTGTGTGTGTGTGTGTGTGTGTGTGTGTGTGTGTGTGTGTGTGTGTGTGTGTGTGTGTGTGTGTGTGTGTACTATCTGTGTCTATGTAAATTGTTTTCTTGTAAATCAAGTGTCGATATTTTCTTCTTTTACCAGGAATCGAATACGCCAATTCTGATTAATTCTTAATTGACACATCGTTAACATCTAGCTATATTTTGTTTATATATTCATCCTTTAGTTATATACAGAAACCATTGTAGTCGATTAATCATGAGTCATTTAACTAAACGACAAAATCGGGTACATTTTTCGTAAGGCAGAAAATTTCAGACAGGTGAAAAAACAAGGAAATAACGAATTCCAGAAACCACATGAAATGTGACCACAGAAAAACATGCAAAGTGGTTTAAACTATTTCTTGAAGTTTGAAAGAGTTTTAGTCCTAGTGCTGTCCGCTAAAGTGGATACATAATTTCCATTATACTGCTCCCTTCTGTAAGTCTGTGTTGGATTTGATAGCAAAATACTAGAAGATGGCCTAATACGAACCTCGCCATTACGTTACATGAAACGTTTTACACATCGGCATTAAACTTAAGACGCAAACATCTGTAACCGTTTTATTATGGACAGATTAAATTCCATTTTTCTATATAATCATCATCATCATCCTCAAGGTTTAAACCAAGAATGGTTTGTTCCGGTCTCAAATAGGCAAATTACAGCTGGTCACTCGAACGCTTCCACGGACGTCCCACACCTCTCCGTCCCCTCGGCTTATAATTCCATAGTTGTTTGGGGATGCGGCAGTCATCCATTCGGCAAAGATGTTCCCACCAATTCAGCGATCCTGTCGAGTATACTCATAATATTCAGTTCCTGTCGTATATCTGTGTTTCTTCTGTGATCATGGAGAGTATACCCTGCCACGTGCCTGAGAAATCTCATTTCAGCCGCTTGGATGCGACTGGCCTGCCCTTTCGTTAAAGTTCAATTCTCATACCCATAAAGAAGTGTGGGAAGAGCCATCACCTTGTAGAATTTTAGGCGTGGTTCTTTACTTGCTGACTTAAGGATTCGTCTGATGGTCCCGCACATAAGGTTGAACTTATGCAACTTATGCACCACGTCATTGCTTGCATTATAAGACACACTGTAGCCCAGGTATTCAAAACTGCTAACTTGTTCCAGGACAGTACCATCTAAAACAATTTTTGCCCGTACGGGATCAGTTCCACAAAAAGCCATCACCTTGGTTTTAATTGTGGATATCTGCAAATCCAGAGTCTTTGCAGATTCCATTTAACAAATGTATAAAATCTATACCCATCTGCAATCTGTTTTCAGAGTCCGACAGAATAGCCTGATCGTCCGCAAACAACAAAGTGTCAATTGTAAAGTGACCAATCATAAAATGGTCTGGAAGACACATATACCAGTTATTTTTCTATATCTATGCAAATTGTAGTACACTAGAAAATAATCTTTGATTTTATTTCTCCACTACCTTTGTCAGTAATTTGTCACCGATTATTTCTTTTGTCTGCCGCAGTTTTTCAGAAGATTTTGTCATTATCATCATCTCCTTTCTATTCAATAAATTAGAGACCCGATGCGACTGAAGTATCGTCAGCTCGTCACATTAATCTGGGACCATCTCAAATTGATTGTGCTCGAATTAACCGATTTTGGAACAAACAGGACGCAGTAAGCAGAGTGAAGTTTTCCTTATATACAGATATCGCCTCGTCACTAACGTGAGTCGGGAAGACATACTAGACTTATTCAATAGACACTTCGACTGTCTTGATCTAACCCGTGACGCCTGCAAGCGAATAGCTGACACATGCCAGTACAGACCACTTTCGCACCCAACCACGGATAAAACCAATTTGAATTTGAATTGGTTTTATTGAGTTGAATAGAATTAAAAAACAAATTAAATTCAAGTTCAAATGTCTACAATCCATCACAGCTATCTTTTAAAGAACATAAAACCTATACTGTCTGTTACATAGCAGTACAGCAGCGAGTTGAGCGAGTAGTTGAAAGTGCATTTGTGACTGAATTATAGAACATGATGACTCATAAAATACAATGAAATACGTAATGATCTGCAAATAGCATATGGCAGTGAATTGTCTCAAAATGAGTTGGAAATCGAGCGAATTCTTGTGGTGCCGAGATTCTTCCATTCATCTTATCATTCTCCCATTGTGACCTTGACTTCGACGTATATACAAATTAAGATGATGATGTGCATAGTCAGCATGATGTTTTCTAGTATTATCTTTAGCGTTAAAAATAGTGCGAAGTGGTAACAAGCGTTTATTCTTTTTAACTGCGATTTAGTAAACCTGGTGACGTACCATTGTTGTTATCTATTGTGAATAGAGAACAAAAGATAATGCATTTGCACAGAACGCTTGCTGCACGAATTTTTGAGTAGGTACTTTATACAGAATGGTGCCAAACTTTAGGAAGTGATTCTGCTCAATAAACTGAAGGAAAAATGTCCCATAAACGTATGCCGGAAAATGCTTCGTTTACCGTCTGCTTGTCTGTGTGTGTTTTTTTAAATAATTAATAACTGCTGAACGGAATGAGGCGTGGAAGTGAACTTTGGTATACACAGTACGTGTACTTTTCCTTATAAATTCAAAATAAACCATAAGGCTACCTTGAAAATGTTTACAAAGTGTCGGCTGATTGAATACGTTTATTCTAAATTTTACAAAAATCGGTACTCATAACAAAACAATTCATTATTACACAAAAAATTAATTTTTTAATTCTTAATACAACTGCACCTTGTTCAAGGAATTCAGTTAGAAAATTATAGCTATTACATTCCTTTCTTTAAAAAACATTTAGTCTGTTCGTCATTATTCGAAAGTTTGACCGTATAGCGCAGAACATTTTCGAATAGCTGAAGAATATAACGAATATTCTCATCCAGCTTTCTGGTTCAGACATGTATAATAGAGATAATAAGTTAGAATCAAAACTGCATACATATCGAGCAGTCTGTGACGGCATTAGAAATAAGATACAGAAAAACAAAATAAAATTTGATAAAATAATGGCAGCTTCAGTACTGCTTTGTGCAGTGAGAACTTAGTAGCGTTGAGTACTGCTATAGCCAGCTGCAACGATTAAGAATTCAGATCAGTGAAGTAAGATTTTTAAGCTGTACAAAAGGTGGTAAATAAGAATGCCAAAGCGACGAGTTCGGAGAGACTTGTGAGTGTAATACCAATGACAGACCAGAACAAAATAAACTTGAGCAGAATCAGCATACAGAGAAAACAAGTTTGATAAAAATTATAAATCGAAGGGAAAGAGAGGTGCAGGCAGACCAAGAAAGCGATGGCACTATTAAAGGGACGGAACAGACAAATTGTCCTTACCTATGTAACAGAGAAGGAAGATAGAAAGAAAAAGAAAGTGAAGAAATTTCCTAAACAAATTTGGGACTAATCGAGACAAATCTGGTGCGTCACTGTTGACCTTGACTGAGCTGTTACCTAAAAAGCAGATTAGCAACAACACATCTGGCAAATGGACAGGCAATTAGTTCCAAGCAAAATTAAGCGTTTATAACTGCGATTTACGCGTAGTAAAAGCTTAATAATTAAACAAATTTGTATTGTTCAATGCAAATGATAACAGAGAACTGGTTCTGGAAAGTGAGGGATTTTTTAAAGTGTGATTCGTAAAAGTGAAACGTAAGCTCAAAAGTGAAAACGCTTTCAATACGCTTGTTAAACTTACATTGGCATCGTTCTTATATTTGATGGTTCAATATAAATTTTATAAAAAGTAACCCACAAGCAAATCAACGTCATACAATATATTTTCTGTCTGTCAAAATATATTTTAGTGAGCAAATATGAAAGTAATATTTACTAAGAGACACGACTATCTCAATGTGACTGATGTGAACAAATGTATTTTATATACATTGTTCGTATTATTTCGTACCGTTATTTGATTACATTCAGCAATACCTTAAATTGCCGAACCAACGATGTCAAAAAATTGTAATGTGAAAAAGTCACGCAACGGGTGAGGGACTACACACAAAAAATCAATCGTGATACAAATCGCTTTCTTAATCATAGTAATGACGACCATTTTTTTTTAAAGCCTTAAGCGTAGACTCGGTAAGCAACAATTAAGAAACACACCCTTGCAGCTGCGAAGATAAGTTCTGAAATTAATAGGCAGTAAAATAACTAGTAACACGGGCCATTTTAAAAGTGTTCAGACAGGTGTGTCTAGAGAAAATGTATTTTTTTTCTCTCATTTACATAGAAAATTTGTATTACTTTACCTGTACTGACCTTTTTAGCAAAGCCGTGAGAGTCACAGTGACGACACTACTGTAAACACAAAACACTTTAAAACTTGTCGATATTAACACTTTGTTGCTCACCGTCATCATACATTATATTTTGTTTAATATAACTTTCGAATTGACAGTTCAAGTGGCAGAAAGATAGTGCTACATGATAGTGCATGTTGCACTGTACAACCACGTGGTCCACTCCACTGACAGCTTGCAGCAGTCTAATGTCTGATGACATTAAAATAAAAGTTTTAACAGTTTGACGGAGTTGAAATATTTGTTCCCTTTTAAAATAATTACTTCGTAGTTTGATTATTTCGTAATCTGACAGGCTAACTTACCAGTAAACTATAGTGAGCAATGGAACGTTTTAAGCGTTCCGTCTTATTTACCACAACTCACGTGATATAAACTGGTTTTAAATAAAAGACTGATAATTAAATAGTTTTTTTTAATAAATAACATTAAAATCAAATACATAAATTATTCTTCTTACGTTTCATTCAAGTTTAAGTTAGGTCACTGACTTTCCTGACGACCTACAGTACTTTCACTTTGCAATTTTGAAGAAAAAGGTACCACACCATATTGTCACTGTTACAATTCGCGATCGATCTCCTGAACTACAGCCTTCGGTGTCCGAAGACATTTTACACAAAAATAATGTAAAACAGTCTACACAAATTTTACTGAAATAATTTAAAATTTTAATTATTAGTGTAATAGCACGACAATTACAAATAATCACTTGTTTGTTATTAACAAATATAAAAAAAAACAAATTTATTAATAACACTGGACAACAGATTTAAACCGACTCTCTCTTCATTTGATAAAAATCAGCCGATTTTTATTAAGTTTGAGGTGCTGAATTGGAATCAGCAATCGGAATAGCATAATTTGGTTTCATTAGTATAAAGAAGATAATTGTTATTAAATTGCAATTACCACATTAAAATGACTTTTTTGGTCTTTCTTTTCGTAAACATCTCTGGAACGAAAAATATTCCGTTACTATGTTAAAAAAATATTCCTCAAGCACTGTGACGTTTCACTTCTCTGCGTACCCCTTTCCCATTATGACCCCTTGGTGAAATATTTCCCCGTGTTCTTCGCCAAAATTTTATGGGAATAAAGCCCAGACGTGAGAGAAGGAAATGCAATTTTAATGACACATTGCGATTCATTTTTTCGTAGACTTTATTTGGTGTGCTTACGTTTAGGACAGGTAAGAAAAACGTAGTTTTGCATCAGATGCGGATTTCTTCTGGGATGATTATGACTGCAAATGTTTCAAGTTCGTCGCATTCTCAATGAAGATAAATTCCTCACTGTGACTTTAAAGCTCGAAGACGAGAGTAAGTTGTGAAACCGAAAGAACCGAGTTCCTTGGAATTTTATCGCCCCCCCCCAAATTTGACCACTTTGGGCACCATTCCTTCCGTTTCTGTTTGGTCATGTGTTTGCAGAACGTGAACCCTGCACGAGTCACCGTGTAATCAGGATAGGCATGTGATGTTTACCTTCTAATTTGATTTGTGCTTGCAGGTCAATGTTGCGGAAACCTAGCCCTGAAAAGTAGCCCAACTAAGGAGCCCTAGAAATCGTTTGGCTCTTCATTAAGTGCTAAATGATTTCTTGACACCATCCTCTTGAGCAGGAATACTGGTTGGTACAGATTCCAGGCACTGGGCAAAGTCGACTGGTTTGTTTCCCGAAACTTCAATAAATTTTGTTAATGCCCTAACATTGTGAAGAAGATCAATGATATTGTGCATAAGATACAATGAGGTGACCAGCGGATAGCCTATCTACATGATCGTATATTGTAACGTGACGTTTCCTCAACATAAAGATTGTCATAAATATACTGAAGTACAAAACAATAAAAAAGTAATAAACCTGTGTTATATAATAGATGTATTAACAAGTAAACTTTAAGACCATTGTAAAGTAGAATAAGAAAAAACTGAAAGATCAAACATGTATAGATTGAACTAAATAACAACAATTCCAGTAGACTGCATAAGAAATAATGTACAAAATAGGTAAATATATATAATGCAGAGCCTAGCTGGATAACCAGTAACTGGAAACAGGGTAACATAACCTGAATAAAATGTAAGATAAAAAACTATCAAACTAGATTAAATAGTTAGATCTGAGTATGGCTGATAGGCACATAGGATATTCAGACAGATATTATTATGATATAAAATGGTAATAAAAGTTATTTTGGTATAAAAATGTAATAATATGTGGTAGGAAAGAAGTACTACTATTGAATGTTAAAAGAATACTAAAGATGTAAAGAAGAATGAGATGTAAATAATTTAGTAATAGAAAGTGTAACAGATAAACTGACTAGTAGATTATAAAAGAAGAAATAACTATTGTTTGTTATGGACAAGATAATAATTTAGTTAGTAAGAGATTAATGTTACACCAAACTTACAATTACTTGGTAGGTAAAAGGAGACCTATTTGTATATAAAAGTGTGCTAGACAATGGCATACATAATAATCGATAGTGTGTTTTATCAGATTAAGGTATAAGTAGACATAAATGTTAGTAATGTACAAGTAATAATGTAATTAACAAAATGTTAACTTGGGCAAAAAACCTACATCTACTGTAGAAGGTAGACAGAGACATTACAATGTATAAATGTAATATTAGCTCATGATATGTCCAGTAATAGATCATATAGTTTGTCATGAATCAGGAATAAATGTTAACTTGTATTAGAATTAAGCAATTTCACTGTAAGAAACAAATAATAGTCCAATGTACCCAAGACTATTAGGCCCAAGACATAGGCTGCTATGTTTTTATAAAAGTTAAGATTTACAATTGTAATCACTAGTATTAGAATACATGTTAGTAACATAAAATCTTATGTACAACCAAGAAAACTAGTAATGTTAACAAAAAAAAAACTTTTAAACATAATTTGTCAAAATAGGCCAAACCTTAAATTTGTTATTTTGGAATTACTGCATAGAAACATATCTTGTGAGATCTTAAAATGATCAGGAGTAAAAAAGCAGTTCATTGGTAATAATATCTTTACCATTGTACATAGCATAAGGAAAAAATGTTACATTTAAGAATTTTTAGTAATTTTGATCTCAGAAAAGGGACGCCATCCACGACAATGAGTGAGATTTCGACCAATGGCAATTTTTCACTTTTGTGTGTATCAACCCAAAGACTGACGCCAAGCCAGGGAGTCGATTGTTGGAATTCGTAGAGTAAAGAACGGCTCCCCTGTGACATCGATAGCCGCGAAGTTACCATCAGAATCGAACCGGCTAGGTTAGGTGTACAGTGAGAAACGCAACATAACCAAAAAAGTGATAAAAGGGTTGTGGATTGTTTATACAATCAGAAGGGAGTTAAAGTGCATTAATAATTTAACAGTGAATAATAAAGTGTGTGCAAAAGTAAAGGAAAGTATAGTGTGCATACTTAAAATTATAAACGACTTATAACGAATTATGATAGTACAACTGTAACACTTTATGTACAATTGAAAACTATTTATTCCACTACCACTAAACAGAAACACTAAACTTTTGTAATTTCTTTCACATTTCAACTATTATTTCTTTGTTTTTAATGTTTAAAACTGTATAACCTATTGAGATAGGTTAACCTCAAAATATACACTGTTCGGCACGTACGAACGCATTGTTATTTTAGATATAAGATATTGTTTTGTTCTATTGAAGTCAACTTTGTATTGTGATGTTTTGTACTTCGCAAAAGACATTTTCGTAATTAATTATTATAGTCACAAGAACTTGAGTTTATAGTATATTAACATAACGTAACCAGACATAGGCCTGATTAAGAAGATCGTATTGCCAACTGCTGAGCTAAAACTTTTAACAAGCCTGGACAAATAAAATACGAAAAATGTTATTCACTTTAATTTAAAAAAAAGTACAGACTTTAAAAAGAAAATAAAAGAATATTGAAGGGAATTAATTGTGTTTGAACAATTATTTGTAATACTTAACCTTTTTTGTCAGTTTCTGAATATTAGCGTGGTCATACACCTTCAAAGAATAAGTTGGTAGTACCTATTACTGGTGTACCACGTGTAATTTTAATTATTTAAATAGTGAATTTAAACGGAGTAAAGGAAGGAATTAATTGGAATTAAAGAATTTTAATTAGTCAAAACATTAATTATTTTAATTAATGAAAAATAACGTAAAAACCTAATAACCTAACTTATCTACAGGTACAGGTAGAAATATAAGCCCATTCCAATTTACTATTACCTATTTTGGCGCCCAAAAGTGAAACTCAATCAGTTCATAAACCAATACTCAATTATCATTGAACATATACTCAATAAGAAAATTACATATTTATTTGAAAATATCTCGACACAAGAAAAACACACCACGATAAGAAAGTGTGCGTTACAATATCTATATAAGCAACTAAAATTAATATTCATTTTTCAAGCAAAGCAAGCAGTAATAACAGTGATAGCTGTATTTATAAGAGACCATCGAAATTATAGTTCTGTACAATCGATATAATGTAAGGCATTCAGTAAAAACAGTGATGTAACTACACTATAAAGCAGTATAGCATTTATAAACGCCATTGAGACTGCTCAGCGTATAACGGGTTTCCTGCTTTTGTTTGGCACAAGATAATCTTATTTTATAAGATTGGAGACCATGCTGAAGCAACACTGTTATTATATAAATGTTAGAAGCTATAGTTTGCGTCAGCCTACAAATTGTTTAAGCCACAAACACACGCGCGCTCGCAGGTTCGTATCTGGTCGGTTTTCTGCCAACCAGCTGTGGGTATCTTTTATATACCACTCACACTAAACTTAAACTAATAGTTCCCCTAATTGCGATGTTTGTTTCATGCTGTTAATCTATTTCTACGCGACTTCACAACACCAGCATTATGTATTGTCTTACACTAGACGCTAAACTAACTTAAAAGAATTAGACCACTTTCTTTTTTAATTGGTTGCTACAGTATTTGCCGAAGAGCTGCAGGACTGAACTATGTCTTCTAGGGGATTCTGCAGACTTTTTTCACATTTTTAATTTCCACATCGATTACAGACATCCTCAGGTTTCTGTGGAGGTCGACACTCCGGGTGTACGATGGCGCAACAACACCTTTACTCCGAAACCTTCAAATTCGTTCTATTTGATTGGTTTCGTCACAAATTTCTGATCCATAAGTCAAAACCGGTTTCGCTGTTTCTTTTCAGACCAATAGTTCGATTTCTGATGATAGATGACGTCCGATCATTCGTCAGCACAACTTCCATCAATCGTACCCATTTGTTCACTGTCCAACTTCCCATCAGGTTCACGTTTTCCATTTGAAATTGAAATGTAGGTGTTCAAAGTGTCAGCTTTTGTATTATATTGCTGTTTAATACCACAACTCTATCGGTGATTAGAGGTCCGATATTCTGTTGAGTGTTTCATGTAGGCCTACTGATGCTTGATTTTACAATGGATCATCACTGCTTTACCGGTTGTGGCGGTTTTGTGTTAGCTAACTTCTTCATTTATCATTCTGCCATTTGTGCCATTAACACTTTTACAGTTATTCTATTGGTAGTTTATTTTCACTGTCTACTGGACTAGTCGCGGAAATTATAGCAGCTTGAAGCTACTGACCTGAGACTACAGATAGGTCGTACGCTGTCATTACATTCAGAAAATATCGACCTTTCGAAATAGTCGGACTGTAATAAAAAATAATAGCCGTATCGATTACACATAGGGAAATTTGAATTTCACCGCGAACAAATTGTTAGTGGAGTGACGAAAGTAGAGCTCTTCGGTGTGCGTACACCATATACGGACCGGTCTGTCCATAACGGTCGGGGGACCGTGCGTGTGCTGCATAGCTAAATTATAATTGTACTCAACGTAAATGACTGCCTTCGTCGCTAAACAAGGAATGCGTTTGAATACTCCGCTTACTTTCCGAGCAAAAACGGCCGTACGATAACACAACTTTTATTCTAGTTGGTTAAATTAAATATATTTATTACTTTATGCAGGCGTTTCTTCAGTGAAAGCAGAATCGACGTCCACGCGATATCTTTTCCGTGTTTGCGATTCCAGTAATTCAATAATTTGTCTGTCTCAGATTACAGTATCGTTTGACTGCCAACATTAACCTGGCTGCGATAAGGTCACGCCTTTATCATAATTAAGTAGCCTAATTTATAACATCATAAATTTACAGACTACTTTATAAGTAGCCTGTATAAAATCATTTATTAAGCGAATCTGCTGACAAATAATTAATAATATTTTTTTATATTATTAATAATAATAAACCTTTTTGTACAAGAATATTTTTTATTATATTGTGAATATTTTTATGTTTGTAATATTTATTACATCTGTAATATTCACAAAATAATAAAAAATATATTCTTGTGTAACAAGTTTTACTATTATTATTAATAATAATATAAAAAATATATTGCAACAAATTCAAATTGCTTAATTTGAGTTGCAACTTTAATTTGAGTGTATATAAAATTCATATAACATTTTTGTAGTTGCGTGTTAATTATTAATGGAGTTTGGGTTGTAATCATAATAAGAGTAGTCCTTTTATAAATCGTAACATGTTTTCATTACTTTATTCAAACGAAATTATAAGTAATAAAAAAATAATAATAATAATATTTACTTCGCCATAAAATATTCATTATCAATTGTTTCAATGTTTCTTTGTTGCCGTACATTCATCATAAAATAAATCTTATATCTTATATTAGCAAAACTCTATGTTAAACATATCTTTGTTACACTATAAATTCTCGACTGCTCAGTCTGACTGTGTGCTTTATAAGTTTGTTCTTATTTACATTATTATTCTATGCTTGGCATACATTTTAATGCTTTATAAAATTTTAAATGTACTAATCGAATCGTTAGTCTTCTTCTATATTTCCAATTACTTTACTTTATACATTTCGTGTCATATTACACGCTGATTACTTTACACACTTTAAATGAACATTTAAAATTATTAAATCAATTGTTAATTATCCAAGCAATGATTGACGTTATCTTAAAATTAATTGGTCATCATTAAAGAAAATTCTTACTAAAGTTAAATTACATTCTCTTATCTCTATCTACATATGACATAAATTTTCTTTACTTTTTAAATTTAAAAAATGTCTTTTCAATGTCTTTATTTTTTCATAATTATAAATTGGTTATTTGTCACCTCAATTCTGCAGATTGTACCCATGTCCTCCGGTGATCTGTCGGTCCTCTCCTACTGGATTTCCTCGCTCGTTCTCCAGTTCCACTTGTCGTCCTCCAGTCACTCGTCCTTCATGGTTCCATCTGATGGCTGTAGAATGGAATAATATGTTGCTCTGCATCAGCTGCTGTTGTTCTAGTAACCGCCTCTATTGCTCTGCATATCGTTCCTCTGGTTGATGTGCTCTCGCCATTTGTCTAGAGTTTTGACGTTTGTGGTTGTAGACTGGTTGTATGCGTTCGATAATTGTAGTTAAAAATAACCAAACTAAGAGTTACTGTTTTTGATTACTTGAATTAACGTATTGTCCATTAGACTTTACAGTTTATAAACAAAATCTCGTCGATACTGGACATAGCGTCCCGCTATGTCTGAAGACTGATTGAAAGTAATAAAAATTCTCGTCGCTGACGGACATAGCGTACCGCCACGACTGAAAACTGATTGAAGAGTATTAAAAATTCTCGTCACTGACGGACAGAGCTTACCGCCGCAATTGAAAACTGATTGAAGAGTAAATTTGGCTCCCCTGGGCTCGTAGTTATATTCACCAAAAAAAACCACACCTGTCGGCTCATGATTCTGCAGGTCAGAAACTGTCCGCGGCGTCAGTTCCCCACTATCGTCCAGTTTCACATATTCGCACATTTTTGCCAATTGCAATGTCTAATTCGGATTTCAAAGTGATCTAACATTGTCTAATTCAATTACACATATTATACGTAATTATCATAATGATCGCATCATTAGTGTAATTACTATGCTCTTAAAATCGCACAGAATTCGCACTGAACGTCATAATCACACCAAATTCGCAATGCACATGTGTCTGATTTTTATGCATTTTTAGAAGTCTTTACAATCTTTCTAACATTTACGGTTTACTTATAATTAAATCAAACTCTAATTTAGTATCTATTTGGGGTGATATTGTAAACTTGCAGGCTTGAACAGGCTTCACACATACACACTATTTACTGCTGTACACTCTCTCAGCAATAATCGCGTGATCATGCATGTTCATTCCTGCGTCTAACTCAGCTTTCAACTTCACACCTGCTCGTCTATTATATATTATTAAAATTAATCTAAATATTTATTTAATTTAATACATGCACATTACAGCATATGCTTGTATTGTCGCATTATATATAAGAAAATCTGAGAAAATATGAATGCAATTAATAATATGTAGAGTATGTGCTATCTGTAATAGACCTATAGCAACAGGAGTAGCTTATAACACACATATTAAGAGAAATTAAAATTGAAATCTAATAAACAGGTGTTTTAAGTTATATCTTAGAAGGTCCAATTAATCACTATTCTCCAGCGCTGTCTAGGCTGACTTACTTTGGTGGCCATGGCGTCTCCCTTACAGTGTTCAATACAATGCTTGAATACATCTTCCCTGATTTTGGATCCCCTTATCTATCCTAAATATGACACTAAAGATTATATTTGAGGTCTCCTCGCATTTTCTCCCCAACCGCTCCTCACTTACTAGATTCTTGATGAACACAACTACACAGGAAGAGATGTAACTCCAGTTCTTTATTCACGGAAGCATATCACTTATCTGGCTTTCTGGTGTTATAACCTGTTTACTCTGTTGCATATTCTTGTCAAAGTATCAAACCTTGTACACCGGAAAAAGAAATGTTCTGTGTCTCCAAATACGCTATTAAAAGTCGGGCACTCCGAGGTTTCCCCGTTCTTATATGTAAACAAGTTATCCCGGAAACAACCATTTCCAGTAGGCCTAAGTAGCCGAGTCTAGTAACAACGTGAGCCTGTTTACCCAATGTGTGTGTGTGTGTGTGTGTGTGTGTGTGTGTGTGTGTGTGTGTGTGTGTGTGTGTGTGTGTGTGTGTGTGTGTGTGTGTGTGTGTGTGTGTGTGTGTGTGTGTGTGTGTGTGTTCCGTGTAACACAAATATGTGAACTTGCGCGAGAAAATTTTCCACAAATTACTTTATCTGTGCCTTCGTCGTAAACTGTAATTTAGCGGCACGTACCATAACTAACGGTATAATTTATTTGGCGTGACTCAAAAGTTCTGCTTACCGAAAATTACATTCCCAAAATTGGCGAAAACAAAAAAAAAGGACCAAAGTAGAACAGAGCGAATGACTTTGTGTACTCGTTGGCAGTATTCGTAGAACCTGATTACACGGACTAACGTATCATTACCTCACCGGGTTCGGGGATTTATTTCCATCATAAATTATACAGTGGATGCGAAAACAATATTGTTTGTCGGAAAAGTGAGACAATTTACGCAGAAATACACAAACTTTCTTGGCGAAAAGAAACTATTTGGCCGCGCAGCACTCAATCAAAACGATTCACACTTTTCTTGATTTTTGCACTTTCTGAATCATAGGGTTTAGGTGGTGTGAGTGATTATACATCTCAGCGGCTGTGCGTGTGAGCGTCTGTGTTATAAGTACTGTGTGTGTGTGTCTTCGTGATTTTAATTTACGTAAGTAATGGTTATTCAAATTATTACTTGAGTACCTTTCTCTCTGTCCTTCTCTTTCTCTCTCGTTCTCTCTCTCTCTCTCTCTCTCTCTCTCTCTCTCTCTCTCTCTCTCTCTCTCTCTCTCTCTCTCTCTCTCTCTCTCTCTCTATCTATCTATCTCTCTATCTTTCTTCCTTCTCACTCTTAATCCGTTAGTTACCTTCTCCTTTCGAATAACATAAATCAGAGCTGAGAGGTCTAAAACAAGGGCAGTACTAGATTTTCGAATAACAAAAAGAATAACAGAAATCAGAAATCAGAGAGAAAATTATAAAGAAGAAACAATGCTTATGATTACAAACCCTGAAACATTACAATAATAAGTTCACAGTTCGTTCCTTCACATTGCACATTTTCATACTGTGTAATAATGTACGGGAAAATATTCACCTAGTCATTTATCGTCTTTAGGTACAATCCTTTCCTCGAAGTCAGAATTGGTTCGCGTATATTCCAATTTTTACAGTGTAATTTCAAAAGAAAGACTTACAGTATAATTTTGTCTACTGTGTAATATATTAAATTGTTACACGAATAGCGTGAGTAGTGTCTTAGAACATTAAATATCGGAGAAATGAATGTTTATAATTTTATTAACCCGCCTAAGAAAATAATCACAATCCACGTCTTATGCTAACTTCCTTATATTGTACAGGTATCCAATACGCAATATTTACAAAAGTAAAGAGGGTAATACTAATTAAACGGATAATAATTGTAAATGCACATCATAAAAACTTATAACGAACACTTGCATCAATAGCACATTATGATCACTGTAAAACAATTCGCAGAACTAACTGATCGTTAACTGATTAACTGAGAGTCATCTGCTCAATATTTGTAAAGAATGCCGACAACCAAACACCTTCGTGATAGTCATAAAGCAGTAGATTTGTTTGTTCGGTGTTTGTAGAGCACAGAATGGCTTACACATTGGTTTCCGGTTGTTCGGTCAACGGTTTATCACGAATAGATAGTACGTCACAGACTACAGTTAGCACACGACGCCGTGACTGCGTATACAAACATAATATAATAACTGATAAAAAGTGTGCTTTACAAATTTAATTTTATGATTTAATTCATATATTGTGATTCTGTAAATGTACGAGCTTATTTATTCTTTATATAAATATTTACTGGAAAAAATGTATACTGCAACTACTTAATATTCCTATATCGTATAAAGTTTTCATTCCCAGAAAAACAGCGTTTAAGGAATATAAATACAGTATGCTTATATAACATCTAGTTCTTACCAGACTTAACGAACGCTTTATCTATTTGATTAATTATTTTTGAAGTAAAGTATTTATCTCCTTACACATTCGTATAGCTAGATCGTTTTATAAAATACGCCAAATATCTTACAGAAATTAATGGACAAGGAAATGCATTCGAGGAGACGAGACAAAACAAATAAAAGTCTCGACACAACGATAGAAACATTCAATTCGTTACAGTTCTCAGCTACCGGTGTCAATTGCAAAGTTGTGTCAGTAATTGTCTACACCTGCAGCTTTCCTAAACAAACCTCTATGCATTTAGAGACTTGGTCCAACAATGAATCTAGCTCTAACTCCGTTAGCATACAAAGATGTCAGCGGACATAAACTTCTTCGAGATTAAAATATTTTGTGTACTTTGTGTAGTTGATAGGACACATTTTCCTGTCTTTAACAGTGTTATATCCGTCAGTGTCGGAACTATGATATACAAGCGAGCAAAATGAAAGACAGACTCAATTGAAATTAGCATGTCATTCAATAAACCTAATACGTGTGTGTGTGTGTGTGTGTGTGTGTGTGTGTGTGTGTGTGTGTGTGTGTGTGTGTGTGTGTGTGTGTGTGTGTGTGTGTGTGTGTGTGTGTGTGTGTGTGTGTGTGTGTGTGTGTGTGTGTGTGTGTGTGTGTGTGTGTGTGTGTGTGTGTGTGTGTGTGTGTGTGTGTGTGTGTGTGTGTGTGTGTGTGTAGCGACAGGTTAGGGTCTGTAGCTCAACGTTAGGGGTTGCAAAATATTTTGTTCGAGTGATTAATACATTTATGGGCACTGCGATTCTTTATAGGCCTACTCACAAATTTAATTATTGTTCTGTTCATAAACTTTAAATAAACAAAGTAATTTTATGTTTTTAATTTAAATTTTAAAACATACTCTTCAAATATATGTTAAATGAAAAGTTCAAGTTTATGGTCCGGTTAAAGAAGACGACGAATGGAGAACAAGAAATAACCAGGAGATAGATGAGCTATTGAAGCATGATGACATTCTAAGATTCGTAAAGGCGCAACGAATACAATGGCTAGGTCGTCTAGAGCGTATGCAAAATCCTGAGGGCGCAAGTCTAGCAAAGCAGAAAAAGGGGCCGACCTAGGATAAGATATTTGGATGATGTGCTAGAAGATCTAGGAAGAATGGATGTGAGGGGTCACACTGAGATGGCAACGGGTACGAGATATTGGATAAGATTGGTGTTCGAAGCCAGGGCTCACATTAGGCTCTAGTGCTAAGGAAGAATAAAAGTTCAAAGCTGTTCAATATAATTAACTTGATTACAAAATTTAACTAAAATGACTTTCACTGAATCACTGTTGGAACGATTTATGAAATGAAAAACATAAGCGTTTATTGAATTTACATGGAGTAATATGAATTATATTAAAAATATATACTTTAATGACGTTCATGTATACAACACTTTTACAAATTAATCAAAATGTTCTTAAAACTTTGAACAGTCTTTAAAATATTAATGAAGATAAGTTATTTTTTCACTTTCCTGGTTTGATCGGACAATCCATCGGTGAAAATCTCAACACGCCGTTCCTCCGTTCAGAGCTGTGTCCCTGTCGTTATTCCCACGATCTCCTCGGCCCTCGGTCAGTTTGGGCAACCATGATTGCAGAAAATACTTGTAGTTGTACAGGTCCTACACAACCTGTACAGCAATACAGCAGCTCGACGTGTTAATGTTCAGTCACGAATTATTTGATCGAGGTCTCAGTAAAACCTGTAAGTTCGTTACAAGCATCAAGCATGATTGAATTGCGCAGATCTAATCACGACATGCCGCATTGATTAAATGATTATTCTATGATTGGGCGAAAAGTCAGTGTAATTACTGTCAGTGGTGCACCCAGGTTAGAACCCCCCCCCCGAAATTTTTGTTGTTAACGAATCTACAAATAGTAATATATTGTTAATATGGTAATTACTATATTCTAACAAATAAATTAACGTTTGTACTATTACTAAATGATAAACTAAAATTCAGCGTAGGCAAGTTTACCAGACATGAATAAACTATTTTTGTGCCAACGGCGCGAACACATGTAATTGTGTTCGTACTTTAAACAAAAAACAAAAAAACCACCAGTTTTCATAAAAACCGTACCGTTTAGTTTGCTATATTTTCCGGTCTGGAGAATGAAATGGATCAATCTGGGTCGTCTGTCGACTTCAGTGCAAAGGAAAGTCATACATAGTCAGAGTCGGAAAATAATTTATGACATGTACAAGTTTATTAAATCGGAAGATAAAGAAATATCAGAAAGAAAGTTACAGGAACGGGTAACTCATGCGTGCGGTGTGTCTCTAAGTAGTGTTTTTAGAATTATTATTAAAGAAGCATCAGCATATATGGGTGATATAATATCTTTCAGCACTCCCCATAAAAATGATCAACAAAGGAAATAAAAACTGATTTAGACGATTTCGACAAGTGTACTATTCACGAATCCCAATCCATAGAAGGGAAAAGACCAACATTCAAATGTAATTTAAACAATTTTCAAGAAAGAATTAATATAATGGTAGTGCATCTAGTCTGAGCCACATTATTCGTCAAATGGGATTTTTAAGCAGTAGGAAACTTTTAATAGAAAGACACAGCATTAGAGACTTGAGAGGTGATGTATAAGAAAATTACGGCAATGAAGAGAAGGACGGCGGCCCATAGTGTACACAGACGAAACTTATTTTCACAGTTCAACGTCAGTTACAAAAATGTGGCCAGACAATAACAAAAGTGGCTGAAATTTTCAATAAATAAATAAATCCACCTGAAACATCATTAACAAAGAGGCAGACATGACTGGTTAATCAGTTAATCATTAACTGGTTAGTGAATCATGGGATTCCTTTAGTCCATTTATATTACAACCCGTGCTCTATTCACTAATTAAACAAAATAAACCAACATACAAAACTTTTAAAATAAACGCTATATTACCAAACCATGGACATTCCGTTTTACGACTTCCACCCTATTACCCGGATCTTAATCCTAGAACAGATTTGGGCAACCGTGAAGAAGCATCTTAAAAGAAAAAAACTTTTCCACGTATCTTCCGTAGTGTTATAAATCTTTGCAAAAAAGGAATTTGAGTGTATTTCTCCTACATTCTGGACATAATATGTAAACTCTTCACGAAAATTGAAAAGATTACGTAAGACGGACCAATAAGTGTATAATGTAAACAGATGGTTTCGAAATTAATAAACGACGGGATAGCACCAGTGAAGACGATTTGAGTGATAATAACAGCGAACGAAACATTAATGTGGTGGAAGAATTGAGCTAAATTTTTGTAACTGGGTTTAAGTAATTATGTCCTATTTAACAATTTTGGAACAATTTTTTCAGTAGTATTGTCTCTTCTGTTCTTTATGGATACCTTACATCCGCTTGTTTTTAAAACAGTCATTTCACATCCGAGCCTGTATTTATGTTACTTATTCAAACAAATTAAGTTGTCAGTGCAGTGCTGACTATATACTACTACTTTTTTCCTGAATCGTAACATGTACACAACGTATTACATACTCCAAAACATACAATGTTTTTTAATGTCTAGACTCGACTAGGAATGTAATAGACACAACATGCCAAATCACTGTTTACAAAATAATAAAAATAATTACAGTAGTAAACCTTATAACATTTTATAATACAGCGAAATCTGTGTATGGTCCCTCTATATTGTCTATTGCTTGCTTCTTCTTAAAACCTCCATATGTACTGTTTAGTCGTGTCGGATTAGAAATAGAAATCCAAACTCGTCATTCAGGAAGGACGCTAATATTTCCAACTGTACCCTTTTTCTACTCATGTGTATTACACTCGCCTTATCCCAGCTACAACGTGCGCGACGCTTCATGTCTGATTACTTCAATTATATTACTGTATTACTATCTAAGTAAAGTCAGCGTCTACTGATCAAGTAATTTAAATTATTCAGTACGCACATGCAAATTATACGCCTGTGCTTAACATTATGTTAACTCTTGATTCATATAAACATTGTGTGTATGATTCTTACTCGTGCAACATGTGTATGACGGACTCTTTTCGGCATTATAGGTGGAACGTACATGAATCAAATTCTATGAAGCAAGGATCTGTTCCTGCGACATTGAGTAAATTGTGTATTTGCGACATCCCTGTAAGTTGCGTATTATCGTTCTTCCAGGAAAAAGCCCTGCTTTTAGAGAAAAGAATGAGGAAAACCAAAATTGTGCAACTTGTTCCTAAGTTTTTAAACCCCCCCTCCGAAAAAAATCCTGGGTGCGTCTCTGATTACTGTTGAATTTAAAGTTTTTCTAAACTTCCTTAATACGTAGATTACGTTGGCTGGCTGCCTAATTAATCTATGACAGAGTCTAGACCAACGGAGGGCATTCCAGTAACATCCCAGGGAAGCGAGTTATCGACACCAGAAAACAAAAAGGTATTTGTTCCATTTTTTAAAGAAGAACATTGCAAAGACATTTTCCAAAATTTTATGAAATTTGTACTGATTATAAAGACTCATATTAATGAACGTTATTATATGACTCTAGTCTGAACATAATATTACTTCTCTTAAATACAGTACAAGCTAATATTTTTCATTTTGTGAAATGGTTTCAGTAGTATATTTTTAAAAGGTCAGTTATTAAAATGTTTAATCAAATTAATTATACTAAAGAATCCTGAACACTGATCCATATTCAAAGTTCTTTTGTATTCTAATTAAAATCATACTACACACAATATATTGCAGCAGAACACAGGATGATAAGCGATGTTAACTGTATCTAAGCATGGATGACGAACATTTTCAGGTTTAAAATGGTTTTATGCAATTTTTTGTCTTTTACACGTAAGTTTTGTATTTAGCAATGGATAAGAATGTAGGTTATATCAAATTCTTCGTAAAAATGTGTTCTTTATTGTCATGTACTTTTTGTGTGAATTTGTACTTGTGTCCGCTATATCTTCCGCGATAATCAACCCATCGACGTGAAACTTTGACGGTGGATTGTTTTTGTAAATAGCTACAATTCTTATGTACTCTGAGGTTTACAACTATTTTATAAGTATGGTTTTTTTAATAGGGAAAAACTCAATTTGTAACGCTTATCATTAATAGGGTAATAAAATTCGTAGGTAAAATCAATGCAAGCTCTTGCGGATTTATACAAACTTTTGCAGGAAAACCTTATATCTTTTGCAATCATCAACCATGTGACCTGGGTTTAACCAATCGGAAGACACTAATTTCAGTAATATTCGTACTCTGTAAAGTAAGGATCGCTACAGTTCTTCGATTGTAGTTGCAGAGTGAAGTTGTGTCTCTCATCGAGAGTTAAACTCGTACGAACATATAAAAGTCTTAACTTACAATAAAACTTGGAACTCTTTGCGAAGCCTTGCGTAAAGAACCAAGCGGGTTAACAACCTAAGTAAAAATTATATTGGATTAAAGTGCTTTTCGCGTTAGTGTAAGATAGTCCGCATAAGGAATTATTAAAAACCCTTCAAGCTTTCTGGGAAGGTGTACGCCAAATACACCGCTTTCCTAATAACTACCCGTAATCACCCTGAGATTAGTAAAATGAATGTGTAAATAAATAATAACTGTTTCGAGTAAGAACGATCATTATTGTGAGCGTAACAACTTTGTAAAAAGTCTAATTGGTGTTAGCAGTTAGACGGAATCGTCAACGACGTATCGAAGTATCGCCGCTGGAGCAACCCGCCGACGAAGAGGACGCCAGGACGAAGAGGACGCCAGGAAGGAGAGCGACGCCGAAGAAGAGAACGCCAGGACGGGAGCGACGATCAGAAGAGGAGGAACGCACATACGGAGGACGTATCAGCAAGTGAACGGAGATCATCAAACACGTAAAATCGATATAAAATCGAACTATATAAACTATTATTTCAAAATATAAAATGCATGACAATTTGTAATATAATATAAATCATAAAACCAATTATTTCTTGTGTAATAAATAATTTTTCATCACCTCCATTATAGACTCGTTTGTAATTTCTGCACACACATTATATCCTTTATGATAATTAAATCTGTATCGTTGCAATATGTATAATCATAAGTATACGCAAGAGTCCGTAGTGTCTGATACAAATTTTATTTGCATTAGAGAAATTATGTTTTGCAAAAATTCAGTACAAATTACACCCACTGTACGTAATTAGTTCCTTCTTTCACTTTTACTTCTTGACACTCAGTCTTCGTAAGGTAAAAAGGAAGATGCTGTTCTGGCGTTGTGAAGTTACACATTAAATTACCAACACAGCTTGCTGAT
Organism: Magicicada septendecula; assembly: GCA_034769895.1. NCBI lineage: Eukaryota > Metazoa > Arthropoda > Insecta > Hemiptera > Cicadidae > Magicicada > Magicicada septendecula. The sequence goes on along the minus strand of CM068375.1, from coordinate 203,190,263 downwards.
GTCAGAGTGTAGGTGTACGTAACTAAATGGTCAACGTAATGAACGCCATTTGCAACGAACGTCTCCAGTGCGTGAGATACGTTCGTTAATCAGCGTCGCTTGTGTTCACTTCCAGTCGAGTGTAACAGAACGCCGGCAAGTAGCACGTTGATCACCTGTTCACCTCTCAACTGCTCTCAATCAGCCGACTATTAATCCTCGGCTAACTAACTGTGACCTGATTTGCCTGTGCTGAAAATAAATGTAAAAATGACTGTGTACCGTGTATAGGCTATAATATAACTACGTAACCCATGTTTATGCCTACACGAGAATGCACGCCCTCGTCACTCTCTTTTGTCTCCGCGTGCGCGCGCGCGCGCGCGCGTGTGTGTGTGTGAGAGAGAGAGAGAGAGAGAGAGAGAGAGAGAGAGAGAGAGAGAGAGAGAGAGAGAGAGAGAGAGAGAGAGAGAGAGAGAGAGAGAGAGAGAGAGAGAGACTGTATCAAAAACACGCGCAGGCGCGGGTGCAAGCACACGTACAGAGTTAAATACAAATTTTAAATAGAATACACATGTTTTTACGTTCTCAAAATAGTAAATATTAAGGCACAATAATGTTACGTAAATACCGATCTTTTACACAGTGCTAATGAAGTGACTCCAGTTACAAGCCTTATGAAACATTTTTAAATAGAGGATCCCAACTCAACGAAACTAAATCAGCACATTCACATTCATAAAAGTCGAGGTACAATGTCAAATATGAGATTAAACAACGAACTATATCCCGGCAGCCGATCTGTAAAATTGGCTAATGAGCAGAAAATCACTACTGTCAGTGAGAAATAAGCTGCTGGTTTACAACACTGGTCTTCAAACCTCTGTGGCTTGCAGCTTTGGGTAATTGCTTCCGTATCCAACATCGCCATTATCGACAAGATTCAAACCAAGTGCTGCGATGCACTGTGGTTGGTCAGCAATGAAGATATCTATAGCGACCAAGACCTGCCTACAGTCCGTGAAACCATTGGGCAGTTCAGTGAAAGATTGCGAAACGATTAGAAGAGCACACAAATCTTCTAGAGATAAATCTGCTAGATAACAGCCTGCAGGCAAGATGAAAATTATTACTTAAGCTAGACTTACTTAAAGTAAATCACTTTTAATATATTACTTTTAAATATTCATTCAGAGAATTAGGCACTGAACTAGTTCTCTCCATATAATGTATCCAGTCATCAATTATGCTTCTTGTTCTGTAATAACAGATACATAAATAAATGTAAATTAAATTAAACATTTTCGTCAAAATCATATTTCTACTCGAATACAGGGAGTCGTCAAGAACTACTCACAACACAGTCGCTGACGGTACAGCAGAAAACACGTAATATCACGTCGCAGTCAATACAACGAACGACCAATAATCATAATACAAATCGCCAACATCACAATGACATGACGTCTGATAAACTTTCGGAGGCATTTCAAGTGTCCAAGAGATCTGCAAATGTTTTGGAACCCGCTATCCGTAACATGTAACGATCACATTATTATTTAAATGCGTCATCACGTACGACCACGCAATTAAATAAATTGATACCACAGACGCGGATTAGACTAAATAAACTTTGGCTTAAACAAACTATCTGAGATGTATATTAGGGCAATCCACTAATTAAAGAATGTTATGTTGTTATTTGTAAGGCACTGTCATTGTCTGTCTATAACAGGGCTCTCTAATATGCGGCTTTCTATAAGAATGTTGTCAAAAATTAAAAGAATAGAATAATGTTAATTCTTCTAGAAACTTTTTAATTTTTTGTCATTTAGCATAGAAGGGGCAAAAAGTTATATTTTTAAAATTACATACAGTATGATTACATAATACTTACAATATGATTGTCTGTTCTTCTTATACAGCGTGAATCGTTTAATTTTAACCCATATACATTTAAGAAACGATTGAATGTATTAAAACGGTTTATATTTTAGCCGTTTGACCGTCAATGTACATGCAGATACGCGTACGTATGTTTATCCTCTGTGATATGTTTAGAGAAATATGTTTTTAAAAAAGGATACATAAATTGGAAAAGTTATAATGCGAATTTATGCATTATATTTAATTAATATGATAATTAATATGATTAACTATTTAATTGACCAAGTTATTAATTAAACATTGTGTAAAAAAAATGTAAATTTGTTATGCTGTTATATGCATAATCTTTTGATTAATAATGAGTAATTAATTGACTGTTTATTAATTATCAAAAGGTGTATCAAATAATACAAAGTTATGCGGATCTGGGTTCTCAAAACATGTTTATTATAATCATGCACTTATCATCTAACATTACACATACAAAATACATATATTCCTGCTAATGATACATAAAACAAACAATTCCCTCCTTAGTTGGGGATATATCCTGAAATAGAACACATACATAAAATACACATAATAAAATTCACATTATTGCTATTTCTACTTCTACACATTTTTTATGTTTAATGTATTCATACCCCAGATTTATGGTCCGCTTTGATTAATATGTTTACTAGATTGAATTTTCTATTAAGACTATGTTTCTCTCAAGCTGGTTTCTTTGTGAGTTACAAGTCAGTGGTTTTTCTACGTTAACATAATATATTAAATGTTACTTGATATTTGAGTATCCACAGTGCGTCGGCTAAACTCTTAATTTCCCATCCTCGTTCCAACGCTGCCGTTGTCACTTGGTGTTTAAATTGTTGTTGATCCGAACACGGTAGTTTCCACTTTCCACGTCTGTCCCGCACTCCTGCGTCATTACGTCACCAAATTCTCACGCAAAGATCAGATTGTTCATACTACGAGTCACTTATAATTTCACTTATTTATTCAAAGTTCCCGCATTCAAGATAACTATATCGATTGACCTTGATACAGTTTATATATAGTTCATACAAGCATCGCATACATTGTCCTTGTTTATGTACACATACCACTTCGACTCCGTTTACAAATCGTTTATGGCACTGAGTTTACAATTCATCGGTTAATGTTATACCGAATAATACACTTATAAATTGTCTACGTTTAAAACAAAACGTCCGTATAATACATTATTAGTTAATTTTCTAAGTCTACTTGTACTCGAAACACGAATGGTAACACTGAATTTACAACTGAGAAATTTAGAAGACTAGTTTTAAGAATACTCTCCTTTAGACGACTTCACGACTATAAGAAGACTCTCGCTTTAAGAAGACTCTCATTAAGAAGACTCTATTTAAAAACGACTGTTGCTTTGAGAAGACTTGTCCCTCCTCGTGGCGAACACTATCTTTTATAATCTTCGTTCCCACCAAGCTACTTCATACTTTTATGTCCAACCCCTATAGCTGTGTCTTATTGGCTTCTGGTCCTAAGTTCCAGATAATTCTTCTCCCAACATCTCGAATTCCGGAGAAAACTCCACCCAACGTCTTGAGTCGTTTCCACCACCTTCAGATGATTTGTTCTCTGGTTTCATCACCATGGAGACGTAGTCTAGATGTCCAACCCCTGTCAATCCTCGGCTTCCTATAGGTCGACACTAGTTCACGTAGTCACCCCCAAACTCTGCTTAAACTCTCCTCCTACGCGATTCCATGAAAAAGAAATATTCTCGCCTGTCGATCAATCCTTTCATTAGTCTTACTGTTCGAGCAATAAATTTTCATCGCCTTGAAACTTCTCTACTTCCAGCGTGTCGACTCGTGGTATTGTACTAGTGTTTTCTCGCTACATCCTCTCTGCTAACAAGCTTTATTTCTTTTCAAGTGTTACATGGATTCCAGCTGTGTGTGGCCTCGTTAATTCTTTGTTTTGTATTCTTCTCAATCGCTCTATTCTCTAGGTTCTCGTATACCCTTTTAAGCGGTGTCGTCGTATTGTCTCGTATACGTATTACCAACAATACTATCGACTATGTACAAAGTATTTCTAAGTAAGCTATGTGCTGGTCGTTTCATTGTTACATTTCCGTTCGAAACAATGCAGTACGCTTTACCCTATCTCGCTTCGGCTACACTTATTGTTCTTTGTTCATGTCGAGCAAGGCGTAGATCAATTGTCTGTCAACCCATTTCTTTGAATGACCGTTGCTACTAGCGTACATATTCATCAATGCTGTGACAGCCAAGCCTGCCCTTGTGTGTCCACGTCAATCCCAAATTTTCAAAAAAAATCTAGCGTTACACAGTGAACTATGATTTCTTCAGAGTCCTTGCTTATAATATAAACGGCCCTCTGTTACAACGAAATCAGACAACCCTGGTTTATACCTTTATATGCAACCCTGGTTTATACAACCAAGAATTGTATAATTCTTATATTATACTGTATTATAATGTATTGTATATACTGTATAATAGTGTATAATACTATAATACTGTATATGTATTGTATAATTCTTATATTATATTATGTTAAGCAGCTAACATTTCAAATTAATTGTATTGGTAAATGTTGAATATAGTTGTCTGTTCAACTAAATATTTTTAAAAACGTTTTTCTTTTTGTTTTCTAATATGCATTACGAATTCCATAGCCACAACATAACATGTGTAGCAGTAGCGTGGCGTCCATGTAACCGCTGCTGCCGGCGGCAACAGTACAGGAAATGAAAGAAAATAAAATTAATTAAATCAAATAGTAAATACTTTAGTTATTGATTAATTTGAAATGTGAACAATATTAAGGAAATTTGAAGAAAAGTGTAGTATTGCTTTCGTACCGCTGGGAGCTTGCTGTGTCATTTTAATGTTGTGTTGCCGGATCAGACGTCGGCGACGTTCGACTGCGAGGGGTCATGGACCTTGTAGTAGTTGTCACTGTACGTGCTAGTGAAGCAGACACGTTCGTCCGCTCGGTGTGTTGCCGCTGTATAAACCGGCAAAACGCTCTGTTAGCAGCGCGTTAATACTTGCACATATTTCTGTTTTGTTCGTTTAGTTATGTGTTTCTCTGTGTTACTGTATTATTTGTAATTCGATTATTTTCATTCTTATTTATTTTGTGTAAGTATAATGGTCTCCAGATTCCGTTGAACCAGGATCCTCTTCTTCTGCCAGCGAATTTTGAATTGCGTGATGGAAAATATACCACACTAAAAATCTTTTGGTCCGCATACGTTTATGGAAATATGTGATATTATTAATAATGGTAGATTTACTACTAATATAAAAGCTTTAAAATCAAAATAATCTGGCAGTTATGATCGGCATTTTAACACTGCATGGTGCACAGAATATTCTTGGCTATGTGGGTGAAACTTTTCTATTTTATTTTGTTTTTAACAGAAAAAAGTGCGTGGAATAGTGATGGTGTTGGTGACATGGATAATCTTAGGACTGTCCGTAGTTGACAGTGAGCAGTGGAATGCCGAAACACTAGCTTGTGAAGTTGGTTATTATCATAAATTTGCGACATTTGCTTTTAAATTTTTACTTGAAAAGCTTCTGCTATATTTCTTAAGTCTGATGTTTTCTTTAATACTTCACGGGAAAATACGTATAATAGATTCAGGCTAGTGTAACAAGAAAACCTGTAAACGTTTAAGCTATTCATTATCTTTCCATGACAGTTTTGATGAAGTTTGGCACAATATTGAAACTTTAAATGAACTGGACGAAGCATCATACACAAAAAGGACTTGAGTAAATGAAATTAGTATTTTTGAGTTTCCTCCACATGATTTTTCTTTGAAATAATTAACATTCTGAAAAACCAATTTACTGTTACATTTTCAGATATTGATAAACTAGAATCTCTTGCAGTACTAGACTGCAAAAAATACGGCGATTTAAAAAAAAAACAATTTCCAAACCAAGCATTTCAAGTGACGAGAAAAAAACTAAGGTAGAATCTTTAATATGGCCAGTTTGAAAAATGATCTTTTATATGTACACATTTCCGAAAATTTAGAGACAAGTCGATATATAACGTAAATCTTACTATATGCCAGTAGACTTACTAAAGCATTATAGTAAATTACAAAATTGCGCGCCTTGTTACTTACAATTCCTGTTACAAGTGCTTCAGCAAAACGGTCATTTTTCAGCCCTGCTGCGAATAGGCCTACATACTTACCAGAACATACTGTCTGGGCTACCCCTTATCTCAATTGAAAAACCTCTTTTACAAGAACTAAAGAAAATGCTTGCATTTTATGACTCTTTTATAAATCTCTTTCTAGAGCGGATTGCTGAATCGAGCTGCAGTACAAGTAGACTACAAATACAACTCTAAAATAAGGTACAAATAATTAATTTTTTTACCTATGTGTTAGGCCGAACAGCAACCGACAACAGCTGTTATATACCCACGTCACGCCACTGATGTGTAGAATGGATTTTGTTGTGGTACAAAATTTAACAGAATTAAATTATCAACTTTATCGCGGTTTTGATATGCTGATTTCATCATCGTTTGGTAACTTTATCGCCATCACTTATTATGAAGTATTCGTGAATATTCTACAAATTTCACGTACTACAATATCATAACGTATTATTCTGAAGTCAAACGGCACATATTTCTTTAACGGCAGGCTTTCACAGGCTAAACCCTTGCTGTCAATCTGCCATTACTTTCAGCTGTTCCACGAACCGCCTCTGGATATCAATCCTTTAAAAAGTTCTGTTATTATTATTATTATTATTATTATTAGACGACGATGCAGAAACCAACAAATATAATGTTGAGTGCCATGTTGATTGCGCAACGAGATGACTAACCGCATACGATGTGATGCTTAACGAATTATGAATAACACGTTCCAGAACATTATCCAGATTTCTACAAATTTAGTTAGGTCTCATGGTGTCCGAGATTCGTGCGTCACAAGTGACCTCGGATGGGTCTAGAAACATAGACAAAATCTAAGCAGTTCACTTAGCAGCGATGTTTCATACTGTAGATGCTTTATAGCTGTGTGGTGTAATTATACTATTACTATTAAAGAATTGTTTTAACACCTCTTCGATGGGCCTGTTCCCACGTCTCCACGGTCGTTCTGTTGCCAAACGTACACTTACAAACAGTGTTGTCAGTGTACTTATCGTCTCTCTCTCTCTCTCTCTCTCTCTCTCTCTCTCTCTCTCTCTCTCTCTCTCTCTCTCTCTCTCTCTCTCTCTCTCTCTCTCGGAGCTGAGAGAGACTGACCAAGGAGCTGTGCGGGACGAAGGGCATGCCCGTCGGCCGTTCGTGTGCTGCATCCCAAGCTTGAGATAGAGCTCCTGCCGCAGGGACCACAGATAGGGCTGGATGTTTAGGGTGTGGCCTGCTACCGGCCGTGGATTTTCAATTAATGAGTTAATTGAGGATTAGTGTTCGCCAAGGCAGGTCCAAGATTCACCTGGCACAGATTGGTAGCGATCGAGGGCGCCAATGAGGTGGTTGCCCTGAAATCGGCGGTGCGGCGATAGAATTTCCGGGACAGTGTCCGTATAGTGGCGTCCAGGGAACGGACACGCAGGGATTCACGGATAATTTTATTTGATGTCAGGCAGTGGGCTTTGCTCGCCCAGCGCAATCCTCGGTCCAGGAGAGACTGAAGCTTTCGCTTATGGGTCTTAGCCAAGTAGCCCCATACGGGGATCGCGTAGGTAACCATCGGCACCACATAGGTGGAGACGATAAGCTTCCCTAGGCGACGGGTCACAGCATTGCTCCAAACGAGGGGACGGAGTGAGTATAGGCGATGACCGGTCTTGCAGGCTACTTGCTCGGAGTGTGTGCGCCAGGTAAGCCGTCGATCGAGGTGGAGTCCGAGGTACTTAACCTCTCGAGACCAGGGCAACGGAGTGTCGCCTACGTACAGTCTGTCAGGGAGCCTTAAGCGTCTGGAGAAGACTACGGCTGTGCTCTTGGCCGCTTTGATGGCGACCCTCCATCTCTCTGCCCACTCAACGTATTCGTCTAGCTGGTCCTGGAGCCATTTCAGCACTACGATCGACAGCATACACCCCCGTGTCGTCGGCGAACATGGCCAATCTGGTTCCCGGCAACTTGGGCACGTCGTTGACGTACACGGAGAAAAAAAGGGGACCCAAGACGCTTCCCTGAGGTACATCAGCCGTAATAGCCCTTTCCGAAAAAAGGGTGTTATCAACTCTCACGCGAAAGGTTCTGTTCCGAAGACCAGATGAGTGTAGCAATCCGGAAGCAGAATCTCCGTGAGTTCTCTCTCTCTCTCTCTCTCTCTCTCTCTCTCTCTCTCTCTCTCTCTCTCTCTCTCTCTCTCTCTCTCTCTCAATGCTGAAACAGAAACGTTGATAACAAACGGTAATTGAGCAGCAACTTTTTTTTTCGAATTAAATATGTGCACATAAGATTCATATTTGTGCATAGTACGTGTTATCACTGAGGAGTGGCTGAAACTCCTCCATATCAACGTTATCTCTGCTGCTTTTTGGTCAATTACATCTGTGGCAGCATTGAGTACAACTAACATCACGTTGCTATGACAACGATATGATTGGTTACTTCTACTTTGTTACATCACGATCGCCATAAATGCCAGAACAATTCTCTTACCTGTTATAGGCATAATGAAAGCATTATAAAGTGATTACTTATTTTTAATATCGTGTTGTAAAAGTTGAAACCCCCCTTTATTTTCTAAGTTTTTTTTTGTAAATTTTTTTTTGAAATTTTTATTTTATTTTTATTAAGCTTTTTTTGTAAAGGGGAGAGACATCATATTTAGAACTAGGTGGAGAACCTAGAGGAAGCAAAAGTGTGCAAGGCCCAATTACAATTACAGACATGTTCCCCCAGGTGAATGACAGGACTTGCAAATGAAAAAGTCTTTTAACCAACAAGCGTATGTTTTATTAAGCCTGCAAAATGTTACATGAGATGACAAGTTATCGATTGTACAAGCACAAAATTAACGGCAGGATTATATATATGTATCAATTAATATTCCTAATGGCATAAAATGTAAGTGAATTGAATATTAACATAAATTGCAAAATTCCTGCCTGATTATGTATGAGTCAATGGTAGCAATAATCTCATTCATAAAAAGCAATTCACTAATCCATAAGTGTTGTATAGATTTCAAATAGGCTAGCCTTTTTGTCTTAGTAAGCACATTTATGGTTTTATTTTTCTTTTAAATTCATAACATATTCCCCCAGCAAAATATATTGAAATTACACACACAAGCACATACACAACATAATTAACACAACATCCCTCATTTCAGTACTAAATCCCTCATAAACCCATTTCAACTACCGTAAACGAATGCACAACAATATATACATATGTATAAATATAATTGACAGGGTAATCCGATAATCACAGCTCCTAAGCATAGATGTGCCTTGGTAATTAGCACCAGAGAATGCAAGTGACCGCCCAGAGACTCAACATACTAAACAACCCTGACTTTAATCATACAAGCGCTAACTATATGTGAAAAGGGAAAATAGTTTCTCAACTAAACCATCAGACAGCGCCCGTTACGTGATTAAAACTCTGCCATGACCGTATAACATGAAAGCACGAGATAACTAACTCCCTAATGGTTTTAATTAGATGAAAAGGTAGAACTTACAGCAAACTGCGGATATGTGTGTGTGTGTGTGTAATTTTCTTACACATGATAAACAGTTATAATAGATTTCATTAGGTCTAATGCTGTAATGTTCACACATGCAGTAACATAACTGAACATGAGAGTTTGTGCCAAAGTATAACGGTTAAAACTTCATGAGTGAGCTTCTGGGAGCTTCCGTGCATTCACCATGTCGTTGAGATAGAAAATAGATAATTAGAATGTTCCCACCTGGACTGTCCGGTGTACTTAGTCAATATTGGCGCTGATCAGTAATGTCACGGTCGTATCACAAGTCCTGGGGCAGCGTAGCGTTGGAAGAGTGTCCGAACAGTTGTTCTCGACTGACGGCAATCGTGGCTAAAAGATCGTCTCTGCCAGGAGGGTGGACAGTTGTTCGTCACACCCGACACCCATCTCGCCCTTGTTCGAGCACCTGCGACATGTAATAGGTTGTAGAGGGTGTCATAAGGAAAATCACGCCACATAGGCCGTCCGCATTAAGTTTCTAACACCAACTTTAAACATCAACAGCGCACACACACATCGCCACTAATTCATATTAATCAGTATTAAGCTCCCCAGCTGTGACTTATCTCACTCATCTACCAATTACTTTTAAGTATTTCGTTGAAAATGTTCAAATTAATTAACTGCGTATTTCATAATTATTAATGACATAAACACAGCTGAGTGCAAGATGCATTAGCATTTTCTTTATTGAATTCAATTTGACCCACAACATTTACATTCATATTAATTTAATTTTTAATTGCGTTAACGCCCAAATTGAAAACTGCTCTACACACACACACACACACACACACACACACAAGTATAGTTTATAATAGAAGCTGAAACACAAAATATATTTGGGGTTAGAATATTTTTAGAACCAGACAACTTGTACATACCTGGAGCAGAACTTTATTCAGCGAACAACAAAGAAAGTTGAAGTCCTGAACTGAAGAGTGCCGCCAGTCGAGAGCAGATGACCAGGTTGAGGGTTCGAATAGAAATGAGACAGATTTAATGTGTCTGTCTACCCAAGAAAACTCTCGATGCAGGAATGCACAAATACAGCTGGACGCGCCAACTGAATTTCGTAGCTACACAACAACTGTGTGCATAGCCGGACGGCGACAAACTGCCGTGGCCGTGCGTGACGTCAACGCCGCTCGTTTTAAAAACGCTAATCATACGATGCCGAACCCAGTACGGCACAAAGTTGATTAGTTTACTACTGCTAATTTAACAATAAACAACGGGAACCATAAAAAATCCAAATGTATAAACTTTTTGAACCTTTGTGACCACGTGCGCGCGCCAGTTTGTTTAATGTCCAATATTCCAAAGCTTAATGTCAAAAACAGTAGAAATATAGAATAACAGACCAATATTTTTTAATCGGTAAATGTTTCGGATAAAACGAGTATTTATCTAACACTTGTAAAGACAACAGAATGTATAGATTCAAATACGTGGGTAGCAAGGTCTCAGTGGATGGAAAATAGACATTCCGTCTAGGAAAGTACAGGCAAAAATGCCGCCCTCCTGAAATATTGGACTTCAAACAAAGAAAAATCTTGTTAAGCCCTTTGTGTGGCGTCCGGCTTTCATTTATGGCGTCCGGCTTTTTCAATCTGGAAAATTACCCACTGGGAAGAGAGACAATGAGTGATTAGTAGGTTTTGCTTTATGATCCAGGAGAAGAATGCAGAAAAATTTCACGGAAACGTAGAGTGAGGAAAGATGTTACGAGTGAGCAACGAGTCGTGGGGAAGACGATTTTAGAAAGAATCGTCAGAAGGAAATCTGAAGGAAAACCGAAATCACTTACTTAAGAATGTGAACTTATCTTAAGAAGCACTTCATAACTAGGGTCTTAAGCAGGGAAGGTTCATGGAAGAAATGCTCGGAGAAAGCTAGAAGAGATTCTTGAATGAAGAGAGAGAGAGTGAGAGCTGTCTATAGCTCTAACCATATCTCTGTCTCTCTGTTAGACACAACATTCTAACGCCATTTCCAAACACAAAGAAGAGCCGACTCTGTTATTAATTTTGCAGAGATATGTTGTGAACACTAGTCTGTTGCAGAGACTGTATACAAACACGTTCAGACGTTGCGGTCGCAATAATAATAAACACGAGGCTGGCTACGCTACAAGGTACAACCAGCCAGCTACTCGATCGCATTCAAAAGGAATCGATGTGTTGCAGAATGGCAACAGGCCAAGTGAAATGATATTAACGTAAATAGCGCAGTTAAAGATAAAATGTCACGGCAACAACTCTGAATGGACAGACGTGTTCGCGTTGAACAAACAAATAAATAAACATGCTAATAAACTCGCGTTAATGCAATAGTTGGCGTGTGAATATGCGTGCGCGTGAGCGAACTCTGCACCAGACCGACTTTGCCGTTCTCGCACGCACCTTTACCTTAGCGTGACCGATAGTTCAACGTGTGATTCTATACAGTCCTCCTGGAAGGGCAGCGTTTATTACGTTCGATTTCAGGACGTAAATGGGTCTTAGTTGCCTACAAACATTTATCTGAATGTTTTTACGAGGACTGTTTTTAAGTAAGGTTCGTTTTAAAATTAAATGATATAAGTGACTTATTATACAAAACAATCTATGGAGATTCTTTATTTTTCAAAATAATCACTGTTCTCATATATCTTTTCAACAGCTTCTTTATTGGATTACCCCAAAAGTCCACCACTTATGTCTTGAACCGGTTAGTAACACCGAGCTTTAGTTCGTCGACGTTTTCGAACCGCTACAAACCGTGCCAGTTTATGGTAGTCAACTCAGGTTTCATTTCCAGTGGCAATATGTTCAAATAGCGCATCCCCTTCATATTCAAAAGGCTACTAAAATATTTGAGATAAAGCCAAACGTTACTGCTTGTGCGCATCGGTTAGCATTTTCGGTACACAATTTTTCGTAACATAGTTTCTCTGCCACAATGTAGTAGGGCAGACCGGGGCATGTTTTCCCACTTTTTTTTATTTATTTTTTATAATTTTTTCAGTTGAATTTTTTATTGAGTTTTTGGTATCATTCCTCTTCTTATATCTTAACCTACACATTAGTACACATATTGTGAGTAGTCTGCTATAGAATGATTAAAAAAATTGCAAAGACCTACATTATTGATCAAGAAACTTTCGGATATCGAATAGGCAACTCCGTAATACAATTCGCCGACTTTCACGAACGTTCGTATTCGATCCTTCCACTAAATCGTGAATAATCGTTTGTCCTTCCCTAAACATGCGACTGCTACCGGCGACTACTTAACTTAACTGTCACCTACAACGTTTGTCCTTCCCTAAACATGCGACTCCTACCAGCGACTAGTTAACTTAACTGTCACCTACAACGTTTGTCCTTCCCTAAACATACGACTGCTACCGGCGACTACTTAACTTAACTGTCACCTACAACGTTTGTCCTTCCCTAAACATGCGACTCCTACCGGCGACTACTTAACTTAACTGTCACCTACAACGTTTGTCCTTCCCTAAACATGCGACTCCTAACGGCGACTACTTAACGTAACTGTCACCTACAACGTTTGTCCTTCCCTAAACATGCGACTCCTACCGGCGACTACTTAACTTAACTGTCACCTACAACGTTTGTCCTTCCCTAAACTTGCGACTCCTACCGGCGACTACTTAACTTAACTGTCACCTACAAAGTTTGTCCTTCCCTAAATATGCGACTCCTACCGGCGACTACTTAACTTAACTGTCACCTACAAAGTTTGTCCTTCCCTAAACATGCGACTCCTACCGGCGACTACTTAACTTAACTGTGACCTACAACGTTTGTCCTTCCCTAAACATGCGACTGCTACCGGCGACTACTTAACTTAACTGTCACCTACAACGTTTGTCCTTCCCTAAACATGCTACTCCTACCGGCGACTACTTAACTGTCACCTACAACGTTTGTCCTTCCCTGAACATGCGACTCCTACCGGCGACTACTTAACTGTCACCTACAACGTTTGCCCTTCCCTAAACATGCGACTCCTACCGGCGACTACTTAACTTAACTGTCACCTACAACGTTTGTCCTTCCCTAAACATGCGACTCCTACCGGCGACTACTTAACTTAACTGTCACCTACAACGTTTGTCCTTCCCTAAACATGCGACTCCTACCGGCGACTACTTAACTGTCACCTACAACGTTTTGTCCATAAACCTGACAAACGTTGCCTCTCGCTTTCAACAGCATTAACATGTTTCCTAACAAAAACGTATCGCTTAGCGAACCTCACGGCTGGCGGGATTGTCCATCGTAGCGCTCATTGCAAATCATTAACACTACAGTTGAGTTGTGTGTCATACTACAGTCCAGCGGAATAACGATCCCGCTTCGTTACTACAAAGGGCTTTTAATCCGCTTTTTAAGTAAGTCTGTTACTTTCAACATGGACTTACTTTAAAAAACTTGTCTCACATTTTCGTGCTAATCGAAAAAATCGAACCGAATCATATAATCAACAAATGAATTTACAATATTCCGTGTCGAATCGATAAATTTTAAGTTTCTACAAATATCCAAAACAATTTTACATCCATAGATACGTCCTTGGGTAACAGTTGATCCCTGAATCATTCTCCACCCCCATACCACATATTCACTAAGGAATATTGTAACCAGGCTCAAAATGTGTTTCTAGTCTATCAAAAGAACTCGTCTACAACCAAAGCACATATCTTTCACCAGAAGCCAGAAGAATCGTGATTCCTAGACTTTCTATTGTAATTATACACCTGCGCCTAACACTCCACCCATGTCAGCATTCTGATACAAAAAGCAGTTCCTAACTCAGTAAAACGTAGGAGGAAATTATTTTTTCAAGAAACCATTTTAAGTTAAAGTTCTGGGGTCTGTCATAAAGGGAATGAGAAAAGAACTGAAACAAAAGATGTGAGACCTACGCTGGTATCCTCTAACCTCATGTCCAGAATATGCCCACAAAGTGTTCAAATTACTAGTGATTATATGAATTTAGAGCTTTTTTATTGTTTTCATTTCTTCTTGTATAAAATCTATTGCATTATTCTCATTCAATTTGCAGAATCCATTATTTATTACATCGTTGTTGTTGTTGTTGTTGTTGTTGTTGTTGTTATAGGCCTAAGTTAAAATTTTGTTTTCATTCTGTCATTGTGTAATAGGCCTATGTCATTGTTTCGACAGTTTTGTAAGTTTATTCAAAAATGCGAATGACATCCAATTTTTTACGTTTGTTTTGTTATTGTTGTTGTTGCTGCTGTTGTTGTTATTATTATTTGTCTTAATATTTGTGTTTATTCCCTACTAAATAAGTAGTATCTGTAAATACGTCGTACTAAACTTATGTGCCGCTTTTGTTATGAGTGCTATTTCATTTTCTATTTTGTAACTTTGCCACTTATGGTAGCAGAGCGTGGTTTCGTTCCACGGACCTCTGGGTTATGGGCCCAGCACGCTTCCCCCCATGGGCCACCACATTTGTAACGGCCACATAGGCCGTTACGTAAAATTTAAAAACTAGACCACTTGGCCTAGCGGAAGCGAAAAGTGTGCTGGAGCCCAGAGTGACAGGACTTGCAATAAAATGCTCTTGTAACCAGTAACAATTTTTATTAGTACCATTTTCGTTAAGAACATCAATTAAGTTATCATAAAATATTTAGCTATAACTCTTTCAAACAATTGAATTCTAATATCATTTACCTTAACAACATCAATTTAAGTCATCCCAAAATGTTTAGTTAGAAGTTCTCAAACAATTGAATTCTAGTATCATTTACCTTAACAACATCAATTTAAGTTATCGTGAAGTATTTAGTTATAGTTTTATTTGAAAAAGCTGGACTTCTGGTACCCTTTTTTTAAGAGCATTACTTAATGTTGGTATAAAATTTCAGTTACAGTTGATTTAAAACAGGTGGAGTTTTTGTTGACTGAAGTTTAATAATTAGAATGCTCCCACCTGTACTTGTTGAAAACTCAAATGGTACCATGTAGACCAGTGTGCGATGAGTGCTGGTGGTGGTCCTTGAAGTGTGCAGAAGTTCTAGCTAGTCTCATTCCGGGCAGATGTCTTTAGGTGTTCTGTAGCAGGAGTATTTCTGGGCCTAACGGCTTCGGGGAGCATCCTGCTGCACTGCTCTGCAGATAGTGGCCGGTGTAAATGTCACTATCTCCGCATCCCCTTTCTCCCGGCTGTACGGGGACACTGAAACCCTTTACTAGATTACGAAGTCATATGAAAGATCCACGAAACGCTTATCCCTGGGCCGTCAGACCGTCGAACAATCTGTTGGAAGGTTGGCGACGAAATGAGAAAGAAACCCGTATTCTTCGATCCACCATGCTACATAAACTCAACCTGTTGCGAATTGCAACATAACCTTTGGCAAGCAACCCATCAAGCCGCACACAATCAGCTGATACGGTTTACTAGATAGCTTCGCCGTAGCGCAGACACGGCCTTAAGGATCGAGTTAGCTGTGCCGCCCAGCGGCTACGCGCTTTGGCGGCCTTGAACGTTTAAATCACGCCGGGAAAATTCAAACCCCGGCACACTTTTGGCGCCAGGCAGTCGGTCGTTAATCTAATTCTTGTTTATTAAATATCTAGAGATACCGAAATAACATATCGGTAGTCTAGATGTAGTACGGAATCGGTTTCTAGAACCTAAATCTGGGGAATCGGGGATTAGTGCTTACGATAAATCTGAAAGCATTGATCACCTGTATTACTGCGAGGTAGACGTAATCAATAAACAGAATTTCGTAGTTTCCATTGCAAAGTAATTTGGTAAAACAGAGTTTAGGTGAATCGGAAAGGGAAGTACGTTAACGAAGATACTTCAAGAATTTACAGATACCACGATACAAATATTGGTGCCAAAAGGGACTACAGGGTACCAAGAGCAAACGTTTAGAAACTACAAGGCGCTACCTAAACGTGGCTAGTTTGTTAAAAAAATTATTATTTATTATAAGTCTTAGATTCCACTGTCACCTTTAAATTAGTTATGTTCAGCTTGACAAAAGAATTTACATCCGGGCTGTTTTGTCGTGGTCGATTGCTTTGTTCTGTCATTGTCTAAACGTTTCGGCCACCCACCGGAGGCCTTCTTCAGTGGACAAAAGTTTATAAAGTGTTCGACAAAAGGGCGAAGACCCGAACGTACCCTCACCGAGCTCATTGCTTTCCCGAGCCGGCTGACCTGTTAATCCTCATGTCCATCTGTTAATGTAGCCATCTTTTTCTCACCAGGGAGCGCCAAGCAACACATCGGAGTGAGGCGAGGCCGGAAAGGAAACGTCAGTAAGGAACCCAGGATCCGCACGCTTGCCGATTGGCAAAGGATTGAAAAATTGAATATTTTCTTGGAAGCGTGAACCAAAAGGGCGGTGCACCCCTAGACTCATCGCAAACGTTCGACCGTGGAGCGATCGACTACTACATCAGTGGCATATCTAGAATTTAGCCTTGGAGGGGAGGGGATTCCGATCGAGTCGGTTTCATACAAAAGGCAAAACAAGTTAAGACTAATCAATATTAATGTCTTTAAAATGCCTGAAAAACGTGTAAACACATCCTGAAATCAATATTATTAAAGTAAACGATAATAACAGAATAAAAATGCAAGTTATTGAAACATTAATTTATCTTGAAACAAGATATTATTTACTGACTGAATTGATTTTCCTATATTTCATATTTCAAACGTATACGCAAATTCTGTGTAATAAGCCTGTTTGTGTATTATTATAGAGATACTACTAGATTAGCGTATACACTGAAAAAATAATAATAGAGATTAACAAACTTCAACTTTTCTCGAACTTCTTGGGAGGGGGGTTCCGGTCCCGTTCGTCCCCCTCGTAAATATGCCTGTACTACATCATAGATTGGTATTTTCAGTCCTACCTACATGGGATAGGAACAGCAGCATCACCCGCTGCCTTTACTGCCCTGGAGTAGAACGCGTCACCGAGGACACTTCTTTCTTCGGATATGTTCGCTGGAAGCAGCTTAGAAGACAACTTGAGCCATGTCACTCCAGACATAGTCATGTACACTATGCTCTAAGAGAATGATCAGTGGGAGCGTGATTGTTTATAGGGCGTTCTTCAAACAAAAAATAACAGCCTTGACCATGGAGAGAGATAAGCAAAAGTGAACCCCTGCCTAGACGTAGACATTGTGGGCGGAAAAAAGGCCTGGCCCGAAATGATGTGTTCAACGATCCAGGATAGTATCCGACTAGAACGGAAGTTTTAGTCGGTAGTCAGGCAACGGGTTGACCCTGTATCCCAGTGCGTAAACAGCATTTCACCTCCCTACCCCTAAATAATTATTAATTTTAATATCACTAATTACAAAAACCCCGATTATTCTACTTTTTTTAGTTAAATATCAATTGTAAAATAGACAATCATACAATAAATATTAAAAATCGGTATGGAGAACCATACATGACTTCCATGTCCTAAAATTTATATTTAAAATCATTTAAATATTAATTAAATAAGTGGATGCTTGAGTTCTGAAAAAATTACGTATCAGCTAAAATGGTACCACCATGTCAGGTGGATTAGACTATCCTCAATCTCAGTGAGGAAGGACTGTAATTTTGGATAAAATGTCTGTAGGTCGAACGAAGAGCTAGCTAAAGGTAGCTGCGATCTGATTCCTGTAATGAAATTGGACTCTCGCTGCGAGGGGCCGATGGATGTATATAGTGTTATCAAAGTCTTTCCCGTCAAAATACTATACTAGTCATTTTTCTTTTTTAAAATCGAGTCTTGATTTCTTTCTTTCCATTTGTCTTCTTATTTCCTGAACGACTATTCTGTTCACCCGTATAATTATAAATTTCTCAGCAAAACATTTCTTCCTTAATACGTTTGTGTCTCCTGTTTAACACCCACCATTCTGATCCATGTCATAACGCTATATTTCACACAGGCTAGTAAATAACTAGCCATCACAATTTTCCAAAGGAGAAAAATATTTATATATTTTTCATACACACACACATGCACATATTAGTTTATAATTCTCATATCATAATAGAAATAAGTACACAGATTGTATTAATTGCTTTAATACATCAACACTGCCCATCGATCCACAGGAAGCAAATCAATGTCCATCTTTTCGGCTTGCACGCGTTGTGTTGGTGTGGGTTTCGGCACTTTCCATTTAAAAAGCTGTGCAAACATAATAAAATAAACATGAGTGAGGCCAGAAATAACGCAAATTGTGTGTGTGTGTGTGTGTGTGTGTGTGTGTGTGTGTGTGTGTGTGTGTGTGTGTGTGTGTGTGTGTGTGTGTGTGTGTGTGTGTGTGTGTGTGTGTGTGTGTGTGTGTGTGTGTGTGTGTGTGTGTGTCCTGCCGGCCTTTTTATTGCGGTAATCACAATAATAAAACTTTGGAAAAGTAAACATTACATAATTGAGATATGTTTGCTTGCCAGGAACGATATATTTTCACTCATACGTGATTTAAATTAAAATGAAAAATATAGAATTTTTTTAAAGTGAAATGAAAAGTTTCCATAAAAACTACTTCTTTGTTGTCAATAACGTAGTAAATATATAAAACTTATAAAAATTTACCTCCTCCATCATCAACTACCATTTTAATTTATAAAAAAAGTAGGCCTACCCCCTCCCCCTTCAACTACCCTTTTCATTTATAGATATTTCATCTACCTTTCTACAGTGGATTATTATGACCTTCTTTTCAGGATACTTTGTTTATCAAAATTAAGCACTTTACTCTTGTTAAAACGTAAAATGTTGCAAGTAAACTACCCCTTTCCCTTAACCGATCTTCACCAAAATCAATAGGCCTTGAGTCCTCTACAAGTCATGGCTGTATGCAAAAAATTATTTGATTCTGTTTGAATTTGCGGCTGTTATCGTTTGCCATAGAAAAAATTCTACACACACACACACACACACACACACACACACTTTTCGAAAAATGGGTTTTTCATGTTTTGATGGTAGTACAATCAGAATCTGCCGTTATCTCGAACACGATTTTTTTCGCCATGACCATACTTCCATTTCCTTATGGAACATGGAAGTAAAAATTACAATCCACTGCATTGGTTTATCAGTTAAATTTATAACCATAACGACAAATCATTTAGTCCTGGGTTTTAAATGTGGGCCTAAGTATATTTCCATAGATAACTCTAGACCTATATATAATACTTTTCACAAATACACACAACTGATAATAACGTCCTTTCGCAAATGTAGCTTGCATACTTTGTTGAGAAGGTCCATAATTTGCAAGGGGTGTTGACAATACTAATTTTGTCAAATTATTAAATATGCCGAGATTGTATTTGAACAAAATTCTTCATAACGTTATCCTCCTGCATTCTTTTTCAAATTTCTTGAAAATTTTGAGTTCAATTTCTTTGTCAGCAACTTTCAACAATCTATGTGAACAACAAGAGTTTGTTTTCTTTGTAAGAGGACTTAACAGAGAGAAGCTCTTACTGGGGTTTGGCGGCTATGAATATCCGCCCATTTGGATGGCCAGTCTGGGAGTCCTCCAGAAATGAGAACAGAGTAAGACCTTGAAACACTCTTCTAGATCCAGAAACGTTGCCTAGTCCCGATTTAATTATTTTTCATTAAAATTGTTAGTCAACGCTGTTATGGAAAACGAGAAACTCAAAACATATTTTTGTCTTCTTCTGTAGTGTTGTCTTTTTAAAATAACAAAACATATGAGGTTATAAAAAATTAATATATTTTTCAAGCGTAGTACTAATTACTCTAAATAAAGATATTGTATAAATTCCACATTAATTATTATTAAAAGTTGGTTAAAAATGTTTGAATCTTATTCGTTAGTTGTCCTCTAATATCCGCATGAGGTGAACGATAAGTTATAAACTATCAACGTGAAAAGTGGACACAAAAGTTATTTTACGATGCAAATCTTAACAATAACGTTAAGAACGGAGTAAATTAACCGTGAAGAGTGACTAAAGAAATTATTTTTGTGAGTAGGAACGCAAGAGTGCTTAAGAAGCGGTCTTCATGTGCTGTGTTTGTAACGTCACATTACACGAACACTAAACGCCGTAATATGATAACAAAAATAATAATAATAAATGGAACGAATTAGTTTAAAATAGAAAAAAAAAAGCAAAGTAGAATGTGTCATATATGTCTGAAAGAGGAACAACCCTGCTGTAGTTAGTGATACGATGCGGAAAGATGTGTACTTACGATGATTCACGGATCCAAAATTACTGGTTTGACAGTCTCGTTAACGCGAGGCAATAAATAAAGAACTTAAGAATAATGGAAGCGCTCTCTGTATCCACGATTATTTAGTGAGCCTCGTACATCGGTTGTTAGCCGTTAGTAATAAATACGCTGGCACGCTGTAGTATATCACAATAAAAATAATACGACATGTACTTTTAAATTGAGCAGACACAAACAGGGTCCTGCGCCGGCCAATCGGATCGAGTGTATTGCGCACTGAAATACTCAAGGTCACGACTAAATGATACTGTTGTTGTAGCAGGTCCGGTCCTTGAATAATTGCTTGTAGCCAGCCAGGAAATGCGTGGGGGATTCGAACGCGAGTCCTACGTACGCTTATTGTACAAGTGAACGTAACCTTGGTCTTTTTTTTTCTTCTAATAATAACACAATCGATATTTTTCGTCTTAATGTGTCGTTCGTTGTAAACAATGAGCGATCGATTGTATCGGTATTCCGTTCACGTACTGCGTCCCAATAAACGTTTACATAGCGACTTGGCTAACGAGACAGTAAACACACTACAGAGTGGACCAAAATTCATTACCTAACTGAATGGTGTGCTTACTCCTTTCTACACGTGCTTACAATATTTATTATTTCGCTTAACGGTACTATAGTCTTACTTAGGAACAACTCTTTTGGAGAAGTAAGATAACGTTTTTAAAGGGTAATTCAATAAAGAAACAGTTATTTGTAGTTATAAAATATCAAAGTAGTAAGTATGGTACTTTCAAATTGATAAGCTGGCATCTCAGTTATGATAAAACATATTCCCGGAGGTAGCTGTAGCGAATAATTGAGGTTAGTAAAAACTGAAATAAGTAATGAAATTAAAAGATAGAGATTATTTCTCACACAATCAAGATAATTATTAAAAAAAAAAAAAACATGAAACCGATTATAATCAATCGGTTTTTCTGTTGCAGACAAACATGAGAAAAAGTATCACTTTTTTTAACACTTAGGAAACCCATCAACTGACAGCAGAACAGATGAGGATACCGCTAATAAAGTAGGGAATATCACAAATAGCCCTATATGCCGTAATATATGCACTAGGCCTGCACAGGTTTTGTTTTCAAGAAAAAAAGAAACGAATCCACAATACCCACTTTCCTGTACGGCAGGGAAAAGTGGACTTCACAATGAAGTCAATGAATCAGTCTGATAGCAGAAATGAATATATTCCAAAATAATAACAGAAAATATAAACTGGAATCATGTCAGAAACATCAGAGCAAAATTTTTGGAAAACATGGGAAAACAGTAAACGACTTAAAAGAAATGATGGTGGATAAGAACGGGCGGAGAAAGTTGGTAAGGGAATCGAATCCAAGTCCATGAAGGGCATCAGGATATGACTAGAAGAAGTATAGTTTACAGTACATAAACGAAACTGGATTCATTTGCAATAATAAACTGCTAGTGGCAGAATTCGATGAAAACCGACTTATATAGATGTTTAGATCAACATCATTACGATGACAACACGGACTGTAATCTTAGGCGAACGGAGTAAGTTGTGATTCTTCAAAGAATTCAGGTCCAGGTCCAGATGTATGGAGCAGCTTATTAATGTAAATTTATAAGTGTGTATTAATTGCATAAATATTTTATTGATTTTCACATGTATGTGTGTAATTGAATCTTATTTATTATTCTGATTATCTATGCCCGCGTGTTGGAACACAGTTTATATGATGAATTCTATATAATTCAGGTGCAATAGATAATACGTATTTACTTGCTTTAATTGATTACTTTCATGCCGGGTGTGAAACAGCCATTTAAAATTATGTATAACTATTCTGATTCTCATCAGCACATACGTGATATCACTTAATAGATTAACGTTATCAATTCATTTACTTTATTTGAACATATGAAACTCTTAAAATCTATTTATATTCCTTCAAAATTCAGGTTGATATTTAGGTTGTATTTGGCAATAATGAACGCATATTTATGATCAACTTAAAGTACTAGTTTAATTATCATTCATAATACATTATAATTGTACACATGATACGTCGCTGTACCTGAAATACATACGTATTTTATAATAACAATTTACGTGTTTCACTATATGCTGAAAACAGAGAAAACATACATACATACATATATAAATCAAATATATAACAATTCATATTACTTATTTGATGCGTTCATTAAATCCCAAATAAGCTTTTGTTAGTACATTCATTAATTACTTTTACTCAGGTTTATTCATTACTTTTTTTTAATAATTTTCTCAGGTGTGAATTCTTTGAAAGAAACCAGGTCAGTAGAAGTTACTAATTAGAAATGATTATAATAATGGTTACTTGGTTATTGAATATCCATTAGTTGTTGTTGAAGTTGAGTTCCAGAGATGAAGATGGCTCGTAGACCCATTCCGTCGGATGCTGCTTTCTCACAGTCACTTAACACTTACTCTTCCGATCACTCGCGTAGGCGTTGGTATATGTGAATAATTGAAGTTCAGTGTTCAATCAAATGTTTCATCTTACTGTGTGTGCTGTGAGTTCGTTTTAATGTTAATATACATGTCTAGTTCCACTTGTCGCTGCTTCATTAAACATTCGTATTATTCATTAATTTGTTTAATATTTCGTGTTCATTATGTTGTTAATAATGTGTAGTACACTATATTAAGTTCAACTGTTTTGTATATCGTTAAGTGATGATGTCTGTTGGTGTAACGGTCTGATTGTTCACTTTGTATAATTTTAACTAAGTCCGTTACCTCGCACTTCGGTTAAATCTCACTACCGTGACATGAATGTATTACTAAGTCTTTTAAGTTACTGGTTAACGTTCTAACTTCCGGACTCGAGTTAATATTCCGCACGATTAATGTACTCTTCTGAAATTTAAATAATACTAACTCCGAATGATTAGAATAAACTTTTGAAAGTTTATGATATACCGTCTCTCGCACTTGAAGTTAAACTATTTGAAAATTTGAGTGTAAAAACTGTCTGAAAACTTTAGTAAAACTGTCGAAAAATTGAGTATTACTGTTTCAAAAATTGAGTGTAGACTCTCTCTCCGCCGTTTTAGACAGATAGTTTTATTAATTCGTCCCTACTCAAAATTTTGTCTCTGGCGCGCTTCACGCCTACTTCATTTCGAGATTGGTCAGTTTTTAGTTTTCTTGGAAAATACTGTCCCACCATGTCAAGATTCTACGTCATAGTTCTCCCGATAGGCCCTTCGTTTCTGTTACTATGGAAACACTCCTCACCCCCAAATTTCTCGCTGGCTGAAGGCTTCTGATAGGTTCTTTGGTCTCCCCGATTTTTTCTCTGACGAACGTTGACCCGATTCGACGAAACTATGGCTATTAGACACTTGTCGATCAGCCTATTGTCTGAGTAAACTCTGTGTTTCTATAGATTCCCATTATCTGTACTTTCAGTCTTCCTGGCGCATTGTTCCAAGTTCTAACCCCTTTTTTTTGGCTATTAACAATTTTGAACATCTGCTGGTTGGTGAAGTCACCCCAACTTTCCCTTCGTAAATTCTTGTCTGTCAATTAGACGATAACTCCAGCTGCGTAACACGACTTTAGTCTTTGTCAGGCCTATCTTACTGTATTGTTTCTTAAGGTGCAGTGCATCCGTTCCATTGTAATGGTGTAGTTTCACTCGTTTTGTCGTTTATCGTCTACTGACGTAACATGGTCAACATCTGCTACAATTCTCGGTACGGGTGTGAATGTCCTGGCTTACTTTGTTACAGCTGCGGAGAGCAATAATTCTGGACGAACTTTCCCTGTCATCTTACGCCACCAATTTCTATAGTTGGATCGAACTTAATGTGTTTCTATTGTCAAGTCAGCGACGCCTCACTGACATCTTCTCATTACTCCTTATTTATTGCGTCAACTATAAGTCGTTGACACTGCCTCGTGTGAACGTACTCTGCCGAGGTGAAAATTTAAAATTTTTAAAATTTTCTGCTCGTTACAAGCTTGACGTGATCCGGTGGTCGCAGTGTCCGGACAATCCGATGACTGCCTGATGCCTGCTTGTTACCATGATTAGTGATCTCGCTGTATGCAGGACGGGAAGCTCCTAGTTATTTATTTTTGGAGGGATGGAACGATGTAATTTTTCTTGGACTCCTGACCTCAAGAGACCCGCAACAGCAGAATGGGGAAGACTTCAGAGACCTTTCGATTGGGAGGTAGGAATTGCCTGCCCACACCGGTCAGCGAGCCTTAAGCCGCCCAGGAAAAGTCTCCGAAGGCTGCCGAGTAGCAATGTCGAGGCACGGGAGGGAACAGAAAAGGAGGAAGCGCCCACCAAAGGCGGCACTAGGTACACCTAAGGCAAGCGCAACCCCCTCCCTCAGTCTGTCACCGTGCGCCGACAGGGACAAGATAGTAGCAGGAGAGGTGGAAGGGCGAAACTTCGCAAGGTCGGCGGGAGGGACCAGATTATGGCTTATGGTGGGTCGTCGAGCAGCGCTAGGGGCCGTTTGAGGAGTCCAGGTGGCGGGCTAACGTCTGTATTAAGATGACGGAGGTGGGGATGGGTAGAGACAGAGGTTCGGGTGAAAAGGTTGAGGGCTAGGGACCGAACGAATTCGGTGAGAGAAGTAACCTTCAGCCCTCGCCTGATAGCATCGTTTCTGACAAACCGGGGAGAGCTGGAAATGTAGAGGAGGGTCCGGGATTGGAAAGCTTCCAATCGGGCGATAACGGACGGGCTTAGTAATGACCAAAAGGCAGAGGGTGCGTATGTGAGGATAGCTCTACGAAAGAGCAGACAGACTGTGAGTTTAGTGCGTTCAGGCCCGGAACTCCGATGAGAGAGAAAGGGGTATAACTTGGCTTTGACGCCGCGGGCACGCTGGAGACTCTGGGAGACATGGGCTACAAAGCACAGACGCCGGCCATTCTTTAGAGAAGTCGACACTCAGATCATAAAAATACACTCAGATCATAAAAATAATCACCATCTATTACTTATGTTTTGCGTTTAAAACACGTTACCATAATTGAATGTGTGTCCATATAACGCAACGCACAACAATCTCCGTGGTGGCCATGTAATTTATCATGGACCCGCGGACTGCACCATAACTCCCTTGTGCAGAGCAAACGACCGCGCTGACCTGTTGGCACCTGGCGTTCATCAGGCCTAGGCCTGGACAACGCACACAAATTAGGGCGCAAGACGCCCGCGCATCATCCATCCATCCATCCTGCACAACAATTAATCATGGAACCGCGGACTGCAACATAACACCCTTGTGCAGAGCAAACGACCGCGCTGACCTGTTGGCACCTGGTGTTCACCAGGCCTAGGCCTGGACAACGCAAACAAATTAGGGCGCAAGACACCCGCGCATCATCCATCCATCCATCCACAACAATTAATGGCAGTTAGTGCATGCTGCTTCAGTTACAAACGCTTAAATTAACTTGTAAAAGTCCTCCACTAATTGCCCACTCTAAATGCTTGTATAATAAACAATTCGGACCTGACTCAATGAACTGCAACCCCCCCCCCCCCACGGACAACACCGTTCAACATTATAAACAAAAAATATATAGAATTTGTTTACCTTTATGGAACTGTTCGCTATTATAGAACTGTTTACTAGCACTAATTGCTACAGCATTGTGGAAAGCCTACCAGTAGGTTCGTGACATCACTGGAAATTTATGGTAGTTTACGCATCGCTATGTGATGAGGTATAACAGTAGGTCGACACGTTCTACAACTCACCGTCATGACATTATAAACGTTTTACTGAATTAGCTTCGTAGGCCTAAATAAGGTCTCCGCTTATTCAGACCAATGTTTGCTGTGAAAGAAAACTGAAGGTGTAAACAAACTATCGCATTTAAATTCATCCACATACGCCTATTGGTGTTGCCACTAAAGAAATATATGACCTTTTACGTGTATTTATAACTTTTATAACTGTAAACGTATACGTTAGTGGAGATATTATACTGTTTCTCTTTTTATATACGCTTTTATTTAGCTTGACTTGTCTATCGTTCACTATGGTCAGAATTTTAAAATCAATTTTCAGCCACTTCCTAATAAGCTAGCGAGGTGAAATTTTGCACACACTCATTGCGATGGCAGTGTACTATTAAATTTTACTTGCTTTTATAGCTCCACGTTTTGGTGCGCCAAATATAAAATTTCTCTTGAATGTCCCTCGTGTTCGGGTGTTAATTATGACTATTATTTAAATTTTAAGTATAAAATGCTGGGCGCCAGAGATAATTAGGAATCTTAGGGTGTTGTTAATAACAACTCTTATGTTCAGATGCTAATTAAACAATACTATATTTACCATTTTAATACATTTAAATATATAACATATAATATCATCATCATTTCAATTTGACAGATTAATTACTCCTCAATTGCTACTAACTTCTTATCCCTATTTAATCATTACAATAAATTCATGAATACACTTAATATCATTTACCATTTATGAAAGCTTAATTAATCCATTGACTATTCTCTAAAATTTATGAGATTAATTACACATTGAATATTATTTATCATTAATAAGAGATTAATGAACACATTAAATATTATTTATCATCAATAAGACATTAATGAACACATGAAATATTATTTATCATTAATAAGAGATTAATGAGCACATTAAATATTATTTATCATTAATAAGTTACTCTTAAAACTAGAAATCTCCTTCTTTCTCAACATAAATTAACTTTGATCAATGACATGACTTAAGATCTAACATTTCAGAAATATCAAACTATCATTCAAAATTTATATTAATATTTAAACTGTGTCCTCTTATTCTATGTCGTAAGATATAAAATACTCTTCAGCATCTGAACAATTCGTAGGTTCTTTTAGAATGAAACGGGTTAAACTTAGGTAAACAAATATGCTACATGCAATTATTTGATTACAACATTTAATTTGATACAGTTACTTGAGTTTGATTACCCATTTCTCCGTCTTGCTCGTTCCACACTTTATACATCACAACACAATTGATATTACTCTGTTTTTTTATTCACACACTATCGCAATAACCATTCATCTCCACTTCGTCCGAAACTTTGACTTTTCATACGGTCGCGCACATAATAAATAATACTTCTTCGCTCTTGATGCCGCGCACATGATAAATAATACTACTTGACTGAATGAATTTGTTATAGACTGTCTTAGCTTGCTTAATGGTGTTTAAGACATAACTTCTATCTCTCTCTAATAACAACTAGCAAAATTGCCACTAACAAACTTCCACGTACTGACTGATTCTCCGACTCTTGATTTCTGACTGCCGATTGACGATTGACTAACTTACTGAGCGACTGAGTAACTAACTAACTAAGTTCCTGCACCAGTTACTTTTATAGTTTCACCTAAACTTCCCTTACTGCCGCTACTCTTAAGATTACCATCATTGGCTAGAATTCGAACGTGTTGCCGGTAAGTTTCAAATTGTCCAGTAAACACTCGAAATAACTTCGCGCGTAGAGGTGACGCTTTCTGTGATTGACGAACTCTTATAAACCCGCACTTCTTGCCGCTAAACCGTTTCTCGTTAAAAAGAGAAATCTGCTTGCTCAAACCACCCCCGTTATGACGTATCACTCTTTGTATTTTGAAGGCCGAAAACACCCTAAATCTAACGGTACTGCATATTTTTGCTGTTTTTTGCAAACAAAGCGTTTTATATCTTTACTACTTAGAAAGTTGTACATACAATACAATTTTACACTGGGTCGGCGCCAATGTATCACCAATACACACCTCTCACTTATATAACGACTATTCGGTATAATTCTCATCTGTATGTTTATTTATTAACATTACTCTTATTAATAATAATAGACTACATCGAAATATACTATTAACATAAATGTGTTTTACTATACAACTAGCTGTAACCGGTAGTGTTACGTTACAATACTCATATGATATTTTAGGACAATAATGTCTCAAAATATCGTAATTTTAACATGATATTTGACCGTAAGGATACATAAGAAATATCATGTGACAAGGTTATACATCCAGTCTTGTCACTTACCAACGGCAACACACTTACGCCGAATGTTTAGTCCAGTGGAACCAAGAGAGAATATGCGACAAGGTAGCAGTCTTCGTTGATATTCTTCAGTGCTTCACAAATTCGTGAACGTAGAGCTGAACAGATCTTCATACTATGCAAAATGTCAGCAAAAAATTGTAATACTTGGACCGGGGCAGTTGTCAAATGGTAACATTGTTACTTAGCGACTGTTGTTTGTCACCACAGACACACTTCTACACACTACAAGCGCAACTGGACAAAGTGGTCCCGACGTGGCAGAGGGTTTATTGCTTCAGATAGACCAAGTTCATAAATAATTACATATAATAACCTGCATACCCGACAACTCATAACATTTTATATCATAAACGACATCATATTAAATAAAAACGTGAGTGGCGCTTATCAGGTTTTCGTAAGGAATTGAAAAATTCAGTTACTATACTTCACGATTAGAAGCGCCCACGCTTTTATTATTAGTGATCTTAAATCTGAGACGATGGTGGTACTTAAGAAGACCATCATCTTACTTCGAGTTTATTTTATTAAGATTAAAGTAAATTAAATATTTTTTAGTGCATATAGGCCTACCATTTCATTTAATTTATTAGATTTTTAAAAAACTTATTTATTTGTTTATTAATTTTTTAATCTGTCAGTTATATTTAATAATTTGAAATTTTGCATAGAAATTTTATGTCAAAGTTCGACTTATTGTTCACAATGTATTTACCGCTGCTGATCAGTACGCAATGAAATAAAGCCAGTTCGTTTGTCTAATGAAATCAGATATGAGGGTCATTCAGTACTAGAAAGACCCTTGTTGTTTTAAGGGCTATTCAGACTGTTTAACCCTTTATTCGATAAAGTTAACGAATCACCTTATTTATTAACATACTGTTCAGCTGCAATAACACCTTTACCGCTCTATTATCACGAGTACTTTGCTATATCCAGCAAATTCTTTGCCTTAAAATCAGAGCCGATTCTCTGTTGTTTTGGATTTGGTTTGCTTTTTTACTATGGCTCACAATTTTGAATCCGGGACTGATCGTTGGAACTAATTTTCCCCAAAGCATATTTCATTCAACCACGAAATGTGGTTTCCTATACACTTCTTTTCGATTGCCGGTTAGCAGTTTTAGAATCCACTTTCACACGTGTTAAAAACTCAGCTTATGATGAACAATTGAGTGAATTATATTGATGATTACATTAGTTTTCAACAACTCTTTCTATGTAACTCGCCAACCTTCTTGAATAATTTCATTAACGCTAATACTCCGGAGCTGATTTTGTAACTTAAACTGATAGTCCCTCACGATGGTTATCAGTGATAATTTTCGGCTGCATATAACTGTTCATTTCACTTGTATAATTCTGTAAAGTACATACCAGTTTCTGTATTTGTTTGATAAAATTTTATATATTCTAGAGAAAAATTTCACATGGTGTTACTCCTCAATACCAGAAATCTTATTAACGAATGTTATTCAAAATGCACTTTTCAAAAGAAGTAGCCATTGTATGATAACTGATAATGTTATGTATATTAACCGGCTCTTTCAAACAGATCATAAGCATACCAACTTATAATTCTGAAAGTATTGCTACATTAAGGAGTTTATATATATATATATATATATATATATATATATATATATATAGTGTAAAATAGTATAACGCTGTGTGAACGACAGGATTACCCAATGCTCACGCTTCTTCTTGATCTTTCCAGACGTTTGTTGTTTACTCTACTGGTATCCAGATCACTTTTGCCACGTATTATACCATACAGGTGAAGTACTAAAGTGGCATTTCCGAAGCAGCGAATCGATTATTGATACGGCGATTCAGAGTGAGTTTAGTGTAATGTGATTTTTGTGTATCAGTGCGGTACTGTCAATGAGGTGACATTTTTTGTTTGTTACGTTAGTGTGTGTTGGACAATTGTAAGTTTGACGAGTTGTTTGTATACGAGTATTTAGTGTCGTTCTATTCATTTGAACTGCCATTAAAGTTCCAAATAATGATTTCTTTGGTGTACAGCTACTTTATTTCCACTGTTTAAACACGACGTGCGGCAGTCGTAACAGTATCGTAATTCTTATTTAGATATTTTTAAACTACTGTTTGTTTTTTGCCTCTTTACTTATTGAATGATCCTCGTATTTATTAAAATAATTATTTTTTCTACTGTAGATAATTCTGGCATTTCTGTTGCTAATCTGCTGCACATCTAAGTCAGACATTGCTTGTTACCAGTCTCGATTTCGGCGTTGTCGTAGTTGTTTGTCTAGTCCCTTGGTAGTTGCGTTCCGTGTCTACATCTCCCATGTCCGGACACTTTTTGTTTCCGTTTAAGTAACTTGCTCACTTATTTCGCTGATCTGTAATAGCGAATTTATAAAAAAAAAAGAATGAGGGACGTACCACTTTTTTGTAATAAATTAAATAGGCTCTTAAACTATTACTAAGAAAAGTTTAGGCTCTTAAACTATTACTAATAAAAATTTATCTATTTAGAATTTTTTTTTAATTTTTGGCTAACAATAATTGTTTTCCTAGTCATACTTTTATTTTTTGCCTGGGCTTTCTTTTACTAATTCTCTTTTGCTTTCCTTAAACTGATTTCCATTACACGTGTTCCCCTTTTCTACTTTTTATTACGGTTTCCATCGATTTTCCTTATGAATTTTTTACGCTTCTTTCTATTATTTTCGTACATATTTCCTGTTATCGTTTACTTCTGCCTAATTCATTTTTTGTGTCAACTTTGTTTTGTGTTATTATGAAGTGGTCTGGTTGAGATATTGTAAATTACTGAATTGCCCATTACGAAACCACCAAATAACAGGGACAACTTTGATATTACGTAGGGGTAGTCCGTCCTAGCTCGGGCCGAGTGATCACTGGCAAGATACTGCGCTCCACCTTTAGATTACTAACTTCAGTAAAGAGGAATCGTTTCTCTCTTCCTCGACAGTTTTTTCTCCCTTAAGAGTCAACATTTTCAGCTTCCATTACACGCGGTAACACGCGCGCGCGCTTATACGCACAAGCACTCACAACGACTGAAGCTTCGGAATTTCCGACCAGACATCAATAAGTCATCAATTATCATTTACATCACACGTGCACACACTCACATACAAAAGGGACAGTAGAATCCCTTAACGATAGGACTTTCACTACCGGACAAAAGGGAAAGTTCTCGAAGCTCATCGAAGTCGGCAAATGAAACAAAACTGGAATCATCTGTGGCAACTGCACCATATTCCAGTTTAAATACGGTGCTACGCTACGCTCACACTCACAGCCAGACACATTCTCTCAGAAATAAACTCAGAGCCAAAGTCACAGACTGATTTGTTTGTTTTCTGTAATACGACTTACGAAGTGTGAATGATCTGAAGAATAAAATCATTTCCAAACAACATTTACGTGAATCAACCAGTAGCGGACACTTGTGGATTAACCCACACCAAGTATACGAGTATTGAAGGCACGCGTCCACGTCACTACAGGAGTATGGGATAAATTTTGGTAAACATATCGAAAACCGAATAGTATAGATAGTAAAACTACGATACTGTACGGCAATAAAGTGTAACCTGTTGAAATAGAGACAAAATTAGGTCAGTGAAAACGGATTACGGCTAGATGATATGTCTCTAGTTGACACGAAGGGACTGCTGTGTAGATCGCGATTGAAGTGCCATTCAGAAAGTAAACATTCTGTATCAGACGTACATAGTTTTGAAACCAAGTTATCAGTAAACCTATTGTTTTGCAGATCGGCTACATATGTTTAATTGAACTTTGATTCCTAATAGAGTTCATCTGTTTACTAGCAAATACAGTTTATACGCTCCATCGTCAGTACTGACTGGTAAATCTCTACGTTCGTTCACGTGAATTAATACACACACCCATAAAGAAAAAAGAAAATTAAGCGCTTCTCACTCCGTCTTCTAACCATCTATAAGACAGCCTGAACAAATCGTTTCTAAAACCATTTATCACTGTCTACTTTTGCTCAGTTTTCAATCATTTCGTCAGTTGGCAGACGCATACTTGACGTATCATCATTCGTTACGTACGTCTTCGCAGTGTTTCGTACGAGTCATCCCACTCATGAACCCTCGCCTGGCGAGGACGAAATAATTTAGCTTTTATTTGGTTAATTTTTCGTAAAAATTTGTTGTAACCTTAATAACTGAAGTTTTCGAAGTCTGTTTTTTTCCACCGACGTTGTAGGAATTTTCCGCTATTAAAAAAGTATTTTCCGCTACACCTCCGACGATATTTTATGAGCAAAGTCAGCTGTTCCTCTTATCTGTTCACATTATTAACTCATACACGGGCGCGCAATGGCGCACACACACGTGCCTGTGAGTACGCAAAAAAATTAAGTATAAATACGTCACGATGGTCACAGCTTATAAAAGTAGGAGTTAAATATATAGCTGTACGTTAAGTGTTGTGTGTAAAATATCAACTTCAAAGGTTTCAAACGTATATTCACATATTCTTTGTAAATATCCTATCGCATACAGATTGTCCGACCTTTTGACGTAAACAGGGGCATCCCTCCAGAAAATTAACTACCCCTCAGAAATTTTATAATTGAAAACAAAATCAATTATTTTAATATGACAATAACTACATAATATAGTCGCTTAACAAAACGAACTGACTGAACAGTAAATTTCTGAAAGAACTTGGTTTACGAAGGTAATTGTCATCAGATAGAATGGGTGTCTATCCGAAACCTCACCCCTGAAAAATATCCTGGTAATATTTTATTGTAGACATTTCATTTCTAGCAGCTGTGAACGTTCTCAGGACATCTGTATGGAATGTAAGTGGCTTTTCATTCAAAACGACCAACTAGAACAACTGACGGGTTCATAAATTGAAGTTTACTTTGTTAATATCTTCTGAATGTTTAAACCAGCCGAAACATAACGTTCGTTGACGTAAAATGTGTGAACGTTTAACGTTTTAAGACTAGTTAGCTGAACCATTAATAATCTTGTTTTTATTTTACCCCTACTGATTTTTTTTCTATTTTCACGGCGTTTTAATTTTCTAAACAAGATTTATATTTTTGTGTCTTCAAAAATATTGGAGCTAAAGCCGAGTCTCACGATGAAACAAACCCTGACGTTCTGGAGAAGTGGTTCGAAAATACGTTTTTAAAGAATCTCTCTCCAAAAAAAAGTACGGTATCGTTTTGGATAACGCTAGTTGCCATTCTAGGTTAAAATACAGAACACCAAATATGTCCACTACAAAACACAACACATCATAACATCCAAGTAGGACCACATTTTAAAGACCCCTGACCCTATTAAACCTATGTTGTTGCAAATTATTAAAGATTCTAATATAAGAGAGAGTTTTCTATTGACGAAACGGTATAAAACAACACGGACAAGAAGTGTTAAGACTGCATCTCTACCATTGCAACTTAAATCCTACTCGTACTGAAACGATTGGCGCAATTACAGAGATAACTTGCTTCGAAATTTTAAAAGTATGCTGAAGACTACTATATGCGTCACTTGATGCTAAAAATCCAATGTCAACAGCAAGCCGGCGATACTGACCTCCTACATCTACAGGCCTTCTGGCTATGCTTGATCCAACAAGCTGCAGCAGTTCTTCAAAGTCCACTCATTCTAAAAATCAAATTCGAAAACCGCCTGCATCGTCAAACAAAAGTTCTTTAAACAAATTCTCCAAAATAAGTACCAATATCTTTAAATAACTGCCTATTATTTGTATACACTAAGTTGGCGTCTGGGCCGGCGACTACTTGGGGCTGGTAGTCGCCGGCCCAGAAGCCAACTTAGTGTATACAGATTAGTCCACAACCTTCTGCCTAGTTTGCGATTTGTCTGAATAATTACGTATGCCCCACAGCGAGAGCCACACGATCCATGATAAGTCCAGGTTTAACTCAGTCGGGACCTTACTGTTTCACTAGCTAGTACAAAATAGTATGAAGTGGTGGGAATGTGATGTCAGACAGCAGCCTCTACCGAGCAAGTGCGCGTCGAAGTGTACACGTGTAGCAGATGCGTGGGGCAAGCAGAAGTCGCTTGTGACGAGGACTTGTCCGCAAACTATTGTTCGCGAGTAGATGCTCGTAAATGAATACTAGGCCTAGTTACGTCCCTAATATTTAATGTCCCTGTAACTCCTTTCACTGTACTCTTCCAACTACAGCACTGTGTTTCCTGTATGATCCGTCACACATGGAAAAGGATACAAAGTACAGGAAGTCAAAATAGGAAACAAAAAAATAATGCATCAGCTTTGTTAAATACGCTTTAATTCATGTATTTTATTCACATGTTTTTATTTCTTTTTCAAGTATTATAATAATTGTTGTGAACATACAAAAGGAGAAGCCACCAAAAAGCTTAGGATAGCAATGATATAACATATAATATACACATTGTGATTGATAAAAACATATTTTCTTTCACAATGAGCAACTAATCATAGACCTAACTTATGTTTTTTTATTTTTTTTCGGATTTTCTGTAAACATAAACCACATTGTTTCACTAATATATCCATCATTAAAGAAAAAACACATCACATATATTTTTTTGTATATTTATTTATTGATTTTGTTGCCACACTCATACACAAACCAACCACACACGTACAGAGAAAAAAACGTTTTTGTTGTTGTTTCCTATGTCTTGTCAAAATGATAACAACTATATCTTTTTGTAACTTATGTCTAGAGTATTTTAATTATATTTGTAAATACATAAATCTAAACCTTAACACTATAGAAACTCAACAAACAAACAGAATGTTCTCTCCACTTAATAATTATTATATTCCTAAATATGGATTTATATAATCAATTAAAATTATAACATAACAGTTAAAGTTACATTATGGAGTAAATGTGGGAACAAAAATATAAAAGGATATCAACAAAAAGGTTTTCAGCTATCAAAAGGTAAATATCCAGTTATAAAATAATAATATTATACACATAATTCTTGTTATAACATATTTTTCTGCTAAACATTAGCTCTGCAATAAACTCTTCTAGCACTTCCGGTTGTTCATACAAAAAATATAAATTTTATATTTTAAAATTTCAATGCTCCTCTTATTCTGGTGTCTACCAAAAATTTTTTCTGGTGAAATTATATTTTCATGGATTTTTAAAATCCTTAATGTGAATTAAAGTAAAACATTAGATGATCGCATTATCACTCACCAGAAATTAAGTATAATTAATATTTTTCCTGAGTTATGTGACCAGAAACAGGTTAGAACACCTCCTACTATAGCGATCTAAATAAACAACTGGCGCTTTAAATTTTAAAAAATGGGTTCTTTTATTTATCATTTAAAAATATAATTTCATTGTGTCACGATAACCAGGTAAAGGTCTTGATGGTTGGGGGGGGCTTTACGCTAGATGGTGGTGTAAATTTGATTCAACTGTGAGAGATTAGTTAATTCCTTTTACCACTATTATTTTATAACTGAATATTATAATGACTTCTTTCTACATACAGTTACTCTGACCTGACAATCCCAACACATTCTGAAGTACAGCCATATCATCAACATTAATAACTACAACACAAAAAGGTATTTTTCATTGACTATAATAGTAATATAAAATTGATATAACATCAACTTAAAAATATTTTAAATATATATATATATATATTTATTTATAATATATATTATTATATAATAACTAATACATATTAAATCAATCATATAAACAACATCTGATTTATATTATACTTCATAAATATATTATGGAAGTTTAATTTTGGTTATGTGTCGTTTTGAGAAAGTGGCAGAAACCATATTTGAGATTAGTGGAATATAAATAAATCGACTTGTTGATTGGAATTCTATGTATTGAAAATGACATGGTTTTGGAAATCATTGGAATGTACTGTAATCAACTGTTGTATTAATGTTAACAGTACACAAATCGTACATTTCTCTGGCAAATATTCAACTGTCAATTTAATTTATAGTACAAGACTTTCTGCGATTCAAGGTCTCAGGTAATAATCTACTAAAAACTATTTTATCAGCTGGTAAACACAACTCGTTGAGTTTGTATTAATAATCACACAATGCCCTCTGTTTGCCAGAAATGTGCACAAACATATTATACAAACTACAACACACCTGGTCAAACAGATACTGAACAAACAAATATTATATTCAAAATGAATCCACACTGACTATACTCTTGTTTGCACAAGATTCTCAAGTTCACTTCAATGCCACTTTTATGTACTTATTAGAGTGACTTTAAACATGCCTGAGGCAGATAACCTTTAACAAATTAAACAGTGCTAATTATAAGTGATTACACATTTAACATTCTCGTCATTGCATCTGCCCAACTTGGAAGATAAAGACATATTATCAAATATTAAAAAAGAAAGGGAAAACAAAAAATTGTATTAAAATTCAGCAGTTTCAATGACTGCCAACCATACCAATTTAAAATCAACAAAATATAAATAACAAATTAAAGAAGAATCAACTTATTACCATTAATGAACTAAGTGACCTTAAGAGGAGTTGCCACCATGATATGGTGAACTGAATATTGACTGTGAAACATCATGCTGTACTAAAGTTGAACAATTTTGTTGAAAGTTTATACATATTATTCTCTTACACTAATATTCTTTTTGTGAGCATGTCTTTTTTTAAGCAGTAATCTTAATATTTACATGAAATAAGTAACATCGCCCAGATTATCTGTTTTTTAAGGGAGTGTTCATTGCAATATGAATACACTTAGTGCACAAAGATTTCTTTTCCCACACGTTCATCTGGATTTTGAAGTTGGTTTTAAAATGGCCAATCCTTACAGACATCTTATGAGAAAAAACTGTCCTTGTCATGATTAAGAATGTGGATGGTTTCTTCTACTCCCTCACAAAGACACATTACCAAACATTAAAAAATAAATAAAATAAAAACAATCAAAACAATGAAAATTGTACTAAAATTCAGCAGTTTCAGTGACTGCCAACAATAACAATTTAAAAATCAATAAAATATAAGTAACAAATCAAAGATAAAAAAGAATCAATTTATTAGCATTAATCAACTAACTGTACACACAGATATGTATACTATAATAATTATATTTTATCATACAAACATTATATTTTTAGGACAAAAAACATTTAACATTGTACAATATACAATAATATTAATAATATTTGTTACATAAATATATATTCATACTACCTATTATTACTACTAGTACTATTTCTACTGCTGCTGCTTCTACTACTATCACTACTACTACTGATATTATAGCTAACACTACCAATCACTTCTGTGTTTGATGAAGTGGGAAAAGCATAAACTAAAGGTGGTGTTCAAAACGTAAAATTACATATCTGCAACTGGCTAAACACAACAAACATAAAACAGAAAAAAATTATATGTGCTTATCAAAAGGAATCACTTCTGTTAAAACTATTTTCTTTCCATACTTTTTTATTAAAATGTTAGGAGACAATTCTGTCTTCTCGTTTATGTTAAAATGCAAACCCATTACATTCTTTGGTCACAGCATAAAACTGACAAAAAATTACTACACTGTTATTCTGTTACTTTTTAACAGAGTACTTAATCTGTTTATTAAATTTACATTCTCTAGGAATAAATCACAAAAGTCTTATGTATCACACCATACATATATTTTTGTAACAGTAAATATTTTATTAACAAAAAAATGAACCTAGAATTTAATACAACAATTTGAGACCTACGAAACTATCTGAGTGAAAATATTTCTATCAGTACAAATGTAATGTTTGTAGACTACAAATCGTAAACTTATTTAAAAGACATTAAAAAAACTGAGTCAAATTTGTCACCGGATCAAAGAAGTAAAAGAAAATAGTTTCAACCCGTGGACTTGCATCAAAGCAATGGCTATTGTAACAGGATATAAAATGTACCACTACTTGACTATTTATTTATTTATTGTTATAGACACATACCAGAAAGCATTCAGTGAGAGGGGATTAAAACCCATTGTTTAAATCCTTAATTGTATTTGAAATTACCAAAACTTAACATATTAAACACAACTTTAACACGTTATATGTCCAAAATTATAATGTAACACTCTTATACATATACATATATAATTACACAATATAGCAACACTATGGACTATTATAATATGTATATATTTATAAATATATAATATATAACTAAGAAATGTACACAACACATTTTGCTAGTTATTAAATTTTGTATATGTAGTTTGTTTCTATTTAGAAATAGTCTTTGATCGCATATACTCTTTTTTAAATTATATTTTTCTTTTGGTTTGTTCAATATATATTCTTATATATTCTCATATTTTTTAATTTTTTACTTAATAGATTGAATTTAAATTATATTTGTCTACATACATTTGTACTATGAGAATTAAAGTTTGTTAAACTATTTGTTTTCAACTGGAATAAAATACAGTGTTATGTCTTTAAAATATTATAGCTTGAATGCTAAAACATATTGTTAATAAAATTCAATAGTGGTTAAATACACAGGAATTGAGGAACTTAAATGTTAATATAAAATGTCCGTTTAATATTATGGTATAAAAATTATCATCTAGGCTATCAGGTGAAAAACGTATTACAATGATCTCAAGAACGTAATAATTTGTAAAACTCACCCAACCTACAGAAAGTATTTGACATGAACTACAAAGCTACTTGTAAAATTGCGTATTGGACAGTCATTAATATATTCCTCAGACTAATACTTCATTAGCATAATTTTAGAAGTGCATGGTGTTCACTGATACAAGAAGTTACATTCACTTATTAAACTAAAACATCTACTTAAATTAAAATGTTTATAATTTGTAAAGAAAATATATTAACTAAATACAAAATATTTCCAATTTTTAAACATACTTCAAAAATTTCAATTATATAAATTCAACTGAAAGAAAAACTAATTTTGCAATAACAAACTATTTTTTCTTTAATTTTTACCTTTTTAGATATCCTTCTTTATTGGTAACTATGTTTTACAGTATACTTTCCTACTTAAACAAAAATTAAAAGTACTAATTTTTTTTATAGACACTAATTTTTATTTGGTTATTTTCTTTCATAAGGAAAACACACAGATAATGGTAATTAAAAATGCACAGCCTTCCAAATTATGAATTTTGCTATTTACGTAATTCATTTATACAGACCATTTACAGTGAAAACAATTTATTCAAAAACATGCTCCTACTTTAACTTCAAATTTAAACTATGTTCAATGAGAAACAGAGTAACAACAATAGAAATTATAATATTTGATAAAGTTAATTACAGTTGTTCTAGACAGCACCTACACAAAATAAACGCATTCATTTGATATGTTAAATGAGAAGTACTACTTACATGGATCTCATGGATCTGTTTGTACAAACTAAACTCTTCTTTAAACACCTAGTAACACACATATTCTCTCATATTTAATATACAGTACAAACAAGTTAAAATTATTTGATAATCTGACATCAAAATAGCATTACACAAGTTAAGCTATGTCGTTATTAATTACAAACGAGCTATAATACCAAAAGACATGTACACTGTATGTGAACAAATATCATATTAACAGTGAGATTTGGGAAAGGAAATACTTTGTCGTTGTTTTTAGAGCTTCATCAATAAAACTTTTAAGCGAATTTCCCAGTCTGTAATTGTGTTTGTATATATTTATCATAGTAAGTACATAATATGTTTGTCTATTTATTTTTACTCTGAGCGATTCATACCAGTAATCATGTGGTGTTTAATAAACATATAGTTAGTTATTGACAGTTGTAGTAAAAATATCAACAGATTTGCCAGATACCGTAAAAATAATGTTTACGTATAAAAATAACATGTGAAAACCGACATACTACATTTATTATTGTTCATGTATTCTGAAAAATATTTTTCTTCTCAATGTTCATAAGTACACAGTATTTTTCATTCCTTTTTTAAAACATGTGAAGGGTGTTTTCTGAGAAACTGACAGCTTTCTTTAATCCATTATCTGAAAATTTCTATTGCCAAATATGCAACTAACAAGAAATTCCCAGACAACAAATACATTTCTGTTTTAAGTTAGAAAACATGTTTAAGGGTGTTGAAACATCAACCTCAGAATTAAAAGGAAGTAAGAAATATAACTACTTCGCATAAGAAATTAAACAAAGAATATAATTACTACGAAACAATAATTTTCATATAAAACTCAACTAACAATCTCTCGTAAAAGGACACACCGAGTGATTATACATTTGGTATAAATCATCCTGTACACTTCACAACTGCATTCTTGAAATGACTATATGCAGTTCTAATTTTATATTTTTTTAAATGTATGGACAAATGAAATAAGTTCTTTGTTTAACTGAAGTTTTACACAAAGTGGGGGAAAACAATATAAACGAACCAAATTTTCTTACAATTGTAGTGTTGTAAAACAAAACTGTTTGACATGTTTTGATCAAGTTGTTATGAAACACATTTATATAAAATACTTTTCAGAATGCCTATATCTTTATATCTTTTAGAATCAAAAATAAGATACAATTTTACCTGAATAATTTTCTTTCAAAATCCTGGATAAACATGGACACAGAAAACTTTTCATAAAAAACAGCAGCTGTTTTATACAAGGTAGTTTTTATTTTTTAGAGTCTTTATTTCCTTTGTAATTTGTATTCTCTGGAGTTAACAAAGATAAAGATACAATAACATTATTGCATTGAGGTAGCTGGAAAAAATATTTATTTAATTAAAAACAATTTGCTTTATCTTCATTAATCAATCTTGTGTTTGTAATCAATTATATTCTTTGTACCATTATGTTTGTATCATAATAACATTACGTTTTTTGTATTTTAATATTTCGAGGTAGGAATCAAAACACCTTTACTTCATTTAAAATGCAATTTATTTCACCATATAAACCTAATTTCTTTTTTTTTCCTTTCTGCGTAGTTATATTATAGAAGAAAACGGTTTATAGAGTTTAATAAATTATGATGATTTTCTCTCTATTACAAGAGAACTTTGATTCAGCAGACACTCTTAGGTATTTTCTTCATTATTTTTTTTTAGTTTATCCCATAATAAATCTCACATA
This sequence comes from Magicicada septendecula, assembly GCA_034769895.1. NCBI lineage: Eukaryota > Metazoa > Arthropoda > Insecta > Hemiptera > Cicadidae > Magicicada > Magicicada septendecula. The sequence goes on along the minus strand of CM068375.1, from coordinate 203,148,081 downwards.
AAACAGATATACAATTAAACATCCATAAACAGTATCAATATTTGTTTATCAAGTGATTGGTTATATTCATTTAAAAAAAGGAAACAAACACTGACAATTAAACTAGCCTTTGTCCTCAGTAAATTAATCATTTTATTTAAAACAGCTATATACCTTAATATTACAAAATCAATGATTATGTATAATGTTAGTTAATGATATATTATTTAGCTATTTTCTCTTCATCTTATGGACATATATAACATATAATATAATACTATGACTTCTAAGTATTCTATGAAATGGATGGTGCAATGGTTTTATTTTTTGTTTGTACTCCGTCTTAATCTCTCCATAACATTTAATATATAGTTTTTTTTAATTTAAAAAAAAAACAAGTCATCAGTACAAGCCGTCTAAAAATTATTAGCCCAGTAATACAATAAGTTACATTATCAACAACAAAGGGGTTGCCAAATACTGTTGATTCAGTTAGTTGACACAGTAGAGGTCAATTACAAACACACAAATACACTTTTTGGTTTACAGAGATTTAAAATAAAAGCTGGTAAATATTGGAATTTATGAAACAGTGAATGGAGCTTTGAAATTACTACAACTGAAAACAGAAAATAGTTTTTTTTTCATAATGTTATTCATAAACTTTTTCAGATTCCTATAATTAAACACAAGCATACTAACTTATTTCCTTTACAAATTTTAAGTAAATGTAAAGAAATTCATAACAATATAAAACACGGCTACAGAAAGTTAAAAAATGTCACATTTAATTGTTAAATTTTGACTATAAGATAGAGTATGGTGTGTTCACATCAATTGAAAATACCTGATAAAGGCCAACTTGTTAATAAAATAAAAATTGAGGGCAGAAAGTAATAGCAATTCTTTCATGACACTTACGAGGGGCGAATGGACAGGTCTCATGAGTGTAGTTACAGAAATAAGCAGGACATGTATTACCATACACCATAGTACATCTCAGGAGGCAGACCATTATTTTAATTTAAGAGTCGAAAATTGATGCCAGTGGCTCTTGAGCGTCCTTTTATTGATCACCAGTATTGTATCAGTTATAATATCATACAATATTTGCTCAATAAAAGTCCTACAATTTCATTATTTCATCTCTTTATAAACACATCTGTGAATAAACCTCAAAGAATAATGTCTTTCACAAAATACTTTTAAAATCAAATCAGCCTACAACAAAACTACCTGATATGTGACTTAATCGAGTCCACTCACCTTTTGATAAACAGGTGACACTTTGACAAAAGGTCAAGTTCCCCCTACCTGTACTATATAAAATTTTAATAATTATCTCTTCATTTTGTTATTAAACAATAAACTCGGTAATTCCTAGTAATAGAAACTGAATCTATTAAAAAAGCAAAATTAGTAGAAAAAGCTCCATTTTCTGCTTCTGTATTAGTAGTATAATACAAGAGCATGAGTACATTTATCTATAATTGTACAGCATGGTATGAAAGTTCACATCCAGGTTTTTTATACTATGTCTGTCACGATTATTAATTATATGTATATTAGTTGAATACTTGTATAATTAATTAGTTTATTTAAACATTAAATGCTAATAACATCAACAACAACAGCAAAAGCAACACGTATATTATTATGATAATAAATATTATTATTACGTTACTGACTACATATATGTTTATATACACACATCCATACGTACAAATATACACACAAACAGCAAAAAATGTGCATGCATATTATTTATGTTTCAGCATGTATATATAAAGATATTCATACACGAAAGAATAACTGGGGATGAGGGACATTTAATTTATATCCGTATAAGTTACTACAGCAACACTGGCAACACAGATAACACCAAAGAAGGTTTACACTTAATAGAAAAACAACTAACATCAATATTTTTGGAAAATTTTGTTTTCAATTTAAAAAATTTTTTTCTTAGCGACTAAGTAGAAAAGATAAAAAGTTATAAAACGTTACAAAAATTTTATAACAATTTTTTAACGAGCTTTATTATTATTTTATATACCAAAAACACATTAAATACAAATATTACATTTTCATGTAATAACTAATTGCTTTTATATATATAAAAACATGAAAATAGTCTTACATTTATGAAGTTTTTTCTTTCAGTAGAAAATGTTTGGCATAAAAACTGCCAAAAATGGTTATGAAACACATTTGGTATAGTATCAGTAAGCATTTTTTTTTTTTACTTTCATCTCAATATAATATATTATTATACCCTGATATATACACACAATTTTAAACATTGTTTTCAAGGAACGAACATTGAGAATTTGAAGGGAAATATTTTTTAGAAGGAACTGTGGTCGTGGTTACTCTTCCAGATTCAAACACTTTCTGAACTTCTTTGACAAAGTTTCTAAATAAGTTTATCAAACATTTTACCATGGCTTCAATGGCTTCTCAAAATTTAAAGCAAAAAAATGACACCTCACAACAGAATTGTTTTTGTTTTAATTATAAAATAACAGACAAAATGCAAATAAGATTTAATATAAAAAAATTGATACTGATATTAATATTTTATTTTACAATCTATATCAATTAAAATTAGATAACATGCTAAGTTTTAAACTTACGATAACATGTAGTGGTTACACGCAGTTAATTTACAGATAAACTAATGTTGAATTGTCTGCTGAAGAAACCAAGACATGATAACAGAACAAGAGTTCTTAATGTTTGTACTGTTTTAGCATGCAAATATAAAAGATTTGATCACAAAGTTCACACAATTTTTTATTTCCTGTCCCATAAGTGTCCAATTAAAAAACTATTCTTTTGTGATGTTGGTGACAATTGACTTTTTAGCTTTATTGGATGCTAAAAATAACTGGTAAGTTTTAATTTACCAGCTTACTGGACAAGTTGTGTTTTGGTAGACTAGACAACTTTTTTAATATTCTATAATTCAAGATTAAAGAACGTGGATTAAAGTTTATGTAAAGAATTAGATAAACTGCTCTATTAGGTGAAAGTGTTGCAGAAGGTTTCTGGTTAGTCTGGTATGCAAGGACTAGCAGTTTAGAAATGATACACAAAGCAAAGGCTCATGAATGAGCTGGATATGTGGCAGTCAGTCGAAGATTATGAATTTTGTGTTCACTAAATTTTCCTCACTACGTGCAAAAGTAAATAAAGAGTACTACTCATACACTTTACACTACTTTTGTAAAGATATTCACAGAATAAGACCAGATTTAGGTACAGATAAATGGAAACTGCACCAGAATGCACATCATTGTTTCTTCAAGAATATTAGAGGAAAACATCATAATGACACTGCAACTGCCATTCACCAGATATGTCTCAATGCAATCTTTCCTCTTCCAAAAATTTAAAAGTACACTTACAGGACGTTTTGTTGACTGATGAAACTGTAAAACAAAAGTTGCTCAACGAGCTCAAACCTCTGCCAAAAAGTGCATTTGGAAAATGTTTTAAAGACTGAAAAAACATTGGCACAATCATGTTATAACCAACTGAGACTTCTTTGAAGGGAGCACTATAAACGTCGATAAGTCAAGGCGTAATTTTCAAATAAACAAGAATTGATAATCAAGAAAGAGAAATAAGAGCAAATAGAAATATAATAACTGTCACATAATAATTTTTCACATGCACCCACTGCTGTATTATGAATTATTGGAGTAGAAGATGTTTATCAGCCTAATCACTCAAAAAGTTAATTGTACTTGAAATTATAAACTGATCAAAAGCCAGAAATATGATATGTGAAAACGCTGAATTTAATCAAGGAAAATCTTGGTCATTTACACTAATACCATGTACCTAGATTAATTCTAGAATATACTAGTCAGTGCAGCAAGACTCTTTTCCCAGCTTTGGTAATTTCGCAGGTCTTGTATAATAACCTTAATTTAACCCTCCTCTCAAAGCTTCAAGATTTCACAATAACTTCACGAAGTTTTACAAATTGTAGTTTTATGTGGCTTTACAAATTGAGAAATATGTAGTAGATCTGCAATTTGAAAATTTTGTTTCTGCGAGTGCTGTGGGAAGTAAAATATATAATAATATTATAAACTGATAAAAGCGAGAAAATAATCTGGAGTGAAAATTTAAATCTGTGATTGTGATGTCAGGAAAATGATAAAGATAATAATGAGAATTTGTGATATTGATATACTGTACTGTGCAACCTGCTGAAACTATTCTGTACAGACCCGTATTTATCAAAACAAAAATGTAGTACCTTTTGAAAGTATAATTTTTTTATAATTTGACTAATCATATTATGTTTAACATTGAGAAAAAACAAATGAGTTATACAGTTGAACACAGAAACACTAATGATGCAACACAGTCACAACGATGCAAAATTTTATCACAGACTGACTCATATATTGCTAATTCAGTAACTTGAATTCAAACGGATTTGAAAATTAAGTTATCTGAAACCATAAATTTCAGATCATGTATGCTTTGCTTCGAATAGATAAAGAATTAACTTGTTTTCCAAATTTTCTATCATCCAATGATATGACGTACATAATAACAATTCTATTAACTACCCTCGCCCACCTGTTGTGTTGGATGGGGTTCACAAATATGGTTTAAATAGGCAGCAGGAGTGCACTGCTTTTTATCATAATTAACAATTGTACATGCCTCTCTGAGTCTGCTGACAAACAATGAATGATTAGATACTGTTTTAACTTGACCCCTAATTTCAAAGCCCAATCCTCTATTCTCCTGGACAGTTTATACATGCATGGTAAATCTTTACCAAATAATGTCCTTCTGCTATTTCATTAATATCTCATTGCAATCATTTCAAAGATGTTCTCAACGTTACAAATGGGGATGTACAGTACCTGAGGTTCTATGTTAACTGCATTAATAATCACACAGACGGAGCCCCAATACACAACACATTTGTAACTAGGCTACAGAAAAAATAATATTAATCATGGGAAGACACGTTTCCAAGAATATCCAGAAAGTGTTTGAAATCTGTCTTTATCATTAAAATACTGTTCTGATTTGTGCGACAATGAAAGCCACAGACTTTTGCTAAACTGCAAAATCAATTTGACTGAAAGAAGGGCATAAATGAAGGTGTTCTCACAATTTTCCCATTCACTTCTGAATAAAAAAATTTATTGAATTCCATCTATAATTCATTATAAAGTAGCGAAACACAGTAGAAGCTAAATAATAGTTACAATAACTACAGCTTATAATAATAACATATTAAAAATAATAGTAATACCATTACATCTACTACTAAGTGTTAATGTAACTGTTTTAGGCCTATACTGGAACCTTGCTTGTATAGATTAAATATTATATAAAATGATTACAAAGCATCTTTATAAAGGATATCTTTATAATTAGTAAGAATAGATATTTTTTTATTGGACTATCCCATCATTTTTAATCATACATATTTTCAAGTTCAATAATATTATTACTTGCAACTTGGTGGTCTTTACTCATATTTTTCTCTTAACAAAATGCCATATTTAAGTAATTATTCTTTATAATGTACAACTTTGAACATATTAAAATTCATATTTTTGTCAATAATTGCTACACTTCATGAACACGGTGATTATTCCGGCTGCCAAATCAGGTGAATCTTATGTGTCTTTTGTAAAGTACTTTAACACTAATTCTTGGGCTTGCACAAACACCAAATACTTAACCTCAAACCGTATTACTTAATGGTCACTACATAAATTTGGGAGGAGAAGTTAATGGGTCGGATATATTAGAAGAGACATGTGGCATGGCTGTCTCATTACTTCCGACTTCCTAACACCATACTGCAGATCCATAATGCGTGCCACCATGTCAACTATGATGTTGGCACACAGAATAATACTGATTTAAAAAAAAGCAATTATTTACCATCCCATACTTTTGGTACAAGCAGAAATAGTTTTTTCCTAGAATAATATACACTTATAATGGGTTCGACATTAATAATTTATTAACATATAGTTAACTAAAACATAAAATTGATGGTAAATCATATAATACATTTCATGAAGTATGTAAAATATTATACTGAAATTTTTGGGAGAAACTTTGAAAACATGTTTTTGGCTAATGCGTGTCGATCGACTACAATCTAAACTGCATTGAGATCTAAAAATTTCTGCCTAAGGAAAACTGAAAATACTACTAAGCAATTAGCACTATGCCTGCACACACACACACACACACACACACACACACACACACACATGCACAACCACCATTAAAATAATCTACTTAAAAGGGTAGATACAATAATTTAAAAAATCTTTTTAAAAGTAGCAAAGTCTAATTCTTAGCAAATATGATTTCTTAGCAACAACCACCTTTCTTTTTTGATGTAGAATAAGTTATGTCTTAACTTTCAGGCCAGCAATAGGCACCTCCAACCAGAAAATCGAGTGTTACTACGTTTTCATGTCACTTTTGAAATTGAAATGTTATCTAAACGACAAAAGAGTCACGCTTATATGAGGTACCATTCGACAGATAAAGGAACAAAGATAATAAATAGCACAATATAAGCGGGCTATTACATCATCCAGCGGGGTGAGCCGGGGGGAGAAATAGAAATGTTTTTGCGCAGCTCGGCGCGCACTAAAATTAGTATTTCTCTGGTTTCCGATGCGATAGAACGTTGAGTAGGGGTGTCGTTAAAATTGTCTCATTGAGTAATATCTACATAGTGTACCATAATAGCGGTGATATTATCAAGAGGTTTGAATAATCGCAATTCAAGTTGTAAAAATCGTGTGTTCGGACAAAACGTCGCGGTATATGGATGCTAAACGTGCTCGAAAGTATCGTAAACGCATACAGGAGAGTAGAGAAAATCATGGGGAATTCAAAAAACCCAAAATGGCCAATGCCGAACGTCAGAGGATTTACTGACAACGCTTAAAAGACAAGGAAATAAATACTGAAGTCGAGTTGGATGAGGAAGAGCGCCCGACTTCGCAAGTGTATCAGCCGATCGAATACAGCAAAACGTGGCAGTTAGCTACAAAGCAATCCACAAAACATTCTTTAATAATGAATTTGGACACGTGTGTGACAGACTGTGGTTCCAGATGGACGTAAAGATAGTAGCTGTTAAAGTGATGCCGTTGCAACACCATGGAGACCAGAATTAATTACCATAGTAACAAGTAAATAAACAAAAGCTATTTAGCGCCATCGGAGCTGTACATTTATCCACGACGGACGGCCGGAGGTGTCGCAATTTATAGAAATATACGCAGTCCCACCGAATGTCGAGTGATTGACATCAACTTGAACAACAAGAAACAAATGATCGATACCGATGTTGGAGACATGTGTCTTGTGGACATCACGCTAAATGGGAAATCGAGATTCGTACTCGGGTGCACTTACATCCACCCGAACGTCACCATTTCCGATCTCAAGATGTTTCTATTCGGTAATATGATTAAATATTCTGAAAGAACGAAGAAAATATTTGATGATGTGAGTGTAGACACCGAAGTGCCAATGGTGATCATGGGGGATTTCAACGTCGATGCACAGACTAATTTACCTGCGCTGGACTTCATGAAGGAACAATTCAATTTAGACCATGTGCCGTCGCCACCACCGACTACGCTGGGTAACACCACCATCGATTTGACTTTCACCAGAAACATCAGCGTTGATATCTTACCTTATATCTGCTACTTCTCCTATCATAGGCCCATTATAAATAAAGTCTTGCTTGACCCAACTAATTAACTTGTGTGATGATTTTGCAAATAAAATTTTGTACTTTGTAAAATTAAATAGGTGTTTGTTCATTTTATTCATAACACATTAGCAACCCTAAAGCACACAGACGTATTGTATTCTACGTTCTGAAGATTTGCGGCCGTGGCTCCGACACAGCCCCCGCCGACTTTTTTTACTTCTTACGCAACATTGTTGTAAAACAGTAATACATTTATTAAAAATGAAGTATGTATAGTGACTTGAAATACAAACGAAATGCTTGTCCAACTGAAGGAAATGTAAATATCACCAAAGCAAGCAATAAAAACACAAACTTGAACATCTAGAGTAATTAAACAATTGCAAAATAAAGTTAACTGTGTAATAAAGTATGGGAGTACATTTGGGAAAGTAAGGCAAATACAAAGATGTAATTTTAATCATAGATTTTGAACTGGATTGTGAATTTCTATCCTGAAAACTAAACTGGCTTGACTACAACAATATGTCACTGAACTGTAAAAATTTATTCACATATTTGCCACACATACATGTTCTGAGACTCGGTTTGCAAATAACATTTGGATAATATAAAACTAACATTTTTATAAAATCTGTTAGCACTAACTGTGAATATGTTTAATTATGATTGACGATCACTATACGTGAATATAATATTCTACACATAAGTACGCTGTATAAGCAACATTAACAAAATCAATTTTCCAAAATGTTGATTGGCAGCCGTGAATAATGGAGGGGGGTTCCACACTGTAATGTTTTGACTTGAAAAACATTTCTGAATAATCATCTGTATATGTGCCAAATATTTTTTGCAAGCTCTGTGATCTACAAATATTTAGGAAGCAGTTCTGAAATTTTCATATTTTATTGCCAATTAAAATCATATAGGGAGAGTACCAATAGATCTGATTGTCTTCATAACAGGGATACCCTAATAACAAAGTTTAATTTGCTCTATTCGTTATTTCTGAAACCTGAATCTGAAACAAATGATAAAGCAGAACACGCTCAAAATTTATTTTCTCCAATTTGCTTCAGAACAAAAAACTGAAAGACTTTGTTTTGGTAATAAATGGAATCATTATTTGTAACAAAAAAAAGTATGACTTATAAAAAAAAGTTCAAATTATGTCAAAAATGTTTACCACTCAAAACATTCACAACACCTTTACAATAAATACCACCTCAGAAAAATTAATAAGTCCCAACGGAGCGTCCTGTTTCTAGTTTGGTCCACAGTACCAGCTTTCTTTTATTTTTATTAATTGGCACAGTTTTAAGTTATCTTCAATAAACGTACCCAAAATACAGATTCCTAAATCTTCATTTACTCCAACAACTCTTCCCATACTTACTTCCCATTAAAGACTGAATGAAAAAAATGTCATTTCCATGAATTAAGAGTGTTGTGTGAATATTAAATGTAAACTGAAATATTCAGCATAACAAGAACTGAAAATATTCTCTGTGAACATGTCACAATATGCTATGTACTAACATACAACTGACTCACCAAACTACAAGATAATTTTTTTAATATTTTATTAACAAGTAATTAATATACAAAATATTAGGCCATGGGAATATGTATATATATATATATATAAACAAACATTCTTTCCGATGACGTAGGGTCACTTTCTTTCAAAAAACTTACTGCTTTCTCCAAATATATATTGCCCGAATGTATTGTTATAAAAAGTTACAAAAGTAGAAAATTTTAATTCTAATTCATCACAATTTTAAGCAAGTTTCTGTTAGTTACATTATGCACATACAACATTCTGCAGTAAATCATTACAGAAGTCTGAGGTGTATATGAAACACAAAATTTTTAAATTGGAACATTACATTATTTAAAATGGATTACAGTTCATGACTTACCTATTATGATGAATAACAAAGTCATCTTTCTTTATTTCCTTAATACAAATTTTATTACAAGATAGTTTGAAGGCATGACTAAGAACTTTAACATTATCCAATCAATTTGCTGTCTTGAAATATGATAACTTCTGTGATAAACTGAAATGTATTATAACAGGACCACATTCCAACAAGTAAACAAAGAAATCACTTGTAAAAAAAGACACAATTTAATGAACTGAAATAAATTTTGAACTTTTGTGTAGTACCGGTTTTATACCAGCTTATGATATCACAAGAGAACAGAATTTTCCTTTCTACTGACCTGAGTGGTCTGTTAAGTACAAATACTATAAACAAATCTGCAGGAAAAATATTACTTTTAGGAGAGGGTGGATCTAGTAGTGACCATGATAAAAGTTGCTATAATCAGACAGCTTTTAACAAAACACAAGACAATGGTTATTCCATATGAGAAATTCCTACTTCAGTTTTCAATCACAAATTTTAAATGACATCATAACGCAAACACACACTTAAAGCAACTAGGACAAATAACTTTTCAAGTGGAATACTTTTTATTTAAAAGTTTATGGAATTTAATTAATTTTGGAACTAGCTGCCACATTTGTCAGCAGATTAAAAGATTCCTGATGTATGGCATTTGATCAAAAAGTTCATCACAGCTTTTTAATTTCCACACTAAAAATGTCCAATTTTAAACTGCCTTTTGTAATTATGATGCACCTACATGTAACAACTGTCCAAGTTTTTACTATATTGAATGCATATTTTAGATCTGAAGTTAACTGGATAAGTCAAGTTTAGGTAACTGGATAATCGTTTTAAACATTCTACAATGCATGATTGAAGAACTTGCATTACATTTGAAAACAGTGATATAATATTAGAGAGAATTGCATAAATATGGTAAATCTGAGCAAGTTTGGTATGCATGAACAAGCCAGTTTACATATGGTATACAGCAGTTTACGTAGCTTCACAGTCAGTTGTGAATGAGTTGAAGACTGGTATTTTCTTCTATGAATATTTACATTAGGTGCTGCAGTCAGTAAAAAATGCTACATGGGAATTTTGTGCCATTTACATTGAAACTTATCATAGAAAATGGCCAGATTTATGAAAGGATAATTTATGATATGCACCTCAATAATGCACACTAGCACACACTAGCTTGCTCAATATGTGTTCTAGAATTTAAGCTCAAAAAACCAAACTGATACCACCACTGTGCTCACCATATATGGCCTCATGATATATCTTTTCTTCCAAGAATGGAAACCCACGAAATAACAATAATAAAAAGTGCATATACCAAAAGACTATACCAACAAATACATTTCAAAAATGTTTTAAAGACTGCCAAAAATGTTGAAATAATTTAATTATATCCAACAAATATCACTTCAAGGGGGCAATATAAGTAAAAGGGAATAAAGACATAACTTTTGAAACAGACAGAAGTTACATGAACGTTTTACCAAACACCACACATAAACTGCATTTTCCTTACACAATGAATTCAATTTCATATATGTCCATAATTAATTCTAAACTGATAATTCCCTCAGGACAATATCGGAAAACGTCTGTTTTTCAGTTTTATAAGTACTTGAATTCTCTAACAGAAACCTGCTAGAACCAGCTATAAACACGACACCTGTATAAATTAAGGAAAAACTACCACGGTGTATGTGCTAAAAAGTATTATTACAAATTGTTCACAAAAAATTTATAAAAATAAACAATATCTATAAAAATAGACTAAATTTTATTGCAAGAATATCTTTCTTCTTATTATTTATTATTAATTTTTTTAGAATACAATATCACTTTGAGTGATAAAAATAATACAAATACCGATATCACTACTAACAGGCAATCGACCGAACATTATTATTTCACAGAACCCTATGCATCATCGTTGAAGCTACAGCTAAGGATCATAAGCACCAATGGTTAATACATATATTTATTCAAAGCTCGTATAGTTTTTTCTCTATTAATATTATTTCAAAACGTTTTTCAAAAACTTCATCGCTCGTTCTTTTTTTTTCTTGATTACAGTTACAATAGTAAAAAGTTCTTATTTTAAAAAACATTCTGTAATACAATTAGCAGTAATATGAATAATAATATTTTAATTTTTAATAGTTATAAATATATTACAAAAGTGTTTCTTCTTTTTGTAAAAGACACACAAATTGTTATGTATAGTCTACATACAAAATGAGATATTAAAAATTGTATACAAACTTTCATTATTAAAAATCTGGGAAGAGATACCTATATATAATATATATACGAGAATGCAGTAATAACTTATTTACTACTAGTTATTATATAAAACGTGTAACCTTATATCTAAGATAACTACTTATCATATATGGGGATTATAATCATTATTTACCTGCTTGCTTAGCCTTACATATGCTTTATTAATAAGCGAAATGTTAAGATGAAGATGACGATGGCTTCATGTAGCGCTGTTTGTTATTTTTAAATAACATAAGCTGAATACATTATGTTAAAAGCAAAAACAACATGCGTACAATTTCCCCCATATTGTTTGTGAATACATATTTTATACATGTGCTACCATATTATTGTATAGTTTTCTGTACTGTCACTACCAAATACTTATAAATAAATAAAACTATTTCCATATTATAATTGATTAGCATATTGTATACAGATTCAGTTTTTTTATTATGTACCACAGTTTTAATGAAATTTTCTGATAAACTAAGAAACTCTATATGGATGTTCTATTTTCCAGAACATTTGGGAACAAAATGAATTAGTATAAGTAGAGTACTAACAATAACTGTCCTGTTTATTACAACCAAATAATAAATTAATTTAGTCATTAAAAGTTGAATCAACTACAGTTAGATAATCAAAAATGTTTATCTATTTATACACACTGGCACAAAATAGGACAAATGATTAATTATTTACAAGTCAGAAATGCAACCATTTTCAGACATCTGTCATTTATGTCATTCTTCCTCAAGAAAAATAAACTTAACTTACTTAAAGTAGGACGAGACTTAAATACACCTGAATATATTTTCATTTTTTATTGTACAATTTATTAATACGATTAATATACTACTCAAAAATGAACTGCTATTCATTTAACAAAAATTTATTCAATTTGTGTCTATAAAATTTTATAAATATTTTCATAAATACTATATAACCTTTTTCTATTTTATTTACTTTTTATTTTGTAGCAATAAAACCTGAATTGATTATAGAAACTTTACAAAAAATTCAATAATATAACTCTTCTAATTAGGTATCATCTTTGTAATTATAACAATTTGAATTTTTTGTATTACTTCATTTCACGACCAACTGTTCTTTGTGTAGTCTTTCTATACATAAAAATGATATCAAGGCTACCATATAAAATAAATGGTGACAAACGTTTATCCACCAGGAAACACAGTACAAGAGATTTACAAAAGTAAACTAAATATTAAAAATAATTCGTGAAAATAAAAAGAAACTCACCCACTTCCCAGCACTTGCTTCATAATCTTATACCCCTGGCAGTAATGACAACTTGACTGGAGCTGCTGTTTCTTATCTCCCATTCTTTTTGTAGGGTTCTAAACAGTGATATAACTAAAACAGAGTAACCTCCCACTCCAATGTAAGAAGACCCACCCCTATTAAGTTAAGCTTTGAAGTATACTGACTTTTGTTTTCACTATTTTAAAGATGTATACTATACTGTACGTTCGATATGTTCAAGTTAATGTCTGAAAGTATATAAAAACTCTGTAGATAGTTACACTACCATAGACAATGTAAAATACATGGTTAATTTACGGACAAACTGGTTTTCATGTGGGAAAGGAAATGATAATTTTTCCATTGCACTGTAATGGAAAGAACTAATTATGCGCATAAGTTTACAGTTTAGATAAGTCATTGGAAATCATATATGTTCTGCATTTTTAGAACTGTTGGAATGTGGCAGAGAGCCCTTCGTCCTTAGGTAAACTATTGATTCTATGAGTACAAAAGAAACCTAACTTTGTTATTCTTCTCTGTGTTAGAATATGAAAAGCACAAAGGATATAAGTACAAGCATGTGAATAACACAGAAAAAAAATGCCCAAAATTCTTCGACAACGTTCTAATCTGTTTTTCAGACAGGAATGAAAACAACTGAAAATATACATGTAATTTCTTACTTTCGTATGAGTCAAGTTTTGTCTTTACTTTTTTTGACAATGTACCACTGCAGACAAGGTCACAAGCCACTGATAAAGTATTATTACAGGTAAAGCAGAAACATCCAGCTGTACATAAAACAGAATGGGACTGTGCCTAGTACCCACAAAACTGATAAAAGCTATTGTTATACATACTGTTCTAGCAAACGTTTTCTGTTACCACACATAAATATACTGTTACAGGTATTCCCATCATACGTTCCATTACTCTTAAAACATTTCTGCTAGGTCTGAAAAATTCTTTAAATAATCATTTAATAAAAGCATTAAATAATCATTCACTTTTATATTGATATGTTTAATAAACTTACCCTTGCAGCTTTTTAATGTGGGAAAGCAATTTTTTGATAAATTTAGCATTTTTAAGTTTTTACTAATTTTGGGGATTAAGTGGGGGGGGGGGGGTTTCTTGACTGTATCATAGGTACACAAATGTAAATGATAGTTAAAATTATAAGAAAAAGTAGGCAAAATGAATGGATTGGTGTGAATCACGCTTTTCGTTTATTCGACTCAAGAAAATTATGTAGAAAATATGAAAATTCATGAATAAAATCAGTATAGTAAAACTGTAATATCAGACTCGTTGCACTAAATAATATATTATGCAAAAAAGAATGACATCAACTGACATCACAACTTCAGCTACATAAGCAAAGAACACTTTGGTCAGTCGTAAAATGAAAATGTCAAATGGGATATAATAATTAAACATCTATAACAGACAACAAACAATTTTTCTCATTTTCTATTAATAATAATAAGAATTAAAGTCTCTACATTGTTTTGTACACATTTTCTTTTGTTTTAAAACAATAATAAAAACAAACAACAATCTAACAATTGAATTGTGTTGAGGTGTAAAGTATTTGTACATTGACATCTTCATGTAATATTTCTTTAAAAATTATAAACTGGAGACGATGTTGAAAATGCACAGCATAAACAAAATTAAAAATATAACATACTAAAAAATTATAAATCTGTGTTATGTAAGAAAGTGATTTGCATACGCGAATTAATGGAATATTTTGCATTATACTCAGTTCAACATTGGGACTTGCACTTTTGTTAAGCAAATACAGTACTTGAAATTACATTTTTTTTTGTTTTACATGTTTCTAAGAATAGTTTCACCATAATCAAGTTTTAAACATTTTTTTCTTAGAATCGCATATTTTGGCAGTCACACACTGCACAGTGGGTTTCCTCACTCTTTTCGCATACTTTCAAAAACAAGAAATAAATGACAATGGCAGAGATGAGGATGACTGGTGATTGTTGTTTATGGTTATTGCTACCTTATACACAAACCCTCTAGTTGTATCATAATCCCCAAATGCTAATAAATATAAATATGAATGGAGGAATTGGCAGTGTATATTGTTACATTTATTCCTCAGTGGCAGTCTTATGAAATTATTATACAATTGATTATGCAGGCAGGAAATTATATAGACTTTCGACTACTAAAAATTTGCATCATTCGATATATTAATGCTAAAACACAGGCAATGTAGCAACAACCAAGACAGTTTCACAAACCATTTGTTCAACCATGATTGGCTAGCTGCATGAGATGTAAACATTTCTGCTACGCATGGAGATGTAAACATTTCTACTACGCATGGACATGTTTCTACTGTGTGAGATGCAAAATCCAGATGAAACAACAAAGTGGTGGTAATGAGGTCCATTTACATTATAAGAACTGAGTACATTCAATATCGATTGTTGTATTGCTGGATTACTCAAAGGTCTGTCCCCCACAGGGGGGGATCATAGCGCAAGTTGCACATTGAGAATTTTTGGGGGGGATTTTTTGGGAGTATTTTAAGGATTTTGGGGGGGGGTTCAAGAATAACATTTTAAATCCAACATTGATGGAAATTTTTACCGTCTTTGTGCAACAAACTAAGCTATTAGTAAAAAACTAAAGCAATCGCATATCTTTATGATTGTTTTAACGAACTGGCAGCATAAATGTCTCTATACCAGTAGGTTACAACTAGTAGTAAATTGTTTTGGAATTTGAAAAACTGACCCTGGCAGCCTGCAGCAACATCCTGTCAATGAGTCAAGAGGGACCGTGAATAATAAATCGTGAATGTAAAAATGTGTGCGTGTGCTAACCTTTCGGCTCTACCTAATCTGACAGTGATGTACCGAATATTGTTATCTCTTGCCGTGACCAGCTGCTCTGCAGAGAGAACAATGAGCCGTTTGAAAATAGTGAAAAATCGGCTTCGGAACAGTATGGGAGACTCTTGGCTGTCAAGTTTGTTGATTCTATCCTGTGAAAACAATGTACTGAGCCAAATACAAAACGAAGAAAGCATTAACAAATTTGCAACCACAAGTGTACAAAGAAAAATGGGGGGGGGAGTGCTGAGACTTTTGGGGGGGATTTGTGCATTGGGCCTTGGGGGGGATGGGCACCCCTGGCCCCCCACTCGGCCTAAACAAAGAGCTCTTTCTAGAAATTCAGAAAAATTCAATGACGATCGATTTGGTTACTTATATTTTTTAACTTACCAATAACATAATACCCTTTAAATCCACTATGAATGATATTCAAGAGTACCAAAGAAAATGTGATTTGCTGCAGTTTCCATCCATCAGTTATAATTATCTGTTACTAAAATCTAAAATATATTTATTTGTTGAAGTTTTTGACTGAACACTAGGACGCTAATAACAGTAGGACACTAATTATCTGTCCATCAAACATCTGGACATTCAATCATTCAAACTGCTCAAATTGCAATTGAAACATAAAGATATGTATTAAAACATCTGAAATAGTTCTTTAATATTGCCTCACTTTAAAAGGAAGTTATTTTTATGAGCTACACAAAAATAATTTAAAATATTACAACAACCAATGGCTGTTTTAAATTCTTGAGACAATCTTCTGAAGTGAAGATTGAAATATGTTAATAATGACATAGAAGAGCCTGAATAAGATTTAACACATTTCAAATCCTGTACTGACTAACACATATTACTAAAACAAACACTTTTTTATTTTTATTTCTGAGACTTATATAAATTATTTGTGTGTTTTATTTTTGTATATAGTCAGTTTAATTTTTCTGAATGATTTTTTATGATATTTAAAATTGCCTTTTAATGATATGAAACTTTATTCTTTGATTTTTTTCTATGTTTTATAAATAATGCTTCGTATTTTCTGTTATCCATAATACACTGTGACACCTATTAAACGTTAAAGAACAATATCCAACGGGTAAAGAAGTATCCTAGTATATGGATTAATCCTTGCACAGGTCAATACAAATAATCACATATCCTACTGTATTCAGAATACTATCACACAGTTATTATATTGAATATCTAATATTCTTCCACTATTAGCTATTCATAAAAGAGCAACTGCAATTACAACTTGCAGGACAATATACTGAAAGCAATACGAATTTTGATATGAATAATTAGATTAGGCAAAATACTGTATTCGCATAAACCTGTACTTTTGGGATTGTGTTGTTGTCAACGACCCTGACAAGTGAATGATGGGTCTTAAAGCAACTGACCTGTTAAACACAGTCCAACTTGATACAGTGCTAACTGACATTCATGTCAACATGGGGATATCCCTTTTATGCAATGACACAGTTAAAGGGACGATGAAAATATTGTAATTATCTTGTTGGTACATCCTCTTCGTTCACTTTTATAAATATTATATATATATATAATACAAAGTATTGTTTAGCTATCTATATACGTTCGATCTGACATGCACAAGTCCAGTAAGCTTTTGTTGCTCTCAGTAATACAGAAAGTCCTACTCATTACATATACCACATTTTACTCATTCTTTACTCATATTTTACTGTTTAAAAAATGCTTGGATGGATGATCACTAAGGAAAGCAACGCCATTAAGCTATACTGTATCCCTTCTTTGGAACCATCCTGAACAGCTAGGATGTAACTTCATCTCTGAAAAGGCTGTGTAATGCAAAATGGAATGCAGCTGTTCTTTGGGCACGTCGGCCTTTAAAATATGGTGACGTAACATGATCATTGATGTGTGTGAACAAATGACAAGTGATGAGCAGCAATGTATCATCAGTAGATGTGAAACGACGTTTTCAAATAAGTGGCTTTTAAATATTTGTAAAAATAAAAAAAACAACTATATCATTCAAAAACACATGATGACAATACTGAACAACACTACTGCTACTTAAGGTGTAATACACAACACACTATAGACTTAAATAAAAAATAAGACAAAATCATTCATAACCGTTGGGTGGCAACCAACATCAACAGTAACAACAAATACGTAAGAAAATCAAAAGGTTAAACATTTAAGAAAAGCAAAAAGTTAAATACAAAAAAAATAACAACATACAAAAACCAAACATAGTGAAGAAAAAACCCCTAAAAAAGTGCATGGCACAAACAATTTGATTTAATTACATAAAACATTAACATGATAAGAAATAATGGTACAAGAAAAAATCAATAACAATTAATAGCATTTCATGGTGATATGATCAATTATGGTCAACAAAGAGTGATAGATATCCGATTATTATATATACCTTTTTGTTTAGGACATCCCCATAAATTTTATTAATACATATACATATAATAATTATATCTAATATTATCATTACATAATATATAGCCTAGAAAAATTCTTACACAAACACCTATGATAAAAACATTTTCCTTCAAATATACGAGTATGTACGCATATGTACATGTAGTATGCATAAATACATACATATACATGAAGTATGTGTAACAAAAATTTTTTTCCAATACATCATCTGTATACACTACTAAAACTCTATTTGCAGTTTACATATATACCTCTATTATATTCTAGTCATATTTGTAACACTGGGTTCATGACAGTTCCTTAGCGACTATTCAGAAAAAACTTATTTTTATAGGTTCTTTACACTTACTGCTAAATACTCTTCTGGATTAATTTTAAATTGTTTTGTTTATTTTCTCTCTATACAGTGTTGAATAATTAACGTGTAGGCAGTCATTTGGGCAGCACATTTACTCTTTATTTCTCCCAGACAACAGAAAAAATAAATATAAATGTGCATACACAAGACGTAAAAGGGGAACACAAAGTAACCTTGATAAAGTAAAAACCTTATTACAGTAAAAATACTATCATTATTACTCCACAATAGTATATTCACTAGTTAATTT
Organism: Magicicada septendecula; assembly: GCA_034769895.1. Lineage (NCBI taxonomy): Eukaryota > Metazoa > Arthropoda > Insecta > Hemiptera > Cicadidae > Magicicada > Magicicada septendecula. The sequence goes on along the minus strand of CM068375.1, from coordinate 203,128,964 downwards.
TTCTTTCTCTCTCAAAAAATTTACAAAACAAAATGGTAATAATAAATTGTTAGTTTTTCAAAAAATGTTTACCCTTAATTTTATAATTTTCTTGGCAAAATTTACAGCAAAAATCCAACTAGGCATAAAATACGAAACACTACAGAAAACAATTCTTTTTCATTAACCATATTACTTAACTGAGTATGTAAAAACCAACGAAATTATTCTAAAGTGTGGGAAAAAAACAACAACAAACAATAATAATATATATGATTATGTACAAATTAATTTCCTATGTACCTTGTTTCTCAGAATGCAGTTTGCATGATGTTATCAGATTGATTGTAACTCTCAACAAAACCTGAATGAAATGAGAGACCTTCTTTATTTGAGATCCTCTGTTTATCTAGAAACACCTTATGATATTAGAAACATAAAATTGCTAGATCAACATTCTCACCTTTTTGATTTATATCAAAATATAAAAGATTTTATTTAAAAATATCACACGTGATTTAAAAATGGTCTGTTTTGAAAACCAAAAACTGCAGCACACATAACTGCACTCTGATAACAGATACCATAAAATCATATTTACAAATTCAGCCTAAACATTTTTTTCTCGACGAAAATGTCAAAAAAATGTTAAATTAAAACTAGACAAAAACAAACAATAAAGAATCAAGATAAAACAAACAGTTCAATTTGTTTTTAAAGTTCATAAGTTGTGATGACATTACTATAAAATTACCGTTACGTATGAGTCTATTTTTATGTTGGAAAAAGTCATCTTTACCTTAAACATGAAGTCTTTAAAACACTGCGAGAAAATCAGTTCTTCATGTGACTAACACTTACTGATTAACAATAACTGTAACTTACGAGTTTTTCGTTTTGGACAAAGTACTGATTTTGCCACCTGAGAATGGACACAAAATATCACAACAGGTCACTTTCATTTGTCTTGTATTTCACAGCGAACTGGCGTGCACATCTCTACCCAAAATAAGTCTTTGTTGCTTCTTGAATACTATACACTGTAACTGGTGTGCACCACAAGTTGGACACAACTTCAGAACACATGATCCAAACACTTCCCTTATGAGCAAATGTTCGTTTAAATTGTCCTTGCATAATCCAAAATTTAATTTTGAGCCTTATAAATAAAATTTGAAGCTAACGGTCTTTATCAAGAAAAAAGTTATGACTTTTGCAGACACACTTCCTGTGCAGCCCATTTAAATACTCAAAGTTCAGAAACACATATCACGTATTAAATGTACTAAAAATCACAAACTCAAACTATTTGGAATAATAAGGAAGTTGTTGCTTCTGTCACCTTCATAAAGGTGCAACAAAGAAACTGAAAACAGAGGGAACTAAGAATAAATTTATAGGTGGGGTCAAAGTACTGAAAACTAGGAGCTGCAGAAAAAATGTATAGGTGGGGTCAAAAAACTCAGGACGTGCACTGCCTCCTACAAAAATGACACATCACTGTTTTGTAACCCAAAACTTGTCTTTTATGTTTTCTCTCACATCAACTGAGAACAGTTCTCCTTTACGACAGTCCAAATGAATTCAAGGAGAACATTATATTCTGCAATGAAGTTTCCCATGTGACCCGCAGGAACGTTTCTACAGCTTTGGCTCTGTGTTCCTCGGCCTCGGGCCGTGGATGTTATGGCCAGTCACGCGTATAACAGTATGAGAGCGGCTTGACAAAGTGTTGGTCCTGAGTACCGCAGTGTGGACATGCCACTCGGTGGCTGTAGTCACTGAAGAAGTTGAGGCGTTGGTGCGGAAGTAACAGAGGTTTATGACAGCTGTTACACTGAAACACACAAAAACAGAGAACACAAGTTATTATACAGATATACAGAACACAAGTTACTGTTTACACAGCTTTGTATATCCACCATAGGGTTTTATTTAAGTTCAAAAACGCATCAAAAAAGTGTATCCCCATTAAACGTTTAAGTTTAGTTGGGTCATTATTTTCCTATATTAGCATCAAATTCGAAAATTTCTGGGCTACAGAGCCACAGCACAACTTTTGATTCTCCCACAGGCACTTTAACTGCAACGGCTGCAGTCAGCTTCACTGGAGATCCTGATATGATATGATTACTGGTACATACATTATTCAACCGGGCGGAGATATTATAAGCTCATCCACAACAGTACTGAAGCTGACTGCTGCAGTTCTGCTGTTATGTTAATTTTGCAAGGAAAATGGAACTGCACCATAGCTCTTCAGCCAGGAAAGTTTTAATTTTAACTCATGTTATCAATATAATGAAAATATGCAAACATGTAGTTGTAGTTTGGTTGAATAGTAATGACTAAATACTTTTTAATTTATAACAAGTAATAATACTGTATACTTCGAAACAAGAATACATTTTTTTGTTTTCTGTTTACAATGTTTCGACAGGTTTTTTAATTTACTGTCATCATACATGTCATCATTTACTTTTTAATTTGAACACATTAATTGTAAAAACTTTATTTTGTACCATACTGCAATTAAGCAAATAACATTTTTCAATATGGCATGTTTTAATTACTTTAACTATGGAGTATGAAGTCAATAACCATGATTCTCTTCAATTATTTTTATTTCCCTTCTCTTCAGAGATAATGCCTATTTATGTAGAAAAATAACAAAATAGGTATCATGAAATTTTTGAGGCCTATTTTAAAAAATCATTATAATAGGCAAATTATCAACACATTAGATAGGAAATGCTTCGCTAACAAGGAAATTATTTGTACTGTATGAAATTGGGAAAAAATGTTTACCTACATATTACGTTTTATGAATTCATAAAAATAAAAAATAGGCCTCTTCAATGTGCAGTTTCTCATGGATGAAACACATCACAATGAGTTTTATTATTCTCTGATAATGACATTATAATTAAGAGTCTAATTTACTTAAACATTGTGACAATAACAGAAAATCGTTAGTCCTACAATACAATAACTGTAAAATAAATCTGCTTGTCTAACAACCAACAAATTATTGATAATGTGTGTTCTCTATGCATTTACGAAGACTAATACAACACAATCAAGGTATCCACATAAACAACAGTTAATTTATTACCCATCTTATCACTTCATAGCATAGGGCAATGTACAATGTATCACTTACTTTATATACAATTTTATTAATTTTACAAAACGAGTATCTAGACAAAATAATACATTTTAAGTTTACTGTAAACAGTACACTATAGTTAGTAAATATAACTGTGCACCAGAGGCATAAGACACCATGTCACATACACAGTACTTTACAGGACAGCTAAAAAACATTTTGTTTGCTTCAAGAAGCAATGTGAGATAGTGTTATTTTAAACATGCGTATTGGCTGCATAAAAGTAACTAGGAGATAGTGCCATATACTACTAGAAAGAGGACAGTCTGTACATTAACACTATATAAAAAGCTCTATTTTATAAAAAATGGAGATGGTTATTTCAAGCATAATACATGCACTACAGAATGCTGGCATACAGAGCTCACTTGGAAGTTGCAGATTTAGTCAATACAGAAAATGTTTCCTATTATTACCAGAAGTTTCCATCATCGACTGTCATAAACGTTTAAATAAGTAGTGTTTTATCCTGTGTTACAACACAAACTATGGACTGAACTGAAAGTAATCTAGTCAAAAGAAAATTTAAAAAATATTGTAGGTAGCCTACACATAATTTTGTAACTGTCTACCAATTACTTAAATGATACCTTTAGCAAAACTGTAAAATTATTGTGACAACTCCTATGTTAACCGCTGTATCAGAACAATGTTTTTCTACTCTTAAAAATTTTTAAACATTTTGTAAGGAATGCGATGAATGAAGATTGTCTAAATTCACTAGCAATGATATCAGTGAATAAAGATCTAATCCACATCATAAATCATTTTGATAGAAAAGTTATCGAAAATTTTATTTTGCAGAAAAACAGCCAACATGATTTTGTGTACCCCCCTTACCGCTTGAGATATGTTCCCTGATCATAAAACGCTATACAAACAGCACTGTACAGGGTTGATTTTTTCAGTGATTATTGTTATTACTTGTTTTATTCTTTTCTCTTTGTTATTTTATTTTTATTTATTTACATTTATTTGGTTTTTCTAGGTACTAAATACCTAGAGATAGAAAATTAATAGAAATTTGATTAAATATTATTAAATTATATTACTGCTGCAAGTTGCTGATATTATTAGACAATTATCCTGACTTACGTTTCACTGATTGAATCGGTATCTTCAGAGGTTATAAATAAATACACAATAATCAAAAAACTTTGTTAATAATAACTAATAATTAAAAATAATCTTTTTTTTAACAAAACACTGGTTCATACTAGTGAGAGTTTTGATCAAGAAGAACTCTGATTACAGAGACTGCACTGTAATCATGCATCAGACCACGGAACGAATTTCAACCCTGTTCATCAAACCGGTGCCATGTTGCGTCTAATACACAGATATATAATAAGGTACTACCAAATTCCTTCGGTTACTTCAATCACTTACGAAACATAAATTTTGTTTACATAATCATCCCCCCTTGGCTAGCGAATGAACTTATCTGATTAAAAGTCGCGGCGGGGGAGCGGGCGGACCGTTTGATGTGTAATAAACGTAATGTCGTCGTTGGCATAATGAGACTTAAGAGACTGGTTAGATGATCATGTACAGGTGTATGGGGGGGGGGGGTGAGTAGTGACGAGGCCAGGCTAGCTAATCATCTGTCAAAAGGGAAACATCAAAGTAGCGACGGAAATTGCTTCTTATTGGGAAAAAAAGGAAGAAAACTCAACAAAAGGAAGGAGGATGATTAAATTCGTTTGATTTCATCCCTTTCGCGTCGTCTCCCTTCTTCTTGCCAAATGAAAGCTGCGACGAGAGACGTGTCGCGAGCCGACAGAAGCACGCGCAGAAACATTGCCCATATACATGTGTAAAACTGTCAAATCCCGTCAAAGCGCTTTCATTCCTATCTATTAAGGACGGATACACGGCTCACATTCCCTTACTCTGAGTCATGACGCTTATCTCTGATTTATGGCTGAAAAATTAATGGATACAAAGTAATTTCAACTCGTTTCCTTCAACAGACCTCTGTAGAAATTAGCTTGGTTCACAATACTATCTCTTATTGTATTAACGCCTGCAGTCAGTCATTCTCACATAACTAACTTTCGGATCTCGTTCTGGCGTCTTTCAAAATTGTCATCTTTTTTTTTGGCTTTTCTCTTGATTTGTGGCCTTTGCATCAGTATCCACTATTCTTATTCATTCGTTACCGATGCCCAATCCACACAATTCTGTGCTTTAATAAATCAAAATATTTGTCAAATGACTTTCCAATCGGATATTTCTGAATCACTGGCAGAAAGGACAGTAACGAATTACGACGAAGTCGGGAAGTTTTCACTTTCGGATTCCCCGCGCGTCAGTGTTCTCTCGAGATCCCTTATAGTAATCGTTTATTAATTTTTCTAGTTTTGTCTTTACGCTATTATTTTAAATTAAGCTTGCATTTTCCAACGATCGATTTACTTGTGTCAATTTATTTTCACTGGCTTTTATACGCCAGCAGAATTTTAGCTACTTTTTTAACTGAGTAGCCGCACGATATAAAATACGAAAAATATGATTACTATTATTTTACACAGGTTACTCTTAGTATGATTATTAAAAACTAAAACATAAGCAATACAGAAATTTAGAGCCGCTCTAATCAAATCAATGGAGATGTGATGATACATAATAAATTACAAAAAAAAGTTCCCAACACCGCAGGAACATTAACATATCTAATATGTAAGTTAAATATGTCACGATAACGGAACCATACAAAATGTAAAAAGGGGTCTCATCAGACAACTGTTATGCCATCGATATCAAGCGACACGCAATAACTGTTGGATCACAACCAGTGTAGACGTGTAGTATAACTGTTTTTATTGGGAGTAATTGACAATTGTAATGCCCCACGTTCTTTGGGCGGCAAATATAACTAAATTTTGATTAGTTACGATTAATATGTATAATTAAATTTTATTACTGTCAAATTATTTATGTCCCGCGTGGTGGGACGCTAAATTGTAACTAAAATAGTATTGTTCTTTTGATTTAATTAATTGATTAATTAATGATTCTGTTTAATTAATTCTCACCTTGTAGTGGTGCCAGATTGACCAATTGTAGTGTGCGCGCCAATTGTGTCGGCGTCAAATATAATTATTAAAGTTTTTTATGTTACATACTAAATTTTATCTTTAGGTGTATCAAATGATTGACAACATACACAAGGCTTCGCAAGGTTAACTTAATTTATTATACTTAACAACATTGATGTCACTTCCTTAAATTATGACAATTAATAACATCGACATGACTTACTTATTCCCCTGAAAAGAAACACAACATATATCTTGAATCCTTACTGACTACATCAATCTACCAATTATTATTTTGTTAACCCTTGCTAACTTTCTTCTACTCTTCATCTAGAGGCTTATTAGATTTTTAATCATCATTATTACACATTTTATTCTATTAGACTTTAATCATCATTATTACACATTTTATTCTATATTAACCAATGGATTCATAAAATTTGATATCGATTACCCATCATCTGTCATAATTATCTTATGAATTTGCCTGACTAGCTACTTGTTATTACTTTCTCTAAATATTATTACATATGGGTACTTTCAGATGAACAGACAGTGTTATACTTAATTAGTGCATGAATATAAAATTTACTTGGTGTACGTTAATCCATTCTACGGCGAAAAGTCCTCTGCTCCAGGTTCTGGGAATCCTTGCGGCTGGCATTATATCCTCGTAGCATGCACTGACGCACTTATCACTTCTCTTCTCGCACTCCGACACAAGTGTATGTAATTTTTAGTTTAGTTCTGGTGATTTGACCTTCGAATTCCGTACATGATATTTAATAATTCTAACTTTTATTGATATGTTCTACTCAAGTGTCATTACTATGTGATGTATGTTTTGTGATTTGATTCACACTGTTTTTCGTGGATTTACTTTATTAATCCGACATTTGTTTATATTTAATGGTGTTTAAAATTGTTGTCTATCTCTTACTCATTTTACCGCACTTCTGTTCCGTTTAACGTCTCTGATAATAATATTACTCAAGGCTACCAACTTAGTCGATTTTAATTATATTTCGTCATGTCTTTTAACAAACTCTAAGTTCCATTACCGGCTCCCGATTCTCGACTGTTCGTACTCACACCGATTCTTCAACCGATACAAGACTTTTTCCGTTACAACATCCGCACTACCGTCAGTTCCGATAGCTAACTTATACGACTCCGGCTATTAGATATTATATATAAGGCTCCCGATACACAACTCCGTCGTTTATACTCTCCGTATCAGAATAAAACTCCAGACTTAAGACCTAAGACATAAGACATAAGCCATAAGACCTAAGACCTCCGCTCGCGGTCAACACTCTAGTTTATACCCCAAAATCCCACTATTTTCTCTAATTCCCACTTAATTTCTCAACCTCTGCGCTTCTATTCGTTTTCGCTTGTTTTCTGGTGGAAACTCCGCCTTAACACTCTAGATTCTCATCTCCCTTCGTTTCTTATTCGTTCCTCCAGTTCGTTTCCTTGGTAACCACTTCTTGTAGAGACATTCTCCTCAACTCTCGACTCTGATAGGCTGTCTTATTCCCTACCCTTACAAGTTCATGGTTGACTCCACCCCATCGTTTGAGTCGGATGACCAATTTCACGGCTGTCTATCACCCTCGTATTTTGGCGTACTTGTCCTTTATAGCTCAAGTGCTTTTAATTGTTGTGCGGTCCATTCATCTGCTCTTTTTGTTCACCATGTGTCCTGCTTCTTACCCGTGACCAATCGCTCGTATTGTCAACTAGTTTCTCCTAGTCGTTCCCACGACGAGTGTGGTCAATTCTGAGTATTCCAGACAGCTGCTATATCTTGCTCCCCAAGCCTTTCTTCGTCGCGTACCCTTCTGGTAAAGCTGGACGTCCCGTCGTTCGTTCATGGTGCAAGCGTATTGTCTATTCAAGTCAGGCTTTTCCTTTCTATTGTTGCGATGTAACACTGCATTTGGTGTGCAGCTCGACACATGTGGCTAATTGTCTTTGGGATAGCGTCGCTCTGTCGCCTTGTCAACGATTTATTGTTTCTTCTTAGCGATATATTTCGCCTTTGTCTATCTTGGGCCGTTGCGCGTCACCCGCAATTCGCTTCGCCGTACAACTGCTGCGACTTTAGGCATTGTTCGCCTAAACCCTTGCCTTCCCTTGTCTTGAACAGCATGTTACCTTGCATCGTATATCTGTCAGCACAACCCTCGTTACACCGTCCACTTACAAAAAAAATTTTATCTAGACATGTCATCGTTATAACTGACAATACACTAACGTTTAATACCGCTAATAAAGAGGACAAGGCCGACCGTATAAGTATGATGGACGGATAAGCGATATGTTAAAACGAAGCACAATATCCTGAAACGTGAAATGAAGGCGCACAGATTTCAGCGTCACTGTTAATTATAGAACAGTAAGTTATATCAGATATATGTTAGATCGTATTAGTATTATTCCATGTTTGGATTGTTCAGTGTTGTTCCATGTTATTCGCGTGGTGGTAGTGGTGTGTGTGTGTGTGTGGGGGGGGGTCCTGTATACTGAAATAAGTTTCAATTAAAAACAATAATTTCTTAGTTTTACACGTTTTGTTTCAGAATTTATATTTCAATGTGTTTCATCGTATACATTGTCAGAAAACATGGAAGTTAGTGAAAGTAATTAATTTTGACTCCAATTAGTTATATTTTTAGGTGTTTGAAAAAACCATGACCCCCACATCTTCCCTGGGGCCCCTATGCAAGACCATCTTCCGTCCAAAACCCCTCTTCTAAAAATATACCCAAAAATTTTACGTACTCCTGGATAGTGTTTAACTATAGGTTTGACAGCTTTGATCCTCTCACTCCACCTTGTTTCAGAGAGGCTCTGTAGTGAGTGATAAAGAAATGTGCTTTTTCAAAACGTCACAAGGTGCAGGGCTGCTAGGGAAGAATTAGTAAAGACTTGCAATATTTCCAAAAAATGTCATCACATCAGCATTGAGTTTTGCAGCGTTAATACCCACACGGTTCAAAGAATGCGCCCCACATGGTGAAAATATTGCGGATTCGTTCTTTTCAAGAATTCTGTTTTGTACTCCTTTAATTGCTTCCCGCATATTTGCACTGTTGTCGTAACCCTGAGAGGGACAACCCTGTAGTGGATGTTGAAACAATCTCGTTGGCAAACGCTTCTCCTGTTTAGCTTGTCTTAAAATATCGTGGTCTTTTGTGCCTATACTAAGCAATTTATTATATTTGTTGCTTTATCATAATTGACGTGATTTATATAGATTCTTCTTTATATATAAAAGAAAATAATAATAATATCTAAAACAATTGTTTACCACAAATTTACTTAAATTGGCCACTTTTTAAAGTGACAGTCTATAAATGTTGATTTTTTTCCCATTGGTCCGGGCCACTATGCCACGGCATACGCTGGCCCCTACCCTTATGGGGGCCATGGGAGAAACGTTAATATAATAATTGAAAGGTTACACCGAAAGGGTGGCAAAGTTACTCGCGTCCGTAGCATCCTTAAGCTACACGTGTCACCTGGGTAGTGCTAAATGAGCAACAGCGTTAGGCTGCTTCCCAAGGCCTACACCAAATGATGAACAAAAATCATCTATTGGAGTGTTTGAAGCTGAACCGGGAAATCCAAGAACTCAGAAATTACAGTGGTCTTTATTGGGAAGCTCGGTACCAAATGGGTTAAATGTACCAAAGGGGAGCCATTGGAAAACAACAACAACAGGTTACACCGAAATTAATTTTCCACGCTGTAATGTGTATTAACAAGTTTTATAGAGCTTAATCACAAGCAAAGAATATAACAGATAACTGATAAATGTTGAACTAAAAAGCTCTAACTACAGAAATGTTCTATTACCTCCACATTTAGTGATTAATAGGGTTACTGTATAAATAACGTATACTATTTCCGTTCTTAGTTTAATCCTTGTGTAAATAAACAGGCGTGGTACATCTAAAACGCTATTTGCTGCTTGAATTAGAGGCGTGTCGCTTTGACAGAAAGAGTACATACGGGGTACATATAATATTGATACGGTATAAACACGTGTAAATTGTAATAATTTGTCCTGATCAAAGTAAAATTTGCGTGACATGTCAGATCAACAGTGAAATATTTTATAACAGTAGTTAATAGCTTTTTTTTACTAACCATTTAAAAATCACAACAAAACAAAAAAGAAAAGTTTATTTAAAACAAAAATACAAGCTGTGATAATTACCAGTGTACTGTATATATTATGAGCTGCGGTAAGAAATTAATTCAATGCCTTCCATACCTGTGTCGGAACTTGTGTGATCATTTGAGTCAGCGTTATTATTATTGATAAGATTGTCCACAACGACGTCGTCGGTAATTATATGCCATAGGTTATTTTCTTCCTAGATTATATGCTGGATACAATAACTCCAGTTGTCCGCCGTTGTTTCATTTACCGTCTTTTCTATAATTGTTTTATATCAGGCAGCTTATATATGTTCTGTTGTGACGGGCAGCGTATCCTTTCAAATGGCTCCATAATAATTCGGGATATAGTGATAAGGAGCAAGCTTAAAACGTGCTCCGATTTAAGCGGTAAGGTAACTCTCACATGACTATACAGACATTCTGCACATGCGCGATAATACATTACTGTGTGAACAGTGTTAACAGCCCTGGCCAATAACGTTTCAGATTTGCCACGTGGGTTTGTTTACGTCAGGATTAAATTAGGAACGGAAAGAGTATAACTCCACAGTTCTTATATAAAAATTCTATCGCACCCTTTTACCTAATCTTCTACGGGCACGTCGTGGGACACATGCCAGAAGTGAGAACTTAGAGTGGCGAGTAAACTGATTTAAAGTGTAGTGTAAAAGATTGCTCCTATGTAGGCTGTTTGTAGCAAGAGAGATTTTGATATAAGGAATTAAAATTCGTACAAGAGTGAACGGATAATTAAACGAGACGAGGTAATAATGGTCGTGTTTATATGTATTTTAGTATAAGAAAACGATGTTTACAGTGAACATAAATAGAATCATATCACACGGAGTTTGATTTTCAGTTTACATACATATAGGCCTACTTACTTACTTTACTTTATCCAACGCCCGTCCTAGGTGCTTCCACCATTCGACGTCGAGCCTCCCAGTAGCGATTGATTGTGTCATCGTTCGGGTAAGTCAGCGATTGGCACGTCTGCAGGTGGTCGCCGTCCATCCTACCAAGACCACAGAGAGGGCATGTTTCATCAGCAGCAAGACCGATACGGTAGAGATGCGCTTGGAGGTAGTCATGTCCAGTAGCAAGACGAAATCGTGCTACTGCCTCAGCTCTCTCCAGATGCTTTGGAATCGCTCCCGCTGTGGCAAGGCTTTCCCACTTTTTGCCAATGCTAAGGTCCTTCAGAGTTTTGAGCGTGGCGTTGTTGATGGTGTTGGTTATGAGGTTGTTTGCTCTATTGAGTGTGAAAGGTATCTCAGGCTGGTCAGTCTCTGCGCCGCGTTTTGCCATGATGACCGCCGTTTCATTGCCTGGTATTCCAACATGGCTTGGAACCCATTGAAGAGCTACAACCCAGCCATTCTTGATGAGTTCGGCCAGTTTCTCGCGGCACTGGATGGTACGGAGGCAGTCAGTTGAAGCGTTGCTACTCAGAGCTGATATTGCGGCCTGTGAGTCAATGAGGAAGACTGCTTTGGAAGGAGTTAGGCCATGTGTGCTTAATTGGTTGGAGGCTTCAAGCACCGCGCAGACCTCCCCGTCGTAGTTGCTAGCATTTTTCCCTACAGCCACCGAGTCCTCAAACATGCTGCAGAACCATCCTGCGCCGGCCCCTTTTGTGTCAGAAAGATATGAGCCATCGGTATAGATGTGAATCCACTCGGTCGACGGATATCTTAAGTTAATGGTTTCGAGAGCGCAAGCTTTGAGTTCGAGAGGGGTGGCTTCGGCTTTGTTTGTAGTTAGGCTTATGAGATCAAGCCGCTTGGAAGGTAGTGCAGGCACTATAGAGGTGAAGTGTCTTAGAGGAGCTGGGTTGTCCATTGCCAGATTATATTTGGTAATTAGGGACTCAGCATACGTCAAGGGTGAAGTTTGGGTTTTGAGTCGTTGGTAAGCATGGTTGTACCCATTCCAGTAATTTTTATCCACTCTCTTGGCCCTTTCCCAGAATTTCAATTAGATTTTTCTCTCCGACTGTAGAGGGGCTCGATGCCAGTTTGCAGGAGCATAGCTGGGATTGGAGTCGATTTGGCTCCTCCGGTAATCAGTCTAAGGGCATTGTTTTGCACGACGTCGTATTTAGCTAGGCTTGCTTTGCTTGCTAGGGAGGTTACCTCGCCTCCATACTCCAAGACGGGACGGACATATGTTTTGTATGCTGTGGATAACACGTCCTGCGTAGCTCCCCACTTGGTTGCAGATAGTCTCTTCAAGAGGTTGATGCGCTTTTGACTTTTCTCGGCTACCTCCGTGATGTGGGCACCCCAGGATAGTTTGGTGTCAAGGTTGATTCCGAGGTATTTGGATAAGGATACTTGCTTTAGGGGTAGATTTTTGTACACTAGGTTGACTGGGTGGGTCCTGGTAGACATTGTGAATAGCTGTGCAACTGTCTTATCAGCGCTTACTTCCATTTTGTTCAGATCCGCCCATTCTTCCAATTTAGCAAGTGCCTTGTTCAAAGCTTCTTCGAGGGCGAGGATGTTACTTCCGGTGGCCCAGATTAGGACATCGTCAGCAAAGAATAAGCAAGATACTCCTGGGATCTTTTGGATAGCTAACATCAGGTCGTCAATCATGATGTTGAAGAACAAACAGCTTAGGACGGCTCCTTGAGGGAGACCTTGGCGCAGCATCATGTAAGGGGAAGTAGAGTTTTAAAATTTGCACCGGATATAGCGTTGCGAAAGGAAGCTGCATATCCATTTTAGCATTTTCCCGTTCACGCCAAGTCTCTTTAGCTTGGATATAAGCATACGGCGCCATACTTTGTCGTATGGCCTACTAACAGTATGAAACAAATAATGTTCTCCAGTAAATTATTCCTCAGGCTTTCACGGCCGGTGTCAGATGAATTGTTCAAGATATCCGGGCTGTTTGGCCGTGGTCCATGGTTTATAACAAAACCAAACGTTTCGGCAGCTCCACTGGCTGCCATCATCAGTGGTATAAAAATCCAAAATACAGGTAGCATGGCAGGACAGCTTTAGCCTATACCACAGTACTGTGGGCCTGTACGTAAACACCCGGCGTGCAGGATTTTTATACCACTGATGATGGCACCCAGTGGAGCTGCCGAAACGTTTGGTTTTGTTATAAACCATGGACCACGGCCAAACAGCCCGGATATCTTGAACAATTCAATGTTCTCCAGTGTAACAATATGATTCAGAACGTGATAATTATTTTATATACTACTATGATATATACATATACTCGTATGTTGATATATATTATATAATATAGCCTACGTATAATATTTATATTATACATTACATTACAATTAATAAACGCAGTAGGCTAAAATAACTCAATTTTTTACAAATTATAAGATGGCTATATAACTAAATCGAATTTTGAAACATAAAAAAAACTTTCAGCCAAAAACTGTAAAACCCAGAATACGACTCAAGGGTCAACCAAAAAAACGTACAAAGTAAACAAAGATACAAAATTATATCCTTCCGACATTTCATAGATGTACACAAACAATTTCATTAGCGATACTAAAAATATTATAATAAAAAATATATGTCACTGATTTTAAATAATTTAAATAATTTTTTTTTTTTAATTAAACTGTTGGAAATTTGTGTATATAACGGATGGCCCATAAGTCAGTTGGCACTAGCAGTATGTAGACGCTCGATTGACTAGCATAGTAGTTACTTGACTTGACTAGAGCAGTAGTTCCCATAATTCAGTTGAGATTTGAGGTTAGGTTGATGTTGATGTGTATGCTGTTGTTAGCGCTTGTTTATTGTTCGTGTTGTTTGCGAGACAATGAATAAGAAACCTATCTACAGAGCAGCATGTTTTTGTACTGCAGATGTGGTGGAAACAGGACCATAATTACAGTGATGTTGTTGAGTTATTTGTGGAACGTTTTCCAAACATCGAACCTCCATCTAGAGAAGGTATTCGTAAACTGAATAAGAGATTTGAACAGACTGGAATGGTAGCGGAACTTAGGTAGGCCAAAAACAGTTACAACAGAAGAGAATTTAAATATCGTTCCGGAATGTTTTGTGCAGTCACCAAAGAAATCAATACAAAAAGAGTCCAATGAGTATGGAATACCTTGAACAAGCCTGCAAAGGATGCAGAAAACGTTGAAGTTCAGACCATATAAGCCCACTTTACTCCAAGGCCTAAATGAAGATGATCCTGACAGGCGTACAGAATTCTGCGAATGGTACGCAATACGACAAGAACCCGATCCACAATTTTACAAAACCATTCTTTGGAGTGACAAGGCTACTTTTAAGATGAATGGTACAGTGAATAGGCACAACTGTGTTTACTGGGATACTGCGAATCCACATGTGGTGATAGAGACAGAGTTAAACGCTCCGGGGGTTACTGTTTGGGCAGGGATCTTTGCCGGTGGGATCATCGGACCCTACTTTTTTAATGGTACAGTGAATGCTGAAAGTTACCTACAAATGCTTCACGAAGTGTTGATGGAACTAGAAAACAGTCCACTTTTTGAACACCTGCAGCCAATTCGAGAAAAGTTAATATGGCAACAAGATGGGGCACCCCCTCACTATGGACTGTTGTGAGAGACTTTTTGAATGCAACGTTCGATGAATGGATTGGCAGACGGGGTCGTGTTGAATGGCCTCCATGTTCTCCTGATCTTACCCCGATGGACTTCTCGGTCTGGGGTATACTAAAAAATGCAGTGTACTCGGTGAAGATTCGTGATGTGGAACAATTGAAGGAAGGCATTCAATCTGAATTTGAACACCTACAGTCCCTGAATATTTTGGACATAATTTGTGCTTCAGTGCTTCGAAGATGTCAAATTTGCATAGAAAAGGATGGAAGCCACTTTGAGCATTTCTTGTAGGTCATGAGAACTATGCTATTAACTATCTGTATGCGTTATCTGTATCTGTATCCCTGCTGCACCTGTACAATAAAAGTGCTATTTGCTATTTTGCCAACTGACTTATGGGCCACTCAGTATATTTGGCTAATAATGAACTACGTATAGAAAAGTACTTTTAAGTATTCAAGCTCTATGTCTCAGCATGTGCGTACATATTCTTTTCTTATAAATAAAATCAATTTTAATATTTCCGTTATTCTTGTAACAGTATTTAAAGATTTAGAATATGCTCACATTCGTTAAAACATTACGCTCTGCTGAAAGGGCACATATTTGTGGCAGTGGGGGAATTTTGGGTACCTGTGTAGGGAAAAGAGGTTTGATTGACCTGGTAACACTGCGTTTTCGTTACATCTATTCCGTTATGCGACGAGTCAGTTTACTGCCCTAGGAGCGCGAGGTTACAGCCATGGGAGTGAATCGGGCACCGTAGTGCTGTATATGAAGTTTTCGCTTCAAAATCATATAACACAACCCCGGATTAACGACATGAAACAAGAATTATACAGCGTAGAGTTTTCAAACTGTCTTTTACAAGATGTGAATCTCGAAGAACAAACACATTTTGTATTAAGAACGAGTTTTTTATAAAACGTTGTCTCCGAGAAGTATGTTACGTTATTTTCTTTCAGCGTTTTCCTTGCTCCTTCCCCAGCAGTCCCGACTTGCATTTTAAATAATTTCAGCGTTTCTCCGTACCAAATATAATTTCAAGGATACAAATCAACACAAACACCGTTCACATTTACGACAGTATGGGCGTCACTGAATACGACGCAGTAGGCCTACAGCAGCGGCAGCGGAACCTGGTCGACGCTACGTACACAAAAGAAGGCGTTTTTCTCTCTCTGCAGGTCATAAATTTTTCTGAAGTTCATTACATCCGCCTTGACCTTTCGCTACAAAACGAACTTTAATTGTCACCAACTGATGAAATCGTCATTCGTCATTTGCGAGAGACGTTAACGAGTTTTCGTTAATAACACGGCGGCGGGGCTCCACGTCTACAATTAGAGCCGACATAACGACGCCTCCGATAACTGGGTCACGACTTGCTCCACGCAGTCGGGTGTTCCCGATTACATACATGTGACTCAAATGGGTTGCACGTAATAGCCAAACACGAGTGATAGATAGTACTTCATGTCTACCTTTTTTTTTACAGTTCTCTCCTTCCATAAAGTTTGTTCACGGTTGTTCCATTCCAAACGTTTTCGTAACGTCTTGCCTCAGTTTTCAAGAAACATAATATAATACGAACATAATATTATTTTACGAAGTTCCTGCTCAATCTTCACGACGAAACTATATGTTTCATTCAAAACGTTTTCGTAACGCCTTGCATTAGTTTTCAAGAAACATATTTTACGAAGCCATGTTCCTGCTCAATCTTCACGATATAAACCATGGCTGTTCGATTCTCCCCAATATTGACCACTGGCAATAGTTTCACCTTGACCCTATATTCCCCACTCGGTCATTTCTGAAGTCCATCTGTGCTATGTTGAGCTCACGAGCTTTTTGAAGGTCACCGTCCAATATCCACATTTCATATCTATATCCGTATGCCATAATTATATGCCATAACGGGTCCGTCTCGCTGTTCTCTAAGTTATAAGCAAATCCCTTAAATAAGTTACCAAGTTCCCTGCATCTTTTAGAGAAAATCTTCTAGTGAGGCTGCTACCTAAGATCCTCCACATCTGCTTTAGGTTTCGTTCAGAATGCCACCTACTAGCTTCGTGCATTCTCTGACGTGCGGATAACAACAAGACACGAAATTAGAACACAAGCATCAGAAATAAAATCTTTTCGACAAGTTTGAGGGTGGACGAGGAAACCAGGATTAATAAAAAATAAGTTAGATTTTCATAGCATGAACGATAAAAAAAGATTGTATATAGAGAAGTGACGAGAATAGTTATAAACGATTCGAGAATCATCATTGCTGAAACGCGTATGGATGTAAAAAACCACTAGGGTAGCAGGTCTTTGGGAAGACGAGAAGTCACGACTGGAGGAATGAGTCTCTAAATCCTATAGTGAAGATGATGCTGATGCCATAACAAATTCTTCAAATACTCTTCCGATGAGCTATCTTTTCATGCATACTGACAACAACATACTGTTAGGATTCCCTTACTACTGTTTTCATTCCCTTACTAAACAGATCGGCTTATCAATAAATAGCTCCAATCTGTTAACAAATAAAACTGTACAGATAGCCGCATATGCAGATGACATTAACATCATGTCAAGACGGATCACGGCAGCTAAAGAAATATTTATAGAGCTTAAAAACAAAGCCAAAGAAGTTGGGCTAGCCAACTTCTTTTATACGGATAAAACAAAAATGCTTATCCAAACAAGAAGGGACCAGGTTCATAACAACATTGAGATAGAGGAGGACACAACTGAAGTGGTGGACAATTTCACGTATCTCGGAGTGAACCTAGCAAAGACTGGATCAGAGGAGCCGGAGATCCAAAGACGGACCACCATGGATAACAAGCCATACTTCGCATTGTTGCCATCATTTAGGTCTGGGGATGTGCACAGGGAAACAAAAATGAAAATATATAGGACTGTCATCAGACCGGTGCCATGCTACGGGTGTGAGGCATGGACAATATGGACAATCACACAGAAAACAGCCGACATAGTAGACACCTTTGAAAGGAAAATCCTCAGACGCATTATAGGCCCAATACAAGAAAATGGCTCATGGAGACTGAGATACAACAATGAATGTATCAAATATATAAAGAGATACCAGTCTCAAAATGTATAAGAATACAAAGATTGCGTTGGGCCGGACATGTTATGAGAATGGAGGATGGCAGGAACCCCAAGAGGGCTTTGCTGGGTACATGGGAGGGAACGAGACCTAGAGGCAGACCGAGGAAGAGGTGGGAAGATGGCGTTGCAGAGGACGCGAGGGACATGGGGATAAGAAATTGGAGGAGGGTTGCAGTGGATAGAGTGGATTGGAGGCGGAGATTGGTGGAGGCCAGGGCCCGACTTGGGCTGTAGCGCCATAGGAGGAGGTCTAAACAGATCACAATACAGATAACAATAAAGCTCAACCTACAGCGTTTGTCAGGACGAATTAAAGGAGTTGGCTATAACTTTTAAAGTTGCAAACCGCGGCCGGATACCAAAACAAAAATTAAATACAGGAATGACACATTATATTTTCATGCGCACGTAGATATTTGATTTACGACATAGGCGGACTTCGCTGCATGAATGACGGAATATTTCAGATAAGTCAGATTTAAACCTACGCCGAAGTTAAGTCACGACCGAGACACCCTACCGTCTGTTCCTAGCGCACTGCCCATGCCGTGATACGAGCGGCAACCTTTATTCAGTCGAGGTCACCGAAACAAACCACAACGCTCACGCGTCTGCTGGGCCCTGTTATACACCCATTGATTCTCAACTGCCTTTGGTGAAGTGAGTCGTTCCGTTGCCTGGCGTTTCAGAAACCGCAAGATTATTTATATTCGGTAATATGATATTTTTATTGCTGTTTCTCCGATGCAAAAATTACTGTTATTTAAATTTGTTAAAATTTCATTGCGAATTTCGTAATGTGTTTTGTTTTCTTACTTATCAGTTACACATGCTTTCACTACAGGTTTATTTACTACTTTATTTTGTATTTATTAATATATATAAACTTTCACGTATGAACTTACTATTCGTTGTCACTTCCCCAAACGTTTCGAGGTGATGTTCCTCTTCCTCAGTGGGAGTAAATACTGAATGTCGATTACAGAATAACCGTTATGGACTAATAACCCACCACACACACCTATAGTCCATAACGGTTATTCTGTAATCGACATTCAGTATTTCCCCCACTGAGGAAGAGGAACATCACCTCGAAACGTTTGGGGAAGTGACAACGAATAGTAAGTTCATACGTGAAAGTTTATACATATTAATAAATTTAATAACGTGAACGAAGAGGATGAATCAACAAGATAATTTATTTTGTAATTCAGATTTTCAAAAGCGTATATAATGTCTTAGTTAAGAAGCTTTCTAGCACTCGCTTGTTCATTTGGGATTCCGGGATAGTTACAAATAATATCAATATTTAATTTTTTTATAAAAAAAGTTTCTTAAAAATATTACAGTAATGTTAAAAGGTACCATTTATGGTCTATCAATTTATGTTCAGAAAACTTCTATGTACACTAAGTTTGCAGTCAGACGGCCTGTTGAAGTATTGCCAAACTTCTTGACGAGCTAACCCTGGGGAAGGTCATGTACAGCTCCCTCATATAAACAGTTACCCCTCGGCACCAAAACAACTGTTATCAGACATAATTAAGTTTTTATCTAGTGTCAGTGTAGTTGCGTTCTTGACATGCTGATGCACACCTTTAACAAATGACTACACCTACAGCAGAAAGACGAAGACACGACGGGTCGGCTCCACTGGAAGTGAAAAACTGTGGTTGATTGATACTAACTGTGACAACGTACCCTCAAAAGGGTAATCTCGTCTCACTACTGGTCACAGAGACAAAGAACACACTATAAAATAAATGGCTTCTGACCGTGGCAGTAATACAACTGGCCGTGAGAGAAACAGTTAGTCCTCAATCTAATCTTCTAAAACCTTCCGGAACCTTCTAAACGTTGTGAAAATTATTCAAACACTGTGAAACTGATTGAGAAATAACTGATAAAAACTGTATCAACACTGCCGTTTTTAACTCGTTAAAATGCATCAGTTATTTTTCGAGACATTCCAGGTTTCATGTATTTACGTAATATCAGAGCTTCTCTTCACTAAGTTTGCAGGTAGACCTCCCGTTGAAGTACTGCCAAACTTACAGTATCCAGTAAACCTCACTCGGCATCCTGTAAGGATGACAGTAGCAACTGTTGTCAACCGTAATTAATATTTTATCTTTTATTAATGTAGTTGCGTTGTTTACATGTTTCTGCACATCATTAGGCAACGACTATCCCGCCAGCAGAATGATGACGACACGTCTGATCGGCTCCACTGAAAGTGATAAATTGTGGTTGATGAACGCTAATGGTGGCAACGCGTCACTCAAAACGAAAACGTCATCATATTAACGTCGGTGCAATCTGGGTGGTGCACGTCATAAAGTACCGCGCACATAAGAACACATTATTACATCAAAGGCTTCCGACTGTCATCTATTTTTTTGGCCGTGGGAGCTATACAGTAACTGTGCAAAATCTGGTTAAGATCGGTCGTATTACTTATTGCCGGTTGCAATGTCTGGTTGCAGTGAAGGGGTTTTTATAGCCTGTATTTTCTCTTTATACCGTAAGGTACGTATGTAAAATTTGGTTAAAATCGTTCATAGGGTACAGATTTGTGTAAGAAACGAATTTTTAAACAATTAAATTTACAAAAGATTGGTTTAATTTGTTCATTCAGTTGTAACGTATATTTCGTAATTGGATTCACTTTACTTCTGAAGTTTATATCTTTTATATGTAGGTCTATTAGTGAATGGAAAGGAATTTCTTAATTTATTTATTATGTTCTATGTTCTCTAGTGGCTTTGTACTACACAACGCAACGCATCGATCGCGTAATGGGCACTACTCCCGTTCTCTTTCCGCACGTTCAAGATCATACGTTTAAGAGATGCATTCAAAGCACAGTTAATTCCCACCCTCAATTCATATAGTATAAGTAAAATTTTTAAATCCTGTTGCCTTGGACGTTACGATTTAAAATAAATAAAACAATGACCAAATAAGTCAGAAAATGGGAGGAATGTAAGTACGACTAATACAGAACATACAAAAAAATACATAAAACAGAATCCATAAAAATCAAAAGGTTTGTTCGAATCCTCAACTCTTCGCTTTGGTTAAACGAAATCAGACTTCGTGCAAAGACGGCAATCGATAAACTATTGTAGAACCAATATTCACATACAGGCCAGAGTGGTGTCAACTTTCGTTAAGAGACACAAAAAGAAGGCTGAGAAGGAGAAACGGATATCCTGAGAGAGATCATACAGTAAATTAGGGCACACATCGAAAGAGGAACTAAAACTATAGGTCTATACCTGACAAGTCAATCGTATTCTTACGGAGTAATGGAAGAAGGTGGTCTAAAAGAGGCACTATTTATTTTTATGACAACAGAAGAAGAGAAAAGTGGACACGAAACCCATTCCCAACTCGTGAACACCGGGGGAAACTACCCCGGGCTGGGCTATTCACGATCCCGTGATACCACAATTTCTGGACTGGACGCAACGTGCGCTCACAACGACCCCCCCCCCGATCACCACTTAAAAATAAGTACAGTTTGAGAATATCTGGTCGGAAGGACTTAAGCATGCTGGAGGCGACGATTCCAATGGACCCGTGAGTGGTATACCGAATCGTACTACCGAGAGTGGTAGTCCGCGAAGCCATTACTACCATCTCGAGCCCCCCTCCCAGAAAGACACCACCGAAGACTCTACTCTAACCTGGAATGAATCTCAGCAGGGTTATGACCCTCCGATGCCCCGAATTATCCTACGAGTATACCCAGGAACTACGCCCGAAGATCTACGGCTTGCCCTCTACCTTCTGGTAGAGGCAACGGAACACTATAACGCCAGGTAGTGTGAGGCAGTCCTCCCCCTCTCCCATCTCACAACGTTACTCCACTGACTCTCCGGACGGCAATCCGCCAAGGAGGAGAGGACAAGTGGGCAGGACTTGAAGCGCTATTAGGGTTGCGACACAGTTATTTATCAAGGAATCACCAGCCGGTTTCCGATTATAATTTTTGGGGAACTGCCTGACGGATTCTTCATCATTCCTAGATCGCTTCACCCCCCCCCCCCACAACCATTTACTTTTAAAATCTCTTCCAGAAACATGCGAAAAAATAACGCTGTAGATAAACTAATGCCAGGTTAATTGATTCCGGTTAACTGGTGCTCGAAACTGTATAAACTAAAGACGCTTTACTTCTTGAATGTTACAACAAATGTTTTACTCCAAGTGACCTATTGACTATGGGACGTTAAAATACAATAGTAGTATAATAAAACTGTTCTTACCTTCAGCCTCTCCGTACAGCACGGCATAGCAGCAAAAATATCGTACGAATACATCGTTCCCAAGACTAGAGAAGAGCCGTCCCATGGTGTTGAACAGAAACGGCATCGAAACCGTCTGCCGGGAGCCCATCCTTCTAAACATCCCATGCAGACCGCGCTCAAAAATTGAGTGCGTCCCTCGACTTTGACCTGGAAAAAAGAAAGAAAAAGCAACTTAATAATGAAAAATTTACAGGCATTGCACAAGTGCAATGCACAGAGAAAGGCATTGAAAATGCTTCAATAAATCTAAAAAATATATATATTTATGTTCATTCACCAATCAATGAATTCATTCTTCATTTACCAATGTACAGATTATAAGTTAAATGTAGTCGCATTCATAAGCGAAGTTTTATATGTGTACTACGTTATTGACAACAAAGAAGTAGTTTCTATGGAAACTCACCGATTCCGATTTTCGACCACGCACCAGCGGTCGTTTTCAAATGTGCGACACGTCCTTATAAGCATTTTCAATGTTAACAAAAGACCCGACCTCGTAATTTAATTTACAAATGGCTTATTTCATAGACTAATAACCTGGGACACTATACAAATAAGTTTTGCAAATAATTTACTTATATTATTATAATACAGTTTGGACGAAGAATTTGACTACTTTATTAAAATCATACGAAAATAATACATAGACCACTTAAGTAACAACCCCATATTGTATAATCTAACTGTACATCAACACAACATAATGGACAACACAATAATTTCTATCCGACACACAATGTCAAAACGCTGAACTTAGCCCCCCCCCCACACACACACACATACACACAACTTGCATCGACTTGTTATTGAAGCACTTCTTTCCAAGCCGTTAATTATTTTTCGTTAAGTATATGTTAAGTAGGCCTATATGAATTGAGCTTTAAAATTTACTTTATAAAAACATCATTTTATGTTCTGCAACTACCTGTTGTAAATCAGAATTACATTAAGGCGTTCTAAGGAATTCTTAAAAACAAACCTACTTCAACAGACTCACTAAGTATATTCGATTAAAGCTGGTCGCCGCCTAAAATTAGGTATGACTACCACTGGAAAGAAGAACTTGTGACATTATAGTTCTGAGTCCAACACAACACGATGCGTGTGATTTTTAGATTTCATTGAAAATCCTGTTCTGTTATGTATGGATTTTGTTATTCTTTACTAATCCTCGTCGCTAATTACTAAACGCGAAAACATTACCAAAATCAAACGAATGCTAAAATACGCCTGCAATATTTTAAGTAACAAAATAACAGGAGCTTTTCAATTTTCGCTTGGAAGAATATAAAGTTTTTTCCCCTAGAACATCCACAGTACACAAACATTAATATCTGATGATGATATATCACGAACCAATACACACACGATACAACACAACAGCTTAGCAAGGTACAAATGACGGAAATTTAAAAAAAAAACCTCGACATCCATTTACTGAAACAAATAGAGCGTATTTGTAGTAGGTTTAGCCAGAGCGAGTAATGTGCAGTGCGTCTGTGTGCATACATCCCTGGCCCGGAGCGTACCGACATTGAAATCTCTAATTCCCGCCCGTGCCCGTCGCCATGACGATCGTTCGCCGCAGGTTTTTTGCTACAACCAATCGGCTTCGTTCTCTGTTTGCTTTGCCAGTCTATCTACATTTGTGCTGTTTTGTTTTTCTTAATTAAACTTTTAATAACGTTATAAACTAATACAGGAGGCTAAATGTTTTTATATATTCGGACACCGACGAACACAATTCATCTCTCTCGTCGCCTTGTAACGTTACTCGGCCTAAAAAATTACAGCTCATTGTAAACCTTTTTGGTTTTCACTACTGAGAACTACACTGTTCTCAGAATGTTATTTATTATTTTTTTTTCGTATTCGCTCCTATCGTTCCGATCGTTCGGCGATGAACATCGAAGATGACTTACTCCAGCCACCGAGATCGTAGAAATGGCGGAACAGAAGCTGCGAATACAGATATGGAATGGCTGACAGTGAAATACGGATGTGGACCGTAACTAAAGTTTTATACGATCACACCACCAAAAGTGGACAAAGAAAGGTCTAAAGTTTTATACCGTAATGTATACGGTGCAAAACCGCCAAAAGTGGACAAAGAAAGGTGTACAGAAGCCTAACGGAGAAGGCTGCCTTCTCATGGTAAGAAGATCGCGCAATGCAGCTGTTCGTATTCTTCACTCTATATATTATTTTACTTATTTTGTGAGAGAGCAATGCAAGAAATTAACGCGCTCTGGGTTTATATTATTCACCGTATTTGTTACTCTATAATTTAAAGTTTTTAGTTTAGTTCGTACAAATACTTCCCTCCTCGGCCGTTGTATCGTGTAAGAGTTTCCAAAGAATAGTTAACAGTCCTATTGCAATCCCAACATGTAGCGACATTCTACACGGTTCTCGACTATCCCACCGTGCAACGTCCAATGTCGTTGGTTGACACCAAGGTCGTGCACTAACGTAGTCTCCAGACTGTTCGAGCACTTGTAACTATGTAAATTATGCCGGCACTCCGCCAAAAGAATGGGAAATTATTCTGGAACTCTTGCGGATTATACATCAGAGTCTACGGCCGGCTTAGAGTCAGTTACACCTGGCGATACTGTAGCGTGCGGATCAAGTGATTATTGCGGATTAGTGGAAAGTGATTACTGTGTTAATTAGTGTGGTATTGTATAAGGTGACATTATCATTGCGTGTGGACAAATTTAACGTAAATTATTGTATGAGAGTACCTTGTTGATTTCAAACTGTTATTTGTGACTAATTAAAGCTGGTAATTAGTGATTTAATAAGTCTCTTATTTTGTTTCCCCTGTATAATACGACGATCCTTGAGATCGTCGTAACAATATAGTACTACAATAGACGTACAAATCTAGACCCGAGATATTAACTAATGCAACCTCGGCTAGGAAGAATATAACGGAGCAACAAATAACCAGGTGGACCACAAAATCGTATAAATATCATTAATTCACCTAAACCCTGGCCAAAACCAATTCAGTTCAATCGACAACTGCTATAATCGTTTACAGTGCTAGTGTAGCTTCACTCCCGATGTCTTAACTGGTCGTTGGAAAGCAAATCGAGTAATAGTAATCAAGAAAACTGTGAATCAGAGCAATAATCTACTCATGTCCAATTGTTCCTTTATAGTCGGTTCTTCATTTTCTACTAAAAGACTTTCAGATTCACCTGTTCTTCTGCCTGTCTAAACAAGGTAGTTTAGATCGAGTCTCGTTCTGTTTGAATAACGTATCTTTTATTATTTGCAATTCCTGTTGAAAATACGTCTTCTGACCGATAATTCGCAAGTCATTACAGTGACTGGGAATAATTTTAATAACTCAATCTCTACTCCGAAACAACAAAATTACAGTGAGAACTAATAACGTCCGTCTCCCAACGCTGACAATATATTTTTAAAAATTCGTCTTTTAATCTCTATTACAGGAATGTTTTAAATGATTAATTATTGCTACCGTATTCCGCGTGCCTACAGAGTTTCCGACAGAGGTACAAAAATTTCAATCGTCCTACCTCATCTCCTGCTCGCTCCCCTCCCTCACTATGATCATATACAGAGCGAGTGTACATAATAAGGGTTGATTTTATTTCACTTCTCTCTTCGCCCCTCCTCAAGTATTTACTTTAGTTACTCTCCGTCTTCGGCTTCCATCGACGTTGACAGTTTCTGCTTTTAATTGGAATTCGGTATGTGTGCTTTCGGTGTTCATTAAATACTTTATCAACTGTATATATCTTTCTGCTACGTTTCTCCTCGTCTGAGCGTTTGTCTTGCGCAACTTTAAACAACCAGCAGCTGCTTTAATATTAGCCTTTCTGCAATAAGGTTGTCCTTTTTTATCGTTCAGAAAAAACTTCAATTAGCTTTTAATTTAAACTTTACCCCATTCTAAGCATAATTCTTTTTCCTCTTTATTTTAATGCGTATATCATTTAATATATACTACATTACTATAGTATACACCAATGATATTACGTTACATAAATTACACATACAGCGCTCTCCCTTCCGCCCACTGGTTTCCTTAGTCACGTTCCCCCGTTATATTTAGGCCTATATATGTACTTAAGGCCCTTTATAATGGACGTTGTCGGTCAGAACGCCAGTCGAACGTACATTTCCTTAATATGAAAGAGTAGAGAAGTGAAACTGGACTCTTAACAAGAAAAGATACGTTCAATTTAATTCAATTCAGTCAACACATGCTTATCATGAGCAAACAGAATTTGTAATAAACTCGTTCACATAACATAATTCTGTTTAAGTATCACTCATATAAGTTTTAGTGTAACGGCTTCTACTTTTTTTACTACCAGACTTTGACACGAAATAGAACGACCACGTTAACAAGTCAAACTGATGTCTAAAATAGTGTCATAAAACGTACTGAATAAACTGCATTCAGTCATTACACGTTTACAAAAGATAAATATTTTTTTACAATGCACAAGTCCCGTTTGAGATCGTCTACGATACCCGTTCCGTTAACTTATAAGAGAAATACGAATTTAATTACCGAGTACAACTAGTAGTAATTTGTTTCTACTGGAAACTTAAATCTGACAAAAGTTTTAATTTTATTTAATACAAACCTTATAAAACCACACTTTCGTAGGTGCAGTATGCAGGGAGGAAATGAGAGGGAACAGCGTTGAGTTTGTACAAAGTCGGATACAGAAATCGCTCGTATTTATGTATATTATCCGTGCCTGGAGCGAGTATCATTGAAAACCTCGATGTTGTTGTCATGACGATCGTGCCGTTGCTGATTGCCTGTTTGGTTCGGTTCTGTTCCTGTTTGCTTTGTGTTGTTATTGTTTGCGGCGGTTCTGCGATGAATGTTTAATACCGTTGTTACGGCGTAATCATTAGGAATTGTTTCTGCGCGGCTTCCACTATACGCTGCGTACATTTTGTGTAATGTTACGGTTCAATTATGAGCGGGAATCTGATGAAACTGACTGCAGTTACGGTCAACGAGAATCTTGTCTTACGTCAGGAACACGTCAATATCAGATATCTTATTCTGTATTCTGGGTGCGTGCGTGCGCAGACGCGAGAACGAAAGTTGGGATTCTTGTTACCACATCATCTTAATGACACCCTGTGTACAAATTCTGGAAATATGCAATTAATGGTTTATACTTTTATGTGGGAAACGAGGAGAGATTAAGAGAAGAACTGCAAGTGAAAACGAATGAGAAAGTTTGATGTGGATATGACAGAAAAGAAAAAGAAAACAGAAATCGCTGGATACAAAGAGTAACGGATTGGAGTCGCACGTTAAGAAAGACAAAGACAGAAAAAACTATGGAAATAGAATCTTTAGGGTGGAGACTGGAAAGACTGAGGCGAATAGCAACACGCGCGCGCGCGTATATACTCAAGTGAATTTGAGCTATTTATGTATTTCTTACGAATTCGAAAGAAACTTAGTATATAATCAATCTGATGAAAAATAATTTCAACAAGCATACCTACGAGACCCAACGTTAGAATTATAGTTATATCACAATTACGCGACTTCAACACAACATAAGATCCACAAAACATCAACCGTAGTAACGAACACAAGAGTTGGTGATAAAATTACAATGTAGTACATGGTGCAGCTGCGCTCAAATTCAGAAACTGCCTTCGACGGTAATTCAGAATTGACTGATATCCAAAATTAAGTAAAATTCACTGTTTTTCCACAAATACGATGCCCGGAAAACACTGAACATGTCTACTTCTCCCAACATTTACTATAAATCGTATTATAAGTTTAGCCTAAGAGGAGATGAACTGAATTCACCATTATTGAACAGAACAACTGAGAGATATATTTTGAGCTTAGACAATCTCTGTTTCCACAAACAAGCTCACCAGTCACAGTGGAAGTTTTCTTTTCAGGAAGCGTTTTAAAACTTACAATGGCGTTTAAATTATGTTGTGTTCAGGCGATTTACTTTGTATTGCAATAGTTACATAATATTCTTCTTAATTGGCGCATGCAGTTATCTTGGTTTGTTTCATTACTAGCATAGTACTCTGTACGGGTGACACTTAAGTTTCCTTGAGATAATCCAGAAAATTCTTTTTCCAGTTAAGATGCAACCCATCTGTTATGCAATGTGGAGTCAATCATGCTCAAGGTATGGCTCGGCCAGTACAGTCCCTGTAGTCCAACGAAAGAGGTAAAGCTAAAAGCATCAAGAACTGCAAAAATGACTCTACCACCTTCTCCTGCATCTCCACCTCTACATTAATATATCCCTCCTATGCCTTTGACTTTATAATTACGTAAAAAAATCAACCCTGCTTTTCTTTTATTCCATCTCTCTGGTACCAGACAATTGTAATTATTTACATATAAACGCTAACTAAAAATTGTTGTCGCTGAATGGTTTGAGATTTTTGACGTGAAAACGTCTTTAAAATCGATGCCGGGTGTGGCGCCCAAATGAGCGAGAGTTTCTGTCGAAATAATTTTAAACTTCAATAACTCGGCTAAACATAGACATAGCGCCGCCATCTTAGTCTCGTTTTAAAGAGGAAGGATGAACGTTTGTGCCAGTATCTTTCCGACATTCGTGGCGGCCGGAAGTCGCGAACTACGCACGCGCAAAGTGAACACACGATTTTCGACTTTCCAGATTCGACACGTGTCCATAAACGGGATCATATCTCAGAGACCAATTATCCGATCCGAGTGAACCAAGTGTTGTTTTGAAGAAGAGTGTATATGTTACAACTCATCCTGGGCTCCAAGTGTGTCTGAAAAGATACGAGGCTGTGAATTTGAAAAAGTTTGAAAATTTCCCGATTTTCTTAAAATGTCGCGATATATGAGGGCAAAGTACAACCAGAATTACAAAAATCGGGCACGAATGCGTAGAGCCCAAAATTCCAAAGAGAATGACACCGAAAACGCCGGGCCCGGACCCAAAACCAACGCGCAGTACTGCCGCGAATATAGGCAACGTAAGCGCGCTCTGACAACTCAGGCGGCATCTGACGAGCCTGGGTCAAGTATGGATGTGAATTTCGTTGCTGATGAAATGGAAAGTGCAGCGGACACTATCGTTCTCACTGAGACTTGGTTACGAGACCCATACTCTATCGACATGGCAGACTTCTCTCGCATTGTATCCAAATGTTGTGAAAGAAACGAGGGGCGAGGTGGTGGCGTAGCAGTGTACATCTCCAGAGTCAACTTAGAATGGTCGTGTATCCCAGTTGAAATCAAACTCTTGCCACATTTCGAGGCAGTGTTGCGTGTAAGGTCGCATACTGGAGAAATTGCCACAACAAAGATAACTATACCCAGCAATCATCAAATAATTTTGGCAGCATATATATACGCCCTGGACTCTCTTATAATGACATCAAGCTGCTCATCATAAGCCAATTGATACAATACAGTGAATACGCAGAGACATTCGAACTAGAATATAATAGTGACATACCGCTCGTATTGATGGGCGATTTCAACACTAGTGACGAAAATTTACAACTCTTACGTGCATACCTTCAGAAATTCTTTAAACTTGAACTAGTGAATGATATGGACAAACCAACCACGCAAGGGAAACTTGTATAGACATTTGCAAGAGGTATTCAAATAATTTCCTCACACCACAACTTCAATAAATGTAAGTTGCAAATGAATTAAACGATTCAAAACAAAAATTTTATTTAATTTCAATATACCATACCCGATTGACGTTTTCACGAAAATAACTACGGCAGTGTCCGACACTGCCTATCTTTTACTTTATTTAGTTATCTGTTGGAATAAGGAAAGCGCGAAAAATCATCAAACTTATAAATATATAGGCTACTTTATAAGCGGAACGAGGTATCCCACGGTTATAACCGAGCGCGCGGAGTCTGTGGTTTAAGAACTGCTTATTTAGCTAATAATACATAGGTACTGTATTTTATTATACCAAAGTAGTTACAATCGAAGAAACGATCACATATTTTTAGATTAGAGGGGTTTTTGGATCGTTTAAAACCCAAAGAGTTTTATACATATTGCGTATATGACAGAAAGATTCTCCAACTGAATGGAGTTTAATGACGCTAAAAGTTCAAGCCCAACCACAACTACAGAGCTTAATAAAAACTAAATAAATTACACATAATTTTCATCTCTCCCCGCTTTCTCTCTATACCACTCGCGCATACATAATTACGTGCGAGCGTGTGTTAGTTGCCTTCGTCAAGATAGGGTTACCATGCGTCCGACTTTACCACGAGTAGTCCGGTATTATAACCAACCTTTATTCGGGGAAATGTCCGGGATTAGCATTAATCCCGTATTTTTCTAGTATCTACTTTTTTCAAAAGAATACATAAGTGGTCACACGGATACATTTTTATTCCTAACTCAATGAACTGTACATAATTAATATCATACAACAAATTGCATACATTTATCACTAAACTAATAATGAAATTGCAAGTCCAAGAAACTACAACTTCCAATTGTGTTAAAATTGATAGAAATTACTTAATGTCAAAATTACATAATGAAAGGTATTATTATTATTTATTAAATTTATTTTTAATTTATTTACTTTATTATCAATGTATTAGTATATTTTATTTTATTATTAGTTTTATTATTCAATTTTTTATAACTAATTTTTAATTTTATCAAACCGTTAAATAATTAAAATGTAATTTAATAAAAATGTAATTAGAATTTTAAAGCTAGTTTTAATTACTATAATTTTTTTTTGGTATTTAAAGGTTATTATAACATATTTCACAACTACAATAATTAAAAGTGTACATTTTTTCTTTTGTGTTTCCCAGTTCCCCTCCAAAAATAGTTATTGCGGAATTTATGAAACGATACTGACGATAAAATGAATTATTTTGGGTACCGAAAATTAGGCTGTCCTCTTTTCTGAGGCAGTGGCCTATTTTCAAAGCAAACGTCCTCAGAACAGTTGAAAAGATTGGTAAACTCAGTTAAGAGCGTATTTTTGTTCCATGTACGATACGTATAAAGTTACAGTATATGCTAAATAGATTAAATATACATTCCAGGTTATGTTCTCTAACCTTATATGGAAGTTATATTTTATAAGTTAAGCATGGTATGGTATAACTACTATATTCAATACAAGCAGCCAAGGTCGTCTGAAGGTGGTTTTAATTAACAGTAGGCGGAGACATGACACAGCGCTCAGAAATCGCTCAGCTGCCACTAATGATGTTTTATCCACTAAAGATATCTGCTGCCGTTAAGATGAGTTTTTGTTTTTTTCTCGTGTCGTCTTTTTTACACTCTGTCGAGGGGGCGGAAGGGGATGTTGCCTGGTGGCGGTGTTGAGACTTGTTATTGCTGCCTTAAGGTAACCGGAAGAAGGGTTACGCTTATACGAGTCTCTGAAACTCCCACTTTCATTCTCTGTTCTTCTCATTGTCAATTCTTTCTTATAACAACAAAAAAACTTCTGCTGTGTTACTGGATTTTGAAAGCACTGTTTATTGTTCGTGCAGTCAAATAACGAAGACGAGAGTATAAAAATCTGAACGATGAAGAAAAAGAAGAAAGGCATCATGAACAAAAATGTTTAGCACGACATTATCTGATATACAGTCTTATGTTATTCCGGTTAAGACCAAGCACGACATTGTCTGATATACAGTCTTACGTTATTCCGTTTAAGACCAATTTTGCTTTACTGAAAACGATGTTTTTGAAACTCTTTACACTAAAAACTTATACATTATTTTCTTGAACAGTGATTTACGACGTCGTGTTTTCAGTTCTCGGATCGCTTTGGAATTACTGACTTTGCTTTGAGTATACTTATCCGCACCGAAAATTGCCTTTACTGCGGATATGGCCTTGGTAAGAATGTTTAAACTAGGAAACCTTACACTATTACTTTGATATCTAGAAAACTAAATATAAATAAAAAATATTAACAATCAGATTATCCAATACAGCACAAACACAATATGCTAACCTCACTATGGTATTCACACACACACACACACACACACACACACACACACACACACACACACACACAGAGTCGAACGACCTAAGACCTACAGCTTCACAAGTAATTTTTGTATTAAAAGCTAAGTATTTATTTATCACTACACTTATTTATAGGTATCATTTGTCAGGTACGAATGATCTAGTCGAATAATTCCCCTACGCAGATCTCAAGAGCATCGAACCACCGTGCAGTCACACATCCAAGTTTTAGCATTCATGCATGTGGCGTTTGACTACTCCACGTACATGTGGAGCCAGTGGCGTGACTGCCCCCCCCCCGTGCAGTTTTAGTGAAATTCTGTAAACACTTAACATTGAGCTATTCCTAAAACCATTTGCGTGCGTTAAAATGAGGCTAATAAGTAACTGTGTAATTTACCGGACGAATCTTAAATATCTCATTCGCCCTGAGGAGTTTAACCTTCAAGCTAGTCTCATTCATCCAGAAGCCATTTCCCCCCCCCCCCCACTAGGTGTAACTTCTAATCACGCCGGTGCGTGGAGCCACAACGCTTTAATCGCAATATATTAAATCGTCCCGAGGATTACATGACCACGCTTCTTCTATACTATCAAAACAGTGTTTCAGCCATCTATTACCACCTTACTTATTTTGTACAGACTGGAAAACACCTCACTTTACCTTCCAGAACACCTAAACGAGAAGCCAAGGCGCACACACAATATAGAATAAGATATCTGGGATTGATGTATTCCTGATCTAATAATACAAGATTCACGTTGACCGTAACTGCAGTCAGTTTCATCAGTTGCCCGCTCATAACTGGACTCTTAACATTACACAAAATACGTACGTAGCATATAGTGGAAGGTGCGCAAAATAATTGTTATAATGATTACGGTATTATTGGTATGGCTTTATAAACAATTTTTTATAACGATTACGCCGTTTAATCGCAGAACCGAACCAAACACGTCATCAGCAATGGCACGATCGTCTGACAACAATGACAACAACATCCATGTTTTCAATGATACTACATCCAGGCAAGGATAAACACATACACACACACACACACGCGCGAGTGATTTCTATATCCGACTTTGGATAAACGCAACGCTCTTCCCTCGCATATCCTCCCTGCATACTCTTACCTACGAAATGTGATTTAAATGTTTTTTATTAAATAAAAAGAAAACTTTTCGTCTGCCACATATCCGTTTCCAGTAGAAACAAATACTACTAGTCAGACTGATAACCAAATCCGTATTTCAATTATAAGTTAAGAGAACAAGCAGCGTAGACAACTTCAAACGGGGCTTGTGCATTATACAAATGTTCATTTCTTATAAACGTGTTATTAACTAAATAGAATTTAATTCAATATGTTTTGTGACACTACTTAAATATTTCTTTAGCGTGTTGAATTTCTCGTCCCATTTTTCTAAAAAATTGAAAACGATTACACTCGGCTTAACGCATAAGCAAAATTATATTAGGTGTTCAATTTTTTTATCACAGACTTTATTTGTTCGTTATGTCAGCTGGTACTCAAAGACTCTGAAATACACCATCTGACAGACGTACTACGTCGTCAGAGCTATTCATCGGCGTATCTACAATTTGGCCGGGGGGGGGGGGGTCCAGGGACTAATCGGCTTCATACAAAAGAAAAAACAAGTTAGGTCTAATCAACATTACTATCTTTAAAGTGGCTGAAAAACGTATGATAACATCCTGAAATAAATCCCATTAAAGTAAACGGTAATAACAGAATAAAAATACACGTTGTTATCGAAACATTGTTTACAAGATACTTATTGACTGAACTGACTTTCCTATATTTCGTGTTTCAAACGTATACGCTGCTAATGTTGTGTAATAAACTTGTCTGTATATTTATTAAAATGGAGTTACTACTATATTAGCGTACACAGCTGAAAAAATAATAAAACAGCCTAAAAATTAAGAGATTAACAAAATTCGTCAACTTTTTCGGCCCTCTGGATGGGGGGGGTCTGGTCCCGTTCCCCGGCCCCCTGTAAATACCCCCCTGGTGCCACTCGAAAAACTTTTTAAGCGCAATAAATGTCGACATTTTTTCCCATACATTTATTTTTCGACGATTATTCTTTTCCGGCCTCCATATTGAAACTCAGGAGAACGAACACTCTGTAGGCCATATGGACGTACTACCAGCAACATTAAAATAACTCCTAATCACACTGAATTTTCAACGAAACTGTTAAAATTTAACATGCCGCAATATAAAATTTAATGATAATATACAATCTTATCATTTTATAGGTGATAAGATGATGGCAGGAAATAACTGATATGCTCTAATTTATTTCACTCAAAATTTAACTTCATGTTATAGTGTGACAAGTAAATACGAAATTTCAGTCATTCTTTTTAACGTTTTTTAACACTTAAAAAATGTAATTACCGTTAAAAATAAAACCAATGTAAACACAAATTTTCATGTATCCTGGAACTTTCTGTGTATAGGGAAACGAAGAAACACGCTTGTACGGTAAACTTCAATTTTTAGGCACAGATCATTTTACGTAAAGTGGCCCGTTTGGGGTCAGGCCGATTCAGTAATGCTATTTTCTTCACTGGAATATTTTCATAAATATTACTGGCTTCCATCAGTTTATCATTCCTTTTTATTACCCTGTAGAAAGTTCACATTCTATTGTAATGTCATTTGTTGTAAACCGAAAGAATTCTGTTGAACACAACATTAACGTTTGAACTGCAAACTGTGACGCGCAGAATATTTATTTTTGCTGAAAATATGATATTCGCATAATTGGTATTAGCAATTTTCAGGGGAAGAAAATGTCCAACGAAGAACGAAAAGATGCTGTCACACGCTCCTTCCCCTTGCCCCGTCAACACCCTCCTGTCAGATCTACTAAAAAATTCTTAATTCGATGCAAACATTAAATTAAAAAGTGCGTGAAAATGTTTGCTGCTGTCTTCGCCCCAACCCCAAACTGTCTCTGTATACCTTCCTTCTTAATTAATACGAACAAATTCTTTGAAGTTCTACAGAAAAAAAAACACTTATAAACCTAATTAAAAGAAAAATAAAGACACGTAAAGAAAAGAAAAAAATTACGTAGGTAATTGAAAAAAGAAATATTTTTCTGATATTTATAAATAATTAATTCGTTTTCAGTACACCTTTGATCGTATTCAGTTTTCGTGTCTATCTGTATAATACTTCTGTTAGTTAACGTTCCTGTTTGTTGGTCCTTGTGTCGTTGATAAAGAAAGAAAAATACGCAGTGAACGAAATTATTTAAGGCGTTCAACGAACGTAAAGCGCACAGATTTCTGCTTGTTTGGCCCTGTTTCACCCTACACTGGTATTTTATTCATGATCACACACACGCGCGCGCGCACTAAATTACCCCTTTTAGGGTTGAACTGCTGCCATCTGGGCATCTTGTAATTCAATTTTAAAAGACGGCTTCTCCGACTTCTAATCCGTCTTTATCAGCCAATCTTCATTTGTAAGATAAACAGACGGTTTTAAAGATAATCTGTTTGTACAATCGAACTTATAAAATAAACAGATTCCACAGATATTTGAGAATACTTTACGGTATCAAAATTAATTCTTCACTGAAAACATAATGTGTTAGTTGTGCATTTGCTGTAATCTGTTTGCGAGTAATAAAATCCTTTCATGAGTGGCTTATAAATCGCAAACCATCTGTATCCTAAAAT
The DNA here is from genome assembly GCA_034769895.1 of Magicicada septendecula. NCBI lineage: Eukaryota > Metazoa > Arthropoda > Insecta > Hemiptera > Cicadidae > Magicicada > Magicicada septendecula. The sequence goes on along the minus strand of CM068375.1, from coordinate 203,092,782 downwards.
AAAGGGTGACACTAGAGGAAAAATCTTCTGAAGACAAGTCGCACATCCTAAGACACCAATGCAGTCAACTGATATTTTTCACATAGTGGAAAAACGTTACGACTTGTATATAACATTCAAACCGATCCGATTCGATAAACTTAGTCAAGTGTAATCTGAAACCTTATACCGGAACTACTGTGCTTTACATAGAGCAAAATACAGTATTGTAATAGTGTATTCATTTTTCTTAATTATGGAAACCTGAATATGTCTTTAAATAACTGTACAGGAACACAATTCTTACAATTAAGATTCACGCACCCACTACATTAGATAAATAATAATACAAATTATTTACACGTTCTCTACTGTGAGCGCATGTGTGCGTCCAATATCGTTCTATTGGGCTGCGGTTTTGTGTGTGTGTGTGTGTGCGCGCGCGCGCGCGCGCGCGCATAGCTACACTATGCTGTGACGTAGCTGCCTGTAGCTAATTATATTTATGCTTTAGGAAGATAGATTTTAAGACTTATATAGATAATTATAGATTCGTTTCGTACAGTTAGTCCCCTTGGTTTTTTTTTGACTTAACAACTTGTGCCGGGCCCAGTAGCTAAAAAGACGTTTGTTAGATGGCGATTGCATGGATTTAGGAAACTTCACCCCACCCCCAAAGAGTAAGAACTGTATAAGACGAGGAAAGCTAAAATTAGAAATAAAAATTAACATTCGGTCAAATGTACGCGTATTTGCAATGTATTCGAAAATTTTCAGATTATGAAATGACACAAAAATGTTAAAAACAATGAATGTATTTATAAAATTGAAATTACAATCTACTTCCTGTAATAATACTTCCCGCATAAGCGCGGGAAATGACTATATATTTTTAAAATTTTGGCACCTGTAAGCGCTCAGAGCAGCGAACGTGTTAGTTACAGAAACAGTACTTACTTCCAGGCATCCTTTGCTGTGCTGACGGGGACTCAGGAAGAAAGTGCCGTCTACTAAAGGGTATCTATCGAATACAAGCATAGGAGCCTGGCACAGTATACAGGGTACTCTGGAGGTCCCTTGAGCGGCTAAAGTACTCAGTATAAAGCACCTAGTGTCGTCGTTACCGTGGTTGCCCTCGTCTTCCATCTGAAACACAACAAACACATGTCGTCACTACCTCCGCTTTCTTAACCCAACATCCCTTACATAATAAATTATATTTTTTGTTGTACTAAATATATATTACTGATACATATGTAACACGTACAGTCTGACAACGGGTAGAAAGGAATTCGCCTACATCCTTATCCCGCTCGACGCGCCAATGAAATGATGCTGGGGTGAAAACATCCTGATCATTTACACTGATTTAAGGAAATTTTTCCAGGTTCGCACATGAATGCCAAACACTGTTTAGTTTATTTCCATTCAGTTGTCTCAGTGACACGTGAAAATGTTGGTAGGATCTAATACCACACGAAACGTGGCTCTGTCGACGTTTGTTAAAACTGCCTAACAGCAGGTCGCCATATTCCTGTCTACACGTTGTTATACAGTAGTTATGGATAACTGTTATAGGGGGAGTGAAAACAGAGGAAATGATAATCGTTATGTTTAGAGTTGATGACGATATAGCTGTTTTGGATGAAAGTATGAACGATAATTTTTGTTATTACATAACACGAAGACGGTCGCAAGAAATGATCTAGAAATGGTTCAGAAAAAAATGTATATTCAACTGGAGCTGAATAGAAGGCTCTCAGTGGATGGAAGGAAGCATGAGACCATTGTGTCTCACAAACAAAAAGAATTCACATCACATCTTTCTTTGTTCTCGCCACAAAACGTATTACTGGAATCAAATTTACTAAACGTTTCTCTCTCCGTTTTGAAAAAAAAAATATATATATATAGTTTACCACTTTATAAATCTGTGTTTCTTTCGAATATTAGATTTTCTGTTAACATCCTACTTAACATTCTGACAGTTTTCATGTCTTGGTCTGTTTTCACATCTGATTCCTGCTTCATATCTCATACGTATTCATTCTTATCACAATTTCTTTCGTTCGCGAGCGCGTCTTCACAATCACATTATCCTTTGAAAACAATTTTAAATCCCGTCTTGTATCATCCACATCTTTTTGGCCAGCTTAAAACATACACATTCTCATTCTGTTTCAAATTTCATATAGAACAACTTTATTATTTGTCATTACTCTATTTATTAGTATTTTACACTAATAAAGGCTATTCAAAGTAACGATAACTTTCAGACATCCTCTGGCGGAATTTAGGTGTTCGGTAACAAATAATCGTGCGATATACAGAGATTTCGTACAACTTCTGCTAACCAGAACAATGTGTACCGTCAGCACAGCGGAGTCTGGCATTCCTATATATTATTCAGTAAATCCAACGAGAAATATCATCATGTCGGCTACACTCACACATACGACGGATTGCAATCCATAATAAATTGGAATGCGTTCATAGTAGGAACACGAAGCAAAGCAGCGCGCGCGTCGAATAATTAGCCGGCGCACAATACATATCAAGTATTCATACGACTACCCTCTCGTGCCGTTTAGAGCGGCGCCGCAACCCTCCTTGACGGTGTCCTTAGAATTCATGAGAGACCGGAGGAGAGACAGCACGACGATGGCTGCTACTGCTGGCGAAATCGAATAATGAAATAGACTCGACGACTGACAGACATCCACCGGGTGAAGTCTACCGAAATACCGAACTACAGTCGTCAATTAATTAAACCTATTGTTCAATGTCAATCCCAGCCCTTAGCTTACCCTCATTCACTAGACGCATAGTTTTATGAAGCTTTCAAATGCAAACAAGCGCGCAAATATTAGGCAAAGTAATGATCGTAAAATACTTGCAGGCAGAAAAGTACAGTTTTAATTAAACGCGAATCTATTTAAATATTTGCAATTCACTCCTGCCTATCTCTGGCTCGCTGAAGTTTTCGATATTTCAATGCGCGAAAAACGAACGACGTTCTGAGATCTCCACCGTTCTAAACTGTGAAAACAGGGTTAGGATTTTATTAGTTCACCTTTGGCAGCTGTACCGATTAGGAATTTTGTCGGAGTTTGCTTGACAAATATTTGTCTGCACTGTAAAGTGTATGCGACGATGTGAAACTGTAAGTGCTCAGCGATTCGAACTAAACCTGATTTTACATGTAGTACGGATCTCCGCACATAAGCGCGATAAAGAGACGGTGAATATTTCATCTTAATCCTATAAATTTTAATAAATACGTTTCTCTTAATGATGATGGCATGAAATGTTCATGAATTCGAACTATCCCATGAAAGTCTAACTTTTTAAAACCGTGTAAAACCTCGTGATAAACGTTTCGACCTCTGTGTAAGGACGTTTGGTTAACACAATGTCGTTCCACGAGTATAGTCATGAGTCGCACAAAAAAAAATGTGTGGATAAGCAGACGACTGGGCTCCAGACACCACACTCGTAAGGATAAACGCCTAGCTTAAAATATTTCTAACGCATTCAACTTTTATTGGCAGATACATTATAATAATAATAATAATAATAATGGCTCCCATGTGTACCACCGAAGCAGCTTAAGAGTCAGGCAGAGTAGGTTGCCATATGCAAGCCGTACGTCATACAAGGAAAGCAGTGCGGCCAGCACTACGCTTCAGCCGCCCATTATTATCCCCAGGATATTATCTCAGGTACTCATTTTCAACAGGCTGAGTCGACCTGGGTGCTGAAAAACGCACCTTTATTTTACGGTACGGGCCCGGGAATCGAACCCGTGACCTCTAGATTAGTAGCCAGGTGCCATACCCACTGGTCTACTGAGCCGCCCGGGATACATTATTATTTATCGAAAAACAAACACTCACGACGACAGGTGTCCCAGGCAAAAACCAGGTAAAACGCACCTATACTGCCGGTAACGAACGCTGAGCCTAAAGCTGCCTGAAATCCACAAACGCTAAATGCTGTAACTTTGACAATGTGTGTTTATCTAATACACAGAATTCTCCTTATACACTTCATTGTACCCGCTCCTTGCAGTTTATACTTTAAACCTATTTGGCACCCAAGGGTAACGATGCTACAGGCGACGATTTTATCAAAACAAATTACCTGAAATATGTGTCTATTTGAAATTACGGTGTTTACGAAAGAGAAGGGACGCAATTTTTAAAGTGTCTGAAACGAAGGTAGGCTACTTGTTAGAAATTTATGTACTAGTGGATGGTGGAATGTGCGTCGGCAGAAAAAGAATAGGCAACTGAAGGATTTGATGAAAAATGAAGATAACATGAAGAACATTATGTCTCTGACGGTAAACTTACTGGGACATATAAAAAAAAATTGCGTGGTGTGTTTTATATCCAAAAAGAAGAGAATGGTAAGCTCATTTATACATTAAATACTGAAGAAATTTCTCGAAATACAAGATTTATTTAAAATGAAATTTACTGTCATAAATACTTTTGATCCTCCTGAGATGTACATAATGTCTCGTATCTACTTCAATTTTTTCATGAAAAGGAGTTCCTTCACGCATTCTAACGTTACAGAAGCCGATAAACAAACACAACGTGAATGTAAGCGGCCAAAATTCGAGCACGATGTATCGCAAATCTGCCGAAAGTAATTAAACACTTCCATTTAGTCGGCCTCTCAAACACAAACATGCTTTCGTAGGAAATTAAATCAGATATGATACGGAAATGCGTGTCACGCGCAACGACTACAAAATCCCTACACAATAATCCCGCGCTATCAATGCTGATTACTCGCGAGCAGAACACGATACTGAATTTGTAAAAAAAAAAAAAACAATTTATTTTTGAAGCATTACAGACTTTTTCAAGGATCAAAAGACTACACATTGCGAGAATTATTTCAGGGATTAAGTACAGAAAGGGTGGTGGACACGGAGGGACACATACACACACACACACACACACACACACAAAACGATATCTATCCGACTACCGCGACCGTACTAACACCCTTCTGTATGACATTATACCCTGCCGGAACATAAATACATCACACCCCCTGAAGCTAATCTGACTGACTTGTATAGCCTGCTGCCGACGACGCCCCCTTACACTAAAAACACGGAGGTGAAAAACATATCACATACGCGGAGAGAGCATAAAACGCGTGCGTCTGATTATAACGGCGAGATATTGCCACCGCCACCGCCGAATTAGGCGTCTCACAAATAATGATACACTCAGCCGATATTGCCGAGCGCCGACTTTACGACTCAATTAGACATTACATCCCGCTTTTATCGGTCAACCATAACGCAATCTAAACTGTTTTATGATACTTCGTTTATGTGTACCTACTAGTTTCATTCTCTCTGTCCTCCTATGCACATAAATCTTGAGAATATAAGGACATGTCTCCTTTTCGCAGACGACAAAACCCACGTACGACGTCCGTGTGACAAAGTAATCCGGCTCTGTTGGTCCGTGGGCTCAGAACACCCACCCTACTACAAAGTGCAGACTAGTTACTTCTGTCGCTTTCTCGGTCAGTTACAGACGCTTAAAATCATTTTAAAAGTATTATTATTCTACAAAGTGCTACATGAATTAAACAACTATAATTAATTTTTCTAATTAAATAACTAATAAGAAAAGCGTCGTAAACATGGTACAACACACACGAGTGTTTTCAGGTATAGGTGAGGAGGTGAGTCAGCACGACTTATGATACATACAGATGCAGGCGTTACTTCAATTTAAAAGATGAGCGATTTAAACACACTCCGATGGAGAACCTGGAAGTTGTTGCGACGTACGTTTAGATAAATTTATTTTACTTTCAGCACAGAGATTGCTACTATACGGATTGCTCTTTTTCATCCGATCGATGATCATCAGTTTAATTGAATACTCGAGAAACTCCGGAGCACGGAGCGGAAAAAAGTCGTAACGCACCCGCTTTAAGAAAAAGAAGAAGAATACAATGTCAGTAATCAAACCTGCGGGTCTGCAGGGTAGTACGTACAAAACACAACACAACACAATAATCCATTGTTACTGAAAAACAAGGGAGAGAGTTTAGAACTAGACAGAACAATGAAACAAACACACAATAATAGACTTTCTACTACTTGATGATACGATAGAAACCCTTCATCCCAATCACTTCGGCACTCCTTCCGTCCCTCGCCCTAACTCTCACTCTCTTTCCTCCCCCCCTGTTCCTATTATTTCTTCTTGGCTCATCGCAATCTTCGTACCTACCTCTTGAAATCAAGTCCAATATTGTAATATTGTTCGAAGCAACTCCCGTCCACTCCTATTTCCCTTTCCTCATTGCCGTCATTGTCGTTACATCATTATCATTGTCACCACCATCATCATTATCATAATAGTCACCATCATCATCATAACAATCACTGATACAGAAGACTTTCATCCGCACCACCTTATTCGCTCTAAACAATGTCTTCACTATCCTGTTTTTCAGTCGATAACTTTTCCCCGTTATGCTTATTTCGTCATTACGTTTCTACGGCACAACAATTTGCAACCTGACTATCCATGCATCTGTCAAGTTTCAGTATAATATTAACAAAACAAAACAAAATTGTACTACTACCGCAAGTTGTGTCGGTTATACCATTCCGGACACCAAATAGAAACAAGATTATTTCGTGTAAACAGTTGAAAAATAAGATTGAAGTAATTGTTATATTACTACAAATAGAATTTATGTTTGCACTGAATCATCATTTTAAGTGAAGACTCTTGTGTGTAACTTGGCCTAATAACGCATTCAAGGTAACCAGTAGTAGCTAAGGATTTTCTGTTACAAGTATGTATGTATCTGCTTCACACAGAGTCTACACAGGCGATGCGTTAGCTGTGTAGACTACCTTGCGTTCATGTCAAGTGTCTCGTCAGGTGTCAACAACTTTTCTTTTACGTTTCAACCCCGTTAACAGGCAAAGAGGATTGATCCTGTTGTAGGACTGCTGTATCTACAACAGTGAACCGTACACTATGTTGTAGATATAAAATCTCCTGCATCGTCTCTTACCCCCACCTCTCACCCGTAAATTCTGTATTGAAGATACAAGAAGTCTGAGAAAAAGTTCTTTTACCCATGTGCACTGCTTTTATACGAGCTCGCTATGCCCTCCTAATGCCATCGACTTCCACAAATTTCTCTTTTTCAAATTCGGTTTACTTGTTCCTATATTGTCTGCTTTTTCACACAGTTTTTCCTTCTTACTTTCTTAGCTATCCTCTCAGACAAGTTTTTCCTTCAACTCAATCCCGCAACCCGATGACGGATACAATCTTGCCGTCAGAATCATAAAGAAGTTGCATTTTTAATACTCGTATGGATAGTTCTAGTACGTCATCTGTTATTCTTTCATTCGTGACAATGTCTTCTGTCGACAGTCAAGCACCCGCCTCAGAATTCTTATTTTCACCACATCGTGCAATGTTTTACGCTATAAATTATGTCGTCTCATTTTTGTCATCCAACTCTGCTCCGTGTTTTATTCCAATAACTGAAAATTAAGAAACTTTGAGTGTAGGCGCTCGAAATGTTTTCAACGTTAACTACTGTTTCTAAATACTAAAGAAATAATTAACTCTCAAGTGAGACGTGAATCCAAGATGCGGCGACCCTTGGGCCTAAATAGGATCGTTTGTGGATTCACTTGAATAAGATACACACAAAATTAATAATTTAGCATTTTTCAACATGTCTTATTATATTTCAGTACTGCAAATTTAAACGAACACTTGTTTCCTAATAGTAAATGAAAGCGTCCGGAACTGACGAAGCTGAATTTCTGCGAATTAACGCAAGAGCATATTCGGTAGTGTTGTATATGCCACTGCCATACCATTGCTAAGCTTCCAAACGAGTTGTATTCAAATTTCACCCACCTGTCAAGGCCAAATGCTTATAATAATTCTGTTGCATATAAAGTTCTCCCTGCAACTTGCCGCGAGAAATATTAACATCGAGCTCACACACACGTTACTTCGCGTAATAGCGTCTATAAAATATTCATAATACGATTATTCCACGAATGTCTATTAACGCAAATACCTATTCGTGTGTGTGTGTGCGTGCGCGCGCGCGCGCGTTTAAATGAAAATTTTATCACATAACGTTCAAACTTAAATGAATGCACTGAATTTTACTAAAGGAATTCGTATCTCACAGCAAGGAAGAGTTTGCCAAAGACCATTTAACTTAACATTACTATCGCTTTTCGATCTTTTCTGTTGCGTCGAAAGTGTGTAATATTCTGTTATCTATTACACGCCTAGCCGGAAAAACTAGATGCGCGTCACTAATATTCAGCCATTATTCCTAACAGGCACAATTTTTAGCTCCTGAATGACACAAAAACAAAGGTGAAACAAGTAAAGGCATACAACATTTCATAAATAATTATCATATAAAGCGAATACAAATTGTGAACATTAACATGTGTCAAGACTACTTATAATAAAGCAAAGAGAAATGATCTTAAGACAGAAAGATTACTCCTTTGTCTATTGTTAATGATTAAATGTATATATATATATATATGCGTGAATACTGTGACACTGTGAATACGGAAGGATACATTTCTTCTCTACGACAAATTATAAAGCCTAGCCTTTGAGCTAATTACTAGTATTACAAGTAAAACACTTCGACCGTAAGAAACAGGCCCACTATAAATGCTCCACGCCAAGACTTGCACAAAGTGGGTGGAGCACGCGTTAACTGTAGTATCTATAAGGTTTAAATGCTCGTAATTCATGTACGACACGAGTTTAAACGAGAAAGGGGGAAGTCTGTCGTGTGTGTGTGTGTGTGTGTGTGTGTGTGTGTGTGTGTGTGTGTGTGTGTGTGTGTGTGTGTGTGTGTGTGTGTGTGTGTGTGTGTGTGTGTGTGTCGCGAAACGCTGTCAAAGCGTAAACTTCATGAAAAGTTCCAGTTCACCGATAAATCCAATACAAACAGACGTAGCGCCGTCCTACCGTCGTCATCGTCGTCGTCATCATCATCAACATCGCCACCGTCATCAGATAATAATGATCAAAGCGAGACACGTTACTAATTGCGAATCCATTGGCTACGCGTGTGTGCGCGTGCGCGCATGCGCGTTGCATTCTCATTAAGGGTAAAGTCATCTCTCAACCCCAGTCCCTCCTCTCCAATAGGATAGAGTACCGTCGCGCTACTGTGATGTTTCCAGTCAATCAACCGGGAGAGCGCCGACCGGCATTAAACTGTAAATTAGGATAATGGTCCTTGTGTCTTTGCGTCGGACACGTCAGCGTTGCACACACAAGTAACCATCGTTTACGTGGTGGTTTCCATATGCATCACATGCATAACGCACAGAACGGGTTTACGTAAAAAAAAATTAAATGATTAAGACTACTTTTACTACACACTAGATTACAGTTCGTATGAAAAATTATTTACAAACCCTCTAACAGGTGCAAATACGAATTTTAAAGCTATAAAACTTGTCTTATAGAAAAACTGTTTAAAAAATCAGCTTTTCCCACACGATTATTTCATACAAATAATTATATACTCGTAGTAAAGACTTATTACAAGCATAAAGTATATTCAGGTAGGAACAAAGAGCCATATTTAAGAGAAAATTCACTCTCCGGATATTAAACATGAATAGTCTTTGACCCTGTCCGGTCTATAACGATGTTACAACAATGGTTAAACAATAATTAAATTGATTAGATTAGGCCACATTATTACCTGGAGATGACAATATTTTTTTTGTTTGAAAATAAATATGATGACTTCCAGAGAGTATTAAATAAACTACAACATTTAGAATTTGCAGACTTTGTTTTTCAATTCTTAGATTTTGTTGTCCATGACGTGTCCGTTGATTAACTAATTATAACACTACCGACTCGGAACACATAGTTTTTATGGGTAAAAATATAAAATTTTTACCTTATAGCCTGAACCAGTTTTCGTTATTATAACGCTCGTGTTCCGAGTCGGAAGTGTTATACTTATAATTAATTTATTTTTAACTTGCCATAATTTAATAAAGTCAAAGTTACCATTTTAAAAAGAAGAGAAAGAATCGAATTCGACTTCCGAAATTCGAAACTAATTTATCACTATTCGAAAATATTCTCAGTCACACCATCAAAGAATTGTAATCTAAAAACCTTTTATGTGACAACGTTACGTGATATACAATATTCCGATAATCATTTTAATCGAAACATGTTATGAGACATTTTTTCTTTACTACACATTAAAATTTAGAAAAAAAACTAATTACAAACTTACCCTTTTCATTATATAACCCTTGATAAAAGTAGGTTGAGGGTCAATAAAAAAGTGATTTATAACAGTGTTTTCCAACTTCGATGCTTACAAAACATTTTGAAACTTAAATAACCCGTCAAGTTCCTGACTGCAGTAGCGAGTTCGCTCTGACTTCGGAATCTTGTGGGAGAAACGTCAAACAAATTAAAGATTTCCGAAAGAAGTGTACAGAGGTTCTAGCGCTTTAAAGATTCGCTCAGATTATTTTCACGTGGGTAATTTAGTATTAATTTGGCTATGGAAATTTCACTTCCTCTGTCCAATTAATACGATTTCTTTTACGTGTAAACCCGTAGGGTCTACTTCTTGCGACCGAAAATACAGACAACTGACACAATAATTATACGAAAACTCAGGACTGCAAAGAGAACCACGGAAAGGTCTCTACTGGGAATAACAAGGTGAACAAAAAGCAATTAAACGAGAATTCAATAAAACCAGAACTGATGACTTCATTTATACACCTAAAAATTTTAAGTGGAGTAGTGGACAGTACACATAGTTCGGCAATGACAAGTGATCACTTAAGTCGCTATACTTTGTAGCCCCAAGAACCATAAAGAAGCCACAACGATGGCCTGAAGTGAACTGAACACGATTAGGTCTTGAGAGGGGAATGACTGAGGAGGAAATCTCTCGAAGGTGAGGAGATTACAGCCAATGATGGTGAATTCCCGGCACTGTGTTGTGTATGTTATATAAACAAAACAGTCTCAGAGAAATCGCTTACTTGTTCGTGTAACGATAAAGGAGAAAATATGATAAATGCAAAAATAACATTTAAATCAACGAGTAGATGTATTTTGTGCAAAATTAACTTAAATAACTCGTCTTTGACAATGTGAGTATAAACACACATGCACACATAGCCTATATTGCGTTATATCTCTTTTTGACTTCACTGGGTATCCGGAGCTTGTTACCTTACAGCGATACACAGTGATGAAACATTGAAAATTATTTTGTGCTTTATGACAAGTTGGGGAGGATGAACAATGAGCAGTTCCTCCACAATGCGTATTCCGCTACAAAGGCGTCCGAGGGATCGTACGTTTTCCCTTGTTTATCATCAGCGGTTTGGAAGAGGGAGGAAGAGGCAGCGCACAGCTTCGCGGAAAAAGCGAATTTACTTCGGGGTAAACGCGTTAAATTTTAAACTCGGGCCGCGCGGTTCCCAAATAACGCCTCCGGGTTACACACATTTAATACGACGACGGCTTAGAAGGGAGAAGAATGCGGATTCGTTTTTGACAAATTTTCGAAACACAAGTGTTTTTTACGACGAATGTCCGACAGCAAGCATTAATTAAAGCTCGATAAGAGGGAAAACTTTTTCTTTCAATATTCTACTACCTCGCGCGCAATCATACACAGCAATACACCCGCAAACCCGTACGAGGAGGAGGTTGTCGATGTCGTTAAACGTTTCTTGATATCTTTAGCCTATTGATTATTTATACGTACAACTAAAAAAAAATCCATTATATAAAAAAATTACGAATAAAGCGACCTGCCTTGAAGAGACAATTAAGCCTACACCATCATTTGTCATGATGTCGTGACAAATGTTTTCCATTCTACGTGGCTCTCTTTCCATATCGTTTAATGAATTCCTTTCTCTTCCTTTGTTCGGCGTATAAAAGTCGGACTGCCTTAAAATATGGATTTTAACAAATTATTTGGGTACTTCAAAGAGAAAAATTTGTTCAAACACGTGCACCATATTTATATTTTGGGAATATTAGTGTGTTACTATGCATGAGTAATGAAGTAAGGTTTATGTCCTTCACTTAGTAAACACTCCAGTACTCAAACGATAAAAATAATTAACAACACTAACAAAAAATAATGTGGCAATTATAACTATAGTGGAATACAGAAATTCATTATCGTTTTCCTGAAATTACGCACTCACGTCTGTCTTTATTTTCGCCTTAAGTCCACCGTTGAGTTTATCTGTTTTCCGCATCGATATATACTACTGTATATGGATCGCGTGCTGACAGGGAAAGTGAAAGGCAGAAAACGGTCCGAAGCACCACATAATGGTGGGCAATAAAGCGTTTGGCGCTAAGTTAACACGTGTACTAAACGAGTCATTCAGTCAGTAATGCACTTGTTTTGACACCTTACAATTATTACATTTGGGACAGTTCTACTGAAAATTTGTGGTTATGAAGATTTTATTATTATAACAGTTTGTTTTTACTTTTGCCTGACTGGCAACAGATGACAATAACTTGAGCGTTGACACTCATTTTACTGACTTTGTGTTAAGCGGAAAATTAATTAGAGCGTCATCAGACGTTTTAAAGATTGCAAAATATATGTATAATTTATTGATTATATCTGACAGTAAACTTAATACCAAAAAAATGATTATATCAGCTTGCAAAACCTTTGCCGTCACAGTGTTTAGAAAACATATTTCAAACAATGATTTTTCTTAAGACCGCCATGAAGTGAAAGTTAAATTAATGGTGACAGTATTTTATAAAATCTTGTATGATATTACTAAGGAAAGAACCGCTGCAGCTACCTTCTCTAAGCTTGGTGTCTGCCAAAAGTTAAATAAATTTGTATTATTTAGTAATATTTAATGTAAACAATTTTTATACAATTAATACGTAGCTAATTAAATAAAATAAAAAAATTTAATGTAAATTAGCATTGCTAATTGAAAACTTAAACGACCATGGCGAGCGTATACGCCAGCTTATTTCACGCAATAAGCATTTTAAAGTTTACGGCTCACGTCTTTTATTCTTTGTTTCCGTTATTCTTATCTTTATTCGTCTGGCTTCAACATTAAATGTTCTTAAATAAGAACGCAACAGAACTTTTTATGAACGCAACAGGAATTAGCGACAAACTGAAATAATATGTCAGAACACTGAAATCTTACAGTGAAACAAATCTGTTTATTTTGGAAAAGAACTTAAAAAGCTATAACAAAGTAGAAAAGTCAAGACTTTGTACAGATACAGTATATAGCATACGCAGTGTACTTGCCCACCACTGGTGTAGCGGTCGGACCGAATTCAGTGAATGCAGCACGCGATCCATGTAGTATACATCGATGGTTTTCCGTAACGCGTTTCGGCAGATCCATCTCCACACATCCTCAGGCAAACTTCTCCTAGATGACTTGTGGCGTGGGTGCAGCAACAGGGAATGAGGAGGTTCCTACAGACCAAGCCGCATCTTGTTTCCTATTTAATCACGTCAACAATCCACCATCCTATGCATCAACAATTCACGTCTTCTTGACTTTCCTCTTCCTCCTCCATATAACAAGCACCTTCGATATGTGATGTTATGACAACCTGATTATCAACGAGCAGCGACTAAGAGCTGTGGCTCCAACGATTGTATTCATTACCAGCACGTTTGCTCACCCATTACTTTAATGTTACTTTACGTTAATATACCCCTTGAAAAGTGTTGGTTCTATACAGACCCCTGTATACAGTCCCCTATTAACAACAAAATCAGCTCGTACTCTTGATCCCTTCTTTACACACCTGCCACCTTAAGCTATAACTATTTAACAGTATCTATGTACACTTTAACTTACTCCTTTTACGCTAAAATCATCTATTTTACAGCAATTACGTACGTAACGCTCCGCATCAAGGTATGTTAACTCGAGTGCATGGTACACAAGTCGTGCGATGTAACCGATACAACACATTTAACGGTCCCAACTGTTACGATTACGTTAGGTTTAGCGACTAAGTATGATTACACAGACGTTGGTCGTAAAACGTGATCCATTCTATGAAAGCGAGAAGCGTTGCTTTGTGAACGAGTGCTCTGACCCGGACACATTTGGCACCGTGCTATGAAATGCTGCCAGTGTTTCTACTGCCTATTCGTCAGGGTCGCTTATATAACGAGACAGTCATTTTACGGAAAGTAACAGTCATGTGGGTAAGACATAAGATGTAGGCCTATCGCGAAACCTAACATACATATTTTAAATAAAGAACTATAGGCCTACAGTAATATGAAAAAATTTCATTATGAAAAAAAAGGAAAAATGACAATACAATAGTTTCACAAGTTACTACCAATAATCGTAGGCTACATAATCGTCAGTTAAACGTGAATTTCAGATGCTCAGAGGTAATTTATTATTTAATAATATAATATGTAACATACACAAGTAACATCAAAAGTTGCAAAGAACACGCGCACACACGTCGGAGTCTTAAAAAAAAATTATGCATACGCGTCACAACTTACAAAATAATATTTTTATTTCATAATCCTTATGTCTCTCATCTCATTCTGTCCTCCTCTTACATTATATTTCTTCTCGTAGCTTTTGTACTTCTTCAATTTTCTTCCTTTCTCTCTCTTGCGCATACCCTTATTTGTCCGTCATATATCATGTTTTGACAAAACTCTTGTATTCTTTCGTTCACCGTTTCTTCGGAAGGCCTAGCCATAGCTAGTCTCTAAACCAAGCTGAAATTTTGAACTCTTTTAATAAAAAGGACCAACTCCTTTCGCGCTAACTTCGTTAGCAAATGAAGAAGAGGTTGCCGTTCTGGAGACATCATAAGGTTAAGGAACATCAACAGAAACGTAGCCGTGCCTACGATATGACAGTGTAATAAAACAATGATACAACACTTCTACATAAAATTATTTCCATGTGCGAGAGTTAAAACCGTGTAAATGAGCGTTTCAGATACTCATGATCTGCATTACTGGCAGATCAAATGTATCATCGTATGATCGCTCTTACTTCCGATCTATGGAGAATTTATCTCTGAACAGATAAGCAAACGGATTACATGTTAACGCTTTCAATCTCGGATGTAGAAACTGTTTATGTGAACATTCATCAAACAATAGAATACAATAATTTAACATTTCCATACAAAACTAGACCTATTTGTGGTAACTGTAACTACAAACAGTTGCGAGAATCTTACAACAATAATGTTTGTTGTACGGGTTACTATCTGACTAACTCAATCGTTTATTCTGGTTCGCGGCCTGTTGAATCCTGCTGTCTTCACGAGGACGCTCAACCGAACGACATACTCTTAGTGCATTCCCTTCTTCCTTATCCTGCGGAGAAAATAGACAATAGGTAATCCTAAAACCATCCTAGGAAAAAGAGGTTAAATTCAATTTCAATAAAAATATTTTTATGCTCTTATACACATTCTGCCTCCGCTCATTAACAGTCCCCACAACCAACCTATGGTTGTTCAAAACAGAAAATTGTATAGTTTTTTACATCGTACTCGTGCTTCGTTATCTGCGGAGACGACCACTCTTCTCGTTCCATAATGCACGTCCCATGTGTCCCCCATCTCTCAGTTATAATACAACAGTACTAACATCAGGTATAATTACAGAGTTTTTTGTTGGGTTCGACCCGTCATCGGCGGTAACGCGATCGCCTGACACCAAATACCGTCCATCACATCAATGATTCACCGCTGTACAGGGTTTTTGTCTGCGCAATTAATACGAAATAAAATAATAACAGCATCGCGCTACATAAAACAATATTCTGTTTCGCCAACAAACGACAAAACACGCACAAATAATATCAGACAACACACAAACACACACACGGCAGTCGCAAAAAATGATGTACTGTAACTGGATAATGTAATCCAAGGCTGAAACTCAGCCAACTGCGAATGGTGGACCACATATTTTGTTACATACGGCCGGCTCCCGTGTTGATTTCGTCGTATTTAAACAAATAACTCGGCTTTCCCTTTTATGTAATTGTATGCGCACCATCCTCAGGAGTCCGTAACAGTCGATAACACAACGTTTCAACCACTCATAGTCTATGGTTATCATCTTCAGGTGAGTTATAATAAAATACAATATAACAATAAGAATTATTATATTCCTATAATAATAACAATATTACCTGTCGACAAAACGTAAGGATTACCGGCGAAAAATTAAAAACGAAAAGACAACAGTGGCGTATTTAGAATTTGCCAGGGGGGGGGGGTCGGCTTCATACAAAACAAAAAATAAGTTAAGACTAATAATTAACATTAGTATCTTTAATGTGACTGAAAAACGCGAGTTAATCCTTAACTCAACCCCATTAAAGTAAATGGTAATAACACAATAAGAATACGCGTTATTGAAACATTGTAAAAGGATACTTATTGACTAAATTGATTTTCCTAAATTTCACATTTCAATCGTATACCTTAATGCTCTGTAATAAACCCGTGTGCATATTTAAGAGTTACTACTATATTAGCGTACACAGCTGAAAAGAATATAACAGCCTAAAAGTAAAAAGATTAACAAAATTACTTAAAACTTTTTCGACCGTCGGGGGGGGGGGGTCCGGTCCCTGCGTAAATACGCCCCTGAAAGACAATCAAATTACAATATTACTACAGCGTACTTATACTGTTGCGGTTGCCCGGTACATTCAGGACGCTGTGGTGCAATGATATGTTGTTAGAAAATGTCGGGTTGCATCTCCGCACCAACCGGACTGTCCCTTTATTAAAACGGCACAGCACATTAAATATCAATCATCAACCGCTTACCACTTCCAATGAAGCCTACTGACATGTCGTCGTCACTCTGCTGTCCGTTTAGGTCTTAGGTCTTTGTTTAATTAAGTGGCATACAGAAGCATGAGAACGCAACCACACGGATGGAGCTAATTGACTGACAATGGTTGTTTTGATTTCCGACGCTATCGGTTGGAACGTGACAGTAATATTCCTTCGAAATTCGTTTGAACAAGTGCCAGGATTCCTTCCACTAGGCTAGACGAACTTCTCAGCAGATGAGTCGCCTGTAACAACACTTTAACGTAATTTAGTAACTGTTGTAACGGCCGTAATTTACATAGATTCTTCGATATAAACGAGTTTTTGAAAAGACCTTTTGTTTTATTTGTATTCTACGAACTCTACTACCTGAAGACCATAACAGACATTTTGTGGTTGGAACGAGTTTTATTGTATTCCTACTAACAATGGCGGTCGCCCGAAATACAGTAATACACTCAACAACTCTATCAAGCGCGCATTCTTGTTTCAATGAGTAGCGCTCCTACGTGACAGATATAATCGGCAATACCCCTTTCTTCCCTTAGGTTCATTTTGACTACTTTGAATAATATTGAAACTTCGGTTACAGTTTTTAGTCTATAGTAGAACTCTCCGCAGGAAACAGAGTCCCATTATTTTACATTTCTCTTCTTGCACTCTGAAACCGAAGCCTGGTGGGTGACCCCATTCTGAAGTCCTCAGACCATTCTGTTGCGTCTCAACAGATCAGTTGATCGTCTTGCGTTTAAAATCTCTCTACCTTTACAAAACCATTTCAACGACGGTCCAAATGACAATAAATTTCGAACCTCTACAATAAAGTGTCGAAATGTGGACATGAATATTTGTAAACTGTGCTAAGTTAATGATTGAACTCTACAAAAGCTTTTATCAGTAGAAGCTATCAAAAAATACATTCTTGTCTGGTGACCAATGACCCACCATGTATTGGACGTTGTAGGTTAATATTTTTTTAAATTACTGGCACCATTTTGTTATCCATCAAATATTTTCTTCGAGTTACAAAAATATTTGGTTACCTCCGATTCTAGTAGATAATGTGCTGTATACCACTGTTTCCCATTGCTGAGAAGGCACACCTGTTCAAATAACAAAAAATATTCTGTGTAGCACACAGCAAGCTTAATAAACGTGTAACCACGTTTTCCATAAACTAGTCTTCGCTGTATCGCTTCAGCCTTAATCTGAATCTAATACCCCCCCCCCCCCAGATGTAGTCACTGGAAGCAGGAGCGAGGTGGCTGGATCGCGTCTAAGGCAGGCAATTCCGAAGTCTATTAAAACAAAGTAATGCGGTTTAAGATGAAAGCGTTGACGACACACAAATTCACACACACACACACACACACACACACCGCACGCCTCCAGATAGCGTCTTCCTCTGCGCAGCCTAGTACACCGCTTTCTTCCTTTTAACCACTCCAGCCAGCCGGTGATTAATTCAAATTGGTTAAATTGGTTCACCAGCTGATCCTCCCTAACTAACTACTTGGGTGGTGTTCCTCCCCCTCTCCTCCCAATTCGTGATGACAACACAAAAAAACTTCCACGCTTCCTCATTTTCCTCATTCAATTCGTAAAACATGAAGCGCAATGCGAGAGGGAGGAAAAAATTATTATTAAGACAATGAACAAAAAACCGTGCGCAATGAAGGAGGAAAGCTGTTATACTGATTGAATATTTCAAAACGAAGTTTAATAGCTCATGAAATTCCATCAGTTTCGACGAACGAGCAAAGAAACCCCAAATAAAATTATTATAAACGAATTAACTCTGATATAAGTTTAACGCTTTACAGGAACGCGTGAAAATAATTTCAACAGTTGGGACGTTGTGTAAGTTTATTTGGATCTGTAATATTTCGATTCTCATTTCTCTCTTACGATTTCGTGTTCTCAGTGCACACTCCTCCACAACAAATAAGAAATCCGCGACAGCAGAGTATTATCCAAATTCTCCAATTATCCGTGTTCATATCGAAAGCAGACAAATTGCATCCCGCTGTTTAAACAGGCACCCAGCATTTTATGAAATGGTAAAATCGGTTAAATTTCCTTTTTATGGCAGAAAAAAAAACAATCGTTTCTGACAAATATAGCGCCTAAATGGAAATACTATTTCTCCACAATAAAAATCAGGTGCACTTTCAGCCCCCCCCCACACACAGATCTCGCACACAATTGTGATAATGCCTAGGATAATAACAGGCGGCTAAATATTGTAAGGCTAACTACAGCCCTAGCAGCCGACCCTGCTATCCTAAACTATTTCGACGGCACAAAAAAAAGGATTTTTTTATTTGGGGCTTGGCAACTAAGGCGTTTAGCCCAACGAACTTCCAGGAGTGTCTCTCGACGGATGTTATCCTTCTCACCAACATTTTAGTTCACTCAACGACAGTGAAAACTCGTACACATTAAGACGCAAAACGACGTTTTCATAGCCTATATATTATTCTTGCTGCTTTTAGGAAGGACAGAGTTCTGTCTATCGCCAACTACAAGAGCACTACAGTCTCCGATCTTGTGTTTCACTTACGGATCGTTCTTATCCTAGTAGGAGGTACAAAGATGTCAAGTTCGTGTACCCAATGCGCAGTCTCGTGATGCAAACTTGTTCACGATGACTGCGAACACCTGCTACTTGCCATTTACGGACGCTCTGCTTCACGGCAGAAAGTTTGCTCTCCCGTGTCTTCCACGTCTGCTTCCACACATTAATGATGGTGCTTGATTGTAATACGATGGTTATTATGATGATTATTATTGTTATTATTATTATTTTTGTTGCTGTTATATTATTATTAAAATTCTTCTATGCAAATAGAACTACATCATCCGTTGATTCACGCATCCAAGCTTACGTTTTGTCCGTCTCTCCGGGCATCCTCTTGTAACAGTTTACGATTCTCCTCTTTCGGCTCTCGCCTCAGTCACTCCATCACTCTTTGCATCGTGATGCCACAGTTTTCGAGGCCACCTGTCTTCAGGCATACCATATTAATCTCTTATCTGCAATGGCTTCTATTATGCCAATGACTACTTCTGCTCTCGTACTAATCTTGTAATTTCTAATTTCAACTAACCTCATTATTCCTTAATAGTAATCGAAACTATTATAATAGTAACTGAACGCGAAAATTAAGACCTGTTCAGTTAATCGATAACGACTATACACGCAAGCGATATCAACGAATAAAATGTGTAACTGTAAAACACACCGTGTTGATGGTTTCAACTACAAGTAATAACGGATAATTACAAGCTGGTTTAAGGAACTAATCAGCAATAAATTACAGATTATTTAATAAATATCTGGTAACGATCTGGGTTTACGTTTTTAGTCAATTCAGGACCAGTTATCAATGTCCATTTAAATATCGTTAGACATGACGTCATTTACAACCACAATTAAACAGCAGTACCACAACATTCGCCGAAGAGTAATGTAGTACGAAAGTATAATTATAAAAATAGTTATTTTAATTTTTTACCATGATAGAAGAGATAACATTTAACCTGTTTTCATAAAGGTGTACGGGAATTAATATTGCTCGGAAAAATCATTGTAGTTATTTAAACAGCTATTCTTCAACCCCAATTCAAGTTCGTTATTATTATATGAGGGCACAAAACAAGTGTGAAAAAAGTGTACATACGTAAAACGCCATCGTTATGACTTATTAATCCACCAAGCAATAATAATTAGTAGAAGTGTCAACGGCTTTTACGATACCAAGTACAAGGAACCTATTACAACAAACCTCGTACATTCAGATTCCGACAGGTTACTGTGAGAAACATTAAATTCTTAACAATGAAAATAATTAGTCTATATATAAAACATGTCGATTCTTGGCAACAGTTATCAATAATTAACTTATTACTGTCACTTAGTTTCTGCTTCTGTCGCTCCAACGCTGCAGCCTGATCCCGGGCAGTGTAGGTGTGTGCGAGCGAGCGCATGCGTAATGCCGGAACCGTGTCCACAAACACGAGACGTGTGCTTTGCTTACCTAAGACAAATATAATCCGCAACTTGTCAATGCTGACCGGATTGTAAATCATATGCGTGCGTGCGTGCGTGCGTGCGTGCGTGCGTGCGTGCGTGCGTGCGTGCGTGCGTGCGTGCGTGCGTGCGTGCGTGTGTGTGTGTGTGTGTGTGTGTGTGTGTGTGTGTGTGTGTGTGTGTGTGTGTGTGTGTGTGTGTGTGTGTGTGTGTGTGTGTGTGTGTGTGTGTGTGTGTGTGTGTGTGTGTGAAGCCGTAGCCGCGGGAAGGTAAGACGGGATTACGTCGACGACGACGACGTCCCTTTAGAGAGTCAAGACGAGGTAAAAACCTTTCTGTAAATAAAAGATGATCCCTGTGTTTACAACGTGCTGCTACGAGATGACATGTTTATTACTGGTGCGTAGTTTACAGCCTGCAATAACCGACCGTCCCGGTTTTCAATAACGCGCGCATATTGTGTTGCACAGACAACGAGAGACGATCTCTCATCATATGGCAGCGCTGTTGTCAACGGTGTTTACGCAGCAACTCCGAGTACAATGTCCGAGGATTACAGAGTTCACGATCACAATTTTGTTGCTTGCTTTAAGTCCTCCCGCATGCTAGCGACGGTTTTTTTTTCAATCTCGTAAAAATGCACAACAGTGATTCTTACGCAGATGGGATACGCCATTTTCTCACAGACTTTTCGCCGACGCGATTTCGCTGGCCTATCGGTGGTGAAACAGGGACTCATTTTCATCGGAGGGGAGAGGGTGCGTGCAAAAGAAAGTTGAAAAAATTCCCAGACACGACGAAAGGTTTCAAATAATTTAATGGAATTCTCTCTTTAGTAATACCTGGTTGGCAGCGGGATGAATCCACCAAATCTCCTATTTTTCCAGTTGCTGGTCATTCTCTGAATAATCACTTCAAACACAGTCGCGTACCTTAATTTCTGAAAAATAAATGGCACAGACGCAGCGTGGCGGCAATAGGACCACTCGCCATCACAACGACTTCAAGACTAACAAAAAAATCGCTTTGAGCCAATTACCTGACTGTCGAATATGGCTAGGTACACACGGGCGTAGCGTCGACGCGGCGTTACCGCTCGGCCAACGTTGAGCGGTAGTCACACGAGCGGTGGTAGAGCACCGTCAACCCGGAGGGGTTGCTATCCCCTCCACAGCTCGAATCCAGTATCATCAAGTCCTCTTCCGTCAGTCACCATTCTTCAAGCGCAATGGAGTTAGAATTGTATCAAAATAAGAAGGTGGCATTTGCATATGTTGTTAATAGATACTTAATGAAAAAAAAATAGGCGATTTTGGGTACATCCATTGGTTAGTGCTAGGCTTTTGAAAGGTGCACTCACGTCCCTATTCACTGATTTGTGCAACGATGAAGACAAATTTTTCAACTACTTTTGAATGAGTAGATCATTGATGAACTCTCCAGCAGAATCGGAGATGTGATACGTTGCCGAGACACAAACATGAGCCTTGCAGTCAATCCGGTGGAAATGTGTGCTGTAACACTGAGGTAAGTGCAATATCAGCCATGGATAAGAAAAATAAGACGAAAGAGAACACGTCACTGAAAACCAAAATCGTCTGCGTCGACGCCCGTGTGTAGTCGTTCAATGCTGCCAATGTACTAGCACACCGCTCTCAACGGCGCGTCAACGCCGCGTTGCAGCAGTCCCAGCGGTGACAAAAACCAACGCAGAGCCAACGCTAGTCAACGCCGCGTTAACGCCCGACCGTGTGTACTAGCTAATCTTATTCTATGTACTGTTGAACCGCCGGGCGGTAACGCCGCGTCGACGCTACGCCCGTGTGTACCTAGCCTAAGTGACGTCCTTGCGTCAAATCAGTCTGCCAGGCGGTTGTCGGTTGTGTGCGGTAGACCTAAACCCTCGTGGCTCCACTGTAAAATGAAGGTACCTAAGTATGAGTACAAAACCTGGTGGGATGACCACAACGTGAGGGTAGATAAGAGGGTAAAGATTCTACCTTAAATTTTCAGGCCACCAACTACCTAAGATTCTCAACACTCGATTTCGATTATAAGCAACCGATGAACAAGAAGACAATGTGGAGGCTGAGAGGCTGAGACAGAGTGGCGGGCAAAGGTTAACGCTTTCAGTGTCTAATTCGACCATAGTTGATTTATACCATTTTGTACACCATACTACAGTTGAATTGAGCACCGAAAGAGTTCCAATGCACGGGGGGGCCTTTCGTCATGCGGCCCCAGCTACAGTTTTTTTTTTATCATATAGGTATATTTTAATGATTTTTTTATTAATACATGACTAAATATAATACTTAACAATTATTTTAAAAAAAAAATATGACCGTTTTTAAAAATACCATTATTTAGAGATTTCAACAAAACAGAAAAATAAGACGTACGCAACGAGAAAAATCAGACTATATTGACTTACAGTTAAGTTGCATCGAAATTAAATTATGTTTTCGAGCTTCGAGTTCTTATTTTCCTGAATTCATCTGTTACTTCATCAAAATCCAAAAATATTTTTTTATTTACTGATAAGCTGACCAAGTTTTTCAGCCTTTCCTCGTTACTGACGGTAATTTTATTACTAACTAGCAAAATACCCGTGCTTCGCTACGGAGTTTCACGTTGTACGTAATGAAAATCTTATTTAATTTATAAAGTTCAATTAAAGTACGTTTCTTGTAAATAAATAATTAAAACCTCTTGTGTTTTATTTAAAATAAACATTAAACATTTTTGTTATATGAAGTTGTGTTGAGTATGAAAACATTTCAGATTTTTCTTCAATTTATGAAATTGTAATGAAGAACTAATCATCGGATCATTAAAGAACTTCTTTGTACACAAAGTTTTTAGTTTTTCCTTCTGGCTGAAGAATAACCAGACTGTCAGGAGTGCTAACTCTTGAACAGGCAACGTACAACTGGCCATGAGAGAAACAGTCTTCCCTCAGATCTACGCCAGCCAATTTCAAAGACTGTCTTGAGCTTTGTTGATTGTCATTGCAAAACAGACGTTGATGGGAAATTGTAGTCTTTTAAACTGAAAATGGTAGTCTGACGGGATCAAAGGAATGCGAGGTATGAAAACTGTTTCTCCAGAACCACAGCCAGTGAATATAGTTGCCTCAACAACGTTCTTATGTAAAGATTTTACCTGCAGTCTGGTACCGTTGCAAAGTTTCGGTGGTATTAAGTTCCGCAGCAGCATAATGGGAGCCCCAACTTTTAGATGAAGGTTATGTGGGGGTATTCCTGGAGAGTTGAGCGTGTGGAGGAACTCTACCGGATAATGCACAGCGTCTTCTACCTCTACTACGGAATCTACCGACTGATATTTTACAACATCGGCTGGAAGTTTTTCTAACAATAAGTTGTTAATGATTGCTGCTGCCTCATTTCTTGGGGTTAGAATAGCTCTTTCTTTGAGCCAAGATGAGTCACTTATATTCATTAAGTCTGGGTATATTTTATCTGTTACAGTCTTAAGGTCTTTTACAACTTCACATAGGTTGTTTGGAATGTTAACTTTTCCATCTTCCTCTTTTAACTTTCCATCGCCAATCTGTAACAGTAAGCTTGAAAACTCTTCCGCTTTAAAATCACCTTTAAGATGCACCCGCATGTTTACTCTTAAGGAACGAACTTGAACTTTGGGCCAGAGGTAAGACGACTTCAGGCAGGCTTTAACTTCATCTGCTCGTGTTCCCCGAGGCACAACAGGTAAAGTCTGTCTAAAGTCTCCGGCCAGTAGTACTGTTATTCCACCCATCAGGTTTTTACTGCTACGAATGTCCTGTAAAGTTCTGTCTACGGCTTCTATCCCTCGTTTGTGAGTCATGGTGCATTCATCCCAAACTATCAACTTGCACTCTTTCAAGACCTTGGCTGTGTCACTTTGTTTTGAAATGTTGCAGAGTGGAGTCTGGGAGATGTTTAAATTCAGAGGCAGTTGAAAGGCAGAGTGAGCTGTTTTACCTCCATCCAGCAATGTAGCTGCTATACCTGAAGAAGCCACTGAGATGGCAATCTTTCTGTCTTTCCTAACGCTGGCAAGAAGTAGGTTTAGTAGGAACGTTTTTCCAGTGCCACCAGGTGCGTCGAGAAAAAACAGCTGACCGAGTCCATCATCAATGTTGGCAATGAGCTCATTGTAAGCGTTCTTCTGATCCGCATTAAGTTTAGGAAAGTTCTCAGCAACCATATCAGAAAGCTGAACTGTATTGTAGAAGAGCTCTTTCATGTACTCGCGATTGACTGTAATATGTTTGTGTCTTGAGTTGGTAGAGGTAAACCGACGTCTTGGAGAGATTGGTTTGACATAGAAAAGATCATATTTTCAAGACATAGTAAGCATTTATTATAAACTGTGTCCTTGCAAAGTTCAATCTCTAAACCATGACTTTCAATCTCAATCTGCCTTCTTATGTCCTCTGATAGACTTTCTTTGTGTTTTTCCCAAAGTGCTAAGGGATCTGCAACTTGCCAAAACACCAATATTACAGCAAACAGCTCTCGGATCTTGTGAGGCGAATCTGAAATGGAAGCTTCTTGCAGGGTTAGGTCCCATTGCATGTCGTCTTCCAACAACCCTAATGCTCTACAGGCAGACTGGTACGTAGGATGAACTATACCAGATACCTTTATAAAAACACGTTGGTACTCGAATCTCGTGTAGCAGGAGACGCAGATAGAAACACTCGACATTGTTAGGATGTACAGTATATACCCTCCCAAGTACATGATCTTTTTTTACTCCTGGATGTCCTGGAACGCCTTTTCCTTGCTTTCTTCTGCAAAACTGGTTATTTTTCCAGACATAGTATGTTGGGACCTCACAGTAAAGAAGACCTCTGGCAAAGGAATCGGTTTTGCAGAGTTCGAAAAATGCTGTTAATGTGGTTTTTGGTGGATGTTGGATTTTGTCCAGAAAGTTGTCGGAAGTGAAAAATACCCTCTGGCCGTTCTCAAGGTGGACTGCTAACTGGACTACTGGTGGGAACCTTTCATGAATAGGAAAACAGAAAACACCCCAAGCCGCTTCGGAAGTGCTGATGTAGCGACCTGTTCGTACTTAGAAACTTCATCCCACTCATTCTCCAACCTAAACGCTGCCTGATCACTGCCTTTGTTCACATATTTACAAATATACTTTATCGACTTGACGGAGTTGCACAGTTCAACATTTATGTGGGCTAAGAAAGAGCGGGAAAGAACAGGATTGTACGGTACCACCCATTGGTTGTCAAGATCAACTCCTTTAATGTTGACCGAGATACCACCATCAGCAGGAGACCGTCGGCGATACTGGGGGTAACCGTCATCCGCAGTTTGAGTTTGTGTTGCTAAAGGCCGCGGATATCTCTTGGTGCATTGGCCGTTTACCATGCAGGACGAGTTTCTGTTAACATTTCCACAAGGGCCATGAATCATTGTGGACTTAACAATGTCATGAAGGGCAGGATCGACTTCAGGATCAGGGATCTCTGCACTTATCACACTGTCGATTTGATGGGACATGATCCTATCCCAGCCAGAGCAGTATGTGCACGTGCGGTAAACCTCTTTTTTGCCATGCCACAGTTAACATGTAACACCTTGTTGGACCGAAAACATTGCCTTTTGTCAAGACATGCATCATTTTCTTTACTTTGAGGTGAAATATTCTGGCAATAATATCGTGTCTGTCTTGAGGCTTTTGTCGTGCACTTAATGCTTCTTATATTTCGGTCCATTTAGGGTTACATGTTAATGTGATGAACACAGTATTACAGTCATATTTAAAGCCCAACAAAGATTTTATCTTCCAGGGAATAAGTGACCTCTTTTTCACTGTATTTTCTCACCGCTTCTCTGTTTACTTGTGGATGTTTTTCTGTGTATTTGGAAACAGATGCTCGGTGTACTTCAGGATTTCTTTTATTATAGTTTTTAACTGCTGTGATATGAACTTCAGGGTTTTTTTCGTTGTACTTTTTAACTGCCTTTCTATTTACTTCAGGATTATTCTCTGAATACTTTTTGACAGCTTCTCTGTGCCCTTTTCTTTTGCTGGAGTCACTGAACCTGGCACGACGTTTCCTTCCTCGTCGCTTCGTACAGGGAGGAGCTACTTCACTTTCATGAGAGTGGTCCTGGGTTTCTGGTTCTGTTACTTCGTCAGGCACTGGAGGAGGGCTGTGAGAAGCAGTTGTTAGTAACAGTACGTCTACCGGAAGTAATGTAGGCGACGTCTGCATTAGGGACGATTGTTGGTCATAAGGTGTTGGCATTTCATCTACTGGAACGATTGGCCCAAAGTGTGCCGACATCATGGGGCCTGAACACTTCATTCTTATAACTGGCTTCCCTTCGTCGGGCCCCCCAAATCTCATGATCAACGCGCCATCTCGATATACTTGAATATCATATGGGTAAAGTTCACCAGCAGCCATGATTTCACTGCAAGTAGCGTATGTGGTGCGAAGAGACATATGAGATTGGTATTGTGTCTTAGTTCTGTAATTTATGATCCCACACGGCATCATAGTAAAGGGCTTGAACCGTCGCCAGTTGTTGGAAATGTGTTGCACGACAGTGGCCCGTATATCATTAGCTTGTGAGTCAGTATCGTACACGAGGCATGATAATGAGTAAAAGAAACATGATCCATCACCTGTCATGGGAACTATTCGATGAGGCACCACTACACCATCGATGGATATGTGTTCCATTGTACCTTAAGAAAAAGAATAACCGAATAATTGCATAATTGCATATTTATGCAATGTTAATTGCATAATTAACAAGTAAAAATATTAACACTCACCTTGGTATGAATATAACTGCCTGTAGAAAAAAATACACTGGGAAGTATACTTCCCATAGCCCATTAAAGGGTTAAACGAATTTTGCGAAAAATGTGACCGTGTCCAATAGATTTCTGGTATCAAAATACCCTTAAGTACCAACTTTTGAGAAAATCGTTCAATACAATTATTGCTCGCTTAATAGTATAGGATTAGATAGATTGTACAAATTCTCAACTCTTATTTTGTTTATTTACATTCATAGCAACAGCTATTTATTATTTATTTCGAGAAAATCGTTAGAGCCGTTTCCGAGAAAAAAAGGACATACATTTATTAATTAATTGAACTTCGAAATTTTCTCGACTATAAGAACCTGCAAACAACGAAGTTTTTTTCAATTTAAAACAATGATTAAAAACTCAGGACTAAATGTATTCGGGGTTTCCAGTAAACTGAGATGTCAACCACTTCATTTACCAAGTATGCAATTCCCGCGATAAATTTTTGTATTTGGCTTTTTGCCCCTTAGGAGTGAAAGTTTTTAAAACCGTTTCTTAGTGAGCACCTAAGACCTATGATGAAGCTATGTTCAAAGTTTCATTGATATCCATTCAGTGGTTTCAGAGATATCGTGATCAGTGAGTCAGACAGTGGTATTTGGCTTATATAGATATAGATTTAAGGTTATATGACGAGAAACTACTTTTTATATGACGTCACAAACAAGCAAACTGTTAAAAGAATATTGCACGATGAGACATACGTTGAAATGAATTAAGTTAAATCCCATTGGTCAATAAAGTGACTGTAGAACTTACTCCCGTTTTTGCAGTGGTATAGCACCGCGTAGATGTCGCCGAAATCGCTTTATTTCTTGCAACACTCGTTCTTTATCAAAGTCACCATTTACAAAGCTGAGCTTATTTACGTCTGATTCTAAATCATTATCGGAGGCTTCCATCGAGTATTCTGATAGTTCGACATTAAATATATTTGATATCTGCTTCATGACAGAGGGCTCTGTGAGAAGACTTGAGGGTTCTACTGAAACTGTGTTGAAGGGGCCCGGGGCGGCCCGCTCCCTTGTCCGCCATTGCAAACAGGCAACATGAGGAATCTACGTATACGAAATTTGGAGCTAGAACCTATGAAAAATCCACTCCGCCAGCGAACGCCCAACACGATCTTCTCTGTCCTTTATCCCGCTGAATACGGGCCTCCATCATCGTGGGTAGATAGCCCTCCGAGTTCCGCCACCCACTTCAACACATATTGCAATATTACGATTTTTAAAATATCTCATTCGGGACTACAATGTTTCTGACGTTCCAGTATATTCCTCATTCACATCTTGGATCTTGTATTCTACTGTGGATACTATTATACCATGTTTGACGTGTAAGTATACGCAAGTAGTACCGATGTTACTAAAGTTTTGTGGGACACATTTGGTGAGTCTTGGCAAACCCGTGACTTGAAATACGTTCTCAACCACAGGAACCAACACTGCAATCACTTATGTATGAAGAAGAGTTATCTCTGAAGATTTCGGGATGTAAGCGCATATTAGATGTGCGTATATGAATATAAAGTTATACCGGAGTTCAGAAGACCGAGAAGGAAACGAACTACGCACACTCAGTTTGAAGATAAATTCTGTACTAGATAAATTTTCCATGCGGTGTTGACATTGACGGGTTAACAAGACTGATAAATTAGCATATAATGGAATCGTCCTCGTGCACAATTACAAACAACCCCCTGACGTGAAACCCCTCTCCTCTACTAGAGAGCTGCCCTAGACGTAATCATTTTAAAGATGAGAAAAATTAAAAATTTACTCTTTAATTCACAGAACAAAATAAATTTTAAACGTACAAAGCGCGCTTGTTGAATAACTCTTCTTACAGAATACGAAGCTGTAATTACTGAAT
This sequence comes from Magicicada septendecula, assembly GCA_034769895.1. Taxonomy (NCBI): domain Eukaryota; kingdom Metazoa; phylum Arthropoda; class Insecta; order Hemiptera; family Cicadidae; genus Magicicada; species Magicicada septendecula. The sequence continues at coordinate 203,063,100 of CM068375.1, read as the reverse complement.
GTCAGAATTCGTAAAACACGAATCGGCGACGTACAAAAACGGACAGGGTTTTTACGAATTAAAAGCTACAGACAAGGCGTGTAAAAATACAGTGGCGACTGTTTACACCCCGTTTGTGTTTCCACTACTCTCCTAATCTCACCTCTTCACCACGCACAATTTTGCTAAATGTGAGAAGCTGAATGAGCGGGAATTTACCCGCTGGAATGATGATAGACGTTAAGTGAAAGTCAATCATGCATTCAGGACGGAGAATTGCTATCAATCTTGCCCACTGATGAGGCAGAATAATGGTCCATTTGCAGTTCTTGTCACACGCGACGCACAACTACCACCGCAGTTAAGTTTAAACGCGCGACTAATGGTTTAGTGAAACCAGATGATACAGTACATACCAAGACGTTAAATACGCTTCTTTAACTCATACGACTATATATATATATATATATATATATATATATATATATTGTAACCAGACCGCTGTATGCCGGTCGTTACAAAAAATAAAATGTAGGTGGAAAATTTTATAAAAATAAAATTTTCAAATAATAAAAAATTTTGTTTATGTTTATTAATGTATGTAAATAAGAAATAAATCTGTCTTAAAAGGTTCTTGTAAAAATTTTGATAATCAGGCAGGTATTTATTGACTATCGAGCACTTCTGGAAGATTTGAACCAAGTCTGGAGTTAAATAGATTAACTCGTCAGCAATCGATTGGTGATTTTTCTTGCTGGTCCAAAATCTCACTCAAATAAAATATTTTCTTCTTCTTGAAGTCCCTCAGCCTTGATAAATAATCTTAAATTAGCCTGTGAAATAATAACAGATAAAAGTAATGGAAATATAAAGATTTATTGAACAATTTAAATAATAATCGATTTTTTATCGATGGAGAACAATTATCGACTCCGTCTCAGGGAATTATCGATTGTGCATACAGAACAAAATTTATGATATGTATTATATAAAAGACAGGTTCTTTGAGCGATTAAAATTAATAGTCAGAGAAGGGTGACGAGAAAGTATAACATTAACAATTAAAATAAATTTAATAATTATTATTTAACAATATTCAAAAATTCGTATATAAAAGGTTTAAGAAAGTTGTCGTCAAACCATATGCCGACTGACGTCACTGCTGGATGATGAGGAAGGCAGGCTTGAATTTCAAGATGGCCGCTACTAGATATGGCGAGTTCACTGCGATGTCGACATGTCAAAAAATCACAGCAAATATACCTTCATGAATGTTTGAAATATTCCCGCACTGGTGTAATATGTCTGTTAAGTTATTTGGTGTGTTCTGAAGAAGTGTTCCGTGTAAACTTGTGTTAGTTAGTTTATTTTGTATGTGTTCACTTCTGTGGGTTAAAGTTCTCAAGATATGGTTAGGATTTGTAGAGTGAATTAGATTAAATATATTGTTTTACTGTTTTATATCACTCGTATCATGAAGTTAGGTGTTTGTTTTCACTATTGTCGTGAACGTTTTGGTAGATTTAGTTAAAAAAGTGTCTAATTCGTCTAACTCTCGATTCACTTATATTATAATGGCTGACGGTTAGTACCATTTTCGACTTGGTTTTAAAGGAACGTTTTTCACACAACTCTTCAGCTTGATATTCAACAAAAGACTAATTAACTTGGTCAAAATTTGGCCCAGTTAATCTTTGAAAAAGTATTGTTAACATATTTCGATTAGCCATACACATGATAAAATATTACATTATATATGGAATTTATTTATTTTATTCATCACTTTCATGAATTATGAATCTTATCATTGGTTTAATCATCTCATTCCTTTTAAATTGATGTATTATAGTCCATATCTGTAGACATTTTGTGGAAATTAACAAATTTCTTTACTTTATGGAAATATAGGCTCAAAATTGGATTTCCGTCTTAATACAAATTTCCTCCATTTTAATTATTATTAATACTATTATAATAAACTTTAATTAGTCATATTCCTCTTCCTTTCCTTAAATACATATAAATTAAACCTTTAAACTGGTTTTTTGTGTTAATCTCTGACTTTGACATTGCTCTTTAAAATTAATTAATTTATATATTTTGAAAATTTACAATATTTTAAGGTATATTTCCTTATTATCATTTTAACTCATAGGATCATTCCCAGTAGTGGTTAACTGAGTTACCTTATCTAAATCTTGTTAGTTTACAGGATTTATAAGTGAATTATACTGGTTTATATTGTTTCTGTGAATTCACCAAATGGCCTAGAGTTTAGAATTTTATATTTCTGTCTTTCTCAAATAAATTTAATCCTACTTCCTCCTCTGACTTTACATAATTACTATTACATAAAAATAAAATGGTTTATAACTTATTGTGAGGTATAGTATTTAATTAACACTACTGTTATTAAAATAAATAATTATGAACATTATTTAGCAATCTGCACAATTGAACATATTGCTGACATGGTTTGAACATATACTTTTAACTCTTTCTGAGTTAACATAGCATACCTATTGAAACATTATTAATGGTATGTATGCTGTTATTTAGCAAACATTATTCCTTTTAAACATATAATATAAATCTTATTTTCTAATAACTCTTACAAACATTGATTTTATAGCTGTGAACAAACAGTCTATTTAAACATTTTAAACCTATGAATACTAAATTAGTGCCAGTCTTTTCTGGTCTAAACCATTACTATTTATGATACCATTCATCAGTAAACATGACCACCCATACTCTAGTTATTAGCATTTTTTACAAATGTCTTGTAAATAAAGAGTTACATTAAAATAATAAAATACTGGAAATCTTCCATTTTATTATTTTATTATGCTGTTTATTATTGGATATTAAAGTTGTTATATAGCATACTGATAAGTCATAGTATCACTAACTTTAAGTTTATTGCGTTTCTAAAAAACACACAAATTCACTTTCACTGTTGGTTCTGATATTTTGAGTCTTATTATCTCAGACCAGACCTTTAGTAATCATGGACTGTTAAGACTTGTTTATTTTCTTATCACACAATAGCTTTAGTCGGTTCACTTCTTATAATACTATACAGCACTTTAGTTTTCTAAATAATTACATTTTTATAGGATTTTGGGTATGTTATACTTTCTTTTTAATCGTTTTTGTGGGTTTGGGGTTGATGGTAGTTAATAATAATAATAGGTTTTACTACGGTGTTTCTTTCATACTATTTCTTCCTCTCCTCCTGTCTTCTTTCTTGTCCTTCTTCTTATCTTCTTTCTTGTCTTCATTCTTGTCCTTCTTCTGGTCTTCATTCTTGTCCTTCTTCTAGTCTTCATTCTTCTGGTCTTCTTGTCTTCCTTCTTCACTCTTGGGTAAACCAAGGTACTTTGTGTTATCTCGACTGATGTTTAGTTTGGAGCATCTAATTTATTCACTGATACGGACCTTGTTCTTCTCTAAAGGTTTCAGGGTATTGTTTTCTTCCTGATCACAAACTTTATTCTTCCTTCTTCTTGTTTTTTGGGGTATTTTGGTATTCACCACTCTTAAACTGATTCTCTTTCTTCTTGATACGGTCTTATTTAATTTGTTTACTGCTCCTAGCTTCCTGGGTAAATTACTGATCTTATAATATGAGTTGCCTTCAATACTTTCTTTGATATTTAAACAGTGGTTTTTATATAATGTAATGAGGATTTTATATTTTATCGTGGTTCATTCCTTTGATTTCCTTAAATCTCATTCAATATTATTTTAACATATGTGGTGTAATTAAACTTTATGATTTTATATGACTTAATAAGTAGTGGATTTTCTGTCACGCTACAATATATATACACATACATAGAGTATAAATCACTGATATATGTGCGGACCACAGCCTGCAATCACCACACTAGCCTATCTAAAAACAATGAAAATATTTAAGCTAACTTTTACAAAATATAATTTGCATTTTATACACAAACTATTAAAAAAATAACAGAAAAGATGTTAACTAAAATAATATGCTTTTGGATTCGTGTCTCGGACGTGGCCCATTGGTCCTTATCTAACGGATCCCTCGACCCTGTCAAAGACGATCCTTCAAAGTTTCGCTGGTGACCTGTCAAGACAGCCGCTGAAGGATTAACGTAGATTTAGACGAAACATCGGGGCAAAGACAGAACAAAACATACTTACATCCAGAAGTCAAAAGAAAGCTCAAATTCCGACAGTGAATGTCTAAATATAATATAACACCCCCGTAACTATTTGTCACTGTCATCTACTCGCCTGTCATTCACTCAACATTTTTCACAACATTTCTAAACCAAACCAAGAGAGGAGTGTGATTAACGACAGTTTCCACGGACAAGATATTTTCTGAGCACTTATTTGGAGAACGTTTTGTTTGAAGAACGTGTCATAAGACGATCGAAAACAAAATCCTTATTAATTAAAACAAAACCATGACTTAACGCTAAAGAATTCTTGTCTTGTGTAGCGCTGTTTGAAAGCAAACGTATGTTTCTTCATAGAACTAGACACTTAATCATGCACCATGTCTGGAAATCAAGCATCAACCTCCTTATCTTTATGGCTGTTATGCTTTCGGTATCTGTAACTTCTACATTTACCCACACAGAAAATCACTTCAATTTAACAGTTCCCGAGAGAGCGTTGTAGTTTGTATATGGAGTTTTTGATCTTGTAGCTGACTCAATCGACCGGACGAGCCAGTTTTTTTCCCCCGGTAGTATCGAGCTGGGGGTTAGTTTGACACTACTCCGAACCTGTCACGCTTCGAGTATCAACTACCGAGTTATTCGGTCACCGAAATTCTCCTCCTCCTCCTCCTCCTCCTCCTCCTCCTCCTCTTCTTCTTCTTCTTCTTCTTCTTCTTCTTCTTCTTCTTCTTCTTCTTCTTCTTCTTCTTCTTCTTCTTCTTCTTCCTTCTTCTTCTTCTTCCTCTTCTTCTTCTCTTCTTCTTCTTCTTCTTCTTCTTCTTCTTCTTCTTCTTCTTCTTCTTCTTCACGGCTTAGACTGTTTAGTCTGATTCGGCTCCAAACTGGTCGGACCATCTCTTCTTGGACCTTCCCAGGCTTCTCTTCCCTTTCGGCTGATACAAAAAGGCTACCTTGGGAAATCTGTCACTGCTAATGTGTTTTTTCCACCTTTGTCTATACTTGTTGATGATTCCCTTTACTTCTTCAACTTTCAGTTTCTCTCTTATCTGATCGTTTCTTCCATATCTTATTTTGTGTACCCAGCTATAGAACGCAAAAATTTCATTTCCGTAGCCGGAATTCTTTATATTTGTCTAGCAGACATTGTCCACGTTTTTGATCCATAAGTAATGGTAGGAACTGCCATGGATTACTGCGCCACAATCCATCCACACATATTAATCTGCAGTGACAGGGCTCTGGAGTCTTCGGTGCGATGTGACTAGGAACTTCAGATACGTCTTCACGTATACGATTAGATTATACAAACAGTCTTTACGAACATGTGCAAAAACGACCTTAGGTGCGTTTTATCGGGTCTCAAATCTGCGAATTAAAAATTTTAAACGGTACGATTCGAATTCCACACAATACAATTTACACAGCGGCCGTCCTTCACGGTTTCAGTAAGTTATCCGATTGCAAAAAACACCTTTACAACAAAAAATACTGTGATCAAAACTTTCTTACACAATCGTCAGGTGGTTAACAAAGGCGATACGACCACGCCGAACGCTGGCTCTATTAAGAAATTAAACTGTTGACGTCGACGTTAAAGTTGGACTTACTGAGAAAAAATAAATAAAAAACTGGTGGCGCTGTTTCCACTTTAACGCTTTAGTAAATGCGCCCGAGAGCGCGCGCGCTCACAGAACAACGACAACAGGCAAGAGACAACTTTTCAACTCTCTTTCAACAAACATTTTTTCCTTGTTAATTACTACTATCCTTTGTTGTTGTCGCGTATATTTTTATATTTTTTAATGAAGAAAGGGGGAAAGGGGGAACGGGGACGTTACGCGTCAGAAAAAGAGGACATTTTTATATATATAACGGAATCTCTTATTGTTTGGGCACACACCTAATGCATAATGTTTTTATCTGTCTTAGTGTTTAAACAAAGTTTAAAAAGTAAATAAATATCGTATTAGCCAGTCTGGTATTAGTGATAACTACAAGCAGCCACCGTTGTAATGGTGTACATTCGCGTTTTCCGCTGCTCCCAACGTTGTTTCGGCTACTGTATTTTAATTTCTATTAAGAATAAAAAATGTCCCGATTAATGGGAAAGCTCGCGACAAAGTACGCAGACAGACGGACAAGGCAAGTGTAACAGTGACAGTATTCGTTTAGTTTCGCAATTGTGAGTTTGATTGGTTACCAGACGCGACGTATTTTCTTAACTCTCAGTTACCTCCCCATAAGCTTTCCCTTCCTGTGAAAATTCGTCTCCGGGTCTGAGAAGTCCAGTGATGTGAACTAACGGAACTGAAGTGATCTGTGCTTGACCTCAGCGAATCCCATATTTCCAAACTTGAATTAAATAAACCGATCAATATTCCCCGCAACTCATAGGAGTCAAATTTAGTATTTATTAATTTATTCTTTACGCCAAATACGCAATACTGTTGAAACTGAATAAACTTTTTTAATAACGGAAATTATGCGTACATTATTAACGATATATGATATTAAAAATGATGATGATGATTATTATTATTATTATTATTAAAAGGAACACAAAACATGGTTATTCCACGTCACCAAAACATTATTCATAAAATTATTCCAACTAACGAGTTAATTTCTGCATTAAAAGAGTTAATTTTTAGTCTTATGTTGAAAGTTATTTTACTTCAGTCTACATTACAACACAGCCAGTTTTACTTCAACCGCCTTTAAATAGTCATTATTGTCCTCTTTGCCATTCAGACATCATCTAAAATTTCTAACCACGCTGCAGGTTAGTATCATTATTATTTTTTAAATGGCAACGTTTTGTAACCCAACGGAGCAAAGTAAGTACTCCATAAAAACAACGGTTTTTCATGTTTGTGATCAACTTAGAATATAATTAATTTCTATTTTTGCAACGTTCAATGTAGGCCTACTACGTATTTCATTTAATACATTTAAAATATTTTACAAAAAAATTAGAAAAATACATAATATTTTTATCGTTTTGTATTAAAACTGGTCCCTAATATACGTTAAAAATGCATTTAATATATTCAAGAAATTTTTATAAGAGCCCAAAAGTCATCAGTGCGTTTAATTTGAATTAGCAGGAAAGTTTCGGAGTAAATTTCCATACACTGTATAAAACACAGTTTCATTTATTATTTTTTTCCCAGCCACACCCCCCTTTTACTGTGAAGTTTTTCCGTAGAAAATAGAGAGAGAGTGTTGAAAGCTCCCCAAGGATATACGAAATAGAGGGTAGAACATGCCGGTAAAACTTGTGATATGACCCGAGGGTTGAATTTTATCAACTTGTCACCTCTTTATACACACACACTCTATACTAAAAACTTTGTACTATATTTTAAACCGCCCGTCCCACTCTGGCTGTACCACCCCACCCGGCGACGCTTAACCCTACACGAATGTTCTTCCACACTTTTTAAGAGAGAAATCATATCCACTTTTAAAGGTTTCAATTTACACCTCACACTCCCCGCGATTCTCTCACGCCGTCCCGAATACTTTGCAGTAACGCAGCAGCATGTGATTGCTCTTCTCTCTAACAAGACTGTTTCGCCTTCTCTGTTTTACAATACGATGCCCCAGAGAGATCACTGCAAACTAAACAAATTTCAAAAGCAAAACTAGAAAACATTTATTAACAAAAGAAAAGAAATTGGACGAAGCCATTTACATATTACTACTGAGTAAGAAAGGTACAAACTTGAGGAACAGTATCTGTAGACACAACTTTATTTACCGTTTTCCGTTCAAAATAATCCCGCTCAATTTACGTCTACCCTGCCTGCCTGAAAAACCATTTCCTCATGCTCTCTCTCTCTCTCTCTCTCTCTCTCTCTCTCTCTCTCTCTCTCTCTCTCTCTCTCTCTCTCTCTCTCTCTCTCTCCCCTCTATCTCTATCGTGCATCTGAAATAAGTATATTAGTTACAAATAAAGTTTACGACTTAAAATGGCTAGTAACTGTGATTCGTTCAAATGAGAAGTGTGCTGACACCGTTATGTCGACTTTCCGAGTGGTAACTTCGCTTCACGATGTTTTATACACGAAGACGTTTTGGATATTATCTGCAGTAGTCCTTCTGTGGACTCCAGCGTCACTGGTAATCTATCTGTGATCCTACCTGGTAGGATCAATCTGATAAGTAGATATGGCTACATTATATCAGGCAATCTGCAACCAATCATCACTATCACAGGAAAAGTCAGCCGCAGAGATAGTCAAAAACAGAAAAGGCTTCTTACACCACACCTGCACCACATGAACCATCCAAGCAATAGCGAAGACTAAACTGTAAAGAAATTTAGACTTCATACATACAGCACCCGTTCATGTAATATTTGAAGCATTGATAGACATAATTATATTTTTAATATTATTATTTTTTATTATATCGCTTACTATCGACAGTGTGGAAAATATGTTCGCATTCTTGACAAAAAATGAAGAAAACTGACGGATTTACGTGTGTTCATAATCGGATCTCATAACAGCAGTATTTTTTTATGTGTTCACTGTAGTATACAGACTTCTCTCTGTCTTGTGCCTTCCTGATCCCGTCACCGTAGACAAACCGTCAAGTTGACGTACTTACCTCACTGGCTATTGTTTTGCGATCTTCTGTCAACTCTTCTGTCTTTTGCCCAGTTCCATTTCAACGACGCAACTGACTGAGCAACGTCGGTTTCCTCTGTCATTTGCCTGACCGATCTGTTGTCCGCGTGGTCTCTAGAGTAACGCCCACTATCATTCGATCCATTTTCCTCCGGACTATTCGAAGTTTCTCCGCTGTTCGTTTGGTCAGTGCTGTTGCTTCCGCGATGTGAATCAAAACGAGGGAGAAAGGGACTGATTACAAATTCCTCCTTAACGTATTTCGGACACGAATCGTCTGTGTTGGTAACGAATACATGTACAATAATATCAAAGTAAACTTTTGAAGCAAATCACTGTTGCTTGTAAGTTGCACTACGAATTCGGAATATCATTTTCGATTGACGCTAGGGCTACACAAAACACATTAGTGGGCACGCCACACTGCGTACACACGCCTACTCAGCAAGCAGAGCAATTATTAATAATTTACGTCCGTTAACAGACCAAACTGTACAAGATATGTCATCTCGTCAAGCGAACGAGCAATTTTTTAAAAACGGAGCACCCATCTACGCACACCGACGACAAACGTTAGGCCGAGATGTGTGTGTGTGTGTGTGTGTGTGTGTGTGTGTGTGTGTGTGTGTGTGTGTGTGTGTGTGTGTGTTCTGCTACAATTTAACGGTTAATTTACTGGAAACACTTTATACGAGAGCGGGAGAGTAAGCGGGAGAACTCCCAAAACTTAATTGATCTGACTTTATCAATTTATCCAGAGATTCCAAACAACATAAATTAATTGACGCAATGTTTTTCGTCGACTCCTTTGATTATACTCAACACACAATTAAGACCTGACGAGAAACAACAACAGTAATAACACACACGAACACAGAGAATTGTTCGCTAAATTCACGGAATTATTAACACGCTCTGGACGGCCAATTTAGTCGTGGAAAATAACGGTTACCTGAACAAGACACGACGGGGGAAAAGCAACAAACAAGCTATGCAGACAGCTATGAACACAGCACCGTATTTCTTTTTTTATAGTTTTAAAGCTTCATTAACAAGAGAACAACAGCAACCTTGTTAGGAAAGCGTTTGTCCTTCCTTAACTCTTGTGTTACGTTCTCCGTACAGAGCTACTTTGTATACTGTTCTTAGATACACCACCATCATAAAAAACAACATAATCTTTAAACTTTACGGTCACAAGATAATAGTGTTTTTCTCGTGCTTTTGTTATTATGTCTTATTAATAATGACTCGTCATTAATTCGTTCGTTTTTGGAATACTTTTTGATTTTTAATAATGCCCATGTTTTTAAAAAGAAAAAAAAAACATTACGGTTGTCTTCACACAAAACGGCTTGAAATCATAGTCCAACTTCTTCCGAAACCCACGTCACGGCCGGTACAGACCACGACATCAGTCCGGAAACAACACTGTTCCCTATCCCTGGTAGCGGGAGCGCAATCTGATGCCGGCTACACGCAACAAAGTCTCGATTTATTTATCTATTAAAGAGTAAGCCTATATAAGAAAAAGAGTAAGTATTATTAAAATGTTAGTTACTGAACTAACGAACCGAGTTCTCAGTTTTAACTTGACCGTTTGTCTTCTGCCTGTTTTCTTGGGTAATGTCTCACAATAATTTTTGAATGCATCAACCGATTTGAAGAAAACTTAGCATGCGTGTTCACACTTTTACCTAATAGACTCCCAAGATTGATGCCCCGAAATAGCGGGCGGGAGGCAAAAATGTGAGAAGCCAAAATTTTGAAAAAAAAATCGTAAAAGTTAAATAGAATTCTAATCGAAATCTCAATAAAACGTTCAGTTTTGGAGAAGTCAAAGTAAAAACTGTACAAATCCATGCTCAGTATTAAATTAAGATAATTTACAGTGTTCAGTTTTGGAATTTCAAAAATTTAGAACATCAAAATTATTAAAGATAAGAGTGCAAAATTTTCAAAAAATTTGCAAAGAGCGCAAACAAATTACTCTCTCTCTCTCTCTCTCTCTCTCTCTCTCTCTCTCTCTCTCTCTCTCTCTCTCTCTCTCTCTCTCTCTCTCTCTCTCGTGCATCTGAAATAAATATAATTAGTTACAAATAAAGTTTTTGACTTGTGGCTAGTAATATGACCCATTATTACCTCCATAAGTCCGGTATCAAGTTAAAGGGATTTTTAACCAAAATCCGAAGTTAAGTTTTACACTTTTAAGGATAAGTTTTAAAAGTTAGGTTTTTTAACTTTACGGGTACCACGGGCCAGCTTTGAAAAGATAAAGTGTGGTCATCTGGTTTAGCTATTGTTTGCGAACTTCTTCACATCACAGAAACGTAGGTCGAAATAATATTGCTTGACGGAATAATCGTCCACGAACTTTGTTAACAGAAGTCAGTCTTTACTATGGGTTTAACAGACGGCTGTTATACACTGCGTATGCTATACACATTGATTCAGTCTCTACTTGCTATCCTTTAATATGTGAACGTCAAACAACGTACCTGTTAACAAGGCAGGAGCCGTAATACGACTTACTACATCGAATCCAATCGAATAAAGCCGTTTTAATATCCTTAAGAGCGCCATGAGTCCGGATCTAAAATCCCGTACCAGTCGAGGAAAACACTTTCCATCTCATTTCCCTTAAATTCGCGACGACATGAATAGAGGGCAAAACGTTTCTATCGAAGGGATGCTCTGCTCCGCTGCTCCAACGATTCTCTCTCTGTGGCTTAGAGGTAAGGATATTGACAGGGCGATGTTCCCGAATTTGTGTCCGATAAGTAATCTCCTATATGGGTGACGTGTACTTGTGTGTGTGTGTCTGAGCGCGCGCGTCTAAAGGGGGGTTAATGACGTATTGATTTATCTGTCACACACACACACACACACACACATCTCCACCCCGACTCTCCAAACACCACTACCCCTCACCATCCTTCCATCCCTCGTCCCAACTGACTACACGCTCGTGCAACAACATCAACAACATCTTGAACGGTAATATATAATTGTGATGGATAGAGCCAACCAATAACCCCCCCCCCCCAACAGCGGCTACCGGGATGTTATGTAACAACATATGCCTAACAACAACACAGACATCTCCGTCGCCCTTCCGTTGGGACAATATACGCCGCCATAGGACATCTATACAGCGCCGTCCTAAATAAGAAGCGAACTTACAATGAAACGTTTTAAAACACAGTTACGTGCAGTTCCTAGACGTGGCCGTTGAAAAAAATAACATAAAAAACACAAAGAACGTCTGAAATGGAATAATGCCAGGTACAGAAGACGCCGGAAACAAAACGGACGAATAAGAAAAAAATTATGGATACTGCAGATACACCAAAAGTAAACAATTAGTTTGGTAGCATTTGATTAAGAACATTTAACAAAAAAGGCCGAACATAAACCGTCTCAAATAAGTGTTCAATTGTCAAACCCTAACGAAGAAAGAATCCGGTTCTTTCACGTTGTCCGTCTCATCTCCCCTTGACGGGTAAACCCTCTACGCGGTCTGCTTTCAATCGTAATATTTTTTTTGCTTGACGTTTCGATTTCTAGAATCTGCGACCGTCCTCAGAAGCTGCGAGTGGAGGTTGTAACAGGGCGGACAACACGGTCTTTAGGTCTTTCAACCGCTGGTGATTTACCAGCAAGAAATCACCCGTCGCATAGCAGTTTTGAAGATCACCTCCCCTTTGTCTTCCACGCCCCTTATTTTTTTACAAATTACATTAATAACACAACCCACTGGTTAAAAAAATAAAATGGTTTATCTGATTTTCTACACATCGCGTTTAACTTTTCTTATATTTTAGCACCTTGTCTTCTCTTTCCGTCTTACCCTCTAAAAGTCTTTCTAACAATCATATATACACGATTGCCTTCAACCTTGAGGTAGAAAGGATTAGGACTATAAACAAAAAAATGTACGAAACAAGAATATGATAGCTTATCGACATCTTGTTGCCAGCTTCCATAAACTCGAAATCCCCGCGTAACGTTCACCCATCAAACATTACGCAGTCACGCTGACCGCTACGCGATACGAGCCGTATAAAAGCCAATAAGGTGTTTTACGGTGACATGCGACGACGCCCCGTGATGAGATTATCCCCACACGCTCGGAACTCGAAAACATTCCATATCTAATACAGCTTTATCTTCTTTCTTCGTAATCAGGTTCTTCTCTTCGATACAATGAAGGAAAATCTAATAAGAAAATACGACAACACATACAGGCCTATACGCTGGTTGTTATGGAAACGCCAACACTATTACGATACGTAACAATACATGATCTGCGACAATAATACATACCCATCAAATCGAAAAACGAATCGTTTTTATTACAAGGGAACAGAAGAGGGTTGTTGATACGTAATATGTGTTGAAGGTATTTCTTTCATTAAGGTGTATGTGTGCGCGAGATACTGAGAATGCGTACACACACAAGATCAAATTCTTGGCTTCGATTCATCGTCATTCCCTGTAATTATTGCATTTCTTATTATCCCCTTTTCACGTGCACAATGAACTGTTCCGTTCACCGACGATACTTCGATGTCAACACTTATTTTTGAACGGTTCAAATTATTATAAACTCCATTGGTAAACATCTAAGATAATTTGATTAGGCAAAATTATGTCAATAAAGTTATTCTCCGTCCTCCGACACTCAGCTCTCGTTTGGACTTGGTCTCTTGTACAATACGCGTGCAGTCATATCTACCCATTACTCTTTCCCTCCATCCTCGGACCGTAACTCTATTGGGTCGTTCGAAAGTCAGTCAACTACCATCTCCAACTCTACCTGGAGAGTTCTACAATCGTTTGATAGAAATGATGTTATCGGGCGAGGATTGAAGGTTCCTTGCCCCAAACTGTTCGCTCGTCCCTCCGCTTCTACTTATGCACATCTCCGCTGTCTTAGCCCACCAAGAAGACATAAGCGCCCCCCCCCCCGAGCACCGACCCTGACCCCCTGAACCAATTTTCTGTCCATTCCGCCGACGACCTTCTGCCAATACAGCGATCGTGCCGGAGCATGGGTCGCGTATGCTTCACGCGTGCCTAGTGCCGCCTTTTGCGGGAGCCCTTCTCGTCCGCTCTTCCGTGACTCGGCATTACAGCAGGCTCTAGAGACTTTTCCTGGGTCGGTTTGCGGCGTTCGACCCTTGTGGGCGAGCAATCCCTGCCTCCAAACCGAAAGGTCCCTAAAGCCCCCCCCCCTATATTCCGCTGTTGCGCATCTATCCGTGGTCCAGACTTCACTTTCAGTTTCCGATTCCTCCAAATAATAATGTTCAACAAGGAGGTTTATTCCCTGCAAACGCCAGGTTGCTACTCATGGTAACAAGCAGGCGACAGGCAGTCATCGGGTTCGCCCGGACACTGCGACCACTGGGGCACGTTAAGCGGCTACCCCATACCACCTTGGACCTTGGAATTTCTCCAACCATCTCTTCTTCAGTCGCACCTTCCATCTTCAATAATACACTCTTCCCTGTCACGATCATCTAAGGTATCCACTTCTCATCCTTTCCCTCTTCAAACACCCAATTTTCAATCTAATTCTATTTCCATATCTTAATTTTCCACAATGAAGGTACCTTATCCACAGATATCAATAAATTCGTACAGCTGTTGCCAAATTCCTTTCCGGTACAGTTGCCTGATAGTATACGTAAAACACATCATTGTAACATTACACACATTTATTTACATAAAACTTCATAACGCATCCAGCTGGTAAAAAAACACGACCACTAAAAAAATAAAAATATTTACACTGATTTCGTATGCACTACGGATTAGGACCTACTTTTATTATTAGAAAGTAGCTGGATGGAAGAATAGTAAAGATCTTACAAGAAAGGAGCGATTAAAGATAAAATCTTAGATAAGGACAAAGCTGTTCACTAAAAGGAACAATAGGAGGGGAACCCCTAAATCTTAGCGGTGACGTAAGAAAACCGTATATCTTTCACTTCACATTGTGTTCAACCATTTTAGTTACAGAGAAGGTACACAATAAAGTTTCGACGTCCGTTTTCTTATTAATGATTAAATAGGATCGTCTTCTATAATTGTCGTAAAGACCGCTGACATAGCTAAGTCTTTACCGAATGAAAGACAGCACATTACAATAAACACATAGTTTCACAGGAAAATAGTGGCTAAATGCGATTACGATGCACATTAGATTAAACGTGATATACAAACAAGTCTGTAATTTGTAGCCTATTTATGAATCCAGCTGCGATAAAAATGAAACCATACGTTTCACCCATTTTTCGATACCGTATCCACCGTGGCTACTGATACATATTATATTAATCAAACTTATTAAAACAGTTTACGGCGCTAGTCCGCATTTGTAACTCTTCGATAACACTCGCTAAATTCAATGCACACCAATCGCTACAAAAACATCTCGCTTAACTACACACTTGAGAGCTCTCCCTTGCGCTCGCCTTTTAAACAGGACACAGAAATAATCAATTATATAATATTCAATATGGCTATACTGTAATGTGTTTTCTGTAATGTTAGCTAAAATGAATGTTTATATTAAACCACGCTAGATTTTGGCAATTTTAACAGATCGCTGTGTATTAAGTTACCGGTTGCCAACTCCCCTGCATACGTTCTTTATAGCGTTGATTGCGGTTCAATACTTTTACAGCAGACCTACTGGAGACAGTAAAACACCACTCCGTTTTCTACAAAACTGTTGTAGGGCACACGCAAATCTAAGACGACACCTTCTGAATTACAATATAAACATGGCATACAAAATACTTCCACAGCAAACATCAGTAATTTCTCTTAACGTTTTCAGAAATACAAGGTATTTTTCAGAATCGTGGGCGTCACAGCCCACCTTCGTTATTAATTTGGTCCAATTCTGGAGACGGTTTTGGATTTCGAAGTATCAACAAAAGTCACTACAATAATGATGACTGTTCGTGGCGTGTTATAAGTATTTGAACTCAGGTACGAATTTAAAATAAAAACCTGTTTTTAACCTTCTCCTCACAGCTCTGAAAATGACTGGTACGGAAGGTTGTTAAACAACCGTCGGCGAAGGCAGAGTGTTTCGAGAATAGGAATCACATGAATTTCTCATTCAGCTGAACAAAAAGGTATTATTGAATTCTTTCATTGTCCTTTTGGGGCAGGCCTAAATATTATTTATAGTAACAAATAATAAGTAATCCTCTATAGCAGAAGAATCACTTTATCCCCATCACAGTTTGTCAAACTCTCACCGCAAAGAAAATCGACGTACGCCCATGTCAAACCATCACAAATGAGCGACCGTCCGTATTAGAAAAATCTGGCAAAAATCTTACACGTATCACCAAATGCAACTGGTCAGGAAAAAACCTGTAGACTACGGCTGTGTAAGTGACATTAGTTAACTTAATTTACCATTAAGTTAGCATTCTTCACCCAAAAGTGAGTGTAAAAAGCGATTAAAATACTCTAAACACACTATAAAGCAACTATACTCTAAAATACTCTAAGCAACTATAAAATGTAGTGTTCGTTCCTAAAACAGAAATCAGAACAAGTGGCAGAGTTGGCAGATTGTAAAACGTGCGGCTATTAGTGTCACAATATTAGGTTACCTCAATAAATTGGGCGTGTCTGCAAACGCAAAGACAGATGAACAAGGAGGATGAGGCACCACGACAGTAAGAGAAGAAAGAAAGGAGGAGATAGGTAAAAGAGGGGTACGATTCAGTATGTGTTTAATGCGGAGCGAATGCGTCTGTATTATCTCATAATTCCTCGGGTGTACATTTAGAGAAAGAGAATTACTACTACAGGCACAGACAACAAGGCCGACTGATTTGCATGCGAATAGTTAGTGTGTGTGTGTGTGTGTGTGTGTGTGTGTGTGTTCTAGTTTTCTGTGAAAAGAGCAGCAGCAGCAGCAACAGGGCGGCCCAAGCCATTACGCGCGTAATCCTTTCTTTCACAGCCGCCAAACCGACATCTAATCACGACACAAAATTCAAATTAAATAGCGCCCCGTTATATCTGCCCTTTCCTTACGCCACCTCTAGTCTTTGTTAATGACCCTCTCCAACCCTACTAATACGAATGTTGACATTTAACTTGATCGTGCTGTTGCTGAGACTGATGTTCAACTTTGTTAATAACTTCTAAACCCGAAATGCGGGTACACGTCCACCCGTTAGCGGCGGAAAAGCCGATCGTATCTGGAAATTATGTATCGTCTTTCAACGCTATTAAGCGAGTAGCGATGAGACACGAAACAAGTTCTGACAAGAACAAACATAAAGCTAACGTACACAATCTGCTACAAATAGTAATCACTATTTAAAAATAGTGAACGTAGCTACTGCAAAACCTCTGTGTTCAGTTTAATGCACACACCATAAACACCAGAGGCGGATTACGCCGATTGGAGGCCTCTGGCGATAAAAATTTCGAGGCCTTTAGACCCAAGCCCCAAAACAAAAAAAATCGTGTAAGGAAGTGATGGCTTTTTCGGAAAATTTCAGTATTAGAGTTTTAGTGACTTGCTTAAACCAGCAATATGTAGCTAATAATAAAACTCAATGTTTCAAGAAAAATCAGAAATTTATTCAAAAACTTTTACAGTAACTAAGTTACCTGAGTGCTTAAAAAAGGTTTTCTATATGAATTTGCGTCTTGTTTTCTCTTTGCAAAATTCATCAATTATTTTTCCAGTATCTATTTCGTCCAAAATTTCTTGTTCTATGTATAATATGGCCATGTTGTTTAATCTGTCTTCTCCCATTGTACTCCTTAAATAGTTTTTAACGTGTTTCAAAACTAAAAAAGATCTTTCACCTGATGCACTTGATATCGGTATTGTTAAAAATATTTTCAAAATAATCTCTACGTTAGGAAAAGTTGAAGACATTCCTCTTGCCTCTCGATAAATTTCTGATGCGGTTTTGATGGTATCTTTGTTTTCTCGTATTTCATTATTATATACTACGTAAACGTACTACTATTTACTTACCACTAATGGTACAGAAAACTCAGAGACAGACTCAAACTCTTAAAACACAATGGATTACGTGGACTCAAACTCGAACTCGAACACAATGGATTACGTGAGCGCTGCAAGAGTTACAAGAGTGGAGTGACGCCAACGGTGGCTACCGTTCGCAACGCGCAGTCGCAATTTCAGGCGGGATTTCACGTATTTATTTAAAATGATTCAAATGCAACTTTTCATACTGCTAAGAGATTTGTAAAATTCAATCACTTCTTATTATTAAGATGTATATTTGACATTACAGTATACTTGATGTAGACAATAAATTAACAGTTTTAGTTACGAGTCTTTCGCTTTTGGCTTTTAAGTTTACATGCAGAATACGTGAATAATGTTAAATATTGCATCTTTCGCTTTTCTGTTGTGGCAGTTTTTAACTAGGAATCTATCGATCTCGGGGCCCTTTGGAGATTCGGGGGCCCCTGGCGGCCGCCAGGTCCGCCAGCCGCTTAATCCGCCCCTGATTAACACAGTAATAATAAATAATAGAAATACCTTAACAAGCAGCAAAAATGGAAAACAAAACAGATCGTACGTGCCTGCCAAGTGTAGCGTACGTTCTTGCAGTAGTTACACAACGAGTACAAAAATAATTATTTTGTTACGTATTAAGTGTTAAAATTTATAGCCTGACAGGTTTCACAGAAGCTTATAATTATATCGTAACTTCGTCATACTGGTAGGTTCTAATGATACAAAAGCACGATATAATGTGAACATACTGTGAGCTGTGCACTTATATAGCAAAATCTAGCGCAGTGCATTGTTTCTCTCAAACAAACATTTTGCGGTGAGCGAACCTAGAATCCAAAAAGTTATAACTAAAACGGCAAATGTAAAAACGAAAAAGGCGTACCGAGTTTGTAAAAATGCGGAACAAGACGACTGGCAGCTGTACAACGACTGCATTGTAACAAAAAGAAACCTTTAGCGAACTAACTATATTGTGTATATAATGTTTCAAGTTTCAGGGCAGTTAAAGTACAGGTAATTGGCAATTTGAAAGCATCCTTAACAAAATAATTGCTCATTCTAACATATAGATAGATCATACATCAACATAATCTAGCGTCCAGTCGACAGCCTTTTTAAAGAATTGTTTTGAAAAAACAACGAAATTAGTTTCTTGTAAAAAATCATCGTACCCCTATAGTAAAAATTTAGCCTACGAAGAAGTGTTCCGTATTCCACCATACCTAGAAATATATGTTAGTGGACAAACAATCTTTGTTGTAAACAAAAACAATTTAGTAAACAATACTGGTGTTCGACAGCTTATAAATTGGGGTTCCTGTATAAGAAACGCGTACGTTTCCTCAAGTAATTATTTACTGACAGGTGTTAGGGGTAAGTACAATGGGTGGCAGTTTCAACAATAGGTGCGACAAATTAGGAAGTACGTATTAAGGGTTATTCTAGGAAATGCAGATTGTTTCGAGGCCTGGACGTGTATACAGAGACTCTGTAAGCGAAGAAGAAATTTTGATCAATCAGAGAAGACGTTACATTCAGGACAGAGAAAAAGTAGCAGAAACAGAAATATTCAGATTGATGGATGGAAACTGTATTTGGAAAATTTATTAAAGAAAATTAAGAAATTTCGCCCTTATACTGGTCGTTTTCTCACTATATACAGTCATTCTTAAGTACTCTTAGTTTGTTAGCCCTTAAACTGTAAATTTTATAGCCTAAATAGTCATTTACTGACAGACAGTTGTTATTGATAGTCACTAAGAGTCACATTTATGAAGTCAACTTCAAAAGTTACAGTGAAATCAACTTTTATTTAGTTTCACTTAACGTTATAGTTTCATTAAGTGCATGAGCTAAAGTGTTTAAGTGTCAATATCGTGAGTGTAATGTGAATCATCTCTTCAGAAATCGTCGGTAAGGTGAACCAAACGGAGAATAATGCCAACGAGGAGGAGGAGGAAGAACACTCACACCAATTAACTAAGATCATTGTAATTTGTTTATTGTTTAATCATTTAAACTTGCTTCAAGAAAGTCACTGCCGAATTTGAAATCTGAAATTGAAATTTTTATTTAAGATATACAGTATGGCTAAAATTAAAATCTAATTTTGTTAGAAATACTCATTTAGTATTAACTATTAATCAGTATTATTATATTATTGTGATTATTCATGTATTAATTAAGACACACATCAGGAATAAAATCTTGATTGCCCCACACACACACACGAGCATATCCAGTATGTGGTCGAAAGGTGTACGAAACTGATTCATATGCTAACAAGATCTGCAAAATTAAACTGGGGGTTGGGACATGAGGCACTTAAAACAATATATAAGGGGGCAATTCTCCCCCTTTTATCATATGAAGCACCCGTATGGATAGACGCATTAGAGAGGAAAAGTAACCAGATGAAGTTCAAAAGAGTGCAACGTCTCATCAATATTAAAATTGCGAAGGCTTATCGTACAGTGTCCCATGAAGCTTTGTGCATTTTGACAGGACTGACTCCAATAATAATAAAGTTGAGAGAGATTGTTAGTGCTTACAGAGTTGCTAGAGGTTGTGATGGTGCTAATATTTTGATGGACAGTAATTCCGTTCAAGGACTGGCCTCATCCGGCAGATACAGTTCTTATAAACTCGAGCCATGAAAGTAAAGTATACACAGTACAAGCATATACAGATGGCAGTAAGCACAACAATGGGGTTGGGTCGGGTATAGCCTTGTTTGTTAATGGTGAGCTCAAATATGAGATGCAGTATAAGTTGGGTGTTGGGTGCTCTAATAATCAGGCTGAGCAATTGTCAGTCTTGAAGGCCCTGGAAAAGATAGCTGAATTAAATTATATTATAACTAATTTGAGAACGGCAGCTGTTTACACCGACAGCAGAGTGACGCTGGACTCACTTAGGAGCTCGAGGAATCATAGCTACTTGATAGAAGATATAAGGAATAAGTTAAGAAGTTTAAAGGCGGTCAACTGGTCAACTGATTTTGGTTGGATTAAGGCACATGTGGGTATTTATGGTAATGAACTGGCTGACAATCTGGCTAAAGAAGCTGCGTCCAGTAGCAGTATGGTGTGCTACGAACGAATACCAAAAAGTGCAATGATTAACAAATTCCGTGAGGTGAGCCTAATGGAGTGGCAAAGTGAGTGGGAACAAACATTAAATGGAATGGTGACTAAGTTGTTTTTCCCTAGTGTGAAGCACAGACTGTCCTCAAGGTTTGCGCTGTCTCCTAATTTTACCACAATGGTGACTGGTCATGGCAGGCTTAGAGCCTACTACTATCGTTTCAAAATAAAATCAACTAAACGCTATAACTCACCGTCTGTGGCTTAAGTAAATGTCTTTTATTCAATTGACATGTTTCGGGACACTTGTCCCATCATCAGAATATTTAAAAAGGTCTCTTTATACCATCTTACGATGGCACAGTCGTCAATATATTAAAAAATATTAAAACCACATAACACAAAACACAAATACATTACACAAAGTACGCACACGACAATTTTCGGTGTACACCACACGGTAACCGATAGCGCACTGGTTCATATTACACTCGTGTCGCGACAATATCGCAACGCAGTATCGTACAGGACATTAGATTTAAAGTTCAGCTGATCATTTAAAACATGTGGCCTGGTAACAGGATTATTATACGCTCTATATATCTCAAACTCCTCAAGGGCGTTCATGTAACGTCCTTTATTACAAAAGTGAAGGGGTATCAAGTTGGTATGAAAATTAGTATAGTTGTGATTTTCATCAATAAGAAGTTTAGCGAATTTAGATTTTACATTTTCTGTGTTATGAAAATAAGTGGGTGGCTTATGTTCAACAAACCTCTTGAAAAAACCACGGCCCGTTTGGCCCACATAAAAAGCATCACAACTATTACATATTAATTTATAGATCCCTGTTTTCTTTTCAAGGACGGTTGGTTCCCGCGTACGAAGGCTATTTAAAATGTTATTTGTAGTCTTATATGTGACAACAACGTTTGACTTGTTTAAAACAGAAGACAGAATTCTAGGTAGAAAGCTCATGTATGGTATAGAAATGTATTTATACACACTGTCCCCAGGTGCCCTTAGCGTGTTTGCGATGTTTTTTCGTCTCATATGTTTTTTAAGGATATTATTTACTACCGCTTTTTTGTAGCCATTGGTGACTGCGATATGTTTAATTGTGTTTAGTTCGTCTTGATAATCCTTGTCGCTGAGGGGCAATGATAAGAGGCGGTTAACCATGCTGTGGAAAGCAGCCATTTTCTGCGATACCAGATGATAAGATGTGGCGTGTATTATAGTGTCAGTTGTAGTGGGTTTCCTATAAATATTAAACTCTGTAATGATCGAAATTTTAAAAAATTTTAATTCCTCGATCAAGTGACACGTTCCCACACTCAAGTCGACGGACACAAGCCCAGGTCGTAAATAATGACGAATCGAGGGCACGTCAAACCCGACGACAGAGCGAAGACAAAGAAAAAATGTCTGAGCACTGCACACAATGAGTATTTCAAGGCGTCACTGACAGCTAGCCGTTTGTCAAAATTTACAGCACCCAACAATCTGAAACAAAGACTTCGTACAGCTGCCGAGTTACACGGAATCGAGATGGAACGCCTGCTGTGGAAGCAAAACGTAACTGCTCAATTATGAAAGGCTTTACTATGTTACAAAGGGAGTACAGAGCAATTTTAACGGAGAGATAGACAATAGACGTAACTCAGTGAATACTGCCAGTGTACCCTGCACAGCGTGAAAACACATTCTTGACAGTTTACTGAAATTTACGACTGAAAAGTAGAATTTCACCGAAATGAAGACAACGAAGGGTTGATAATCGGCGGAACGAACGTCGTGGAACTTAGACAATTAACCAAGACCTGGAGTCTGTTAACAAAAGCTCAGTCAGAACCTTAGGGAAAGTCTAAACAAAGGATAACAGAAGGCCATGAAATTGTCCTAATTTCTTAGAATCTGTGCTACGCTCGTCACATGAAACACTCCGGGGATGACGACGACCAACCAGCATCAAGCATCTTCTAAGAGAGCTCGTGGAGAGAGTAGGAAGGGTTCGGCCGACGAATCGTGAAACAGAGGATGAGATCTACAGAAGGGTAGGAATTTGTACGACCAATCAAGAGTTCGAGAAGGCGTAGAGATCGAAACTTAGACTTATGGGTAAGATGTTCCAATAAAACTGTTTGGCGAAGACGCGGAGCAGGCAGTCAAATAGTTAATCGAGAGTCAGTAATTTTCAATCGGGCAGTTAAGTAGTTAATCGAGAGTCAGTAATTTTCAATCGGATAGTCAAGTATTCAATCGAGTAGTCAAGTCGTTCAATCGAACAATTAGTCGCAGTTAACAGTCAGTCGGTAGTCAAGAGTATGTAGTTAATAGTAGCAGTTGGTAGTCGCAATTAATAGTCAGAAGTTAGTGCGTACGATAGACAGACGATTGATTATGTCGACCGACCGGATTCACTAATTTGTAAATTCATAAGTGAACAAAGACATCGGTATAGTCACACTTATACACAATTCTGTGCGGAAATATAAACTATGAGTGCGTACGGGACTTGAAATCTCAACTGACGCGCACATAATAATATACTAATTAACATTTAAAGTAGAACAGTGAGTGTCACCTCAAACATTCTCACATCATAACGTATCACCATGTTGAACAATTAGTTGAATAAACTATACCAAACAATTAAGCACGCAGTACGCGATACACCCAAAATAGACGGCACAGTTAACCATGTACACAAATATGGCAAACTTTCAGAACAATTCAAGTTAATGACAACATTAACACCTCACTATTTGAACTCCGGACACTCGACATCAGCGGGTTACCACAATACCATACACATGACGGGAGTGGAGATTTAGTGGAGTGAAGTGAAATTATCAGTGCTCTGCGTAACAGTGATTATGATCTTCGACGAATCATCTAGAAAGTGTCTTCTCACGACGACGGAATTGGATAAACACTCTCAAAGATAAGCTTTATGTCTACTTAATCTTAGTAGTATATACTACACTACTGTTCTGTTGCCTCTTTTCAAAGAACTAACCCCAAGAGAATAATTACATATGAGTCATATGAATCATAAAATCTATAAAATAACACTAACGTAATTCGTTATCTGAGAAATAGTGAACGCATTTTAGGTAGGAATAAGTATATTTGTCAATTGTTTATTTTCGTATATGTTATATATATATGTGCATTATTTACTGCATTTGAATGTATCATGTGTTTATGTTTCAGGAAACATCGTATAAATTGAATAATTGTATTTATATCATGTGTTTTAATATGTATGTAATTTGCAGGATATAGTTACTTACTTCAGTAAGATGTGTAATAAATAAGTAGTTAATTTACAGTATTCATGCGTTCATTATTGAAATTTCACCTTTGTTATTGATGTATTTTCATTCTAAGTATTACACTAAAAATCTCATAACTTATGCTAAACATCAATGGATACAATAAACTCGACCATTGAAACGTCTGATTAATAGACTCATAAAATCGTATTTAATCAGACACTGTGTTGAGTCAAATCTGACGAATAGAAATAATTTTAGATATATCAATTTTAACGTATTACATAAATCTTTAATTAATATGATTCATAATTGTTGAGTAATTAATCCGCGCAGATAATTAGCACAGATTAATATTCACTAGATGTAAATGGTTTACACAATTAATTACCACAGATGTAAATTATATTTACACCACTAAATGTAAATGGCTGCACAACGCTTGGCATTAAATGTAAATGGCATCCAGCTTTAGGGCGAGATACATATGAGAAAGTGATAAACTCACATAAAATACCACTAGTCCCATTTACTAAATGTAAATCATTTATATCACGATTAGCATAATAAATAAACCCCATTTATGCTAACTATAAATGGCGCCCATCGCATGGCAAAAGAGAGCAGACAGTAGTATTTAGACTAATTACAATAATATAGTACGTAAGACATTATTAAATAAGTGTAAGGTTAGCTTGACTGGTAAATGATAACGCGAAGCAAGGCTAAAATGGCTAGCGGTAGTTCGGATAGCATGGACTTTGACGTTAACAACCAGTTAGGCGCACCCGACACCAACGAAGAAAACTCATCAGTCGTCGAACCAAATATGACGGAGGAGACGTCAGAGGTCAGATCGCGGGGACAGGAGTCACAGCAACCACAAGAGTCCCAGCAATCACATGAAGAGGCATCGCTACGTTCATTGTTGATGGACTTCATGCGCACGAATAATGAAAGCTTCAAGATGATGAATCAGAAATTCGATCAGAAATTCGATCAACATAAAGAAGAAATTAAAGAAGAAATCAACCAGAAATTCAATCAAATTAATGAAAATTTTAATAATTATAAAGAAGAAATTACGCAACATATGAATGAGCAGTTCAAGCTGTTTCGTACAGAAATACGTGAATACAAGGATACCTGGAAAGTGGATGGAAACGAAGTCCAGAAGAAGCAAGAAGAAGTGATGAATGAGAATTACGAAGACGTACGGAAAGTACAAGACACTGATAACACTGTTGATTTTACGGATGTATCAGCTACTAAGAAATTATCAACTATTCGATCTAACGTAAGTTCAAGAAACAAATGGATTAAGAAGAAAAATGACTTTGTTCCTTTGTATATGAGGAAGTGGGAAGAGGAGTATCCAGACGTGGATAAAGATAGTAAAATTTTACTACCACCAGGTAGAACGCATAAAAGGTACAAATTAAGAAACGCGAGAATAGATACGGCATCAGTGAATTCTATGATGAAGTATCCAGCTTGTGAAATAAGCATAGATCGGCGAAGTAGTCGAGCTGCATCAATAAGAAGCATGAAGGGAAAGTTTAAAGTTGAAACAAATACCGCATGTTATAAGGCTAAAAGCAAATTTACACAAGCCATGGATGACATGAAACGGAAGGACCTACAAGATCCGTATGCATGTTCATCATGGACAAGAAACGTCATGAGGAAGAGGAGAAGAAAAATCTCTACTAGACGACTTAAAAATGTTGTAAAGGATCGTGATAGTACTGGAGGAAGAGTCCAAGCACTCGGGGTAAGATCTCTTAGGAACCTAAGAAACAAAATTTTATTATGTAAACACACGAGTAGTAAACTGACTGTCGAACAACGGAATTGTATACAGGCTTGGAAACGGCGGCAAAAGCAGAACGGCGCGTGTTTACTTAGTGAAAGCTACTGGAAAAAGCGGCAAAAACTACGCACTGTATATGTGAGCAATGGAAGTACGGTTGCGAAGGGTTGTATAAGCCAAGGGAGGCAGTTTAAAGCGTGCTGGCCTGAGGCAGACCGACAAAAAGGAAAGTGGGACACACCTCTCACTCACTCACATAGAACGAGACGGAGAATGGTCATAAATCTTAGGCGCGCAAGTGCAGCACATTGTAGCGGAATAACGGGGACGGCCAACCAGCCATTGGAAAAAATATGTTACACAAAACCCAAGGTCAAACACCTTAATGTTTACCAACAAAAACGCGTGCGTTAGTAACAGCACGATAGTGACGGGACATAAAAGTATGTCATCACAAATGTAAATTAAGAATGAAAAATGAAAACGTATTAAGAAGACGATTTTAAGAATGTTTGAAAATGTAATGATGAAATTAGATAGTACTGAATAAAATACATTAAATACATTGGTTGTATGGGAATACATAAACCAAAGAAAGTAATTAAAGATGAATATTGATGAATGAAGAGTAGAAGATTAATGAATGAAATTAAAACAAAGCCACGTATGAGCTTGTAGAACATACGGCAAATCAAAGTGCATTAAAAGGTATCATGAGCCAGCGAACGGAAGTATAGATAACACGAGTGGTAGCGACGACTCCCGGCGACCAGCAGAAGACATAGTTTAGGTAATTTGCTCGCGCGGCCAGTCCAGCTAACCAAATAATGATATGCATTTTACTTGTTGTGTTAAGTCTGTATTTCAATGCTAACTGTGTTTGTGATCAGCACATAATTGTCATTCGTTATGTTAATTAGACGTGTAAATATCAACATATACAGAAAGTGATTTGTGAAATGTACCATGTGTCAGAAGGACAGTGTAATACTATGACACAGGACACCAAAGACGTTAATAATTATGAATAATAACTTGTTAAAATGTAGAGACTCGAATAATTTGTGTATGTAAATAATAATTCAAAATGGACGATTGTTTTATAACTTTAAGAGTATGCATCACGAAGTATGCTGATTCCTTAACTATTTAATTAATATATGTATGTTTCTTTTACCAATGTAATCATTTATAATATGTTACGAATTGACCATATGTATATATTTGTTAGTATCAACTGTATTCTAGAGACAGTAATGACAAGTTTAAAAGTATTTTATTGCTATATAGGTCATCGACATAAGATCGATTAATATAATGGGTAGCTAATCTACAGCTTATCTAATACATTGTGTATAAAGAGTAACGAGACAAACTGTCAAATGGACAAACGTCCATGTCTTAAATTCAATTATTTACTCGAAATCGTATTGTACAGTCCGCATATGGACAGACAAAGTGTAAAAAATGCGTTCATTCACTCAGATGTGTGGCAATAAATTCATATGACCATATAAAACATTAAGATGGGGAATAACAATTAATTGCTTCCTATGAGAGATAGATGTCAGTCAACCATGTCCATTCCGAAGCAGACATCCACGACTGGGACAGAGCGCAGAAATTGGATCAGATGTCTCCCGAAGTCCAACATCCAATCCAATTTGGGGACAATGTAATGATCGAAATTTTAAAAAATTTTAATTCCTCGATCAAGTGACACGTTCCCACACTCAAGTCGACGGACACAAGCCCAGGTCGTAAATAATGACGAATCGAGGGCACGTCAAACCCGACGACAGAGCGAAGACAAAGAAAAAATGTCTGAGCACTGCACACAATGAGTATTTCAAGGCGTCACTGACAGCTAGCCGTTTGTCAAAATTTACAGCACCCAACAATCTGAAACAAAGACTTCGTACAGCTGCCGAGTTACACGGAATCGAGATGGAACGCCTGCTGTGGAAGCAAAACGTAACTGCTCAATTATGAAAGGCTTTACTATGTTACAAAGGGAGTACAGAGCAATTTTAACGGAGAGATAGACAATAGACGTAACTCAGTGAATACTGCCAGTGTACCCTGCACAGCGTGAAAACACATTCTTGACAGTTTACTGAAATTTACGACTGAAAAGTAGAATTTCACCGAAATGAAGACAACGAAGGGTTGATAATCGGCGGAACGAACGTCGTGGAACTTAGACAATTAACCAAGACCTGGAGTCTGTTAACAAAAGCTCAGTCAGAACCTTAGGGAAAGTCTAAACAAAGGATAACAGAAGGCCATGAAATTGTCCTAATTTCTTAGAATCTGTGCTACGCTCGTCACATGAAACACTCCGGGGATGACGACGACCAACCAGCATCAAGCATCTTCTAAGAGAGCTCGTGGAGAGAGTAGGAAGGGTTCGGCCGACGAATCGTGAAACAGAGGATGAGATCTACAGAAGGGTAGGAATTTGTACGACCAATCAAGAGTTCGAGAAGGCGTAGAGATCGAAACTTAGACTTATGGGTAAGATGTTCCAATAAAACTGTTTGGCGAAGACGCGGAGCAGGCAGTCAAATAGTTAATCGAGAGTCAGTAATTTTCAATCGGGCAGTTAAGTAGTTAATCGAGAGTCAGTAATTTTCAATCGGATAGTCAAGTATTCAATCGAGTAGTCAAGTCGTTCAATCGAACAATTAGTCGCAGTTAACAGTCAGTCGGTAGTCAAGAGTATGTAGTTAATAGTAGCAGTTGGTAGTCGCAATTAATAGTCAGAAGTTAGTGCGTACGATAGACAGACGATTGATTATGTCGACCGACCGGATTCACTAATTTGTAAATTCATAAGTGAACAAAGACATCGGTATAGTCACACTTATACACAATTCTGTGCGGAAATATAAACTATGAGTGCGTACGGGACTTGAAATCTCAACTGACGCGCACATAATAATATACTAATTAACATTTAAAGTAGAACAGTGAGTGTCACCTCAAACATTCTCACATCATAACGTATCACCATGTTGAACAATTAGTTGAATAAACTATACCAAACAATTAAGCACGCAGTACGCGATACACCCAAAATAGACGGCACAGTTAACCATGTACACAAATATGGCAAACTTTCAGAACAATTCAAGTTAATGACAACATTAACACCTCACTATTTGAACTCCGGACACTCGACATCAGCGGGTTACCACAATACCATACACATGACGGGAGTGGAGATTTAGTGGAGTGAAGTGAAATTATCAGTGCTCTGCGTAACAGTGATTATGATCTTCGACGAATCATCTAGAAAGTGTCTTCTCACGACGACGGAATTGGATAAACACTCTCAAAGATAAGCTTTATGTCTACTTAATCTTAGTAGTATATACTACACTACTGTTCTGTTGCCTCTTTTCAAAGAACTAACCCCAAGAGAATAATTACATATGAGTCATATGAATCATAAAATCTATAAAATAACACTAACGTAATTCGTTATCTGAGAAATAGTGAACGCATTTTAGGTAGGAATAAGTATATTTGTCAATTGTTTATTTTCGTATATGTTATATATATATGTGCATTATTTACTGCATTTGAATGTATCATGTGTTTATGTTTCAGGAAACATCGTATAAATTGAATAATTGTATTTATATCATGTGTTTTAATATGTATGTAATTTGCAGGATATAGTTACTTACTTCAGTAAGATGTGTAATAAATAAGTAGTTAATTTACAGTATTCATGCGTTCATTATTGAAATTTCACCTTTGTTATTGATGTATTTTCATTCTAAGTATTACACTAAAAATCTCATAACTTATGCTAAACATCAATGGATACAATAAACTCGACCATTGAAACGTCTGATTAATAGACTCATAAAATCGTATTTAATCAGACACTGTGTTGAGTCAAATCTGACGAATAGAAATAATTTTAGATATATCAATTTTAACGTATTACATAAATCTTTAATTAATATGATTCATAATTGTTGAGTAATTAATCCGCGCAGATAATTAGCACAGATTAATATTCACTAGATGTAAATGGTTTACACAATTAATTACCACAGATGTAAATTATATTTACACCACTAAATGTAAATGGCTGCACAACGCTTGGCATTAAATGTAAATGGCATCCAGCTTTAGGGCGAGATACATATGAGAAAGTGATAAACTCACATAAAATACCACTAGTCCCATTTACTAAATGTAAATCATTTATATCACGATTAGCATAATAAATAAACCCCATTTATGCTAACTATAACTCCAATTTATTAATATTTCTGGTGACCGTCAAATCAAGAAAATTTAATTTTCCACTGACCTCGTGCTCCAGTGTAAACTGTATATTGTTATTAATACTGTTTAAATATGTGTGTAGCCTATCTATTTGTCTATGTGTGCCTTTATAGATCAAAAAGGTGTCGTCAACATACCGGCCATAAAATATTATGTTGTCATTGTACACACTATTGGAAAAAATAAAGGAGTTTTCGAAATGGTTTAAGTACACTTCAGCAAGGAGGCCAGAGAGTGGAGAACCCATTGCCACACCATCATGTTGGCTAAAGAATTGCTTGTCATGCCTGAAATAATTCTGGTTAAGAATCACCTCCAAAAGATCCATCAATTCATTAATACTTTCAACATTCAATTTATTAGTACTGACGAGGTTATTTCTCAAAATTTGTAAAGTATCAGCAACCGGTATATTCGTATATAAATTAACAATATCAAACGAAACTAGCTTATGATGAGGTTCGATCTTTAGATCCTTCACTTTATTGACAAAATCAATATTATTGGTTATACAGTGACTATTAACTATGTTTATGTTACGTTTAATGATGTTTACCAATTTCTTAGCTGTTTTATAACCAGGTGCAGTAGTGAAGTTAATTAACGGTCTTATCGGAACACCAGTCTTATGTAATTTTGGTAACCCTGTCAATGTGGGTGCCCTTGAATTGATGGGCTTTAACGATCGTCTAGTTCGCTCATCAAACAAATGCACACTCCTATTTATGCCCCGATTTAGACACTTGACGTATTGTGCAGTAGGGACCGAGTTTAATTTCTCAATGTTGTTGTTAGCGATAAAATTCCGTATCTTATCAGTATAATCACTATTGTCCATAATGACAACAGTGTTGCCTTTGTCAGCCTTGGTTACGAGAGCACAGTTGTCTGACAGTTTGCGCTTTAAACCCGTTAAGATATTGCATTCTTTATTATAATTATTAAAATAAAAGATGATCCAATATGTGTCTGCAACGACGGTGACCAAACAGTGGAACATTTGTTATATGAGTGCAATATGTTGAATGAAGAAAGACGGGTTTTCAAAAATAGTGTACTAAGGAGTGGTGGACGATGGCCTCCAAATAGAAGTGAATTGACATCAAAATATGTTAGACAGTTTATTAAATATGTTAATAACATTGATTTTGATTCTTTGTAGTGTTTATTGTTATTGTGCTTGTCTATCTATTTTGAATCATTGTATGCGTTTATTATTATGAATTAACTTACATACTGGTCGAACAGCTTTATCATGCATACGATACATACATGCATACAGTTTTAACATGTTAATAATGTAGTACTAATTCATTGTATCATTGTAAATGATTGATTTTTATTTTTCTTGTTTATTTTGAATCTTTGTAATTGTTGTAATACTGGAGTTGTCTTTATATGTATTGACAATCGGCTTGTAATAAGTTATATATAGCATGTAGTATTACTTTATTTGTAATGGAGCATGCTAAAAAAAGTGTTGTAAATTTGATCGTAGTCTGTCTCACGTAAACATTTTTTCTGAGTCATGACATTCTATCTTTTTCACTCAATTTTACTGTAATCGGGATAAAAATAATGCATTTCATTTTTATTACAAATATTATACATAATAATTCTAATGACGAAAAATATAACTATAATTTATGATCCAATATAACAGTGAAAATAGATGAGCATGTAAACGAGTGATATAATAATTGAAATCAATTAGATTATTCATTAAAACATTCATTCCCTAATGATGCAGAAAGTGAATCCGTGAAATGCCCGTCAGGTATTACATACATACATCCTCGGCGCTACACCCCAGACCGGGCCCTGGCCTCCAAAAGAAATCTTCCCCACTGGTCTCTACTCCCGGCCAATGTCCACCAGTCTGCTGCACCCAGCCTCACTGCCTCCTTACCAACCTGGTCCAGCCATCTTGTACGCGGTCTTCCTTTCCTTCTCCTTCCCATCGGCAAATAATTCATAACTCTTTTTGGGATTTTATCCTCCGCCATTCTATGCACATGACCAGCCCAACGCAATCTGTTAATTTGTATGAGTTGCACGATCGGAAGATCTTTAAACCTTTCGTACAACTCTCGATTATGCAAACGCCTCCAAATGTCGTTTTCCTTCACAGGGCCATAGATTCTCCTCAGTACCCTCCTCTCAAACACGGATAGTTTCTGCTCATCTACTTTTTTTAGCACCCAGCATTCCGAGCCATACATCAGAACTGGTCTGATCAAGGTCTTGTATAGGGTGGCTTTTGTATCTTTACTTATTAATTTTGACTTTAAATGTTTCACCAGTCCGTAGTAACACCTATTAGCAGATAATATCCGTTTTTCAATGTCTCTAGAGGAGTCATTTCCAGAGTCCACATATGACCCGAGATATGGAAAACCCTGAACCTTTTCAAATTCATAATCATTAATGCGCAGGGACAGGGCACGAGTGTTGGCACCTACAACCATATATATGGTTTTGCTTTACTTTATAACCAAGCCCATAGCCTTAGCGGACAACTCCAGTCCCTGAAAGGCTTCCTTTAAGCCAGATTCAGACCTACTTATGACGTCAATGACATCGGCACAGGCCAGAAGCTGTACCTCCTTGTGAAATATGTGTTCGCTAGTTTGAATTCCTGAATCCCTGATGACCTTTTCTAGAGCTATGTTGAACAACAAACGCGCTAAGGCATCTCCTTGTTTCAGCCCATTCAATGTTTTTAAGGAGTTAGATAGATTTTATTGTATTCTGATTTGGCACTTAGAATTGGACATAACTACTCCAACCATACGCACCAACTTAGATGGTATATTCAACTCCTTCATAGCTCTATATAGCATTTTCCGGTTGATTGAATCATATGCCGACTGGAAATCCACAATGAGATGGTGAGTGGCCACTCCATATTCCAACGTTTTTTCCAGGATTTCCCTTAGTGTAAATATTTGGTCTGTTGTTGACCTATTCCTAGTGAATCCACATTGATATTCTTTTATGTTTTCCTCAGCGTAGGGAAGCAGCCTAGAAAATATGATGTTGGACAATACCTTATATGCTGCATTAAGTAGAGAGATGCCCCTATAATTTTTACATATGAGCGGATCACCCTTTTTATGTATTAAACACACCACCCCATTGTTCCACTCATCAGGCATTACTTCCTCCAGCCATATTCGCTCTATGAGATGGGCAAATTCCTTTATGAAATCTCCTCCTGCGCTCTTTAATAGCTCCCCTGGTAAACCATCGGAACCTGCTACCCTGTTATTTTTAAGCTAGAGCTTCATACACCTCGTCATAGGATGGCACCAACTCCTCTCTATCATCTCGAATTCTCCTGCTTCCTCTTCATTCTCAGATGGCTCCAGCGAAGCCTCCCCAACTCAGCCTAGCAACTCTTCTGTCCATCTCCTGATTACGCCAGCAGTATCACTCACAAGGCCACCATTATTATCCCTACAGCCATTTGTTCTAGGCTGAAATTCCTGTCTCATATCATTCACCTTCCTGTACATATCTCGGCTCAGCCTTTTACTCTTATATTCCTCTATCTTTTCATCTGTCTCATCATATACTCCCTCTTTTTTCCTCTATGAATCTTATTTTCCATCCGCCTGGCCTTCCCGTATTCCTCTTGAACAGCCTTAGTGCATTTCCTTTGGATCATTAATTTGTATGTCTTGTTTTTGAATTCAGTTGCCTCTTCACACTCCTTATCAAACCACTCATCTCGCTCATGTCTCTTCTTCAAACCAACGATTTCTTCTCCCGTGGTCACTAATATGTTTTTTAGATTAAGCCAGTGGTTTTCTATATCTTGTTCCTCACGGCATTCAATTCTCCACTGTCTAATTTTCTCATTAGTAACTTCCTCGAACCTCCGTTTTATTTCTTCTTCCTTTAGTATTTCTGTATTGCATCTAACAGTCTTTATTCCTTTTTCATTTCTATTATTGGAGATTCTAGCTCTCAGTTTTGCAACTACGAGATAGTGATCGCTATCCATTTTGGCACTTCTGTAAACTCTAACATCTTGTAAGTCTGACTTATGGCGGCCATCCAATAGGACATGATCTATTTGATTGACCGTTCTCCCGTCTGGAGAGATCCATGTGCCCTTATGTATGTCTTTGTGATCGAAGAAAGTCCCTCCTATGATCATATTTTGACCAACTGCGAAGTTCAACAGTCTGAAACCATTGTCTGAGTGTTCAGAGTGAAAACTATACTTTCCTATATTACTACAAGCATGGCTGCTTCCCACTCTGGCATTTAAGTCACCTATGATTATTTTTATGTCATGTCTAGGGCTGCTGGCATACGCATTCTCCAGCAAGTCATAAAAATCATCTTTCTCCTCCTCAGGCTTATCATCAGTTGGGGCATGCACGTTTATTATAGTATAATTAAAGAAGATTCCCCTAAGTCTTATTTTACACATTCTAGGTGTAAGAGGTTTGAAATCGATGATGTTTTCTTTCTTTCATTCGTCAGGTATTACATTTATCGATTTTGCATACGAACATAATAATGCAAAACTGATAATTAGTACGGTGTATCTGATAAAATGTTGGAGTCACAATTTTGAATATGTAGCCTATAATTACTTGCACATCACTCCTGAGACCCCTGTCAGCAGTTTACCTCAGCACAACTCCCATTATGACCGGGTTCTATCGTAAAACGAAATATTTTCCATCCAATGAATTTGTTTAATGACTGCTTATTTCCCTCACTCCCGGGAGAGAGCGAAACGTCGAAGACGATGTTGATGACGATGTACAAACGACGCGCGGAGATTATTTCCGGCCCGGCGGTTTCGCTTGTTGTAAACGAGCGACTTTCGCCAACAACTTCGCTCGCCTCATTATTCGCAGTTAGTAAGCGCTGTTTAATTCGAGGGTGAAATACGTGTTCTTCGCAAGCGTGTATATAGATATATTACTATGATTAGACAGCATAAGAAGTGAGGACGTGCTTTAAGGGTGATTTGGAAATTTTATTAACTTAACAGGGACGCTAACTACTTTCCCCCCTTGCTACACGCTAATAATACTTCTGTGAAGTTTTTTTGTTTGGAAACGTTTCACGGCAAAAAACTGCAGCGGATTCGCGTATACGCTTTATTAAAAGTACGGAGAGCCTGCAGATTCCCTATAATAAACTTCGATAATTTCGACTAGTCCCGTACCACATGATTCAAATTATAGCCTACAAGTTACGAAATAATTTATCTGGCATTACTTCCATAGTAGTCTCTGCGAGCGCGCGCGCACACACTAAATACAAATCCCTCGTCATGAAACTTATTTATTAGCTTTGCTGATAGTCAGCTTTCCATCACCCTCCTGAGAGTTTCCACTGACGAAATTCAAAATAATCAGGTGGAGTTAACACTCACACACACACACACACACACACACAATCTCTGATTAATTTTGTAAACTCTGCAATCTATTTTAGGATTACTACTGGAAACTGGTAATTTGACCACTCCTCAAAAATCGTCTTATCATCTTCTCTTACATTTTATCATTTTCTTTTCTATTTTAAAACTCTGAATCTTTCCGTTCGTTTTTCTGTAAGTGGCCCTTATAATTCGAAACGTCGAGATAACAAACTGTAATAGCTGGTGGACATCCGGGAGATGTAACTCTGAAAAAATGGGCGTCATCATCGAGCAAGTCAAGAAATAATTCAACCATTCGTAAGTATAACCATGGTACGCGGGAAATTACTTAAAAATTCGTTTCGTAATGTACTTATCGTCACTACTGTCACGACTACTACCACTACCCTTACAATCAGGGGCTATTTACGGGTGGGACGAACGGGACCGGACCCCCCCAGAGGGCCGAAAAAAGTCGACGAATTTTGTCATTCTCTTAATTTTTAGACTATTTTGTTTCAGCTGTATACCCTAATAGGGTAGTAACTATTTTTGAAATATACAAACAGGTTTATTACACAGCATTTGCCTATACGTTTGAAATACAAAATATAGGAAAGTCAATTCAGTCAATAAGTCAATAAGTAGCCCATCTCCTAAACAATTTTTCAATAACGCGTATTTTTATCATGTTATTACAATTTAGTTTAGGATTGATTTTAGGATATTATCGCGCGTTTTTTAGCTACTTTAAAAATAGTAATGTTGATTAGTTTTAACTCGTTTTCTTCTTTATGAAGGCGACTCGACCGGACCCCCCCCCCCCCCGACAAATTCTAGATACGACACTACCTATAATGACAATAACAATAATCATAATAATAATAATTATTATTATTATAAATATTATATTAACATTATTATGAAGTCTAGTCCATTATCTTAGGTGTATTTTAAGCTTAAAAGCCCTAGACACGAAGCTTTTTCACTGTTGTAGCAAACTGTAACAGAAACAACGAAACCATAATTTTTAAAATGGTTTTCATGGCGTTTCTCTTACCTAAGTTGGTCATTCTCGTCAGGCCTTAAAAAATCACCTATTTCTCTGTTAATTTCAGGTTATTTGGCGTTCGGGGGGGGGAGTCTCAATGAACAGAGAACAGCACGGATTTGATATTCAGACTGAATGAAGATAAGCGTGTGGAAAGAACGAAATGGAGACTACAAAGTTCCCACATAGCGAGACAAACGCCAAGAAAATGAATGAATGATATCTTGAAAGACAATGAATGACTGGAGACATAAGACATCAAGAGGATACAACGGAGTATAGTCATGAGCCAAGCTGAAGTTCATAGAAGCCATTAGTGGTGGACAAAGAAGAAGGAGAAATGACTTGGCATTCGCCCAAAAATATAACCACCTTTCCCGTATTTTCGAATCTTCTTATTTTAACGACTTAGTCGATCACATTACGAGTGCTGATGTTTACCAAACTCGTATCAGGTATTCGACACTTATCGGATTCGAATTCCATCTGCCCTGACAACTTCGCGATTGTACAAATCATGAACAATCACAAGAATTACATGTACAAAACGTTTTATTCCATTACATAATTCAATAAGCATTTACATAATAAAAATTAAATTATTACAAGAAAATAGTCAACTGACAACTGTTTGTAGCGGTAACTTTTAATGGCTTCGAATTTCCTGTTGCATATAATACATGAATTAGTTAAAAGGGAAACTGATAATTGCTGGGTTATTAAGTACGCGAAGTAAAGTTAATTTTAGTACCGTTATTACTCACACGACCTTGAACTTTTAGAGGAAATTGCTACAAATTCACACCAACCTGTTGCGGAACGAACGTAAGGCGCCTCGACGCATTAGCAACACTTTTAAGTAAAAGTATAAAACCGTCACTAAATTGACTGACACAGATTCTGATTCGGTTCGTTCACAGCATAGTTCGGCAGGGATGTTACTAACGAGATGAATCCAATCAGAAATGTCTGCAATATTTTAGCTGATCTAAAAACTCTGCCAGCTCTATGCCAATCTGTTAATTTTTAAACCATAAATTTCGTAATACCTGGCACCACGAAATATCGTGAAGTATCGTGGCATCGCTAATAAAGTCAAGCGTTACATTGGACGAAACAAGACCTAGATGGATGACCGATCACAAGGCAACTTAGCATCTCAGGACTACGGATCCTGTACGCAAATGGATAACTCCGGTCTTTTGGGGAAGGGAGGGATAAAGACAAAGTAATAAAAAAAAATAAAATAAAAACACGATTGGTTATTCAAAAAACGTATTGAAGACATTCTTCCTTATAAATTTCAATTCGCCGCTAGATATAAAACAACGCATTGTCGTCTTACAATCGATGAAATATAGGCTCATAAATTAGGCAATCGCCACCCACCATACGTGATAAATTGCGATCTATCGTCAAATCTGTATTCAAATATACGAAAACTAATAAATTTGTGCATATTTGCAAGGCCCGCAGTCGTCAACCTCTAGCGAAGGTCACTGACATAACGTTCGATTCTTTTTTTTGCATTCCGTTTAACTTCACGTCCACCTGTCAGTTTACATAACCACCACCATTTCCGTGCGAGTTTTGCCTGTCAGTAGGAACTCTGTTCCCATTAGCGACTGTTGTCATTATACATGATTCAATACTATGATGTAGAGTTATATAACACACTAAACCATACAGAATGGTAAATAATAAACTTACAAAATTTCCTACACTAATAGAAATTTCCTAGATTTTCAACTGCCTCTGCCAATGTCATTAGCTATTTCTTCCGGCATAGCATTCTCGATTCACTTATGTCAGGATCATACTTTTTTCTTCCTGGCGGTATCGATGACAGTAATCTTTTCGCCCATTACGAATCCGGCATTCTGAACGTATAACCAACCAAATGACCACCGGCCTTTGACCGCCATCATATCCGTTACTGTATCTGTTGCTTCCATTGTACTTTCAATTTCGTTTTGGGGACCCGCTGTATACGATCGAACAGTTTCACGAGCAACTAATTTTCAGAAGCAACGCAACTGGACAAAATTAATGAATGACTTATATATTTATAAACTTACAGGCCTATCTTTTCTTTTAAATATAGTTCCTTTCTTAATAATGTATTGCTTACCGTACTCATAAATAAATTGTTAACATTTTGTTACATTAAGATTATGTATGACGGATTCCTACGACTGTCGCCAGTTTCACTGTTTTTTTATTTCTACACTCATGCAGTTCTGTCCTCGTACTGTTCTTTCAGTTTCGTATCTCCAGCTCCCTTTCGTTTCCTCTCTTTCTTTTCCCTTTTCAACATTTCACTCTAAAACTCGTTTCAGGCATCTACCATTCGTCATTCTTTAGGGTGGCCAAACCATAATAGTCACCTTCTTTCTATCTCTATTTAACTTGCAATGCTAATTATATTTTACTATTGAAATATATAACAAATTTAAATCATTTATTTAAATTATTGGTTAAAATTTCGGAAGTCAGAATCTTACACCGTTCATATCTGACCCATAGATCACACGAGCTGATATAGAGAAAAACTATGGCGTAATGACTGTTCTTCCATTCCTAGTCCGTCCGTCCGCGCGCGCGCGCTTGTGTGTGTGTGTGTCTGAGAGAGAGAGAGAGAGAGAGAGAGAGAGAGAGAGAGAGAGAGAGAGAGAGAGAGAGAGAGAGAGAGAGAGAGAGAGAGAGAGAGAGAGAGAGAGAGAGAGAGCTAGGGGGGAGCAGACAGACTGACGAAAAGAGACATGACAGAAAAAAGACTGCATGAATTCACTAATTTTGTTCAAACATGTACAATAAAATATTACAACCGATTGTCTTACTGCGCGTTACGTTGTTTCATTGTGATTACGAAGAAAATAACCGGTAACAAAAACGCTTCTACACGAAGTAATACATCGTATTTCCACGCATGAACGGGACGAGAGAAAACTATGTAAGTGGAACATAAGCCACTGTGAATGAAGCAATAAGTGAAGTTAATGCGGCGCCTACGGCGGAATCTGCCCGTAACACGGATCGACAATGCGGGTAGCATAGCAGCGCAGGCACTATCGTAAAACGCTCCATAAGCTGCGTGTTTATAGGCCAGCCACTTGATTTGATAACCACCAGTTATTTGATTTTTTTTCCCCTTTAGAGAGAAGACGGGAGTGCTTCGGTATACAAATTTAAATATAGGGACTCCTAACGCAATTCACACGCCAGACGAATTGCATGATGATAACGCAGTTCAATTCTATTTATCCGTTTATCTTAACGAAGTTTACATATTTATTAATTTTACATTTTTAACACACTTATAAGATCATCTGATAATACATATCTTTTACTTCACGTTACTTAAAAATGGATTTTAAAACATTTTATTGAAATAATAATTGTTTATTCACAAATATTTGTAGTTCTTTATACATCGCACTAAGCTATGTATTTTTAAAAATACAGCTATATAAAAATTATTTATTTTTTGTAATGCTGCAAGTGTTTTACTACAACTACATAACATATGGTCCGTAAGAACTTATTCCGTGACTTGACAAGTACCTCCGTGTGCGCGTGTGCGTAAGACGGAGACAGATGTACAGATTAAAAATACTGAAGAACCATCACGACGACTTTAAGGCTCCAGAAATGGTCACCCACAAATGGTAACCCACGTTAGTGATTTCAGTACCAGGCCGACTCGCAACAATTTTATGCGACTTTCTATATCAGTCCACTTAGTACAATAAATAGCAGTTATAGTAAGTTCAGGTTTAACCCGGTAAGCTACATAACTTTAGAACGTCTCGCACGTATATCTTATAGTAACAGGTCAGCCTGTGCTTTATGACCACCAAGCAATACCCCCACAGAACAAACTTAAGAGTGCATTGTATGTTACGTTAGAAGCAGACCAAGAACTTTACGATAAATACGGTCACGAGGAAGGGCGCCCCTTCCCTCATACACACACGAAAATAGAAATTACTGCTCTGTAACACTATAAAAAAATCGATATCGCGTTCGGGTGAAAAACTACTTTTAAATGTTAACAGTTTACCCACAACGCCTAGTTGCTACTACTGTAGGTCTGTAATGTTATAGCACTACGAATTCTAGTACACGACTATAATAATCGCAACAATTTGCCTTCCAATTGCAACAAATGCTAACATTAACTTATAATACAACAAACACGTACTGCAGTAATAGTAAACTGGAAAGCTTCGACATAATACAGAGCAGGCTTAAGAAGCTATTCCTAGGCAATCAATAAATGCAGTCGCACTGATGAACTGATGAAATGGACAAGACAGGCCCTCGAAAACCGTATGCAAAATTAAACAAAGTAAGATATCGAAAAAGTAGTTTACTGAATTACTTTAATACTTTCTATCGCCAATAATGAAAAGAGAGAGAGAGAGAGAGAGAGAGAGAGAGAGAGAGAGAGAGAGAGAGAGAGAGAGAGAGAGAGAGAGAGATGTCTCTTTCAGAGTACGATATAAAGAAAGGTAAGATAATAATTCTCAATCCAATAAGAAATACCGACCTCAATATGGCATTAAGTCGCATATATGTTAGGTTTATTCATTTATTGCTGAAGTTTATGTAGATATTAACATTAACACTCTTCTATAATGATTCAAGAACAACAACCGACAAACGCATAAAACAATTACCTACATACTGATATAATTTCAATCTTCCTTTTAATCACGACTACGCACGTTGTCAGAGAGGTTAATAAAAAATTTACACTTCGTATGAGTTGAATTCGGGGCGGTAATTCCGAGGGATGAGGAAGAAGACCTTGACCTTAAAACACACACACACACACACACGAATACAAAAAAAGTCGACACGACGCTGTTTGAATGAAGCCTTTGAAACCGACGCTTTCATCTGCACTCTCTAAAGCCGAGACATGCGCGTCTTTTCGGATAGAGTAGACAAACACAGTACGGAGAAGACAGCGAGACGAAGGGGGAGAGGCGACACACTGAGAGAGAAACACGTGCAGTAATTGAAGTTTTGTTTCCAGAAGCAAAGTGCTTTTCAAAGTGGCAGCAGAGAGACAGAGAGACCAAATGATTATGCAAATGCTCCTTTGCGTTAAGAGGAACTGTTTCACCTTCTTATCTGTTACTGTCTTATTTGATAATTATAAAACGGTGTTTAGTGTAACGACGGTTTAGCATTATACGATGCAAATGATGTTTTGTCTGCCCCGAGAGAGATACCATTGTAGCCAGCGCACATTAGATTGTTATCTGTATTGTCATCGGAAGTGTTTTATTGGACTTAACACATACAACGGCTTTCAGCTGTTATGTTTAAATCCCCGAGCGTGCGTTTTCGAACCCCTTACCCTTCCTTAACGCTGTCTCCTCTTCAGGCATCTTCTGTTTTCATTACCTTTTAAAGCTGCCTTCTCGTAAAGCCTCATAGCAGATCTCGTGTGAACACATGCATAAACACAAATGTGTTCCATACGTAGGCAACTTGAAACCTCCAACTTCCAAGAATAATTACTGTCGTGTTAAGGGGAAGGTTTCGTATCTGGAACAGTGCAAGGTTTTGTATTGTTTCTGCCGTTTATTAACCATCGAGAATTCAGTGGACTGAATGTGAAAACCCGGTAAAAATACCATACGTTAAAGACACCTGCCACCGTTAAAGGTGCCTGAGGTTGGCCTATAAATGTTTCGTTTGCTGTCCTAATCCCCAAACGCGGTAGAGCTGTTTGTGTGAGATTCAGATTTGTTGAAATACTGTACTTTCCCTTAAACCAGTAATAAATAAGACCTGCTTTTCAGATTTTTATATTTTAAATATTTTTAATTTTTCCGAAAGTCGGAAAACTACGAATAATCAATTATCCCCTGAAACTTTATCCATTTCCACTAGTTATTTAGTATCATCCGAGCTATCTGTGACTTTAGAGGAGTCAAAATGTTAAAACGTTTTCAAATGTATTAGAATTACGCTTACTACTGAATCCGGATAAAAATTTTAATGAGCGACATCTAAGATGAGATTATTTACTAAATTATAAGTACTGTAAAAGTTCGTGTCAAGCGTGAAGTATGTGCGTGTGTATGTGTATGTGTGTGCGCGCGCGCGAGCATGCCGTAAAGAAATATAATGGTAATTACAAAGCGACATAATTAGAATGACACAAACGGCAGTAGAACTGATGCCAATTTTTTCAGAGATTCCCTATTTTAGTTAATGTGTTTAACCCAGTTAACAAGAAATTTGGGGAACACAAACGACCGACATCGTCGTAGTCTTTCGTTTGCCAAAACAAGCGGAGTACGTGACATGGTGATCACACAAATTCCGTCGTGAACATATATAACGCTTGCATGCCTACATATTTAAATAGCCCATTTTATGAACTCGCATAAAAACGGGAGGGGACAAATCCTACTCACTCGAAGGAAGAAAATAAAAAGACATTTGCATGGGAATGTTTTCATTTTCGTAAAGCACTGGATGTCTCCGAATGCTCAGTTCGCCCCAACTTGGCTCCGAGGAGCAAGAGGACCGGAGTAATATGTAAGACGA
Organism: Magicicada septendecula; assembly: GCA_034769895.1. Taxonomy (NCBI): domain Eukaryota; kingdom Metazoa; phylum Arthropoda; class Insecta; order Hemiptera; family Cicadidae; genus Magicicada; species Magicicada septendecula. Next base: position 203,019,768 of record CM068375.1, on the reverse strand, counting down.
GCGTAGCTTTCCAAACTGAAATATGATTCTCTAAGCTGATTTGCATTGTAGTTTCGTTTTATGGCGTCACTGATTCTGCTCTTCCTGACACCGCGCGTTACGGTCGACCGTCCTGTTCAACGGCTCCCTTTAGTGCGTTTAGCAATGCATCACGAAACGCGGTTCTCTGATTATGATTATGAGCAAAGAAGGTGCTCTTAGCTTTCACAGGGTGAAATACGATAATTACCGTAATGGGGGTAGATACAATAACGATGATAACAGGAGTGAAAGATGTTACTAGGCAGCAACGTGTTGTTTATACACAAAGTTATACAACGGTTGGCCTCAGCTGAATACAAACCTCATTCGGCAAAAAAAAACTTATACGCTACGTACTTAATTCCACGGATCAACCGTGGCAGGACAGAACAGAATAAAAACTCAAAAAATTGAAAAGAATAAAACGTAAAATTGATGAAATAGAACTGAGGTGTAACTGCATCGGGAATCTCTCATGAAGCAACATTAAATTATGTCTACAGTTTACGAAGAATTAAGTGCCGTTTACGAATCGCTGAGGTCGGTTAACCGAAAAACTAATTTTCAACTAACTGCGTGTGCACCGTTGAAAATAATAAAGAAAATGGTGTCATAACAGATAAAAATAAAAAATAACACATTATCTTAACCTTTTAAAATATGTTAGTTTTATAGGCCTATATCGATATGAAACGTTAAAATACTGCTGTAGTTTCGTTTAAGTCATTTAAATCGACTTTTTTGAATAAAAAGTCTCCGAAATATTTTGCGTAAAGTGAAAAAAAGTACATTACACAAATGGTTTTTTTTTTCTTTTCGTACAAAAACACGAGTATGCATGTTCTTCTGCAGTAAATAATATCAAGACATGAGTCAACAGTACCACTTGTTGTTAATACACATTTATTGACCTTTTAAGGAATATAATATTGTTAATGGAATAAATCCGCTTATAGCCCAAGCCACGTATTTTATAATCAACTAAACGCTATGTAACTCACCGTCTGTGGCTTAAGTAAATGTCTTTATACAATTGACATGTTTCGGGACACTTGTCCCATCCTCAGAATATTTAAAAAAGTCTCTTCATACCATCATACGATGGTATTTTTTTTTTAAATATTCTGAGGATGGGACAAGTGACCCGAAACGTGTCAATTGTATAAAGACATTTACTTAAGCCACAGACGGTGAGTTACATAGCGTTTAGTTGATTAAGGAATATAATTTCTGAACTTTTGCCGTATGTGACTTCATAAGACAGATCGCGGGTTGTACGTGATTTTGGATTAACAACGGATCTTATTCCCTATATTACCGAGAGCTCACCGACTTCATAAAATATATTTAACTATGGTATCCTGCCCAGCAACTTCGTACCTTGCGTTCAGAGCCAGCTTTAACCCTTCAATTCCACACTCCTGTTAGGAATCTGTATATAAGTAGACACGCTGCAGAAATAACCAGAGAAATACACACGAACGAACGAACGAACGAACGAACGAACGAACGAACGAACGAACGAACGAACGAACGAACGAACGAACGAACGAACGAAGAAGAAGAAGAAGAAGAAGAAGAAGAAGAAGAAGAAGAAGAAGAAGAAGAAGAAGAAGAAGAAGAAGAAGAAGAAGAAGAAGAAGAAGAAGAAGAAGAAGAAGAAGAATTTACGAAAAATCAAAACTCGTAAGTATTAAAAATTTAATTTAAATTTAATGGAGCAACTAAAATAAAATAATAAACTTAGAATTAAAAAAAAGTTTACTTATTTTAAATCCGGGGCCCGCACCATAAAATCAAGGTGCTTTTTTTTAGCCCCCAGGTCGACTCAGCCTGTTGAAAATTAGTACCTGGGATAATAATGGGCGGCTGAAGAGTAGTGTATGCCGCCTTGTATGCCTTCCTTGCTGAAGAGTAGTGTATGCCGCCTTGTATGCCTTCCTTGTACGCCTTGTATGCATTCCTTGCTGAAGAGTAGTGTATGCCACACTGCCTTCCTTGCTGAAAAGTAGTGTATGCCGCCTTGTATGCCTTCCTTGTTGAAGAGTGGTGTATGCCACACTGCCTTCCTTGCTGAAGAGTAGTGTATGCCACACTGCCTTCCTTGTATGCCGTACGGCTCACATAAGGCAGCCTACCCTGCCTTCTCCTACACTACTTCAGGTGGTACACACGGGAGCCATTATTATTATTATTATTACTTATTTTAATTTATGTTACTGAAGACTTATTAAACATACATGACAAATTATTAATTAGAAGTATAGCTTTTTCTATGTGTTTATCGGCGTTTCCGAAAAGAATATACCTGTATTATTGGCCATTCTTATAAACTGACGGATGATGAAGGAAATTTACACTTTGGAAATCATAATATTTATCAGAACTTATGATGTCGTCTTTTCTGAGGAAGTATACTGTGAGTCCGAAGTAAATGTCACATCAATTTGGGTGGTAAAAAATGTTAAATCTATAGAAGGACGAACATTTTCTCTTACTTTCATTTTTAAAATAAAATTTCTGTGGTAATTTAAAGCACGTCTTATTTGATATGGTCCACACCTATTCCTGAAGACGGAATAATTTCTACAAATTATTTGTGTAGCAATAACGGAAGAAAATATGAAAGTAAAATTTTCTGGTAGAATACTTTCATACACAGACATTATATTTTATTTTTTAACAGAATGAATCGTCTTGATGCTATTAACTGTCAAGTTATCTGAATGCTATTAACCGTACGTTCAAATCGTTTAGAGTGACCGATTTAAGCCCTGGCTCATCTGAAAGCATTCATACGTCCACCTCCACGCTTACACGATCTTTATTACTGTGCAGAGAACTCATAAACCCAATCGCGTTTCCATAATTCTGCCATTTAGTTCTAACCACAGACCATAACCATCCATTTGTTCCGTCCGTTCGACTGTCCGTGATTTCGTACGTATCTTGGTAGACATGTAAATTGTAGTAGTAATGATGCCACTTTCGTCAATTACGACCGTCTGTCCTTGAACCAAATTGTATTTAAAGCTTCAATCCCAAACACGTGAACGTTTCCGTTATCTAAACGACCGAGAATTCAGGCTTGCGTACTTAATTCGCGACTGGCAGAATGATAAATCTGCGCGTTCGAATGCAACAAGGCCTGTACAAATATTGACTAAATTTACACCAAAGCACTTCTGACAGAATGAGGTCGACATCTGACGATCGATAACACGACTGACAATAAATACCAATTAAAATTTTCATTTCAAAAAAATAATCAAATTGGTAAGGTTAACTGTAATTCTTATCGCGCGGGTCATGCTCTCCCCTTGTTTTCCTAACAGCGCTCTTAATCTTTGACACAGTAATAAATAAATGCATAAAAATAAATTCGATTTAAATACACAAAAGGGTAATTATTATTATTATAAATCACATTTTTACGATTTCGTATTATGTAAGTTGTCGGTGTCGTAATAATAACTGTATCGGTCAGCTGATAAAGTGGATTTGTGTGACTTGGAAGAAGACAACAAACAGCAAAGGTCATTAACGAAGCGATAAAGAGAATTTTGTTTATTAACGTTACGAAACATTAACACCTCGTCTAATAATATATCTCTTGTATTATTCTGAACTTTCTGATGGTATGCACATGTTACTTCCTTTTTTTTTTATGCGCGACGTATGTTGCGCGTGTTTACTTCACGTGCGCGTGAGTACGCTGTAGAATGTACAGTCCCAATGTATTGGAATTACTTCCTGTACGCTCGTTCACTTCCCACGAGTGACCACTTTATGAAGGTACAGTACAGGTTATGAAAGAATCAAAACATCCGCGCATTGCGCATACAACAAATGATTAACAACAAAAAGCATCTGGTACGGTGCAAAGTGCCTACGAATCTCAAGTAATTATAGCGTGAACAATGATTATTATACATCTGAAAGTAAACTAGTGGAAAAGAAAAACTCTTTCAAAGGAGATGTCGTTGGTTGGAAAACTTATATTTAGGCACCAGTGGCGGCTCGTGACTTAAAGAGGCTGGAGGGCGCGGCCTTTAGGCTTAATTATTTATCAATATTGAAGTTAACGCACAATGGAAATGTCGCCAATATTTGATCACATAATTCATTAATAAAATAAGAATCGTAACACGTGCAGCATGCAAATATTATTTAAAAATTTGATCTCACCTCAAATATTGTGAGCTCTTGTAGAGAGTCAGCACCTTATTAATAAACATAACCACAAACTGTCGAAAGTGTCCACAAAAATGTCTATGCTGTTTCCACAAAAAAAGTAATATGCTATATTTACATTATATTATTTTTATGATACCTACACTTTAAACAGCCCATTTGTTTATATACAAAGTCCATTCGCCTTTCCTTAAATTAACGAATTTCTAGCATCAAAGTCCTTCATTTCTTTAACAAGTTCCTTGTTGACAGATAACATTGCAAGGGCATTCAGTCTACCGTTTTTCATTGTATTTCTCAAGAAAGTGTTTAAGTCTTTTCAGAGTCGAAAAGCAGCGCTCAGGTTCGGCAGTTGTCATGGGGGTAGTTATGACAATTTTCAGAAGTATCAACACTTCTTTGAAAACTGACGTAAGATTGTTTTCTTCTATAAATTAAGAAGTTTTATTGCGCCTTTAATATTATAACCATGCCGTCTGTATACTAGTTCCAATTCACTCCGGAGTTTGTTTTCTTGTAAGAAAGGTTAATGCCGAATCACTAGCTTGAATTTTTCTTCCGGAAAGTTTGTTGAAAAAAGTGGAAAAAGTCACTGGACATCAATGAAGCTGCTTCTAGGTGACCCGTGTAAGTAAATCTATCTTTTACGTGAGTTATAATGATGTCACGTACTTCTTTTGCATACCCTATTCTAGTGCTGCATCCAACATTATTGGATCACCATTGTCGCTGGGAGACAATAAAATACATGGAAAACAGAACAAAGATTTCTGAACGTCGCAGCCACCCAGATCGTCATTTTTTTGGTATGCATCTTTTGAAAGCAGTTGCCATCTGAAAACACGATTCCCACTTTTCTTATTTTCTGTTTGCATCATGCAGAATTCAGGAGTTGGCCTACCTAATGACTTTAGTTCAATTTTTTGATCTTGCAAAAGTTATTGCTTTAAGGGCCTGCACTGAATGTTAAAATGTTGGATTAAATATTAAAACAAAACCTAATAATTCGACACTATAGTATTTCCCTAAATTATTCGTGAAGCTATTAAAAAAAAACACTCAAAACCTAAACCTAAACAAATGCACGCACTCAATTAACCACGCCAAAGGAACTATAAACACTAAAAAGAGCAAATCTCATATTATTATCAATAGTCTGCGATTAGTTGTACTGAGTGAATCACGCCGCGTTCTGCTAAACGTGGCGCGGAAGCCGGCGCGCCAAGCGACCGTCTAAATGCTTACAACTTCGTTCAACTTTGGATAGAGTGGGGGAATTGAGAAATGGGCGCGATTGTCAGAGCGCCGTAATGCATGCTGTTCCGAAAACATTTCTGCTATTACCTAATACAAAAATATTTTCTTGTCCGAAGTATTAATGAAATATGTAATTACTTTCCACAAGTAGTGATAACGGGTCGTTTAATGATATGATTTAATCTGGGAGGGGCGCGCCTTAGCGCCCTAAGAACGAACTGCCCCTGTTAGGCACAGTAGCTACATAACTATGTTATCAGAAAGGCGACTGGGTCGCGTAAGCAAGAGGTTCTTCCATCGAGTGTGCTGTAAGAACGCTTTAGAAAACATACAGGTATCTTAAATATATGATAATCAACAAAACGAACTTTAGAATGTGGCAACCCACAAATCATATCGACTGAGTTGGATTAAACGGCGGCTTGGAAAGGACCCGCGCTGTTATTCCTTTCGCGCCATTTTTATATCTTAGCTTGGTCTGGAAACACCGAGCCCACTAAATCATAAATTATGAAACTATTATCATCGTATTCGATGTCCTAAATTATACACAAAAACATAGACGCACGCGTATCAAATGTATATCACGAAACATCATAACAGCTGATTATAACATTCTACATTTTTAGGTAGAACTGACTTTACGACAACGCGACGTGCGCAAAATGGGTAGTTATCACGCGTCTGCGACTCCTTACCTTCCGAATTGCTAGACAAAATGGGGAACAAAAAGAAAAAAAATCGAAGTACACCGTTATTTAGACACAAACTGTTTTCAAATATCTTTTTAAAGTTTACGTACCAGTGCCATGGGTATGTACAGCATAGAGACTCGGAGAAATGGCTAAATGAATAAAAACATCGTGCTCGAAAATTTGTTTCTCTGATTTTATCAGTTCTCTCCACTCCGTGATCTGTTAAAAATTGTTCGGCTTTTGATTCAGATTCACCATGACACGGACCATAAATTTTTTAACACCATGTGACTATTTTTTTTTTTTTTGTAATATATGCAACATAGCGGAAAACGTTTTCTGTGTTAATGGCCTAATTATATAGAAGATAATTAATTCCTCTTTTATTAACCACAGGTAGTGGATATAAAAAGGTTGGAAAAAACGACACAACGCAAATTTTTAAAGCGATCCTGTATGGGCTAAAAGCCATTGGATTGGAAAAACCTCTTCAACATTATGATCGTGAACACGGCAATAACAGTACACTTTTTGTGCATCACGCCAAAGTGGCGTAGTGTAGTCTTTCTTATAATTCTTAAGGTCTGTCGTTCCCTAAGTCAGCATTTTATTTCAAGAAATCTCGTACATACATAAGTCGTGTTTAGAGGGAATTATGTACATAAACAAATTGATCTTCCCTTCCACAAATGGTGACATTTATTCGCCTACTATTCGCGCAGCAAGTACAAGAAAATATTATTACAAAATAAAATATCAGTATGGAGAACCGTACATGACTTCCATGTTCTAAGATTTATATTTAAAATGATTTTCGAAATGAAATATTTCCATAGAAACTACTTCTTTCTTCAGCCTTAACCACAGTACTGTGGTCACTAACGTATACCACCTCACGTTAGCCCAGTCGATTTTCACTGATGATAGCAGTCGATGGCACTGCCGAAACGTCTGGTTTTGCAGAAAACATTAGACGACGGCCAAACAGCCCGGGAAGGAATTTTAACAACAAACTACTTCTTTGTTGCCGATAATGTAGTACACATATAAAAAACTATCCCCTCCCCCTTCAACTATCGTTTTCATTTATAGAAAATTACCTACTCCCCATTTTTATTTATATATATCCATTTACCTTTCTACAGTGGATTATTATGACTTTTTTCGGGATACTTTATATATCAAAATTAAGTACTTTACTCTTGTTAAAACATAAAACGTTGCAGGTAAACTACCCCTTCCCCTTAACAGATCTTCACCATAATCAATAGGCCTTGAGTCCTCTACAACGAAGGCACATATGCATATACCATTTCCCCTGTGTGTGTGTGTGTGTGTGTGTGTGTGTGTGTGTGTGTGTGTGTGTGTGTGTGTGTGTGTGTGTGTGTGCGCGCGCGCGCGCGCGTCGGTGAATGCAGAAAAACAATACGACCACTATGTTGCGAAACGAAATTATCAGTTTCTAAAAATAACGCGGGTAATAAACAACAAACGCATCACTAACTGTTATCACCTGCGGCGTATCACGTGACAACAATTCGTATGACACCAACCGCAGCAAACAAACACGGGCGCAGTGGAAACTCATGACACTCTTACCTTTACCAGTAGCATGTATTATTATGTTCATTCTTTACACTTTAACGGATTCGCGACGCATCGGGACTAATGTACATTACTGTAATCTTACGCATCGGGTTTTTTGACCCGTTGAGCGGCTGCCTCAAATAAATTATCACAGGTAAAAGTATACTGTATAACAGAATGTATACAAACATCAAACGAAAACAACATTCGGTCTAAATGAGTAGCGGAAGTTTAATTGTATTCAAAACAAACTCGAGCCAAATATTTAATACAACCTTTAAAATATTTAGTATAGAATACTATTAAACAATTATCGTAAAACATACAAAAACCGATGATTAGTAAATACGCTACATTGGAAGGAGGAAGGAGATTGGACCCTAATGTACTACCTGCAGTGAGCCCCCCATTAAGCGGGTGGCCGCCCAAAAAACCGGAATCGATTGTATTTTCAGTCTTACGGTCCATACTTGTACGTTCAACATCGGACACAACCTCTGATACTCGATACTTACTCCAGAAATGCTACTTTTTTTTTTACTTCTCCAGGAATCCGACCACCTTTACAGGTTTAAGCATTTTCCGACACTTTAATTATTTACAGCCGCAATTACAGAGCACAGGGAACAAATTTTTAACATTTTAGTAAGTTATTTTGTACAGAAATTTCTCATCATATATTTAAACATCAGCCTATTATTTTATTTTGCTGTCGCCGTTACCTCGATAATATATCTCTTGTATTATTCTGAATTTTCGGATGGTAGGCCTACCCACAGTAGTATACAGTTATTTTTATTTTTTAATGCGCCGTGTTAGTATACAGTTATTTTTATTTTTTAATGCGCCGTGTATGTTATGGTTATTTGTTATTTTTGTTACAACGTAATAATAACTAATTTCCAAATTCACGATCTTGAATCTGCGAATAGGCTACAGAACAATTCTGTACACGGTTGGGTAACCTGGACCTTCTCCCAAATCATCCCTAACCTTCGTTTTTTACGTAAAAATAGCTGTTACGATTGTGACGATTTAAATCCCGGCTGAAGAACCGATAATAAAGATTCTAGGATAAATAGGATACATGAATGACTGAAGAAGAACGACTGACATCTACCCTCATTCGAAACAATCGCTTTGAGCACTCAGCAGGAGCTGTTAGGCTATACGGCTGAAGATTAGAAAGAACGGTTCATGGAAAAACGCTGAGGGAATATTGCAAGAACGAGATTTTAAAGAATCATGGGACTACAGAAATTTGTTTAGAAGGGTGATCAATATCCCGACTGCATGCAACTGTTCTTACTAGAATATAGGCCTATCACAAATCGGCATCAGATTTCCGATAATACAGTACTATAATATTTTATTATCATTATAATTTATTATCATAAAATTATTATTATTATTATTAATGTTATTTCTATTCTAAATGTATCGGCCAACTGAGGATCATATGCCAATTTCAATGCTTTATTCTTTGTTCTTTTCTTTTTGTCCAATATTCTTTCATCTTATCAGTATATGTCTTCTTCCTGTCTTCAGTCCACTTTGAACCTGCGTTTTTCTCTCTCCTACCCTGGATTCCTTCCATTTTTAACACTTTTGCCCGAAAAACGTCTTTTTCAATTGCTTCTTCTGCGTTTATATTATTTTTTTCTAAATCCTTTTTGACCTCTTTAATCCAACTTGATGTTGACTTCTTTCCACACAGATGCTTTTTTATTATTTATTATTCATTTTTATTCATAAAAATAAGAAATCTCGTATCATATATGCCATGATGGGCCTTTGGTTGTCAAACAACTTCACAGTGGCGATAAGCCCACTGCCAGTAGGCCTTTCATGTTGCAGGTACAGTATATTCAGGATGCTGCGTGGATACACTGTCCATCCGCTCGCGCTGGAGGCGAGAATGTCAGCCACCACTCTGACAGATTACAATGGACATGACTTGTAAACAACTCGCGTGACACGTCGCCCTCGAGGCCTCGCTTTCAATTATCCAGTTACGTATACAACAAAATAATTTGTCGTTAATTCCTTGTACCAAACGCTGCAATCACTTCGCTGTAACTGAAGGTTTTTTAATGCCGAACATTAAACATGGAATCAGTCACTACAGTAAAGCATCGATTATCCGAACCTCTCAGGACGAGGGCCCGTTCGGATAATCGATATTTCGGATAATAGATGGTAAATTGAAAACATTATTTCCCTTTACAAAAAACAAAGTTTTTATTATAAAATCATTTCTAACACACTGTTATATAATTACAGCAACCTGTATACTGTATTATAATGTACTACTAAGGCTAAAATCATTGAATTAAAACTGAGTGTAATTAATAAATCCAAACGTTAATTTAAACAAAATTACAGTTTAATGACAAACACTGTACTACAAAATTATTTAAAAATTAAAACATTTTTTATGTTCAATACGTATCCAATACATTACTGTACAGTACAGTACATTGTACCTACTTTTTATTGAGTTCGGAAAATAGATCGTTCGGTTAACGGATGTTAAGGTAATAGGATGCTCCACTGTATTCCTACAAGACGCTTTGAACGTCAGCCAATTTTCCGAGAAGAATGTGGTTGTCGTCGTCGTCGTCCTCATCATCATCATTTACATTTATATCTTCTCACAATTATCCTTGTGTAATTATTACTAATTATAATAAATAGTATATGTTCTTTACAAGACTATATTTATATATTTTTTATATATTTACATTGTTTGAACAGTATCAACTGTCATCTTCAAAATATATAGGCCTACAATTGTGTGTGCGTGTGTGCGTGTGTGTGTGTGTGTGTGTGTGTGTGTGTGTGTGTGTGTGTGTGTGTGTGTGTGTGTGTGTGTGTGTGTGTGAGCGAGCGAGCGCGCAAACACATACAAATTTGTAAAAAACAAATATTATTTATTTTTAATAATACAGTATTATTACTGGCATTTGTCTGTTAGTTTTAAAATAAATTCCAAAGTCTTACTATAAACACTGTCGAAATTACAATAATTATCAAAAGAATCTCTACGCACGGTTTGACATAATAGCCACTTGTTTACACACATGGGCCACGCACGGTAGTAACGGGTATAAAGCTCAGGGTCAGAGTAAACTATTTGTTGGTTAGAAACAATGGCGCAAATTGGAAACAATGGGGAACAACACTGTTGCCACTGTGTGTGTATAATTTTAAAATCTGCATAAATTTCATCGACAATTGTTCGCCTTCACGCAACTGTGATGAAAGGTAAACATTCTTCACAATACAACAGCCCCCCCCCCCTACAGTACTCATACAATGGCATCAATATGGTATACCACACGTGGCTCGTACATAACACACCCGATAACTCAGAACAGGCGGTTTAAAAATTTTACGAACATATCGCCGGGACTACGGGGAAATTATTTCTGACCATAAGACGAATCGGTTTAAAGCTAAAGAGACAACAGTCAAATAAATCTGTAAAGATATCGTCCCATCGAGTGACACAAATCGTCAAGACTGAAGACACTAATCATACATCTCAATATGAAACAACTTCAGAGCTAACCTAAAATTTAAACAAGTTACAAACTGTACAGTAAACGTTACAACATAGAAAGACACAAATGAATAGTCAACTTTTCCAACAGAATTTGAGCCTACACGAGGACACACTGTGGCTTCAACATTCATAGAACAACCAACAATACTGGACAAGTATAACATAACCCTGATAATCCTGATACTCTGTTCGGAAAATGACAAAATAAATATTAAAGCACAACCGTAGAGTAAAGGCATGAAATTGTACACTAACAATAACCCAAAAGGCAATCACCTTGGTACCCAAGATAATTAGACAACGTAAAAAACATCTTGTATGTGTATTAGGTATTACTTTCAATGTAAAAGACAAATTTTGTAACTGAATTATTTTCTCTTAACCTCATAATACATAAAAGTAACATATACAGTTGTTCTTTGTAAATCTGAAAACTTCAATATACACCATGAGGTTCACTTTGCAAATATAATCGCATTTCGAAAGTCATAAAATGGTTTTACTTTTCTCAACCAGCAGTCATTCATATTAAATGATTCATCTACTCAAATTGTACAATATTTTCTTTCCTAATTTATACGTTTCGTTGCTTCAGTTTATTTTCTGTTAACTTTTCCTAAAATTGTCGAATTTTGTCGAAATAGGCGTTCGGATTACCTAGGTTCCACTACGGATTTAAAATCCTTGAATAGTTCAAGGTTTAAGGAAGAAATGTGTGGCACAAGGTGTGGTATCACCTACTCGATATGATAATTTTCTGAGCCTCAATACTCTATTAATCATCATGAAAGACAGTAAGAATTAATGAAAAGCTACAACATTTTGTAATAAGGTTTACTAGGTTTGCACCTAACGATTAACGATACTATTTAGTAAAAGGTAAAATACCTTTTGACAGCCTTCACTAGGTCCTGTAATCAAATTACACAAAATTCAATTACAATTAATCCAGTAAGTCTCAAAAAAACAACCAGAACCCAACAGCAGCCTGTAGCAACAACCGACCAGCCATAGTTACCTCAGCAGATTAAAAACAAACCCTACATATCTGACGACGAGTACACTGTCTGATGCTGGAAGCGTATTCCAAGTAAGCAAAAAACAATAACAATCTTGATTACATACCTATGCGATATTATGTATATATAAACGAAACGAAACTGTTTTAGTTTAGAGCAGAACAAAAAAACTGCTTATTTTTTGTGGTTATTGTTCAAATTGGGAACGTGAGAAATCATCCATCGCCCTGTACTGTATCTACTAATGGGTCACACGTCATTAACCTTGGGCTTGATCTCTTGTTAAAAAACAGTGCAATGGATTGTGTGTGTGTGTGATTAAAAAAAATTGTGTTGACACCAATAGCTTCTTATCTGTGTGTGCAAAAATTACACTAACGTGGAAATCATGACCGTATGAGTCGTCCATATAAGTTGCATAATCCTGGTTTTAATTATCGATCACTTGTTTTTTATTTTTTTTATCGCCAAATGAGTGAAACGTTTTCACAGCGTTTACAGTTACAATAAATGCGTTATTGCTACAGTTATAACGGTATAAAACTACAATAATCAGAATTACTATACGTATTTTCATAATGTTACAAAACTATGTAAGTCACGTATTTGTTATGTACACAATGACGTTAGAGCATACGGTTTTACGTGATTTTTGTATAAAAGGCTATTTAATTTTTTGCAGTTTTTTGCTTTCTTCGTGTCTATAGTACAAGGAGACTTGTACGTTATGCTCAGGATTCTGTTTAAGTTCACTAATATTTTTTGTCATGGCCGGCAACAGAGGGTATATCATAGGGGGTTTTACCGGGCTCCGAGCATAAGGAGGATCCCGAAAGAAAAAAAAACATTTTAATCAGTTTCGTTATGATTAATAACATGATATTTAGTGAAATAAATATTATACGACATAATCCTGGATTTTAGGCATTACTATTTTATAGTATCCTTGTAAAGTAGGGTTGTCGGATTATAGGAGGGGGTTGCAGGGGGTTCCAAAAATCTACATGTATCGGAGCTCACGGTCCCAGTGATTTTTTTATTTTTTAAAAGTTGTACAGTATGGGCTACACTGTAACTAATACCACAATAAAAACTACAAATACAAGTGAATACAAGAGGGAAACGTCTGCCACATAACCGAAGTATTCCTGGATTCCGTACACTCGTGTTCGTTGTACCCTTAAAAAGCAATCAAACAAATTCGTTAATACTCTTCCTGTACGTCTGTTTGATCCTGGAACAATACCACACGGTGTAAGTTTTTGCTGGAATTTAAAAATGCTGTTTCATTATTCTTCTCATTTCAGATTTTCTCATTTTCCGTGCTATTTTACTCAGATTTCGCATAAGATGAGTAAAAAAAAATTATGGAACAGTACCAAGAGGATACGGAAGATAAACACGAAGATGGAGAGGAAAAGTAGGTGAGGGAGAGGGGAAGGGAGAGGGAGAGGGAGAGACGGATAGACAGACAGACATTTTATTCTATTAAAAACTCCGAAATTTTGTAACAATAAGAGTTTCATCATCCTTGGTGTACGAAACATGTTTACTATTGAAAAATAAGCACATAATATTTTTCCTGCACATGATTTACATAAAAATTTCTATTTAAAAATATTAACCAACACGGCGGGACATATTTAATATCATAACTTATTCCTTTATTATTCTCTTGAGCGAAAAATCTCAGCCGGTCGACTACCTTATCTCTGTCAATCTCTATTACTTAGTAGACCTTGACTCAGTTATAACTCTCTCGGCTAGTTAAAGTTGAACCACCTCTGCCGCCTTTTTGTTGCACGCTTTGGCAACAAGCAACACAAGTCATTCCCCCGCTCGCTAACGCACACGCGCGCACGACACTACCATATTTATACGTACAATTTTCATGATATAAAAGTCACTGTCCGTCCTTGCCCTTAATTTTATAATAGCTAATACGCTACTGCCTTTTCTTGACAATATTTCTCGACTGCCCACGTTTTTTTTTTTATTATTATTTTACTTTATATCCTCGCTGTATACGACAGCAGGACGAGTAATTTCCGTGTTGAGATTGTGCGCCCGTGTTCGCCCGCATGTATATGAAACTGTTCCACATCCGTACAACAACAATACGGTCTGGTTTCTTCACAGCCCGTGTTGAGCCCTGGCCTCCTTCAATTCTTCCCCCTTCTCTTCTGTCGGTAGCCATCCTCCTCCAGGAACGCACTTTTCCATCCTCATCCACCGCGTCCTCCCATCTTCTCCTCGGTCTTCCCACTGGTCTTTTTCCGTGGATTCTGGTATTCAATAGTTTTCGTGGTATTCTGTCTTCCCCTCATCCTGGCTACATGACCAGCCCACCTTAGACGCTGTATTTTTAGCGGTGGTTTTTTATAGATTTGATACAATTCAAAGTTATATCTTATTCTCCAGCCGTGTACGTCATTAACTGTCCCAGGATTCTTCGTAATATTTTCCTTTCAAAGATATCGAGAGTGTTTGCTGCTTTGAAGTTCAGGATACACGTTTCGCAGCCGTAGGTTAGGATGGGTCTTATTATTGATTTGTATATTCTTATTTTCGTGTTTCTGTGGATGTCTTTGGATCTGAAGACACTTGATGGGGCTAAATACGCTTTACTGGCTTGGACTATCCGGTTTCAGATTTCGGCTTCTTCTGTGCCATTTTTTAAAATATCTGTAAGTAAACATTTCGTTTGTTTTGTTTCTTTATTATTTTCAAACTTTTAGAAAAAATTTTTAAAATTTGTAGAAAAGGTACTAAGTAATGATACTTCAAGATATCGCAAATGTATCGGGGCAAGTGGCGTGGGGTGCCGGAAATTTATATTCGGAGAACTGAAATGAAAAAATTGTGTTTACAGTAAAATGATAAGAATATTACCGCTTATACAGTCCTATCTTTCTATAGGCTAACAATTACAATTTCTTTAGTCATCGTCGAACTTTTTTTATAATAATATGTAAATTCAAATTAACAGTATTCAAAGGTGTCTCGTAGTAGACCCTATTTCAAGCTGTTTTAATTCATAAACGTTTTTGAATGGCTCTGACAGAACTTTGTCTTTTAATGCAGAAGGATGTGCAATTTATTCGCAGTAGTGTAACAACTTTATAGCCTACTTCTAAAGGGACAAAACCTCGAGCGTATTTTGGTAGTTAACTTCGCTGTTCTGAATGAAAGCTTACGCGTAACAAAATTTGAAAGCAACAATGCCAAACAGAGGAAATAATGAGTACGCTTACCACCGAAAAACTCTCCTCACCTCTTGTTATTCTTATCATTTTTCTGTTGCTCCTAACCCAAACTTCCAATTCTTTTATAATGTCCGTGGTAGCCTATACCTGTTTGTTTCCATTCTCTGTTTCCTCTCTACAATGAACCGGCTTACATCTGATACGTCTATCAGATGTATCTTCTATACTTCTGATAGTATCAGATATTACATACCTGAATCAAAACATCTGGCTTTCTTACGTATGTCGTAAATGAATGTCTGTGGAAGCATACTGATGAAAAGATGACCTTGCTCAAGTACTGTAGTGCGTATACTAGACAAAATGTTTAGCGGTACAAAAATCGGAAATAAGATCTGGGCAGGCAAGAAAAATAAAATAAAACAGTACCTTGACGTGAAGCTGGACGTTCAGAGACCAAGAGGAAGGCCAACGATAACATATCACCATAACAGCGTGTGCGTATTGCAATCTGATTATCTCTGGACCAATTAAATCAAGTCTGATTTGCATGGGCAGACGTAATATAGAAATGTAAAACCTTAAGTCGAAACAGGCCTGATACTTATACTTGAAAGAACGACAGGGGCTATTCGTCGCAGCAGAATACAATTTTAAACAGAGTCGTCGGCAATTACTCGTAGTCAGTAGTAGAAAAAAAAACTAAGAAAGATTTAAAAACGATTATTGTTGCAAGAGGGACCTTGATAAAAGAGTATCTCACGTGAAGAAGATGAGTTCGCACTATAATTTTGTGACTTCAACACGAAAATTCATAATAATTATTACAATTATATTATTGTTTTAATAATATTATATTTTATTATGAAAAATTTTTTATATTTATTATAACTTATTTTATTATTTTAAGTTACATTTGTTTTTGTTACTTCAGTGGTAAAACAATTTAATTGTAGTTCAAACTTATGGTGATGTCATTTTAAGTTAGTGTGACTATTATTTAGTAATTTAAATGTTTATAAACTGTTGTATCTTCGCGAATAGACTGTAACCTTACGAAGTATTCCACTAATACAATATTATTGTATATGCCAGACGGTGTGGACGGCACGTGTTACAGAAATGCCGCACTACTGTCATCAACTTTTCGCCTCACGTGAACGTAAATTATTTACAAATTTAAAACATTTACAAATGAGACGCTGGGCAAACATGAGTCCAATAATGTGGTGTCGTAGAATTGTTATTGCATCGTCCCTCCCTGTTCACCAGTTTCACCCTCTCCTCCAAGTAGACATCTTCCTACATCTTGTCCCCACCACCACCGCCCATTGTGTATTTCTATTCATTGCAATATTTTACTCTTTAATGGTCCTGAAAAACTGTGTATTCTCCATTCTCTTCGTACCCCTCACCCTCCGTCGCGTTGTTTGCCTATCGTCGTTGTGTGCTTGCGATGCGCTGTTACCAATCTGCAAGAATAGAATAAGATCGTTTCATTTTGTGTCGTCTCGGATTTATTATTTTTTTTCTCCTTAAGCGTCCGACCAGAGGGAATGTATAATGCGACGATTCGTCGCTCTGCTTTCGAGTTGTGCTGAAACTTAAGGACCGTTCGCGAATTTCACTTGCAGATTATAAATTTATTCGCATTTTCTGTTATTATTATTGCCGTCTTTATTGTTTTCGAATCTACGTACGGAAGCCTATTTTTCTTTTCGTTCTTTTTTTATCATTATAAATACAAGATTTTAAGAGCTGACAATATACTTTCTCACTGTTGGCATTGTACGTTTGCTATTTGGCATTATCTGTTTGAGTTTCATTATGGTACAAAACTATCGTTGACGTAATATTTAATAAAAAAAAGTCTCACCATTAAACCGATGTACGGTGATAATATTCTTCGTATATACACTACAGACGCGAATGTATACCGATGTAGGCCTACATGTAATTTGCAATACAGTATTATGAACGAGCGCAGAACTATACAGCGAGGCGCAGGTTATGCAACACAAATACATCCGTGACGGTAGTAGTACATTTTTATCCAGAGCTAACTGGGGGGGGGGGGGGGGGGGTTTGTATTACACATTAGAAATAAGGTTTTCTTTACCTTCATTCGTTTACCGATTTCTTAGTAATAATTAGTTCAAACGAAGACAATTATACATTAATTGCGTTTTCTATAAAGTTAGGTGTTTAAAAAAAACTGAAACACTTTGCTAATCTGATTGAAAAGTGGGTTTAGATAAAAAGAATAAATTACATTCAACCTGATACATTAGCACGATATAATTCTTTAGTTCAGCAATAAATTTATAAGGCTTTTTATTTTAAGATGCGTTGAAAGCTTAATTGTTTCGCAAGTCATGTACTCCCTAAGTCATGTTTGCTACAGTTTCTGGAGAATAATTCAAACAAAAAATACTTGTGACCGACTGATTTGTGGATAAGTACAATTTACGATGTGCAATAAATGCACTTTTGGAAAATTAAACCTTTTGACTGTTTATTCACTCTTTTGGTGTTTGTACGGCAGCAGATGTAGTTGAACTGGCAGTTCACACACACACACACACAGACAGACACACACACACACACACACACACACACACACACACACACACACACACACACACACACACACACACACACACACACAGAATTGGTTGATAATTATTTAAGTTATTACATAATTATTAAGTTATATATAATTAATAAAGTACGCAATTAAATGATTCGCGTGCGTGCGTGCGTCAGAGAGAGAGAGAGAGAGTCCGTTTGATGGAGAACTTAATTCTGTGTAACGTAAAATCGCACCCAATTTAGCACACATACCTTTGTTGTGTGTGGGAGACATTTGTAATGCGCTGGATGAGCGGACGCTACTGGCCGATAATCTGAGCGCACAATAGAAATCCAGTTGTAGCTAAGTAAAGCCGCTTAAAACAATTTACTTTGAAATTCCTAAATTATTCTCCACAAATACCTAGACACTGATTATTGTATTTTCAATATTTATAAAGATATAGGCGTAATGCAAATTACCATAATGAAATTATCCACATCATTATTACATACTTTCATACAATTAAATATACGAACTGAATTCATTATAAATCTCTGAAGATACTGATTCTACAGTGAAACGTACGCCAGGTTAACTAGAAAACAATATCAAACGACTCGCAGAAGTAATTATAATTTGATAAGATATAGACTAAAATACTATCAAATAATACTGCAAGAAACTCATAGACTTACTTATAAAGAAATTATGAATTAAATATAACCTACATATGAAATAGCAATCAACAGCTGACTGTCCATTTACGAGCGAATGCCTCTCCAGATCTTCTTTTCCTTCATCTGCCTTTCAGCGCTGGGTTGTAGGGAGCCGCCATCCATCGTCTCCATCTGTTCCTGCCCATCCACATATCCTTCATTTCCTGTAAACTCTTCCCACGGTCCAGTCACATAGTCTCAATGTATGAGCGATATGTCATCCTTGGCTTCATCTTGGTGTCTGAACCTCCGGCTTCGCGTCTAGGTACTGTTTTATTTTTCTTGCTTCTCCAGATCTTAGTTTCCGATTTTAGTACCGCTAAACATTTTGTCTACTATACGCCCTACAGTACTAGAGCAAGGTCATCTTTTCATCAGTATGCTTCCACAGAGATACAATTAAAATATGCGTAAAGAAACCAGCTGTTTTGATTCAGGTATGTAATCTTGTTGAGGAAGCTAAAGCCCACCAAAGGTTGTAAGGCCAGATGAGAAGAAGATTACACCTACTACTGTCATCAGGTACACAAAATACTTCAGAGTTCTACCCCGATTCTTACAAATAAACTCTTTCCGACAAGACGTTCTCACACAGCAGGACTGACACAACCTGGACCCAACCGTACAGTTCTACATAGGACTTTTGCACAACTGTGAGTGAAATTTTACATCGTATAATACGTCGACCGCCCCATGTCGTGTTTAACGACATTCGTGTTGTTTCTGATAAGCAGTATACGAGACAGGCAAGCGGTAGTTTGTAGACTCCCTGTCACTACATTTCATCTGCGTACAGCGAAGTAGTTAAAAGTAGTGCGTCTTCAGTGCACTTCTTTTTGTATGTAATTTGTCACTGTGTGTCAAGACAGCTACAGAAATATTCTTTATCCTGATTTTACACGATACAGTCGTGTAAATTAACGCATCGCTTCCTTCATAGTCTGCAACTGTGCTGGTGCACGTGTACAAAGTGCATACAAAACTAGGCACTCTTGTGAATTCATTCTATTTTTAATATATCGTAACGCACAATCGATTAAAACCTGAACTACGTCGTCAATACACACTATATAAATTAGAATAAACTCGCAAGAAAAACAAGCATGACAGTAATTAAAGCGCTTTTCAGACCTATTCTAACATTTAGTGGGGAGAAGTGGACTCAATAACGATTAGTAAAACAAAAAATCGTTAAGACGAATGCTTGAGAATAATTCGAGGAGTTGGAAAAAACAAAAACTTCGATAGAAAATACAACTAACTTAGATACATTATGCATACTAAAAAAAAGGGTTGTGTTTTGTTGGAGAAAGGAAACAACAAATGGAAGAGAAAAGACAAGTAAGACGAATATGAGGAGCGAAATTAACGACAAATAAGAAAAGGGCCAAACCTAGGGAAACCTGGAAAAAGTAGTAGCAAGAATTATAGAAAGAATAGGCAAAACACAGATGACGCTAAGGCTGGCAAAGGAAAATAAAAATATCGGTATGGAGAACCATACATGACTTCCATGTTCTAAGATTTATATTTAAAATCATATTCGAAATGAAATATTTCCATAGAAACTACTTCTTTCTACTTATTGCTTCAGCCTTAACCACAGTACTGTGGTCACTAACGTATACCACCTCACGTTTTCGCACTCGATTTTCACTGATGATGGCAGTCGATGGACTGCCGAAAAGTCTGGTTTTACAGAAAACATTGGACTACGGCTAAACAGCCCGGGAAGGAATTTTAACAAAACCTACTTCTTTGTTGCCGATAACGTAGTACACATATAAAAAATTCTCCCCTCCCCCATTAACTATAATTTTCATTAATAGAAAATTACCCCCACCCCGTTCAACTAGCCTCTTCATTTATAGATACTTCATCTACGTTTCTACAGTGGATTATTAAGATCTTCTTATCAAGATACTTTATTTTTCAAAATTAAGTACTTTACTCTTGTTAAAACATTAAAAGTGGCAGGTAAACTACCCCTTTCCATTAACCGATATTCACCAAAATCAATAGGCCATGAGTCCTCTACAAGATAGGCACATATGTAAAAAATTATTTGATTCTGTTTTCAATTTACGGCAGTTATCGTTCTTCATGGAAAAAGTTCTCTTGTTACAACATAAAATGTTGCAGGTAAACTACCCCTTTCCCTTAACCGATCTTCAACAAAATCAACAGACATTGAGATATCTACAATTGAGGAAGGTATGCACAAAATTATTTGATTCTGTTTAAATGTACGGCAGTTATCGTTCGTCATAGAAACAATTACTCTTGTTAAAAAATAAAATGTGGCAGGTAAACTACCCCTTCCCCTCAACCGATCTTCACCAAAATCAACAAGTCTTCAGTCTTTTACAATTGATGAACGTGTGCAAAACATTATTTGATTCTGTTTGAATGTGCGGCAGTTATCATTCGTCATAGAAAATACCCTTGTTAAAACATAAAACGTTGCAGGTAAACTACCCCTTTCCCTTAACCGATCTTCACCAAAAACAATAGGTCTTGAGAACTCTACAATTCAGGACTGTATACAAAACATTATTTGATTCTGTTTGAATTTGCGGCTGTTATCGTTTGCCATAGAAAAAAATTACCCTTTATTTTAAAAAAAATGTTGCAGGTAAACTACCCCTTTCCCTCGACCGATATTCACCAAAAACAATAGGTCTTGAGCACTCTACAGATAAGGGCTGTATGCAAAAAATTATTTGACTCTGTTTGAATTTGCGGCTGTTATCATTTGCCATAGAAAATATCGGTATGGAGAACCATACATGACTTCCATGTTCTAAGATTTATATTTAAAATCATATTCGAAATGAAATATTTCCATAGAAACTACTTCTTTCTACTTATTGCTTCAGCCTTAACCACAGTACTGTGGTCACTAACGTATACCACCTCACGTTTTCGCACTCGATTTTCACTGATGATGGCAGTCGATGGACTGCCGAAAAGTCTGGTTTTGCAGAAAACATTGGACTACGGCTAAACAGCCCGGGAAGGAATTTTAACAAAGAACTACTTCTTTGGTGCCGATAACGTAGTACACATAAAAAATTCTCCCCTCCCTAATCAACTATAATTTTCATTAATAGAAAATTACCCCCACCCCGTTCAATTAACCTCTTCATTTATAGATAATTCATCTACGTTTCTACAGTGGATTATTATGAGCTTCTTATTAGGATACATTATTTATCAAAATTAAGTACTTTACTCTTGTCCAAACATAAAACGTTGCAGGTAAACTACCCCTTTCTCTTTACCGATCTTCAACAAAATCAACAGACCTCGAGTTCTCTTTAATTCAAAAAGGAATGCAAAAACGTAGTCGATTCTGTTTGAATTTGCGGCAGTTATCGTTTGTCATATAAAAAATTACCCTTGTTAAAACATAAAATGTTGCAGGTAAACTACCCCTTTCCCTTAACCGATCTTCACCAACACCAATAGGACTTGAGAACTCTACAATTCAGGGCTGTATGCAAAACATTATTTGATTCTGCTTGAATTTGCGGCTGTTATAGTTTGCCATAAAAAAAATTACCCCCGATAAAAAAACGTTGCAGGTAAATTACCCCCTCCCCTAAACCGATCTTCACCAAAACCAATAGGTCTTGAGAACTCTATAATTCAGGGCTGAATGCAAAAGAGTAGTTGATTCTGTTTGAATTTGAGGCTGTTATCGTTTGCCATAAAAAAAATACAATTGTTTAAAAAAAAAAGTTGCAGGTACACTACCCCTTTCCCTTAACCGATCTTCACTAAAATCAACAGGTCTTGAGTACTCTACAAATCAGGGCTACTTGCAAAAAAAATTATTTGATTCTGTTTGAATTTGCGACTCTTATCGTTTGCCATAAAAAATACCCTTTTAAAACATAAAACGTTGCCGGTAAACTACCCCTTTCCCTTAACCGATCTTCACCTAAAACAATAGGTTTTCAGTACTCAACAGATCAGGGCTGTATGCAAAACATTATTTGATTCTGTTTGAATTTGCGGCTCTTATCGTTTGCCATAGAAAAATAAAATGCAGATAAACTACCCGTTTCCCTTAACCGATCTTCACCTAAATCAACGACATTGAGTTCTCTATAGCTCAGAAAGGTATGCAAAACATTATTTGATTCTGTTTGAATTTGCGGCTCTTATCGTTTGCCATATAAAATACCCTTTTAAAACATAAAACGTTGCAGGTAAACTACCCCTTTCCCTTAACCGATCTTCACCAAAAACAAAAGGTCTTGAGAACTACAATTCTGGGCAGTATGCAAAACATTATTTGATTATGTTTTAATTTGCGGCTGTTATCGTTTGCCATAGAAAATACCCTTGTTAAAACATAAAACGTTGCAGGTAAACTACCCCTTTTCCTTAACCGATCTTCACCAAAAACAATAGGTCTTGAGAACTCTACAATTGAGGGCTGTATGCAAAAGAGTAGTTGATTCTGTTTGAATTTGCGGCTGTTATCGTTTGCCATAGAAAACAATTACCCTTGATTTAAAAAAAACCGTTGCAGTTAAACTACCCCTTTCCCTCAACCGATCTTCACCAAAAACAATAGGTCGTGAGTACTCTACAAATCAGGGCTGTATGCAAAAAATTATTTGATTCTGTTTGAATTTGCGGCTGTTATCGTTTGCCATAGAAAAAAAATCTACAGACACACAGACAGACACTTTTCGAAAAACGACTTTTTTTCATGTTTTGGGTGTAGTACAATCAGAATCTGCAATAATCTCGAACACGATTTTTTTTGCCATCACCTTCCATTTCCTTGAGGAACATGGAAGTAAAAAAATCTAGACACACACACACACACACACACACACACACACACTTCGAAAAATGACTTTTTTGATGTTTTGAGTGTAGTACAATCAGAATCTGCAATAATCTCGAACACGATTTTTTTTGCCATCACCATACTTCCATTTCCTTAAGGAACACGGAAGTAAAAGGAGTGGAAGAAATTGTTCATATGTACAGTTCAGTTATTTAAACGTATACCCCATAAATCATTTTATGGTAACTGTGATTGATTCATATTCTCTCTCTCTCTCTCTCTCTCTCTCTCTCTCTCTCTCTCTCTCTCTCTCTCTCTCTCTCTCTCTCTCTCTCTCTCTCTCTCTCTCTCTCTCTCTCCCCTTTAAAGCAGACGCTTTCTCTCTTACTTAGATAATAACCAAGTAATCAGATTACTTACATAATACATCGGCTTGAGCTCGGGCAAACAAGTTTGGAGATTTTTGCTTACCTGAAAAAAGGAAAAACGTGTTAGTCCCAGGGTAGGTTACACTAAGGGCCATGGCACACACAGCCGTTTTGACCGAGGCGTTTATCGAGTCGGTTCTTTAAGAGTGATGTCACACACAGCTGTAGACCGAGGCGTTTATCGAGTCGGTTTAGCAGACACATCTCATTTCGGTCGCGTCGTGCCTCGTGGAAGGAAGTGAAAAAACTGAGTGATGCTGAAGAAATAGCTCTGTTAGCATTATTATATTATCGTTGGAGAAGAAGGAGGAAACAACGACGAATGTGGGTGCATCCAATTGTGGACAGTAGACCAGAGAAAGGTCATTTTTACTTCCATATTCCTTAAGGAATGGAAGTATGGTGATGGCAAAAAAAATCGTGTTCGAGATTATTGCAGATTCTGATTCTACTACACTCAAAACATGAAAAAAAGTCGTTTTCCGAAAAGTGTCTGTGTGTCTATCTGTGTGTCTGTCTGTCTGTCTGTAGATTTTTTTTCTATGGCAAACGATAACTGCCGCAAATTCAAACAGAATCAAATAATTTTTTGCATACAGCCCGGTTTTGCAGAGTTCTCGCGACCTATTGTTTTTGGTGAAGATCGGTTGAGGGAAAGGGGTAGTTTACCTGCAACGGTTTTTTTTTAGCAAGGGAAATTTTGTTTGTTTGGCAAACGATAACAGCCGCAAATTCAAACAGAATCAAATAATGTTTCGCATACAGCCCTGAATTGTAGAGTTCTCAAGACCTATTGTTTTTGGTGAAGATCGGTTAAGGGAAAGGGGTAGTTTACCTGTAACGTTTTATGTTTTAACAAGGGTATTTCCTATGGCAAACGATAACAGCCGCAAATTCAAACAGAATGAAAAGATTATTTGCATACAGCCCTAAATTGTAGAGTTCTCAATACCTTTTGTTTTTGGTGAAGATCGGTTAAGGGAAAGGGGTAGTTTACCTACAACGTTTTTTTAACAAGGGTATTTTCTATGGCAAACGATAACAGCCGCAAATTCAAACAGAATCAAATAATTTTCTGCATACAGCCCTGATTTGTAGAGTACTCAAGACCTATTGTTTTTGGTGAAGATCGGTTGAGGGGAAGGGGTAGTTTACCAGCAACGTTTTTTATCATGCGTATTTTCTATGGCAAACGACAACTGCCGCAAATTCAAACAATATCAAATAATTTTTTGCATACAGCCCTGATTTGTAGAGTACTCGCGACCTATTGTTTTTGGTGAAGATCGGTTGAGGGGAAGGGGTAGTTTACCTGCAACGGTTTTTTTTATCAAGGGAAATTTTTTTTTTTTGGCAAACGATAACAGCCGCAAATTCAAACAGAATCAAATAATGTTTCGCATACAGCCCTGAATTGTAGATTTCTCAAGACCTATTGTTTTTGGTGAAGATCGGTTGAGGGAAAGGGGTAGTTTACCTGCAACGTTTTTTTAACAAGGGTATTTTATATGGCAAACGATAACAGCCGCAAATTCAAACAGAATCAAATAATGTTTTGCATACAGTCCTGATTTGTAGCGTACTCAAGACCTATTGTTTTTGGTGAAGATCGGTTAAGGGGAAGGGGTAGTTTACCTGCAACCTTTTACGTTTTATTTTCTATGGCAAACGATAACAGCCGCAAATTCAAACAGAATCAAATAATGTTTTGCATACAGCCCTGATTTGTAGAGTACTCAAGACCTATTGTTTTTGGTGAAGATCGGTTAAGGGGAAGGGGTAGTTTACCTGCAACGTTTTTTTATCAAGCGTATTTTCTATGGCAAACGATAACAGCCGCAAATTCAAACAGAATCAAATAATTTTTTGCATACGTCCCTGAATTGTAGAGGTCTCAATGACTTTCGATTTTGGTGAAGATCGGTTAAGGGGAAGGGGTAGTTTACCTGCAACCTTTTACGTTTTAACAAGAGTAAAGTACTTGAAAATTTATTTAAACTTTTTGAAACAATGGTAATTGTTAAAAATAAAATAATTTTGTTGCCAGGCAATAAAATTATAATTTTTTCATTTTAATGTAATATAATATTTTTCATTTAATACAGCAATAAAAAGGCAGGTAAGACACAGCCTGGCTGTTTGGCTGAAAATGATTTTAAATATAAATCTTAGAATATGGAAGTCATGTATGGTTCTCCATACCGATATTTATAATTTGTTCTCTGAATTAAGGCAAGATGAAGAGAAATTTTTTAACTTTACTCGGATGTCAACAGCTACTTTTGACGCTTTGCTCATGAGTATAAGAGAAAAAATAACTAAGAAAGACACTCGTATGAGAAAATGCATACCACCAGAAGAGAAACTCGTCAAAACTCTCAGGTACGTACTGTATAAAATTATATATTTCATATGGTTTTAATTTTTTTTAAGTATTTCTATTTTTTTAATTTTTTTTTCATACAGATTTAATTTTTTTGAAGTGGTTACAAAAATATTCAGAAAGGAAAAAATGGAAAGAAAACATTATTCAACACAGAAAAAATATTACGGTACATTATTAGAATTACAGTTTATTTTACAGTTATTATAATTAGAATAAGAAATATAATTGAATTTAGTAATTAGATTCTTCTGAATTATAATTTGATATTATTGATGCAATTGTGTCTGCTGGTGAAGTTGCGGCGTATTGTCGTTCTTGTTGAGGAGAGTTGTTATACTCCTCCATCTGTTGCGATTGTTGGACACGCTGTTGCTGCAATTGTGGTTGTTTACTGACCGTATACTGTTGTGGCTGATACGAATGATGCGGCCTTTCGTATTGATGTTGATGTGGTAAGTAAGCAGGTCCGTGTTGTATTGGCAATAAGGATGTTGAGTGTTGATTTTCCTGAAGAGCGTAACCTTCGTACTTATTGAGGACTTGCATTACCTCAAGTCTACAATTTGAATTCATTCTCTTTGGCAGTGACGCAAGAGTTGGTAGCAGTGATAACGGAAAGTGCCGGTTGTCATCATCTGGTTGCGTGTTAGCTCTTTTATTAATTCTATCTAACGAATGTATAATTCTTTCTTCTACAGGATGTAATCGTTTTTTACAAATTCCAGTTTGAACAGGGGTTGAAATGGTGGACGCTGAAGGCCCATCATCATTCAATTGTTCCTCATCCGGTGGTTGTAGTGAATTGGTCGTTTGTCGGTTCCACAGTATCTCTCAGAAACTCCAGCTGTTGTGCGTACATGTAAGGCGCTTTCATAGAAGCTCTGTCCCCAGACTTCCCTTCCCTTTTCTTAGTTGTAAGTCCCTTGTAAAATTATCTCCGATATGTTTCCACTTTTTATGCAGTACAACTCCTGTAAATAAAAAATATTTCAAATTGCAAATATTTTTTTAAACAAAATTTATAGTCAAGTTGAATTAAAGAAGAATCCATTAACAGTCGAAATTAAACGTCAAACATTTTTTGTAAAATCGTAGGGGTCTTAGCCCTTCTTGTACTAAAAAAGTGGTTTGCAGTTTGTAAGTCGTACTTTCTTTATTTCAGGTACCTGGCAACCGGGTGTTCTTTGACTGATTTACATTACAACTTTCGCATAGGAAGAACTACTGCTGGTGTTATTGTAAAAGATGTATGTAATGCAATATGGCTAGTTGATGCTACTATGCCTCAATTTTCCACAGACAGATGGGTTGAGATTGCAAAAGGATTTGAAAAATATGCACACTTCCCAAATTGTATTGGCGCCATAGATGGCAAGCACATAAGAACTAAACAGCCGCCTAAAAGCGGTTCAATGTTTTACAATTTTAAGAACTATTTCTCAACGGTATTAATTGCGATGTGCGATGCCAATTACTGTTTCACTTACATCGAAGTTGGATCATATGGAAAATCAAGTGATTCTGGAATATTAAAAAATTCAAAACTTTTCGAAAAGATGTGTGACGGTTCTTTACAAATTCCTGCACCACGCTCGTTTGAAAATTTAACTGGAAACTTTCCATATGTAATGGTAGGCGATGAAGCCTTTCCATTGTCAGAAAACTTGCTTACGCCTTACGGAGGAAAGATCTTGTCCCCTGTTAAAGAAAAGTTTAATAAGCGTTTATCGACTGCACGAAGATATATGGAGAGTTCTTTTGGAATTTTAACAAACAAATGGCGCATATTTCACCGACCCATAGATGTTGATATAAGTATGATTGAAAGTATTATCAGAGCCACCTGTGTTTTACATAACTACGTAAGGACAAGAGATGGAATAAGATATCATAATGATGACAGAACAACATAATTTGCAAAGTGTATTAGCAGACACGAGACATAGAGGAAATTCAAAAGCACTATCTGCAAGAGATACATTTGCTCTGTACTTTAACAACAATTTAATAAATAACTAATCTATTTCTATTATTGTTCATTATTCGATTAAAAAAAAAAGTCCTTCACTTACCTAACTCCTTTCTCTCCTTTTCTGTCATATCCTCTTTGGCAAAAACATCTGTTATCTCCTCCCAGCACAATTTTCTTTTTACTCTGTCACTGTAGTCAGATAATTTCATGTCCCACAGAGCCGGTCGCATGTGTACTTCATTAATTAATTGTTCTACATTAATTTTTTCCATTCTTTAGTTTTCAATATGTTTAAATAATATATGTTAATATGTTTAAATATCAATATGTTTTATTAATAATAATGTTAAAATAAATTTTATTTAATAATTATATCACTTATATAATATTACATATAATTATATGCAACTTCAATAAAATGTAACTATACAGTTGAAAAACTGGAGAATAAAAAGTAAAAACAAACAAACCGCTCTACAAAACGCTGTCTGACTAGACACATACACAACATGCAAACAGCAACCCCGTGAAGTACTGACAACCGACTGGGTTGATGCTCGAGATGACTATACGACTCTGTTTTGAAACCGGCAGGCGGCGCTCACCGTTGTGTGTGTCTTGGTAATAACAAACAGCTGAACGACGTACCGACTCGCTACACGTCTCGTTAAACGCCTCGGTCAAAACGGCTGTGTGTGCCATGGCCCTAACACTTCGATATTCAGTATGTTTATATAGTTGATATATAAATCAGTATAATGTTTACAGTGTTTTTAACAAGTTCGTTGCGTAAACTGTTGTTTTCTTAAACTAATTCTTTTCCACAAACATCACGTTTACTTCGTAAATTCAAATATTAAGCACTACTTACTTGTACAACCCTTCATGTAATCGGATTATGTATCGGCGTGAAGGCAGAAATACCGATGTAGCTACTGTTCCACATTAATCTATATCTTTGTGTGTAATCGAATTTCGTAGGATAATTTCCTTTTATTCGATGTCTACGTGTATACTGCGTAAAAGGCGGATTATTTTCTAAATTTCTCACTCTTTACCAGTTTCTTTTAGACTTCGGTTCAAAACACACATACAACTAATTTACACTACAAATATAAACAAATACAGTTCCCAGCACAATGTGTACTTTCAAGGTCAGAAAACATTTTTGAAGCTGCAGAGTGACCGGAACATCGGTTACGCTACCAGCGACTTATTAATATAAAAGTTCTCTGAAACACACAAAAATCTATCTATTACTTCACTCATAATCTTGAATCACAATGTAGGCCTATATCAATAAATAAATATTGTACATGGTTTAAAGGACAAAGCCATCATAATGTTATCTTTTACAATTTTTATTCGTTTTAAACAGAAAAACCAATAATAATTTGTACTATAGCCTATTTACTGAGAGCCGAGAGTAGTCAATATTAAAATGCAAATAACTTAACAGCAGTCACAGGTTCCGAGTATAGTAATGCAGTATTGTTACGTCTAACCTTGGACAGTAAAGCGTTTCTTGTCAAGACGCGCATCATCATTACTTTAAACAAATCAGGGTAAGAGCTTTACCAACAACCCTCACCGCCCCCCGACCCTTCGTATGTTTTCCCACACAGCCTGCTTGTTTCACATTTTTCAAGTATAGTTAGGTAAGTACATCATCACCCCTTCCACCGTTGTCCTTGGTTTCCCACTCTCCCGCCCCCCTCTATCACGCGTTTCCGATCCGATTTCACGATTTAAATGTGATAATTTTACCCATTAATTAATTATATCAAAGTGATAAAAATAACAATAAAACATTTTAAACAAAGATAA
Source organism: Magicicada septendecula (assembly GCA_034769895.1). Lineage (NCBI taxonomy): Eukaryota > Metazoa > Arthropoda > Insecta > Hemiptera > Cicadidae > Magicicada > Magicicada septendecula. The sequence goes on along the minus strand of CM068375.1, from coordinate 202,989,507 downwards.
CGCAATCAACCACTTAAAACAGTAAACATTAACAACAATAATAATCATAAATATTTATTCTGTATAAAAACATACGTTTTCAAACGTCGAGTTTTCGAGTATTGTAGTCAATAAGTCTCTTGTAAAATGTAAAATGAAATTTTCTTAGCGTCTTAAGACCGAATACACGAAATGATATTAAAACGCTTGGAGAAACACAATGAAATAGGCAGAATAAATTATATCGAGAAGGGGAAAAGAGAAAACGAGACACGATCGTAAGTTCCTTCTTCGTCTTCTGTTCCTACAACAATAATATAATCGTTTACAAGAAGACAGGCCGCGTCATTCGGCGTTGCGTAGGGCCGGGTCGTAAAGCTGTTTTGTTTACTCAAATCTGATAAAAACACAAGGACGAGGACCTATCTCTCTACCTTTGTTACAGACCCCATCGTCGTCTTTCAACAGCAAAGAATATCGCGTAGATCGAATGAATACATTATTTTAATCTTATTAAATTTATAAAATCCACTCCGAACGTTTCTCACAGCCAAATACGAATTCCTGTTAAGGCTATCAACCATAACACAATCGAGCGATCGGAGCGAATAACAACAAAGCTTATTGTTTACCGATATTTCGTCACAATGCTATTATAATTTTATTCATTTTTAATACGCGTCTTCGCTCTCTGAAGTACTTGCGATCGACTACTGATTAATTATTCTGACAGTAATATGCGACGTTTTGTTTCGAATAGAATAGAGTCTTTACCCTCTTTCTATTCTTACGAGTTTAGGGGTCCGCTCAATGGACACCATCCGGGTTTGAGATTAATATGGTGACGCTAGACGGGCGATCACTGTGCTTTAATCATGGAAGTGTACCGTGATTTTCTGGTCACATGTATGAAACGTCTCTTCTATCTTCGAGGCGTATTTGAAATCTTCTCTAACGCCCGAATTGAATACCCTCCAAAAATCATGTATTCGCGATTTTTAACAGTTGTAAACAATCCAACATTAAATTTTGAATGACATAATTCTGCATGAATGCCATGACGAAGATCATGGACGGGATGGACGCATTATTTTTAAAATTTTCAACAAGTTCAGTATGTATTGAGTGCGCTGGTAACTTATAACGTGGCTATTATTCAAATCACCTTACACGCCTACGTTAACTGAAATTTAAGACTTTTTTAATAACAGGAAGGAATCTTAGCACGTTTTAGTTCTAGACATACACGTTGTGACTTGTACTTCGTATGCAACCGTGAAGGATCAAGTTCAAATCAGGTTCGTTTATAAACGTTTCCGACAAAATTTGGGCGTCCGGCCAAGAAAATAATCGTTTTACGTCACAGTCAGTGCGATAATTACATAATTTTAGGCCGGACGCTTTGCACAAGCTGAATTTGAGCCAAAATTAAATAACTTCTTTGAAGACAAGCCCGTGCAAAAACTAATTTAGCGTTGAGTTTTTTAATTGTTTGTGCAAATTAATACTGCTTTTATCCAGATTATAATCAAACTGACTTATACTATAAAACGTTTAATACAGATTCTATGGAGTTGAGTGTATCTCGGAGGCGCGGAAAACGAAACAGAACAACTGGTAACGTTCAGTGTCTTGCTGATTACGAAATGGCATACGACTCGTCATTAAATGACAATGTGATGTGTAATAAGCTATTCTCATAAAATAATCGAGCGAGTTCTCGAGAACGGAAATCCCTTCACGCGTCATTCGTGACCCTGATTGCACCTGTAGACTATACGACAAGCAGGGCTCTGTTCCACTCCCGGACCCTTCAAGAGATTTTCTCCAGTCCTGCATCGTTACGAATCGCTCCGTAGTTCAGACCACGCTAAAAAATCTAAGCTCTCAGCCATTCTTCCTTCAAAAAAATAAAAAGGAGGCTTCGACCTTCAAGTAAATAATGAATGCAACTCGAGAAATTAACGGCGACAGGCCGGGGATTTAATCGGACGCTACAAATTACCGAGGCACATCTACTTCCACCCCTGACAATCTGAATCTGCACCTAGTCGAGTTCACTTACCGAGCAATCCGAATTTAAACAAGACTTCTATAAGATGCTAGAAAAGATTTAACAATGACCTTTATAAACCTTAACTTACCACTGCTCACAGTTTATGGTGGGCAAGTAATTCCCAGTATTGTAAATACAATCAACACTGTAAACTTTAAAAAATAATAGAAATAAATATATTATTATTACTAAAAACTGATTAGGGCTATAGAGAGTTATACTTGTGCGATGTGATTCGTTCAACGCGATATGAAGTGTTACTTCTTTTTAATTAGCACACTTAACGACATTAGTAACCATTACTGTTAACTTACTGTGATCACTACGTACTGAATTCAGTGTAAATAAGACTGATTTAATTACGTATGATCTGGACAAACGTGAGTAAACGTGTTGTTTTTTTATACGCTCTCTGGCGTCAACTGTTTTTTTCTAGAAAAGATCTCTATTCACGAATACGTTTCCTAAAGACTGGAAACAGGAACATCATTATGCAGTGTATCTAATGGAATATTTTATCTAGGTATTACTAACCGCGCCTCGTGAAGGAAGACCCTGGTGGAGCCGCCCCTACAATAGTTAAAGAAGTTGAAATTTATTAACTTTATGCGTTAATTATTAACACTGACTGAGACTGTTCTTTATATCTGTCTTTTTAACATTGTAATACAGAAATGGTTTACCTATAAATCCGTAATGTAGTCAGTGCCTCAGGAACTGTTGATACAAGGAACATAATAATGTTTTTAGAATGAACAATAGTTTACGCGAGCCTAGAACTGTCATCTCTCGTCAGAGGAGAGGTTCCAGAAAAGAGTGGGAGGGACGGGTTTTCCATGTACTAACATTGAAAGCGACACAATCGTCAGCTTTAGTCTCCCACCCAGTGTTTAACGTAGCGTATTTTAAAACAATTCATGTATTTGTATTGTTAATGTGTTGTGTAGGTTCAATTTTTGGAATGTTTCCACAGTATCATTACTGAATTATTTTTGTACGCTAATTAAATTCGGGAAAAATGAATTTCGCTCAAAACATTTTAAAAATTTCTCTTGATTTTTTAAACAGAGTTAAAATTGAAAAAGCTATGAGGTCACAATCAAAATAACACAAAAGCAGAAAAAAATGTAAAAACAAAAATAGTTTTACTAGAAAACATCAGTATGATGGCTGCTGACTGGTTACTCGATCGCACATCTACACATAGCTGATTGCAAAAACAAATTACACTGCATTTATCACGTTAGATGTTAACGACTTAGGCCTAAAATTTTCTGCACGGAAGTAAAAATAATCTCACTAGTCCAATAAAACGGACATGAATAATGGTATGGAATTTTCTATGCCACAGAAAACAGATTCGCTCCCAACGTATCTGAGAGCCTCTCCTAGTTTTAAAAGCATGTGCCGCCGCTGGGTATTACAATAAATTTATGTCAACTTCTACTAAATACTAAAATACACTCCGCCAAGTACAGAAGAAAAACAACAAAGCGGAAATTAAACATCGACCCAAACAACCCGATAATTTACAGACATGAAAATAAAAATCCGAAATAAAACAAAATATTAAAAATTTTACTTCCTATTGACAGTCAGTTGCACATATTATTTTAATAAATAATATGCTGATTATTTATGAAGCTCGAATATTTGTTTAAATAGGCTTAATGGGCCAAAACTACGCTCAGCACCCTGTCAAAAGTAAGTGCAACTTTCAATGTTCTGTTTTGATTTTTATTTCACATCCGTTAAATATTAGAGGAATTATGTTTACTTTTTTATATGAATAGTTATGTCTGTATTCATTCAATAAGAGACCTTATTTTTAGATTTCCTAGAATTTACCAGTTTTTAAGTTTCTTGTAACATTGTCACGTTGGAGACCTACAATCGGAAATTAAGGTTAAAGAAATTATTAACCGTTTTGTTTGACTCATAAGTATCGGGTACTAGAAACTGTATGAGTCTTTTATCGCCTACCACAAACTATTTATCGCGTCCTTCTACAGCTTATTCGGTTACAAATGTTATTAAAGGTTACTAATTTTTATGCATTAAACTACCTGCAAATTACTTTCCGCTGCGCGGTCGTAGCAGCTTGGCGACCGGTGTACAAAGCTGTCCACAGGGTATTGTTGTCCACAGCGCTGACAAAGAACACTGGAGAGCTATTGTTGGTGTGACGTAAACCGCACAGTACACAAAGCAGGCGCTGTACCCGCGACTCCTTTAACGTGCCTAACTGATTAGAGCGGCTACTCATTAGGGTACGGTCGGCCGTGGGACCGCAACCCACCACACCTGCAGCAAAGAGACCGAAATCTTAACAGCAGCGGTAAACATTCCGTCCTGACCACGGACACAACGAAGCTGTCTTTCGAAAGTAATTTCATTTACACGTTACAAAATTAGACATTTGACAAATGTTATGTACTCTGACGTCACATAAACATGAAAACTTATGTTCCACACAAAATCAGACGTATCAGTTTAACTACGATTCGGCATTTCCAAAAAAAGAGAACGTATTATAGTTTTAATGAATTGTGGCGCTCTACCTCGCAAAATGAAACAATTAGGTAAAACGACGAATTACGCGAGTTTGATCTACCGAGAATTCGCTTTTAGGCAATTTCTTTCATCATGAAAAAGCTTGCTTTATGCAACTGTACTGTTTTTTAAATATACAGTATTGAGTACGGTACTGTATGCTTCAATATACAAATATAATGAAGCAACTTTTATATTATAACCACTGAAAAATTAAACTTTTTGATGTTCTAACAATGTACACACTTCACGTAACACAGCTGTCATTCTAATTTGTGTTTATTATTCCATTACTATTGTTTTAAATTTACAGTAGAAACTATTTTACTTATAAGGGGAACGCAGATAAAAACTAACAGATTATCAGAGCCCATTGGAATAACCGAAGACGTTCGGCAGAGTTGCAGTCTTACTCCTGTTTTATTTAATATCTATATAGATGATGGCATAAGGAAATGGAAATTGGACGCCCCCAAATGATTATACCTGGGGAAAGTATTTACTTAAATATTTTAATGTATGCAGACGATCTTGTGATCATCCAAGAGAATGAAAATGACCTCCAAAGGTCGTTGTTTTATCTTACTAACATTTTAACTGATAACAATCAAACCATTTCCTTATCCAAAACAAAAGTTATTGATATTTCTGTACCAAATCATAGGCTATTATAACAAAGATTCCATACAGGGCTCGCCAACAGAACGGGTGCCAGATTTCAAGTATCTAGGGTGCACAGCATCACATACCAGGATGATAAGGATTATGAAAGCAAAATTAGTCTCTTCCAGTCGCTTTGTGGGTGTATCATTAAACACTTGAAGAAGAAAACAAGGAAAGAGACGCGATTGAAATATTATACTGTAATGGCCATACCTCAACTACTGTATGGTAGTGAGACTTGGATTAGAAAGGCCAAAGATATATCTAGAATACAAGGAGCGGAAATGAGGTTCTTGAGGGCTGTAAAGGGTTGTACCAGGAAATGTTTTATCAGGTATGATCATATTAGAATGTAGCTACGCACAGCTGAAAGCTTAAATGAGAATATCTCCCGGTACGAAACGGAATGGCGGTTGACACGTAAAGAGAATGGATCCCACTATATTTTCAAGAAGACCCCTTGACTATCATCCAAGGGGGAAGAGAAGTGTGGGAAGACCCCATAAGCGATGACTGGATGACTTCCATTGAGAGTGGGACAGGCTACTAGCCTAAGCCGTAAAGGATGACGACGACGACGACTATTTTCTTAATAGCTGTATTGTATAAACGATGAAGTATTCAAAATCTGTATAATATTTACCTTATTCCGTCGTGTGACTTCGTTGTGCGTTTTATTACTTTACGCGTTTCGAGACATGTGTCCCGTCATCAGAAGATAAAATAAAAATTCACTCTTACGAGGTCGTTATACATTAAAATACAAATATTTAAAAACGATTACACACATGCGCGCTTTACTTGAGTGCGCACTCGATGCGGACCGATCGGTCACTGATTATCAGTAGCTACCGCGTAGACAGGTTTATTGCAGTATCATAAAGCGGGTTTGATTTAAAATTTAAATGGTCGTTCAACACGAAGTCACGACTGTGTACGTCATTGTACGCCCTATATATCTCAAATTCTTCCAAGGCGTTCATATAAGTGCCTTTATTACAAAAATGCAGGACTTTCCAGTTGGTTCCAATCTGATAAGTTTTTATCAGAATGAAATCGATTATGAAAATTACATTCAACTTCGCAGTGGAACGCATCTCTTATGTGGGTCGTAACCTTACTGTAAATACTGGAATTTTTATAAAACTGTGGAACTACATTTTTGTAACGACTCGCCGAAGAACACAAAAAGCATCAAAAACTTCTTTTGCCGCCTAGTGACTGCTCTCCTATCAGGCGAAACAGTGATACTATAATGTGACATTCAGGACTTTAGGAAATGTCGATCACCAAAGCAATGGCATCGTCGAATCGGCGGCTATCGTGAAAAATTATTAAACGGAAGTGACGATTTTGTTGTTATCGTATAATTCCATATAATTACAAACAATGTGAAAGAAATTAACTGATGTAACAGTTTCATTCTTTTTGTTGAATAAGACGAAACTGAAGTCAGATAAACTACTTGTAACCACACTGGGCTTTCCAAGTGTAAATAGATTTATATGATTAACAAATTTCTCCATACGTATAAGTAATTAGTATTTGTATGATTTCGCCTACATTATACACCATGTACATAGGACTAAAAGAAACAGCATTGTTTAGGCCACACTCTAAAATGTTTCGATCTTGTCATATTGTGCTGCAAATCGTCTGATCGCTTCGTTTTGAACGAAGCGTTTCGGAGCTGGTGACCATACTCAACAAGCTCATGTTGGTGGAACCGTAGGACTCGTATCCTACGTGGACACCCAGATTGTCAATACAAATCGACAACGTCAAAATGGAAACTACTAACAACAAATGTCTGTACAAAAATAACAAAACGGAATTTCAACATATATTTTCTGAAAAATATAATACGCCAGCTTCAGAAAGCCAGCACGGGAAAGATAAATTTTAAGAAACATATCGTCTTGCATATAAACAAACATAAAGTTATAGACAATTTTCCAATATTGAAACAAAAGACAAGAATAATCTTTTTCAGGCGTTATATGCTAAGAATATGACCCGCATTTTCTGTCAATAGACCTAAGCCAGTACAAAAGACGATAACAATTAAAGAGAGATCCGTAAGCGTCACAAAAAACAGGCGACACGCGTTGCTACCACGATCTGTTCCACATTACAGAGGTCGGAGCAGAGGTGGTGGTACTATTTTCGTTCCCCCTCGCACAACCTTACCGCAATACAAGAGTCCCTGCGTAACGTGGCTCTCGGAAAAATTAAGTGTCTCCGTTTTTAGAAACCTTGAAATACGGTATATCACGAAGGCAATAAAATATGTATATATAGTCGTTTGTAGCCGTGGTATATGATTCTCTCGCTGCCAAAAATCGTGTCCTAAACACGTTCAGAACATTCTTAAACGGAAATTTATTACCAATTTAATGCCATAAATACGAGCAGATCGTAAATACCAGATAAATATGTCGTTATTCTTTTCTCTTTCGTTTTTATTTCTTTAAGTATAAAACGAGAGTAAGAAAGAGGCTTTTGGAATGTCTCTCGCCTGCAGGCTGGCTGCTCTCCAGAACCTTCTCGGAACTAGCAGCTGCACGAATGCGTCCAAACCGTCTGAATAAACACTGCAGTCACACAATGTCTATGTTCGTGCTGCAATATTCCAACGAATCAATACTTATACTTTTCATCGTGTAGTTAAAAACGCAAACTAAAACACCAATTACATAAGTATTAAACTTCACTTACAGGCTTTTGAAAAGCGATGCCATTACTGGTGCAATAGATTACGGTTAATCGACCGGATCACCGGTTAATCTGGCATGATGTTTTATTTTGGATAAAGCTCAAACATCAGACGCTAATAACCCCTAGTTTTCTCCATTCTTCCGCGCCTGTCTTATTAACAACCCTGCAGTGGAAGTTACAAACGCCCGAATATCCCGACGATCGACAACTGGGAACGGAAAAACAGCAAATTACTTAGCGAATATAAAACAATATCTCTGTTTTGGTGAATAAATAAAACGGATACGTTAAATCGATTTTTCAATATAGGTTATAGTGGAGAATAAGGAATACCTTCTCTGAAAAAAACGATAATCACAAAAATAACAGAATATCTGAACTGTTACTTTATATTACAAGACGATGGTAAAACAAGCTACTGACTTACGACCCCACACAGGGTATGCTCTCTGATCATTATTTTTTAACTGTTTCCGGCAAAATGTTGTCAAATGAATGGAAGCCAAAGAAGTGCTGTACGCGCAGGAACCATGAGCTAATGTAAGACAAAAGCATGAAAAAATTACACAAAGAATATACAAGTAGAAGACGCGTTTACTCTAACAATCGTATGGAAGTTGCATTAAGTACGAAAAACTATAAAAAGAAGTCCAATAACACCAGAAACAATTTTTATATGAAACAATATTTCGTTAGTTTTACAAATATTTGGGAGGATAATAGTGTAGCCTACTAGTTAAACAAAGGCGGTTATTTGTGAAATCCGTAACTGGGAAAAAGCAAAACGGCTATGAACAAAAACGCGCTAATAGAAAAGCCCTGAATACATGTACAGTGTACTGCACTTTTGGTCAAATGCGTCAGAGCCTCTCCGATTAATAACCGCTTCCGTTCAGTTACTTCAGGGTTCAAGAAATAAAATGCAGACAACCACAATATAATTTTCAGACAAGCAACACTCTGGCATAAAAGTTTCAACGTTATTATTGTACTGAGCTATACTGTTCGTTAGTAATCAGTTTTATGGCACAACCATGTGCGGAGAACATACTGTGTATAGAATATTTATCACAAGGCCGATTAGACTAATATTATTAATACTTTAACTTCGACCTAATACTCAAACCTTGTGTATCAAATTACAGTAATCTTCTTTTACAGCTGTAATTTTCTTCTAATACTGTCGTTATTGGGAATAATAGTGCAGTTTTTATTACAGGTCTATTTAACAGCACAACAATAGTAACCTATTCTGTGACGAGTTGTACGAACTAGAACTGACAAAGTTCTAGAAACGCTAACAAGCATTGCTGTATTCGAGAGGAAATAACGCTTAACTGAAGTTTATTAGACCAGGGGCTACTAAAATTAATTAATTAATTCTTGGCTATTAATTTTGAAGATCCGGGTTCGAATCCCGGATAACACCATGAAACTCGAGGTTAGTTTTCGAACCCCAGGTAGACTCGGCCTTTGCAAATAAGTGGCTACTCCGTTATTCCTTTACCATATCATGCCGTGCAACGTAATTTCTCAAGAACTGTGGACAACTTACCGTTTCTTCGACAGGACCATCTGGATTTCAGTCTTTATTCGTATTTTACGACTAAAATGAGAATCGGCGTGCGAGTGACGTGTAGAATGAGTCACCGTTTAAACTGAAACAGTAATTCTTAAACGTCATAGCGGGCTGCGTGAGTGTGAATTCTGTATATACATAGCTACACAAGTCACGACTTTGAAGAAAATCTGTACGATGATAAATATCAGAATTTCCGTCGATACAATCTCTCTCTAGAATAGAAATAAAAATCAGAAGCCAGACAGCCTTTCCGTGCAAATTAAAAGACGCCTCCATAAACGCAAAAAAACATTAAGTGGACGATAGCATCAAGGAAACGTACTACTTTCAGACGGTAAAATACAAAGACGTTTTTGATTAATATTTAAAACTCTTAAAGTGCTGTTAAATTTGAACCGCGTTACGATTCAGTTTGGTCAGGCCGTGCATCTGGCGTTGTTATCAATATGAGCTCTGTATTCTCGCATCTCACAATCCTGGACTGTTTGTATTTTATTTATTCCGAGTGCGTTGTTGAAGGCTAAGTCAAGGTTGGTTTCACACGGAGCTCCATCGTAGCCTGTTGCTCTCATTATGTACGGAATATAATTAAATGAATCCACTGGAGCATTTGAAATGTTCACGGTCGGTATACACAAGCGCAACAACCTTTACTCTTAGGCGCGCTCGAACCTGCAGGGGCGCACATTCGTAAAACTTTGTTATCGAATGAAGCAGTCGTTATTTATTCGTTTACTTGTTTAGAAACCTGACTGCCGTTTTTCAGCGGCGAAATCGCGGAGCCAACGAAAGAATTACTCCCATTTAAAAGTACAGCATACGGTGATCGGAAGAGAGAACGCGATAACAGTTTCATGTCTCCCTCAAACATTATATCCCTCTGTCACACACTGTCGCTTCAGCACGGTTGCAAAGCTCTCGCCAGCATTGTTGTAGTCGACCTACACACTATGAAACACTACACAAGACTGATTTTCGCATGTGCCAAATGAATGAAACTTTTAGTGTTTGTCCAACGACAACGACGTGTTTGTCCACTGCCCATCTCAAAACCGATACTGAGAATCTATCGTCAGGTCTATACACCTTGAGCGGGATAAATATGTTGGCAGAATCCGATGTTTGACACCGCATCCCGCTCTTCCGATTTTCTTATCACCATCTCCCAACCAGCAGTTCGGGGAAACGCGGGCGGTGTAGCAAGAAGGCACTACTTAGCTTCAGCCTTCTGTGTGAACGAACGTATTTACAAATATAGTCTGCTGCTTTCCTAAAAATTAGCACAGCACTGTGAACCGTCCTTAACGCGTTCGGTACAAAGCGCGGATGTAAGGTGCGCAAGGCTGTACAACGTACCAGTGTAAACAGCGTTTGTAGCTTTGACCTTGGTGACGCACACCGTACGTCGTCTACGACAGTCAAACGTTTCCCACCTTTCCGCTTGGGAAACAAACTAATGCTTTTAAACGCTCGGTTCACGTACAGATTTAAGTGTGGTGTGTGCGCGCGCCGTAATAATTAACATTAACCATTCTCTTTGTTTCGTCGTCTCACCTGCTCAGACAGATTACATTTCAATTTAACTGAGTGCTGTGCACAGACGCCAACTCGACTCTCTGACTGTAGTAGTATGTACCTTGGAATAGATCAGCGTTCCTCACCGATTTAAAAGGGGTGGTGGGGTGATATGGTTGGCTGAATTATATACATACATACATGTATCCTATCATCTACCTGTCATGTCGACAAAATGTGGGATGAAGTCTTTTATCGGCCGATTTACTATCGTTAAGGAAGAGGCGAATTTATAAAAGCGACCTAATTACTTCCGCGGGAGCAGTGGCGTAATTACGAGATGCTCAAGGGAGGGGATGAGGCGAGCTTGAAAGTTTGACCCCCTTTAGCTTATTATTAATTTATAAATATTTTATTTCCTTTTATTTCTACAATTATTTATAAGCCTTATTTTGAAACACAACTTGAAAATACACTTACGTAAGCTAAGTAGGTAAGTAAGCTGAGCTAAGTAGGCCTACGCCCAAGTGATTGTGGAATTTTGCCGAAATTGCTTACAGCTCTGGGGGGAGGATTTATTCCCGTAGTTACGCCACTGCGTAGGAGATTCACTGATAATTAAACGGTCTGAAAATATTCCATGGTCCCAACTTTCGGTAACCAAAAAAATGCTAAAATTTTTATTTTCGAGAAAAAAGCAGCTGACTTTCAGCGGGTATAAACAAACCCTTCAACTCTCATTTTAGAGGGTGACACCAGAAGGGTAGGCGGTCGTCAATGGAGTATTCGCTATAAGACACCATTTGCGATGCTTCCTTTCATCTTTGCGACGGCCTTTCATTTTTATCTTTATACGGGAGCTGTCAACTACATACGTTACCAGGTGGTAGACAAGACATCCTTGAAAGCAAAGTGTTTGGCTCTACAGGCACATAAAATTGCCTGCTCAAATTAAGGTTTTATCTATAGAAATTCTATTCTTATGTTGATTCCCAGGGATAACGTTTGATCACTCTTCAAATTTTATTCAGACAGTATGTAATATCAACTGTTTGTACTGCAAACATTTTTATAAGTTGGTGCCTAATGATAAAGTAACTTCGCCTCATCAGCCACTGCTGGCTGAAACCAGTAAAATTTGCGACTATCAATCCAACGTTTACAATCAGCTGTTGTGCGTATAAGCAGTTACATTTCCGTATCAATGCTTTATAGGCCATACTGTGACTGTGACTCATTTCCTCTGACCTTTCGGGACCGTCTATGAATAATTCAGAACCCACAATCATGAAAACGGCAATATAATAAAATTTACAATTTGGTTTGGTTGCACAATGTAGCTTCCAAGAAACCTATTTGCAGTCGTGACATTGTACACCACGTCCCAGATAATACCATATAGCCTAACCATATAGGCCTACCCCCATCGCAATATCCCCACTTCATTCTACTCTATTGGCATCGGTACTTTCGACTTTTATTTTAGCACAGTTCACCTAAGGACTCTGTTTTAAATACACATTTACACTAAAACAATCATAATAAACACCGGTGCGATACCACACGTCTCATGCGATGTTTCTCACCTTACACATCCCCCCCCCCACGATTAACCAGGTGGAACATAGGATCATATCAACGTTTACCGCCCGATGCAGCAAGGTTCTCTGTGCACGGGGACGCCCACCGCCTTCAGTTAAATATGACATCAGCTGCCTGCGCAAGCACGAAAGAGCTTTAACAGTAAAATAGAAGTAAAAATTTATAGGAGTCAAGAATATACAGGACAAAAGTAACAACAGGATACAAGAACTGATTTGAAACTAGCAAAGACCTTAAAGGATGCAGGAACACAACAGATGTCGGGTATATTATACAATTATGCATCAATCACGCAAGTATCATGCATATTAAATTTTTCCGATAAATTATTACCAAAATATAGCCGACCGTTGTTACGAAATTGTTCTTAAATAGAAATGCTATCCTACATAGACAACAAAACAACATACAACTATTCAAAATATAGGCCTATTATTGAGAACGTATCACGAGATAATCTTCAAAACTTGGCATGGGAAAGCAAAAAATGAGATTTCTTACTGATCCTGATGCTAAGGTCATCGAGGATTTCCAACACAAATTGACTCCAGTTTTCTCCTCGCCAAAACCCACGTCAACTTTATCAATTCTCATAATATTCATGGGGATGTGCCCCTCAGCCAAATTACTGTGTAACACTGGCTCGGCCAAGAGAACAAAAGTCGGGAGTCTCTGAGTAATAATTTAATATAACGTGACTGTAGATCACGTAAGCCCATATGATGTAATTAACGTAATTAATCATTTAATGTATGTTTTTAGTTATTATTAAGCAAATTAAATGTGTTGATAAGAAGACTGAGGCAAAATAACGTCTCACAGAAATATTGTAAGTAAGTTGGCGACAGTCTGGCGGCAACAAAATAAAAGAGCACTGTACAAAAAACAGCTTTATAAAGTCATAAAGAAGGAAATGCTTTGTTCGCCAAAAATCATAAAACTGTTGGGTCACGTTAGATTTTGACGAACGACAACCTTGGGAAAACAATGGATCAGGCGATAAAAAAAGAGAAACTCTGGTGAAAGTCGCGTCGCTTGGTGTAGCAGTTGAACACGTGGCAAAACACCCGCGCACCCCAGACTAAACACCAATGAGAAGAAGCGTGACTTTAGAGCGCGAGTTTTTTACGGTTCTTGAATGGACGAATTTGAAGTTCCCGGCAAGGAAATCAGTCATGAGCCTATCGGAATTATTTGAGTAGAACGGGTGGGAAAAGAGAAATAGTGAGCCCTATAAATAATACCCCGTGTACAGCTAAGGGAGTCTTCTTTTTCTCTTAGTATGTGTTAAAGACGTTCTTAGTATATTTTAACTTCGCTTTTAATAAGTTTTAAAGTGTTAAAGTATATTAGCTTGATTAACCATCATGTAAAGTAATATATCGGAATGTACAGAAAAACTATTTGTGCTATTAAAATCTCATTAAGAATTAAAGAAACTATCAAAATAGCTTAATACGTCTTGAAGTAATTACGAACACAGTATATTTTGTCTTGTGCGCGAAAGTCGTGTGAAGTATTTAATCGGAGTTCCGATGTGTGTAAAGAATCGACGAAAATAATTGTGAATGGAATAAAAGCAAAGTATGGTGCGAAGTGAAATTGTGATATATGTGCACTCAAGGCATTGTCGGCAGATGGAATGGATAATCCTGAACACAAGTAACAGTTTCATTGTACTTATGTATTAACTAATATTCTATGTAGTCGTATCGTCTATATCCCTAAACATCCCGTTTCATTCTAAAAGAACCGACGAGCAGTTGGATACTAGTAATATTATTCTCCCGTTTATGACTTTACAAACGCTCAATTTAATTAATGTAAATTAGGATTGACAAATTCAGAGTTGTATTAAATATATCTGATGGTTGTCAGAAGTCAATATCTTGTTAATACTAAGGCATTGAATATATATATATATATATATATATATACATGTTTTTCTAGTTTGAAACTCATAAATGCAACAATTATAGCAAGATAGATAAGTAATAACGAAGTCTTGATTTATGTATTTTATGTGCTTAGATTTATGATTGAATTATTAGTTCTTGAAGTAATAGATTGAGATATGTTTCTCAATCAGATGTAATGAATATTGTAACATGACATATGAGCCCTAAAATTTCAGTGAAATAAAATGCTTACACATGTCGATTATTGAGTCAAAGAGACAAGCCAAATAATTTGTCTAAAATGCCAAGCTCAACGCTACATGAGCTACCTATCACCAAATATAAACTCACAGCCATAAGAGTCAATAAACTGATGGTAAATACAAATGAAATGACATTATAGTGAAGAGAAAATGCACCACACAATGATTGTACCGCAGGAAGCAACCACCCAATAGTTTTCGGTCAGTGAAGAACCAAACAACACAAGAAACAAGAAACAAGAAAGAAGAATCAGTGAAGAACCAAACAGAACAAGAAAGAAGAAAGAAGAATCAAAGAAGAAAGAAGAAGAAGGAAGAATGAGTGAAGAAACCTACTACGAGAAGGACATCCAACAACCATGGCATATAGATTCCAAGAGCCAGTCAACTATAAATCAACAACTACCCGTATGTGTAATAACTAATCAACCTACAGATTGAAGAGATAGACAGAAAAACTGACTAACTGAGATGACCAGTATACTATAAATAATGTTATAAATGAATAAGACAAGAAATGTTATACAAGGAATGAAAATAACAATAATACTTATTGATTAGAAGCTGTAAAATAAAGCATAGTAACAAGACATGCACAGCACCAATGTAACAAAAGCAGTATTAATTTGTCTCAGAATATCAGCAAACATTAGTCAAATAGTCTGACAATCATGTATAAAAAGCAAGAGAATAACTAAAAGGTTATTAGTTATCATTATTAAAACCAAACATGTAAAAAATAAGGTTAAAAGAATACCAATGTGTGTCAAACTAACATACACATTGTTGGCACAAATGACAAAATAACATAACCTATGATGTAGGTAATATTCACCTGAATTCACAACTACCAGTAGGAAAAACCTACCCAAACCAGAATGTTTTATATGTAAAAACAAGTAGAAATAACACTCTTTCTATAGGTAACAATATAAGATACCCAAAATAAACTTTAAATAAGAATATAAACAAAGAAAGTGAACCAAAACCCACCAAAATGTAATTCACTATATAAAACTTGTATAAAATCATATTATAAAACCGAATAGAAACGAAATGTAGATGTCAATACCACAAATAGAGTGTAATACCACTACTGTACTAGTGTACAAAGATTATAAGACAGAATATAATATATTACAATTGTATTTAAGTGTGCACCTGTCATGTGACACCAGGTGTAACTAGTACTGTTTAACCAAATACAATATGGAAAAGTCTAGTGTATTAAACACACCAACTCCATTACAAAGACAATGTTATTACTCATCTATTGTAACTAAAATATAATAACAAAAGAACTCAAATACCAAAAAAGAATAACATTAAGTAGGCATCTCATGATGATAAATAGAGACCACTTAATTTACCAGCTAACAAAGGTGACCAGTAGTTGTAACCCTTTGTTATCATCAACTGGAAACATATAGAAGGTAAATAAACGCTTTCTAATAGGTAAAATATGTATATACAAATGTAACAACCTAGACTAAGATGATAGTAGCATAAGAAATGTATTTTGTAAATAAATTTAAGTAAATAGCAACTAAGGAGTGTAAGTGAACTTGGAAGGCATGCCCTCAAGTGGGTATGAGGGCCATTATATAGTGATAATAAAGAATTATATATAAAATAATAGTGTATAGTGAATGGTGCTAATCACAAACATTAACTTCCTTAATAATGGACCAAAACACACCATGAGTGGACTCAAAATAAAGAGCCAAGTGTTACGAATCCAGTGATACGCTCAGATTTAAAATCGAAGCCATATTAACAAAGTTATTACAATTATAAAGAATTCGTGTCAAATTGAAAAAAAAGTTTATACTCTTGAAACCAAAGAACCACGCCGGCTTCAACAATTGAAATAAAACGCAGAGGGGGTATGTGCACCAAATTAAAGATCGCCCACCAATCAGATCCACGGATATAACCAAATTTTGGACGTTTACTGAACGGGAACGGCAGAGCGAGGCTTGCGTTCTGGTCACTTTTTAATCATCTTTGGAAGCGAGAAGATGCCGACAGTCGAGAGAAAAAGTCAGCTGATCTATTAATGTGTCCGCGTCACCGATGTAAACAGAGTGACCTACCCTAAAACTGTGATAGCGAATATACTTTAGTATCAGAGAGGTGAAGTGTAACAGTCCGTAATAAGGATTGCTCAGTGTATAATCCAGAGCAATTCCGGGATTAAAGTTATAAAATAAAAGGGAGTATAAGTGATTATTACCATTTTAATCAAATAATGAAAAACGATACGATCGAACCATTTACTAACAATGAACATAGGTTAAGATGTATTTGTAACAGTAACTAATCAACAACAATGACAATCCTCAGAGATTTGATTATTCTAATTTTGTGAATTTATTTAACTTGCAATTAATTTCTATGTATAATTATTTTGTATGAATTAACCACACTTAATGACAGTTGTCAACTATTATATATCAATTAATTTAACCAATAAATGCCAATGACTGAGGCTTGTCAAATGATTGAGTTATTAACGAAAGTTAATATAATATTTCAATGTTTTTATGTTTTATGATTTAGGAAAGGAACCTACCATTATAATATTTCAATGTTATTTCTTGTTGTGAATAATAACCAAGGTTGCTAGGATATATGGTTACTTACAGCCATGCAATTATATTTATATAACTCTAAACCATAAATCAGATGTTTTACCAAATGACATTGTTTTAAAATATATAATATCATTGTTCATTTTAATTGTCTTGTCAAGAATTATTTTGACATTAATTAACTTTGTTTCAAGCATTTATTATCAATTGAATTTAATAAGTCCACTAACCTGTAATGTCCAGATTAGACTCATGGTTATTAGTTTTGTGTATTAATTATAAGTGACTGAATTATAGTCAACATCAAATTATTTGATAACAATTGATGATAGTTCTATTCGATGACTTGGTATTCTGTCAGCTCAAAGAATTCACGAAGGTATTAAACTAATGTTAAGCAACGAACATTTAGACACATTAAATTTGTAAACAGTTCTGCCACCCTGAGGCAAATGTTTATAAAACTAAAAGTCTCATGCTTATTATTCTGAATCCAATTATAAACAATACTTCTGCTCATTCAGAAAGAGCACTTGATTTGAATAAAATATTTGTTGACATAAGAAAACAGAGTCAGTCAGTTTATTTCAGTAGACTAGTTGAAACAGGTGAAGGAATTTGATTGGTCAACTCAACAAGCAGCGGCGAATACAAACACGGTAAGTCCGTATATATTGGATTGAGATAGCGACCCTGCAAGTTCGACAAGACTCACCAAGTAAGTGTTTATTAGTGCAAAATATTTGTGTTTTCAGCACGGAAACTAGACCACCGCTTCAACGAGTCAACGGAAGAACATCCGTGTGAATAAACTAACCGAAGTAAAAAATACTTCGATAAATAATTTCTTGTGCATCAACCGGACTTATTCAGGTTGGATTCAACGCTAGGTTGAATTGAACGGGATAAGTCAATAATAATACAACACTAAGCAAAAGTTTTTACAAATATTAAACAAAACTAAACGGGAAGTTAGCTCCCCAGAACCCCAAACGACGTTCTATTACAATATATATATTTTGTATGTGTCTTACAAAAATTAGTAATAATTAAAAGTTATTAGCATCTTAACTGCAGAGTTTGTATTCAAAAAAACCCCTGAGATCACATAACATCTCTGGCGACCAGCATCTTATACATTTTAAACACAAATATTATTACATCAAATAATATAAACTTAATTAGTTACAAATTTAACGCCAAATAAACGGATTGAGACTTCCGTTTAAGTTATAATTGACGCCCGAACACCTGGGGCAACTCTTTTAAAAGTTATATTTGGCGCACCCAAACGTGGTGCAAAAGCCAGTTAAGTTATAGTATTCGTAATTGCGCCACATTTCCCCGTGGCGCACCGTTCGTAAGATGAGGAAACATGAAATCTGAAAACATGTGGTAACTATATGAAACTTACCATCTTCAGTTGGACCGCATTGTGGGTCCGACAATTACACCGCTGAGGACTTTTCCATGGAGGGGGGGGGCTGTCGATGATTATTTAGGAGGTTCGATGATTAGTGTGCAAAATGATAAGGGCAATGATCACTGAATATTCCCTTCTTGGATCCGCAGACCCGCACGCCAATATCTTTAGGAAAGACGTCTTAAGTGAAAGGTGTTCTCGAAGTTTACTATAGGAATCTTTTGGGTGTAACGCAAAAATTGAGCAATCGCAAATTTTACGAAATCAAACTATGCTGAACGCAAAGAAATGTGTATGTTTTTGAAAGCGGGGAGGTAGTGAAACGCCTGTACCGTTAGGCGGCGTTACATGAAAGAAATTAACTTGTAAAAAGCTGTAGAGTATAGCGGTAGGTTAGCAACGCCGGCCTTGGGGCTGACGTCTATAAGGAAGGTAATATTAGGCTAAGTCACGTTTTGGGACATAACTATCATAAAATGTATTATTCGCTAGGATATTAGGGGTGTTTGCCAATGTTGTAAACTTTAAGTGCATGTAACAATAGATACCGTTATGTTCGAGAGAGCGATGTACGACATTTATTTCATGCAGATTTATTTGCATAAATTAATTATTCCATTAATTATATAAATTTTTATCTGTATTTATGATAGTGTTGTCGGTACGAACTTTGTCGTACTTATGTGTATTTAGCCCTGTAGTTGGACGCCATATACGGCTGTATATGTAGTTTGTTATGCCCCACGTTCTTTGGGAGCCATATACGAATGTATATTTATGCAGATTTAATAATTGCATAAATTAATTAATTAATAAATTTTGCTTATTGTCCCGCGTTTGGGCGGCATGTACAAATATAATATATTACCACGCGTTGGGCATCATGTACAAATATACATGTATTATGCAAATTTATTAATTGCATAATCTAATTGAATTTTTAATTGTATAGAAATTTTCTCTTGGTTACAATTATCTACTAGAATTTGCTTCCTCGTGTCACGTGTTGGGACACCATATGCAACTGTAATATATTTTATGTTTGTCTCTACTTGCATAGATTAGTTAAAATTATTCAAAGGAGTCTTCATAAATGTAAGTTTTTATTACAGATCTTGTTTACTGCTCCAGGACGGGCATGCCATATCTGATGATACACTCTGAAATCACTGAGCCATAATACGCCCCGCGTGCTGGAGCACCATATGTAAACAGGTGTTTTGGGTGAATAACAGTCATCTGACTCAGACACTATTAATTTTCGTAAACAATACAAATTTAATTTTTATAAACGATACAAATTTATTATATGTTTTCAATATCATTTAAATACTGAATAACGTTAGCGTTTCTAGACAACATATCAAATACACAATGCTGTTATATTATCTCTACGTTATGAACATCTACAAAATCAATAAAGACTAATTAATTAATGACCATATAAATTTCAATATATCCTACTCTATGGATTCATATTTCTCAATTTGCGTTACTTTTGAGCAATTAAATATATGTATATTCAACAATTAAATAAATGTATATTCTACTCAGTGGCGAGTTCTTTTTGAGTGGCAGGACAGTGGCGACCTAATCTAATGTTACATGAATGATAATAATTTACTTGTTGTTTGTATCCAAATTGCGGTGATTAACTGCGTCGTACCTCTCCTCCTACGAAGAAATCCAGGCTGAAGATACGCCAATTAAATTACACTTGACACTTCGTCACGACACTATTTGTCCCACGTTTTATCCGGATACTCGCATGAACGATAATGACTAATTGCGTTAACTCGAATATGACTTCATCGTCTAAAACACTTTGCGTGTAGGTTCTTTGTCACTTTTGATGTTCGCGTGCAATAGTTTATGCTGCGTTTAACTAGAGCGATTGTACCATTTATACTGTATTCACAATGCAAATATAATTGGTTTGAATTGCATTTTAGTGAGTTAAGAACGTGGCACAATCTTACTATATTGTTTCATGTCACTTATGTCACGGTAATGTGATATTGTCAATACCTTATCACTCGCATTAGATTCATAAAAACGAGATTTTTATGATCACAAAGTCTGATCGTACTTAACTCGACGTTGTCATAGTATTTGGTCACGGGTTAGTCCTACAGTTTTACATAGTCTCTGATACACTCCCGAACAATCTCTCTGCTCGTATCAATACACTTTGCTACCGTCCATCTGAAAGACTTTGGCTGGTTTATACCGAAATAGAATTGACTGACAAAATTTAGAATACGACCGAACTGAGACTGAACTCTCCAAATCGACCGAACTGAGATTAAAATAGACTGACTGACTGATTTTTATAGACTGACTTAAATTGTTTGAAAATTGGAAATCGACTGAACTCTTCTTCTCTGCGAACCCCTTATTTTATTACTTCAGCAACACGACTCCCTCCACGGATGTCATACCCTTACCACAATCACTGTCATGATTGGTTTCTCGCATCAGATTCTGCGAAGGCTCCTCCTGGATACTCCGGCTGGGGTCACTAGTCTACTTCCCATTCGCTCTTCACCCTTGTCTCCATGTTGACGTCTTCTTTACACCCGCCTTTGCCGAATTCCTTGCTCTTGATAGGTCAGCCAAGACCCCTCTCTAAAAGTCTTGCTGTCCACCATCTCCCCGTATGACGACGGACCAAATTACACGGTTGTCTGTTATGTGATTGTCTTACGTTCCCAAGTGTCCTTTCTAAGCGATTTCCTTTCCGCACATGTGTGTACCATAACCCGGGTGTGTCGAATCGCCGTATTGTCCTCGACTTCCCTTGTTACGTTCACACGCTGATGGTGGTCATCTTCCAGGAACTAACATCTGTTCTGCAGCCTTACAAGATGCTCCGTATGTCGTGCCAGTAAGCAAGTTTCCCGCTGTGCAGCTATATATAAGTTCCTTTGTACTTAACTGCATCCGCTCTTAGACTGCTTTTGTGGAAAATGTTATGTCCATGTGCAGCCGCTAACTCACACGTATACGTCGAAAATGTTGGCGTCCCCTTAGTACACTCCTTGCCGGTAGTTGTGATGAACTGACACCGTCTTTTGTTTCTTTGTTATTGTCGCCACTTGCGCTTATGTCGTTCATCCATGTCCAACATCTGTTATGTGCCAAGGCGTTGTCCTTCTTAAATCATTGTCTAACGGCGGCCGTTTGGCTATACCATGCATCACTCTTGACAGTTGACGCCCGCTACAGTGCCGTTTACGCAAAAAAAAATTCTCTGCCGTAATTGCTTTACAGAGTCCCCAATTTGGGTTCATTGATAAGTCCCGAATCAAGGAATCGCAAATTAATGCCCTTGCTGAAGTTTCATCAATGGTCATTCTTCATTGAAAAGAGTGTAGTCACTAAAGATCATCTTCCACATGAAAGAGTGTAGTGTCACTTACCCTTTCCTCCCCCCTTTTTCAACACTGTCTGTCATTATTACACCACTGTCGTTCATAACCTTGATACTGAATTTATTGCTCGCTTGTTTGAGATTATGAATCCATTTACAGATTTTCTAGTAATTATATGGTTAAGTTAATATTCATTTACATGTTCTATATCTACAAAATTCCTTCCTTTTAGGAAAATAAAGTAAAAGAATATTCTTTTGTTGCTAACTAGTTATCACATTTTTTTTTCGTTTAGGTTTTTAATATTTATATGCATTACTCCTAAATAATCTATTGGCTAAAATTTACATTTTGTTGACAAGCGTTCGACCAACTTGGTTACAACAAAAGAAAACACAATAAGCTTAAGTATTAATGATAACCTATTCACTCTAATTATCCTTGGTTAGGTTTTCCAAAGATTATATTACAATTTGATTTACGCTAAATTTTACACATATAAACAGTAATACTGTACTTCTTATGCGTATCAAAAAAAATTTTCTTCCCCTAAAATTCTACAATTTCTCAACAAAATCTCATTTCAATTGAACAAAACTTTATTTACATTCCCCTTTTGTTTGAACTTGACAACTATCACACTATAATTCTCATGAAAGTTTTTTACGATTACACAATCTATAATAAATGATTTTTTTTTTATTTTACATTCTTGTAATTTATTACTGCTTGTTGTACATTCCAATAATTTATAGCTAATTATTTCAAATGATTAAGTAACAAACCTTTGTTTACTTCCTCTTATCGATTACTATCTTATCACGTACATTATTCAAAATTTTACCATGAAACAAGACATTTAAATTTTTTACAAATTAGTCTATGATTTCACTACTAACTATTACACAATGACATAGTTCTTGATTTATTTACAAAGACACTTCTATCTCTTAGCTAAGCAAACTTGAATGGTTTGTTTTTTATTACCGTTAGAGGCGTTACGCTTTCCTCTAACTTCTCCCCACTTAGCCGTTGAGTAGTTTGCCTTTTCCCTTCTTTACGTAACATAAACGCACGTCTTGTCCTTAAATAATTTGATGTATTATTTATCACGTTGATTTCTTTCTTTAATCTCTTTCCTTTCGGGAATGATAAGCTTTTAACTGTCTTATGTTAAATCTGCCGCGTATTTTCTGTTCATCGCTGCATTCAACCAAGATATATGTAGCTTCCCCTAAGACCTGTTTCACCTTATAGGGTCCACAATATAATTCACAAAATTTGTCAATTTTCTTCTGCATGGCATCCGATTGGCAATATGTCCTTACCAATACTAGATCTCCCAATTTAAATTTGGTAATTTTGTTATCCTCGTTCATTTTCTTTGCGTGTTTCTCTCTCTTCAGCTTCATCTTCACGAAGATTTGGCGGTTGTCCGTTATGCTATGTTCATGTATTTCTTGGTTTAAGTACTTTTCCCAAACGCGTGCTGGTCTCCTACCAAACTGCGCTTCGTATGGTGTTACTTCAATGGTGTCGTGATACGTTTCATTAATGCAGCTTTCGATTGTTGTAATGAAACGTGACCACTTAGTGTGTTGTTCGCCGACGAATATACGGAACATGTTTCCTAATTGTCGATTAATACGTTCGGCAAGGTTGGCGCACGGGTTGCGAATGGCAGTGTACTTCGGTTGTATTTGAAGTTCACTCAATCCTTCCACCCATTGTTTCGATGTGAACTGCGTCGCATTGTCCGTTAATATTGCTTTCGGTTTTACAACTTCTTCGATGTATTGTCGGACTCTCCTGATAGTTGCGGCCGTTGTTGCCCTTCTCAACGTGTATAACTTCACGTATTTTGTAAAGTTATCAACCATGACGAAGATGTATTTGACGCCACCCGTCGATACCGGTAACGGTCCGTAATAATCCCCGCTAATGAGTTCTCCTTTCTCTGATGGTAAAATTGGTATCGTTCCGCCAAACAGATTCCTATTTTGGCTATCCTTGCAACGTTGACATTTGTCACAAGTTTTTACGTACTCTTTGATTTTCCTTGACATTTTGTCAAATGTGAAACTCTCCTGTAACAGTTTGGTACATTTCTTACCTCCTAAATGGCCGTACATCTGGTGTATTTCGGAGATGATTATGTCCGTAATACTCTCTGGCACGTATAATTTCCATTTGTTCTTACACTTTCTATACAATTTGTTATCAACATACTTATAAAACTTACACATATCATTTTCATTACCATTATCTAGATTACCTATAATAGATCCTAACTTCGTATCCTCCTTCTGGAATTTTCCTATGTCTCTTATCATACTACATACGTCTTTCTTCATTTTTATAGTTACCTGATTTATCTGGTATTCAAAGTTCTCATCAACTTGGTCCTCTTCCGTTGCATCTTCTGGATATCGGCTGAGTATGTCGGCCACTACATTCTCTTTACCTTTACAGTGAAGGATGTTAAAGTTATATTCTTGTATGGATAGGATCCACCTAGTTATCCTGGAGTTGTTTAGATGGCATTTATGCATGAAAGTGAGTGCTTTATTATCAGTTATAATCGTTAATGGTTGACCCAAGATATATATTCGAAACTTCTCTAAACATCTGACAATGCTTAAGAGTTCCTTTTCAGTCGTGAAATAGTTCTTTTCCGCACCCTTAAAAGTTTTACTCGTGTAGGCAATTACACCCACATTCCCCTCTTCATCCAACTGATACAGTTGTCCACCGTAGGCGTATTTACTCGCATCGCATTGAAGAAAATATCGTTGGTTGACTTTCGGAAATTTTAATATAACCGTTTCAATAAATAAATCCTTTACTTCCTTGAAGCATCGATCTAGTTCTGATGTCCATATAAACCTTTTATTTTTTTTTAATAAATCCAGTAATGGTTGAATCGTTTCTGCATACTTAGCAGTAAATCTATTATAAAAGTTAGTCAATCCTAAGAATCCTTTCAATTGCTTCTGGTTTCTCGGAACTGGGAAATTTCTGATCGCAGCAACCTTTTCTTCTGTTGCTTGAACTCCTTCTGTAGTTAAGCGATACCCTAGGTAGGCGATTTCTTGACGAAAGAATTGCGATTTATCGAGGTTAATCGTTAGGTTTGCTCTGCGTAGATTGCTTAATAATAAATTCAAATGTACCAGATGCGTCTTGACGTCGTTCGAGTAACAAAGACAGTCGTCAACATAGATGATTGTGTTTTCCTTCACCGGATCTTCAAGTGCCATGTCTAGTCCTCTCGTCAGAGCGGCAGAACTGGTGCTTAATCCGAATGGTGTTACTGTATATCTATAACATTTCCCCTCATACATGAAAGCAGTGTAATCGCGACAACATTCCTTTAGTGGCACCTGCCAAAAACTGCTGGTTAAATCCACTGTGGACAGGTACTTCATTCTACCGCACCTTGCTAAAATCTCTTGGATAGGAGTTGGTCCTTCATAGTCGGGAATGGTAACACTATTGATTTTTCGTGCGTCCAAACACAGCCTGACGTTTCCGTCTTTCTTTATTACGGCGACCATTGGATTAATAAATGGGCTATTTCCCCTCTCAATTACACCGTGTTTCAACATTTTGTTGATTTCGGCATCAACTCTTTGCTTGTATGCAAGTGGAATTGGCCACCCGCGTTGGAAATAAGGCGTGTTGTCCGTTACTTTAAATTCATGCTGATAGCATTCCATTCTCCCTGGACTCTCCCGAAATAAACTTTTATTATTCATTAAGACTTCTCTCAGATCTTCTAACGTTTCCTCATCCACACCTGTTATGTTGTCCACTTTCGCGTTTATTTTCTTCTCGATTTCATCCTCTTCTTCTGCTTCTACTACTTCCATGTGTATAATGGGTATGCTGACATTTTGTTCTTCCTCTCTTCCTCTAAATTCGACGACTCCCTTTTCCACGTCAATCAAACATTTTTCATCTTTCATAAAGCTAATACCTAATATACAATTTCTAATTAAATTTGGAATAATTAAAAATACGCAGTCTATCTTGATATCACTAATGTAAATGTCACATAAGATTTGTTTCCGTACAAGCTTAGACTTACTACCTACTGCACTAATAATCAGTGTATTAGTCATGCTTAATTCCTCATATGGTTCTAAATAATGTTTATTTTGGTTGAACCATTCTTCTGACAACGCATTTATCGCGCTCCCAGTATCCAATAAGGCAAGGACCGTAATATTATTATTGAACTTAATTAATATTTCTGGACACTTAGAAATCCGTTGTTCGAATCTTAATTCATCTTCATAAGTTAATTCATTTCTAAGATCTGGTAATAGTATGTTGGTTTCGTGAAGTCGGTTCTTGGTCAGTACATCGGCTATCTCATTGTATGGTAGGGTTAATTTTTTTTTTCTCTATCTACGTCGTTCCCCTTACCAGTCGAGGTCGACGCACCGTTGTTTACGAATTCTAAGGAATTTATGGGCTGTCGGTTAGTGTGTCGTCCAAACCCCTTAACGTTGCGATCGTTTTCACTTTCTTTGTTCGGCAAATGTTGTTTTTGCTTCCAGCTGACACCCTTATTGTGAAATGGTTGGGGTGTGTTTGTTGCTTCCCCCACACCTCGGGCATTCACCTTCTCGTGACTCCCTACAAAGTCATTATCTCTAGTTGTTCGCTGATTAATCGTGGCGTACTCTGCAATCAATGATTCAAGGTTTTGGATTGAATTAATACCCCTTGTCACCACAGCAATTTCAATATTCTTACCAAAATGGCGCGCTATCTTTTTGATTAGCTGACGATCAGTGATAGCTGGCGTTAATTGGCGACTTTCAAGAAGCTTGCGCTCCATATATTGAATTGCGCTCAGATTGCCCTTCCAATTAAATCGACCAAATTCTAGGTTGTCCCTGACTGCGTCCTGTCTCTCTTCTCCCCAATACTTTTGTGTGAAGAGGTCTTTAAATTCATCAAAGTTGCGGATTTGGTCTCGTATCACCCTCCACCAAATCGCGGCGTCTGCTTCTAGATGTCGACCGATCCATTTGACATCGTCACTTGGGTAGAATGTGTTCTGGATTTCGGTCAGTTCTTTGAGAAATTCGATGGGATATCGGTCTGTGCCGTTGTATTTTAATTCGTTGTTATGCGGCCCACCTGTTCTTGCGGTCGATCCGACTTCTGCGTTGGCTAATTGACGCTGTAGTCGTTCTTGGCCTTCTTTAACTTTGGCGATGTGGTTTCTTAATTCTTCTAGCCGTGTCTCCTTCTCTTTATCTGTCTCACTGATTTTCTGTACAGCCGACCGTTGTCTGTCATCTACTTCTACGATCTTCTGTTTTAACGAGTTTACTGCTTCTCCTTGTTCTGTCCGTAGTCGTTCTACGTTGTTCATGACAACTCCTTTCAATTCTTCATTCCTGCTGTTGGTTTCTTGAATATGTGTGTCTAGTTTGTTATTTATTTGGTCTACTGACTTCTGTGTATTATTAATTGCTTCTTGCCATTCTTGTCGGTCCTTCTCTCTCAATTCTTTACTTTCTTTGGTATGTCTTGTTAATTCATTCTTCAACTCTTTCATTCCACGTTCATTCTTTTTCTGTAGCTCGCTAATTTTCTCTTCCCATTTCTTGGTGTGTTCTTGCAATTCTACTTTTATTTTTCCAATCTGTTCTTCGTTCTGTTGTCTCATTTTTTCGCTCATTTTTTCACTCATTTTTTCGCTCATTTCTTCATTCTGTTGTTTAATGAACTCGAGCAATAACTGGAAGTTCATCTCGCGAGGTACTAACGATTGTCCCCCCGCCCTTGTAGTCTCGTCGGCGCTGGTGTTTTCACTCTGCGTCGTATCTTCCTCATGTCCTTCGACGCCTAGCTGGTTGTTCACGTCGAACTCCATACTATCTGAATTATTGTTTGTCAT
Organism: Magicicada septendecula; assembly: GCA_034769895.1. Taxonomy (NCBI): domain Eukaryota; kingdom Metazoa; phylum Arthropoda; class Insecta; order Hemiptera; family Cicadidae; genus Magicicada; species Magicicada septendecula. The sequence goes on along the minus strand of CM068375.1, from coordinate 202,961,367 downwards.
TTTCGCGCGACTACGCGTAATCATTCAAGTATGCTTAACTAAGACTATTTCTACTACTGACTTACTGTCTAACAATTGTTTATAGCCACTGCCTGTCCTCAGCCTACTCACTTATAATATTTATTATTAATTATTCGAGCAATCGCTTCGTGCCCCACGTTGGGCGCCATATACGACATTTATTTCATGCAGATTTATTTGCATAAATTAATTATTCCATTAATTATATAAATTTTTATCTGTATTTATGATAGTGTTGTCGGTACGAACTTTGTCGTACTTATGTGTATTTAGCCCTGTAGTTGGACGCCATATACGGCTGTATATGTAGTTTGTTATGCCCCACGTTCTTTGGGAGCCATATACGAATGTATATTTATGCAGATTTAATAATTGCATAAATTAATTAATTAATAAATTTTGCTTATTGTCCCGCGTTTGGGCGGCATGTACAAATATAATATATTACCACGCGTTGGGCATCATGTACAAATATACATGTATTATGCAAATTTATTAATTGCATAATCTAATTGAATTTTTAATTGTATAGAAATTTTCTCTTGGTTACAATTATCTACTAGAATTTGCTTCCTCGTGTCACGTGTTGGGACACCATATGCAACTGTAATATATTTTATGTTTGTCTCTACTTGCATAGATTAGTTAAAATTATTCAAAGGAGTTTTCATAAATGTAAGTTTTTATTACAGATCTTGTTTACTGCTCCAGGACGGGCATGCCATATCTGATGATACACTCTGAAATCACTGAGCCATAATACGCCCCGCGTGCTGGAGCACCATATGTAAACAGGTGTTTTGGGTGAATAACAGTCATCTGACTCAGACACTATTAATTTTCGTAAACAATACAAATTTAATTTTTATAAACGATACAAATTTATTATATGTTTTCAATATCATTTAAATACTGAATAACGTTAGCGTTTCTAGACAACATATCAAATACACAATGCTGTTATATTATCTCTACGTTATGAACATCTACAAAATCAATAAAGACTAATTAATTAATGACCATATAAATTTCAATATATCCTACTCTATGGATTCATATTTCTCAATTTGCGTTACTTTTGAGCAATTAAATATATGTATATTCAACAATTAAATAAATGTATATTCTACTCAGTGGCGAGTTCTTTTTGAGTGGCAGGACAGTGGCGACCTAATCTAATGTTACATGAATGATAATAATTTACTTGTTGTTTGTATCCAAATTGCGGTGATTAACTGCGTCGTACCTCTCCTCCTACGAAGAAATCCAGGCTGAAGATACGCCAATTAAATTACACTTGACACTTCGTCACGACACTATTTGTCCCACGTTTTATCCGGATACTCGCATGAACGATAATGACTAATTGCGTTAACTCGAATATGACTTCATCGTCTAAAACACTTTGCGTGTAGGTTCTTTGTCACTTTTGATGTTCGCGTGCAATAGTTTATGCTGCGTTTAACTAGAGCGATTGTACCATTTATACTGTATTCACAATGCAAATATAATTGGTTTGAATTGCATTTTAGTGAGTTAAGAACGTGGCACAATCTTACTATATTGTTTCATGTCACTTATGTCACGGTAATGTGATATTGTCAATACCTTATCACTCGCATTAGATTCATAAAAACGAGATTTTTATGATCACAAAGTCTGATCGTACTTAACTCGACGTTGTCATAGTATTTGGTCACGGGTTAGTCCTACAGTTTTACATAGTCTCTGATACACTCCCGAACAATCTCTCTGCTCGTATCAATACACTTTGCTACCGTCCATCTGAAAGACTTTGGCTGGTTTATACCGAAATAGAATTGACTGACAAAATTTAGAATACGACCGAACTGAGACTGAACTCTCCAAATCGACCGAACTGAGATTAAAATAGACTGACTGACTGATTTTTATAGACTGACTTAAATTGTTTGAAAATTGGAAATCGACTGAACTCTTCTTCTCTGCGAACCCCTTATTTTATTACTTCAGCAACACGACTCCCTCCACGGATGTCATACCCTTACCACAATCACTGTCATGATTGGTTTCTCGCATCAGATTCTGCGAAGGCTCCTCCTGGATACTCCGGCTGGGGTCACTAGTCTACTTCCCATTCGCTCTTCACCCTTGTCTCCATGTTGACGTCTTCTTTACACCCGCCTTTGCCGAATTCCTTGCTCTTGATAGGTCAGCCAAGACCCCTCTCTAAAAGTCTTGCTGTCCACCATCTCCCCGTATGACGACGGACCAAATTACACGGTTGTCTGTTATGTGATTGTCTTACGTTCCCAAGTGTCCTTTCTAAGCGATTTCCTTTCCGCACATGTGTGTACCATAACCCGGGTGTGTCGAATCGCCGTATTGTCCTCGACTTCCCTTGTTACGTTCACACGCTGATGGTGGTCATCTTCCAGGAACTAACATCTGTTCTGCAGCCTTACAAGATGCTCCGTATGTCGTGCCAGTAAGCAAGTTTCCCGCTGTGCAGCTATATATAAGTTCCTTTGTACTTAACTGCATCCGCTCTTAGACTGCTTTTGTGGAAAATGTTATGTCCATGTGCAGCCGCTAACTCACACGTATACGTCGAAAATGTTGGCGTCCCCTTAGTACACTCCTTGCCGGTAGTTGTGATGAACTGACACCGTCTTTTGTTTCTTTGTTATTGTCGCCACTTGCGCTTATGTCGTTCATCCATGTCCAACATCTGTTATGTGCCAAGGCGTTGTCCTTCTTAAATCATTGTCTAACGGCGGCCGTTTGGCTATACCATGCATCACTCTTGACAGTTGACGCCCGCTACAGTGCCGTTTACGCAAAAAAAAATTCTCTGCCGTAATTGCTTTACAGATGTAAGAGTGAGATAGATAGTGACGCTATCTTTTTTAGGCACGTGAGACGCGAAAAACGTTCGGCAAATCAGAGGAAGCGTCATGTGTTGCGCGGGAGGTTTTCGCTAAGGAGATTGGGCGATTTTGTATTTAGCGCTAGTCTAAACCTATGGGATTGTTTTTCTATCGAGACTTGGTAAGGGAAATTCAAAGCCAGTATAAATATATGAATTTGGAGAGAAATCAGGCAGTCTTCTTTATATCGGCGAAACTACACTGAAGAGACTCGCGTGCGCTGTTTTGCGTTAATTATATAGATATAAATTTTATTAGTAATTTAAAGAATAAAGTAAATTCGCAGCAGTAAACATAAGTACGGGAACGCGATAATTGCTAACGCTAAATTTATAAAGTTTAATATACAGTAATAAGTTAATGAGTGAATGTTCGGAGTAGTAACGAACAACGAGAAGTAAATACTACATATAAATGTTCATCAATACGATATGTTGTGGTGAAATCACTGAAGAAAGCGAATTAGTTCGGGTTAAATTCACGACGGTATGAGATAATCGAGACGCACGCGACGCGAACTGTGTTAGATGCACTTAATGTAAATTCAAGAATACGTTGTAAACCAGAGTGTGTAAATTATACGACATAACTGTATGTATCACCAATATGTCAAGTGTAGTGTACATCTGTGAAAAAGTGAATTAGTGCATTCATAACCAGGATTAACACGCAACAAACAGCTGCTGACGACTCACCGGCATGCAACACCTTAAGGACTACGCACGTCGGAAGGATTCTCCACGCAAGTAACAAATAAATGAACATTTGATACAATATTGTTTTATAAATATATATATTTGTAATCAAATATAGTGACTCAATTTGTCTAAAAAGAACTCATTGCCACGAAATAATATTCAAATTGTAAGGCAAAATTATTCAAGTCATGTTAAAGAAATTTGTAGTATATAAATGCAAATGAATCATTAAAAGTTGATTGATATATTTTAATTTGTGTTTATTATTACTGGCGCCCTGAAGTACAATAAAGAGTCGGTACACTGGAGTAAGTGTTATAGTCTATTGAGTAGAAATATTAATATTATCAGTGATTAAAGTAGTTTGTAAACCTTACTTCTTACATGCTCATAGGCCAACATAATATGCAAATCAACAATTTAACTCTTTCGTAAAGGCCTATCAAGTAGTGTATTACAGTTAACTCCCATAACATCCTTGACTACGCTGCTAGTCTCAGGAGAAACGACGTGGTTATCACGTTCAACAATCGAATGGTTTCTCACCATTCTATTACAGAGATCATAGACGGTAATATCGTCATAACATATTATTAGAACACGTTAACCTAATAGCGGTCGGCGCAGTATTGTACATGACGTAATGTTTATCACTGAGTGTTCCATTCGACGACAACATTACCACGATAATAAAACAAACAAACGTTAACATAACATTTGAATTTGAATCTAAATGACAGACTTTTGCACATCACAGAAAAAATATAAATACGACGTTTCGGCAGCCGTCTTCAAGTTAATTGTAAACGAATACATGAATAAGTAATAAATAATGACCTATCAACGAGTGACAGAGAGTCAACACATAATAACACGAGTTCTAATAACATACGTATGATTAAAAGATTAAATGAAACAGTTAAATATTTATTAGGAAAACGGCTGCCGACTGTTTGGTTGGGCGAAACGTTTATTTATATTTTTTCCGTGATGCTAAGTCCGTCAGTTAAGTCTCAAATTCAAATGTCTACAATACACCAACGCCACCTTTTCCGTGATGCTAAGTCCGTCAGTTAAGACTCAAATTCTAATGTCTACAATACATCAATGCCACCTTTTAAAAAAAAAGTAACATGCTGATTTTCCTCTACAGTCGCATACGCGCACCGTAATGTACCGCGCGAATCTTCAAATAGTCACGGTACAGCTGGTTTTAACGGTTGATTAGTATCAAACCGACGTTCTAACTATCCTACACGTGTCCTCTAAAAGTTGTCAAGGTCACAGAGCGCGCGCCCGCGTACTGTCCACGCAGTAGTAGAAAAATACTACATACCAGACCGTCTTCCAACGTTCTAAGCCAAAACTCCTTGACCATCGTTCCCACTGACAAACTGGTCTCTGCTGGATTCCGTCAAGTATGGAAGAGCATCTCGCTTTGCTTGGTCAGTTGTCACAAACACTGCTCTGGGGCAAATCTCGCTGCTTTCTCCTACACTTACAATTTAGCGGTTTCTGTTATTTAAGGAAACTAGGTTTTCAGTTAGTTTGTGTTTTGTTAACAACAACGTTTCGGCCATTTTACGATGATCTGATTGAGACTGAAGACTACACGTCTGCACACTGTAGTCCCTACTCAAGTATTCGAGTATTTGAGTCACTGACATTAAAAATAATTTGAACAGAGACAAAAGCTACAAATTATCAAGGGTTTTGAAGCTAATCATAAAATTACAGAATTAATTTATTTATAATGTCGTAATACTGTGTCCGTGGCAAAATTTCATTTCAGGGCGGGGCGGGGGGGGGGGGGCAACAAAAAAGTGTACGTGATAAATATTATGTCACCCGACTTACCTGTAAATACATATAATTAATTATTATGAACCAGTATGCTTCCTGAGCTGCAGAACTCACTCACTATTTTAACAAATTACATTTATGTTTAGATATATTTCGACATTAGATCATTTTTCTATTATGGGAAAATTACGAAAATCCCGAATACTTTACCGATTTCTTTAGTAATATAACAATTGCAGAGTACACAATCGTACAATAAACACTAAAATTCGAAACATTTTGATTTGGGTTACAATTCCTTTTAGTCTGACATTTTGATCTCTTTTATGGGCACTGGGGTTCCAAGATTTTGAAATTTCCAAAACTTTAGAGTACAATCAGATTTTAGTTACAATTCTGCTTAATTTGATACCACACATTAATTTTAACGTCGTCCAAAAATTTTGAAATTTGAATCACTACATGAGCTATTGCGACTTTTTCACAATTTTGACCCCGTTCACATTTGTGATTCCCACCTCCCTCTACTCCGGAGGGAGATCAATCTCAAAAACAACAGTGTTCGGTAGGGTAAAAGTATCAACAGACACGCCAGGTTTTACGAAAATCGGTTGACCTGTTCAAACGTTATTGTGAGACACTCTAAATGGATAGACAGGCGAATGTCAAACGTTCTAGTTAAAAACTGAGAACTTGCTTCACTCGTTCAATAATATTTAGGCCTACTTTAAAAAGATACTAAAATGACACAATTCGTATTGTTTATTTATACTGTAAAGGTCATTTCGAAGTAAGATACTGTTTGTCCGTGATGCACAAAACTGTGAAAAACGTTTAAACTTGACACGGAATTGACAATCAAAATGCGGGCACCTTATAGTAGGCCTACACACGGTGCGCAAGGGGCAGATTCTTTCGGAGTCCTGTCAAGCAGTGGATTTCTTAGGTCGAATACGCTCCTCGCATTACAGGATTTCGCAGTTTATAAGAGCCGTTACTTATCTTAGTTAAAGTTTAATCTTGTATGTATTTCGAAACCAGAAAAAATAAAACATGTGAATTCGATGAGATCTGAAAAAGCAGGACTCCTATCTCGAGTTAAGGCGGGAGGGGATCACACAGGAGGGAAAGAAGAGATCAAAGCATTTCAGATAATTGTTTTTTGACACTCGAAGCGATACATTTTATCTACGCGCGCACACAGGAGCATATTATAAATGACATGGAACTATCATTACTATGAATCTAATCACGTGTAAAAATCACTGTTATGAAAAACTGGTTTTCACAATTCTACATGCTCATCAAATTAGTAGTCTACAATTAACGAAATATACTGAAAACCAGTTTCCACAAGCATCAAGATATGGACACATTTCCCTTTACTTTCGTACCACTGCGTTACAAAAATAAATATATCTCTACACCTGTATACAGTCCTTGTCATGTCTTATGTGGGCTGAGAAATAAATGTGAAAGCTATTTGTGGGTCTCGTGTCACTGAAGTTTATGAACAGGTGGATTAACGAAACGAGACCACAATTATGTAAAGACACCCGACAGCTTGTTTGAAGCGGTGTGTAAATGGTTTTCCCTTAATAGATTACATTCTGTTCCGCTATAGAAATGTCCCTGGAAATTTTGTTGATAGCGGCCGAACTGCGGGGTATTATATACAATAATGATAGAAGTTACTGACGGTGCAGGGGGATTGTAGGTGACGGAACATTACAGATTTCCGTTCTAAAGAGTACCAAGAGTACCAGCGTTCCTCTTGTATTTTTAATACGAAGATTTATATATACAATATCGATTCAAACTGTCTGTAATCCACCCTTAAAAACAAAACAAAAAGAGAATGATACGGAGAATACGTGTGCGAGTGTATGTTGATGTTGTGTGTGTGTGTGTGTGTGTGTGTGTGTGTGTGTGAGAGAGAGAGAGAGAGAGAGAGAGAGAGAGAGAGAGAGAGAGAGAGAGAGAGAGAGAGAGAGAGAGAGAGCGGAGCGTTTTCATCCCCGCTTGTTGTGCGCTACAGAAAATACATCACAAAACGACCGTGCCCCCATGTTCAACCATCCTCCCGACCTTGCCTTGTATAAATAAAAAAAATACTAATAAAACATTAGGTGAGAGCATGGATAAATGTAAATGTTTTTACACACACACACACACGCACGCACACACACACTTTGATGTTTACACAGAATCTGTCTGACCTGGCGGAGTGTGTGTGTGTGTGTGTGTGTGTGTGTGTGTGTGTGTGTGTGCTCGCGCGCGCACGCAAGCTTGCTGTCTAGCCTGAAATAAAAAACTGAAAACTACCCTTCACAAACTCCAGGTCGGTTCGCTGTTGCTTCCATATTAATGTGAACAGCATCAGGGTTACATCCACACACACACATGTACGTCCGTGAAAATCGATAAGAGTTGAGTTTAAACAAAATAAATACCGTAATCGTACCAGTAAGGTTAAAAATCCGCAGTTGTTTTTCAAAGAAACGATAATTTAATGGTGTTTCCTTTACGCTAACAACCTGGTGGAACGCTCAGGTACCTGACCTACAGACTGACTATAAAGATATAGTATGATTTTTCTTGCTTTTCGTTTCATACGAACTTAGATGTGTTATCTGTAACTTTTTTCATTGGTAATACTACACTTTTCAAAAAGAGAACAACGTCGAAAAGAAAAACACAAGACTCCAAAAATAGTTTATATCTGGCAATCAAAAAAACAGGATAGGCAAATCGAGGAAAAGATGGAAAGAAGGCATAGACAAGGATGACAGGGAGAGAACTGTAGGTTGACTTACAGAATCGCCGAGTAAATGGAACTCGAAGAACGGTGTAAACCGACGAACGGCTGTGAGAAGAAACCGTGTACGCTGATATTGTTACGCTGAGGAGATAGTAAATGTGCATGCCGTATGTGGGCAGCAGGATGACGCAACGCTCTCAAGCGGCCAGCAGTTGTAGTTATGAGTTGCGTATAACGAATCGAACGATAAGACCAGAGTTGTTGCGACTTGCGATTCGTTGCGTGTTGTCTTGACAGCGGTTCAGTGTAAAGCGATAATTGTGTGATTATTGGGCGCGGACATCTGTAACTGATGTCTTGTATTATTTATTGCGACCGCGTTAAGAATTAGTACATTTGTCTTTGTTTATTGTAACTGGTATTGAACATGTAAGTAACAAATCCTCTAGCGTTATTATTGTTTCATTCCACGTCTTAAAAACGATGATCCAAGCGATCGTAGTAACGATACTAATAAACTGAACACGATGATACTGGAACAACAATTGATTAAAGGAGGGGGGCACAGACATCGTAAATACACTGTTGGTCACAGCAAATTAAATGAACCACGATAACAGTGGGATCTCTATAAATAGTAGAAAAGATAACAGATGAGCAAACACAAGCAGTATACATACGAGCAACCATCAACTGTTAAAAAAAATTCGCACTGTGAATAGGACAAATTCCATCATCACAACTCCATTGCCACAAACGTCCAGAACGTGAGAGTGCGGAGGGGCAAGAGAAATGTTAAGTTCAGCTCGGACAGAAAACAGCCGCAGACTAAGACTAAGGCGGTTTTATCGGGAGTTAGGCCTACAGAGTGGTAAAGGTCAGAGCTCTCCAAAGTCAACGTTCCAAACCTTTCACCTTGCCAAGCTCATTATGACACGGCTATCGTCAGATAATACTTTCTTGGGAACAAACAAAACCGCTGTACAAAATGTTATTGACAAACACTTTCTCTGTCATTTTAAACGTTTTCACGCCCAAACCACACGGAAATAGGCTAATACACATTTGAAAAACTTAACTTTTAAATGTACCCAACACGCACTTGTAACTGAGTTTTAAAAATGCTTTTCATATCGTAACTCGGATTTAAACGTAGATTATTTTAAAGAACACTCACTTCGTACGACAATACGATCTGAATGTGTGATACGTCTAGATATGTGTATCTGTTGTGCACGCGCGTGGGAGGCAATAAAGCCAAATACTCTTTGGTAAATTTAATTTGTAGTTAAACATATAGTGGTAACTATTCTATGCCAGACCCGTAACTTTAATAACAAGGCTACTGCCAACGACACATGCTGTCGGTCGAGGGAAAACCACCTGCAACTTTCAAATTTCATTCTGACCTTCATGCATACATTCTTTTTTTAATACCATAAACCCTCCATTTATTATGAATCATTCACGAAAATACTGCAAATACGATTTTTTAACATGTTCCTAAAACACATGAATATTCCAACCGAGGGGATGGGGAAGAAGGGGAGAAAACAGCGCCGACACGTAGGTCGGTCAGTTGCCAAGGACACAATACAACTGCAACGAGATCATCACGGTACCTTGAACGGTTAAGACAGCCATTGACGGACACTGCCAATGTAACCAAAACAGAAAGTGAAACTATTAAAATTACTACTATCCGGACTGTAAGGTCTTCCATTTTCTTGGTGTCGAAAGGTGTTAACTTAAACAAATATTTCGGCCTCACCTCTGGAGGCCATCTTCAGTGTAATGAGAACTTAACGCACTGACAAGGTGTCCATCAGTACACACAGTACTTTCTCAGTAAACGGACAGCCCTTGCCACAGTACTGACGAACACCTTTCACTAAAGATGGCCTCCAGAGGCGAGTCCGAAACACCTGTTCGAGTTAACATCTTTCGACGTGAAGAAAACGGAAGACCACGGCCTTACAGCGGGGATAGTAGTAATTTTAATAATTATGACGCAGGCTGCGAAAGCCTAAGAGACAGAGAAAGTGAAACTGTCTTTAAAACTTATTATAGTTGGACCTATAATTAGCGTACCTTTGTCTTTGGAAGGTCTACTATTTAAACAGTGTTTGCGGATTCGCAATTGTTAATTATTTATTTATTTACTTGCCCATATCGATTGTCCATATAAAATTCATTCAGACCCAAGGCAAATGATCTGCCCTGAACCACACTATTAACAAAAATTATTTTGCAAGGCCCGATGTACTTTGTTACGGAACAAACAGTTTTGTAGCGGAAGGATGGTGATTTCCCTGTACCTGAATCTGTCGCCCGTATAAAATATAGTAAGAGAGGCGGCACGGCGTGGTTATATAGCGTAGGGGGGGGGGGTACGTACACATGATGTATAGTCTAGTCATGACAAATGGGACACCTGTTAACAACAAACGCCGGCGCTAACCCCTTCGCATAACTCACCACCGCTGTCTCCACTGACTTCCTACTTGCATTACCTCGTCAGCTCTGTTACTCCGCAATTTTTACTTTTACTACTGATAAAGCAGTTAATATTCAGTATAATAAAATACCATACATCCGTATTATAAGTTTCCACCAAATGCGCGATCAAAAGAAAACCTGTAAGCCTATAGTGTGCTTCTCCCAAAAGATAAAAAGTTTTTATCTGAATTTCTCCTTAGTTCAATAGCTGAAAATTGAACCCGTTTTTGGTGGAATAAATAAAAAGTCTGACCTATGATGAAACTGGATGACGTGTCGCGTTATCCAATAAAAAATTACGCGGTAAATGTTTGCATATAACATTTATATAACATTTTTTAAATTAAATTCTTGCCAGTATTCATTCTGAGGGGGGGGGGCAAATTTTTTTATGGCTTTATGAAATAACATGCGTCTGACGTTTAATATTTTCAACTATAATAATACGTATAGTCATCATTATGATCACCATATCATCGTCATCGTTTAACACTGCTCTGTTAAAATACATCCATGTGAATTATAAATAACTCTGACGACACGAAGAATACGACTATGACGAAAGACAACCAGTTGAATTAAGTCGTTATATTCTAATGATACAAAAAAAAAACCAATCACAAATCTACCAACTAAAACTAACTTCGTTCTACGAAATTTTGATCGAGTCACTGTCAGTGAAGTTCGTTACCACATGAAGTGAACTGACATTACGAAACAATGTAAACATAGTGAGTTTACGTTAAAGTTTTTACTTTGCTATCAGACAGCGTATGCAGACATGTTTGTACGTGTAAGCCTAACTGAATGGTGGTTTTCTGTAAACTGAAATATACTGTGGCAGCTGCGTTCCGTTAAACGATTTGTAAAGAGGTGAAAAATAAAAAAAATTCTAATTGACGAGAGACTGTAAAACGCAATTAGACCCCACAGACCTAATAAATTAACGGAATTAAGAGAGGCTCATATTATGTCCAACTTGACAATGATGAATACCTTAAATTTAAAAACAAGACTTTACCACAACTGGCGGACCAATTGAGCTTACGACGCGTATCGCTATGGTAAACCACACCACACTGCCAAATTCTCACGTTCCTCCGATATCATGAACGATAAGACTGATTCAGTGACCTAGTTACCACGTCTGATAAAGTCTAAACTGTGTCCCTAAATCAACGGTCTCGAGGAGGCCTACTATTACTTCGTATCGTAGGCTAATTTTCATTTACTTAGCAATTTAATTACTTTATATTAAACACACACTCCAATTTACAAAAAAATTATTAGTTATTACACTAACCATAAATTAATTGTACAATACTACACATTCACAGTGATAAATTTTACTGCTTTCCGTATAGGCTGTCTATTTCAATAACTACCTCATAGACCTGCCGATAGACTTTGAACAGCAGATTTGTAGATGCGCAGGGACAAACACCTCATTACGAGACAAATAAAATGTTCACTCATTTCGTACATGCGCAGGTCAGCCCTTGTATAGTGTTGCATTTTGCGTAAGTCAACTGCTACACGGGTGGCGAGAAAATTACAAAATGCACATGTCGTTGTGAAGCGACAATATGTAACAGTGATATAGTGTGTGAGCGAGACAGCAAACTGTTGTCCCGTCACCGTATGCTATACACTTAAGTGGCGGATAATTCTGTCTTTGGTTCTGTTCATTTCACCACTGTAGAACGGCTGTCAGGTTTCCACTAATTTTATTACTAAGTGTTATGCTGTCTGTTTCAGACCGCTGTAGAAATATAAATAAATCGAACTTCATCGCTGACTAAACCATTTTAATAAGATCTTTCCAGGATAATATGGACGCGATAAACTCAGCCAAAGACTAAATGGAGAAGAAAACTGTACACTTATTGCCAAGGGCTCAGAACATCTGATAATAGCATTCGCTACTTAAGAAAAATATTTAACTGCCTTTACGGAGGTCAAGTTATGGTGGATTTTTATGTGACTCGGGAGATTCTGTGATAAAGCGATAAACTTTACACAACTGGCGGCGACCACGACTCCTTACGCAACAGAACCAAAAAAAAAAAACTATAAATACAGTTTTTATTTACAGTATTAGTTGTCATCCAGTTTAATTTTCGATGCGGATAGTTTAAAAATACTAGTAATAATCTTGATCGGATTACTGTCAGATCATCGACGTTCGAATGTATTCGTTACGAACCATTTGCTTTTCCCACTCCCCTTTATGGGAAAGCTGAAGTTTAACCGTGTTATAACTACATGTTACACGCTTATAACCTGTCATAAAGAGACCTGTTTATGACACAAACCCCGTAGATTTTGGAAAAAAGGACAACGCATACAATATACACACACATCCTTTATGGCAGTGACACTTGCACACTGAACGCAAAGACCCAAAGCCGGATACAGGCTAGTAAAATGAGATTTTTACGATCAGTACTATGAATATCACGGAGGGACCGGCTAATAAATTATGATATAAGGAACATCCTTGGAATATACAACCTAAACGAAAGGATAAATCAATACAGACCATGTTGGAAAGATGCATAAGAACAGGATGCCACAACAAATTTTGGTTTATAATCCGAAAGGACGACGGAATATTGGAAGACCAAAGAAAAGATGGTCGGACCAAGGAGTGGGCACGGATCGTAAGGTCCACAGACTGAAAAAGAAGGACAACACATGATTTACGGTGTCAAGAGATGTATAGATGTGTATAGTGATCACTTTTAACAACCCGTCTAAGGATAACTGAACCCTGTAAGGTGAAAGGCAACGCAATGTGATTTGGGTTACATCGAAATGGGCATACACAGGTATGTCAACTGCTTTTATGGCCTTATGATAAAGAGGCCTGGTAGCTTTTAGAATTTAGCGCGGACGAAGTCCGACTTGCTTTTCTGAAGAGACGCCCACCGTACATGGACGCAAGAGAGAGAGCCTCGGCTCAACTGATACAGTTATTCGAACAAGCTGATATCGTTACTTCATTGTAATCCAATAAAATGTCGATAACAATCTGAAACTCAACAATCGGAACATCATTATAAAGAGGTTTCCTTTAAGAACATATTCGCAACGAAACTTATTGTCTGCTTTATTTTAAATACGGGTCGAAGCGATGCGTCGTAATTTAGTTGTGTATCCAGACCCTAACAAATCGTGTACACACTGCATTTACAACTACAGTATGTAGTAATCTACTGTTTAAACGACAGAATTTTAAATTGCAAATTACCCGTTATTCAGTTTACAATTTTGCAAGTATATTATGCTTGTATAACCTCAAATTTTATGTTTACTTTTTCTAGCGCAAACAAATTCACTTTTATGTTACTTATAGAACACAGTCATCGTAATACGTTAAAATATTAACACGTTACACTTTATAATACCTCGGAAAGTATGAACAAATATATAATTTCTAACTACCTCTCGTTCCAATTTGTTCACATATTGAACATCTATTGTTCTTTAATTAGATTCGAAGACCACGGAATAATTTAATTTAATTTGAAACTGTCTATTATAACCTCCGCCCCGCGATGGGACACGTAAAATTCTTATTTTTATTCGGAGAAATGACGAGAATAATATTACATCGACAGAACACGCTCAACGAGCAATAATAATACCATCTCGAAAACCCTGACCAAGCGTATCAGAAAGTTACTGAGATTGTAGTAACTTTCCTCCTCGCGAACAACACAACGCGGAGTAGGTTCGGCTTTAAAAATATTGATTCAGATTGTAATCCACCCTTAATATACACGAGAGAGAGAGAGAGAGAGAGAGAGAGAGAGAGAGAGAGAGAGAGAGAGAGAGAGAGAGAGAGAGAGAGAGAGAGAGAGAGAGAGAGAGAGAGAGGAGCGAGTGGCGTATTCTCAATCCCTCACCGTATTACCACGATGATACTTCTCCCCACCCCTACGCAGAACACGTCACACTGAAAACCTACCCCTGTAGGCCTACGCAGCGGAGAGAAGAGTCATTCTGTAGAACATTGAGCCAGTCAGAGACACAGATCTCCTTTTTGTTAACAAGAAAAAAATCGACAATCTGACTGCACGTGAAGCTGCAAGTGACACGCCACCCCTCTCCTACCCGTGTGTGTGTGTGCGCGCGCGTTTAACGCTTAGACATTAGCACGGGCCTTGGTACGATACGCCTTGTATTTCGTGACAGATTCTGATTTGAAATGTCGAAAAACCGTCAACTGATAAGGCGTAACGAAACGTTTAGTACGCTGTCACAAACATGGACGCGACGCGAAGGTAATCTTTTTTGTAAATGTTTGATGCAAAGAGCCGCTATTCAGTACCGAGAGCCAGCTACCCATTGTTGCTAGAGCTGATGTGTCTTGATACAATTTAACAATTATATTTCTCTTCATTCACGAAAATTAAACTCTTCATACACGCGCGCTAGCGCGCTCATTGAGTAGGCTATATACCGTTAATATGGAAGTTAGTACGTGGGACGCACGCCGACGGGTCAGTTCAAGGAACTAAGTCTTCTGTTTAAACTTTTAACTATGAACCGCTCTCTCCCAATTACACTAGGTACACACACACATGCTTGTGTTTACATGGAAAGTACGTGTGCGCTTGATGCTTGTTTTCATCAGTTTGACTCAGGAACACAAATAGAAAACAATCGGTATGGAGAACCACACGACTTCCATGTTCTAAGATTTATATTTAAAATCATTTAAATATAAGCTGGAAAGTTTTGACAAGTTTGATAAATTGAAATGAAATATTTCCATAGAAACTACTTCTTTGTTGCCGATAACGTAGTACACATATACAAAATTACACCCTCCCCCTTTAACTATCGTTTTCATTTATATAAAATTACACCCTCCCCCTTCAACTACCCTTTTCATTTATACATATTTCATCTACCTTTCTAAGTGGATTCTTATGACCTTCTTTTCAGGATACTTTACTTATCAAAATTAAGTACTTTACTCTTGTTAAAATGTAAAACGTTCACAAACATCAATAGGCTTTGAGTCCTCTACAACTCGGGCACATAAGCAAAAAATTATTTGATTCTGTTTGAATTTGCAGCCGTTATCGTTCGCCATAGAAAAAAATTCCACACACACACACACACACACACACACACACACACACACACACACACACACACACACACACACACACACACACACACACACACACACACACACACACACACAGTTTTCAGCAGAAAATTACTTTTCTTCATGTTTTGAGGGTAGTACAATCAGAATCAGCCCTTATCTCGAACACGATTTTTTCGCCATCACCAAACTTCTATTTCCTTACGGAACATGGAAATAACAATTAACACACCATACTCGATCTATAGAATTCGATCTTAAGATAAATATTTGTTTATCGAAGTCGAATGCAAAACAAGAAACTGGTTAGGCTCTATTAATGTTCGCAGTATTTCAGAAGAGCCAGGAGTCATAACCGTCAAAATAATCACCTTCACCATCAAGCATTACTAAAATACAGTTTTGTCGCTATAAACCATTTGTCCCATTCCTGCTGCTCTTCTCACATGAAGGTAACTCTTAAGCAGGGCCGGCACTTCTTCTAGGCTTAGAGCGATACAATTTAGGGAGGAGGGCAAACTTTGAGAGAGGGAAAAAGTAAAGCAGAGTCTACAACATTTTGTCGCAAAAAGTAGCTATTATTCAAAAAGCAGAGTATGTTATAAATTATATAAATTAACTCCATCAGGAGCTAATTTTACAGTTTAAAGCAATAAATTGGGCTAACTTAATTAGAATAGGAAAGTTATATTTTTTAATTTTAATTGTTGTTGGATTACCTCTTTGTACTTTTAACCTTAGGTATCATGTTGGGGAAAAATGTGTGACAACAATGATGACGTTTGATCATCTTACGATTCGAAAGGGAACTCGACGAATTTGTGAATAAGTAAATTAGTACTTTTATACGAATTGTTATAACTCTATCAGAAACTTGTTGAACTCGCCACAGTATCAACTGCAAGCGAGTTAGCCCACAAAATTAGCAAATTTTGCCAAGCCGAAAACACGAAAAGACTCTGATGTAACTCAATAATTTCAGTAAGTTTTCTTAATTTTTACGTATTAAATTCCACTTATTACTTAATTTTTACTTATTAAATTGCACTTATTATTCCACCAAAATCCATGTATTAACTTTAATTTTTCGTATATCCTATTTTATTTTCAAAATGTTTATCAAACTTCATTTCATTTTTATTCACTTTATTTGTAATAATAAATTACTTTAACTCAGTAGGCTAATCATAAATTTTATATTTTCCTTTTCGGCGTCTTGTAACATGTAATAAATTTTTTCGCCTAGTTCTACTTAATGAAAATTGTCCTGCTCACTTAGCTGAAGAACACGGACTTTAATTATGATACAGCGGATGCCTGAAGAATATAAGAGTTATTAATAATAAATTTCTTTAACTCAGTAGGCTAATCATAAATTTTATATTTTCCTTTTCGGCGTCTTGTAACATGTAATAAATTTTTTCGCCTAGTTCTACTTAATGAAAATTGTCCTGCTCACTTAGCTGAAGAACACGGACTTTAATTATGATACAGCGGATGCCTGAAGAATATAAGAGTTATTAATAATAAATTTCTTTCTGTTATTGTGCAATACTTAGATTCCACTTCTAGTGATAACTTGCTTGTCACCTTCACTTCACTTTAACATCTTTAAAAGTTCGGCTTCTCCCCGTCCAAGTAGTTCCTTACACTCTTCTCTCATATGTACATTTCTGCTGTTGTCCTCGTTTCTCAACGTCCAACTCCCATTTCCATAAAACAAACTGCCCCATACCAATAATTTCGCAAAAGCTCTTTTCGTCTGTTTGTTGATGCGCTGTTTTGCTAACAGTTAAAATTCTTTCTGTTCGTAAACGTTCGTTACACTTAACATTACCTGGGTGTAAAATGCAGTATAGAGTGCTCGTTTGAACGAAACGAATCGGTCAAAACTGTAACCTAACAATGTTCAAGTGACAGTCCACAACATATGGGCGAGGGGAATTAAAATATCTGCTCGACTACTTGAGTCTTGAGCTGTCACACTGTAAATACGTCCTTCTGTTTGCTCTCAACACAGTGTTTGTTTTGACCGTGAGGCAATGTGTTACGCTTGAGAAGCATGTGTTGCAGAGAACTGTACAGTATACTACTGTTACGTGTATACCGTCCCCAAAGGGATCGTAGTTCTGCACTGTGTCACAGCATGGTGCTGCAAAGCTGCCGCAGAATCTTGACGCTTTCCTTCGTTTCTACGTCCGCATTACTATCGATCGATCAGATTATTATACTGTATTAAGGTCTTAAAATCTTGGCACTTTTAAAATTGAAAATGTTTATAAGGACGTGTCGCACATTTGCGGCCGATCGCTGGTGCGTGATCGAAAATGGGAACCGGTGAGTTTCCATAGAAACTACTTCTTTGTTGTCAGTAACGTAGTACACTTATAAAACTTCGCTTATGAATGCGACTACATTTAACTTATAATCTGTACATTGGTAAATGATGAATGAATTCATTGATTGGTGAATGAACAAATATATATTATATATATATATATATATATATATATATATTTAGATTTATTGAAGCATTTTCAATGCCCTTCTCTGTGCATTGCATTTGTGCAATGCCTGTAAATTTTTTTTCAAAGCTGTGCAAATTTGAGCTTGGTCTAACGTTTCCTGATATATTAAATTGTAAATCTTATTTAGATGAACAACGCGGTGCATTTACTATCATTGTAATGTATTACTGTAATGTACTGTACTCAAAAAACATACAGTACCATGAATTTACACTTTTTTGAAGAATTGTCTGTCACTGTCTGCTTCAAAGCGATATCCCGTTTTCTCGCTGCTAAAGACTGAAGTCGTTTAAGTTTCATAATCTGAACACAATCTATCTCGTCTTCTGTTTCGGCCAACTTTAGAACAGTCTCAAGTGCGTCAAAACCTTTTGCTGCCGTCGTGGTTTTGTATTAGTAGCATTCTCGCCATCTTGATAGGCTGTAAGTCTATATAGATAGAGCGTTTATTTATATTTCTACTAGTAATTTTATACAAACCACTATGTTGTCTTTGGTATTGACGAGCGCTTTCGGCAGTCAAGCCATCTTCAGGTCATTTACCAACGACTTACCAAGGTTGGTAAATGACCTGAAGATGGCTTGACTGCCGAAAGCGCTCGTCAGTACCAAAGACAACATAATGGTTTGTATAAATTACTAGTAGAAATATTTGAGACTACTAACACTCCAATATAACAATAAGTTTATTTATAGTTACAGAGTTTCTTTATTACTGTACAGTACTGTAATAACTTATAATACAGTACACAATTTTGTATGTTCAATAAATATCCAATACGCCTACACGTGTCCAATACATTACTGTACAGTACAGTACATACATTGTACTTTTTATTACGTTCGGATAACAGATCGTTCAGTTAATGGATGTTCGGATAATCGATGATCTACTGTATCGTCTCCTATTATACTTTCACCCTAAATAAAGTCGTATCTCTCCATGTTTTTAATAGTACAAGACTTGCGTAAGATACGAACCAACGCGGAAGGCGAGAAGTCAAATTGATCAAATATTTAATTTCAACCACGCGATCAGTCATTGAATCTAATTACTGTAAATCATCAAAACACTATGCGTTTATAAATAATTTTAATTTCTCCAAAAAAGAACATAAAACAGTTCCCGTCCAGCTGTCAGACAGTTTTGGTTATCTCGAATGACCTACTTGCCCTCTTTACTTTTCCTTATCAGCGCTCAAATTAATTAAAAGTAAACCGTTTATTTTTTATTTTTTTATTTTAACCGCAGATAGAAGCAATAATAAAGTTATAACGATTGCTTCTTAATAGTCAAATAAATATTACAGTCCAACAGTATATTTATTGTTATCATTTTGTGAACGCACAGACTGGACGTGGCAATAATTTCTTTCATATCGTAGCTCAGCTGAGTCCTAAATTTCCTATTACGGTTACATCACAACAAAGAGTTAAAACTTAGTTGACACTGTGAAAAAACTCATGGCTGGCGATTACTAGACAGTTTGGAAGCGTGTCAGTACCAGGACTAAAAACAACGATCCCCTCTATAAGATCGAACTAAACAACCGCGAGAGGTGGTCCGAACTGCTGAAAATAAAAATCTCTCTTCCACATTTCAATGCAGAGTTTCTACGATACGAGCAAGTATCGCAACCCCCCCCCCCCAACGACGAGGGCCCTGGTTTTGACGCCACTCCATTGGATCATAATGATAAGGTATATCGTCTATAAAGCCATCTGTCTGAAAGTCGTGTACAATCAACACTTTACAATCGGAGCTATATAGTTTCTTCACTGCTGAAAGGTTCCAAATCTTCATCTGATTGTTTCCCCCCCTTTTTTATAATGAACTTAATCATCAGAAAAGCATTACGTTTCGACATCGTGTTTACTAGCATTCAATTTTTTATAATTCATTAATTATAATAATCGTTCGTTACGAAACATTTATGAATTTCTCAAAGTTTTCTCGCTGATAAGGTCTTTGGTTTTCGTTACTACGAATTACACTGTTTTTGTTTTAGAACTGTCATAGGTTTCATTCTTGTTAAAATAAAACGTTTCTTCCATGCTCAGTGGCTAGACCGAGCATCGTCCATAATGTGTCAGTCGTTAATTTTAACGAAAATTAAAGGAGTTTGATAAACGATAAAACAGAATGTCTTCCCATGTTATGCGACAACTGATTAGTCTGTAACGATGAAGCTTTTCAAAGCAAAAAAACGCTTCAGTTCAGCCACCACGGCTTCATATTTGATCAGGCGATTGTAAATTTCCAATTTTACCGAATCAATCAAGTAATGACTTCATAATTTTATAATATGTCCCTACTAAATATAATCAAATTTGTAATCACCGTTAATTTAATTTATTTTCGTTTTCTTCACGCTGAACAGTTTGAATGGTCACAATAATTCAGTGTCTTGCGCCACAACCGTTCCTGTCCGGCTATAATAATACAACAGATGGTTTAATCGTCCGCATTCATCACGAAACCAAGAGCAGATCGTTCCGTTTCCTTTGTTTGTCTAATGACGAACAGGAAAGGGACACTTCACGGTTTTCATGCTCCGCCCTCGCTCCCACGCCTCGGACACCGTTACTCACGTCCGTCGTCGGCCTCACGAATCGTGAACCTCCTCCTCCGCCTCCGCCTCCGTCCAACATGATTTACACTCGAACAGATAATAAATAATCCGACTGACGCAGATAAATTGATTACCCGTACGACGACCGAAAACCCGACATGTTAGACAACCGAGGTTCATGACCCCGTCATCCGTGTTTCAATAACTGTTTCAATGGGCGAGTGGGCGAACCAAGAGAGGCTTGTCGAACCGTGTACACACTGCACCAGAGGGCGCGTCCCAACAAACTTAACGAACAAAACCAAACGTCCTTACTCTGGGTATTACGAATTACGGATAATTTCTAATTTTACATAAACAAACAAAAATCAGAACGAAATTATAAAAGAAAATCAATACGACCTTTAATAACAACAAAAGTACCCTCAAGGATGTCCCACGCCACGGCTTGATTTCATATCTTATAGAAGTCATTTAACAAAGCTTAAAGAATATGAGCGAATGGTATTTTTCCAACTGGAATGGACGAAATTACCACCTTCGTTCTACTTGGTTTGAAACGACCAAGCGATAATGACCAAAACTGAGATTTCACACACTTAAACAAAAAAAAATTGAATGCAACATCCAAAACACGAGCCTAAATAATCTAGCTCAAAATCAAGAGTGCATAATCTTTTATGTTCTCTGGAAAACATCAAAACCATACAGGCCGCATACATAATCTAACGTTTATTATTATATTGCCACAATAAAGCTACAATACGATGTTTAATTAAAAGTACAAACATATTAAAATTAATAAGATACTTTGAGCTTGTTTTTGTGAAATTAATATGTAGTCCGTGTCAGGTTTCACAAATGTGACTGCAATCAGAATGGAATTCTCAAGAAGGTCATTTGATATTTAATTATTATTTATTTTTCGTGGACGCTAACTAGTCGTAATTAAGTTTAAAAAGTAAAGATATAATTTTAGATTTGTACAACGTTTCCTTCTCATAATTTATCACAAAATGGGAAAGTAAGTGCAAGAAAAGATATTTCACGGACGTGATCAGTAATATAGAATTAATGATTCACCGAAGAAATTAATAGACGTAAAGAGGCGGGCGTGACCGGAATGATAACTCTGCCTACAACCACTGGATTGATCATAAAGACTACTGATCAATCACCTTCATGACCATAACCGAGAAACCGATCAAAAATCTTTACAGTTCTAAAAATAATACAGCCCTTACAACTTTATAACTAAATATTCACATACCGTACTTATTCGTTTAATAACTGACGCTGTGAGAACACCGTATTGTAGAACACGTGAATTGGTGTTTAAAAGTAAATAAAACACGTGTTGGACAAAAAAAGTGGAGTTCCATAATAACGAAACCGCAGAAGTTTACAAGCGAGAAATTAGAAAGTTAGGAAAATGTCTTACTCAGTTATCCTAAACTTACGGCAGCGAAAGGTTGCACAGGACTGGACGGATTTAGGAATGTAAGATGTACAATCCGAATTGAACATGGGAAATCATAACAATAGAAAAACTTGAACCGCGAATTCACACAATTATGCAGGTCGAAACAGAACAAATAACAGCAAAACCTGTAATCTTAATAACAAAATTTTCAAAAACGTTTGAAAAAAACCTCGTAAAAGTGGATGTAAATTGCCACGCATTTTGCAGCAGCGGTCGGCAACTGTGAAGGCGAACAGCGCGAACCGGTATTACGGCCACACACACACACACACACACACACACACACACACCGTTGTATGCGTACCACACAATGAATTAATGATGAATGCATGAGTGAAAGTTCCTCCGCTGGCAAATAAACAAACACAAGGTCTACTTTTGTTTGAGCCTGGCTAAAAATAGCATAGCACTTGAAAATCGAATCAACCAGTAGACAAACACTGGCAACTAAAATAAAACGCGTTTCAAAAACCGTGGGTGTAACGGTATTGGCCACCTGTTATACAGGTACAAGCGAGTTGATACAGCACAGCGCAACTAGAACAAACACGATCCCGACCGTATTCTCTCTCTTAAAGGAAACACACATCGTCTATTTTTAAACGACGCAACTAAAATACCGAACACGACAAGCGCGTGCATTTAAAGTACCACACCGGAAGCTGTACTTTATTTCCAACCCGTACCACACAGACGGGCCCGGCCCGGCCCGGCTGGATTACGTTTTAACGGCAACTTTTCTCTTTTTTTTTTTGTTTACTGCAGTTGACTTCAAACCGACGTATACGACAGTCTATTATTTTAGCGGTCGAACCCTGATAATATGAAAAGACCGGTTTTTCCACTTCCAAAATAACGTATGGTAATCACGTCGCCTTTACAATCGGAACGGTTTCTCTTTTCCGAAACTCTTGATTTATTGTGCTGATAATAAACGCGGCTGATCCGCAACACTTTAAATGTAAACTCGTTTCTTGTTTTTCCTTTTTTTTAAGAAATGGGATTGTTAATCGATTTTTTTTTAATTTTAATTCTAACGTAAATCAACCGGGGCTAACGTGAAGTTTCAAGCATGCAGTCAAAGCACTTATTTTTCGATCTGGGATCCAACATCACAGTTAATAAAAGTCCATTATTACGCTACTAACCAAAAGCAACATCAACTCGATATACAAACACTTCACCAGACAACGGATCTGGATCTTATGCTGAAGATGAATATACAGCATAAATCTCGAAACATGTCTCAGTTAAATGAAATATTAAATGTAAATAATAAAAAAACACCCCCCCCCCACACACACACACATACGCGCGCGCACATACACACACACGCACGCACACATATGGGAAGTGGACATAGATTTACTAGATAGCTTATTGAATAGATACATTTATTACGTAGTGGTAAATATCGTAAATAAACAGATCGTAGATCGTAGTTAATCGTAGACTGTATTATCGTAGATAAACTATTACGTAAAGCAGACACGCTTATTTGTATTTCTTCGTAATCATGTAAGCCTACTATTACTATTACCTTTTCATAATAGATAAAAATTATATAAAAACGATCCACGTTCATTTTAAACTGCCCATTTACAACGGAGAATGCTCTTTAACAGAAGAGAAAATAAAGAAACCTGTAAAAATGAACATTATTGTAGGATAATTCTCACAGTCCTCATTAGTTCCGACAAGCTTGTACAAAAATGTCAGTAACCTAGCTGTAATAGTACTAACAGTATTTACAACAATTATGTGTAACTCTAGTTACAAACGTTAGACTATTTAATTTCCACGAGAACAAAAATAACCCTGATCGTAAATGTTTTGGCGTACAGTTTGTGATATATAATAGTAATAATTCTTTGTTTTGTTTTTATAATAATCATAATTCGTACTTAATCATGACGTTTACGTAACGAAAAATTTATGGCGACATCTTTTTGTGTACGCAACAGTCCACACAGAAATCCTCGTTCCCTCGTGACAAACATTATGGAGATACTGTAAAACTGTACGTAATTATGGCAAGTTTAGTGTTGAGGGATGACATCATACAATCAACAGCATTCTACTAAATCTCAAGCTGAAAGTGAAAGATGTCATACGATGTTTGAAAACAGAAGCGGAGGCACCAACAGTATATATATATATTATAACACCCTTTTTATCTAACACCCTAATATTAGATATTTAATGATAGATAAAATATTACTTACCCGTGACTTTTACTTTACCTGGGCGCCAGAACAAATCCCAGATACAAATGACACGCATTCAGCTTAGCTCAGAGCATAGAGACACACTTTCTCAGGATTCGTTCAGTGAATGTGGAATTCAAGGGGAATCGTTACAAATAACACTTTAAAATTTGCTCGAGTTTGTTTAATTAACGATTAAATGTTATTTTATTAATGTTCTTTCAAAGCTACGTTAAGGACTTATTGCTAACCTAACTCTTATTATTAATGAGTGTGCGTGAAAAGTGAAGATTAAAACGTCCAAACGACCAATTGTTCTTATCTGGTTTAATTAAGAAAATTTATATCTCCCAAACCAGTGCTAATGAACAGGTCTGCAATAATTTGCACGTTCAATACTACACCTCACCTTCCATTCAACACTCCTATATTAATTTATAGCTAATCTTACTAATTAAATACAAATTATAAATTTACTTAGCGTCTTTTAAAAATTGTTTATTGCTTTTTATTATTTATTTTGTTTCTTAATTTCATTGATCAATGAATCTATTTCTCACTGATTGATGCGTCGACCGTAGATAGAAATCCGTAGTGATCCTCCTTTTGATGGTTCGGCACAGAAGAAATGATGTTGACCAAAACGTTGACCGATGATACTGGGCAATTACAGATGCTGTAGTTCTCTGTTGCACAGGTCACTTCACAAATAAATTAATTATTAATTAATTAATTAATTAATTTTTTAATTAATTAATGCGTTGTTACACAGCGAGAGTTGTTATCGAACTTTACTAGTTCCTCTGCAACTGCGGACTACTTCCCGAACGGTTTATTCAAATAAGACTTTGCGTGGTTTGTGAAATTTAGCACGTATTTAACACACGTCTTGCTCATTTAAGATTCGAACGAAGAGTGTCGATTCCCCAAGTCTGAGTTGGCGTCTCTTCTGAATACAGCTTTGTGATTGGTTGTTCCAAATAAATCATGCGTTTTCCATTTGAAACAATACCGAACAAGTCGACCAAACGCCCCTTAACAGGTTTGAGATGGTAGAGAATTACTGGCTAATTTCACACTTCCTCTGTTTGCAAATCGTTTGATTATGGGTATTTGCAAACGTGATTTCACAGATCTGACCACAGAATATTCTTGCTTAGGTCTTTCTCTGTAAGTGTGTGAAAACACCTAATTCGTACCTAGCCTAATTATCTAGTTATTTCTCTTGGCGTTCTTCTTCTGTATAACTTCTGTAAATGTTAATTATATTGGTTGATATTTTGGCTACTTATAGAGCTTTAATTGCTGAACACTATGCAGGTTTCAGAATTGCTGTATATTTATTAGTTTTGAAGATTATGCAGTTTTAACTAATAAAAATAATTGAATAAAAATTCATGTCTGTGCCGGCAACATTCGTAGCAGTGGCGATGTTAGACAGAGATAGCTGTGATTATACCCTCTCTCTCTTGCTTACGCCTCTATACTCGCACAGTATGACACTTTCATATAACGATCTGATGGGTCGGCTTTATGAATCGTTATAATATATATATATATATATATATATATATATATATATATATATTGTACAGCTGTTAAAATACACCATAGTACATAAGAGTAAAATAGTAAATTCAGAAGGATCAGAAATATAAAGTTAACAGTATTTGGAACAGATGTTTGAATTGTAAACAAAAACACTAAGTTGATAGTCCCAACCAACATAGAGGTAGACTTCAATATTAGATAGAACAGCATTAAGGTATATGTTTTGCCAAGTATTATATTAAGTTGGAAATAAATATTAAAATAAAATGAAAGAGTAATAAAATTATAATCTAATAAATACAAATTAGAATTAAGAATGTTAGAAATCAAATAAATGTATTTAATAATAATTAGAAACGTTATATATGTTTTTAAGAGTCATATGATGGAAAGATATAACGAATGTAGTGAGGTATGAATATGGCAAAATGTAAATTGTTAGATTTGAATTGTATAAAAATAGAAGAAAATTTGTTAGTCTAAATTTATATTTAAGGAGAGCAACATCAAGCGTCAAAATTTATAATTCAGTAGATACACATCACAAAGTCTAATTTTATATGTAATAAGATACACATTAAAAGAGTTTAATTTTCTAGAAAAGAGTTTAATTGTTTATTTAATAAAGGAAACCTTCAAAGGAAGGGAATTAACAGTGATATTGAATTTAATAAACATACGAGAATATAAATCCATAACATTGCAAGAATCATAATTTGTATACAACTTAATAAACAACAATATTTCAAGAAGTTTGAGTATATCATTGAGAGAACGCCGAACTAAAAGAAGAAGCCTGTACGGGAAGATAGTTTGAGTGTCAATACAATAAAATCCAATATTCCGAAGAAGTATCAATTTCGTAAACATAGAAGAAAATAAAATTCAACATTAAATCTAATAAGAAATCCCCGAGAAGGAACAGATCACAAAGCCTAGTTTTACCTTTAAGATGATAAACATCAACTAGAATTGAACCCGTTGGAGTTGTGAAGAATTTAGATGGTAGATATTCTTACCTTGTTATTTATCAAAAAATTTATACACTAACGTTATTTGGTACGGATTAAAGAAAAGAATAAATCATACACAATATTAAATAATATAAAGCAACTTAATAATTGTTAACCCTGAGATAGAGTTTCTTTTCATGTGCAGATAGAAAAAAGTAATATCTGTAATTATATATAATAATTATAATACTTATAAATAAAAGAACAGTACATTAATGGCTGTTCCAACGTGGAACATATCTTAAATACAATATCTGCAAATTAATTACAGTACATTAAATATATATATATATATATATATATAAGAATGGAATTAAGGATGGAAGGAAACAGGAAATAAGAGGAAAATAAAGTACGTGAGGATGAACGAGAGGATAGAAAGAACTGTTGAAGGTATGAAGAAACGGGCGATGTCAAATCATGGTTAAAAGCTATTTCTTTCTTTCAAAAGTTGGAGTAGGTCGATGTTGAATTTATGGATGTGTATATGTGTATATAGTTAAAAATGTGTAACAGATAAGAAATTAAAAGATTAAAAGTATTTACAAAAACAATAAATACAAAAATGTAACAAAAAAGAAGACACTCAAATGTGATTTTAAACACCCCAAAACGATTGTCACTCACTGTCATTTTGCCATTCCAAAGCGTGGAAAAGTGTGCTGAGAATCAGTGTATTATGAAAACGTAAATGTGCTTCAGTACAATGTATCTGATATTAGTACAGTCACTGAAGTCGAAAAAAAACAGAAATTTCAAATTAAGTGGCTTCTACGAGATTTTTTGCATAGGGCTAGATAAAAAGGTAAGAATGAATTTAAAAAGAAGTTTACAAAAATTCAGTTGCGGTTTTCGAAAAAAGAGAGGGGAAAGTAAAAAATTCATTTTTCGTGATTATCTTAAAAAATATTAAATTTATGAGACAAATACAAAAGACCAAAAAGAAAGAGCATAAAAGTCTGCATAAAAAGTGTTACTAACATTTTTTTTTATCAGGGCGATAAGTTTATTAGAAAAATTAATTAAAAGTTGGCCAAATTTTGGACAAGGTGGATTTTCACATAAAATACATGTTTATTTAATAGCCATGCAATTTTTTCAGGAATATAAGTTTAAAAACTCGTTATTATTCATTTATGTATATATTATTATGTATAATTTTTTACTTATTTATTACGCATTATAATAAAAATGTTATTAAATTATTAAATATATTCAAAAACACTTTTTCTTCCAATCATTAAAGATTTTGACAATAAAATAACTTTTAAAACACATTTATTATTTATACAAATTAGAAATTATTTACTTATAACTTATTATGATTTACAAATTTACTAAAATATAGTTTTTTCTTCGATTTTTCGGAATTTTTCACAATTATCAAGGTGAAAAACAACTTTTTTACTACATTTATTATTTATTTATACAATTTAATTATAACAATTATTTTTATAATGATAAATACATTTAAAAATAGATTTCTTCTCCAATTTCTTGAAAAGATTCAGAAGTCAAGTCTTCTATTTCTATTTCTTCCTCATCATACACAATATTTGAAAAATGTGTGCACAAATTAAATTCATAGTTTCACTTGTATCGTAGAACCTTTTTATTTTCAAAAATTAATTAGGAAGTTGCGATAATTTCAAAAAATAAACACAACACGTGCTCCGAAATAAAATAACAGTCGACCCGGCAACGGTTTACACACTAACACTTACAACGTACAAGCTTGTGTGTCGGCTCACCGCGCATCTGTATGGCGCATGTGCAGCTGTCCTCGCTCTCCCTAAAATTCTTCAACTTTCAGGTCTGTTCTTTTTATGCCCATGCACGGACATAAATTCTCACTATGTAGAAGAGAAACATCAAATATTGTAGTTTTACGTACAATAGTTACATTTTAATATTTTTTTTTTAGTTTTTAACTATTAATATTAATACGCGCAATGGACATATTTTTACATTTATTAATAAAAGTTACATTTATTTAAATTTAACTAAATTTTAACAATTCTTTACACCGCAGTCTTATAAAGACACTTTGACCAATACTTGTTCATAATTTTGTTACAAAATATTTATTTTTAAAATTTCTGTAGAAATTTTAAGTTAAGAAAATGATGTATAATTGCGAACTCAAAAAAATGATAAATTTTAAAACTCGCTCATTTTATGCCAATAAATCAATACTAATTTTTATGATTTTTTTCGAAGACCTGTAGGCCTATACGTAAAGTTCATATTGGGAAATTTTTTTTTAAATGTAAATACATTTGTAATAAATTGTTAATATGTTTATGTATTAATTTAAAACAATTAAAAACAAAAACGTTATTACTTTATTTTAAGTATTTATTAATAACTTAATTATTTTCTTTTCATTTTACGTAAAAGTAGAAACATTTAGCTTTAAAATGCTTTTTGACTTTTGTCTCTACGACTATTATTATAACGGATTTTATTAAAATTTGTATGTTGCAATGTCAGAAAAAATTTCCCTTCCCGCTCATCGGGGCGGACTCCGACAATCAATTTTTTTCTAATATTTCAGTTGCATTTTTCTTACAAAGTATTGGCCTGACAAAAAAAATTACAAATAGCTTTTTTGTAGAGACTTTAATGCTCTTTAATTTTTGTAATTTGTCTTTTTTACGTAAATTTGTTATTTTCAAGATAATTGAAAAAAAAATAATTTTTTGTACCTTCCCCTCCTCTTTTTCGAAAAACCGCAACGGAATTTATGTAAACTTGTTTTTTAAATTGTTTCTCACCCTTTTATCTAGCCTTATGCAAAAAATCTCGTAGAAGCCGCTTAATTTGAATTTTTTTCCTTCAGCGACTATACTATCTATACGGTCAAAAGTCTAAACGAAAAATATTCAGTGTCTTTACTCAATCCCCCCCCCCCCAAGTACAAGGTGGTGTCCGCACTCTTCGCTTGTCAAATGTTTGTGTAATCGCAATCTACCCTCCTCAGGTATCAGACTGTACCACTGTCCGCACTCTTCGTATCATTTGTGTTGTCCGCACTCTTCGCTGTACGCACTCTTCGTATATCCGTGAGGCATCATCACCGCACAATTGAGACAGGTGTTATTATTGTTCTTCGTGGTGAATACCTTCACAGTAAAATTCAGATATTACTGCAGAGGAATTACTGCAGGAGGATATAACGGTCTTGAAAAGGTAAAATAATGTACAGGTGTGTTTATGATTTTAAAAAAATGATACAAAGTTTTTTGAACGAGAGAAGCAAGTTCTCAGTTTTGACTCGACCGTTTGGCAGTTGTCTATTTGGGATATGCCTCAAGATAACTTGTGAACACATCAACCGATTTTTGGAAAACTTGGCATGCTTGTCCACACTGTTAACCTGCAGAACCCTACTGTTTTTAAGGATGATCCCTCCAAAAAAGGGGGGGGGGCAGTCAACATGTGAAGGGTCAAAAATTGTGAAAAAATCGCAAAGCCCATTAAGGTACCAAATTAAAGGGAACTTAAACCACAATCTGAATATAGTGTTAACTTTTGAAAATTTCAAAATTTTTGGACGTCAGAGCCCAAAACGTGAGTGAAAATTTTGAGAAATCGCTAAAATTCATGTGTGGTAACAAATTAAAGAGAATTTTAACTAACAAGTGTATGAATTTAGTGTTACATTTTGGGACCAAGGGCCCAAAAAAGATAAAAAATTTGAAAAAAATTGTGAAAATCCAGCGGGGTGTCAGGCTAAAAGGAATTTTAACCCAAATCCGAATGCTTCGAATTTTTAGTGTTTACTCTATGATTTGAATAATCGTATGTTTATTGTATGAGCAGGAATGTACGTGTGCTCTATAGTTGTTATATTACTAACGAATATAGTAGAGAAATCAGGATTTTTGTAATTTTTCCCATGATTAAAAAATTATCTAATATAGAAACTTATGTAACAATAAATGTACTTCGTTCAAAATAGTGAACGAGTTCTGCAGCTCAGGGAGCATACTATTATAAGAAAAACCATCGACAGGGTGAAAATGAAATAAACCGTGGCAAATACTACACAAAAAGAAGTTATTTCTTCGCGTGCCTTTGTGTACCTAAACCCTGGAAGTGCGGAAGACGACCCGTTTGCAACCACTACACTGTCATACAGCACTCATTCCCATTGTTACTAAAGACCGGTAAATTCGGAACGCAACAAATTTTCTCCAGATGTAGAGCGACAGAGAAAGAAAAACACTTCTATTCCATGAGTTTGTGTTTCCAAAAAGATATGTAAAACGCACTCAATTCAAAAGCACTGTATCGAGAGATATTTTGTCCCGATCAGGCAGAACCAACCAAATGAACTATTCGGTAAAAGTCTTGTTTTCAGGCGCGGAAACGATTAAATAAAAAAAAAGTTTTCAATTATATTCACGTGAAATCCACACATTTTTAACGTAAACGTCTCATGTTACCCATCAAATATCAATCTGTAGAGATACTATATGAAAGCTTTTACGATCGATATAAATTTTGTCTAAAACCGTTAACTGTTTTTTTTTTTTTTTTTTACAACACGACATGGAATTACATGACACTAATTTAATAATTGTTACAGGGCTTAGGAGCATTCAAGCATCACTCCAAGATAGTAGGCGTACGTTATTATAATAGACCTACTTTAGTTCAGTACTCCTAGTATAGTATAAACGACATTAAACAGAAGTCCACTACTATAGATATTTAAATAACGGTTCCTTATGACTTGGTAATCTGTTACCGTTACATAAGGACTCTGATGTAAAACGCACACTGCCAACTGTATATCGTAAACCACCCGGCTGCCGTGGATCCGATGTTTACTGAGATAAGCTTGATAAGCTTCCTCAAGTACTACTCGTAACGGTACAAGCATTTAGCATATTAAAATCGTCGTACAAGTCGAACGCCAATCGTAAAGGATAAAGTACGGCTATTTGTGCATACAGTATGATCAGCTGGATCTGATAAAAAGTTTAATCGTCTAGGTCAGCTAACTAGAATATGAGTGAGCGAGTTACTTCCTTGTACAGACGAGACACAGATGCCACAAGAGTTCTACCCACGCACGGACGAATCAAATCCAGTTAAGCACTAACCACTGCCCACCCACCCACTAATAGCAACGCGTTGTAAAAACTAGTCTACTCGCTCGATTTCAAACATTCTGCTGGTACGTTCTCTTTGACATTTGGAAAACGGACATTAGCCGTTATTCATTTAATTTATAAAACAGCGTATTGGTTACGCCATAAATCGGTAGCCGGGGTTTCAGGCAAATAAGTCTGAAACATAAAAAAAATATAACAAACACTTCATCACTCTAGTGTTTGCATCCAGAGACGTACCGCTCAGTTTCACTTCTGAGCGTCACGTCCTGTGTAACCGAAATTTCTTGCTTCGGTCAGGCTTGTCAACTGGACTCTACAAGGCGGCTTCAGACATTCCGTCACTGTCAACTTTTAAAAATATGTTCTGACAAAGTCTGTGTATACGTCACAAACCTTACTTCCAGGGGCAGGGACTCCCGGGGTGTTAAACGACACATAATAAGATGAAAGCTGTTTAGATGAAATAGAAAACAGAACGTGACGTGAGAAAAACAGAGGAAATCCGAATTACGAACGATAATATAATACAAAAGAGTAGCATTACGAGAGATAACTGAAGAGACACAATAGCTATGATGGTTCGGCCACCTCGTAATAATGGATGATTCCTTCTAAAAATATATAGCATGTATCTACAAAAATAAAAAAGTATTTAAATCCATTAACCTTATTCGCAATTTTTACAAATTTCTCCAAGGTATAAATTATGTTTCTCCAAGCTATCAACGCTGGAACTACTTGGGCGCTTTCGCAATTTGACGATTCGAGAATACGGTTCTTTATCATGTTGCAACTGGCTGAAGCGTGAGCGGAGATTTACTGTTTACGCTACCAATTTGCGATATTCGGGTCAACGACATCGTACCCTCAGGTGGGACGGACAATCTCCATGCGGAGGTTTGGAACAGTAAATCACACGGTCGGGGCACAAAATGTTTGTCTTTTGGACTAATCAAAGACGCCTTCTGAGCATGTGAGTAGGTAGACATTCGAGTGCCCTTAAAATTTAGACTACGTTATCTGGGTCAGGACTACGATTGTTATCCGTCGAGTCGAGTGGGCTGAAGAACTGGCTTATACGTTTGTAGTTTTTGTAATGGTCATGAATTTCAAGCACTCTGTAAAACAAAACTCGCGTTCCTGCTCGATTACAAGGCACCAGCGTGTGCGGAGTTCGCATATACAGCCTACTTAATTTTCGTGTTATAAAAAAGATCCCGTTAAGGAAAAAAAGATCTATAACGTAATGTTCATCAACAATGTCTCCCAGACGTATTTAAAGCGCAACATAAAAACTTTTTACCGCATACGATAAATTCTATGAGAAAGTCATCAACCTTTGCAAGGAAGGGAGAGGTTAGGGAAATAAAAGTTACCTGAAGTAATTATATTAAGAATTATCTTCATGACGTACAACTGGAGGGGTCGAGCAGATGAAGCCTAAAAAGCTGAGAATGGTGTTCAAATTATCTATAAAGTTCATGATAAACTGACTTAAATTTAACCGAATGGGGTCCAATTTTTAAGTCCGCTATGGACAGGAAAAACAATTCTGTGCAGTCGAAAACCACAAAAATAAAACACATAACGAGTGCGCTGGAATCATCTGAAACTCACATACAAATCGGATGTAGACTATTCTTGATACGAAAGCCCTGTCCGTAAGTTTTATATCGAATACGGGAACACTTGTGTTAACGAAAGCAGTTTGAGGGCGCGAAACGTTAGCGGGGATACTGTGTGTCAGACAGAATGCCCACTTCTTATGTCTCTGTGTTCGTTCCGAACTGTAAGATTTGGGGTAATCCTACAGTGACTGGCCAGTCACGATTTCAGACGTTTAGATATTGTGAATCTGACTCTTGATCGAGAACTAGTGGGTGACCTGTGTACTCTTACTTTACCGTCCATCTTCATCTGTACAGTTTTTCAGTGCAATCTCGTCGACGGTTTATATCATTCATGTACGGTAAATTTTCTTCATGTATCTACTGGAATATCATCTGTACTAATTTGTCTTAAATTTTCATCTGCATCATTCATGTACTCGAATGCCGGTCCATGAAACCCGTAGTACCTTAAAGTAACAGACATTTCAACACATTCGCCGTTTTGTTAGTCGCGTTGAAACCGACTTAAAAATCGGAACGCTGTAACTGAAAACACCAGAGAATTGTCTTATGTTATCTTGTTAATTGGTGACTTTTATAGATTTTGTTATTTGCGCTACGGATGTCGTCTTCACTGCTACCCTTCTCCTGACTTCGTCTTTCCATTCATACTGTGTGAAAGCAAACCTGGGTTTTTACCAGAATGCAAACTGAATATACTATACAATGGTGTCTCGTAGTGGACGCGATGAAATGAGAGAACAAAAGATTCAAGCTCGATGTTAGTAATAATAAAACAATGAAAAAGAATGTTGCAGGTCACAGCGGTCCCAAGATCCTTGACAACACGAAGAGTCAATACCTAATAAAGCAAATAAGCAAACAATAACTGCATGTTTTTAAAAGACAAATTTAGGGGAGGGGAGGGGTGAGAGAGAGAGAGAGAGAGAGAGAGAGAGAGAGAGAGAGAGAGAGAGAGAGAGAGAGAGAGAGAGAGAGAGAGAAGTATACCGTTAAAAATGTGTGTTCACGTTTTTACATCCCGCGTTGTCCAAAAACAATAATTTTACATTTGCGCAGCGTTCATCTGTAATTATCATCATCATTTTCGACAGTTTCGTTCGAACCGTTTTTGACGAATGAATTTTACGCTGCTTGTTTGTTGCCTTTTTTGGCACCACACCGTATAAAATTCGGGTTACGAGAAGCTGTTAAAAGGAAAAAACCGTAGTTTTTTTTCGGAACGCGACGTGTGTGTGTCTGAGTAATGAAACTTGAGTGGCACTCAACGAGTCAAGTGCTTGAAACACCTGTTATTGCTCGGTTGGGCGAAATTCGTGCCGTGACTCATCGCTCGCTACTGCGGCGTCCTAATTATAATTATAGTTATGTGCTGATGAAAATTTATGTGACAATTGAAATTCCAAAACAAATAAACGCAGTTTTTTTATTGGACGCTAAGCTACGGGAAAATATTTTGTGCGAGCCTTGGCTTATTTGCACGTCGTTGTCTTCTTATTTCTGCCTCCGTCTGCGCGCCTTCGTTAAGGGAGCCCACTATAACTCTCCAAATAAATACTTTTCAAGAAACATTTTTAAACATGAGTAGGTTATACGAAGTAATACTATTCTGATATTTTTCTTGATGAATATGGCACAACTACACAGGTCATGTGCGTATAAGAATATTAGTCTACGAGTCTCGTACGTTGATGAGTTGTCAGTCATACCACAAAATCCATTAACAATCTTCAGTTTGAGGAGGGAT
This sequence comes from Magicicada septendecula, assembly GCA_034769895.1. NCBI lineage: Eukaryota > Metazoa > Arthropoda > Insecta > Hemiptera > Cicadidae > Magicicada > Magicicada septendecula. Next base: position 202,925,692 of record CM068375.1, on the reverse strand, counting down.
GGATACAAACGGAGAATTCCTGTGTGCGGCTTACGAGAATATTCGCCTTCCTTCTCACATTAGAATACTGTAAGAGACTGGAGTGGCTGGGTCATCTCCTGAGTCTGGAAGACGCGAGGACTGTGAAGGACATAGTAGGCGGAGCGTGATCCAGAGAGAGCCTTAAGGGCCGACGAGACAGAACGTCCTAGGCGATCTCACGCTACACTCTGGACGGCAATAACGGGGCCAAGATGCCCAACAATCCCTATTGCGCCAACGAAGAAGAAGGATAAGATCCAAATAATTCAAAGAGGAAACACTCAGCAATTTACTTTAAAATCTCTCATTCGGAAACCCAATCCAAGTACAGACCGTTACTTCAATAAGCAATAACGCTGGGCAAATGGTTAATTAGTTCAAACGATATACAAACTTTTTTACACCCAGCTTATGGGTTTGAGACCTGTCGTTATAATATCATGCGTCGTCCCTATCGATAAGGAAAATGTTAATCTATAAATAGGTTTCAATGTACTGTACATACACTAAAAACTCGTTTATCCGAATTTGATGGGACCGCGCCCGTTTCGGATAAACGAAATTTCGGATAAACAGACACTTCTATTAAATAATAATACATATGTAAGTACAGTAACTTTATTTAATAATAATAATTTAAAGTTACTTACAGTGAATATGACACAATAACCTATAAAACGCCACCGCACTGATAAATTATAGTTTCTACACTACTGGAACATTCCTATTGCTTGTTTCTACAGTAATCAATCATAGTTTTTGCCTAAGCTTTCTACTTCATGTCACGTGGAATCGCTTGTCTACGCCATTAAATATAGATTATAGCAACAGGAAAATGCTTTTGTGCATTTTTAAAATTTACTAAAAATTGTTTCGGATAAACCGGATTTTCGGATAAACGCGACAAGGGTAAACGAATTTTTAGTGTAGTCTATAGTTTTACACGCGCGCGCGCGCGCGCGCGAACAGTTGTAACATTCCCCTGTGTCTTGAACTTCGTACACAACTGTCGAGATATGCAAGAATATAACTGCGTTCTTCCTGCCAGACAGATATTGAAAAAGTTCAGTTACGAATAATGGAAATTATAATTTCACCAACCTTTAATTAGTAACTTGCCTTCTGGTGTTATCGTACCTACATAATTCTTATTCACAGTTGTAAATTCAGAACAGTGAATTTTTTTATTTGGAAGTTACACACCTTATTTACATTACTGTTCGTAGTGAACCGTTTAATTTTAACGGTCGGAAATGGTAATAACTCCTTTAAAAAAAGAGTCTCAATATACTAAAATTAATATTTAGTGGAATGAAGAATGGTAGCTGGTAATTATTTCTTGCACCACCAACCAAGGAAATCAATATTATTTAGTTTCTGTTCTCAGATAAAAATACGATTAAAACTTTATTTCCCCATTTATTGGATGGACAGAGAAAAACGTTCTGAATTCAGTTTCCTAAAAATCCAAAACGAGGATATCCGAGAATTTCTTAAACTTGGAAAGTCATTACGTTGGAGTCAAAAATTAACCATAGGTAGTAATTCTATACCCGAGCCCTACGTAACAAATAATCGAAAAACTTGATGACGAGGAAATCACCGAACATGAATTTTCATTCTTCAGTCGGTTGGTAGTTCTTTCAGTCGGCTCCATTACCTATAGGAGCCGCCGCTCGTTACCCATTCGGACAAAGTTTGCTTCTACTCTATTTTGCTGGCAGGCGTTAGTAGCCTATACTTGTCAGATACTAACTAACGATACGATGGGCTTTTTTTGTAAAATGCCTCCTCCCCATTTTTATTCTTTTATACGTTACTGTCCTGGACTACCATTTATATCACCCATTTATGATATGTATAACATTTGTTTATAAATGAAGTCATTTTTTCCAAAACTTTGCAATGTCTAGGATTTGGTATATATTTTTATAATATGTATATATGACCTTGAACAATTGTATGCACCTCTTCAGCTGTTACACTGATCACACTTGACGTTATGATTTTTTCTTTTTTTTACTCGGTGGTCCATCTATCCTGGTGGTACTCGGGTTAGATGGACCACCTCCTAGGGATTGATGGACCTCTGGTATACGTTACTAATCAGGGTGTAACACAAGAAATACAGGTTATCAAAGGTATAAACATTGTTTATTTTCAAGTATAAAGTTATAAACTGCTTGAAAAGTGATAAGTATAGAGTTATAAACTATTTGAAAAAGGATAAGTAAATTTGATAGTCAATATACTTAGAAAATATAGGTAGTCTAATTTATTTTCACATGGTTCAGAACATTTAATCATTCTGCAGTCATCTTCTTTCGAGAATCTCGCTTCCCACAGTAATCGCATTTATTTTCGAATCTTGTGCAGCCTTCATGTGTCCAGCGAGAGCATGACACACACTTAATCCAATCTTCATCTCGTTTTGTTTCACTGTAGTTCTCTTTACACCATACACAATAATCTTCATCCCAGTCACTTTCATAAAGATTATCGTTGCAAATTGTATTAATATCAATATCTTGAGATTGAGGATGACGTAAGTTCTTTCTTCTTTTGCGTTCTCTTCCTTTTATTAATCGTTGTTTGCTTCTTATTCTCACTTTCTCCCTCTAACTTCTTTTTCTCCCTCCCTTTTTTCTTTTCCTCTCTGTATTTCCTCTTTTCCTCCCTGTCTTTCTTCTTTTCTTCCCTTTCTTTCTTCTTTTCTCTTAATCTTTAACTCTTTTTCATCTTTTTTCTTTTTAAGGGCAATTATCTTTTCCGGAGAGCTTAAAACTGTTGATATAGTTTGAACCTTTCTTTTCAGAGTCTGAACTTTATTGACACAAGGCACTGGATGTATTTTGTCCAATAACTTCGAGGGGGTACATTTTCAGATATATCCTCGTATTGTTCAGAGGATCCAGGCACAGGAACATCTTCATAGCTTCTTGAAGTACCAGCATTACTATCGTTTCTTGAGCTACTAGGACCAGCAACAGCGACATCATTTCTTGAACTATTAGGACCAGCAACAGTGACATCATTTCTTGAACTACTAGAACCAGCAACAGCGACACCGGTCATATCATTTTGGGAAACAAGAGATGTGTCTAGAGGCCTGGAGTCTGTGGATTCTGACAGAAAAGCATAGTCTGGTATGCTTCCAGAAAAGCATCGGGTTCAAAAGGAATGATTCCACAGGTTCTAAAACCACTAATTCCATTATCTACGTTTGCTGACTTCCCCCAAGCTAAGCTAAGAAGCGTACCAAACTGCAGCCGGGTAATCTTCCTTGAGGGATTATTGGTCATGTAGTTGGAGCAAGTAGAATAGTAGTTCATTTTTAAAGACTTAAAGAAAGCACGATCTAATGGCTGTGGCTGGTGTGGGGAGGAATACTCATCAAAATTATTTCATTATTTTCTGCGAACTCCAACATTTCAACGCAGCTAGTATGCGATGTGTGTCCATCTAGAAGGAGTACCTTTCCTGCTGGTTTTCTTGGAGTAAAATGGGTTTTCATCCAATCAAAAAATAAATCAGTATTTACATAGCCAGACTTTGGAGACATTTTTACTTCAGCACCAGGTGGCAAACCGTCACAAAACTCCTGCTTTAGATTCTTCCCTTTCATTATGCAAAAAGGTGGCAAGAATGTACCCTCTCCATTTACACATGTCAATACTGAGATAGTTTCACCCTTTTCTCCCGAAGTAACAGGAGTCACATTCTTAGAACCTTTTAAGGCAACTACTTTTCCAGGTTTGTTGTTCAGTTGTAAACCTGTTTCATCCATGTTGAAAATGTTTCCAGGTTTATCTATAAGACCATTTTCTTCCACATTTTTTAAGAGGTCAAAATACTCTTTGACAGCTATTTTATTCAGGCCCTTCGCTCTTGCAATAGATACCCCTTCAAATTGCCGGATGGAAAGTTCAGGATTGCGTACAAGAAAAGAAGAAAGCCAGTCGTAGCCTGCTTGTTTGGTTTCATGATTAAAATTATGTTTTAATTGCAGGCTTTCTGCTAAATAATAAGCCATGGAACGTACTGAATCTCTAGTTGGAGTAAACCCCCTTGATTGTAATTTTTTAATATGTCCAACGATTTTTTTTTTGTTTTCAATTCCGAACAATGAGATTTTCCCCATGGAACCTTTATTAAAACTCTGTGACTTAAGGCGCCTTTTTAAAGTGGTTTTCGGTATGCCAAACGCTTTTGCTGCAGCATTAACTCCCATTTCCTTATTCTCAACAGCTTTGACTGCATTTTTCAAACTGTCTTCAGACCATTCTCCTCTCCCAGACGTGCCTTTTCTTTTATAAAAAGAAGGAATTTTTCTGTAACAGAAAAAAACCCCAACTTATCAGGATACGCCTTTATATTTAAAATAATTTTTTTATAAGTACTATTTCATTTATATAGAAAGTAAAGCCCTAATAGGAGATATGGTCCGACTATCCCAGGTTTTTTTAAGCGGGCCAACTATCCCAAATTTCACTGGACAATCGGGATAGATGGACCAGCTCCCCGTTCAGACAAACAACGCTACCGGCACGCCATTTTAGGTTAAGATTGTACCCAAGTATACACTTAAGTTATAGCATTGATCTTACGTCGAAATCATTTAAACTAACTTAACCACATAACAAAGAAATCTAGTATAAAATATTTTTCAACTCACCAAAAGAAATAAACGAAGTTTTCTTCTAAAATACAGATGAAACTCACGAGCAAAACTAAGCGTGGGCCCGTCTACTCAAGAAGAACAACTCCAGACACCGACTGCAGCGCTGCTGTGGCAGACCAGCCAAATATTTGACTGGTCCGTCTATACCGGTGGTCCATCTATCCCGGACTTGCCCTATATCGCAGGCCTACGTCACCAACGTTTCACTCCAAATGTTCAAAATGGAAAATTAACATATTTTAGTTACAACCGTCAATGTAAAATTAATTAAATTTGAATCAAATTGCGAAACGTGTGACTCAGCTTGTACACATTCCTCATGGTGTTTCCTGGTTCAGCTATATCGTGTTAATGTAAATCCTGATTAACACGTTTGGACACGAATACGTGTCGCGTGGACCGTGTTTGTGTTTTTCGCATATTCGTGACGTATGGTATACTGTATATACGTTACGCTATATTGTACGCTGAGCTCCAGACTACGTCTCCTACAACACCTACGGTTTCCGGATTTCTCATACGCGCACGGGACATTCTCTTTATTACCGTTTCAAACGAGGAAGTACAGATATTCTGCACGTCGATGTTATTGGTATAAAACAGCTGGGTGATCTAAATTCCCAATCAACTATCTCCGCAAGCTGTGGGGTCCAATAAACCAGGTATTCTTGATTTCACTCCTACGGGTATAAAAAACGTGTAGGCCGGTAGAACCATACTGTTGAATTATCAACGGAACTTCTCAGCTGCAAAATAAAAATTCATTAGAGTTCGTGTTTATTTGTCATATTAATTTTAAATACACGGCTCAGAAGTTTGGACTACTAATAAACACACAAGAACAAAATTAATGACAACAGAGATGGACTTTTGGAGACGTTTGGCCAGAGTATCCAGATGTGAGAAAATTGGAAACGAAATCATTAAGGACAGATTGAATGTGAAATATTCAACTGTTGATTTTATCCAAACAAAAAATTGCAATGGTACACACGAAAAAAATGGCACAGGAAAGATTGCCAAGGACAGTTATGGAATGGGCCCCACCAAGAAGAAGGAAAAGAGGAAGACCACCTATCGCCTGGATAGAAGAAATTCAGACTACATTGAGGGAACGAGAAATTTAAGAAGATCTTTGGATGAACAAGCAGCAGTAGAAGATGCGAGAATTCAATCACTTCTGTAATCTTTGGTTCCGGAAAATGTGTAAACATTGTACAGCCGGAATAATAATAATTTTAAATACGAAGTAGTCTCGTAGGAAAGTCGCCCGTGTTAGTTCCTTGGATACGATTGTTGTACGGCCCCACACACACGGTAATAAAGAATGTTCCCCTTCGTTAAAAATAGTACGCAAGCCTGTTTTTTTTTTGTACGTTCCACGTTTCCGAGAAACGGGAGGAGAAGAAACCAACGTGTTTGTTACTGTCGTAGAGAGATACACAAACACAGCGGCGTGCGGCAGGCAACGCATGGTTGGCCCGTTGGAAGGCATCAGACAAGCCGTGTGACCTCTACGTGTCCTTCAGACCAACAGGCTTCGTTCTTTCAGTCTGGCGCATGTAAACACGCGCACACGCGCCCTCGCCCGCGTCCGCGTCCGCCTATGTTTGTGTTCCAACAGAGAGGAGAGAAGGGCTCCTCCTCATCATGGTATGACCGAGTCGAGTACACACATAAAACAGCGCGGCGGACAATTACTGTAATCACTCGGTGGAGTCTGGTCACTCACTCGGTCGTATATTCCGGTCTGACTGCTGCTCCTGTCTGTCACTTCCTTCATTCATCATTATTCGGTCCGTTCCAATTCGCCTTTTGCCAATCCGGCTACAATTCTTAACTAATTTCTTTGGTGCCGTTCAAAACAGTTTCAATTCCTTTGGTGTTGTTCAAAACAGTTTCACTGTGTTCTGACCGAACATCCGAATATTTTTATCGCTGATAACAAAAGTACAAGCAGACAGGCCCGGTCCTTGATGTAAGCGAAGTACGCGGCCGCGTAGGGCGCCCACCACGGCCTCAAACTATATAGACCCAGAAGGCGCAGAAATAGTTTCAATAAAGACAAGAAAACATAGACAAGATAAATCATATCCACAGTTAAAAATACAACATAAAACATAATTCAAAAGTATTGGGTATAACAATACTTTTCTTGCCCACAAGTCAGCTTGTAACCTGACTTGTGGTTGTATTCATTGACTTTCCACCATTTCAAATTTAACGTAAGTGTATTTTTAGATTTATGTATTTATTTTCTCAAGGTCTAAAAAATGTTTACAGGTAATTGTATTGTAATTAATACTATATGCTCAACAAAGATATCATAGTAAAGTTAACAAAATCATCAATCAAACACAATTTTTAAGTTACATTGAACTAGTTTGAGTTTAAAACAACGTTAGCAATAGTTTTTCAATCTCCAGCAAATTACTGTGGAAAAAAATAAAGCCCACATGCCCCTTATAAAATTAGAAAGAAAGGTAATTTAATTTACAGTTTCATAAAAAACCTAAGATAAAAATGGTTTTGAAATGGCTTCAAGATTATAATTTTAATACTACTGTAACAGTCAGCGAATTTTCATACAAATAGCAAATGCAAGTTTGTGAAATTTTCAAACAAGTATCATGATTTTTTTTGTAAAAGTAGTGTGCATAAGATTACTGATAACCCTGACATTTAAGCCAAAATATACCCAAAACTCTATTTCTGAACCCTTCATTTTCAAAATTTTCCGGGGGGCTTCGTACCCCCCTCTACCTGGGGGTATTCCATACCCCCCAGACCCACCGGTAGAAGGGGCGCCGAAATATTGTTCGCTTACACTAGAAAAATGTCTAGGGCCGGCCCTGCATGCAGAATATACCGAACGTACTGTAGTGTGATGGCATTTCTCAAAATTCGCGAATACAAGGTTTGCTTGTAAATTTATATATTTCAATACTCACTAGCATTCATAATACAACGAATAATATTTATACAAGAGTATACTATAACATATAAGTACACCGCAGTACCATATATATTTACGAACACGGCCCTTTATATGCACGTCATCATTATTATTTATGCGTTTGGTTTATCAGAAAAATTGCTTTTTTTTCCGCAAAGGATTTCGCAGATCCACCACATATGTTTCATCTCCGTATATTATAAGCTGTACAGATCAAGCGAGAAGTCATTCCCAACAATCTGGTCTTCAGCTATACTCGACCTTACCAACTCCACCACTCATAAACGTACTTCGGACGTGAAGATACGTCTATAAATAAAGCATTTTTTATATGAAGATATCTTTTTTTGAACAACTGTCATAAAGAACAAACTGACTTATTTTGGGCACAAGTCAAAATTTCGGGGAAACTGAATCCAGGACGGCAACGTATAGCTCTCTCGGTCAAAAGGATGACAGTCGGCATCAAAACAACCGTAATCTTTTTTTTTTTATCTGGCATCAGTGTACTTAAGGTTGTTGGTATGTTTCCGCATAAACAATAGTTATACCGACAGTAGAATGACGACGACACGACGGTCGGTTCCTATAAGCTCCTGTTGATGAATACTAATTATAGTAACGAGACATAAAAGTGGACTCAACGGCAATCTCATCTTACAAATCGTGCAATCTGATTGGCACTCACGGACAGTGTCGGGAAATGCTGTCAATTAAGCATACATTATTATAGCAAAGGCTTCCGACGTCATCCATTTGGTCAAGGGAGCTCTATATTCTGTTAGGGAGACCTGAGATAGTGGTAAAACTGTTCCAAGCAGTAGTACACAAAGTCATCCGTCGGCGTCCGATAGTGGAAATGCCACTATAAAATAAGAAGAAAGATATTTCTGAGTACCCGTACTTTGTATGACGTACCGATCCGCCTGATCCATACATCTTGGGAGAATATCTCTTTCCATTTCAAAGATTACTTCTCCGGCTCACCGATTTACAGGCCATCTTATGCGTGGGATTTCGAGGATATTTAAATCGCAATTCAAAATAATGTGCGTGTGTGAGAGAGAATTTCCTGCTTGTTCATGGTGAGAGTAGGTTAGTTTACCATCAGTTTTTCACTTTCATGGCGGCTGTTGTGTTTTCCATAACCAATCTTTTCTTCTCGTGTGTCGTTTCACCACAAAGTGGGAGAAATAATCTGATCACTATCTGCCGTGCCTCACTATTCCTGGCCTATATGGCAATGTGAAAACTATTACCGTACCTGGTTTTCGGGAAGGTTAACAAAAGACCAGATTTCGCGATTCTGACTTTCGTTGTCCGTCGCGGTGTCTCACTAATGTTACGACGCTTCTTTACAGATATTCACTATGAATCAAGTGAGAACTTTCAGAATCCACGATAAAAGTTAACCTGAAGTAAATTTGAAGCCAATAAATGTGTGGCTTTACCCTCCCTCTTTCAAACCCCTCATCTATTCTGACTTATGCGGCCATAAACTGATCACGTGAGTTTGCTGATTGACTGTTCTGAATTTTTTTACTTGTCCCCTTGGATATACTTTAAGACGGGCACGATATAGAATGACGTGAGAAACAAGAGTCACACATTTCAGCAGATAATAATGGACAGAAAACACAGCAATACTTCGTATAAATCCTCAAATTATGTTTCGTCCGTCGCTATTATAAAGCAAGCCATATTGTAGCGGAAACAACCACAAAGTATTTTAAACACTCCATACACGTTACGAAATTTTGCAACGTTTCCAGTTTCATATTTGGTGAAACGTAGGTCATTTGGCGAATGCGAATCGCGTGTTATTTTCACTCGGTTCACGAGTGTATACTAATTATGTAGGCACTTAGCGACTGCATGTACACGTTGAGAATCCTATGTAATGTTGAACTTTCTGACGTTTCCAACGCCCGTAAATCTAGTTATTTCCCAAACGAGTTAGTTTTATTACTTGTCCGGGCATTATGAACTCACGAGTTCGTATGGAGAGAGGACACGTTTTAATTGGCTACACTTTTTTGCTCGTAACGCACGCACAAGGTCGTAAAGTTTATTCACAAATTCTCGGACAACATCTGTTTAATAACAAACTTTAATGAATTTAAAACAAAAAAATTTACAAATGGAATAACGGTCATATGAGAGGCCACTAGTGGTAGAAGATTAAAAGCGGTCCGTATCGAGGGGAAGCGTGAGTGTCGGAGGAGGAAGATAGAACCTAGAGGAACGGGGGGAGGGAGAAAGAGAGAGAAAATAATTTTTAAAAAGGTTTATAAATCACTTGTCAGAACGTTAAATAATGGCGTTGAAAATAGATTTTGGCAGTGCGTAAAGTTAATTAAAATCGGCCGAATGTTGCAAAAGTTCCTGCTGCAACACATTCATCAGACGGCAGCCATGTGCAGCTGATAAAAACTTGACAGTCGTGCCATTTTTTTTTTTTTTTTTTTTTTTTTTAATTCTGATATTACTTTTAATAAGGAATAATTGTGCAAACGCCAGAACTGGTGGCGGAACAAGCTGTTACACAAAAACTCATTTGTAACGTCTACGGTCTGTGTGTACGTAGGCCTACGTAGTTACATGTCACCGGTGCTATTCCGAACAAGGCTCCTCATCTTCTTTTAGTAATAAACAGCCGTTTAAAGAGGAAGTTACATGCCAGGCATTGCGTTAAATTTCTACAGATTTTTTCTTTCATTCTCTTAATTGTTGTAATCCAGTGGGGGTTCTAGAGACTGTGTAATGTGAAAAGGCCATCGTTATGAGTGGGAACAATAGTAATTATTTAATATTAAAAAATAATGTAGGGTAATAATTGTAGGAGGCAGTAATAAAAATAATAATTACACATAAAAAAGTAATTTGCAATTAAATTAACAACAAAAAACACACAGAACGTGTAGGGCTACTTAATGTGTCAATAGTAAAATAGTTAAGCATCTTGGAGAGAGCACAGCTGAGAATAACTACTATGGACTACTAATGTGCTGTGGTTGACACTTGACCTCTTATCCCATTGTCACCAATTCCTATACCTTCCTCCGCAAGCTGGCGCCTACCTGTCGGATACCTTATACCGCCAAATACCGGTGATCCTTCTCCTTCAGATTCTCATACTACCTCAAGATAATGCGGGGCGAAAAGTCCACTTCAGTCTTATTTGTGGGGCTAATTTATGGGATCGAAGTATGAGTCCAGGCTGGTCCTCCCGGCCTAAACTAAAATATATCAGGCGCAGCAGCCTAAACCAATATAGTTTAGGTTGCTCTAGCGGTCTGGACTCACGCGGTAGGGCTGCCACAAAGAACTGACGTTCTTCTTCTCTTAACAAGTATAAGACTCGAAGTCTATTACGTCGTCCGTCGTTCACAACTGACGTCTCCATTTTTTCATCTGCCGTCCCTGAATTTTTCTACCTTTAGCCATATATTTTGCACATAGGCCTACGTGTGGTCTTCTTGACAGGGGTCTATACGTTCTACGTGATCAAACCATTTCTTTCTATATTCCCTCACCATGTCATTCACGGGTCGTACAGCTAACCCATGACGGATATCCTCATTCCTTTTCCTATCTAACCTGGTACACCCGGCTACTAAAAATCCTTTACTACAGTCCGGCTGTTCCTTTCTAGACGATTGAAGGTCCTCAAGTCTCCCTGAATGTGCTACTAACCCGATTGCAGGAAAGGCCGGTGGTAGGGCTGCTACCTTCGAGTTTCTAGGCCTGTCCTGGGGTTCATTCGGAGATCCACCTCCTAGCATCTTTCGCTCTCTCCTCCACTGGGAATTTTCCTACGCCGCCGTTTGTCACCTGTTACCCTAGCCGGGGGCCATTTGTCACCAGTTACCTATATGAATGGGTGCTACCATCCGGAGCCAGATGGACCCATGTTTTTTAACGAAATTTGTATCTCTCGCTCCTTTTTCCTCATCATTTGCAAGATGAACCCCCGGGCTTGCGACCGGCAGTGTTAAAATATCGGTATGAAGAAGCATGCATGACTTCCATGTTCTAAGATTTATATTTAAAATCATTTTCGAAATGAAAATATATTTATATAGAAACTACTTCTTTCTTCAGCCCTAACCACAGTACTGTGGTCACTAACGTATACCACCTCACGTTAGCGCACTCGATTTTCAGTGATGATGGCAGTCGATAGCAGTTCCGAAACGTCTGGTTTTGCAGAAAACATTAAACCACGGCCAAGCAGCCCAGGAAGGAATTTTAACAACAAATTACTTCTTTGTTGACGATAATGTAATACAGATATAAATAAAAATTATCCCCTCCCCCTTCAACTATCATTTTCATTTATAGAAAATTACCCCCTCCCCCTTCAACTACCCTTTTCAGTTATAGATATTTCATCTACCTTACTACAGTAAATTATTATGACCTTCTTTTCAGGATACTTTATTTATCAAAATTAAGTACTTTACTCCTGTTAAAACATAAAACGTTGCAGGTAAATTATCCCTTTCTCTTAACCGATCTTCACCAAAATCAATAGGCCTTGAGTCCTCTGCAACTCAGGTATATATGCAAAACATTATTTTATTCTGTTTGAATTTACAGCAGTTATCGTTCGTAATATAAAATATCGGTAAGGAGAACCATATGCCTACATGACTTCCATGTTCTAAGACTTATATTTAAAATCATTTTCGAAATGAAATATTTCCATAGAAACTACATCTTTCTACTTATTGCTTCAGCCTTAACCACAGTACTGTGGTCACTAACGTATACTACCCATGTTATCGCACTCGATTTTCACTGATGATAGCAGTCGATAGCACTGCCGAACCGTCTGATTTTGTAGAAAACATTGGACCACGCCAAACAGTCCGGGAAGGAATTTTAACAACAAACTACTTCTTTGTTGCCGATAACGTAATACACATATAAAAAATTATCCCCTCCCCCTTCAACTATAATTTTCATTTATAGAAAATTACCCCCCCCCTTCAACTAGCCTCTTTATTTATAGATATTTCATCTACGGTTCTACAGTAGATTATTATGATCTTCTTATCAGGATGCTTTATTTATCAAAATTAAGTACTTTACTCTTTTCTTTTTTTTTTATATATTTTTTATTGTATTCGTTTTTATACAGCCTAAAAGCACCATATGATGCCTTTATATGGTGCCTTTAGGCTGTATAAAAAAGAATACAATAAAAAATCTAAAAAACTGAATTATAGGTACCATTAATAAAACAATAAGTGTAAGTATATAAAAATACATCACATTATCATTAGTTACTTTACTCTTGTTAAATCATAAAACGTTGCAGGTAAACTACCCCTTTCCTTTAACCAATCTTCACCAAAATCAAAAGACCTTGAGTTCTCTACAAATCAGGCACATATGCAAAACATTATTTGATTATGTTTGAATTTACGGCAGTTATCGTTCGTCATAAAAAAATTACCCTTGTTAAAACATAAAACGTTGCAGGTAAACTACCCCTTTCTATTAACCCATCTTCACCAAAATCAACAGACCTTCAATGCTCTACAATTCAGGGATGTGTGCATAACATTATTTGATTCTGTTTGAATGTGCGGCAGTTATCGTTCGTCATAGAAACATCACCATACTTCCATTTCCTTAAGGAACATGGAAGTAAAAATTACCCTTGTTAAAACATAAAATTTTGCAGGTAAACTACCCCTTTCCCTCAACCGATCTTCACCAAAATCAACAGAAATTGAGTCCCCTACAATTCAGGGATGTATGCTAAACATTATTTGATTCTGTTTAAATGTGCGGCAGTTATCGTTCGTCATAGAAAAAATTACCCTTGTTAAAACATAAAACGTTGCAGGTAAACTACCCCTTTCCCTTAACCGATCTTCACCAAAAATAATAGGCCTTGAGGACTCTGTAATTCAGTACAGCTTGCACAAAATTATTTGATCTGTTTGAATTTGCGGCTGTTATCGTTTGCCATAGAAAAAATACTACACACACACACACACACACACACACACATTTCGCAAAATGACGTTTCTTCATGTTCTGAGGGTAGTACAATCAGAATCAGCCGTTATCTCGAATTTTCGTCATGATTCTGTTTAAATTTGCGGCAGTTATCGTTTGCCATAAAAAACTTCTACACACACACACACACACACACACACACACACACACACACACACACACACACACACACACACATTTCGAAAAATGTTTGAACATTGTTTTGAGGGTAGTACATAAGTACAATCAGAATCAGCCGTTATCTCGAACACGATTTTTTCCACCATCACCATACTTCCAATTCCTTATGGACTATGGAAGTAAAACCACCGTTGGCAGAGTACCCTGACGTTATTCTACCGTCAAAAGAGCAGCGTCCGTCTGAGCTCGTGATACCGGCGTATGATGGAAAAAGTATATCCCTGATTGTTCATATCCATATAATCTGAGAAGCTGAGTTTTAACTAGAGATACTAGTACGAAACTCCAGACAGGCACTTGGTAACCTTCAGTATTCCCTACCTCTCTACAAAACAGTACCACTAGCAACTGGATTTCTCTTGCCTCATTCTAGTCATATCAGTCATATCACCAAAAGTGACAACTGAATGTGACTCTGGATCACGGATTTAAGGTCTGGAAAATTTAAAAAAAATGCCAATTCGGATACTCGAACTACAATTGTTAATCCATGTTACTGAACAAAGTCTGAAGTTCAGTCTAGTACAATATTTAATAACAATAAATATTACTATCGAGTATACTTAACACAAAATTCTCACAGTATCCCGGCTCCTTCGATTCGCTACACGCCTTACCTGAAACACAGAACAAAAAATATTTTGAACAAGGTTTCAGTTAAACGAAATTTTCAAAAAAACAAAGTATACAGAATAACAAAACAAAGTGTACAGAATAACAGGACTTTTTCACAAACCAAGTTTACTTATAACCTATATTTGTATGATGAATTTTGCGACTCGAGGAATAATTTATTGCGGGCAAAGTCTGCAAAGCGAATTACTCAACGATACCGACAAAAAATCTGCTTGTTTATGAACAGTTCTCACGATATGATGTGGAATGTACATAACGAAAGTACAAAGACCGTACAGTCCTCAGGTCAACACATTTATGGGGTCGCGTTCTGCCCTGTTTCAGTAATAATCAATACCCCAATGGTAATAAATTATACGCAACTTAAACTGACTGATTACATATATTCCACAGATCTCTCCTGACTTACCTATCTAAAGCAAAGGTGCAAATGCTCGTTAGATGTAGGCAGTAAACGTGCAGTCTGTCCAATATTAATTGAGAGGTGAATTAAACAAACCTACCGTATATACAGTATTAATCTGCATACCACGTGCACTACATCTGATGATGGTGACAAGCTTTATGAGAGCAGTTGCTTCATTACGTGCCATATATGTCACATTCTGTAAAATATTAAGAGTTATTAAAATTTGTTTATCTTTGCAAATAAAAACACTATCCGAAGGCAGGTTTTTAGATAACAGAATTGGCTGAGAATGCTGAGGCCTCGCCGCCAACAAAATTTTATGTAAAGATTTAGCTACGTCAGGAAAAATTATATTTTATAAATACAGACATTCATTAATTCGCATTAACAATTTAACTTATTTTCACTTATAATTCGTATAAACGATCAATTTTTGGTTTAGTCTACAATATAATTGCACCTCGCGCGCGCGCGCGCGTACACGCACACACATACACACACACATCGAAGCCAAGAAATAGAGACACAGAAGAAACTAGAAAGATCATGTAACACGAATAGACGAAACAACTAAAAATACTATTAACACGTAAATAAACCAGTGTGTGGAAGAAGAAATATTGGCCGACACAGAATGAAGAAATGTATATTTCTGGCAAAGTTATAGCTTCTCCATCGAGTTCTTTTGACGCCTGAAGACAAATGAGTTACGTCACCCTATTCTTCCCCCTTTTCATGACAGGTTCGCATGCTTTCTTCCTTTTCCAACGACTTTTCTCCACCTGTTTCTCATTCTCTTACTCCACCCTGGCAGTGTCAAGTCTCTTATTCTTGATCTTCCCATCCCACCAGTAGCGTAACTAGGAGCTGCTCCTTGGAGTGAATAAGAATTAGTTTATGGAAGGATGCGGCTAGCTTCTGGAGGGGGGAGGGAGACGAGGCTAGGCTTGAAGGTTCAAATTCCCATTTTCCTCACAACAAATGCGGCGTTTTAAGATCTACCCATTATTTATAACAGTTATTTTAACATAAACAACCGGCTTAGAACAGCCCTACGTTAAGTCTTTATGAGACTTCACTTAAATTTTTCATATCTCTGGGGAGGTGACTGATCTTCCTGATGCCTCTCCGTGGTTACGCCGCCCATCCCACTTTGGCCTTCCTCGAATCGCTTTCCCTATGCTTTCCGTTGTACGATTTTCTTCGAACAAGATTTCTTATCTTGTCAGTTTAAGGAACCGACCTACGTTAACCTTCGTGCGTTAATATACCTTTCAATCTCTTCGTTATTTATTTTTCCTGGTTTGTCAATCTTCTATACACTCACTTCTCATTTCATACAGCGGCTTCTTAATATTCTTTTCACAAATACTGTAAGCGTGCCTACATCCGTATACGTTGTCTTCAGTGTATGTACCATACCACTACTGGGCGATGGCATTTCATGAAGTACCACACACACACACACACACACACACACACAAGTTAGTATAATGATAATATCTGACGGAAAGGGAGGGCAGTAGTTAATAGTTTAACATACTCAATGATGTGTACCGTATTATAATGTAATAGCTGGGCTGGCACCATGTTTGTACAAGCCCACGCATCATAGTCTTCTTCTCCGATCGTTAAAAAAGTATTTTCAGTC
Organism: Magicicada septendecula; assembly: GCA_034769895.1. Taxonomy (NCBI): domain Eukaryota; kingdom Metazoa; phylum Arthropoda; class Insecta; order Hemiptera; family Cicadidae; genus Magicicada; species Magicicada septendecula. Next base: position 202,909,122 of record CM068375.1, on the reverse strand, counting down.
GAAAGGAAAGTTGCTAGCGACGCGCGCGCACGTTCCGAATATCTTGGCGGCACACACTCATAATGAGCGACATTTATTGTGCTGCTGAGGACATTTGGCACATCGCTCGCCTTGTCGGCATAAAACGCCTCAACAGCGCGTCTGTTACACGCGGTCCTGTACACATTACGACGTGAGCCCCGCACAGACTGACGTATGACGAGTGTATTTTCAACGACATAAATAACACACGGGTTTCCCGGAAAAAACGTGTCTACGAAATGGAGTAATTTATTTTAAAACCGAGTACACTGTGAAATACTATTTGATATTTAATTCTAAGATGAACTTCTCGTCACTCACAAAATGTGAATTCAAGGTTGTAAACAAATGTCACAAAAAGTAGATGGACATGCAAGTTCTCAAATGACTGTAGCCTATGCTTTTATATTTATACACACGTTTTAACATATTATACAGCACCAATTAGAGGTAGAGTATACCTCGACTATCGTTCCCCTCCGTTACAAGCATGTTACCTCCCCGCTGACCCACGACGGTGACGACGACAACGATGATGATGATGATGATATGTAGTTATCATCATTAAAGTCAAGAGTTTAAACGGATGTTCTTCCTTCACACTTCTAGCTTAAACACCTCTTTGTAGGTCGGCCAACAGTTATGCTCCCCCCCCCCCACACACACACACAGGTAATTTATTAGTGTTTTTGGTTGTCTTGTTTCATTCATTCGCGTTTCTTTAATACAGTTTCTTCTATGCGTGCTAGTTCTTCGTTTAGATGCCTGAAGTCTTCATTTGTCTTTCTTGTACACACCTCTGTACAAAATCGTGAACCCAGTCTGGTGTGTGTGTGTGTGTGTGTGTGTGTGTGTGTGTGTGTGTGTGTGTGTGTGTGTGTGTGTGTGTGTGTGTGTGTGTGATTTATATATTTCGTACAGCTCACATTCCATACTACCCATTTTCATTTCAATGGTGCAAAACAAGGAATTTGTTCCTGTTGTCATTATTATGATTATTATTATTATTATTATTGAAAATAATTATAAAACAATTAAGTACTAAATAATTCGACATTAATTTAAAATATTTTATTGTATTCGTAAGGACAGTTTTGCAATTTGCATAACACTCTGATCTATTCATGTGCTTTGGAGAAATAAATTTATTCTTATTATTCCATTTTTTAAATGTTGCTTTTGACTTCTTTATGTATATGGTTACGTATGTTTAACTCACACATGTTTATTATACACATATACATTGGATATCACCTGTGCCCAGTCGTATCTGGTAGTGAACTGCTTGACAAAATTGTATTACAAAAAAACCTTCTGTTAACCGGCAGTTGAACGAGTCGTCGTTGTGGACGGACCTAATTAGCCGTCGTAATTACGCGTGAACAAGAACGCTTTGTTCTCGGACATCAAGACGCGCGCGCCACACACACACATACACAGAAACACTCACACACAAAAGAAGTTACAGTGTAAACTGTGAACGCAAACAAGTTCGCGATAGATAAACAAGTCTATTTCAAATGGTAATTTCACTCCTACGCCGGTGTTTATTTTTACTGCAAACCCACATTCAGTATCTTCACACGCGCGCGCGCCCTAGAACTGTTAAAAACCAATCAGCCTACTCCAACAATACGTCATAAGAAATACTACAGGCGCGCGTTAAATAACAACAGGTAAACCTGTATAATCGGGAATCATAATTACAGTGTGAGAGTGAAGAAGTACGCGTAGGCAGGCGTAAAACAAAACACAAACAGTTTCCTCCTCCTCCTCCTCCTCCTCTTGTCAGTATGACGTACAGGAAGAACAATTACACATTCAACTCGCGTGGCTCTTTTCCAAATGTGGAAATGAACTCTGTCTGACTCTCCACGGTGATGATTTGTAAAATGCATTTCTTCTTCTGTCTTCCTCTGGAGTACGTGCGCTCGGCGAAGACGCCAGCCATCACGGCTCGCCCCACACTGGTCTTTACACATACAATCGCTTGAATAGTCGCGTGTGTTTGTGAACATCCGCTCGCTGCTTCTTCGTCACTCACACCAGACAGCGGCTACCACACGATACAACGTTTATACATTATATACGTAATTATGAGAACACGTGCGTGCTTCAAACGTTCTGGGTTACCAGCACTGCCCAATTTTGACAAGCCATGTCTCCCTCCGTTCCACTCACAATTTTCGCTCAAATTATCCATACCGCCTAAATTATGTAAAAATTTCAGTAGACTGTATACTGACCAAATCCAATTAAGGAACAAAAATTCTTTGCCCATAAAGGACTCACGCCTCTTCTACAATCAAACTACCGGTTCAATTATGACAGCTCCGTTTTTAACGACCCCTGTACTTAACAAGATAGTGGCCGTGTATTCCGTTGTTCCAGGAACCATATAGTTCCCTTGAGGTGTGCAGTCGAACACGTATAAACTTATCCCCTGCAACAATGATTTATTGCGGGTGCATTTCCGGGGGGGGGGGACCGTACCACACCGTACGACGCGACGGTGCGTATGGATGTGTGTGTTACACGTTTACGTTTGACACCTAATATATCTCTTACCCCGGTCCCCTGACTGGTCACACGCAAACTGGTCTCTGCACATTAATTACTTTTATCGTTACTGTATTTTCGTTACCGTTGAAAATTATGTCTACATCTGTAGTAGCTACACCGTGTTACAATACGAAATAAACGGGCACATCACGAATAAATTTGATTAACACGTAAGGTATAGGACATCACGAACGGTTCGTACAGACTGGAACAAGAAGCAGAATGATACTGCTGACGGAGGTTCAAAGGAATTAAGTATAATCCCGGAAACTGAAATAGTTGGCTAATGGTCTGGTCTGTTCATAATCTCGTAGTGAAACTAATCCGACTGAGAGCTGTATTGAAGGTGGCGATTTACATTATCCAGAACTCGTACATGACAGCTGACATGAACGTTTCTCAACAACTGACCTCTTATGCATGCGCGCGCAAACACACACACTCTCTTCCCAGCTTTTTCTTTCTTTACATAAATACTTTGTTAATTGATTTTTCTCCATTTCCAACATCCAGTCTACTTGAACATCGTAAGAAAATAAAAATGCTCCTTCTTGACCTCTGTGTCTCCGGCTACGCATGGAACAAAAGAGGATTATATGAGGACCTACTGTTTGGGCCTAGAGAGCCAACTTGAAAAGCCAACTTGTTCACCATTTTCTTCACTTGTTTTTATTGCCTTAGTTGTAACAAGTGCTGTCTCAAGTAATGAAAGTGGCATCCGAGACTCGTACAAAACGCGACACACGCCGTAACGGACAGTGACGTTTTATGTGTGCCGTTGGGGAAAACAATAAGTATCTTTCTGATCATGCTTGTTATCGAATGTTTGTTACGCTGGTAAACAGTTTGTTAATACGTGAACTCTGGTTGTCCGAATGACGTTAGAGTCGGTCTAAGACAATGATCTACAGATCCACGTGCCGAAGAGAGAAGAGAGGAGAGATGGGGGACAATCCTATAACAGTTCGCTGTCTGACACATTACCTCTCTCTGTCACATACAACGACAGTCTTATGTTCGCGCCAGCCTAATTGCAGCCGATGTTTACACTATGATACACTACCCTATACAAGATGTGCGCATGTGCAACGATGAATTTGTCCACTCCCCATCTCTAAGCGACTATTCATAATCTATCGTCAGGTCAATACTGGAAGAAACTGGCGCCTAACAGGCTGCGATCCGGACAGCGAGCAAAATCTGGACAGCCAAGACTCCTTCATTCAGTCCGTGTCTTGCTCGGAACTAAGCAACGAGTTAGTTATACTGACTTAAAACTCTTCTCATAAAGGTACAATTTTATAAGTCAATTATTATCCTCTGAAATATCCAGCAGCACAATGCGGAATTGTTATGGCGAGTTTAATACGACAAATTACCAACTCCAAACCGTGGAGGCAACGCTTTGAAGTCCGTAAGCTTACACGTAACATAATCACAAAGCGATGTCCCCCGGATCGCGGTCAGTGTTCCTGACATCGCGTCAAACCTGCTGACAGTCTGTCAACATTTCAAATCGCTGGATACTGCCCGACTCACACGCACTCGCGCGCGCGCGTGTGTGTCAGTTCCAGCCCAGCGTAATGTCATTTTTAGATAGGGATACTTTTTTATTTGCAGAGAAAAGCCTATCTCTGTCTTTTCTTATTCATCTCTTTGCGAAAAATGATTCTTTTCTGTTATATACATGTATGTGTGTCTGTATCTGTGACGTATGTATTTCGAGGCAGTCATGTTCTAAAGGGGTTGGGGCAAACAAATAGATACTCCCTGTGTGTACAGAGAAACCCGATCCAGACCGTATTTTCTACACAAGTTTTCCAAAACCTAAGAAGAAACCTTTTAAGATAGTTAGTTCAGCGTATTTCAAGTCATCGACTACCTATTTTCTGTTATTCACAAACTACCAAGGTTTATGACCGAGTATTGCCAATTAGGCCTATATGTACACAACTCACTACTGCAGTTCCAAACATTTACTCATGGGAGAGTGTGCTTTATATGTACGAGTGTGTGTGTGTTAATGCGCGCGGAAATATGTAAAACGTTTAAACAGAAACAAATCCAAGCAAAAGACAAAGAGTTTATGACTTCTGTAGAGTATATAAAAAAAAAGAAGTTGCTGATTATTTAATAATTTTGATATACTGTATAATATTTTTATACTGCTAAGCCTGATAAAAGGATTAAAAGTTGCCGGGAGATAGTTGCTATTGGTACAGCCGAAACGTCTGTTACTCCCACACGGACCACAGCCTAATAACCCTGCCATTTTTATTCCTTCTGACACCGGCCGCGAGGACTTACGTTCTTTTAATAATTCCGTTAACTTTATAAAACTACTTCTGTAGAGTTCACTACATATCGTTACTGCTAAACATATGTGCTTTGTAAGAACTCGCTACTTACTGGCTCCACAAAATTTCCTACTCCACAAGATTTTGTGCATTTTATGTTTCTTTTTGTCGTATTACTCTATATATTGTAACGTTACATAACCCTGTCCCAATAAACTAAATCATAATAACATCCAAGGTCAGAAATGGGTAACCTATGGCTCGCTCAAAATTAAATTATATCACTCAACATGATAAACAATTCGAGTGGTATACAGTGCAAAGTGAGTTATAGTGTACCCATTGAGGTGAAAAATAAAAGTGAAAGTAACGTATTACCAAACTGTGCTGTAGGTTTGGAAATTATAAAACTATGAGAGTAGGCTGTAATACTACTAACTGATTTTGTATTTTTATTTATTTATTGTAATATTTATAAGTTATGGATAAGTAACAATTGTTATACATAAGTTAATGTTATATTTTTAAAAAAATATTTGTGTTGTAATATAGGATAGCCCAGGGTTAGTTTTAAAAGACATAAAAATTTAAATACCAAAAGATAATAAAAAATTAAAATAATACTATGAGGGAAATGGCAACAGGAAGTAGTGCCGTGTAGGAATACTATGAGAGACTAAATAAATAGTATATAAATTTATTTAAAGATAATAAAATTATCAAATACTTATATACAATGTCATAAGAAAATGAACCAAAACTTATTATGTAAACTAAATTGGTAAAGAAACCGGAATGGAAAGGAATTATTTTTCCATAAATAAAATATAAATTTATAATAATTACAAACTGCCTGTATAATAAAAATACTATGTGTTACTACGAGTGATGAAAATAACAAGTATTGTTAAGAAAAAATTTGGAAATAAAACCGTAGAGTTGAGAAAAAGATGCTACTACAATTATAATAAAAAATAACCTTTTCGGAACTTGAGAGGAGTGTAAATTGATACTAAATTAACTTACAACATGACCACTATCTAATCATACATGATTTATCCAAATTAAATGGTTATACTCATTAATAAACAGTGAATGAAAATCTTCTGATGATCCCACCTGGTTTCGGCCTAGTTCTAGTTGACGATTGGAAAATACGCCAGACGGTAAGGAAATTATAACGCAAGACGGACATCACCGAAGAAAAGCTTCAGTCCAGTAAGAACCATACGGAGCGAGGTAATATAAACATTTCGTTTAATAGTTCAAGAAGAAAACGCATTCCGAACGTTGATATAGAACAAAAATTAGTCATTTCATAACCATATGTTTTTTTAAAGTAAACAAAGCACGCTGCTCTCTTACGGACATTCCTGGAACTACATACTAAACGAAAAATAACAAATTTATTTAATTGTTTTCGGTATTTGTAAAGCTTAGTAATTATCCATTTCTGACACTCTCGTAACAAAAAGAACTTACCCTGAACCCTGGGGAATTATTAAGAATTATATATTAATTGATGTTTATTTTTATAGTGTAAAAATTTGTTAAACACACCATATATATTTTTCTCTTTAGACAATTCCATGTTTACTCTGTGAAGTCGAGATTATGTTTTATTGAAGGAAAGAGCAATTGTAATACTTGTATTTTGGTGGCAGGAAACAAAAACCAATAATATAAATACATAATATTATTGAAAAATAATCTTGAATAATAAAGTGTTATAATTTTTTTGTAGTGGGTAGTTGTAATCAATTTCAGCACAAAAACAGAAGAAATCAACACATCGGACCAAATTATGCTGCAGTGTAGGCTGGTTGAACTAAGCGTAGAAACTTATCTCATCATCAGCTGATTTAAATCACAGCGAACAATTTGAAAGAAATCCGAAATCGGCTAAACTGAGTCTAAATAATTGATACTTACTCTCTCTTCTTCATAAGGCTGAACAACTTCACTCCTTGACCCCAAATCACACACTCTCGATTTCTATTTAGATTGAGTAACACATTGGAAAATCCTTTATTTATTTTTTTTAAGAAACGTCAGTTATTATAATTCATAAGTGGCGACTGCGGAGAGGCGGAAACTTTGATATCTCAAACCGAGACGTTACAAGATTGGCGCATAACAACATTGGGAGCTTAATTAAATAAGACGAACACCCAATTAGCCACATACAAAGTTTTCGCTAAAACCTCTAGAAAAACCGCTACGTTACAATATGTACCTATTTGTGCCGAAGTAGCGATAAATGGTTCCACAGTTAGGCTAAACAAGTCGTGATGAATGGTTCGAAGTGAAATGGATTCGACCCTAAGCCGCGTCGCTTTGGAAGAGAGCGCGCAATGACCACGACTCCCCGAAGGGAATGTAGGCGGGCGCAAAGATTATCTTGAGACTGGTCCACAACCCTCGTTCGATCCTTGTGCTATCCAAAGTCCCTCTCCATTGATTCCAACCCACGCCTTTCTCTCAGAATTTTTCGCTTCCAAATTCTTTCACGCCTCATTCTTTTGTTGGCCTTCCTACTGGACGCTGCTCTGATATCAGCTTCGCTGGCTAACACACTTGCGTTTCCGTCTTAATCAGTCCCAGTGTAACAAAATTAACTACATTTGAATCAAAAATACAAAAACACACGGTTTTTACTTCACTGAAACCATCTGTACTAAACGCGACGGGAAATTAGTAAAACAACGTGAAAATAAGCGGTATTTTGCCATAACGCCGTACGTGTTGTCAGTGAAGCAAACCGGTAGGCTATAGCAGCAGACTCATCGCAAATATAGACATAGTCGTAGACCCCCGTACCGAACGAGGCTGTATACTAACCGAGAGTGTACGTGTGTACGCGTACGAACATGGTATGCGCGTTACATAACCAGCAACGTGCGGTGAGGGTAATGACACATTTAGTGTTTTGTCCATGTATACATACGTTGCTCAGAAAAATATTTACACACACACACACACACACACACACACACACACACACACACACACACACACACACACACACACACACACACACACACACACACAGGGCTTGTTTGTGTTAATAGTGATGGCGGTAATGTTTGTCGCTGGCAAATATACAGAATTATTTTTAACAGATTCAATAATTTATTTCAAGGATACTGCAGCAAGCAAAAGCATACGTCTGTCTTGCGTTGGGTAAATAACATTTTTTGCGTGTGCGCTGACTTTAAAAATACATTTTCTTGTAATCACATACTGTCACGTTTCAACCTCTCTGTTCCCAACACATGCCGCTACTGCAGAAAGGCGTACGTTGGACTTAACATTAAAAACACAGTGACGAAATGACCAATGTATCACAAACAAGCGCGCGCGTTACGACGTCACAGAACAATCTACGTGTTTATCAAATGTTCCGGAGTGATCCGGAATGTAACGTGTGTGGCGTACGTGCTTGTTGACGCATTTTCTAGACTGTGCCAGACATCGCTCGGGAGCACGGACTGTGTCAAGGCCGCAAGCAATTACGTCGTAACTATACTGGCGCTATCGAATAATCTACTAATTTGGGGCGGTATAAATACCAGTACTCAACGACGTTCAGTTCAGTATTAGTGCGAGATACTGACTGTGCGGTTCGAGAGTTATAGTAGCGATATTACTGTGCGCGTTCCAGTGGTTATTAGTTAAGAGTAGTGTTTTATAATCGGGCGGTATAATTATAATACAATTGTGTTTAATTTTAGTGGACATTTTATTGCGTGTGAACAATTTTCATTTGATTTGTTGTAGAGACTGTGTTGTTAATTATGAACTGTTTAACTGTAAAAATTAAAGGTCTGATTAGTGACTTAATTGGTATTTTGTATTTTTGTTTCCACTGTACCTACGACGATCGAGTAGACGTCGTCGTAACAGTTACAAGACGAGTGTGATTCGTAATTAATCGGTAAACATGGATCCCAGTCAGATGATGGAAGCTTTACAAACACTGCTGCGGCAGACACAGGAAGAAACAGAAAAACGACAGGATGAGAAACGCAGACAGGAGGCGGAAGAAGCAGAAAAACGACGACATGAGGCAGAGGAACGAAAGCGTGAAACAGAAGACATCAAAGCATTAATACAGGAGCAGAAACAGATGCAAGAATATAGTACCGCAGAATTGGGTCTCCTACGAGGTGAGCTTAATAAACAAGTTACTAAAATATCGGAGGTACAAGAATCAGTGGCATTAAAAATAGCTGAAGTAGAAAAATCTGTCTCGAGTGTTGGGAATCGATGTCTACAAAAATATCTGAGGTAGAAAACTCAATGGCAAATATAAGAGAACATATTAAAAGTGAAGTTGAACAGTGGATGAAGATTCAACCAAAACAAAATTCTGAACAGACTGTACCAGTGATAAAAGACAGAAAAAGACACAGAAAATAAGTTAATAGAGAAAGTCACTTCGCCTGGAGTAAGGACAGTTCATGTCAAAGCTCCAACCATTGACGGAAGCAGTCACTGGGCAACGTACCTCCGCCAATTTGAAACTGCTGCATGCGCAAATAATTTGACAGAGAAAGACAAGGCTGTTTCACTCGTTCTTGCATTAAAAGGACCTGCGGTGGAATTACTACAGACAGTGCCACCTGACAGCCAAAACACCTATGCCGAATTGATAAAAGCTCTAGAATTACGGTATGATGATAAACATTTGCGAGATGTGTACTGCACCCAATTGAGAACAAGACGACAGCATTCCGGGGAGAGTCTTCAAGAGTTTGAAGCAAGTATCGACAGACTGATTAGATTGGCCTATCCTGAAGCACCAGAAGATTTTCGAATAAGGTTTGCGGTGCAGACATTTATTGATGGCATCGGGGATTGTGAACTTCAGCAAGTGTTACGAATGGCAAGGCACCGAAATAGCTCAGAAGCTCTTGTTCACGCCCTAGAGTTTGAAGCTGCCAAGTCAGCGTCCCGCTACATTAATGGGTTTGTGTCATCACATTGCAGTCAGAAGATCCCTGTATCACGTTGCCGTTACGATGGGTGCAGAAAAATAATGCTGTCGGAAAAACAATTCAAAAGTTCAAGAGAGTCGCAACGATTTGAAAAAGACAGAAAACCGAAATGTTACAACTGTGGAAAACGTGGTCATCTACAGGTAGAAAGAAGATACCGAGAGTAGAGAGTGATCGCACCAATTGGAGAAGTAAAGCCCCAGAACAGCACACAGTTTCCATGCTACATAAGACCAGTGGAAACTTGATCGTTAATGGATTTGCGGAAGGTAAACCAACATCATTTACAGCTGACACGGGCGCAACAGTGCCCATTGTGCGCCCTGATTAGTCAGCAACCGCCAGCCTCTAATTAGCTCTTGTACAATACAGACTGTGACTGGAAGCCCCGTCAAGGTACTAGGAAAGGTAGTCGTACGTGTACGCCTGGGTCTTCTCGAGTTTAGCCACCAAATGCTAGTTGCAGACATTGTCGATGAAGTGATTCTTGGCACGGACATTATGCTGGTGTACGCCTGGGTCTTCTCGAGTTTAGCCACCAAATGCTCGTTGCAGACATTGTCGATGAAGTGATTCTTGGCACGGACATTATGAATGCCTACGGATTCGTTGTGGACTTAAGAGAGACTGTCCTGAAGGTTGGCTAAGAGAAGATAAAGCTCATGGCTAAAATGACAGGGTCTACCAACCATTCGATTAAGCGAGTGGCATTTTTCGAAGAAAAAGTCAACAGGTTTGGGCAAGAGGAATCCTCCCTATTGCAAGTAGAAATGGAGGAAGAACTAGCAGAGGAAATACAAATAATTGTAACGACAAAAGAAGTGATTGGAAAGCCAACTATGTGTGTCGAGACAAAACTCTTGCTTATTCCTGAGCTGATAGAAGCGCCCGAGGGCAAAGTGGCTGAAGATGAGGTTACGCAAGAGGTTGTTGACGAAAACCAAACAAACTTGGATCAGCCAGTGGTGGTTAGGTCATCAGTACATGATGGAACGGGAGTGATTCCAGCGAAACTAGTGGTTGAGCGGAAGACTCGCATTCCTGGGAACGTGATGTTCGGATCACACAAGATTGAATTTGAAGAACCGGAGAATTATCTTTGGCAAGGACGTCCACCTAGACTGCCTGGTCGAGTATTACTTCAGAGACGGTTTGCCAGTTCGGGACGAACAGGCTTAAGGAGGAGACAGTGTTACGACGTCACAGAACAATCTACATGTTTATCGAATGTTCCAAAGTGATCCGGAATGTAACGTGTGTGGCGTACGTGCTTGTTGACGCATTTTCTAGACTGTGCCAGATTTCGCTCGGGTGCACGGACTGTGTCAAGGCCGCAAGTAATTACGTCGTAACTATACTGGCGCTATCGAATAATCTACTAATTTGGGGCGGTATAAATACCAATACTCAACGACGTTCAGTTCAATATTAGTGCGAGATATTGACAGTGTAGTTCGAGAGTTATAGTAGCGATATTACTGTGCGCGTTCAAGTGGTTATTAGTTAAGAGTAGTGTTTTATAATCGGACGGTATAATTATAATAAAATTGTGTTTAATTCTAGTGGACATTTTATTGCGTGTGAACAATTTTCATTTGATTTGTTGTAGAGACTGTGTTGTTAATTACGAACTGTTTAACTGTAAAAATTAAAGGTGTGATTAGTGACTTAACTGGTGTCTTGTATTTTTGTTTCCACTGTACCTACGACGATCGAGTAGACGTCGTAACAATATTAATATACACACAAGCGCGGAGACGTAATATATTAAAATATTTCCTCACGACAGGTCTAGTAACATCTCAGCCGTCGACCGAGAGTACACCTATTATTCAGAAGTGACGAAGCTCGGGGCCTTGTAGCGGATAACGACCAATGAAATAAGTTAAGACCTGCTACACGCCCAGACTTCCAACACGCGCATAACTGAATCGTTATTGTATCTTCAACGAACGCGATCGACTTCAAACGAGCGACCACTGCGCCGTCTCTTGGCTTCAGACGTTAACATCAGTGTTTTGCCAACTACACCGCAAAATGGGTGAGTGGAAGAATGACGTATCAACGAGCTAGCTGATAGGAAATACTACTTTCCGTAGATGTAACAGAAGTCACTATGAAGAGTAGACAGACTAAGATAAATGAAAAGAATTCTGTCGAACAAAAATAGATCGAGTGGTGGGGACGCTTAAAAAGAATGAACGGTATATGGTGCCGGTCACGAGGATTTCGAAAGCAAGAACCGATGGTAAAATTAGTGACGGAGACTAAAGAAAACATGGGTCTTAATGAAATTATAAAGGAAAAGCGACGACATATCAAACCGATAACCTAAGCGCTAGTCAAAACCGAAACAGCAAAGCGGATTTTCGGGGCAGACCGCGTATCCATCTACCGTGCTTATTCTTCTCTGACCTGAATTGTACGTACTGCGTAACATAAGATGATACCACTTATTAAGTGGAGGGGCGTAAGTTATGACGACCTCCAACGTGGAAAAAATCAAGCTTAACCATAGCCAGTAAAGCAATCTTATGTTTTAAATATAATAGGAACATGATAACTTCCTTCGTCACACGATAACTTCCTTCGTCTGGAGTCGACCTTAATTTGGTTTTCACATATTTCTTGCTTTTTATTTTATTTTCTTATTTTATTTTTTACTTTGTAGAGTGACTATAGGAATGAGAAGCGGAGCAGACAACTGGGTAGAAAACTGGATAAAAAGAGAATTAAAAAAGCAAAAAAGCGTGAATGTAGAAATTGCTACACACGCTTACTGTAGAAGAAAACATGTATCTGCCATGATGATATGAGTAAATGAAGAAACAACAGGACAGAGTCCAACGGATAGAAAGAGAAGGGAAGATCAACCGTTGTGGTGAGATTACGTGGACGAAGAAGGGATAGTGAGACGGTTAAAAACCATTGGCTAGACGGCCGGAAGGAAGAACATGGAAGGTAAGCTGTTCGAAAAACGTAAAATGTGAGCGTTCGAAAGAGAGAAAGAGAGAGAGAGAGAGAGAGAGAGAGAGAGAGAGAGAGAGAGAGAGAGAGAGAGAGAGAGAGAGAGAGAGAGAGAGTGTGTGTGTGTGACAGTAATAGAAAATGTTTTGAAGTTCTCACTTTCTTGTAAGAATTAAACGACACTGAACGAAAGAAAATACAACAACACGGCAAGGCATCAACAACGTTACAAAGTAAGAAAATTTTGCCTTAAAACGAAAAAATTTAATTTATATCAAAAAAAACTGTTCTTAATTTGGCATTTTAACGCGTTTACTTCTTCGTCTCCCCAAGCAGTACTACCGTAGTAAACTTCTGCGCTAACTTTTCGAAAACAAATTCATTTTTACTCGCGCCCGCCTTTTCCATTTATTTAAATTTTAAAATACAGTTATACATTTCCAAGATGATAATTCGACGCAGCGTCTTTTCCGAGCGTTGTTAACAAAGAAAAGGAAGGACGCTCTCGCGCACAGGCAAAAAGAAGCCAACACAGCTGTAAACACACCCGACTTTCTACGATTCCACACCAGTTTTATCAATTTGACATTTACAAAGTTTCAAGGACTTTCCAGTATATAAATTAGCGTTAATGTAGATAACCCTTTCTATTGTACTCCTCCTCTCACTGATAAAACCGGCAAGTGTTTTTTTTATTCTTATCACCACCACCGCACCAGTTTCACACACACACACACACACACACACACAGTTATAAACGAGTTAGCCAGCCAACCGCCTTGCCACGCCTCCCAGCAATTTGTAAATTTCGTTAACGAAACAAATAATTCATATAATAAATTGTAAATCGACTTGCATTACTGCAACGCAATTACAGGCGCGTTTGAAATTTTGGTGCATGATCAAAAGAGACAACATATTTTTCTCCACAATAACCCTGACACAACAACGAGACTGTAAAACAACGTTTATGTTCGCTTTTATGAATACAAGAATACAATTCACGCTGTCATTTAATTGAAGTTAATGTGCAACGGTCTACCGAAACTTGCCTCAATTTGTATTTTCATGCACTTATGCTGCGTTTACGGTCAAGACTTTTCCCAAGAATGTTCGCTGAAATGCTGTTTTACGTACAGAGTATTCATCCATACAAATTTGTTACTAATGACACACTCATCCATCGTGTCTTATGAGATAATTATTAAGACTACTTCAAGTTAGTATCCAATAATTAAGCCGGGGACAAACATGTGTACCTTCGATGGCTGAATTGAGTGTCGCTGCCGTAAATACGGCTTCTTCGCGGCCTTTTTTTATCACGATTCTCTTAAACATGTTACCATTCTCTTCTGTGATACGCTTTGCAGTATCTTATCGCCAAAGTTTCTGGTCATTTCCAGAATCTGTTATCAACGGATACAGATGCATACAAAGCGGTACGCTTCACACACACACACACACACACACACACACACACACACACACACACACACACACACACACACACACACACACACACACACACACACACAATACTTTTTTTGGCCATTGTTTTCAAAGCCATACTCTTTTAGGTCTGCAATCCTCGTATTTTGTTTCACAATTATTAATTTTGTTTGTTGTAACATGTATTCCCCAATCCACTAATACTCTGCTTCCAACGAGTCTCAAAATCTTTGCTTATCTCAAACTTTGCACCTCTGAGTAAATGCCTGATCGGTTTCTCATCCGGACAGTTCGATTTCTCGAAGCCCTGACGGCTGCCGGCCTGATCCTATGGTCTGTTTTCCACATTTTTCTATTATAATTCGGAAATTGGTACAGTTGTAATTAGTACATAATTAGTAGCCTATATAATTACAGTAGTGTATAATTAGAAGCCTCGATAATTCGAATCTCAAGTGGAACGGGAAAAATTCCAATTATCGAATATTTCGAGATATTGAGGTTCGTGTTTACTCATTGAGAGTATGATTACAAAAATTCGTGTTACAGAGGTCCGCATATAGCGGAATATACCTCTAAAGTATCGCTCAGCAAGTCTGATGGCACGAAAACAACCAAGATCTTCTAATTATGAAAAATACGTGCTCTTGTTGTTAAATACAAATCTTGTAGCATGGATATGAAGTGTTACCATAAAATAAACTGAACACGTGTTACAAATAGTCTATATGTATTTTACTTTCAATAAGGAATAACAAGTTTGTAGGCCTACAATATACACTGAAAAGATGTTGAATAGAATAAAAATACAGTTTGATGTTATCAAAACAAAAACTATCGCTGCAACTAATTAGAAAAAACCGATTGTGTTTCAAATTTAAAATTTAAAATTGTGTATAATTTTTCAATAGAAAAGTATTTAAAACCAAAAACTGTAAAAAATTATACACTCTAATCCTTACTTATTTATTCTACCTGCTACTGTTAAATGAATACGATCTGCTATAATCGATGCGTATGTAAAGACAACAGTGGGTGGGGGTTTCATGTTTCAACAGGAAAGTGAGTCAGCTACTTCAACTTCTGCATATTGACGCGGCTGAACTTGGGAGTTGTAGAGAACCGCATATACATTACGTCGAGTTAGCAGGTTCAGTGAATTGACCAGAGTGACAAAAATTCGAGTTACCAAGGTTTTTTTTTTAAACATTTCAGTTATAAAAGTAAAATAACATCAAGCTGTATAGCCAAAGTAAATGGAAATAAAAAACATTCGGAGATATTAAAGAATTGGAGTTATCGAGGTTCGACTGTAGTAGATCTGACGGTACAAGTTTAAAATTTCTCTTAGAGCTTAGCACATTTACCTGAAAACGTTTTTCAATCTTTGCCGAATCACGGGCGAGTGAATAAATTTTTTCCTGGAAAGAATTCGCAATATACTTAAATATACCTGCACATACCAGCTTAATTCGCCCACATTAAACTGTTTAAGAACCTCGATAACTGACACTATTATTTTGACGTACATTCCTAAATGGCTAACATCGCATCTGACAGTCGACGGTGTGAGCTAACAAAATCGACAACATAAAATACTAAGCAAAAGCAACACACACGACTTTACAGATCAGAAAGGGTCGCGAAGCCTATCGAAAAATTGGATTTCCGAAACGTTTCGAAAGATGCCAGTAAATAAAAAACTAATTTTTATATTTTTTATAATTTAATTTGTTTTTAATCTTTACTAGACAAAGCATCACAAAGCACTAGCAAACAACACATAATAAATTATCACCAATATAACAGCTTTCATACAAAATAAATTAATAATTACATCGTTTAAAGGATCAATAAGACTACTTGAGGTAAATACCTGTAAGCTAAATATTAATTCTTGAACATGACACTCAAGATGGGACAACACCGGCCGATCAGTTTATCATATTTAACTATATTACACATAGTTTATTATATTAAAATATAACTCTCAATTCGATACATGTTCTCAGAAACAAAAATAGATGATGAAAATTCATAAAGGATTAAAGAAGAATTTCGAGCCATGGCCTTTGGCCACGGAGACTGCTTCCTACCTACACACAGTCAGATTAGTGAATAAATTTTTTGTACAAGCAGTACAGAACAATCTGCGTTAAAGTAAAAAGATACTCAACTGCGTGAATGTGATTTTTCGAGAAAAGCCCTATTTAAAAGCAACTATAAGAATAATCTTTCCGTATAACGTCTAAGATTCGGGATTGAAACTTAACTATTAAGGATATTTGTTGAAAAAAGATTTCCACTGATATTCTGTGCATTTTTTAAACAAAACTGACTGGTTATAATAATAATAATAATTTCCAGCTTTACAACATGTCATATTTTATTTAAGTTTGATTCAATCAATAAAACACTTTATCTGGATTTAAACAGTATTATTATTTATTTATTGTCGAATCACTCCATAATGAAATAACGATCCCTCATCGAAATACTTAGACGTTGAACATATCTTATTTAGTTACTCTAGAATTATGTAATCGGAAGAATTTTTAATAACAAGACGTGAAGGTCGACAACCATGCTTTATTGATATTATCGCTATTAACATCGCAGAGCTGGTGCACACTGCCTCAATGGTAAAACTGAAATAGGCTTTATCTTACGCGAATCGCGAAAATATTTGAAGCCAATGTAGGTCTCGTCTCATTGAAGTTTTGGAAGCACTGTCTTTAAGCGAGTTCGAATGGAAGCCCCGTGCTCGATTAATAACGTTATTATTCAATAATAACTGTGAGAGAAAACAAAGTCGCTAGGAGCAGCAGCAGAAGTAACCCGATATCGCTTCGAGAAACTTGTGAGAAAGTGTTTTGTGTGAAGTGGCTTTTCGAGGCGAAGTTTAGCCTAAAACGGTAACCTGATACGCTCTATCCCTCTCTCGCGCGTCCTACCTTTGTACACCAACCCGGTTGGCGTAATTAATTTTCACGCCACAGTTAACAACAAAAAAACACGCATACATACACACAAAGGAGTCTTTAATTTTTAATGAAAACAAGACACTACACTCTAACTTTGATGATACTACTTCCCGGGCGAAAAACTCTCCGGTTTTATATCTGAAGCCGAAGACGCGCATCACGAAAAATTAAACCATATTTTGTGTAAAATATAAAACTTATTCAATTACGTCTGACATGCTCCTAAATACTTTGAATTGTGAATAGCGGGAAAATTCCAGTTCTTTGAGTTGATTTTTTTTTTAATTCCTTCCTTTTTATTACAAAAGATTAAAATGGCATCCTAATGTCCATTTCTCAGAATGCGCCCTGCAGTCAAAGTACTGTTATCTTGCATGATCATTACTACATTAAACTTCTCAATAATTTAAGTCTTAGGTTCTTATTTGAATAGCCACAAATAAAACAACTTTTCGGCACAAACTAACTTCTATTTGAGTACTGTTTCAATATTTTGTAAACAATTGTTAATAACTGTTCAGTAAATAGATATTAGATATACGTATATTATGTAATATCAGAACTTGTTACTTTTCACTAGAGCTAGGCCTACATTTCTTGTTTTGGCTCTGCTTTTATTTTGCGCTCGCCTAACGCTACTGACGCTACACGCATACGGGGTTTGAAATTCGGAAGAAATACGATACGGCGGGGCGTCGAATATATTCCACCTGAACCAGAACCTGTTGAATAATAATATATCCTTCTAAACCGAGATATGGAGTCTCCTCTATATGAAGTTATTCAGGGTACTTTCTCATGTAAGGCCAGGAATATGCTTCAAGATGTTACCCCATCTACTCATTCCTCGGAGTGAAAAACGCACTTTTGATCTAATGGTGCGCGCGGGAATCGAACCCGGGACCTCTAGATTAGTAGCAAGGCGCCATACCCACTGGTCTACGAATATCGTCGCCTAAACTTTTCGACGAATTCTTTCCTCATTACCGGTACCACTCCGGTAGTAACACGTCTTTGACTCTTGCAAGAGCACTCCTCTGTTCTATTGGCCTATTGAAACTACTAGTCTTCCGTGTATCGAAGTCTCACATCTCCTCCGAGTTTTCTCGACACAATCGTGTCACCTGCTCAAACGTTCTCTTCCTCCGTGAGCCTCCGGGATTCCCCACAAAAACCCTGTTTACCGACCTACCCCTTCTACGTTCTTTACACGTTTAACCCGTCTTGATTCTCTGTTCTCACCATAACATATTCTCGTCCGAGACTCTTTCCCTTTATTTCGCACGAACCCAGTCACTTGTGCAACACTTTTCTATTAAAATAGTGAACTGGGGCATCAAAGAAGTCCTGTTTAGACACACGCCCAACCGAATGGACCGAAGAGCACACCCTACCACATCACTGAACTATAATTTCCAAAACCTTTATCTTTTTTATGTGGAATGATCGACAAGAAGTCTTGCAACCTAAAAATGCAAATAATGTAAATAAATTAATTTAAATTAATATATAAGTAAAACCTTTTCATTCTAGATTTACTCGGCGCTTGAGTTTCAGAAAAAGTATTTAGAAATAATTTTTGGATTTTTCATTAGTGTTATAAATTAAAAACACGTATAGTCGTATTACACAAACAGCACGTAGGCCTACTGTGTAAATAATTATTTCAGCTATACAGAATGCAGTCCACCGTTGAACACTCAAATCACGTTACGAAAAATGTTCAGTGTCATCACCGTACCTCTAATAGGCCTATCCCTAACACCTACCTCTGCTGTCTAGAAGACATTTAAGTTCTGCGTTGCGTGACTTTCCGACCACCCGTTAGAGCAAAATTTTCTACACCGATTACTAATGGCGCAATCTTGTTGTTATTTCACTATTGTCATTTCTTTCTTCTCATCCGTCCTATTCTTTCATTTCTTACTACTATCTCTCTAACTGCCGTACTATCGTTAAAATTTTTCATATACTTACTGCATACTCTAGACAAACCACAGGTTTATTCACAAAAGTTGCATGTCTATAAGGCTACTTAGAGCAAGGATTTTAACTACAGAATATCAGAATCAATTTTACGATTTATACGTTACTAAATAACAGGAATGTAAAAGCAGTACGTTGTATGCTGGCAGATAAAACCAACAGTAAGACAGTATTATAAAATAAATCATTGCTGATATACGTTTTTAAATATTATTATCCAATTAAAACTTAAACTAAATAAATCATTATTGAATAAAATCCTATATGTGCCCCGTATGTCTGTGTACCGTTCACTAAAAAAATAATAATAAACCCATAAAAGAGAAACGTTTCAAGATAATGTCGCCAGAAGTGAAAGGCACGTTGGCCCAATGATTGGCTTTAAATTTACTTCGCCTGTATTTTACGAAGGTCCGACACTTGCCCGTGTTTTTACAACACTGATACGGTCATGTGACACCGTATCACGTGGAATATTATTGTATACCCAACTATGAACAACGTCGGTGGAATGTTGATAACTACAACTTGGGCCCGTTTGCAAGTGTATCCTGTGTGACAACTTGAATTTGATTTAGTTTTCTGAGACCCCGTTTGAATCGTTTTAAAATACGCGAGCGTACTTGTAGCCTATACGTAAATATTTTGTAACGGGCAACCAAAAATTTGACCGACCAAAAATATGAAAAACGTACAGTTACTCTCTGACAAAAGAAATCTCCCACTGGACACCAAAGGAAACGAGGACACTCAGAAGAGGAATGGATTTATGACAGAAATGGAAGAAGGAAATGTGTACGTAGGAATCACCTGACATTAGGTGTTGGAAATGTCCTCACATAACGTTTCTATATACATACAGAACGCTATGTTTCTATACAGAACATATAGAAACTAGAATTCACGAATCAAGATGAAATTTTATAAGTAAAGCCGACATGGTTTTACCACATTGGTAAATATAACCATACACCATACTGGCTGGGTAAGTGATATCCAGTTGTTCTACTTTTGTGTTGTACAGCCCTAAAGAACTATAAACATAAACATTGGCACTGGCTTAAACGTCTTAACTTTAATGTAAATGCAAATTACCTTATATCTGTTAAAAGGAAAAATCAACTTACAAATTAATAAGAAACGAAATACTTAACTTTGCGTGCTGCATGATCAACAGCTTACTTTCAGCATTTACTGCTGGAAACAGATCTTTTCTCGTACTGGCTAAACGAAATCTGTTGGAGGAAACTGTTGGTGGACTTTTGCGAAAGAGATCCTCCATTTGTTCGTACAGAATACGTCCCTAATGTAGGATTTTGGTAACGCATAAACGAGGAAGAGTGAAGAAAGATCGATAATTTCTTCATACAAGGAAAACGTCTTACTCTAGTAAAGAAGCGAATACATAACATAGGTATTCTAGGATGAGAACGATCAATACAATCCATCTCACGACTTCAGAATATGGGCACATACCAATCCCTCTATCACTCAAAGCGGAAGACGCGAAGAAGTATGAAGATCTCAGAGATATTTTGATATAGGAACTGGCGAGGGGGGGGGGTCTAATATAGAACGAAGAAAATTTCGTTTTTTCCAGATGCGTGCTTTTAAGAGAAATCAGCTTTTTTACTTCTAAGTACAGCTTTCGTCAATTCTTGAACGGTATTTCGGATATATATGAAAACCACAATTCAGCTTTCTACAAAAAAAAAACCTATAATTTTTCCTTAATACGATCACGGAAAGTGTGTTCTATAAAGATGTGAAGGCCCGTTTCCCTGATCCCCGTGATTTCGCTTCAATATGAAGACGTTAAACAGTTTTTACTTTTCACACACGCATATGCCTATATGCAGTTCACTAATTTCTCACGAAAATTGCACCAATCGTTGCTGGAAAAATATGGAAACGTCCGGAATGTTAAGTCTGTGAGTGGTACACGCAATACTGAAAATACTCTCGCTATATGGACTTACCGTATCACGCCGTCTACCCTTGTTATCTGTGTATATTCTTTACTACTTTGGCTAGTCAAACGTGCTCTAAAACAGTAAGCCAAGACGTATGAAGGGTTGCAACTTGGCAAAGTTAAGCACCTCTGGCTACTTTAAGGGCTGTTGAAAGGTCGGTATAAGTTAAGTAGAGATTACTTAGCCGAGCGAGTGTACAGAACATGATTGTGTTCTTGAAGGATCGGGCCGCTCAAAGCGGGTCGGTAATAAGACGAGGAGAGAGAGACAACCGGACGCTTTTACGTGTACTGATGATGCTTGTTGCCTTGCTACAAGGCAGACGCTGGCCCACTTGAAAGCCCGGCAAACAAACCTCCGCCAGGCCGGCTTACCTTGTACGTAAACAATATTAACTGTTCTGTTCACATCCGATTAAAATTACTTATATCTGTTTCAAAACGTATCTAGTTATATTGCACCCTACGTCGGATATCCTTAAAATTTCTTACGAGATCGTTTATATCACAGCCAAACGTGCGGGTGTACGGTGCGTGGTGTCGTGAGTGCGCGCGCGCGCGCGTGTGGTTATGTAATATACAGAATGTATATAGACACGAATATATCCTTACAAATATCATACGAAGGTAATAATCAACACGGATCGTTTTATAACTTTCTCCAAGTTTTTCGATCTCCTATCTTTCTTGGAAGATTACGTTTTTCGATTAAGTCTTTCTTGGTCGTTCTATAAATAAGTCATCCTCACGGTCCCTCCTTCCTCGCCACCAGTTTATGCGTTACTTTCAGTTTTGCCTATGCTGTCCCGTCTGGTGTCTTTGAACCTTGCGATTACCAATTACAGTTTGTTTTGGGATTTTGCGTTCGGCCATCCGTCAGATGCGCTCTTCTTTTATATCAAAGACTACTTATTTCTGACGTCATCGGTGACAGAATGTGTGATTCCCAAGATTTCTATTATCCTGTTAGTTGTATCCTTTATTTCTGGACCTTCCGCTGCTCTCCAAACATGTCCATCTGTCCATCGACTGATATTAATACTTTTTCTATGTTACTTTTAATGGCCACATGTTTTGAATTCCCATCAGTTTTATGATTTCTTCTGACCGTCCCAGTAACTTCACAACTCTTCCTCGGTCGTCTTATTTTTGTGCATGTTATTTTTTGTCTGACACCCAACTTTCTGTCCATAACTCTATGTACGTAAATTCTTGTCTATAATCCGCGATCTTCTTCACGTTTGCTATAATGTGCATTTGAACTAAAATATAGGCCTACTAACAACAAAACACGTTTATCAAATTACATAAAATTTACGATTATGGTTTTCTTATCTCCACTATAGGCCTAACAGATATTTATGAGTTTCAGAAAAAAAAAATAACAGATTTTGAAAACAATGTCATTAATCACTACTCCCAGAATATTGCTTGTTTTAATCACTATTATTGAACTTATCACGACTGTAAGAATAACTAGACTGTTACGAACATTTAAAATCGGTTCAAGTAAAAATAAGTCAATTTTAACAATTAAAATACCGTCAATAAGTGTGGTTTTTATTAGAGATACACCTAGAAATAATGTATGCCTTAAATAATAAAAATAAATTAAGAAAGTTGTGTTAGTGGTTATAATCACAAACAGAATTATCACTGTTGCACACCACTATAGAAAAATTATTCCGATTAGCGCTTTCAAGCTTCTCAGCTCATCGTCAGATCGGAAATCTGATCTGACGATGAGCTGAGAAGCTTGAAAGCGCTAATCGGAATAAATTTTCTATAATTCTGTTTGTAATAAAAATATAAAATCAACGTAGACATTTCTACCTTACAAACTAAAAACTGAATGCTGATTGTATAAACAGGCTAACGACCAATTCCAATCGTAATGTTTCGCGACGAGCTGTCGATTATTAGACACAGTATCTTTGTTTAGGTCAAACTCATATTTAATAAGTAACTAAAACCAAACATTTGACCCGTTCTACGATGAGGCATCCTCACTCTCAGTGTGCCCACTGAGGATGCCTCACTATACTAACTAACCTAAAATAACGTCCTCAACCGTTCTCAACGTCTTATTGCGAAACATTCAATGAATAAGTTGTTAAACAACTGTGTATAAATCACGTTTGACGGAGAATTTTAAAAACGGTTTAGATCGGCTACACATTTAGCTTCGAACTTTAATTCCGTGTTCATTTACACTGTTGTTTACGTGTAAGTAAATATTATTACCTATTCCTCAAAAACTATTTTTTTCCATAGTTCTCGTAGATAACAAAAATGATTTTGTAAACATCCCTACAATTTTCAGTTTTTCTTCTTGCTTAAATGCTACTGTAGTTCAATTTTTACAGAACAGAGAAACGTGAAACGTATTTTATCGTAAAAACGTTGAAAAACAAATTATGCAAAAATACAGTGGAGTCCCACTGTATACAAGAAAACACAGTATGCAAAAATTATCCTGGCTAGTATAATTTGACAACCGAAACATCATTTAGCGACTGCCCTAATTACGTAAAGCGTCAGACAGAAATATTCTGGAGACAAGAAGACGAACTAGATTTTAAATTAGCGCAACGGTTGACTTGAAGTATTTCCCACGAAAACAAGGCCAAATATTTTACGTACGAATATGAAATATAGGTATGTAGTATAAAAAATGTGTATAGATATTCTACATAGATAGTCTACTACAGTCGTAGATGTTAAACACTATTGAAAATTGTTATCAGAAACTATTCTTATTGTATAATTAATACGCTAGTGGACTGTGAGTGATAGAGACAACACGTTTTCTTCCTGCGCGAGTGTTTACGAAACTTCCCAGGATCTTGCTGTTTACGAAGTACGTCCAATACGGTACTCGAACATAAGTTCAGTCAGTAAATAATGATTATTTTATTTACGTTATTTATTTGACACGAGAGAGATCACCTGATGCGTCCACCATAATCAATTGTACAAGTTTACTGTCACGGTAACGTTTAATTTATCGCCACTTCAACAATCAGCTGTTTACACAGCAGTTTAATTGAAGTATTCCTGGTAGAAAACGTTACGTACGATGTCACTTTGGCATGAAGGGGGCAATGACTGAAATTTATTTGAACGTACTTTGGCGTGCCGTAAAAGCTGGATGCACAAAGCGCAGAGTCGCACCACGGACCTACAAGCACTACAGTCACCTAGTCTGTAATCAGCATACTTTAACAAGCGCAAGCATCTGTAACAAGTTTCACGTTATAGAACATGAATGATTAACGCGGCAAGTCTGACATCTGGCACATTTCCTGGAGAAATTTGAGGAAAAAAACACTATTGAAACCATTTTATTATCCACTGGAAAGGTGAGCCAAAGTGTAGTTTCCAGAAAAATAATTTTTCACAGTTCACTACCAAGTTCTGTTTAAAGGAAGAGAATGGCTTATGATTGCAGAGGGAACCGTGCGAGTGAAAAATAGTCAAAAAAACCTAAACGCTGGAGGAGCAGACATTTTTTTGTTCTTGGTACAATATAACACACGGGAAGAAGAATTCGATCCACCTTGCTCGAAATAGTACTATTCACGGAAGAAGCATATAGAATTAGTATATCCACTCGGGATAAACCTCTTACAATAGTTTTCAGAAGGCGTGATAAATTCCTTCCACTGCAATACGATACTCAACACTTACAACATCCGCACTAAACCTTCGAGAGTTTCTGCTCGTTCTGCTCAAGAGACGCTTCAGGTTCTGCACGCTAAATTCAAAGTTCCATTGTCGATACTGGCGCACTCATAGCAGCGGAAGCAGGAGGAATTACTTGATAACTATCCGGTATGTATGAAAGTTTGTAAATGCTGCAAGCGTACTAACTACTACGACACAAAATATAGTCCCCCCGCCGCCTACATGTCGCTTAGCGCCAGACCAGCCCACTCACGCACACAACTATACATTCACCATTCTATCAACAGCAGTTGTTACATAATGTGTACGCACAGCAGGGCATCTGCAAAGTATGACCACTAACAGTACAGTCTAACATAATCGTGTCAATATAGCCAAAATAACAAGTAACTTGTGTGACTTTATTTAAAAATGTATAAATAAAATAATGTATGTCTTCTATATACTATCATCTGTAGGCCTATAATAAATGAATTCGTAACACTTAGTAGGAATAAATGAATTGGAGTTTCAAAACTAAATATTTATTGTCGCTGATAAACTCCAACCATCGCAGACAAAAAAAAATTATCCAAACCGTAATCCCACATTAGACTTCTACAAACTATACGATAAACGCAAGTACTTATTGTTCTGTTGTCATTATAACTTCTCAGAAGTCGTATGTGATAAATTAGTAAATACGTACTGATTAGAGATATGTGAATTATCTGATGTTTATTCACCAAAAGAGGCGTTCGTACCGTTGTAGAGATACTTGTCTACAACATAGTCACCTAAACTCATATTTTAAAAAATGGACTTAGTAGATATTTCATCTACGTTTCTACAGTGGATTATTATGATCTTCTTTTCAGGATACTTTATTAACAAAATTAAGTACTTTACTCTTGTTAAAACATAAAACGTTGCAGGTAAACTACCCTTTCCCCGTAACCGATGTTCACCAAAATCAATAGGCCTGGAGTACTCTACAACTCAGGCACATATGCAAAAAATTATTCGATTCAGTTTGAATTTATGGCAGTCATCGTTCGTCATAAAAAAATTACTCTTGTTAAAACATAAAATGTTGCAGGTAAACTACCTCTTTCCCCTAACCGATCTTCACCAAAATCAGCAGGCCTTGTATTGTATTCACTACAATACAGACATTAGCGTAAAGCGATAACAACATGAACGGGCTGGCAAACGTAATTTACCGCCACTCACAGTAACCTTGAGATACCCCTCCAGTCCGGTGCCGTCTCGTCTAATCGTCCGTCGCCGTCTTCGCCGCACCTTACACTATATCCATCCGCCACGCCACATACAAGTTGCTTTCTTGACCGCCAGGCGGCAGAGTTATCACTTGTTAAATGGTGACAGACCGTTGTGAACACAGTTTCATTTAAAACCAAATAATATTGTCATCGGAGACATAAACGTTATTGTATTATATATCTTTGATGCGCGGTCATACGGGCTTAAGTCAAAATTTTGAATTTTTCAGGAGAGCAACAGCAAAGTTCAAAACATTATGTAAAATCTAATTATTGATATTATTTGTAATTGTTATTTTTATAAAACAATATAGTAGTAATTCTATCTGAAGCATACATTTATTTCTTGTCTGATCATTCCTGATTCTGTATTTTGGACTTATTTTGACTTAAGCCCTTTTGACCGCACACCTCTTCACTTTGATGCGCGGTGATTAGGGCTTAAGTCAAAAATTTGAATTTTTTAGGAGAGTAACAGCAAAGTTCAAAACATTATGTAAAATCTAATTATTGATATTATTTGTTATTTTTATAAAACAATATAGTAGTAAGTCTATCTGAAGAATACATTTATTTCTTGTCTGATCATTGACTGACTGCACACCTCTTCACTGCACACCCTTTTGACTACACACCTCTTCATGAAGTACTTTGGCTTTAGTTGTGTCTATGTTACACAAAATAAGCTCACTCAAATTTCAATCGCTATGATAATAACTTATTATAAGAAATAAATTAAGTAGTACTTATAAAAACAATAGCAACTCATTTCTTTTTTAATTTGGGATTTTTATTCTTTACCAGAAGGGAAAAAATAAATAAGAATACAACATTTGAATATGGTATTAAAGTTGTTTATTAACGAAGTCAAAATTACAATTTGGGAATTAACAAGGATTTAATTTTTTTAACATTTCACCATTTATAATCGCTTAAGCATGTTAGGACATACATAAACCTTAGTTTGGGTATAGAATAATTTTATAAATTTTACATTACAAAACATACTAAAGGTATACATGAAGAAATTCAAAATTAACAAATACTAATCTCAAAATTCCATTCCTTTAATTTGGGACTACTCCAGCTCAACTTCCAGAAGGTCAGGATCCTCCGCTTGGATAGCAGAATCTGTCGGGAGTTGTCTATAAAAATTGTGAAATACTGGTGGTATCAGAGGAAGTAAATCCACGAGATCCTTTTTCTTTACCTCAGGTATAGGAACCATGGACTTGTACTTTTGTTGAACCTGTCCTATGGAAGGCCTCCCTCTTCTTCTAAAACTCATTGACTTGAAGGGTTCTTCTTCTGTTAAGGAGTTCTTGTACAACAGAGTACCGTGGTCTTGAGTATACTGAAGCCACTGAACATTATGCCAGGAAAATAAGTCCCCATCCGAATTCTTCTTCCTTAATACCAAATCTGTCTTGAGAAGCTCTGCAAAATCAAGAAACTCTTCTTGTTTCATTTCAATTACTTGAAATGGCATTTTCTTTCCGGTTCCCCTAACTAGCTGAAACCAATCGTGAGGATGATAAATTGGGATTTTTAGCTTTTTTTTTTGTTTTTCTATCATTGAGTGGTCAACATCACACTCCAAATGAGTGTGGCCTGGAACCAAAAATTTATGTTTTATTATTTTTATATGTGGAAAGACAGTCATGGCCTTCATAAACATTGCAGCTACATGCGAATTTTTGTTCTGACCTCCGCAAGTGTCAGAATAAAAAATCACTTCTTCAATAGTAGAAGGAAGTTTGCCCAAATGATGAAACAAGCATGAGGCTATTTCATTTGCTCCTCGTCCTGCTGTTGCCTCATGCCACATGTGGTTGTAAGACTGACCAGTTACATTGTCATGAATAGTGAGATTGTAGGTCCACAACTGTCTTTTGTAGAAAGCAACAGACGAAACAAGAGAAGGAGTGGGGAGGCATTGCTGCAGATCAAAACTAAAACATTGCTTTCTATTATCTACTTTACAAGCTTCTTTATCATTTGCTTTTGTCTTGTAAGCCAAATCTGCGGATTCTGATGGTTTTTAATTTCGTTTTCAATGATTGATGTTTCTTCAGTAGGAGCTATTTTTAATTTCATATTCAAGATGTCACACTTGTGACATGTATCCACTTGAGGCTTCTTGAATGCAAGTTTCAAGGCGTGGAATTCTCTCTCATATATCTTTCTCGATGCTGGGTTTTCCACCTTTTCCGCATAGAGATTGTACATGATCTGTAGGTTCAGATGAGGTGGTAAGTATTTTGTGGAGTTTGTGCGTCTTGTGTAGTGGCTTTCATAAGATGGGAAAGAAAGGATGTGGCTCCTTAATTTCTCTAAATCTTCTTCACTTTTTTTGTGTTTCGGAGGATTTTTACCACGTCTGTCTTCTTGAGGGGTTCCTGTGATGGTCCGTTTTTTATTTTGTAGAACCATTTTCACAAACTTCTCATGTTCATCTAAAGTTTTCAAAAAACAGTCCTTACAGACTATTTTTCTTTCCCCTTTGATTTCGAAACAATACTCATTGGTTACTCCTCGGTTTTTTAAACTGTTTTCTTTCCTAGGCCTACTACTTCCTGGTTTTTTTCCTGCAACGTGTTTTGCAATAAAATTTACACGTCCTTCATGTGAACCAATACTCCAATATTCATTGAAAATTGATTTCCTAATGTCATTTTCTAGAAAAACAAAACACTTGTTTCTACAGTGCTTTAGTTGTTTCATTTGTCGCCCTTGTATTTGTTTTCCACTAACATTAATGTATGGTTTTCCAGTATTTAGCAGTAATTTTCTTTCATTTCGAATAGACCTAGCCCATGGACGTGTGGAATTATTCGCGCCAACACTTGAAACTATACCATCATTAGTCTGTGGATTCGTTACACTGGAGGTATCTACAGGATGCTCATGATCTTTTTTAAGACCAGAAGGACCACTTTTTGGGGATTTAGCTCGTTTTACCTTTAATGTGCGAGTAGCAACATCCTCCACACTGCTGTCGCTTTCTGAATCAGGTACATAGGTTTTGTCACGATCGCTATCATCATCATCATCATGGTTCATTGAGGCCCATTTTTCTTCCACTACTTCATCTGCAAAAAAATTAAAAACTTAGTTTTTCGAATTTGTCCTTTTATTATGAAAATAATATTGAGAATAAAAATATTAATACGTCAAAATATCTTAGTAAATGTAAAAATATATTCAATAATATCTTCCGTCTTTAAAAAGTAAAACAATACCTTCTCTCCTATTATGTTCCTCCACACTGCTGTCGCTTTCTGAATCAGGTACATAGGTTTTGTCACGATCGCCATCATCATCATCATGGTTCATTGAGACCCATTTTTCTTCCACTACTTTATCTGCAAAAACATTAAAAAAATAAGTTTTTCGAACTTGTTCTTTTATTATGAAAATAATATGAAGAATAAAAAAATTAATACGTCAAAATATCTTAGTAAATGTAAAAATATCTTTAATAATATCTTCCGTCTTTAAAAAGTAAAACAATACCTTCTCTCTTATTATGTTCCTAACCCATTTAAATTAGTAACCATGAAGCGCGATAGGTAGCAGATAATGTATGGAACTCCATCCAGGCATAGAAAAGAATGTAAGCTGGTACGATCACCTGTTAACCTATTGTTTACAGTGAATGAACAACCTGTCGATGCTTTATTATTAATTTAAATGCAATTGTATACTGGGTGAATCGAAAAACGAATTTAATTAATGTTGTTTCATTTAAAAAGATTATTCGAATATAAAATTCAAAACAAAACCTGAATTTATTATATCGAAATCAGTCATCAGCCTGATAAAAAAATTCTTTTAACGTTCATGGATCCCCAATAACACGAATTTTATAAAAATATAATATGTGAGCATTCATAGAAAAGGTTACAGTATTGTATTAAATTAAAATCAAATTTCAAAATAGAATTTAACTTTACTGTATCAATAAAAGTGTGTCTTATTGATGGTTTCAAAGTGATTTTCCTTCTGTACGATCTCATTTCATTTTTGTGACTTACATTTTTTTCCATGTCACTCAATTATTTGATTACATTTAAAAATAAGATTACTTACCTTCATTTGTAGTCATTTCATTCAAAGCAAGCAGAACAAGCTTTTTTCCTCTTGAAAACATCTTGATAAACACTTAACACACAGCTCTGACTGCCCGAGTTTCAAGTGAACGTGTTCAATCCTGTTCCCCACGATGTACGTTATCTCCATTCTTACCAACTGTACTACTGTTGGAGTAGTCATAAGGACTTAAGTCGACATAAGACTATGGCGCCAATAAAATTTATTTAAGTAGTGAACGGTATTAAGGGCATATGTTGACTTATGACCTTAATACCAGGAAGGAAGTTATAAACTTGACTTAAGGCTATAATATCAATTGGTACAGCTAACCTATTTTTAAAGTTTGACTTAAGACCTTAATACCAACCGGTAGCTCTGATTTCGTGCTATAATATTACGACATAATCCCCAAATGCTCAAATAGTGACTTAAGCCCTTATGACCGCGCATCAAAGATATCTTTCCAAAGGGAATGAAATTTTGAAGCGAGTCCGCTGCTTCAGAATCATTATTTTGTTTATTACTTTCACTAATCAAGGTCAAATATTGTAAAATATAATTTATTTTTTTGTAAACACTAATTATAATTTTACAACTTGTTACAGCGGATCCCGTCAAAGATTTTTGAGATCTTTAAAAGTACACCTCGTTTGTAATTTTTCGTTTACGATTAATGGAGAAATGTTGTTTTAAATAAACATTGTTCTTATGGACTTTGAAATTCAACATGGCGGTGTGCATGCAGACCCTTAATGAAGCAACACCAACGCCAACAAACCTCTTGCACAGTGCCAACAAAGAGAAAAATGATACGCTATATAGAAATAAATCGAAGAGTAGTTATGTTGCCAGCAAAGCTTAAGCCATGGCAGATAAAACCACTATGAAACGTAACATGGATAAGGATCTGCACAGTTTAATGACGTCATTTGTGAACTTTACAGTATAAAGTTAAATGACCTCTTCTCTTCTGATACAAACTACTGAAATCACGTTTCGTAATTTCTGTGTGTGTGTGTGTGTGTGTGTGTGTGTGTGTGTGTTTTAACTGTTATTACATTTCCGCGCACTCTCTTCTCCGTGATGAAAGTGTTTAGTGTTTAACTGTATACACTTATCTCGCCCCACCGTGCGATAACCATCTTACTCTGTCCGTGTGCGTGCGTGTGTGTGTGTGTGTGTGTTTTGTAACCTTCAACATAGAGTAAACTGTGCTGCTGCTGCTGCTGCTGCAAATAAAGAAACTCTTTGTTAATACAAATCTGTTGGCGTGCGCACTTACAAAACGCCTCGTTTTAACACGTATCTGAGGAGCATATGTTCCGAGCACACGTCTATAATCGAGGATACATGTACAGTGTAGAGAGCCTGCTGCTGCTGCTGATGACGGTGGTTCGTTGTAATAATCCGATGAACTGGAAGGAGAACATGACTGTACAGCGTCTGTCGAACATGTACACACACACACACTTCCTTAGTCTGCAACACTGTTTCTTTGCGAGCAGTCCGACGTATTTTATCTATTACAAAACACTCTTCGCATAAGTGTACACTCTGTTCGCTTACAAAATAGTCCACTAATACTAATGGCTTAAATAATACAGTTGTTTCCGCACTACATGCGAAATAATAAATGGTGCAAGCAGTACCAAAGGCAGGGGGATACAATAAGCGCCCGCTCGTGTAAATATGCAAAAAGAAGAAACCGTCGAGGTTACGTATCTTTGCCTCGGGTTTACTGTGCTAATGTTACCGAAATTACTGTTACATTCAAATTATAAAACTCATGTTACGTAATTTTGTTCGTTGTTTACACTCACCCGACCTCTTAACAAAACTCATCTCACCACCAACTGTCATTTTTGTAATCACTTCACCGATGTCTTCCTGTTAAAAACAGGCTCTGTTCCGTCATAACCCTACTTTTTCTTTGAAAACTCAAAAAGGTTTTTATAAAAATTACATGAAATTTCTGCCAAAAAACAATGACATCACGAAATTAAAACGTTCATACTTTATAGTGATTTGAAACGCTGAATCGTTTGCAAAAAAATTGGTTGCCGAACAACGCTTCGTGCTTCTACATATAACTCATAAAAGTATACCTCCGCATACTTCAATTCAAAATTCAATGGAAAATTATGAGGCGCTGTTATATTTTACAGCCGCTACGAACACAACATTAGGTTAAAAGCGAGACGTACTTATGTAGCCAATGAGTCATCATCATCTCGTACAGCAGTAGCAACAGTTTGAAAAATTCTATCCACTTCACTGTAGTATAAGTACTTAACCAGATTATCCCGTCACCTTCCAAAGGGCTTTTCTTTCTTGTGTCCAGTTTATTTCTTTTGGTCTCCCTGCTAGCAATTATCGTGATCACCTGCTATCTTTCCGCCTAGCCATTTTCACGCCAGTAATGTGTTGATACGTAGTCCATCACCTCATGGCGATTTGTGAGGGCTTTACGCATAATCGTTTAACTCCAAACAACCGGCAGTGGCTTTCAGTGAATCAAATATTTTGATTCACAACATATTTTACGCGACGTTTTGGGAACCGCACTCCAGTAGTGACGTTTATAATTTCTGTTTGTTCTTCGGATTTTGTTCGTTGTCAACACTCACACGAGTGTATATACAAGCACAAAAGTAAACAGGCATATTATATACACACAATGGTACAGAAATACCCAAAGCGACGATGGAATACATACCGCCGGCGCATTCCATCTGCAGAACATTCACATACAAAGCAATTCAATTAATTTTATTTCTACAGAGCGCTAACAAAAAAAAACACACACACACACACACAAACCGCGCGCGTACGCATACGTTTTACTGTGTCCACAGCTTTATCTTAATGCGTGTAACTAATTCCGCAGTCCTTGGAATAGGACTTTCAACTTGCCAAACAACGAAATGGCTAAATAAAGAAATACTACGGCCGGATTGTTCGTTCGGTACAAGGTTTTAACGCGTTTACGAGATCACTGTCCTCAATACTTCTAAAAAGAGATTTATTCGAAACTGTTATGTGACCAACGACCAGCGAGCGTACAAATAAAGACGGACGAAAACACGCATTTATCTACGGAGTTGACCAAAATAACGATCAAAAGCACCACCAAACTGTAAACATTGTGTAGTGATCGTAACGGCGTGAGTGTGCGTGCGTGCGTGCACGTGAGCATTCACGTTTCTACTGAGTACACAAACGCAAGGACGGATAAACTTAACACGTAAACAGGCCAGATAACTGAAGGTGTGAGAATCTCCAATGTCAATTCGTACAAATGGTGACATTTGCACTCTTGCCAAACACTTTACTAAGCACTTGGGTTTCGTCTTATTTGTCTTATTTATAAAATTATAAAACTGTATTTTATCGTCACAGAATAACCGTGCGCGCGCGCGCGCACAAACACACACCGTACAAATGGTTTATTCAGTACCAATGATCCCCGCCCAAAATGGACAATTTACGAATTTAATAACCAACAAGAGGTGAATCATTTTGAATAGGATTCTGTCGTGATAGAACAAGTAAAAGCCTTTAATTATATAGGATATGGTGTGAGTTATAATTTTAATTATGGTGTAAACAAAAAAAGAACATGATCCAGGTTGCAGAGATGAAATGTTTACGATCAGTGGCAAGATATGCGTTAAGAAATTATAAGACAAACGACGACATTATGAAGGAACTGAACGTATTTTCAACAACTAAAATAAATTAAAATAGAAGTACCGCACATTTAACTGTCAACCCGGATGTACATATCACTATGAAATATTTACACGGTGTAACAGGGGTAAGGGAGATGCAGGACGCCCTAAAACAAGGTGGCACAACATACTCTGAGGCAACAAGAATAATCAGTGTCTAATCCGTGAAAGCACATGATGATGATGATGATGATGACTGACTGACTTATTCTTCTTAACACCAAACGTTTCGCCCGTTCTACGATTAGACACCCTCAGTAGCTCGACTGCGACTCATTGCGGAATAGAACGGCAATGACTCTGACGATGTGGACTGGGCCGATCGTTTTAAACTGAAACCGTAGTCGTTATTAACAGTGACAGTCGGGCAAGTTTATGAACGAGCTGACTTGGGAATTTATCCAAGTTTATCACTCCACTAACCTGATTTGTCTACAGTTCTGTAAAGCAAGACAATAATTCTGACTGTCTGGTCTCATACGGTAATCATTTTCTTAATATCCAGAACTTTTATAGACTTTTTGCGAAACTTTAACTAGACTGTTAACTGCCACAACCGTCCGACATAAAACATATAAATTTTCTTCTCCTTTGGTTCAGTTAAAAGACGTATACGTCTGTTAGTACACGCATCGTCTTCTCGGTTTATTCATATTTCTAAATCTCCCTCTACATTATAACTCATTGCTCTAAAACCAAGGTGGTGTTTCATTTTCCTTCTTATATCCTTATTTCTGTACCTCTCAAGTGGTGTGTAACTTTCACTTTTCTTTGGAATTTACTTTCTAGTGTTTGTATTCGTTGTTGTCCACATTTCGCTTCCTAATGTGAGAATTATGAGAGCTGGAAGCGGAAAAGTTTTGTAAACTTTCAGCTGCGTGTCTTTCCTCGTTTTGATTCAAGAGAATTTTGCCTGCTTTTTACATATTCTTAAAAATTTATTTACCCTGACACAATAACCTAAAGAGCAATGTATGTTAAATACACCAGTCAAGAAATCAACCTACGTTCTTTCTTTTCAACTGATAGGTTATTAAATATGGAAATTTTGTATGATTATTCAAATCTGTTATATCAGCAATAACTAATTGTATCTTTGTAATTTATAGACCTACAAACAATAACTTTTATTGATTACACTGTGTAAAATATTTCTTAATCAAAAATCGTCAACAACCCTTATTAATAGTTCAGCAGATCGCCATGTTTATGGTGTTCTGTACGAACATTTATGGAACTCTGTTAGACAACCTGTCCTTCTACTTACCCCTTCAATAATGTTAATTGAGAAACGCCCATTCTGACGCGGAAGAAAACAACTATTACGGACAAAATTAACGCAGTAAAGTATTATACAAGAAAATTAAACGTATCGAGGGAACGAAACGCATCTGAGGTCCAATTTAAACGTTCAACATTTTCCGCTTCAACAAAACGTGAAAACTAATCCAATCTAAGTTTCAGCTTTCAAGGCTTTTTAACGGCCGGCAGCGATAGATGTGGCGGATTTTAAACGTTACTTTCTCTCTAATTAAAATGCGCAAGCACCCAGCGAATTCCTTTTAATTCGTGTTTGTTGTGCCAGCAACATCCACAGAACCACCCTGCCAGCAATTCCGGCTTTACCGCCTTCCGCCACATATTCTACAGCGACGCTCTGCGTATGAAGAAATTCTCATTTACAATCCACAATCAAAATTAATTGCCGAAAACCGCGGTGCACTTGGAACCCAACGGTACCGCCCGGCTCGGAATATATGCCCAAGTTAAAAACTTTTAACAATAAAGTTTGCAAAGAGGGGTTGTGGACGAGTGGGATAGGACGGCGTTTTACTATGTAATGCAGGGAACGCTCTCCCAACCGATACTGCGCCGATAAAAAGAGGGGCCGAACTTCCTCAATTGTTTCCGAGGGTATCTCTCTCTCTCTCTCTCACACACACACACACACACACACACACACACACACACACACACACACACATTAAACAGTCTCCCCTAAGTTCGTCTTCTACTTCTTTTCCTTCTTCTTTAAGTGGACAGTTAAGTCGACGCGTTTACGTTTTAATTTTTCACACGCAATAGTTCGCGAATTTGCGCACGGTATTAGTACGAGAATATAATTTCTTTCTGCGATGTTCAACAGAAAATTAATTTCCTGCAGAGACCGGCTAATCAAAAACAAAGTAGAACAACTTGTTTCATGAAAGAGATATCAACACTACTACCCGATTCGCACAGCTCAAACAGTGAGAACTTTTCGTTAAGACTTTAAAGCAGATGATAACTTGTACTACCCAGAAGGGGAAAGGGAATTTTTAACAACAATAAATTTTAAAAATATTCGATGTACAATATACAGGCTTGCCACCTGCTAAAATGGACTTGTAGAACAACCGAGTTCAAAAACTAGGATAATCTCGGACACGGAAACTCCACGTCTGAAACAACAAAATCAAACACATTTAATGTGTCATTAGCATAGCATTCATTCTAAAATTACAATGTTGTTGAAAAAGTTAAAATAATTTTTCAAGTAACTTTTAGGCTTGAAAACATTTGTTTAAATAATGCATTAATAATAACAGATATAGCCTATAGGTTACTTCTACACAATGCATTACTGTTACTTATTATATAATGACAAGCAGAATTATCACTGTTGCACACCACTATAGAAAAATTATTCCCATTAGCGCTTTCAAGCTTTACAGCTCATCGTCAGATCGGAAAAAAAATGTCGATTTTCCAATCTGACGATAAGCTGTGAAGCTTGAAAGCCCTAACAGGAATAATTTTTCTATACTGGTGTGCAACAGTGATAATTTTGTTTGTGATTATAACCACCAACACAACTTTCTTAATTAAATTTATTATATGTTCTTATTTTCTTAACAGATATGATATTTTAATTATAGAAACCAGTAAACCCGTGGGAAACTTCGCACATTGAACCTTCCCCTCCCCCTCCAACCAAAAAAATGATTTAGTCTTTTGTTGGGTTGTTGAAATTAAATATTCAGCGAAGTGTATACACAAAATAATAAAGAGAGTTTATTAATGCGAACGTATTTACAATTTACAATACCTCTTTGTATACAATATTTGATGTCAGAATGCAATCATCTTGAATTTTTTGTTTGTCATTTTCGGTAATTGATAGGAGTTTTTCCAGAACAGTTCTGCGAAGTGTAGGCCTATACACAAAATAGCAAAGAGAGTTTATTAATGTGAACGTATTTACAATTTAAAATACCTCTTTGTATACAATATTTGATGTCAGAATGCAATCATCTTGAATTTTTTGTAATGTGAACGTATTTACAATTTACAATACCTATTTGTATACAATATTTGATGTCAGAATGCAATCATCTTGAATTTTTTGTTTGTCATTTTCGGTAACTGATACAAAAATATAGTTAGATTTAGTGACTCTTGAAAAGGCTACATAGAGTTGTCCATGAGTAAATACAGCATTTGGCAAGTATAATCCAGCTCTTTGAAGCGTTTGTCCCTGAGACTTATTGATAGTCATTGCAAAGGCAACTTTCAGTGGGAACTGTCTTCTGGTCATTTGGAAAGGCATGGTTGGGTCGGATGGGGTGAGGTTAATTCGGGGTATG
Source organism: Magicicada septendecula (assembly GCA_034769895.1). Classification (NCBI taxonomy): domain Eukaryota; kingdom Metazoa; phylum Arthropoda; class Insecta; order Hemiptera; family Cicadidae; genus Magicicada; species Magicicada septendecula. Next base: position 202,871,483 of record CM068375.1, on the reverse strand, counting down.
ACAACAGTTTTTCCAGAGTCAATTAACCGAGCAGTGACAGTGTATTCATGGATGACGACCATTCTTGCCCCATTGATTAAGCCCTGTTTAGCATGTAAATTTCTGATCAACATGACAATAGTGTTTTTCTTCAAAATTAATTTATGTATTGGCAAGCCTGATGGGTTTAAACTATTTAAGAATTCTCGAGGATACAATTGGTTGTCAGTGTCCTCGTCGGATTGTACGGAATCACAACTGTAGTAAACTTTGCAGTCTCCTTCTACAATGTTTTGCACAATGTGTTCTTTTAACTTAAATTTTAAACAAACAATGTGTATTAGTATTGTTGGTACTTTCACTGTGAATTTACTTGTTGTATTTTCTCATACGTCGTTTCGGAGTGGTGTTCTCCTTCTTCAGTGAGTTTGGATACGGAATGCGCAAACTGTCGGTAGTTTTATGTGGTGTCGTAAACTTAACACCACAGAACAATTTGAAATATACAAACACAACCCAACAACATACTCAATGACCAATTACAATTCAAATCAAACACACTATTAGACACAGTAATAAACAACACCAAAACAATTCAAACTCCAGTGCCAATCCCCTCTACCTCCACCCACACACAACCTGTTAACTAAAAACCGTTATACATAAACCTACCGACAGTTTGCGCATTCCTTACCGAAACTCACTGAAGAAGGAGAATACCACTCCGAAACGACGTATGAGAAAATACAAGAAGTAAGTTCACAGTGAAAGTACCAACAATACTAATAATTATTATAGCAGTGTACAAAGAAGTGAGGAACATTCAAAATAGTGTAAACAATGTGTTTTAACGTAAACTGAGTAAGGTATGTCAGAAGTCGGTAAAAAATCCTATCCACTCATACCTTATTCGTCGCTGTAGGCTTTGTATTAGTTGAGAAAAAGGGTCGTTGACAACAGAAATAATATATATGACGATGATGATGATGATATTTACAAATAAAAAATTAAATATGTATCGAAAAAAATTAGTGAATAAAAATGACATAGACTTCTGCTTTTTTTAAAGTGGCAGTAGGCCTATACACTTCCACTGTACTTTCATTTAAGGTATTTCCCAATGCTTAGTTTCCCAATCAAGTTTTTATTTTATTTATTAATGTATGGGTGTTTTAAACGCATCACCAAACACACACTTGTGATCTGGCATATTGCAATTAGTAAACTAAATAATACTTTAGACGCTAAAAATAAAAATAAAAACTGACACTACACGGAAAAGTCGCAACATAAAATTACTACAATCGCTTGTCAACTAGTTGTGCGTAATCCATGCCTAACTTGGCTAATATGGATCTTAAAATCAGCGTTAGGAACCATTGTTCACGCTTACTGACACTCAATCGCAGCCTTATTATGTAGACAAACAGCTTGCCTATGTAGACCAATAACATATAGCCTACTTGAAGACAATAATCGAGTAATAACGGTAAAACTAAGAATAAATTATAAAAGTAGACTACTATTTAATAACATTCAACTATTAACACTATCAAACTGACAACGTACAAAATAAATTTTAAAGAGAAAATTACACAAATGCATGTAACAGTGTGAGAAAAGAGCCATCAATGATACGCAACTATTACCAGAATAACGCGGATCACTGACGAAAGCACGAAGCATACCGGTACCGAATAAAAATCCTGAAAAAACCCTTGAACATGGACGTGGGATGCAAAACTGAAAAGCTGCATTAATAAAATATTAAACACCGCTATAAAGAATGTCATGGTAACAGCGTTTACGCTCATTTTAAACGATACGTAATGCAAGATGCATCAATTTCTGTATGTATATAAAACCTAATCACAAACCTAGCAGTAAACTCAGAGCTATCAGAGTTCGCTACGTGAAAAGCCGCAAACGATTTTAAAAAAGAGTGAAACATTTGAATGTTATTATGCTACGCTAGGTGAAATTGCGTGTAACTGAGAGAAACAGATTTTTTATTAAAGAAAACATACGTTTATCCTCTAAACGGTGCCATAAAAAAGTGTTACGTGGGAGGAGATTGTAGAAGAATCAACAATAACTAGTCACATAGCACCCAAAAATCATACTCAATACAACACTTCTCCACAAATACGACAATCCAACACCACGATATACTCGGTGAAAAACAATATGATTGATAACTGCCGAATTCTAAAGAATGCGATTAATAATCAAATTATTGGGTAAATCGTTTAAACCAATATTCAGTCGAGCGATCCACAGTACGTGATGTTCTTCACTCGTTCCTACGCCAAGCGTTATATCGTGACTTTGGGAGAGCCACTACATTATTGGTCAAGTGGAGTATACAATCGTACCCAATCACTTTTCCTCCGGCCTCCACTACTACTTTCTCTTTATTTCCACTTATCTTTTTGTTTCTAAAAGCACAAACATTAGTAGTAAATTAATTTTCAACAGAAACTGACCACAAGTTGCGTTAACGCCATATAAAAATCATGTCGGGTCTTACCATGTGACCACTAAGCACAGCTGGCTGGTCCCACAGCAGATAGCTGGCCACCCCTGTCCAGAATCGATCTCCGTCTTCGTTGCGGAACCTACAAGACGAAGCTTGGAACACGATACTATCGAATACGACGGGCTTGTCTGACAGTCGTTGTTTCTTGTAGTCCCCCAATGCAGTCAGTCGATAGCGTGAAAACGGTGCGCTGAGGAAACTAAACCGAGGTTATATACAGAAGAATCGTGGGAAGTAGCAGATTGGGGCACTGTAATAATTTACGAAAAGACGCGACTAGGAAACGGAACGGCTGTGTCAAAGTATGAGAGTCCACATCTCTTCCTCTCTCTCCATACACTTAAGTCAGGGGCGTAGTACCCCCATAAATGTGGTCATTCTCCGTTCTCTCAATCGTAGGCGGAAAAACGGCTTCTCGCAGCTGATTTTCCAGGAACACGTGGATCTGGTCTTCTCAACATCGCGAAGGGCGACTACTTGTGATCTTTCGCTACTGACACCGTTAAAGAGTTCGATGTCATCACGGTACAGCTCTCTCGGCCAGAACGATAAAATTCGGAAGCCTCTGATGTAACAATGTGTTCTTAATTGCCCGGCGCTTTCCGAAACTGTCTCTGTGCACCAGTAAACTTACACCGTTAGTAGGATGAGATTACCGTTTTGAGTCCACGTTGCGCTGTGTTGCCACAATTAGTCACCATCAACCGCAGCTATGAGTCCAGTCCACGTTATGCTGTGTTGCCACAATTAGTAACAATCAACCGCAGCTATGTATCTACGTTGCGCTATGTTGCTACAATTAGTAACCATCAACCGCAGCTATGTATCGACGTTGCGCTATGTTGCTACAATTAGTAACCAGCAAACGCAGCTACCACCTTCAATGGAGCCGACCAGTCAAGGCGCTGTCATTTTGCTGTCGGCATAACCTTTCTTTCATGACGACCAGAAACGTGTCACCATTACAACTGCAACTACACTAATGTGAGATGAAAAAATTAGTCTTTGATGCCGACTGTTAACCGTCTGACCATGAGACCTATTTCTTGCCACGTGTTTTAAAGTCCCGCAATATGCGTACACCGCTCACTTGCTTCTTCACATAGATTTTTTTCCATTCGTTTGGTTCTTGGCATACAGGCTTTAGGAGCGCACACATACTAGCACCTCATCTAGTGTCTAAATCTCCTATTCATACAGTGAAACTATGAACACTAAATAAGTGAGGAGAGGCGTCTAGGCCAACCTTATGCAAATACTTTTCGTATACACGAAACTGAATACTGTACATTGAGCTTGTTGCAGTTTGTTACTAAGTCTCGCCAATCTACAAAAGTTTTCTACCAATGTCATTTACTTTCCACATTATTTAATAAATTCATTTCAACTAATTACTTGTAAAATTACATATAGAGAACTCGAAGAAAGTACTGTTAAAACTGGAAACGGATTTTGGTAAAGGTTAATATTAAGCTGGATTAAACCAGACGGTTCTGACGGATTACTTAAAAGCAGAAAAAAAATCCTTATCCTGCATCACGAATGCTATAAAATCACCTTAATCAATTTGAAAAATGGCTATAATGCTGGTAATGAAGCGTAATGAAGAAGAAATTGCTCTCCTACTTCGACAATTAAACAGAAAAGAAACACCACAAGGAAAAACTGCAAAATACTTGGGTACTCATTTTGGCAGAAGACAGATTTGAATTTGGCGAACTCGCACACATTTACTTCGCAAAAATTACTGATTTCAACATATTTCTACCGGATTCTATGAAAAATTCAGAACTGTGAATAGAAAAATTATTGCTATATAAAACTGTTTTTAATGCATAACACATCCTATGGTGGTCGGCTGCCAATAACTTAGGTCTGTATAATGAAATTTCACACACGTGTATTAAAATGAAGTCCTCCGAAGTGCCCCTTAGTAGATAAGGTTTAATTTCTAAACACATTGCCTACTTGAAATCAGTGTCAGGTACACATGTAAAACACAACCTAATGAACATACAACTCAATTCATACAACTTGGAGACGAACAGAGGAGACTAAACAATTCATACCTACAGACATACGATAACGTACATCTACACCTCAATAACCTAAATCTACAGTTCATTAAACGAACTGTACCCGTTAGCAGTATTAAGTAGCAGCACCCGTTAATCAGTGCTGTTGGTCTCATAGAAATCGAAGTACTACTGGCGTTCTTTTAAGAGATTCTTATTGTTTTGTACACATTTATTTTCAAACAAATTATAAAACGCAGTCTAATAGTAGCTCACTAGTAGTATTTAATTTTTTTTTAACCCCTCTGAAGATAAACATATAAAGATAACGAAGGAATAAAGATATCTGCAGTAACCGGAGTACGCGATTACCACGGCCGCCCGGTAATAACGATCGAAGACGGTATTCTGGACGCGGAGGAGAAACACATTCAGAAAAATTAAATGCTTAAGAAAAGAAACGAAGTGTTAAGTTGCTGCAGGGAAATGGTGTGTTAGTGATTGGTAGGCCGGAAATTGGAGGGATACTTTTCTCGTTTTCCCCCTTCTTCTGCACCGTGAAAACTGTGTTCACTTCACGACTCTACTGCCAGTCGCGAATCTCCCTTTTCCTTCTTTTAAACACCAGTTATTACTGCAATATCTGAATGCTAACGGCACCATTACGCTGAGACCGTTACGGACTCTTTGGCCGGCCTTATCTTGACGACGATAACGGGTTTCTTGCATCTGCAGACATTTATTCCACCACTTTTCGCCAGTGTAATCGCACCGTATATTGTATCACATTCGTCCGAATCGCGCGTTTCATGCATCTTAATTTTTTTGTTATATTTTCGTAACAGGAGTTTTTTATCTTAATTATTTCATGAACGAGGAACGTTATTTCTATTCGGAGCTGCACAAAGGTAATTTTGAATGGAAACAACGTACGGGATAGATCAACTTCCCTCTTACTCGCTGGTTTGTCGACGACCACTCTAAACAGGCAGGAATTTGTCAAATGCACCATACTCTTAGAGGAGTTTCCGGGTTTATAAATAAATGGCCTCGTCACAATTCCTAAACTCGATTCGCACACTTATAGTAATCAGCAATTTCCCACTAACGTTAGGAGCTGGTTCATTTCAATAAGAAACCTGTAAGATTTTACCCTTCAAACGGTTCAATTAATCTACTGATCCAGTATGTTCGACGGTGTCCTACGCGGAACGTCGCGAACACATTCATTACCGAACGGACCGATCCTTGCGAAACGTTCATTCGGTCGACCGATTTTATTCATTTTCAACATATACGTGTACAAACATTATAGACTGGCAGCGTTATAGACTATAAAAGACTGAAGTTTAGCTGAGCGATTGTTGCTTTTACAATCGGTGAAAAAACTGCTTAAAAACTGTTTTTATACGTTCATCAATTGAAAGGGTATATTGTCTTTAAATATTTACTATGTAACTAAGACTACAACAAAATATACTGTTACGTAATACGGAACGTTCTACAAGCTTATCGAATGTTCAAGTGGAATCCGGCTGTAAAGTGTGTGCGTACGTGGATTTTCAACGCATTAGCTAGTCTGTGCCGGAAGTCGCGCGGCCACGCGCACTGTGTCAAGGCAGCAATGAATTACGCTCTAATGTTTTACTTTATGTTAATGCGCAGTATGGATGTTTCTGAATTTTCGGCGGGGTATAAATACAAGTACCCACCGACGATCAGTTCAGTTATTATCGGGCGATTACACAGTGAGTTTGAGTTGCGATATATTCCAGTACGGTTCGAAGTATTGTGGCGGAGTGTTATGCGTTTTATAATTGTGCGGGACAATTGTACTACAATTGTGTTTTATACTCGTTGACATTATTATTGCGTGTGAACAATTGTTATTTGATTTGTTGTAAGAGACTATTTTGTTGTTAACAAACTGTTTAATTGTGATAATTAAAGCCGATTATTAGTGACTTCATTGGTGTCTTGTATTTTGTTTTCCGCTTACCATACGACGATCAGTAGACCAAAGCTGCATTCTATTTACGGAACTAAATCTAAAGTACTTCTGTCCCACACTGACGTGACAGGTTTCAAGTACATTGCACATTGCATAACGTTAAACACGATTGTTGTTTTTATTATTATTATTACCTCAAGTACATCGCACATTGCATAACGTTAAACACGTTGTTGTTGTTGTTGTTGTTGTTATTATTATTACCAGTTCTTAAACTGCGTACACTACATTAAACCTATATACAGTTACGTAAGAATACGAAAGGTTTTTTTTTAAACAAATCGTATTTGGAAGAGCACAATGTCAAGAGGCACTATTGTAAATTTAAACACGACTGCAGATGAGAGGCTCTTTGTGGGAGCACAAAACTTTAAACCGTGCTAAAAAAAATCACGCCACGTCTTGATTGAAAAATTCATATACTTTATCCACAACAAATTTCCAGTAACAGGAGAATGATATAGGCCTAGGTCGCGAACTGCGAACATTCTATAACCGACTGTATACATTTCTAAGTATACACAAGGTCATAATTATCTGCAGGTACGATATGTGATTAAAACACGTATCGGATGGCAAATCTGTACTTCTTCGGTGACAGATTTCTTAGAACAAATTCTATGTTTAAACAAAATCTGAATCAGTAATAATTTTTTTAAATTTAATACCGCCAAGTTAGCATTCCAACTCGTTGATTGTGAACATAAGTACACCTAAGATTCATTCCATTAATTGGAAGTCAATTATCGGCCAATTTGCTTTAGACGTTAAAGTATCCGTGCACTCATGTGAAAGATGATGGACGATCTAGTTCCCAGTAAAATAACATAACGCCATCGGTTGAAACATCACAGTGGTTAATAGGTTGGAATGTTCCGTGAAAGAGTTCTAGTTAATGTTCATTGCGAAAATGGTTCTTCCAATATACTGCTTTTCCCTCCTCCAAGCTCCTTCTGTATTCAGGCATTTATGGGACTTGCAGCTCTAAGAAAAATACCGAACAACTGAAAACCTCATTTTAATATTTATTTTAAATTTAGTGTGTTACCACATTATTTGAACTTTTTCACATGGATTACGTTTCTGAGAAAATTTTTTAACGTGACATGTGTCCGGAAACTTTGCTTATTCACAACTAGCTGTTACCTGCGGCTTCGCACGCGAATATTGAACTTTTAATACGTATTTTAATATAATTTTTATTGTCTATGTCTATATGGCGTTCTGTCAGCTCGTATAACAATTTTGTACTCAGTCAAATTCTCTACAAAGTTGTTTTCAACACTTGTACTATTTTAACTTGTACTAAATTATTATGTTGGTGCAACAGCCTTTGGAGATTTAAAAGTACTAGTTTATAAAGCCTTTGGAGATATTTATAAAGTCAAATCAAAAACGCTAAATTCTTTACGTGAAACTGTGTTAGAAGCATTGTATAACACATTAAACGTTATGTTTTCCTCAACCATGGCTTTTATTTACTTCAGCAGTAAACTAAAAACCAAAATCCTTTGTCACCTAACCTCACAAATGAAACAACAAGTATTTTCGCTTTGCATTAACTATAGGACAATTTACAATTAGTACACTTCTCTTTCCACATCGTAATATATCGATACAATCGCATATTATATAAAACATCAAAAATATACTACAGGAATGGATAAATGTACAGTTCCGATGCCGCTAAATAGGTTTTGTTTATTTACTTGTTACTATGGTAATTAATTCTGGTCTCCATAGTGTTGTTGACATCTTTAGTAGTAGTATTTAATATATTTCATTACTTATTCATTGCATCATCAAAAATACGTATAAACATAAATTTTATAATCGTTTAAGACGATTACAAAATATATAGACGTATCTGTATATAAAATTACAAAACAAAAACATATCCATACAATCGCATAGTAAAAACATTAAAAACTGCAGGAACGGATAAGGTACAGTCCGATCCCGCTAAATATCATTTGTTTATTTACTTGTTAATTGTTACTATGTTAATTAATTCTGGTCTCCATAGTGTTGATGACATCTTTATAAGCGTCAACGAAAAGGCATAATTAAAAGGGCCTAAATCGTGCGAAGGGGCAAATATCAGATTCCAAGTTAGACAGTATTTTTTGCCTTTTGTCAAAGGTTACCTACCTGTGCAAAATTTGGTGTCAGTCGGTGTAACGGTGTGGATTTGCATTCAGTATCCATAAATCCTCCGACTTTGAGTTTTATATACATAAATGAAACTGATACTGAGCGTACCCTATTACGTGTTATAACATTTTGAGGGCTGATTGTGTAATACTAACTCTATACTCTTATGCAGAATTACAAATGGAGAAGTTTTGTTTTTTAGAACACATTATAGTAAGAAGTTTAGTTACCCAGCCCACTTGTTGAATAAATTATCTGAAAGAAATCTTAACTGCTCACTAAACAGGACTAATGGGATTTATGGCTTTGGCGGTAACGAAAACAAGACAGTACAAGAATAAATAGTCCACAGAAATGTCAGGCTATTTTTTTGTGGGCGGCTTAATTATTATTATTAGCATTACTTTCTTCTATTGTCACCATTATATAATAATAAAAACTGTTATTAAACTAAAGATGGTAAACAAAGACAAGATAAACGTTATCTGTGCTGGAGATACGCCAAGCGGTATTATAAACAATGACGCTACACAACAAATATACACACACAATTCAAACAAGTTTTTAAAAAGATTAAGATACAACGTACAATAATTACATAACGTACTTGAATGAAGGAAACGTACCCAGCCTACTTTTTAAATATATTATCTGAAACAAATCTTAACCGCTCACTCCTCTCTCTCTCTCTCTCTCTCTCTCTCTCTCTCTCTCTCTCTCTCTCTCTCTCTCAGCCGGTTCCGTATTTGTTTATCCACGCAACCACGTATGCGACGTGATGATCCTATGAGATCAGGTCAGTAGTGGTACAGTTTCAGCGTAAACGATAGTAACACGCTGTTCAATGTAACTGTTTAACTGTTGTATTACTCTTCCTGAAAACGTTTGTTACGTACGGTCAACAGATTCAATTAGGTAGTTTACAAAAAAATACTATGTGATGACCATTCGTTTACGAATAGACCAACTATCCACATACTATATGTTTATATGATCATACTCACAAACGTAAAAGTAGATATTAATTGTGTTGAAATGTAACTGAGTTCTCTCCCGGCTATACTCACAAAACGTAAAAGTAGATATTAATTGTGTTGAAATGTACCCGAGTTCTCTCCCGGCTATACTCACAAACGTAAAAGTAGATATTGTGTTGAAATGTAATTGAGTTCTCTCCGGGCTATTAGGCCGTGGTCCACTACTGCCGCTTTGAACAGACGTTTCGGCCTCTGCGTGGGGGCCATCCTCAGTGTAAAAACGATTCGGGAACTGACACGGATTTTCACCAGTTGACTACAGTACTGTGGCAAAAGAGCTGGGCCACAATATTTTATTAATCTTTTGCCACAGTACTGCGGTTAACTGGTGAAGATCCGTGCCAGTTTTCCCGAATAGTTTTTACACTGAAGACGGCCTCCAACGGAAAGGCCGAAACGTCTGTCCATAGCAGGAGGAGTGGATCACGGCTTAACAGCCCGGAGAGAAGTAAATTACATTTCGACACAGTTGACTCCGGCCGAGAAAGCCTAAGGTACAGATATTAACTGTTAAATACTTAAAATAAGAGGGATTTAAAATTCCTTTAAATATATGGGTTGAAAAATATGGGTTCGGATGGGTATGAAAGATGGAGCTAATCGTACGTCGTTAGAAAGTAAATCTAATCGAGTTCTATTTGCTCCGTTCAACTGTTGAATCAGCATGTACACAGTTAAACTGCACTAACAGTAGTTGAGAATTTGTATTCGGGCAAGACTCTAGATTCTAAGCACAGACGGAAAGAACGTGTCAAGAAGAAACGTGACATACTTGAAATCGAACTAAAAAAAAAAATTGCGTGGCTACTTGGAAGACATTCTGAACTCATACTACATAATAAACTGTTATTATACTCACCAGTTTTGAAACCAGTAAGGGTTTATGGTGTGCAACTTTGGGGTCGCAGGTAGAAATCCATCATTAAACTAATTCAAACTTTTGAAAATAAAGTCCTTCGCAGTATTGTTGTTGTACCGTGGTACATAAGCAAATGATGACATCCATCGAGTCCTGATCCTATGGTTACTGATGAGATTAAAGGAGTTTCCGTTGAACCTGTCAACTCTAGCGAGGAGTGCGCCAACGGGAGCTCATATTACACACTGGTGACATACTGTATTAATTAAAACAAAATTACATTATCCTGTGTAACAACTAATTGCAATATAAAATGAAAAAAGTAGTTCAAAACGTAAACAGTTAATTATTCTACATTCACCGAATAAATTTTTACCAAGTCGTGTTCTTCAAATATTAACTACTTCTGCAAGTAAAATTATTGTATTTTCTCCTGACGCACATTTTACTGATCATGTCAGCATTATCAGAGGATTATAAATGAATTAATAAACAACTGAACCCATTCGATTTACATATAGAAAATAATGAATAGTCGAATTTAATAAAGGAAATGATCGATTTAATTTGATTTTATTTATCAATTGTTTTAATGTTTATTTACTACTCAATTAGCTGTTTTGTCGGTTATATCGGAAATATTTTATGTTTATATTTATATTCAACTTATTTAAATACATTTTTAATTTTAAACAGATCATATTCTTTTGTTTTTATTTGAGTTTGTTTTTTAATTAGTAAATTATTGTTATTGTGTTTGTAAATATTAAGATTTTCCCAAATATTCATCATCTGACCTTATTGAATGTTTTCAATTAATAAACAAAAAAATAAAAACATAATTATATTCAGTCTTAATGATTAAACTTTCTCACCGTCGAAATTATTTGATGTTAAACCCCTGGCCGGCTTTCGGCCCGTGGGTAATTGTTAAACAGGTCTGATGTGTCGACTCCATTGCGGAAGTCGCCTTCAGAAGCGTGGTTTCGGTACCAGACGCTTAAAAGAAGAGCCAACGTGTCGAACCGAAGGTGATGTCACTGAAGATGACTTCCGCACTGGAGTCGAAACATCTGGCCTGCTTAACGATTGTCCACGTCTCAAAGCCCCGCAGGTTTAACATCACACATGTTCAGTTCGACACATCTCAGGTGTCACGGGCAAGCCTAACGACGTCGCGAACTGTTCATTAGATTCATCGATCTTACTGGTTTATTTTTACCCTTACAAAAAATAAAAATTGCCGACCTTTCACTCCAACCTTCTGACCGTTCGTTGTATACAAACACACAAGGTAGCGTGCTCAGAGCGCCCGTGCTCTGTGCGCCAACGCTGAAATCGTGCTCTGAGCGCCGATACTGATAAACTCGTGTTCTGTGCGCCAAGCTTGTCTATGCATCATTAGACACCTGGCTGCATATCTGTATATCCCCTGTTCGCCAACTTCGTAGCCAACACTAGCGGTCCAATGAAAATTTGTACAAGGCATTACTAAAGCCATTATCACAGCACTAGTAAGGTCCCAGAACAAAATACATTTATTATTAAGTTAGTTAAATTCCAATAGTGGACAATTTTTCATATTATTATAAAAATTACGAAAACCCAACTACTCTCTACCATTTTATTAGTAACATAACTGTAGAGCAGACAATCATAAAATAAATACTAAAAGTTTTGGACTACTGCGTTAGTTTTTTAGTTAAATTTGAAACCATAATACCTAAATCACAAATAATTTAGTCATAGGTGACTAAATACATTTCAGTGTATGTATGTTTCTATCGATCTCTGTACCTAACATTATTCGCAAATATACATAAATGATAACAAAATATAAAGCTTTTTGAAACATAGTTTACAAACCTTTTGAAAGCGATCCAAAATTTGCAACGAGTGTTGAGACACATTAATTATCGCAAATTACAAAATACAGAAACTACAGATACAGATTCTGTATTTTCAATAAATTCCTCATAACTTTACCTCCAAATAAATTATAACAATTTTATAAATATTTTGAATTTTATTTTACGCCTTTGGTGCTTCTAGATTGAGCTCATTGACTTGATGTACCTTTGACTGATGTTTTTCCTTCGTACACACCCAGAACGTAACATATTCATTTGAACGTTTCATCCCGTACTAATATTACTCGTGAAGAAGTAGAGGATCATTCTTACTTACTTTCTTGGAAGTAATGATTCCATTTAGATTAAAATTTAGGATTTTAATACTACTGTGTCACAACGATTGTCAAACCACAACTAAGGAAAGGTGCGAGTAACAAGCTCATTTAGGAGTCATTTGGTCAGCAAATTTAAGGTATGCGGGTATCTAGTATAGAAGACCATACTAGTAAGTTGTCAACCTGCTTACATTGTAGAGGTACATCCCGTGTTTACGCATATATACAGCTTAGGTCTCCGCTCATAATCGTATTCTCCTTTATTATTTACATTTGAATTTAACCAAATTCTGTTATTTCTTCTCAAATGTGTTCGTCCCAACCAAATGGGAAATTCTGATATAAAAAGGAGTATTATTCGCTACAGGTGCATGTGCAAAGGCATTATTACAGGTACAATAAAAAAATTCAAAGTGAAATTTGCAGACTTCTGAAAAAGGTAAAGGAATAAGATAATATTCATCCTTTAAACAGCAGTTGACCTAAAGTATTCAACTACTTCTAAGACTTCCGCGGAAACAAGTTATTTTATTTCTCTTTGAGTGGCGGCGCGCGCGCGCGCACACGCACACAGACACACACACACACACAAACGCATATGTATGCCCGTGTATATAGAATCGGGTGTGAGTGTGTTATGTGTTTTAGACTTTGAGAGTGAGAATGAGAGGAAGTGGGAGAGGGTAATGGTGGGAGTGAGAGAGTATTGGAGTGAGAGAGAAGAGGGGGGAGGAAGAGTGTGAATATCGACGTCTACATAATTTAACAATAGAATATATTACTCTGTATAGACGATGTACTCGGTAAATATTATTTTAAAACAATATAAATAATAAGTAAAACACTGTCAAATCATTGTCACATGATTGATTTGTTTACCATAATTTTGAGTTTGTAATATCAGTAGTTCTGTTATTTTGTACATAATTCTCTAATTTATGGATAAGTATGTTCAGTGCCAGTAGTAATAATAACTTTTAATAATATACATTACTGAAGATCTTAACAATCTTCATTCAGCTATAACATATTTTTAGACATGTAATGTATTGCTATTTCCACCAATTCCAATAAACATTCAATGATTACTAGATCTACAATTATTTCCAAACGTAATTAAGGGATTATTATATTATCAATAATTTAAATTGTAATACTGTATTAATTAGGTTTTTGGAATATTGTAATTATGTATATCTATTTAAGTAAATTAATGTGTAAGAAATGTTATTATTTTGCCGATGCAAAACAAAACACCCCCTCCGCGCGCGCAGTTATATACTTATAAACTCTCTACGTAATCGTACAATATGAAAAACGCGGATTGACAACTGCACCGAGTTTATGTTTAAAGCTAACGGATGAATACTGCCTTACATTTTTCAGAAGCCTGCAACTTTCACTTCGAAAATTTTTATTATGCATGTAATGATGCCTTTGGACATCGATCATTAGCGAATAATCCTATTTATTGTCTCAGGATTTCTCATTTGTTTGGGACGAACAAATCTGAGGAGACAATAAAAGAAAGTGATTAAATACAACTGTAATTAAGAAAATGAAAATACGATTATAAAGACGGAGAGCTGAGCTGTATATATGCGTAAACACAAGATGTGCTGTGCAATGTAAGCGGATTGATAAGGAAGACAAAACTCACTAGAGTGGTTATCTAACCGCATACCTTAAATCCGCTGACCATACGATTCGTAGATGAGCTTGTTATTCGCAACTTTCCCTAATTGTGGTTTGACAATCGTTGTGACACAGTAGTATTAAAGTCGTGAATTTTGATCTAAATGGAGTCTTTACTTCTAAAAAGGAAAGTCTCTACTTTTTCACGAGGAATATCAGTAGAGGGTGAAACGTTCAAATGAGTATATTATATTCTGTGTTTGTATGAAGGAAAAACATCAGCATGTTAAGTGTACATGAAAACAAAAAGCTAGTTTTCTAGTTTTAGAAGCGCCAAGGACCGATAATAGAACTCAAAGTTTTAAGAAAATCATAAAAGTTTAATTAGGGTTAAAGTTATGAGGAATTTGAGTGAAAATACAAATTCTGTATTTGTAGTCTCTGTATTTTGTATAAAAATGTAGTAAATTGACAGAATTAGTATGTCTCAACACTTTTCGGATCGCTTTCAAAACGTTTGTGAACTATGTCTCAAAAAACCTCATATTTTATTTATTAGATATAATATCTGTGAATAAGGTTAGATATATACCTACAGATATCTATGGAAACATACATAAACTGAAAATATATGACTAAATTATTTATCATTTAGGTATTATGGTTACAAATTTAACTAAAAATCCAATACAGAAGTTCGGAAATTTTAGTACTATTTATTTTATGACTGTCTGCTTTAAATTGCTATGTTACTAATAAAATAGTAGCGTAGTTGGGTTTTCATAATTTTTCTGATAATTTAAGAAATTGTCTAATATTGAAATTAACTAACTTAATAATAAATGTATTTCGTTCAAAACAGTTAAAAAAGTCTGCAGCTCCGGGAGCTTACTAGTGGTGTAAAATATAGAACACCTATTTAGTGGTGTAAAAGGTATCATTCCTTTTAGCAACGAATTGTACAAATTTTCATAGGACCGCTAATGCTGACTTCGGAGCTGAAGAACACGGACAGACAGATATGCAGCCAGGTGTCTAATGATGCACAGATCACGCTCGGCGCACAGAACACGGGCTTTCAGTATCGGCGCTCAGAGCACGGAGCCACACATAACGGGTAGGTTATAAAAAACGTCAAGAACAAATGTTATTTTTCTTTGAATAGAATGACTGCTTGCTATTGTGTTTCTCTACATTGTAACGACGCAACTGAGCCTTGGTGAGCGCTCGGTTGTAAACGATCTTTCTATACTTTTCACAACTGAATCGGGACAAATTAAGATCAAGTCATAGAATCGGGTCCTCGAATCTATATGAAAATTAACTGATATAAATAGTATAAAGTTTCTTCAACAACGCCCATTGTCGCAATTGCCTTTCGTTTGATAAACTGTTAACTCTCAAAGTGTATAGTTACTTAAAAACTGGCTTATGTTTCACAGACGTACGTACAGTTATACTGTGCATCGTCATAGTGTATTATCGAATAAGCGATTCAAATTCCAGTACAAATTATTTCTACTTTTTATTTACTGCACAAATATCAACTGTTTGAACATAGTTATATTGAAATCAAGAGTTACGAATATTTTTACTTAGTTAAAATTATTATTAGTAATATTAAAAATGTTCAATTATTTAATATTTATAATTTCTTTACCTCAAGATGCTTTTTCCCTTATTTGGAAGATGTTTCGGGAATCCTATTGTTCCCATCCTCAGCCATCTTAATTTTGTGTCTTGTTGAGTACCTGTGTTTTGGTTGGTTGTTGTTATGGTTTCCTGTTGGTTTTTTGTATTTTAAATTGGTATTATTGTGTGTGATTGCGGTTTATATATTAGTTTTTTGAGTATTTTCGATGTTGAGTGCTTTGAAAATTGTGCCATGTTTGTATTGATTTGTATTAATTCAGGTATTAGTTTATGTTAAGTACTCAACACAACACAAATTAAGATAGCTGAGGATGGGAACAATAGGATTCCCGAATCATGTTCCAAATAAGGGAAAAACATCTTGAGGTAAAGAAATTATAAGTACTAAATAAATTATATATGCATCAAGAAATCGACTGTAGCAAAGTGTTTGAATTAAAAATGTTAAATATATCATATTGTTCAGTTTTAATGTCTATCGGTTCTTTTAATTAGTGTGCTGTTTTTATAGTATTCACGTGCATCAAGATTTTCCTAGAAAAACATTGTGAATTTTTCTATGATTCAATTAATTTTGAAGATAATTGTCGAATGCTATTTAGTATATTTGAAGCTAAATTACATTTATAAATATGTAACCTCAAATATCCATTTCTGTCTTGAACGAACCTATAATTTATTTCTTGCCGTGTCCTGCATAAAAAATGTACAGCAACGGGACATTCTGCGCTATTAAATAACATTTTTATTGTGAATGTAGAATTTATGTTTCCTTTCACTGTTGCCTAAAC
This sequence comes from Magicicada septendecula, assembly GCA_034769895.1. Classification (NCBI taxonomy): domain Eukaryota; kingdom Metazoa; phylum Arthropoda; class Insecta; order Hemiptera; family Cicadidae; genus Magicicada; species Magicicada septendecula. The sequence goes on along the minus strand of CM068375.1, from coordinate 202,854,622 downwards.
TAATTATTATTATCAACTTAACGAAGACCTTTGCTTGATTGTCATTTTGGAGACTTCACGCTGTTGTCATTTTGTTAAACCTGGCATTTTATTAATAAGATTATTAAAATAACAGAAATTTATTCTCACGTTCAGTGACTTTATACTATCCAGCAGCAATTTTAAGGACACATCTCACACGCGCATGCACAATCATAAACACTTTCACGTACAGAAAATTACAGAGAGCGCGCGTGCGTGTGTGAGAGATTAAATAACATAATACAGGACAGGTCTTCGAGGCAAAACAAATGAGCATTACTATCAGTCAAAGGGACTGATTGTACGCGGAAAAACGTCATCTTCAACTCTTTAAGTAACACGAGATATGTTTTAAAATTAGTTATCTTATCGATACGTTACAGTTACAGCTAATTAAAACTTATCTGTATTCGGCGCTCTTTCATCTTCCGATGTCACAGTGACCGACTCACCTGCAAACAAGGAAAGAAATAATAAAATTATTTTATGATCACAACAAATAAACTGGAACAATTAAATCAAATGCCAATTATCGATCAGCTAACAGGCTTTTAATGCCATACACAAAAATTATACAATATAAGACTGACAAGTGATCTGCAGTGTCTATTAATTACAGAGTTTAAAATTACATAAAAAATACTAAAACAAAAAAATTATTAAACTTAAGAGCATATGTCGAGCCCAACGGGTCGCATTTACAGACACAACTATTCTCCAGCTTCATGAACTTTTTTTTCTTATCATACCTCTCAAACGTGTATTCACGCGCTCAGACATTTAATAAGTCACATAGCGTTTCTAAATCTACCGATAGCTTTGTATATTTACTAATATGTTGATATTCACAACCGACAATTTTGGACAGAATAGCCTTAATTGATTGCCGATTTCAGTGCGCATGCGCAACAATGACAATAAATAACCTCTCGTAATTACCAATAGCTATTATACGTATTAACTTGTGGTCACTTCACATTACTCCTATGCTAAATGCGCTAGCGATTCGTGTCACGTATATCTCCATAGTACACGCCGCTCGGTCTAACAGTGCGACTATACGTATCCAATCATCGAAACATGTTTAACTGCGGTTAACGTTTAAAGAGGCAACAGGCAGTACACTTCTATAAAACGAATGCAGACTGAAAACTATTACGGTTTCACGGAATCTGATTACATGGCAACGCTATTAACTCGACATCGAAATTCTCCGGGCGATTTAAAATCTGTTTCAACAACCACCGTTCACGCCTCCCCGTACCTCACCAATCAAGTTGTACACAGAAACCTGAATAAAATGACATGATGAATGTAATCACCATCCAGTGAGTATCATGTCTGGAAAGAATTGTATGCGAAATATTTGATCCCATACTTTCTACACTAAAAGTAGGCAACTAGAGGCTATAACCAGTATATTTCACACATCTTGCTTTTGCCGATGACATCGTTCTGATTGCCAGCACAGAACAGAACAGAATCTGCAACATAACATAAATGTGTGGGAAGAAACGATGAGGAGGAAGAATATGATTATTAGCCCCACCAAGACAAAGACAATGATAATTAGTAAGCAAACAAGACAACACAGGATAGTAACCAGCAATAAAGAGATCGAACAACTGGCGAGATTCAAATAGGTCCCGTTTTCAGTGAGGACGGCAGAACTGAGTCAGAGTTGCACATGAGTATCTCAGCTGCAAGCAAGCGTTACGGTACTAAGAACAGGAAGTTTCTGGGAAAAAGCGAAGTGTCACAGAAAACAAAACTGGCAATATGCAAACCTGTGTATGCTCCAACGTTGACGTACAGTTGCGAGTCATGGATTCTAAATGACAGACATAAAAAGATAATACAAGCAATGGAGATGACATTCCTTAGGAGAATTGAGAAGAAACCTCGTAGAGATAGGATGAGAAACGTTAACATCCGGAAGAATTTGAAAATATTCTTTTTAAATGATAAAATTGAAAGCTCGCAAATGCATTGGTTTGGCCACGCCTGTAGTATGAATGAAACAGGTACCCGAGACGAGCATGGGACGTAAACCCAGTAGGCAGAAGAGGAAGAGGGCGGCCCAGAACGAAATGGGAGAGTAACATCAAGAAGAGTGTAGAAGGCAGAGGAGCAGTTTGGGCTCGTGCCAGGGTTTTGTGCAGTGGACAGGACGAGATTGAGAGCTCTCTGGAAATCCTCGACACCCGACGTGTAGAAGAGGATGACTAAGAAGAAGAAGAAGAAGAAGAAGAAGGCTTTCTAAACTAACTGGAATATCTTTCCTCCATCTCCTTATTAATAATTTTATTCCAGATAAATTTATGTGATTTCTCCCCTTTACTTCTATGTCATCTTGTCTTGTCTCAATATACTATTGCCCCAGTCCAATAAAAACTTAATAAACACTCAAATGTGTCGCATACCTTCTACAAATAAATTTTAACCTTATATATGCACATATATTCTCATAATTAAAAAATTTTTTTAATATACGAATGTTAATCATTTCTACTCTATACTGTACTGCATACATCACATTATAAAAACAATAAAAATACGAAAGCGACTTCACATAAAACAGAAGATAGTAGAGAAAACAACGTCTATTCTTGCAGAGTACAGCACAATAGACTGGAGTTAAGGCAGCAGACACAGAGATTCGACTGAAATAAACATGAAAAATAAAAATTAATAACGCCACTCAAACAATAGCACCAACAGACACATAAAAGTACTGTCGCTATGCAGCAGCGCCTGTAATAAAAGTCCGAAACACGCAAAAAACTTTATTAAATAAGTGAAGTGACATTTCTGCTTTTTCCTTGTTTTTCTTTAAGAACGCATAAAACAATTTAATAGCAAAAAAAGCGGCTTGTCAAAACTTGTTTCTTGTGTAAGCCGACAACCATTTTATTACGTGTAGTATTAATAGCGTGATAAAAGCCAGCACTGGCAACCGCCACCGCCACCCCCCAACCACCCTTGTCATATAAGCTAAAGAACACTTAAGCTGTACCCATTAAACCAGTGCTTTTCTCATTTCCTAATTTTATATAAAAACTTTTCATATCGCGTTGTCTTATTCCAGACACGCAGACACAACATTAGACCAATCTAACCCATCACGTCGACTCACCACACTCTTCCCCTCCAATTATTCTCTCTCACTCACTCTCTCTCTCTCTCGCATGACCTCAGTCCCCTCTCGCTCAATCTGTCCCTTTAATTTAACTCCCCCCTAACTCTTCGAAACTATTATCCCACGTAGTCGGCGTTTTCTCTTATCGCATCAGCTCCCGCAATAACAACAAAAATATTATTTATCACAAAAACGCAGGGCTCCGAACCGACGACGCTCATAAAATACGTATTCTGGTGCAAGGATATGACGTTTAGAGGAACGTTTAAAAGTTAATTAATTACAAGCTATAAAAATGTGAAATAAAAACGTTTACTGCAGCTTTAAACTGTGCTTTTTAATTAGTGTTCCTAAAATATTGAACGGTAGGACCGGAAATTGCTAACGGTTTGGTTCCAAACCGCGGGGGTATTGTTTTGACTATTAGTGAAGACTGAAAGTCTTTCAACCAATTAAATATTCTAATATTTGTTTCACCTCCAAATCAGCTGATTTTATTCTCTGTTACCTGAATCGGGCAAAGACAGAAAGACAGGGAGCAAATTGATGGCATATGAAAAAACGCAGAATGTTTCTCATATGTTGGAAGAAAAGTTGCCCAAAAGAACAAACTCTTTCATACAAAACGAGGACCCGAATAATGCTGGGTAATATAAGTCCTACTAGTTATAACAAGCCCACGTATTATTTTGTGAAAATAAAATTGTCGAACGCAAAGTTTATCAACAGCAAATAATGAATATTCAATTGTATAAAAAGTTAATGAGACCGTTGTATCTTATGACGATGAGGCGTGAAACTTAGAAGTGCTTCATTCCGTCAAAGGTAATCGAAAGAACCATAATAAGGAGAATATGCATATAATCCGCCTTTAATGAAGGAGGATTTTGGAGAATAGGGTTCAATGATAAGACAGAAAATATTGAGAAAATAGAAATGTTTCAGTATGCAATAACGTCGTGCTTGTTTATTATTACAATAATTTGCTTGTTGTGGGTGGGTGGGAGAGAACATGGAAAAAATTGCCAGGATACAGACTGAAGCCAAGACAAAATTTCAAGGGCGATGGATGGTCAAGGATAGGAAATCCAAGAATATGCTGGCGCAAGTGGACTTAGGCCAGTACCCAGGTTATACCAGGCTCCACTAACTGGAAACCCAAAGGGTCGCAGAAGCTTGGTGCGAGCAAGAAAATACTGTGAGCCACATCAGGTACCGCGACCCGTTCTAAAGTGTAAACATTGCCAATCCTATATCATGCAAAAAACTACGAAAGGAAAAATTCGTATAACCTACTGGGCTCACTGTCAAAACAAAAACATTCTACTGGCCGACACAACGTGGTCGAGGTCCTATTGTTATTGGGGAACGCGAAACACAATTAGCGAAAACAACAACAACAACAACAACAACGCTGATGGGTGGCGCGGGCGCGTCCTGAAAGGGAAACGAAACGTAACAGGAAGACAAAAGAATTACAAGCGGTTTGTTAATGAAACTGACCTTGCAGCAGTTATATGAAGAGCAAATACATTGAGAGATGGATTGAAGATCACGAATGTGGGAGTCACAAATTGGAAACAAAAGAGAGGCGCGGGCGTCCGCTGTACGAAAATAAAGTCCCGCCAACACAACTGTCAACAAATTACAATTTCATTTAACTGCTAAAATTAATTGAAAAATATTGAAAATTTACTGTAAGACGTGATTTGCTGATCACACAACTTTTAATAACGATGATCATCATTTCAAACGAATTTTTTTTCCATACGGTCAGCACACACAAAACGTATTTTTAACTACTGTTTATGAACTATTTCTTGTTTCCAAGGAACATAAAAGAGGAGTACTGATTCCCTGAAAGTGATGGAGTTAATGTTTACATTTTTATAATTAAAAAAAAGACTGTTTTCACGTTACTTTACAATAAAAGTGTAAATTCGATTATTACTCGCTCATGTACGTACAAAAAATACAAGAAAATGATAATTATACACATCCAAGAGTTTTCTATACACGGGCGCGCACGCATAGCTAGGAGTATGCATATATCCTATATATAAGTGCATTTCCTATACATTTATATTTATAGTATAAATATTATGTGTAAACGGTACACACACACACACACACACACACAAAGGATAAGTCTTGTAGTAGGCATTGTAGTAGGTAAACGGGAATATAAAAAAATTATAACCTAGAAAATAAAAAAGCCCTACAGGTACATAAGAAAATATAGGCCTACTTAAAGAAGAAACAACAGGACATTCACACTAGCCTATTTTTCGCCTAGAACAGTACTGGAAAAATAAGCCTATTATTAAAACTTAATGACCAACCCTTATCGCACAATGCACGTATTGTTACCATACCACACTATGTAATTTTAGTTTTGCATAAATTTCTCCCACTACCCGTCCACCCATTTATGAAGGCAAATACGCCGAGTAGAGAAGATCTATAATAATATAATGTTTACTGTTTTACATATTTCACAGCTTTCGGTTTTAACGCAATCTAAAAAAAAATCGTCAATTAAAAAAAGCTTCAAGTGTCGAAAGGTTTTCTGAGGTTCGGTCATTAACTACACATAAATTTAAGAAAACTGGTTACGGTTTCTGCAGTATTTAGAATCATCATCATCATCATCAGAATGATAGGGCAATTCAAAAATAGGGCTATTTAATAATTTATCGTAAATATTAATATACGTGAAATATTTATTTTAATACATATTTATTGTAATAATACAGTTTACTACTGCTTATGTAGCGCGCGCGCGCAGACACACACACACACACAGCATGTGAAGATCTATTAATTATTGCTGTACTGATCGTATAAAAGTTCCCTAAGATGACAATATTTTTTCCGAAACATCTATACAAATGTTTTCCAACTGTGACTAGTTAATGACTGTAACCTCACAAAACCTTTCACCATTTACGGTCACTACGAAAGTAACGGAGACTCTGTATAATTTTAAAACCACCTTTTAGCAAAAAGACAGTTTCGTTAAGTTGGGTAATTATTTTACTACGAAGTTAGTTACCGAGCCCTATCATACAATAATACAAGAATCCCATTTGATCTTGCTGTGTATTATTGCTTGCCCGTGTAAAAACGTTTACTTATGATTTTCGAAAAAATGGTTTAGCTCCCAAAATGTTAAGGGAATTGTCAGTGTAACGTTGTTCAATTTCATTATAAGAAAAGGAACAACACGAACTGGGACGCCTTTAACAAAAATAATTTTCTCTTATAAATCCCTGCAACCTTACAGCCGCTACAGGACTTAACTTGCGCCAAATAAAATGAAAAAATTAGCCTGTTTGTTGTAGGGCTATATCATTCTGACTATAGAAATTAGCCTGAGTTTGTTGTAGGGCTATACCATTCTGACTATAGAAACATTTCGTATAATAAAACGTTCTTAGCGAAACATGCTTAATAATGAGTAGTAAAATTTCCTCCATACAAGTTTTTTATTCGTTCCAAGAGTATAGCCTACCGCATTAAGGTTTAACGTGTTTTAATTGTATTGTATTAAAACAAATTAATACTCTCTATATCGAATAAAACATGCGATATAAAACTGCATCAATGTGGTTTACTAAATCGTGTAATGGTTTAATGTCAAGTTTTAGAACGTGAAAATTTATTTAACATTTTCCGTAAATGGAAAAAGCCATTGCAATGGAGATATAGAAAACACATTATATACGCACGGGACGAAGGTGTGTGTGTGTGTGTGTGTGTGTGTGTGTGTGTGTGTGTGTGTGTGTGTGTGTGTGTGTGTGTGTGTGTGTGTGTGGGTTATTATTTATTATCATTATACATTACATTATTTATTTCACCAGACGATTAGCAGCTATGAAACATTCATTATATAAAGAATTACATTAATTACACCACTCGTTAAAACGTAGTGTAACGTAAAGTAATAATATCACTAAAAAAAAACTACATAATAAGATCGTGTGTGACCGGCAAGTCTGCGTATTATTCAAAGCAACAACTATATATAGAGTCGGCACCGCGTTACATAATACCTTCCCGCCCATCGCTCTATTACATAACTAATTACAGATTCTTTCCTCTCTGCTGCCTTCCCGCCAAACGTCACACTTGGCGCGCCCGCACGCACACACATTAATCTTAATAAGCCAGTGCGAGCGCGATCACTGCTATTAAAATAACGTTTGCGAGTCGAGTACTGTACTTTCATCTTTCCAAACTGTCATCTTCCCTCAAGATTCCTCAGACTATCATCCCTGACAATCAGCAGTACAGTCAATTTCTGGCCTCTCTTCTGTCTGCCGTTCCCGTGTTCAAAGGCGAGGCAAAGTGTCAACCCTCTTCGCTAAAGCTTGTGGCCGCTACTGTCCGAGACTTCCGCTCCGTTCAGGGTTTCTTGTCGGAGCGGAAATTTCCTTTCATACTTTCGCTCTCCCTGAAGTGCGAGAAACAAAGTAGTTAACCAGGGTATCCCGCCTGACACCTCTCCTAATACCATCATGCAGGAACTGGTCTCTCTATGCGCCGACTGCTATGGCAGTTTTGCAGGTCCAGAAAGGTGAGCAGAAACGTGCAGTCAAATATTTCTAGTCAAGCCGCTCAAAACAGGCTACTTAGAGGACACTCTCCGAACCTTCTACACATCGGCAATTTCAATCTCTTTTGCTACTTTTAATAAAACGTTAAGGCTCGCTTTCATTTCTATTCAATTTATATTTCCATATCCATTTCTCCACTGATCCATCCCTGCCTTCTCCCATACCACAGATCAGTTATAGTTTCGTAAAACGAAGGATTTATGTAAGGATTTACATTTGAAATATCTATGCACGCTTTTAATACATGACCATCGATCTATCTGATAGCTCGGCAAAGAAAATATAAACATACATACACTAATAACATGCACTGCAATTTTTGCCTACATAAGAAACGACTTGTGCTCTATTTTATTTATTCTGCATTGATTTTTTTTTAGACTAATGGTCTAAGTAGTCTATAAATCAATTCATGTAATTCTAAAAAAAAGATCTCACAAAGTAATATGCTAATGAAAAATCTACAAATCATCATACATCTATGGAATGGCATTTAGTAAAATCTATTTTTGATGTATGTTGTTCGAACTTTTTTGACTCGTTTGTGTTTTCCGTCTTCAATTCATTAAAACAGAATTCATTAGAAATGTTTTCGATAATTTCTTCTCGAACTGCTAGAATCTTTACGTGTGTGCATGAAACGTTGTTAGTAGGGTCTATACCACGAAGCATTTACTTTTGCGCATGGACTTAATTTTGATGTCTTTGTTGAAATTCAGCGCTTGATCCCCAAACGACACACTCTAGATATAAACACAATAGAAGCTTTAAAAAATTTAAGTACAGCCCTACCGCATTAGTAACTGGATGCATTGGTCTCTGATTTCATTACTAGAATCTAATACACTTTTTAAAATTTCCGTCTCATTTCTTTCTTCTAACACTTCATATTAAATTGCTCTCTGTTAAATGTTTTATTAAAGAAGGTTTGTTATTATGATTTCAACGTCAATGTCAAGTGCCGCAGGAAGATGTCTCGACATTAAGGTCAAGCACTTATGATCCCTCAACTCGTCCAACCAATTGAATTAATTTAATATTTTTGTAGCTCGTCGTATGCCCTGTCAGTCTAACGACCAACTCAATAATTGGTTAATTGAGTTTACCGATTGTTATTCAACTCGTAGCACTTAACAAAAATTCATTAATGCCTTTCGGAAATTATACAAATATATGCCCTTCCTCATTTTGATTTTTTTCTCGTAACACTTCAAAAGATGACGCTTCACATCTCAGAAACAATCATCTTAACCCTGTTCGAGTTTCCACACAACGCAGATGTGCGGATTGTAAGCGTCTCCTCCCCTCTCTCTCCCTCCCTCCCACCCTACTTCCCTACCGTAAAACCGTAAACTTACAGCTAACATCGGTACGAAACTACTACATAAAGAACCAATTTGCTGGACTGCTATCTCACTGCGAAACAAGAATAACTGAACGAATGGTGAATTTTTTTCTGCGTCGATAAATTTCGATTAATTGTCATAGTTAACAAATGCAAAATATAATTTCTCACGTGTCTGATGTTTTGGACATGCAAGATATAAAAAAAAAAACAATAAACCCGCGTGCGCGCGTTTCAGCTGCATACTTGAGTGTAACTGACAACAGAAATCTAAATTTTTTTATTACAAATAAAGAGCGGGATATGGCGGTAGAACAACGACGCTCGACGCTCCCCGGAGACTTCATCCCCTAATTGCTGGTAAAATCCGAGCGGGCTCATTACATAAAAACGGATGGCTGGCGGTCTGAGGGTGATGGTGAAACAACATCCATAGGAATTTCGCTACATAAAATTCCGCCCCCTCAACGCAGTCGTTGTTACTGGAACAATTAGAACAAACGAAATTGGCCGAAGCCGCGAACACCCGATGTTAGGCCTGGCGGCCGATAGCAATTCTTCCGCGGACGCTAATGATACACACACACATAATGTCAACAGCGAAAGCTAACTCAGTGGATGCTACGACAGCAGACGTTATGATGTCGCTACAAGCCACGCCACTGCAATTCACATTATAATGTTTGTTACTCCACCCTTCATTAAAAACCCTCCACCGTCACCACCACCACCACCACCACCACTATCATCTTCTTCCACTCCCCCATATTATGTCCGTTTACTGTTCTCTATTTTAAATTGCGTAATCATCCCCGACAACCGAAAGGGTTCTTTCATAAAAACCCCGGAGGCGCGTACAGATATAGGCGTATTGCATGCACCAGCGCACATTACACACACGCTGCGAGGGATACAAACCATTATAGCTGTTAATAAGACAAACACATCCTTGTTTTAAATTATCTCTCTTATTTACAGAAACGAAAATATAAGTCGACAGCGTGACAAAACGGATACTGTGAGCTTTAACGTATAAGGCCTACACACTGTACGTATTTCATTACAGTCGTTCTACGATATGGTCTCAGAACCATAGAAAACGGAACAGAACAACTATGGACGTCGAACATGTTGTCGATCGTGTAGTGGAACGTAACGACACAACTAATAACAATGTGATGCGTAACAAGTTATAAACAGAACCGTTACCGAAAATTTCTGACGTTTTCATGAGTACCATACGAGAAGCCTCGCGTGAAGTCGAGGTTTGTCCTCCAAGCGTGATCTCTATACACTTAGAAACAGACCATTCTGCAACACACAATCTGTTAGCAGTTGTTTTATTGTGTAAAGCATGGTACTTGACGTGAAGTGTATAAAGTGTTTAATTATTTTAACCGCGATTTAGTAAACTTAGTGACATTAAACATCTGTTGTTAATTTAAATATAATGCGTAATTGCATTATTAAATGTTACTTTGGGTGATTTAAAAGGTAATTAGCGATTATTGCACTGTCTTTGACGCCCATAGCATCATGTGTACGTAACACTATTTGTGGGTGAGGGGCTAGGTTTTGACTTTTATGAGTATGTCGGTTATGTATAGGCCTAAGTTTCCTTCACGTTTCAAAGGATTAGACACGGGCGTATACCCGTTAACACATACGCTCGACTGCAAGGCTGCAGAAAAGTACACCGAGAAAGATAGAGCAACGAACTGTTTGAAGATCACCGAGAGTATGGGTGAGCGGAGGCCTACGAAGACTCGGTTCGGAGAGAGAACAAGTTATTCAGGATTTTACGTAACCAAGCGTCAACCCGAAAGAATGGAAGAAGGAAAAGAGGAGAATGGGAGATATAACAATGGAATATCGGGAGATATGTTGGTAACAATGCTGAAGCGACACTCACTTAAACAATGAATGAATAGACGGAACACGATCATAAAGGAAGACAAGACAGCTTCATCCATCGTTATCCGCGGGGGAGGGGTACTTTCCTCAAGAGTACCGCGTTATCGAAATCGTGGATACAAATAATAATAATAATAAATAAATAACCCACTTAGACGAATAAGAAGTTACCAGAAAGACGTACTACCTATAAAAAAGAACCTTTATATTTTATATAAATAACCTACAAAAATCCATTTGTTATTTTCTGCTGATACGGTGCGTCTATAATACATATAATAAAATAATGTATAGTACACACACAGATTAATACCGGAATATTGGTAATAAAAGTAACTTAATAATGCAAAGTACGTCTATATAATAATAATTATTCATCATAACCATCATCACTGGCTCGACAGCCCTTTGTGGGCCCTGGCCCTTTTCAGAAGATTTTGCCATTCTTTTCTATTCATAGCCATATTCTTCCAGTTTCTAATTCCAAGAGTACTGATGTCCTGACTCACCCTGTCCCCACATCTCAGTTTTTGGAGAATAATATGCTCATATTATTATTGGCAGTATTATAACAGTACCGTTTTAATATTTTTTCGGTATTAGTAAATGCTATCACTCATAATATAAGCTTATGTATAGTGAAGACAAGTATCAATGAGAAATAAATTTAAAAAGAATAATATGCTCATATTATTATTGGCAGTATTATAACAGTACCGATTTAATATTTTTTCGGTATTAGTAAATGCTATCACTCATAATATAAGCTTATGTATAGTGAAGACAAGTATCAATGAGAAATAAATTTAAAAATAAAAAATTGGTTAACTGCGGGTCAGTGAAACCACGATAAAAAGGGATTACTGCGTTTGGATGAACTACCATTCTGTGTCAAATCGGAAAAGGATTTCGTGTACAAAATTCTTCTCTATTGGATCACCGGGTAACTGTACGCTTCGGGCAGACAGAAAATGTATCTTCTGTCCACAGAGGTCAAACGCCTTCTTCATTGATAGGTTCGAGCCGACCAAAAAGTTAAGGTTTGGACACTTAATTTTCATCGATCTCTCGATCGACTTATGTACGTAAGCAATTTAGTCTACATACTACTTACCGTGTCCATTCAGCGGACACTTTCTTTTCAAGTCTTATTTATCAATCCTGTCGTTTATGCTGTACACGTTCCAATTACCGTTTACAAATTCGGTCACGCGTCTTTCTGCCGATTTAACAAGTCTTCTTTCTATACAGACTACTTTCACGTATTCCGAATTAATCTTCTTCCCACTTCACACCACGGCGACCGCGTTCACAAACCGGTCGTCTTGTGTTCAAAACGTTGAAACGTACGGGTAATTTGTTTCCGACGTAACTGCAGATATTGATGTTACCTGTTGGCATAATAATCTTTTCAACTCCACAGACTGTGAAAATAAACGTGATAGAGCAGGACGGATATAAACATACTAACAACGAATTACGAGAATATTGCGTGGTTTCGCTCGTGTGATAACTAGCAAACTTCGAAACCAGTAATTATACACGCAGACTCGCGTTCCGAGCACAAAACTGATTAACGACGTGAAACGGAGAAGATCAGACGTCCAGAACGGTTTTCGGTAAACGCTAATTACTTTACGGAAAGAATATAACGTAATACCTCAAGGCTGTCGCGGATTCAACACTTTCCTTTCTAATAACGTGTAATTACGTACTAAATGTATAGGGTCTATGTCGGGTCTGCCGTCGCCGCTGCCCGTGGTTCCCTAAAAGGTCAATACGTAACGCTACTAACAGAACAATACACCATTAACTAAATATTAAAATAAAATCAGGCCGCGCGTCCGTTTCTCGTTTTTATTGTGGTGGCTACCTTGAACGAAAGGGCGTCTGTCTATCGGGCACTATTTTGTAGATTTTTGTTTTCATGCGATACGTCAAACTTTAAATAAAATTAACGATAGAACGTGTTAATTCATAAGTGGCGAAAATGTAAACGCATATATGCAGTAAACAATTTTAAAATTCAAGGTAACGGTGTCCAAGCTACAACAGGATGTGGAACCGTAACGAGAAGATAGGAACGTAACCTCGCTCGTCCCCTCGTCAGGTTTCTTTTTATTGATTCTAACAAGGACGATGGACAGAAAACTGGGAACAACCGAAAAGTCTTGGTCGTTATAAAGAGTCAAAAAACCTCATAAAAAGTCTCTTCCTCATTTGAACAAATAAGGTACAAACCATCGTGAGAAGATATCGGAACAGGAAGGATACGTGATGACATCCTCACACGCTGGTGTTTTCCGAGAGCATCCATCGCTGGCGGGCTGGTCAAATTTGACGAAGATATGCCCAAATTAGCCGTATGCATGAAGCGAAATACCGTGTCGCTCACACACTATACGAAACTAATAGTTGTAAATTTTTTAAGTTACTTTGTTCAATAATTACAACAATAAAGAATACGCTGGTTTTTGTACTAGGCCTACCTCCGAATTCCGCTGCAAAACCCCCTTCCATTTTTTATTATTTGTCAACGGATTTTACCGCTCCAATCTCTAAATACTCAATCTCGTACATAATTACGAAATGTCACGTTTACAGGTGGCAGCACAATTATAGTTTTTCTTTGCGAAAAAAGTTTAGTTTTTCTCCGACGGCTAACGTACATAGGCTAAACTTCTACAGAACTCGTTTTCAAATATCGGTTATACCACCACATGAAACACTACTGGATATTTTCCATGTAACAGGCAGTATAAAAATATTAACAACATTGTCTGCCGTCAATTTATTCTTACGATGATGCTACCAAACGTTCGGTGTTATTAATACTGGTATTTGTAACTTGTTTTGGGCTACAATCTTTAATGTATAAGTCATCCACATTGTATTTAGCATTTCGTCGCCACAACATGTACAAAAAATTTGATAAAGGTTCACTGCACCTTACGTTCTATTCATGCGCTCATTATCTTAGGTTAAATTACCGCGTATCACGAAAATCCTTAAAATCCGCGTTGTACTTGAGCGAAAACGTGCTGATCGTATGGCAGCAAATACGATACAACTTGCATGCCTAAATTTTGAAATTTAATAAAGACAGACTGTAAAGTTTCTGCAACACAATAAAAAGTCAAAATGACAGTTCAACAGACAGGAGTGTCGTGTGTGGTGCATGCGCGCAATAAAACGCTACGAAAGTTTAAGAAAACTTGTATCACTTTATTGCTTAGGGTAGAGAAAAACAGACAAGAGAAAATGGTGGCGCTGAGAAAGCGGGTCCACAACTCGAGGAATGTTAATTATCGCCGACTTTAAACAACGCTTGGACATTCACAAGTAGGCTATATGCACACGACGTCCAAGCATTTCATAAAGAATGCTATCCACTAAAGCGGAATACGAAATCTGAGTTACGAACGTAAGAGCGCGCGCCAAAGCAATTCCAGTTACGGTCTGGCGACTTTACTATGTCACGATTTCGCAATAAAAGAAAAAATGAAAATAATATAAAAAATATATGTGTACATTTTCCTTACTTGTTCTGGAGAATGCTAAAAACTATATTATTTTTATAAGCGGGAATATGTATTTGACAAAACGTGCTCCGGGAGGGAAATCGTCTGTTTATTTCGTCGTCGGACCCCCGAGCACGGTGGCTCCTATACTTAAAAAAAGAAAATGGTCCTCAGGCGCGCGTGCACAATCCCCCCACCCCCGCCAGTTAACGACAACACTTGGACATGTGTCAAAACGACACGACACTAAAAGTAGTTCTTGATTTCAAAGTGTTCTCTTCCTTCCTAATGCTACACACTCCAAGGGTTGTTACAACAACATAAATAACATGTGTTCATCTCCGACGACTGTAACTCTCTCCCTCTTTACGAACAACTATTACTGCCACCGCGTCACTTATTAACAAAGGGCCTCTCAACACCAAATATACTTTCCAGCCGTATTAATTATATTCTAAGCAATAACAAGTAAAATCTACGTACATAGTAAGGAGCAGAGTGAGGGAGAGCAGAGCAGAGGGAGGGAGCAAGAGAGAGGGGAAGCGCAGATAGAGAGAGGAGGAGAGGGAGAGGGGGAAGAGAGAGAGACTAACGAGAAAGGATTATATTAGATTAAGTAAAAGTTGGTTTAAGGGGCCTAAATAATTATTATATATATATATATATACATAATATATATATAATTGTTTATCGCAATGTATGTCAACTTGATATTCAACATTGAATTAATATCACAGATTTCTACGTTATAACAATTTTGAATTGAAGTATTCCGCTAGCCAAAGAATTCTGATCTACATACGACTAAGCCCACTGGTCCTCTCCGGACCAGCTTTTTGTAGCCGGCCGATTACCCCAGTCACTACACTTTATTCACACATTCCTTCAAAAAACTGGCTTTCGAAAGTCGAGATGTCGCCTAATTGTGTGTATACTTACCGTTGTGGATGACTAGGACAAGTCTTTCAGTGGACGACTAGGATTCAGTTACCAAATTAAGTTGGTCGTATTGCAAACGCAAATTAACGCCACTGTTTTATGAAAACCTGAAAATTTATCGTGAACTGACATGAATGTTTATCTTTTACGGAAAGTTATCCTCTTAAAAATCTTCACTTTTCCATCCGTAATATTCCAAATTTTCTACAAAGAAAAGAAACGTGGTCTCGAAGACATCGTATCCACTTTCGGAGAAAACAACACACAGGATTTAAACACTGGTCCTAATAATATGGACTTTAAAAGATTCCAGTCATAGATTAGTATTCTGAGGCTGTTCTAATTCTAGTTTACCGTACGTGTGCCAAATGTGCCTATTAAAATGCGTGCGTGTGTATGTATGAGCGAAAAGACGCATGTTAGCACATGTACACCTCTAGCCTAATAAAAGTGAGGGGGAGGGAGGGAGGGAGGGAGAGAGATTTTGTGTGCACGCTCCTGTAACCTATATAAGCTATTTAACGATACTAACTAATAATACTTATCGTATCTTTGTGTAGAGCCCCCGTCGAACTAGCGATCGTCCATCCGCTTTGGTATTTACGAATAGGCTATCACACGCTATATTTTAGTAAGTACACAGATGCTTCACCTCATCTCATTAGTATATGATGTACGTAAATATAATTAAAGGATTTCTACGAAAAATGTATTTATTGTATTAATTCGTATTTAAAAAGTTTAAGCGTCACACACTTAAATGTTTCAGTTATATTTGACGATACACAGAATTTATTTTAGTATTATCTATCCTAAGACAATCCATATAATGCCCACTAAACAGGAGATGTGGCAGCTGAAAGGTTTTCCTTTTATTACTTTTACTATTTATTACATCTGACAATAATCCTCAATCCTGAGGTTCTCTCCAGCCTAATATTACATCAATGATCTACAATATACAGTAAAATTTCATCAGTAGGCCTACATAAAGATTACACAACTTTACAGTATATATAACATTAATACAGATCTGAAAACTATATGTCCCTGTGCACCGCATTCTCAGCTGTTAATACAGATTTATACATCGCCTAGAACAATAATGTAGAACACATTATGGCCCCGTGTAGTCAAAGGTACAATTATGGCTCCGTGTACTCTTCTAGATACTCTTCTGTTCCTTCCTATAATCTTCCAGTTCTGAACTGTTTAGGCAATCTTCCGTCCTCCATACTTCTTACGTGGTCGCACCATATTAGTCTCCTTTGTTCAGCCTTGCCCATTATAGTTTTTCAGCCCCCCATCGGTCTTCTTTTCTTGTTTTTCTAATCCTTTTTCGTCTGGATCGACCGCAGCTCTTCTCCAAAAATCCACTTCCTCTACTGTTAATCGAACCCCATGTATCCTGTCATTACTGCAAGTACTCACAAATACACAAATACAAATACTTACTCAGTAGTATTCACAAATACAAACGATACGGACAATGAAAACGGTTCATTTATTCATTCATATTCCTCAAATACATTTCATACGAAAAATCGTTACCTAAAAAAATACACGAAACATTCGGTGGAATATCTTGAAATCCCTATGCGTTTCAAATGACAAGCGCAAAACTCAATGACATGTTGCAATACCAGATCACATGAATTCGTTCAAATTGATCTAAATCTGGTTAACCATAGGAGGTTCACTAACTTAATACTACAGAAAAATATGTAGGCCTAACTGGGTAACCCACGGCCGCAAAAATCGGGAAACATCACGAACAAAGTAGAAAAATGCCAGAGAAAAACATACCACACAAGACAGTTAGGAGATAGTCATTGAAACGACGGAGAAAGATGAAGAGACACGGAGAATAAGGCTCTAGAAGACACGCTACATACGTATACTTTTATTTGATAAAGGCATTACTAAAAGTTTGCTAACCAGTGTAACATCCTCTCAAGCGTAACAAAAATTCTGTTACGTTACAAAACTTCTTGTTACATTGGTGTCGAGAAGTGAAATGGTCAGAGAGAAAATGACGAGAATCCGTCGATGCTATACTTAAAAAGCGTATGAAGTGTGAGAAATAAAATTAACTGTAAGCAATAAGACAAGAAGCACTCATGAAACACGGAAATCGCAAAACCGAATTAATTTTTTTTAATCACTGTAATGCACCAATGACAACTCATGTTTCATACGGCGTTTTATCAAAAAGACGAACAGGAAATACGAAATCCGCGTACTAGGGAGGGGATTAATTTCTGCTCCCCACTCTTCACGAACAACGCATATAATAATTTCATCTTACGAAGAATAACAAGAACACAAGAGAGCATTTCCAGTTCAACGGATACTCAACTCCCGCGCTCCTCTCTCTCTATTCAAAATCACCCTCTATTTTCATTTCTTTATTCCAAACCCTTCCCCTTCGGCAAGGCAGCCGGCTACGAAAGCTCTCTGTGTTTCCCAGACGCTAGACAATGACGAAGAAGAGAATCGTAGAAACATCTTAATCACACAGAATTAACTACGGTAATCCTTTAATTCCCTCAATTCCTTGTGCATTTTAAGGAGCGCTCTCAGTGGGGCCCGACATTCGAGACAAGTTTAAATAAGTTCATACCGAAAACAATCCTTCCGTAAATAAAGAAGACGCGCAAAAGGATTAAAGAATACTTATAATGCGTTACTTTGTCACATTTTAAGGCGCCCCGCCGCTTCAAGTCTTTGTCCCCTCTACAGGAAACAACGGAACTACTTAAATGGAAAATATTAGGCAGTTTACGAGATTTCGACTTTCCATACAATTCGTTAGTAAAGGGACGACAGCATGAATAGTCTAATACTCATTTTTGATGTCTGACCCACACTAAATTGTTACACAATGATGTAGAAACTGACAATAAATCGAAAGAGTCTGAACGATTAGGGAAAGTCAATTAAATTTTTCTTCTTTTCTCCGAGGTATTTTCAAGTCTTCTCTCGCGGGGCTTCCCTATAACTTCTCCCTGCAGGTTATAATTTAAATTTACTTAGGGATCGTTGCCTCTTCCGTTTTCATGTGCGTCATCGACTCCCGGAGTATGGTGGCTTTTTATTCTTACAAAAGGAAATAGCGCTTCGTCCTTGTATGTTTTATATCTGATAACTGTACTTGCAGAGAATCTATCAAATACAGTACTGTTCTTTGTTTCCAGTCCTATCTGCTTTCGTACATCCTTCCACATATCTTAGAAAACTCAAGTCCACAGTCTGTATGCGATTTATAAACTTGTCACGCAATATCCATGTTTTAGAACCACATAATAGCCATAACGTTATACAATTTCATCTAAGTTTCTTTTATTGTCTTCTTTCCCAGTCAAGTGAACTGCACTCAGTAGTACTCTGTTATATTATTCCGTAATATAATAGAATATTAACAGTACAGCAGGTTATTATGTCCTATTATGTTATATTAACTCTAATGAACTTCACTCACTGTTTTGGGGTGTCCAAACACTATTAAATGTCTTGGGCTGTTCACGGACATTCTGCGGTGTTATCGAATGTCCAGCTACAACGTTAGCCAGTGCCTTGTTGGATACATCTCGCTAATGGACCTGCCTCCGACTGTGTGTAGTATAAAAAAAGTATCATTTGCATAGTCCGTTTATGAAGAGATTGGAGAATACTCTGCCACTCGTACACAGAACTCAGTACACGATATCCAGAGAACGAACAAGCCGCTTCTCAACATGCAAGAATAGTACCGACGCAGGACTTTGACCATTAGCTTGAAACACCTTTCGTAGCTGTCTGCAGCAGAATCGAACAGCTACATACGATATATCAGCTGTTAATGACGTCGACAAGACTACTCCAAAGACATCAACGCCCAAACCTATATTGAAAGCAGATGTGCTTTGCACACAGCAGTTCTTCAGCATTGATCTCGTTTCATAATTTCAGTATGCAGTTGATAAACTGCATAAACTAGTTGCTAAACTAGTGCATGCACTATAAACTAGTTGATAAACTAGTAAACGATTTTTACTAGTAGTTTCGCTTCTTATACGCGAAGAGTTAATAACGTAAAAGCTGTGAATAATGACTGTAGGTGAATTTGGCGAAATACTAGAAAACTGTATCGATTGAAATGTTGATACAGATCATTAAGTTTACACCGACGGTGTTATTAAGAAATGGAAGTTGACACAGATTAAGCTTTCATTCACATACCATAGTGCCCATCTGAACATGCCAGCGTGCTGAAATTTAGGGAGTGACTCTGAAATCTCGACATTGGCACTGACAGGCGACGTTAAAAACTGGCCAGCATAAAGTAATACTTCTATCTGGATTGCAAACTTCTTCACATTCCTCGAGTGAAGTATAGCCAAAACTGGTTTACGAATACGAACTTACAACAACAGATTCAAATTTTATAAGGTCACTCTTTTCTTCAGGGCAATGGCAAACCAAGAACGGTGTATCTGCCAAATATGTCCTATTTAATCTTTTGGACCATTGCCGTTAAATCGAGCTTACAAGAGAAAAAACACACACACAGACGGATACACCCACAGTGATACGAACCAACTTTCACGGATTGCTGTTAAGCGCGAGAAATAGAGGGGGCAGGGAGTGGAGAAGAAAATAATTGGGGGGGGGGAGTGCACAGGAGAATTTCAGTCGTCGAAAAATCGGTCCCGTTTCCTAGTTTACCAGAATACTGTTCACGACTGCTAGACAGTGATTCCACGTGCGTAAATGCACGCGCCTACTGTTTCTATTATTCAAACAATGATTAATTACCTACCGATCGAAACCAGCCCAGCACCGCATACCGCCGTAACTACTACATATCAAAATCTGACCTCCTTAGTGTACGGATTAATTAATTAGTTTCTACTTTTAATTAACTACAAAACCCATCATCGTCAGCCTTACTGTAACCCAGATTCTCGCAGTCTTGTATAATCATAGTGTAGTCGTTCTGTCATAATCAACCGACAATGTTTCCCCGCTTCATCTTCGTGATACACCCTGACCGTCACCATTAGTCCAACACACGCGAGCAAGCACTGGTGACAAAGGGCAGCGTAAACACATGCGTTAATGAATTTTCCGTTGACAAGAAATGTTAGTGGCTATGTACATGAGCGTTTTACTGTAAAGTATGTGCGTTAACACTATAGGCCTACGTATTATTTTTTTACATTATTTCTGTTATTACTATGGCTACTACTATAAATATTTTAATACGCGAGATGGAAAACGTGATTTTGTGAATGCAATAGGCAGACATTAAATTTTTCAAATTCCTGACCTTGTCCAGTGAATTTCTTCAACCCTTTAATCATTAGCTGTCCTTTGCCACCGACCGAGTATTGTATAAAGTTTGGCGCCATCATTCACGGCGCATTACCATCTCCCTCTTTGTTTTCCTTTACCATTTTTTTTTTTTTAATTTTCAATATAAGATGTTTCATTGGAATTCTGCTGCGGCCTTCCATCATAGTTATACGACATGTCCATCATTGCAATAACTAATCTTTAACTTTATCTACCCTTAAGACCCGTGCCGATGTGTGGTCGTCCATCCGACCTTTGTATCGTTAATACTGACGCTTTGACGTTCACGCGGAGGTACGCTGCAGTGCCCCTGCTGGCAAGCGCTTTTGGTTGTACGATTGTTGTACGGTCATTGGTACAAATCCATTTCAGGGTTTGACTGGGGTTCAAGCAGCCCTAGTGAGCACCTCCCTTCATGAGCTGGGGACGTTAAAGGCGGTGCTGCATACGTCTTGCTCTAAGCAATTGTACCTCCTTCAGTTAAACTGCTCCTATCGGCAATCAAAGTAACTGTTATCAGTCGTAACTAATTTTTTATCTCCGCGAATGCAGTCAAGTTGTTTGTCATGCTTCTGCACACGAATAAAACGAAGGCTACCCCAACAGCAGAATGACTACGACAAGATGGGTGGCCTTCGTTGAAGGTGATAAACTGCGGATGTGAATGCAATTGTAGCAAGGCCGCGCCGTGTCCGCGTGGACTCAAACGATAAAGCCATTGGCTAAGGGTACGGTCTGATTGGTGCACAGAGGCAGTGTTGGGACAGTGGCGCAGTTTTCAGCACACATTAATACATCAAAGGCTTGCGTCTGTCAAACGCCTGGCTGATACTGAATAACTATGGTTTACATAATATACGTATCTCATTACCCTAAATGATATAAAAGGTATAATGGTGGTAAATAAAATTAAAAAGCAATTTTGTAGGAACAATATGATTCTAATTTACGGGAAGAAATAGATTTCTAATGGTTTCTTAAACTTTTTACGCCGAGTTTTGTTTTGTAAAATAATATAGATATTTGTAAAATCTGTAACTTTTCTTAGATTACGACAAAAATGTGATAAGGAGGGGAAAGTTCAACAATCAATCAATTCAACTGTACCTTGACATGGTCGACAACTGGTAACAATCGTACATGTTTCCTACACGAACTTTTCTCGAATTAAAGCAGGACTGTACAATTTTATTCTGCAACACATTACTACTCTACAAAAATGTATCTTCACTTTTTATAACGTACAGTACGTGACTTAGGCCTCGCGTCCACTGGGAGCGAAAAGGTGCGAAGTCGAGTTCGACCGACTTCGCACGAAGACGGACGAACGATCCAAACAGATGTTAATGAGTTAACCCGCGTCCAGTGGGCAAATCTTGTTCGTCCGTAATCTTGCGTATAGTTGCGAAGTGCGAACCGAGATCAGTTGTGTTTGGATTTTTCGTGCGAACTAGTGCGTTGATCAGTGAAAATGGATTGTGAAAAATTAATATTACTTGTTCAAGAGAGAAAACATTTGTGGGACCAAAGGGGATCAAATTATCATATGCGGAATGTTCAAAAAAAAAATTGTGGAATGAGGTGTCGGTGGAAATGAACGAACCTGGTAAGTTTCTTTTTATTATTATACTATTATTTTTATTGTTAATTTTTTACATTTAGTATAATAATTAATATTAGATAAAAATCTGTTGAAGTATTGTAATAAGCTATACAATATTTAGCATTCTGTACCATGTTATCTATATTAAACGGTTGTTTACAAAATAAGTTTTAAAAGTTTCTCTTATCTGACATGCTCCAGCAGCACTTCTATTCTGACCTCTATTAGCAAATCGTGCAAGGCGATCCCTAGGATCAACAGAAGAAGGTTGAATTTGTATCAACCCTTCCCTGTCTATAGTTATGTTGTGTAATAAGCATATGCATTTTACAATGTTATCTGCTCGTTCTGGAATCACTTCTAATGCTTTTAGGAGTATACGTCATTTATTGCTAATGATCCCAAACGCACATTCCCCAGTTTGCCTAGCAAGTGACACTCGTTTGTTGAAAATTTCTTCATCTGGCCCGACACTTCTTTGAGGATAAGGGCGCATTAAAAATGGTTTTAAAAGATATCCTTCATCCGCTATGAGCACGTAAGGTGTACATAAATCACTGTCGGGTAATTCTTTCTCACACTGCACTTTAAGGGCACCACGTTCAAGTTGGACTGATGGAATATTCCACTGTCGCTCTGTTTCCCATAGGCTCCAATATCGATGCAGATGAATTTATAGTCGGGTCCTACTACTGCTTGCAGTACTATGGAAAAGTATTTTTTGTAGTTATAATAACGTACCAGATTGTTTTGGACATTTGATTCGAATATGCTTCCCGTCGATACATCCTACAGAATCTGGAAATTTCCATTTCCTCCAAAATCCTCTTGATATTTCATCAACATCTTCGCCACAAGGAAATGGCATGTGCGCATTGCATAGTGAATCCCATATGGAACAACACGTTTCATGAATACGTCCAAATATCAACACGTCCAACAGTCAGTCTGATATTCGAAAAGAATAGCTCAGAGTTTTGAATGACGATCCAGATGCTAGGTACCTGAAAAGAGTGAAAGTGATACTGCAAGAACTATTTCTGTTGTAAAAATAAATAATGAATAACTACGTTATCGTAATTATTAAATTGTAATTTTTTTGAATTATTTGTTTCAGTTAAAGGACTTAAGAAGAGATGGGGGGGGGTGTTATGGGACACGTTTCGAAAGGAATTCCAGAAGCAGATAAAGCTGAAAAGTGGTAGTGGTGGAGATGCATCCCAAGTGCCTAAATGGCCCTTTTTCAACCAACTTTCATTTTTGGTAGATACTATCAAGCCGAGGGACATGGTAAGCAGTGTTCCATCCGTTGAAGAAGATGTGAATGCGGAAGACAGCTCAAATGAGGAGTCTGCTGTTGAAGACCACGCAGCTCTACCATCTATCTCTGAACACACTGATTTGTCAACTCATGGCGAGGATGTTGGTGATAGTCATCAAGAAATACACATCACCTCAACCGCGAAAAAGTTGTTAAAAGCCCCCCCAAAAAAAGAAACATTCCAGACATGAACAGTCAGGCACACTTTGATGAAAAATTACTCGAGCTTGAAATTAAAAAAGTGAAGTAGCCTACTTGGAAGAAAAAACAAAACATGTTCAAGATGGGGACTACCAGTTTCTAATGATCTTACTGCCGTATCTCCATGATATCCCCAAACAAAGAAAACTAAATGTACGCACAAAGATAATGGGAGTAATAATGGAGGAACTCGACCAACAACAACGCACTGCTGCTTCCACACCAGCATCCACATCACATTCCACGCCTAGTTATTCTTCCGATTCCTACCAATTTGTTTACGAAACCCTTCCTATGGGAAACACGTCGCAGTTTTATAGCCACTTCGATCCTACAGGAATGTTATTATTAAATTCTGATTTATAGTCCTTTCACTTTATTAATGTAAACGAAAAAAAAATATCTTTTTGTAAATATTAATTTTGTTTTAACATTGAAAATGTTTATAAGGACGTTTCGCACATTTGCGGCCGATCGCTGGTGCGTGATCGAAAATGGGAACCGGTGAGTTTCCATAGAAACTACTTCTTTGTTGTCAATAACGTAGAAAATTTTGAATATCATCCCCTTACATTTATCGTAAGGTAGTACATCAGACAAGAATTTATTACGGAGCGATGGATCAGGAGGAAGCGGGTGGAATGGCTCAGACTTCCACCGATTCGAGTGTAGAAGTAACTAATTGGGCGGAAAAGCTACAAATGGAAGCAGAACGTCGAAAACGAAAGCTCGAATATTGCCGAGAGTGGAAAAAGAACCAAAAAGTACAGAAAATTGAGCAAGAGCAAGGTTTGGTCAAAACTCCACTAACTGAATCTGAACGTCTGCAACGAAACGAGAAAATAAAAAACGTTATCGAGAACGTAAGAAAGAAGCAAAGATGAAGAGCAATGAACAGGAAAGTTTTGTCAGAACTCCACTAACTGAATCTGAACGCCTGCAACGAAAACGCAAAAATGATAAACAGTATCGAGAACGTAAGAAAGAAGCAAAGATGATGAGCAATGAACAGGATGAATGTGAAGAGAATCAAGTGAGTAATTTAGCAAGATATATCGAAATGCACTTTTATAATGACAATTTGAACGCAAATAATGCGCCTCACAATGCGCCTTTAAATAATGAGCCTGAAAATGAAAGCAGTGCGTCTAGTGAGGATGAAGACGACGATCAAGAACGACAGCAAGTAGAATGGAAAGACTTATTGTCTCGCATAAATCAATCTAATAGCAAAATAACAAGCATACAGCGAGATGTAACTGGCGAAGAGTACATCAAGTTGCAGCAGCATACCTTATTCTGGTGTGAAGATTTGATTTTACATCTAGCCCCTGGACAAAATAATCAACCATTATCGCTCGCATTCGATGAAGATGCAGAAGCGTTATCATTCCCAGCGATATATTATGGTGTGAAACGGCGGTTTACTTGTTTGTCGAGCCACATCATTCATGATAGCTAGTAGCGAAATACGTAGATGGGATCGGAGAGGTGTAAAATCCGATCATATCTTGTATATGGCTGCTAAAGTGCTGTGTTTGAGAATCATAGCGAATAGAAAATAAATATATATATTTTTTAGATTTATTGAAGCATTTTCAATGCCCTTCTTTGTGCATTATTAACATCATTAATACAAAATAATCGAAAAATGTGATTATAATAACATTAAAAAAAAACTAGTAGTCTACGTAGGAAAGATACTCGTATAGATTGAGTGATGCATACATTTTGTTATTACACTTACCGTAATGTAACAGCCAGCCGTTCTTCAGGTGAAATCGTCTCTCGAAAATTACTGAATTTTTCCAATTTAGGAGCGATTTATTCAAGAATGCACTGAAATGTGCTCCGTTTCATTCGAAAATAATGGAAGTGGTGGTTCTCATCGCTTTGTAAATCACTCCACAAGTGAGAAAATTCACCGAACTGCTTTCTTTTCCAAAAAATACTGTTAAACACACATTTTCCGTCTTCTTTGATACCGTCTGTGGGATACACGGCGTAGTATCAGAGGTGATTCTAAAGCCAAAAATTCAAAATCAGACAAATCGTCTGCACAAAATACGGACGAATACTGCGCCGCACTGCGGTAGTGGACGAGGAACGTACGCACCATTTCGCACGAATTCGTCAGTTTCGCAGTTCGCAACTTTCTGCTTCCAGTGGACGCGAGGCCTTAGGCCTAACTATGACCTCAATATTCCTTCATAAAGATAACGCAAAGTTGTCTACAAACGTAAATAGGTTTACGCTCACTGTTTCAATAACCGTTACACAATTGGTACCGCTCTCTTCGAAGACATTACGTTCAAGTTTACCCATTTGAGGTACTCATTACGCTTACAAGAGACTTTTTACTCTCCTGTTATGGCCGTACTATACTAGGCTTAATGTAAACGCGCGCTAACACAGTAGCCTTTCCAACTGAGGTTAAGTTTTTTTCTTCATTCTTACGATACGATTACGTACAGGCGATATAAATTCCAGTCGTATTAAATACTTCATGGTATATAGAATATAAACGCATCTTAAGGTCGCTGGGGGTCATTCGTGTTAAAAGCTCAGCACGTCAAGCCGTATTTGGTGTATTAATAGCCTGCATTCTGTCTGACACAACGTCCATTACCTTGTCCAGCTATATAAGTAATCATGCTTCAGAACCCCATGGTTACCCAAATGACTGATAGCCGTTGGCCGTCTTGTAAATCAATTTATGGAACAACCGGCCGACTTGTTCTAAGTTCACGGCTCACCAATTAAAATACTCTATAATTAATCGTGTATCTTATAAAAAGGTATACAAAAAACTCCCGTCAGCAAGTACTAAACAAATTTTACCGGTAAATAATACATGCAAAATTGAATAACTCGTTACGGAATAGGCGAATAGAGAACACGAATAGGGCCCATTCCCCAAAACATCCCTTTTTCAAATTTTATTTCAAATAATATTCATTCATACATTCATTCGTTCCTCTGGAGCTACACCCCACGATGAACATTGGCCTCCCCCACTAGTGATCATCAAACACCTCGGTCCTCCAGCCTCGGCCTCAATCCCCGATACCCATCCTCCTGAGGTAATATACGTCCTGTAGCCACGTGGGGATGGAGTGTTCCGATCTATTATTATTATTATTATTATTATTATTATCGATCTATTATTATTATTATTAAAGTAAAATATTTATAAAAAAGTTAAGAAAGCACGCGCACGCGCACACACTAACACAATTTTACAATAATAATCAAACCTTCATTTCTGTTTTAGTTTTCGACCCTATGCTAGAACGTCTTCTTCACTGGGGCTTTTCAGCTACGTCTGTGTAGTTGGTCTTCTTCACTGGGGCTTTTCAGCTACGTCTGTGTAGTTAAGTACTTCTTTGGTAACTGACGTTCCCAGTGTCGATGGCCAACGACCGGTGACCACTAGACGAGGAAAGGTCGAGGTAAACACCGGAGAATTGCTACAGCAGATATGGCCGAAACGTCTGCTGTGGAAGAGATCCAACGGTGGACCAAGACGTAAACATATTCAGAAAACCATAATCTAAAGAGAGAATTCTTTTCTGTGTTTGTGATACCGCTTATAATTTTCACGAATTTTTTATGTATTTCCTAAGCAAAGGGATCAAATTTAATTTTTTTTAATTATGCCAACTTCATTTAAAAAAAGAGGGACAATGACCCCGGCTGCTGTCTGGTTGTCACTCTTGTGCGCAAAAACCGTTATGCGTGATCTACTTGTACGACAAAATATAGGCCTACGTTACGTCCATTGTACGCATACCTATAGTCTCACACACTATATATTCTTCAATTCTTCAACAACCGTTTGTCCGCGCACTTTAAAACGTCTCCTTGCGGACCACGTATCACCCGTTTATCGCAGCATAAAATATGGAAGAGTTAATTTAAACATTTTAAACAAAAATATTTACAACTATTTACATAAATAAAAACAAACTACCACCGAACGTTCTTCGTATTTTTATTTTTAGTAAAAATATTTTTAAAGCAATGTTTCTTCTAAATATATCGTGAGCACAAGGCGAATGTGTGTAGACAAGCGATCCCCGAGGCGATCGCCGTTTTTCCTTATTGTGATGACAGCCTCTCACACCGCGTGCAGTATATGAGTGAGTGAGTGAGTGAGTGAGAGTGATGTTGGGAGGGAGGAGAAAAAGAGAAAAACCATGCCACGCAGTCTGAATATTCAGAAATCCGCTCCGAATAAAACACAGATTTTATATTAATGTATGTACTTGTAACATTAATAAATGCGCTCAATACACGACGCAGATTTTATAAACGCTTTATGAAGTCAATTATTTACAATAAACGCGACTGAAAAACATTAAAATTGTACACACAGCCGAGTCCCGTTCAGGTATAAAGGAAAAAAACCACACCGTCTTCGTTCTTTTTTATGGAAATTCGTTAAATAATTCACGTGATGATTTTTTTCTTTTTCCTCCATTTTCTTCTTCTTATTCTCCTTCAGCGGAGTTAACAAAAGGTTTCGCTTCTCATGAATTAAGGGTAAAGTGAGTGGTTCGCAAGCCGAGGGCTGTTCGTTCTCTCTTCTCTTCAGTTCGGTTGCAGAGCTCTCCTCTTATGAATTCACTTCGTACAGAACTCTGTAAATAATTAAACAGTCAACTGCGCCTAACCTCACCGCCACCATAATATTGCCACCCCCAAACCTCACCATCGCCACCGACACCACCCGACCACCAAATCTATGTAAACTTTACCTCATCTTGTCGTCGACCTCCATCTTCTCTCTCTATTCTGTCATCTTATTTAGTTTCACCATTCACGGTGTCTTTCAATTTCTCCGCTAAAGAGGCGGCGCGGCGCGCGCCTGGTCGGATTGCGTGCCCCGCTATCAACGGCGTCGCGTTATCCCGGTAATTTGATAAATGCTCCGTCATTATTATCCACCACCACAGCTTTCTGTGTTAACACTGTTTTGTCTCCTCAGTCACACAGAGACACGGGGTTGTTTTCAAGGTTTTCAGTACACTTACCTCCTCTCATCGGAAGGCAGGAAAATCGGACGTTGTTACGAGAAGATTGGAATCAAATTTTATTGGTAAAAAAATTATCACAAAGGTTTTAGACCACAAAGTTACCCAATTATCGTAAAATTTTAAACATATTAAGCCTAGATTTATGTTCGCTTTTGTTTTATTTATTTTCTGTATTATTTCGTATCATGTACTGTCCGTTCCTTCTGTCATTCCTTCAGCAAACGTTTCAACTACAGCAAGTCTTGATCATTTGGCGTTTTTTCGTAACGAATTACCTATTTATATGATGATACAGGCTAGCCGTAGTTTATTGAAAGACTAATATCAGTACTAGTGACACAATCACTAAGCGCATGGGAAAGAAGTGTGCAGTACGGAAAACTACGGGGGGGGGGGGGTCTGATCGGATTCTTTGCATGCTACGTTTCGCCAAAATAGCCATCGAATCCTTAACACGTACAACGTACACAAGTCTAAATTTCTCCCAACACTGATAACGTTCATAATTTCGAGAAAAACTCTCGATCAGTTACTAAATTAAAATTTACACACTAACGGCTGTTTGAATATTCTAAAATGTCTTCATCTTTCCAAAGTAAAGTACCACTCAAGTCATTTGTTAAGATAATTTTATACTAATCGAACTATAATGATTTCCGAATCGTCGTCAAAATAAGTTAAAATCCTATCAATGTGATTTTATTTAAATCGATCGTTGTTCTCTCCAATCAATGAAAATATGTATTCTCCTAGAATTATACACATTTTCTTGAATCAAGAAAAACAAGCCCGTGTATCTAACGTGAGTCGTAATTTATTAATTACCATATTAATTTCGCAATAACGGTATACAATTCAGGGAACATGACAGCACCATCTGTTAATCCAACTTAACCACGTATAACCTCCATATTCTACCTTACTAAATTTAATCCAGTCGTTAATCCCTGAAGCAACACTGCAGTCATTACTTTATTACGTAAGGCGGAAAATTAACTTTTCCTTGTTTTTCGTTTTAACAGCTTATCTACTTTGCTTCCGATATGCCACGTTCATCGTTTCAAACTGCAATAGCAAGTTTTAAATTTATAACAATAATGTAAGAGGATTAGTGCGCAGGGCTCATGCACTCTAGCGGATAAAAGCATATTATGTTTATTAAATGAGATAAGCGGGGCTCGAAATAAGTCAATACAACTTAAATGAGAGAAAGAACTCTGAGAATCTAATAGAAAACATTCCTTACTTCTCTGAGGCAGCGGACTAAATAGATGCGGAGTGTAGTATTTATGCACCGCATACTAAGGCGTATTTATACGGTTGGCGGAAGAAAATCGGGTGTGTAAGCCGAAATTATTGCCTGGTGAAACAACAGTAATTACCAGAATGCTTCACCAGTATCTGAGACACACTTACCTTGTACTGTGAAGACTATGTGTAAGTATACAAACGCAACATTAACGATGTAGCAAGCGTGCAGGAGCGCGACAATGCGACGTAATCGTAATTTTCAGCGATTATTTGTTATAGACTGTGACTTACAAACTCTTCATCACTGCGCACGCTACGGACTTTACATACTGGAGGCCATTGGATTATTGTGTACGTGCAATAAGTACTTACTGAATAAGTATGCACGTGTTAAACAGCATCTGTGAATAGTTGAAGACTTTTGCTTTTATCCCGTCACTGAAACACAATAATCCATATTTCTTTGGCATACGCTGATCATCAATCCGTTCTATGTAACCTGGCAGATGTATACGTTGAACTTTTACGAATCTTACGATGTCCTCACGCTTCTTCAATAGCTCCATTCATCATCTTCCTTAACCGGGAAGTAAACAAACTTTCTTCCAACCTTCTCAGTGTTTCTTATTCCTTTCTTACTAATTCCACGTCTCAACTACATAATCAACAACCGATCTAATGAGTGTCTTATATATTTTCATTTTTGTGTTGTGAATGATGAGCTTGCATCTCAATAGTCTAATGTCAGCACAGTATGGCCTACTTCCTACGTGTATCCTGTCACGTACTGTATTTTTTGTACCCTTCATTACATGTCATGTTACCTAGATATATAACTTATTAAACGCATCAAGGGAATTAGCCTCTACGCACAGATTATATAAATTCATCTTCCTTTCAATACAGAAATTAGCTCATATTTAGTTTTTCTGATACTCTCTCTCTACCGAATACAGACCAGAAGAAATATAAGAGAGACAAACGGTTGGAAACAAAAGCATAGCGATAATACCGCAAGCCGCACGACTACAATTCCGTCTTTACGCGTCAAATCGAGGAACGGTGGAGAAAGCCATTAAAAGCATACTAATAAATAATACACACGGCGCGCACAAACACTTTTCACTACTTAATGGCACATTGTTTAACGTCGTTTAGAATTCAACAAATCCCGGCTGAAAGCTTTCTTTGCTCTCCGAGTCATTACGTTATTACATAACGTGGAGAATCAACTTTTCCTTCGTCTTCGTTTTAACAGCTTATCTTCTTTGCCTCTGATATGCCACTTACATCGTTTTAAAATATCGTCTTCGTTTTAACAGCTCATCTTCTTTGCCTCTGATATCCCACTTTCATCGTTTTAAAATTGCAACGGGAGGCTTTAAATTATAATAAGAATAATACAAGAGGATTAGTGAGCAGGTATTACTACGCTCTAGCGAATAACACTTACGTTATGTTTATTAAATGGGATCAGCGGTATTAAAAAAGTAGAGTAAAATAGCAAGATCAGAGTTTTTCTCTACGTCAACTCCTTAAGGCACGACGAACTGACAGAAATCTAAGTTCTTGGTCCCTCAGGTTGAGAATAGAACAGTATTCGCGGTCATAAATTAACTCACTAACTCTTGAAACACGTTAGGTACTTCCAGTGGCGGAATCTACCCGAGAACCTGAGGCGACCGAGGATACGTTGGGTGCCGTAGGAGACGATACGACTAAATACATAAAACATTTACTCTCTACATCTGATTCAACCACGAAGAAGCATTAGATCAATAGACGAATGGCTTTAAATAATCTGTTTAAGCTACAAAACTCTGAGGGAAAGAAAATAAACATTTTAAGAGACAACGAAAAAGAACCAACGTAATAACAACAAAGAATCCAAATTTAATAACAACTAAAGTTCGAGATTGATTACATGTGAAAAAGCTGTCTCCAGCTGTAACAAATGGTGGGAAATACTGCATTACATAAACTTTTCTTAACGATGGTTTTCATTACAGCCTGATACGAGCTGAGTATGACAAAATTCTAATTTATATTAAAACACACACACACACACACACACACACACACACACACACACACACACACACACACACACACACACACACACACACACACACACACACACACACACACGAGTAATAATACTTGTTTTGTACTCCGAAGTGCGGTAGAATTTGACCGGGTAAATTGTCTTGAACCATACGGCATATAAAGAAAGTAGCCTAATTAGGCCAGCATTAGACTTCAGCCCTAGATTTATCCTTGGTACCTTTTACACGCTGAGTCGATCTACGTAGGCTACTAAAACACACCATTAAGAGTGCTGCCCTCTATATTTATAACCAAACATTATCCAGTGGTAACCTTACTGGTTTACTAATATCCTCTCTCTCTCTCTCTCATGCACGCGCGCGCGCCCACACACACACACACACACACACACACATATACACAATTTATTTTTATT
Source organism: Magicicada septendecula (assembly GCA_034769895.1). Classification (NCBI taxonomy): domain Eukaryota; kingdom Metazoa; phylum Arthropoda; class Insecta; order Hemiptera; family Cicadidae; genus Magicicada; species Magicicada septendecula. Next base: position 202,821,890 of record CM068375.1, on the reverse strand, counting down.
TTTCTTCTGCACGGATATTTTTTTATAAACGTCTCTTAAATATAATTTGAATTGTAGTGAATTGGAAAGACCCTACAATTATTTCATTTATAGAAAAAGTATAAATAACACTGATGGTATAAAATGTTTTGTGTGCTGTCCCATCGTGTAATAGAAATACTGTATTACTGAATGTTGGAGCAAGTACAGACTATTATTTCTTTGAAGATGCTGACAAAAATACGTCAACAAATCATCCATTAAAAGTGGTTTACAAAAAAACATATTCTTGCAAAAGAAAGGAACGTAAAAACATTTATTTAAACTACGAAAATTGCTTCTATTAAGTAATGAAAAGACTTTTTTAAATACACAATAATACACGTAACGTAATAAAATACACTGTAGATTTACAGTAATGTGAGAGACATCAAAATATTAATAAAATGAAACGTAAATATTACATGAAGACTACACACAAAACCGGTATTAAACTTTATCGTGAGAGTGGAGAATCGATTCTTTAGCAGTTACGTAAGGACCGTAAAGACGTCTACACCAGGAAGATTAAAAACAAAATAAATAAATAAAATGACAGATGAAATATTAGCGAGAAACAAAAAAAACAATTTATCATAACGCGCAACACTATTGCTAAATACTTTTGGCACGGATATTCAAAATATACAAGCAGAAATGTTTGCAACACTGGAAGTGGCATTTTGAATCTGCGGTGTGTTTTTAATGTTGCGGTTTGGTCGGAATCGTTAGAAACTGATTACAGATCCCCCCTCCCGCTCTCACCGTCAGTTAATAATAACAACCTGTAAACAACTTCTTTTATTTTTAACTCGACTTTCGATTGCGTTATTTGTAAATGTGGAAATTTCAGCGCTAAGGCGAAACTCTTCTCTCTCTCTCTCTCTCTCTCTCTCTCTCTCTCTCTCTCTCTCTCTCTCTCTCTCTCTCTCTCTCTCTCTCTCTCCCCCCCTCCCTTCATGTGTATGTGTGCGTGGTTCGGTTCAATATCCTCTCTAAAACACACATGGATTCTCGTAAGCCTAGTTTGTTCCTATTGTTTAACTCCGTATCATCACTTGGTAGCCTATTTTTAAAACTGCACGCAACAGACTCCGTAGAGAACCACAAGACTAAGTACAGTACATCGAATTACGTAGCGCCCATCGTTGTTCGCGGACAAACAGAAAGACACCGATGTTATTTATAGCACTTTCGGGATTACTGTATTTTTTTAACTCGGAAAAATTAAATTTCGTGGCTCCACCACTTTGCAAGTAGTATAAAAGTGAATAAAAAAAAAACCTGCACACTGTATAAACACGGTGGCCGGGAACCTCTAAACCGTGATGTTAGAGGAAGGTACAGATTCGTTTCGAAAAAAAAAATTAAAAACGAGCAGATATGTCTACTGCACGAGCGAGTAAAACTTATAAAAGGGAAATTTATTGTTCGAACTTAAGTCGATTATCGTTTTCATAGCACTGGCTTTATGTGATATTTTATTGTACGTAACTAGTCAGCTCTTACCATCTGAAGAAGCCACTGTGTGCCGAAACAGCTGTCGTGGTGTATTATTTTTTAAATAAATGACGAGTGAAAATCGCGAAAACAAGTTTTTAGTTTTCTTTAATTCTTTAAAATTATAATGGATTTTCATCAAGTAAAGGCCTCCAGTATAAATTATTTGAAGTATGCTAAAACTAGTAATTTGGCCTTATGGTATTTTAAATTATTGCTCCGTACAAAAATTACATCACAGAACATTTGGTTCTTCAAGCAGTGTCTAACAAATAGTTTAACGCCACACTATATGAAGTTGAAGACGAGCAATAGGAGTATTTCTGCGACGAAAGCTATTTCAGCGGGGATTAAAAGATGGATTGTACAAGATATGAAGTTAGAATATAACAAAAGAGACGTCTGTTACATTTACCCGAAATTTACTCATACAGAATTATTAAAAAGATTAAATAATATAGAGTTTGACATTTTAGATTTTAAGGTTAGAATTGATGTACAAATGGTTGTTCATAAAAAATACTTGAATCAAGTTCGGAAATTAAATAATTTAAAGTCTTCGGTTGTTAATAATAATAAGAAAAGTTTTAGCAAAAGGAAATTTTCGAACCATACCATTTTATAATCGTTTTATGAATTTAACTAATGTTAATTTTAATGAAAGAGAAACTAAATTAATTGAAAGGGGTTTCAAGTATAATATAAAACCGTTAAATTATAAACAAGAATTAGAAATTTTAGGTGTAGATTGTGAGTTAGCATGCAATAATCACAATAACTCACAAAAAGACTCTTCTCAACCTAACCTATTGAATAATAAGCATATTATAGCTGATAAATTAAATAATTTTTATGCTAAACAAAATATTAAAAAGTTTTAATGACAAAAATAGATTAACTATTTGTTCCATCGGGAAAAAAACACGAGATCATAATATAATATTCACTCGTGCTGATAAGGGTAACACGGTTATTGCTATTGACAAAGCCGAGTATGTCAATAAAACTCTAGATTTCTTGAAAGCTTACGAAGCCATTGACATTAATCCAACGCTTAAATTTCAAAGAGAGGTTAAAAAGGCTATCAAGGAGTGTTCATTTTTTAATGTTTCTGATTTACATTTTTTATCTGTAATGAACCCTCAACCTCCTAAACTGTATTCTTTAATTAAATTGCACAAAGATAACCATCCTATTAGACCAGTCGTGTCATATGTAAATGCACCTAATGTTAAATTATCCAAAAAACTAATTAAAATTATCCAGACCCAATGCAAATTTATATCCACACACAGTATTAAAAATTCATTAGATCTAGTCAATAAAATTCAGGAATTGTATATACCAGATAAAGCGATTTTATTATCTTTTGACGTTAAAAATTTGTTCCCTAGTATTCCACCGGCTGATGTTGTTGACATTGTGGAAAAATTATTGGAAAAGAATTGTAATAATCCTAGGATGAGAGAGGATATTTTAAATTTATCAAAGGTTTGTTTGAATCAAAATTATTGTGAATTTGATGGGAAAATTTATGTGGGTAAAGAAGGGCTTGCTATGGGTAACCCCCTCAGTCCCTTGGCTTCTGAAATATTTATGGATTATTTAGAAACCAAAATAAGAGCTCATCCGTATTTTAAATTGTTCATGTTTTGGTACAGATATGTGGATGATGTGTTGGCAATCTTTCTTGGTACGCGTAGGCAATTACAGAATTTTCTTAATTTTATTAACGATTTACATAGAAACATAAGCTTTGCAATAGAAATTGAAGTAAATGATAGTATTAACTTTTTAGATCTTTCAATTATAAAACAAAATAATAAACTCAATTTTAGCATTTTCCATAAACCTACGCATACGGATATGGTTATACACAACACGTCTGCACATCCATACTCACACAAGTTAGCAGCTTTTCATAGACTTATTAGTATCCCACTTTTAGATTCAGTTTTTCAAAAAGAAATTAACATTATAAAACAAATAGCAGTTAACAATGGTTATCAGTCAAGTCTAATAGATCAGTTGTTGAATAAAAAACTATATTTACAAACATTAAGATTGGTGTATCCTATTCCAACACATAAGGAAAAGTTCCACACACTGAATTACATAGGTACTGTATCGGATAAAATTGGTAAATACTTTACTCAAAAACATGTAAATATAGTTTTTAGGACGAAATCTTCTCTTGGTAAATATATTAAGAACAATAAGAGTAAAGTAGAGAAACTCCAAAAGTCAGGAGTATATGAGTTATCGTGTGGGTCTTGTGACAAAATTTATATTGGCCAGTCTGGAAGGTCGTTTTCAAAAAGAATGTACGATCACAATTACAGTTTGAGATATCAGGATGGTAAATCTAATTGTGCGAATCATTTGTCGGAAAAAGATCATAATTTTAATGATAACTTTAAAATTTTACAAAAAACTTTAAACTTTAACTTTAAAATTTTATTGGAAAAGGGTAAAAAAACTTGATTTACTTGAAGCCCTCGAAATTAATAAGCGTTAAGATTTAGGTTTGCTTTTGAACAACCAAACTGATTTAAATAGATCTCCGCTTTTAAATTTGAAATTATATAAGTAAATGTACGTTCCTTTCTAATTTGTATATAGTTGTGTATATGTAATGTGTATTGTTTATTGTTCGAACTTAAGTCGATTATCGTTTTCATAGCACTGGCTTTATGTGATATTTTATTGTACGTAACTAGTCAGCTCTTACCATCTGAAGAAGCCACTGTGTGCCGAAACAGCTGTCGTGGTGTATTATTTTTTAAATAAATGACGAGTGAAAATCGCGAAAACAAGTTTTTAGTTTTCTTTAATTCTTTAAAATTAAAAGGGAAATGTGATAACGGGTGCTTTCTAAAATATGTATATCAAAAAGAATAGCCTGAAACTGGAATAACAAGAAAGGTGTAACTGACTGACACGACAAAATACACAGACACACCCGTCAATCTGTAACAACATCTGATGTACAGGCCTACACAGCTTTAAAAATCCATATAGACATATGTAGTATTCTACACTAACGTCGCATCCAAAAGAGCGGGATTAGTGACATACAGAATTTTATAAACGAACTAATTGGGGACACCGCTGCTGAACCTTGCTCCAACGGGAATAACGCCTCCACTGTGTCCTAGAAGTAAGGGGATGAAATCCAAGTTTATATGGAAAAATTCGGAAAAATTACAACATGTAAAACAGTTGTAACAGTCCTGTTGTTATATAACGCGATACTCTGCGACGACTCAGTAGAAGAAAACCCTCGGCGTTAGTCAAAGGGGTAAAAAAAAATGGGAAAAAGGAAAAACTGGTGAAGCATACTAGTACCGTAATACTGCACACGATAAAGGTGCATTTAATATTTCTTAACGAAACCAGAGAATCCAAAGAAATATCACATTTTATCTAGTATCACATTTTCCGAGGGTTGAGAACTATCGAGTGTCAAAATATGAGCCAACAACCATATCTTTGTTAATGATGAGATCTATGCATTAATATAGCGCTGTTATGTCTAAAACGTACCGTGGAACACATTTATTGTCTAAAAACCGATAAAAAATAAAAAACATGCATTTTACTGTCACCAGGGACAATGTTCCCGGTATGTGCTGTTTAAAACACGTCTGCTGCTTCGGTTTATTTTATTTTTATTTTTTTACGATTTGTTTTTTAATGGTACAATACGTGTTTTGGTCTACTACGGCCACTGCTAATCTCATTCACAGAAACGCCAACCATTGAGAATAATTTTCTTTGTAAACATGTACTCACAAATCTCAATAAATAGAACACAGATTAAGTTCAGTTCTGCTGTATGTTACGTCAAAGCGCTTAAATAACTAGTCTGCAACTGTAAACATTTCCTACTGGGTTGTTCATTAAAAACAAATCGCAACCTATTGGTAGATTTATTAATTTAGAATTCATACTGTATGAAATTCATCAGAGATTAGAACAAGAAAGCTGCGTCGGTTTTTAAACAGGCACCACAAGAACTGTAAAGTATAAGCACGCTGGGAGATGCCATTCTCTGAAAGTAGAGATTAATCAAACGTAGTTTTTAAAGGAACATCATTCACGAGTACTGCGACACTAGATCAAAAGATAGCTGTTAGAGCACCGTAAGCCCGACTGTTCAACAAAGACTATATAACGAAAGTCAAATTGAATCCCAATCGCAATTCACAAAGTAATTTGAGTGTTTTTTGACACGTGAAGGATTGTGCCACCTTTCCAGGTCGCTTTACCAAATTGCATCAGAGGTTAACTTGCATTTACAATGCGTACGCATCTTTTATCACCGATCCATACACGTATTGTTTTAGAAACGTCCTGCAACTCGTAATCTCGTCCCTCGATTGTCCGGACAGTCGTCACCTTCCCTACAGGTCCTCTAAGTCATGGCCGTTGGAATCCTTCCATCCACATTGGCCTTAATCTTCCGTCTTCTGGCACCTGATACAACACTTTCTGGGGCACCCGTATATCAGACACGACCAAACTACTGAATTGGTTTATGGTATACCTATTCTACAACTGACCTCCGCCGTTCTATCTGTACTTTGAGATTTTCACCTCTAGATTATCGATTCGCGATACTCTTTAAAAATCAACCCCGACGACTTCGACTTTCTTCCAGACATTTTTTTGTCGGTGGGCAGATTTCCGAACTGTGTTACTAAACGTTTGATAGTGACATCGTAGATTCTCAATTTCGTAGGTTTTCCATTTTGTCTACTCAAAAATCGCTATTCACTATTTCAATCTATTGATAAAATGTTTCGGTTTTTAGCTATTCCTTCATGACGTTTGGTTTCTACGACTTAATCTTATTATGGTATGTATGTCTAGTTACTTTTTGCCACTCCAGTGGTTACGGTCAGTGGCAACCAACACTCAACTGTGCCTGTAGCAACGGAGGCTCAAACCCGCAGGCTCGTAGTCTCCACACTACGTATAAAACGAGGAACAACACTGAATTAAACAAGATGCCTAACAAATCCAGAGCAGTTGGAAAGTCGATGACAGCCATTAAGTTCCCAATATGGTGAATCGTGTCCAGATCGTTGCTTATAATTGGCTCGACCTAAAATGGTTAACAGTTTTTCAGTGGGTGGTACACACACGTTTCTTGACTAAGGCTTCCTCAAAATAATTTAGACGTCATGTTTTTTTCGTAGTACACTTATATCCAAGCCAGTGTGTGTGTGCGAAAATTACCTTAATAACAGGTTACAGAAAAAAGGGTAGGCTATTCCGCGTTTTGGAAAACAACAACAAACAACGAGCGGAAATTATTAAATAACCTGTTTTGTTTGATTATAACGGGCACAGTGCAGAAGTGGTCAGGAAACAGGACACACACGCTTGTTGCGCAAGGTCAGTTCTACGCTCTCTCGGTTACCATTACAATAATTCCGTGTGCAAATTAACAGTAAAATCATCAGACTATGATTTGTGTTTGTAATTGGACAATTACCACATTTTCGTGAATCATAGGTAGACCCCCTACTAACTGATCAAGACAAGAACAACACTAATATAACAGAAATTACGTACAACAGAAGGAACAAAAGGAGTTACTTGAAAGACAGGAGAGTAAATGTTTAAATACGATAACAAATAAAAATCAAATAAAAATATAAGAACAAATAAATATAAGATATTGGTCGAATAGAGAGGGTCGAAAATTTAAGTATCTAGGAGAAATAATTCAAGAGAATGGCTTAGAAAAATCTGCTATTAGAAGAAAGGATTCATCACGTGGAAAGGGCATATGGTATAACTAAAGATATTTACAATAAAAAGTGCATATCTAAAAATGCGAAAATAAGGCATTACAGTACAGTAGTGAAGCCAGATGGCTATATGCAAGTGAATGTCTAGCACTGAATTATAATTTACACAAACTAGAAATATTGGAGAGACGAATTATTAGGACCACGAAAAACTTCTCAAGGTTGGAAATTAAGAAGTAATGATGAAATATATCAAAGTATAGAAAATATAACAGAAACAATGAGAAAAAGAAGACTATTATTTTTTGGACGACAATATTATTATATAGTTTTAGTGGATGGTTAGTGAGGATCGGTCAATAATACAACTTTTAGTTATTTTGCGTCGACGTTTCGACAATATTTATTGTCATCTTCAGGACCTGTGTATGAAATACAATAGAAATATCAAACATAACGAAACAATTAAATATTTGGGTGAACGTGTTGGTGATGTGAGTGTGTGCGTGCGTATGTATGTATCATTTTTTATGTGAAGACTTATGATAGTTTGTTTACATCTTCAAATTATCTTTAAGAAAGCGAGCAAATTATAGTATGAGAGAACTTAATTTATACAGTATTACAATTTAAATTACTAAATATAATGTTATTTTAATTAATTAAACAAACAGTAACCAACAATTGGATATTAGATTGGTACATAAATTGTTTATACCTACAACAGTCAACATATAGCAAAGTAATATATTACCTATAACTAAAACAGATTAGGGGATGTTCACTACGTAATTATTAAAAGTTATTTTTACCATGTTTCACTCCCTACTGGTGTTAGCAAACAATCATAATTTAGAAACATACAATTTTCACAATATTGTAAAACATTACGACTTAAATCAGATAGTTGACAAAGGTTACAAACAAAAGTTTCTGGTAAATTTTACTAACAGGTAAACTTGGATAATACGGTAATTGTAATCATATTGTAAAATATAGTCAAGAGTACTATAGAATAATGTAATTTATGTATGTGTCCACAATCACCCTTCTCTTTCACCCATGCTCCCCCCGCCAGTCCTCACAGCCTCTCACTCTAACCTGAAATCGGTCTATCACTCACTATCACCCCACTCTCTCTCTCTCTCTCTCTCTCTCTCTCTCTCTCTCTCTCTCTCTCTCTCTCTCTCTCTCTCTCTCTCTCTCTCTCTCTCTCTCTCTCTTCTACATCTCACTCACTGTCTCCCTTCTTCCCTCTCTCACTCTTCCACCCTTCGCTCTCACTCCCTCTCTCTCTCTCTCTCTCTCTCTCTCTCTCTCTCATTATATCTCTTCATTCACTCTCTCTCTCTCTGTCTGTCTCTCTCTCTCTCCCTCTCATTTGTCATTGTCCACGATTGGCACTCTAAAACACTCACCATTTTTATTACACTATCATCCTCATATAAATAGAGAATTATGCACACGATAACAGAAATGATTTACCAACTTGTATTAAAGGGTTACAGACTTTATAACACAAGATTATAGATAACAGATCTATTATATGAAAATGGTTATTACTTAATATTTACATTTTGGTCAATGTTATTTACCTGGAACTTGGTCTATACAGAGTACCATAGTCAATGTAGTTCAAATATATGTCGGTCATAATCTCTATATTTGAACTACATTGACTTTGGTACTCTGTATAGACCAAGTTCCAGGTAAATAACATTGACCAAAATGTAAATATTAAGTAATAACCATTTTCATATAATAGATCTGTTATCTATAATGTTGTGTTATAAAGTCTGTAACCCTTTAATACAAGTTGGTAAATCATTTCTGTTATCGTGTGCATAATTCTCTATTTATAAGAGGATGATAGTGTAATAAAAATGGTGAGTGTTTTAGAGTGCCAATCGTGGACAATGACAAATGAGAGGGAGAGAGAGAGAGACAGACAGACAGACAGAGAGAGAGAGAGAGAGTGTGTGAGAGTGGGGGAGAGAGAGTGAATGAAGTGATATAATGAGAGAGAGAGAGAGAGAGAGAGAGAGAGAGAGAGAGAGAGAGAGAGAGAGAGAGAGAGAGAGAGAGAGAGAGAGAGAGAGAGTGAATGAAGAGAGATAATGAGAGGGAGAGAGTGTGAGAGCGAAGGGTGGAAGAGTGAGAGAGGGAAGAAGGGAGACAGTGAGTGAGATGTAGGAGGGAGGGAGAGAGAGAGAGAGAGAGAGAGAGAGAGAGAGAGAGAGAGAGAGAGAGAGAGAGAGAGAGAGAGAGAGAGAGAGAGAGAGAGAGAGAGAGAGAGAGGGTGATAGTGAGTGATAGATCGATTTCAGGTTAGAGTGAGAGGCTGTGAGGACTGGCGGGGGGAGCATGGGTGAAAGAGAAGGGTGATTGTGGACACATACATAAATTACATTATTCTATAGTACTCTTGACTATATTTTACAATATGATTACAATTACCGTATTATCCAAGTTTACCTGTTAGTAAAATTTACCAGAAACTTTTGTTTGTAACCTTTGTCAACTATCTGATTTAAGTCGTAATGTTTTACAATATTGTGAAAATTGTATGTTTCTAAATTATGATTGTTTGCTAACACCAGTAGGGAGTGAAACATGGTAAAAATAACTTTTAATAATTACGTAGTGAACATCCCCTAATCTGTTTTAGTTATAGGTAATATATTACTTTGCTATATGTTGACTGTTGTAGGTATAAACAATTTATGTACCAATCTAATATCCAATTGTTGGTTACTGTTTGTTTAATTAATTAAAATAACATTATATTTAGTAATTTAAATTGTAATACTGTATAAATTAAGTTCTCTCATACTATAATTTGCTCGCTTTCTTAAAGATAATTTGAAGATGTAAACAAACTATCATAAGTCTTCACATAAAAAATGATACATACATACGCACGCACACACTCACATCACCAACACGTTCACCCAAATATTTAATTGTTTCGTTATGTTTGATATTTCTATTGTATTTCATACACAGGTCCTGAAGATGACAATAAATATTGTCGAAACGTCGACGCAAAATAACTAAAAGTTGTATTATTGACCGATCCTCACTAACCATCCACTAAAACATTCACTGATTTACGGTCACTAAAAATTTAAGGATTTAATTATTATATAGAATAGACGACAACAGGTTGACAAACCAAATCTTCAAATATCTGTGGGAGAAGAAGTTCACATCAAGTTGGATTAAAGAAGTCCAAAAGAATTTAGAAAAAAAATAATATACACGCAGAAGAAGCACTTGAAAGAGACGTTTTTCGGGCAAAAGTGTAAAAATGGAAGGAGTCCAGGGTAGGAGAAGAAAAACGCAGGTTCAAAGTGGACTGAAGACAGAAGAAGAGAGACAGTGAAAAGATGAAAGAATACTGGAGAAAAAGAAAAGAACAGAGAGTAAAGAATTGAAATTGGCATGTGGTCCTTAGATGGCCGATAACAAAAAAAAAAAAATATATATATATACAGTATATAAGAAATTGAAGAAAAAATGCGACTTTGGTGGTGGGGCCATCTACAAAGAACGAACAGCTCAATACCGGTTAGGAGAGAATCTGGTAAACTAAATCGTAAGATAAAAGAGACGGGGAGAAAACCAAAGGAGACAAGAGACAATGTATTCAATAAAGCGGTATGAATAAAAGAAAAATGAAATAATATGGTTGTATGCAAAGAAGTTTGGCCAAAAGTGAAAGGACTGAAACAAGTTTATTTATGCTTAACACAAACGGTTATTTACATATAAGAATAAAGAATGAAATAATCAGTTCGTCTACAGATATCCGTTTAAGAAAGGTTACTCCTTATTTCTCTTCTACTGAACATATGTTGTCAGCAATTTACTTCCTACGTAACAGATCTGTTTTATCTCTTTCAGCTGTTTTTATCTATACTAACATTTAATTCGATCTTCCCTGTTCCCTCCTACAATTAACGCATTTTTAACGTTCACTGTAAATTTCTTTTGCCTCTGAGTTCTATAAAACACATCCATCATCCCAACGATTTCATTTTTCGATCAGTTTGTGTTTCCAAAGAATATAACAACATACAAATAAACAGAATTCACAGGTGAGAATCGAACGATTTATATTATCCTATCAGTTGTGTAACCACTGAATCATCTCACCGATTATGGAATCAGACTGTCTAAATTTGAAACACGTGTTAAACTAAGTTTATACAATTTATACGGTTTTAATAATCGCCCAACGCGCGGTATAACAGGTGTCTGTGAAAAAATTCATTTTAATACGACTGAGAGCGAAATAAAATACACGAGGAAATACGATAGATTTTTACGGAGAGTAGGCGGGTACAACGAGGGAGATGAGACCCAGTCAACGCAGGATGAGGATGTCAAGAGAGAATTACGTTGGTATAGGTTCGGGTTGGGAAAACTCGAAGGGGGAAAATCAACCCTCGACAAACCTACCTTCTTCCCCTTTTATAATACTGTACTACCCTCGGAAACTTTCCCAACCTCCCTTACAGCTCTGACTCTAACTCAATCCTGTATTGGAAAGGTCATTTGCTCAATTTATATTTTAAAAAAAAAGAAGGAAAGAATGAAAGAAAAAAGAAATTACATTTTCTTATCTTCTGCCAAAAAGCAATTTCTGTTAACAATTATATCGCATCAACGTCAAATGATTTTAGGTTATCAGGTAAACAAACGTCAAGACAGTATCTCCCGGCAAAAAGAACCGTATTTATTTTAATATCATCGCTCGTAATTCTTACAGCACAAAATACGTATTTCAAGATAATTTTTTGCGAACGTTCGCAACTTACAAACGTGTCCTAGCCTTGAGTAACCGTTATTTTTCTAGTCTTCAGTGTTGCTCTCTTTTCTACAGCATTTCATTCCGCTTCTTATAATATCATTTTATTCTTGCTTTTGTTTTCAGTTTTCCGCTGATAAGATCGTGGTCCATTGTTCGAATTCAACCCAAACGTTTTTTACACGTACGGGGTTTCTCTTTAGTAATAAAGGCCCTTACCAGCCATAATGGGGAAATTGCTGCCTTCAGTTGGCCACTTATAACAGAAAGGGAGAATACAAATATATTCCAATTTTGAACAATACACATGCACATTCACACAGTGGTCATCAAAGATAGATCTTAACTGCTCTTAACTGTTGAGAGAATGTCTTCCCCAGTAAATCTCTGCCAATTACTCGCGCGCGCGTGTGTGTGTGTGTTGCTGGACATTCTAATTGCATATTGAATGTATGTAGCTGAGTGTGCAGGTCTGAACATTGTAAATTATCTGATAAGGAACACTGTGAAAAATGTTAATTTTAACCATTTTTGACTTGTAAAACAACTTTAAGAGCAATAAGATGGTGCGAAAGGATACTTACCCGCGTCTGTAGTGCGCGTATGCGAGGGTACGAAATTGTTTTACGGAATATTCATAAAAAAACACGTTAATTTAAATAACTTTCGAAATATGGAAATTTTTCTGATGGAACTTACATAAGAATACTTATATTAAAAAGATCTATTTGATGACAGTCGTTATTTTAAAAATTAGTAAATGCGTGTGATTTTTGAGTAAAAAGGTTTTATAGCCCATAAAATCGGATCTAAAATATTTCTCAAGTTTTCTGAACAAGAATTATTCTGTTCTGAAGCCTTCTTGCACAGGAAAATTATTATCTGTAGGAAAATCACAAGTAAGGGGTTGTTACCAAAGAACCAATCAGATTACAAGAAAGTCAGTTTCAAATATGACTCCGACAGGCTGGTCAGTCTCTTTTTGGAATCGATAACGAGAAAACCCCGCACTGATACATGACGACTGGTATTTTATTTTACGATAAATTACCTTCATCATACTACATTAGTCATGAAAATAATACAGGCGCGCGCGCATGTGTGTGTCATCTAAGAATGTATGTATCTGTTCTCTATGGGAATATCGATAATTTGATAATATCGGCATCTTTTTCTTGATATAGGCCTACTGCCAGTTGCCAAATCCTGTAGTCTCCAGGTCGTTCAGTTGATTGCTCCGTTTTAACCAGAAATTAAATTCATTATCTGTTTGAAGTTTGTTTAGAGTCAATTATAAAAGATCTTGAAACAACACGATTCAACGCGTATGAAGAAACACACACACACACACACACACACACACACACACACACACACACACACACACACACACACACACACACACACACACACACAGATTTACCGTTAAAGGCGAGAGAATAAATAACAAAAAACTGGCAAAAAAATCATCGGTCCTGTTAAAAACTAAATTGGGCGTTAAAAAGAAACTATTAATCGCGTATATAGCCCACACATAAAAGAGAACGGTGGTTGAAAGCAAAAAATACAAACCTTGCGGCCTAGCCTAATTCAGTGTCGGCTGACCGTAATAATAAACACACCCCGATCTAAGGCAACGTCACCGTCACCCCTACCCACCAAACTTTTCTCAAACCGCCTGCCGCCAACGTGTCACAGTGTGTAAACACACCGGTTAACAAAACATACCCCACACCCCGCAGCAACGGTATCACTTGCTGATTGGATACACAGTTCATAACACTTCGGTACACAGTTTTACACGAGTTTAATGTTAAGGTCACCGCCTTCATTTGCCTTTGAAACTTTATCCCAAAAGTCTATTAATTAATTAAAAAACCAGAATTCGGTTTTCAAGCCGTGTTCAAAATTACTAATCTTCCACTAAACAATTTTTTCGGAATATTCTCTCTCTCTCTCTCTCTCTCTCTCTCTCTCTCTCCCCTCCCCCACACACACGCCCGGAACTTGCCACAGGCAAAACCCTAAATATAGGTATTGCGAATTAAAGTACGTCAAATGCCGTAAATGAAATCACACACACACACACACACACAAGTGAACCAGAGACGCAAGGAAAGCAAACAAAAAGCAAGAGTTCGGTAAACACTGATCGAGGGGGTACACCTACCAGTACCCTAAAACGATTTGAAAAAAAATAAAAATGTGTTCTTTGAAACAGTAAGCGCGCGTGTGTGAGCGCGTTTTCGTTATCGGTAACAATATTTTCTTTTGCTTAGCAGATATTTTACAGTGATGTAAAATGTGATTCTAATAAAATAAGCCGACTGAATAATCCTGCTGTTCCCATTCAGAGACAAGGCCGCATCTCGATGCTTCTTTAACAGAAAAAAGGTACGCCTCTAAAAAATATATTAATCGCTATCAGAGTGAAGGTTTCGTTTCTTTTTTAATACTGATATTAAACAAAAGTGGTTCATCGTGAACCCTGACAAAAGATTATGGTGAAAAATCATTATGAAGAACGAAATGTTAAGGCCTCTTTATACAAAACATTTTTCTAACAATTCCTCGGTGTACTTTCGATAACATCGCTTTAGTAGTCGCCTTGAAAAATTCATATCGACTGTGAAAAAAGGAACGTCGCGTGAAGTTTTATTTTTGCTAATATATTTTATTGAAACACACTCGGCTGCCGCTACTTTCCGGCCCATTTGGCCGAAGAAAAAAACTTCTTTCGGCAAAAGTTTCTTGTAGGGAAATATTTAAAACATTTTTCGTTCGTGTACAGCAAACCAGCAACTGGTAGGCCTAGACGCACAGCAAAACTCGTTCTAAAAGTTACTGTACGCATAGTTTTACCATGGTCGTAAAAATCATAACACAGCACATAAAAATCGATGAGCAGGAACACAGCAAAACCAGGCTAAACTAGTAGATTTGTTTTATAGTTTTTAATATAAATACGAAACTTCGATTTTTACTGTAAGCGGACATCCAATATTATGGCATTAAGATTTATTTTGTAATTCTGTTATGTTTGTAATTCTAAATTACGGTTACGAGTTATTGTAAAATATTTGTGTGCTTTTAACCCATATGACGGTTGGGAGGCTTTGAGTTATTAAATAAATTAAATTAAATATTTGCATAATATTGCTCTATTGTACAGTGCTCTATTGTTGACGACATAAAAACAAAACAGCTAAGATGGTTTGGACATGTGCAAAGAATGCCGGATAATCGACTTCCCAAGCAAATTTTGGGATGGACACCACATGGTCGTTGGCGAAGAGACCCTAGGAGACCGTAGGGGAGAACCTAGGTTGAGTTGGAAAGAAGGCATCAATCGGGCAATGAGAGACCGGGAATTGGAAGAAGAATCTTGGTTGGATCGAGACCAATGGAGACTAGGGATCGGAAGACGTAGGATAACGTTATGAACCGATTTATATATATATTTGCATAATAAAGTATTAATTACAAAATTAGACCTACATATATTTTATACATAGCTTTTTATTTGTGTGTATGTACATTGGAATATACATATATATAGTCCTACTCCTTCAGTCCCCAGGCCACGCCTTTCTATCCTGTCAATTTGCTGGTCGTGGAATTATGTAGAATTGCAGATTTATTATATAATAATAATGATAGTGAAATAATTAATAGGAGTACTGAAATGGTTGCACTTTTAATAATAAATAAAACTTATCGTCAGCCAAATGAACATCAGACAAGCACCGAAGGTCAATGGCAAATGATAGAATGATAGTTGAACAATCGATAGTCGATTTCACAAACAAGTAAACGTTTTCATTAAAACGCAAACATAAAATTAAAACACAAAACATGGCCGAACAGTAATAAATTAAACCCTATACACAATTAGTTTGTAAAAAAGACCCCAAACCTATTTATTTTACTTGTAAAAATTTATATAAATAACTAAAAGTCGTTAGCACGGTCGTGGTTCCACTTGCAAAATCAAGCGTCACATGCCTTGAAAACAGATACCTGGCTAGATACTCGGTGGCATATAGATGCTCGGTGGCTGCTGGCCTCTACACTCAAAAGGGTAGACAAGAGAGAGGAGATGGGTGTCTTGTTTTGACACATTTTCCTTTAATTGATAAGACATTCAGCATGCCTTCAGTCGTTGTTGACTTGAGAGATGTTTTCATTCTTTTTTGTTGCTAACAAAGTGAAGTATAGTACCGATATAACAGTCTAGTTTGTATGTATTACTTATAATATTCAATTAAATACATTACCTAAATTGACAGCTTATGTACGGGCTCTTTAAATTATTACACACAGTCAACGTAAGATTCAAAGAGAACAATTTTGTACAAAACCACATTTTCGAAGTCCCCATGGGCCTCAGACGTCATTAAAGTCGTTCATATTCAACAGAGTCGACTGATACGGCAAAACATACACACGGGGCTAAGTAGAATAGGCGAAGCGTCAAAGAGACAGCGGAGAAACCCACACTGATAAAGAGTCTTATTGTCGCTTATTGATAACGAGCCTCGCACAATAATAACCATGTTAAGAGAAAATAGATCGTTGAAGAGGGGAGTTATGTCTCACATAATATGCTGACTCGATGTCACAAGTTCGCGCGCGTGCACATGCACGCAGCCAAAGGAAAAGGTAGTGAGGGGGGAGAGGAAATAGTTTGCAGTCAGTTCTCCCCTAACTACTGGAAACGTGGGCTAGAGGGTAAGTAAAATCAAAATGGCTGCGGTGGTAGCATTAACTTGACCAACTCTACACTATATACACATAATGCACATTGACTGCATCTGTTCTTCATGCGGGAGGCACCGTCTAGAACTGTTGGCGTTCTCTTACTACTTTTAATATTTCATTTAATATCCCCTCGAATTTTTTACAGTCCGTGCAAGGGTTGTTTTATTATTATTATTATTATTACTACTGCTAGGGTGCGCTCGTGCGTGTGAAGGTGGATCCCGTGTATGTACGTTAAGGTGCAGAATAAAACAGCACTGGAGACGTCGCGGGATGCCACTTACTCGCGTACAGCCGCTGTTCGTCATTACCACACTGTCAACAGAAATTCTTCTCGATCTGAAATTACAGGTTACATCTGTTCAATCCGAGGTGACGGAACGTAATACTCGGCTACAATAATAATAAGCAATTACGAGGTTCAACGTTGCAAAACTGTCATTCGAGAAGACCGAAACGTCAAGACAAACTGTGACAATAAAGGTGTCTGTCCCTGATGAGAGAACTGTACGGCTGGCTTCGAGCACTTGACACGAAACTGCTCCCTAAAATTTAAATTATTGTTTCTGTTACTAACGTTAATTACTAACATTAAATATTCAGAATATCTGGCCCAGAAACTGGAAGACAAAAAAATAAAAATTCTGAGATAATCTTGGGTCCCGACAGATCAAAAGGCGAGTACGGAAGGCGCCATAACCACGAACTACAGACTGTATGTTGAAAAGATCACACACACAATCCGGAAAAGAAGGATTCCGTTATATGACCACATAAACGATGAGCCCTGAGACACTGACCAACAGGATGTCTGCCATACTTTCTAAGTGAGAGCCCAAGGGAGCCGGGCCTGATTCAAAGAGTGGGGTCCGCGCGCGAGGATATCTAGGAACGTGGTCATCTCATGACGAAACTTGGAGCACACCAGGTTTTCCCAAACCTGAAACCAGGAAAATCGCAAGCTGAGGACGGGCCGGACGTGGACTGAAGAGCAAAGAAAGCGCACCGGGAACGAATGGAGGAATGCTGCGCAACACTTACCTGCATTAACGCGGTCCATAGCTAACCGAACCTAAAAATGTAACTCCGAAATGTATAATTTTCTGTTTTCTTATAGAAAACTATTTAAAACCTATAGATTCAGATAACATACGATCTCTATTAAGACATCCGTCGGAGCTCGATCATGATTGCTAGTATCAAAAATTTTAATAATTTTCCTGTCTTGTAACTTTGTTGGAAAGAACGTTAACCTAGAAACTATAACCTTTACAAGATACCCCTCAAAATAATGTATTCAATGTACAAGATTTATCATCTTATACATAATACTTAAACAATAATAACGTTTAATTGTTACGAAAACGCTTTATTTTTGCAGTAGGAAATTCGATGAAAAGTTTGCTTAAAGAAATGTCCCACAGTGTAACATTCATTCAATATTTACTCAAACCTTTTGTAATTGCAAGATGTACAGGACGAGTCGCTTTTACAAAGGGATGTTAACATTGGAACTCAAAAAGCATTAAAAATACTGCCAACTATAAGCCTAAATAAAATGTGCCATTCCAAAACTATAAACGTTTTTATAACGTTCGCCTAGACGTGTAGAAGGGGAGATCTAAATTTTATCAAACAAAATTAATTATTTGGAAAAAATTAATGCGACGTATGAAGTCATTATCGTCGTTAGAAATGCACAAGTTCTGTTCCCTTAAAAAAAATTAATTAATTTAAAATAAATTTCATACGTGTTAGCTTACATTCACTATTTCTCACAATAATTTTTACATTAGAGTTATTCCCGATAACTTATAGGCCTACATGAGGCAATTAGTGTATAATAATTAGTACAAAAAAATTTACAAATTTAAGGTTAATAAAAATGTAATAAGGTTAACGACCTTAACAAATTTTATTAGACAATTAAAATTAATCTCGCGTTTGCTTGTATAGGTTATTCTTGTGTATAATAAATAATTTTTCATCACCTCCATAATAGACATGTTTGTAAATTTTACACACTCACCATATCCTTATTAGTTATAATTAAAATTTGAACTGTTGCAATATATATATATATATATATATATATATATATATATGAATAAATTAACTCTTTTGATATGAATCATAGTTTTTACATACAATATTAAAATTCAGTAATACTCATTTTATGGCTTACATTCATTCACAAGCAAAATAAAAAAACAAGAAAAAAGTTTTCCTTACAAATGAGATATGCAAGTTTTTTTTTCAAAACCTTTTTAATGAGTTTGGAAACATCGAAATATAAATACCACACACACACACACACACACACACACACACACACACACACACACACACACACACACACACACACACACACACACACACACACACACACACACACACACACACACACACACACACACACACTTTTAATTGGCAAAAATTTATTTATTAGCAATTAAACAATTAAATTAGTTGTAGCCTATAGCAACGATCCGCTTAGTCTAAGCGATTATTGTTAGCAAAGACCCTCATTAGCAATTAATTTATTTATGAAATTCAAAGAATAAGTTATTTTTTTGTTCAAACAAAGTGAAATATATTCTGATGTTTCAAAAACCACACATTTCGCTCGTTTGTAGTATCCTTGGAAAGGCACAAACCAGATAGTTACGGAGAGGGGAGGGGGAGGGAAGCTCTACAAAGGCAAGAGGTGGTCACCCGTGACACCGGCTGTATATAACAAACAACAAAATTTCGTAACAATCTTTTCAAGTGTATCGCGGCTACGAACGAACGCTGGAATATCTCAGTAGGTCCCTCTTTATGACGTCAATAGGTTGGGCCTTAATCTCTTTTCTAAATTTCACCGAGAGAGGTCGAAAGCCAGCGAGTGCCAGACGTCCATTACCGAACCTCGACTAGGCACGTAGTTTTTACTAGACTCGACCTACACTCTGCCAACAAAATATCTCCGCGGCTTGCCCAATGCGTACAAGGTGTTGAGAAACGTTCGAAGCGGCGCGTCTAGTAAGTAAGCAAGCGTTTGGCTGAGGACACGGTAAACAACGGACTGTGCAACGACGTGTTTACCGCCGGCACCGGCCGACTCGTTCAAAAATAACAGCGAGTTGTATTTTTAAAACACTTTGATGATCAATTAAACGAGAACAATAACCGCAACAAATCGATGTATCGTAGCACTAACGTCACAGATGCAACGCCCTACACTCATTAACAAGTAGAGTAAAACTGTATCCGACATTTTGTGTTTAAGAAAACATTATCGCCCGACAAAAGAACCTCTACATTTTGTAATATACAGTGTCACAGACCGATTCTTCAACGTATGGTGGCCGATAATGATAACAATAATGTGCGATCTGTGAGGACTGCAGCAATAATACGATTATTGACAGTACTTTATATAAAAATGCAGGTACCTACAGAAAACTGCTAAAAGGGAGAAGCGTACTGATTAACCAGACGCAGACGTAAACAATGTCACAGAGTCTACGAACTGAGAGGTAGTAGAAAAGAGATCACGAGACAGGGTGCAGAGCGAAC
The DNA here is from genome assembly GCA_034769895.1 of Magicicada septendecula. Lineage (NCBI taxonomy): Eukaryota > Metazoa > Arthropoda > Insecta > Hemiptera > Cicadidae > Magicicada > Magicicada septendecula. Next base: position 202,801,475 of record CM068375.1, on the reverse strand, counting down.
AGAGGAAGAGAGGTGACGCAGGAAAAAGTGGAGGCAGAAATATATCGATTTTCTCAACTTTAACTCGCACTCATCCGCCGCCTTACACTAGTACGGAAAGATGGACTAAAGCTTGATAAGTTTTGATTCATTTTTATGTTACCGAACTAGTGTGAGGAAATCAAGATTAAGTGAAGCACCGATATCCTGAACCCTACAAGCACTATATTGTGTTCAATGTTAAATGCTCCTGTTCACTCAAACGTCGCGGCCACATTTTGAGCTATTTGTACTTTACGTTTGTTCTGACCTTTCCATTGACAAACGTCTTCGGCCGACTGCTTTCCGCTAAGTGGTGCCAGCCACAAAGTGGTTTTAACAAGATTTTATGAAGTTAATAAAACGTATAATCACTTACGACCTACTTACGCCCTTTATCAACCGCTCTTTTTATCCTGTTTTTAGATGAAATTGTTAGGATTTGGTTTAACAGTGTAAATATTAGGAATCAGAGTTGTGGGCAAGATGCTTAAGACTCTGATGTTTTCAGATGATAAGATTTTATTGGCCACAAATGAAGATGACTTGCAAAGGATGCTGCACTCCTTAAATAACATTGGGAAAGAATTTAATATGGAAATAACTGACAAAAAACAAAATGTATGGCTTTTAAAGGAACATGGTCAATTAGATCTAAAATAGTTATGGATGGTAAAATTATAGAGCAAGTCCCAGAATTTAACTATTTAGGCTGTAACCTCTCATATAAAAAACGAAAAGGATATTAATGGGAAAATTATTAAATTTAACTAGATAACAGGAACTCCCCGACGACATGCTCTAAAACACAAGGCAGGGAAAGAGTTCATAATAAAATTATACAAATCCATGGCAGTTCCTACCTTTACTTACGGCTCAGAAACATGGACAATATCTGCTAGATGGAAATATCAAGAATTCAGGCTACAGAAATGAAATTAGCTGGGTACACAAAGTTAAGATATGAAAATAAAAATCAGATAAGAGAGGAACTGAAAGTTGTAGAAGTAAATGGAATCATCATTAAGTATAGATAAAACTGGAAACAAAACATTAGGAGAATGGGCTATGATAGATTCCCCAAGGTAGTCTTATTGTATCAGCCAAAAGGGAAGAGAACCCTGGGAAGATTCAAGAAGAGATGGTCCGACCAGTTTGTAGCCGGAACAGACTAAACAGGCTAAGCCGCCCGCGGCGGCGGCGGCGGCGGCGGCGGCGACGACGACGACGACGACGACGAAGAAGAAGAAGAAGAAGAAGAAGAAGAAGAAGAAGAAGAAGAAGAAGAAGAAGAAGAAGAAGAAGAAGAAGACTTACGAAATTCTTAAATTTTTACCCGACGGATAAACAACGGACAGAAAGTGCCGCACCTCAAGGAAGAAACTAGCAACACGGAATAGCAAAAACTATCGTCCGAAGTAAAACGTTGGAACACCGTCATAGCTATTACGACCACAACAGTACGGTCTAGGACAACACGTGGGTTACATCGAAAAAAACGACACACCGTTTCGTGTTTTTTTTTTAAATCTTTTTAATTGCGTCGTTTCATAATACTTCTGACCACCACTACTGTGGGCGAAAAATAATGTGCACGTTGTGCGTCCGTGCGTGCGTGTGCGTGTGGACGACAGTAAAATCAACCTTGTAACATAAAACACGCTCGGTTGAAATACGTTATTATCTGTATACACTAAGTTGGCGTCTGGGATTACCCGGGCCAGCCCCAGGTAGTCGCCGGCCCAGACGCCAACTTGGTGTATACAGATAATATATACGCTCCGCAAGTTTACGGATACGCCGATATAGGCTATTTACTGGAAACACGTCCACGAAACCACACACACAGGGCAATATTCAGTGAAGATTACGAATGTGGTACACTATTTGCACGAGACACCTTCGAATTCAGCTGTGATTTTCAACACAGAAGCTCATAAAAGTGAAGCGAACTCCCCGTTAGATATCATAGAGAGAATACTATACACGCGCGAGAGTACGTGAAACTTTTTTTTTTTTTTTTTTTTTTTTTTTTCCCCCAACTCTATCAAAGTAAACATTTTCCAAATATGAATTTTCATATTCATTTACACAGTCTGACCTTTAAAAATAAATCGACAACAAATTGACAACCATTCTACATTATCATGTCCATTTTCCCCCTTCGCCCCCCCTCTCGCTCTCTCCCCCTCCAACAATTGTAAACTAGAGCTCGGGTACCACATGCGACTTTGCTTTAATTACTCCTCTCCGTTTCCACGGGTTCAATGCCGAGCGGGCGGTTCGGATTCACACAAACCTGCAGAAAAAAACGAAAAGAAAATAGTTTTAAGGGATCGTTGACCGTCGACGGAATGCCTCAGTCGAATCCCAATTTTCTTCGACCTTTCTCATACCAAAGCGAGCCGCGCACACACAACAGCAGGACCGTCCGTTTCTCATTCTTTGGCTACCGATTTCTCTGTCCCTTTTTTTGGTCCGTAATAAAAGATTAACGACAAACTGCGCGTTCAATCTACGTCGGCCGCCACGTATAAACGTTTAAAACATTCCACGTAAACTGATTCCAATAACACACACAAACGCGCGCGCACGAATTCTTGTGTCTCCAGAAATATCGTCAGTTGTTAGACATTTTCTAGCACTCGTCTACGTAAACGTTCTATATTCGACTGGAAATTATATCTGTTAACAACAAGTAGGCCTACTGTTTCTCTAAGGAGACAAAATGTCTGTTAGTTAAATTCGAAAGACTAGTCATGGCAGTGTGAAACATCATGAAATATCATTTAATATAACAAATTCGGGACAAGAATTGCTCATGAATCGCTGTAGAATTATACGGGGGGTAAGCATATACTGGGTTTGATCAAAACGTTCATGCAATTTTTGAATTTCCCTCGCTAGAAATGTCCGGTTTGTTGTGTGTGTTTTTTAAGGTTGGTACACCCGTCGTCTGTGATAATAATTGCCAAAGTCTATTACCATTTTGGACGCACAGTTTAGATTGGACAACGGATTGAGTAAGTTGTGTTTTGGTGTATTAAACGATTTTTTTTAACATTTCAGACTACAGAATTGAAGATTTGCGTTAAATCATGTGCAAAGAACAAGACAAACTTCTGCAAGGGAAAAATACTGAGAAGACTGGAAGCGAGTCTGGTATGGATGTTCGAGGGGTTTACAAGTGGTAGGAAAAGCTTGGGCATACAGATAGGAACGGGCTGAAGATCGCGATACTGTGGTGAAGATTGTCTTACTGTGTTCCACATCACTAGGAAAGAGAATTTCTGGAGCACTCTGTGCCATTTGCGTGTCGGTATTCGTAGAAAACGTCCAGACTTATGGATGGATAATTTATCGTGGGGTTAGTGAAAGTTACCCAACGTCAACTTTGGCGAATTTACGGAAAAGTGAAATTAAAGGTTTTCAAGTGCAATGATAACTCATAAAATAATCATACTGATTTTGAGGGTTAATTTTTATTAAATTTTTGTTATTACATAGGTTTTGAAAAATGAAAAAATAGACATTATTTAAACAAATAAAAGGTGTTTGTTTTTTGAAACATCTTCGAACTTGTGAAGTTTTACCACTAAACAAACCCCTCATTATGAAAATTGTACCATGATAATAAACATGTACACACGTCATTACTTGTTTAATCATTTTAGGCGAAAGAAACTAGTATTAATACTGCATCCGCCGTAGTCGCAAAATATATAGGCTACCAATGGGAGCTGCTTTTTGTTTTCACAAAAATTAAAAAAAAAACAATTAAAGGCAACGTTTCGCGACTCTTGAAGACACAAAAACGAAATTGCTAAGCGAGCCGAAGGCTATTTCAAAATGCGCATTGCACTAATGTTTTGAAGACTGGAGAAAATTAGCATAATTACATTTTACATTATACCGGATGGAGATTGCTTTGAAGGGAGCGACACTGATAGATAAAGACATAATTTTAAAAATAAAGAAATACCGCATAAATGTTTTCATCAAACCTTGTATACAAAGGTTCATCGCTGTTATGAAATCACTTTCATTTTCATTACAGATAGCGGTATCTCCAACAGTATTCACTCAATTAAAAACCAGACAGATAATAAATGTACGAAACGATTTATATGAACAGATGCAGTAATTTAAATTTGTACTTGTTTTAGGTAGGCACGTTTGACACAAACGTGACTGATTATCACAGGATTCCATCGACGTTTAACTAACGCATCCATCGTTGGGGTCGCGTATTACATAATTTCGACAACGCGGACATTTTTACACTCTCAAAGGATAATTCACGTTTTAAAAAGTCGACAACAGTAGATGATTAACGATCATTTAACACCTCCCGATTTATGCTAATGCGGACGCCAACGACAAAACAAGTTACATCATCGGACCGCCCCACTCTTGAACTTGAGGTCCGGGCGCCTCGGAGTCCTCGACGTACCGCGAATACTAACAGGTCCTATTGTTTTGAAATTTAAATTAGGCAACAGTCATCTACACGCATGACACAGATTTATTTTAAACAGCGACGACCTCACAAAATTATCTGTGTGGAATAACATTAGTGGTTAAGTACAATTGGTTTCGAAACAAAAGGTGGTGGCCCGACGTTTCTTGTTAATACAGCAAGTTTTCTTTTTTTTTTGTACTACGTGAGCTTAATTTCTTACCATGTACTTATGTTGTAATTGTCAATTGTACTTACTGTACTACAATGTTACTATTTATGCATATTTAATTAATTGCATAAATTAATTAAATTTTAATTATATAAAATTTTCTCTTGGTTACAATTATCTAGTAGAACATGTTTCCTTGTGCCACGCGTTGGACAGCCATATGCAATGTTAATATTTATGCATATTTAATTAATTGCATAAATTAATTACTGTTTAATTAATAAATCTTGATCAAATTTCTCAAATGTGTAATCGGCAATGCTATCAACCAAGAGTAATTAATCTTGTCTTCTACTACCAAATAAAACTCCAAGAATTAAAATATTTATGAACATGGTACTTGTTAAATGATATTGAATCTAATCATTAATTGTGGATTTTATCTTTCAAAGAATTGTCTTGTATGCCAGGTCTTAAAATAAATTAACTCAACATTATCGAATCCATTATAAATTACATTTATTATAATATGGCATGTTGCATGTATTCATAGTATAAAGGAAATCATGTAATAAGAGTACCTACAACTATTCCAAAAGATAATTAAATTTATAATGTAATTATTTAGAGATTTTTTTTTGAAATTTTGAGTATTGCGAGAGAAGTACACCAGCAATTAGAGCCCGTCAAAAGTGACACATGTTAGCTTTGTTCGAGGGTGGGCGACGAAAGGGAACAAACCTTTCCTTTCCGTTAAAACGACGTAAAAACCATTAACGAACAACGAGCAGTACAGCACACGTTGCGACGAACTGAACCATGCGTGGGAACGCTTGACTCCACAATTATAACAAAGGAATGCTACCCTTACATCTGTCCAGTAACGAGAAAAATACATAGCCAACGGTAAGAGTTTTGTTCGAAACCATGTGTGCGACTTATAGTAAAACAATAGTTGGTGCACAGACAATGAAGCATGCGACGGAGTGACGCTTGCGGAGAACACAGATGTTATGCCACCCGTAGTTCATCGAAGGGTCGATAGTGTCTCAACAATAAGGGAATTTGACACGCTACACCAAAAGTGGCAGATGTGACTTCGGAAGCAAGGCCATAGCACAGATTCCAAGAACAGGGCAACGGACGAAAGACAGCAACTCGTCGAGTACACGTGGACTGCGTCAAACTCAAGTTAAGAAAGCCAACCAGCCAATGAGGAACGAGAATTCCGAAGGGAGCAATTGAAAGGGATGGTGCTGACAGAAGCCGGCGACCAGAGAGCAAATCCCGAGTAAGAACATCCCTCTCTAAACGGCGCTGGGTGAAGAATTCGCCAGAAATACAGACTGGAGACGAGAGGACACAGGGAGGTCCATGCAATAGTCCTATCAGAGATGATTTGGTGGGAAGTTGGAGCGATCATCGGAGTTACAAGAGTGGGAAGATCGAAAGGAATAAAAACTGAATACACAAGGGGACGCGCTCTCAGTTCATTCGAATTGTTTACTTAGTTCATTCAAAATTTTACTCAGTTCATAAAAACTTTGCGCAGTATTTCAGTTATATCGGTACTTCATTAATTTCAGTGAGTCACAGTTTTCTTCCAGTACATTGTTATTTTCAGTATCTCAGTAACCCAGTAATTCGCAGTATTTCATTAGATACTATAAAGACTTTGTTCAGACTTAATGGAAGTGCGTGAATAAGACTTAGAACGCCAAAACGGAACGGTAGTGTTCGCGATGACGCGCGAATAACGAACTTTATAAACTATAGGTAATACACCGTCATAAAGGTGATAATATTTAGCAGTGACATTCTTGAACCTTTACATAAAGTAGTGATACTACACTATTACGAATAAAGTCAAGTAATAGCAATGATTATAATTGCCTAATGAACTTGAAAGCAATCTAGGCGTCGCAGGAGAGTAAAACGCGCTAGATGAAAGACTATTACAATCAGAATGATCACTGTTGCACACCACTATATAAAAATAGTGGTGTGCAACAGTGATCATTCTGATTGTGATTTCAACCACTAACACAAATTTCTTCATTGAAAGACTATTAAGTGCGTAACGTATCAAGCTGTTAATCGCGTCAATAGACTCACGCGAATATGCATAGTCGACAGATTCTAAGTGCTATGCCGCAACTTACGCTGTGGCAATCTCAAAACTCATAGCGAATGTCGCGGAGTGCGGACTAGTGTTCTCGAACGATGTACGTATAGAAATCGAAAGTGTCAATCACAAGTGCTATATGGATTAACATCAACCGTCAACGAAGGAACCCGCATGGATACACCATGGGAGCGATACATCACGACCGAACGAGTAACGTACAAAATTAATCTCTTATTATAATTATTAATTACCAAAATACCACTGACCTGACACTCAGAACCAAACCACCTGAGAATTTTATAAACAAGAGTCAGATAGAATACGAATCCATAGGTAGGGATCATTATGTTATAGAGTATTGCACATGTATTCTTGTTAGTGTATGTATATGTTTATTGTGACTACGTATGTGTTCTAATATGTCTGTTGCAGGAACATGATTTTAACTATGTATATACTTAATATGTGTATTGTTAGTATATGAGTATTTCACGTATATAAATGTTTAATGTGTTTTGATGTAAAACCACTTAATGCAAATTATGAGCACACCACATTGGTAGCTAGTAACGTCACTACGCACGAATAAGTGCCTATATTTGATTGTTCTTTTAATTATTTTAAACTTGTTCTTTCCATTATTTAAATGTGGTATAGAATTGTATTGTCTTTTAGAAAGATTTGTATAGAATTTTATTGTCTTTTAGAAAGATTTTTAAGTGCTCTTATTCTATGATTTATGTTATAATATGAATACGGATGAGATTCGATATTTTAATAAACGTATTTTAGAATGGATTCGTTCGTGTTATATTGATTTGTGTAAGACCTGACTCACAAGATAACTTCTCACTAAATAGGATCTATAACTCATGATTCAATTTAATATAGTTTATCAATTACCATGCTTACAAATATACTCAGACTAGAAGCTTATTTGGCAGTTAAAGTCAAAATCAATTTCATGTTTAACAAGTTTGATTGTGGTTTACAAATTAAACAATAATTCATGCAATTAACTAAAGAAATATATTTAATTATCATTGTATATGACATCCAACTGTAGGGCCAAATAAAGTAGAGAAATACGACAGAGTCGTACAGATAGCATTTTCATAAATACAGATGAAATAATATATAAATTTAGTAAATAAGTTATGCAATTAAATCAGCATCATTAATTACATCGTATATGGTGCCCAACGCGTTGCATAATTACATTGTACATGGCGCAACGACGTGGAGCGTAATTAAATGAAAGATATGCAAAGTATATCAGAGTAATTTCCTATAATTAAAAAGAATGTCAATTAATTAATTTTGATTAATTAATTAATTACATCGTAAATTCTATAACATATTTAAAGTATCTGAAAGAAACAGTCAAATGCTTACACTTACTCGTGTGTAGTGACGTTAAGAACTATCAATGTTGCGTGCTTGAGATTTGCACTAAGTGATATGCTTCGTAACATATTTCAACACCTATACACATGAAATACACATATACCTGCAGTAAACATATTAAGCACATACATATTTGAATAATCATATACTTACACTAATAAGATAATTCGTGTGTAATATTCTATAATATTACTATTCCTAACCATGGATTCGTATTTATAATGACTCTATTCTGAAATATCTCAGGCAGTTAGTTATAAGTGACAGGTCAGCGGTATTACGATAAACTAGGAATTATAATAAGTAGTTATTTTGGTACATTACTCAAGTCGTCGTAGTGTCTCGCTCCCGTTCCATGTCCACTTGGATCCATTGGGTGACGATTGATGTTAGTCCTGGAAACACTCGTAACTCGCAATTCCAATTGTTATACGTACATCGTTTCGGAACGCTAGTTCGCACTTCATGACGTCCGTTATAAGTTTAATAATATTATTATAGTTTAAGCCGCGGTACTTGCACTAAGGATTCATTGACTATTCGTATCGCGTCAGTCTATTCATGCGATTTTTAATTCGATACTGCCACGCACTTAGTTATCTTTCAAATTACGTCTTCGACTCTTCCGTAACGCCTAGATTGATTTCAAGTTCATTAGACGCATATAGAACATCATCGGCACTTGCCTCTATTCTACGAAATAATGTTGTCTCACAAATTACGTCTTATGTTATATACCGATTCATTCTGTTGATAAAGAGTTCAAGTATGTTACTACTGTATCATACCACTTCTTACAGTACTAATTGTATTAGCGTAATGCTTAGAGTTTTACAAAGTTCGTTAGTCGCGCATCGTCGCGAATACCACTGTTTCGGCTTAAAGCTCCAAGTCTTACTCCCGAACTTCCACTGATACCGAACACTACTTTGAATATCTCAAAACAAAATCTTTATGAAAACTGAAATAAAATTAGAATAATACTGAGGTAAAATTTAGACTGATATTGAGAGCTCGTCCTCTTGCATACAGTTTTTATGCCCTTCGTTTTCCCACTCTCGCTACTCCTGTGAACGCTTCATTTTCCCACCAAAATAGCTCTGATAGGACAGTTGTTCGGATTTCCCTCTGTCCTCATGCCTCTGGTCTGTGATTCTTGTGAATTCTCCACCCAGCGCCGTTTGGAGAGGGACGTTCTTCCTCGGGATTTGTTCTCTGGTCGTCGGTTTCTGTCAAGATCATCCCTTACAGTTACTCCCTTCTGAATTCTCGTTTCTAATTGGCTGGTTGGCTTCTCTACTTGAATCTCACATAGTCCACGTTGACACGACGAGCTGCTGTCATCAGCACGTTGCCACTTTCTCGGAATCTGCATCAAGACCTTGCTACTGAAGTCACATCTGTCCCTTTTGGTGTAGCGTGTCGAAATAACGTATTGTTCGGACACTGTCGACTTCCTCTAGCGAACTCACGGGTGGCAAACATCTGTGTACGTCGCAGACGCCTCCTCGTCTCCTGCTACATTGTCCGTGCTCCAGCTATTGTTTTTCTGTAAGTTGCACATATGCTTGGAAAAATGCTCTTAGCGATGCCTATCTATTCTTCTCGCTACTGAAACGGATGCAAGGGTAATGTTCTTTTGTCATATTTGTAAAGTCAAGTGTTCCCACGCATGGCCCTGTTCGTCGCAATATGTGCTGCAGCACGCATTGTCCTTTAACGGGTTTTATGTCATTTAAGTAGAAAGGAAAGGTTTGTTCCTTCCGTCGCTCACCCTCGAACAATGCTAACTCGTGTCACTCTTGACGGGCTCTAATTGCTGGCGTAACTCCTTCGGAATACCCAAAAAATCAAAAAAAAAATCTAAAAGTAATAAGTACGTTATAGTACTTGTAGCATAATTGTTATTTAGAAGTGAGAATATAAGAAATTCTTAGTTGTGTGGAGAAACAGAGACAGGTGTCAGGTGTGTATACAAGACTGTAGCATATGTTTTGAACATAAAAATAGTTTAGGGAATTTTCCCAGGGTTTGTGAATGTTACCTCACCCTCTTTCTCAATAAGCGTGACTGTCCAGGAAGTGATAATCGTAGGAAATCTGGCGAGACACATAAAATATAATGGTGACAAGGTCTGGACAGGAAATATAAAATGTCACACAAAGTTGATATCCTTTTGGGGGAGTCAAGTAATGGGTCACAAGTGTGAAGCCAGGTGTACTCCGTGTGAACATTGGTGAAAGCATGTGTTTTATTCCGCGAGAACTTTTAATGTAAAGTAGTAAAACACCCCCAAATCGTGACGTAGGGTCACGTGATACAGTCTTTGACGAATAATAGAAAGTCTTATAAAAATTGTATGAAACTACCCTTACTTCAACTAGTTTTAGCCTATCATAGCTAAGGTTTTAGATTTAAGAGGAGGGAACAGTCCCACCACTAAAACTAAGTGTTACACCCACGATGATGTACTATAAAAACTCTAGCATTCGCTGGAGAAGTCAGATCTGACTGTGTAAGCGGTCCAAGAGAACTTGCTCATCTTTTCTCGTTATTTTGACTTTGATCTGTGTTGGAAGGTGTTCTTAGAGAGCCGGAAAACCAGATGTTGTCAATAGTTTGTCTTTGTAATTTTTGAAGTAACTACAAGTAGTTACATTAATTTGTGAACTAAGTACTAGTAACTGAAGGTACTTAAGAGTTTAAAACAGTAATTGAATTAACTGACTTATAGTTTGTCAAGAGGAGTTTGTATAAAGTAACTTGTAAAAGTTCGTTTGTATTTTGCTAATCACAATAAATTGTCTTCAAGAAGAACGGTTCATTCTAATGATTCAACTTCACCTCCGGAAACACGTCAAACAAACAGCTGTAACTTAGCAGCCACTCGATAGGTTACAACACTTACCGATATTGACCAGCTTCTCTTTCCGCTCTTTCCGATTACTATAACATAATTCACGCATTATGCCTGCATAATATTTTCAGATGTAATCACACGGGGATATTAAACAGCCGTTTTCGTCCTGCTTTGTTTCTTTCCCTGTGCAACGTCTACGTATCTGACCAAGTAAAATAATATTTACCTTACTGACCGGTGTTTTCCTTTGTAAGTTTAACACGCTGTCATTTTCCTTAAAAAAAAAAAATAAATACTATGCCCAATCTTGTAGGACGACATGATGCGTTTTGTGTGTGTTTCGGAAACGAGAGGACAACGTACAGAAAACGGTAATTAACGATCTGTAAGATTAGTTATTCGTACGTGCTATATGCAGTCTCAAAATTATAACAAGTAATGTTAAGAAAAGACAAAAGTCTGACGTTTATTGTTTATGTGCCCCTACAAAGTATCAATGTGCTTACGCGTCTATGTGGACGCGTGTCCACACCTTAACAAGCAATATCAAACATAGGAATAAACGATAGATCAGAAACCGATTAATGCCGGACTTTTCATTTTGTAATTTTAGGCTACTATAATTTATTTATAAATAATTTCAGTAATTCTGAACTCTTGTAGTAAGAAAGGAAGTAATTAGTTCATAAGAAATTCAATTAAATTGATAGAAACGGTGGCAGCTATTTTTGTATTTGAAGAACATGAAATTACTTCATGTAAAAGCGATGTACGTGAGGTGCTTATGTGTATTTCACTCTCACACGGACACCCGCGTAATATGAGTTTGTAAATTGGGAAACTGACGGTACCGTTTGCATCTTTCGGGTGTTTACCTTAAGTTAGTTTTCTTAAGGTGTGTAATATAGAGGATGCGTCTCAAATAGCGTCTCTCATACAACCGTCAATCTTACCTTCCCGAGCGATGTCTTTACATCCGGCGTACCCTGTTGCCACTGACAAGGCTCTGACGACCGAGTATTGGCGGTAACTATAGTTCATAGTAGAGAATTGTAGGCAATGGCATTCTCTTTCCGGAGTTGTAACCTGTTGAGCACGTCCCAGGGAGTAGGCTGAGCCACGAACCAACTCCATGTAGGCTTGGATGTACATGAGACACCCCCTACACCAAGGTATGGGTCTGTAGGCCAATAACCTGCATACTCGAGACCACACTTATTCAAAGAAAGCAAAGAGGCACACTGGCGATCTCTTTGCAACTCCTCGACACCCCAGGATAGAAGAGGATGCGACTAAGACTAAGACTAGCTTTGCTTACGGAAGAGTACCGCACGTTGGTTTGTTAACAACTTGCAAGAAGTAAACAGGAAAATCCACGATGTGGCTTACCCAAGCCGCCGCCGATGTGGTAAATCGAATAAGGGCCGCTTCGTACACTCGAACGATATCTATCGAAAACCAATGGTCCTCTATCCATATCTACGAAAAAATAACTAGCATTATAATCGGAATGTGAATCCCGAACTAACTTATATAAAAATTAAAACATGCGAATTACAATACAACTGACCAGGCTATTTAAAGTTAATAATAGAAACTTTGTACCCGCTTGGACATTCAACTAACGTTTTGACTTCAGTATTAGATCAGGAGATGGCTTGTTTCCGGAAACACATTAACTGATCCTACCTGTCGACAGAGTCCTTACACCTGTTGACTGAGATTTCGTACATAATGGGACGGTAAGCCAACTGTCAACGACAATATGTATCATATCTCCTCCATCCCTCCTGTAGGTAGAATGGATCACACACGCTCTTAATGCGCTTCGAATTGATAAATTAAAAAAAAAAACTAATTTAACTGCCGCATCAAACGTATTTTTAAAAAATATTGTAAAAAAGCGAACAAGTAATTGTTATGTTCTTTGGGCTACCAGTAGTAACGAAGTTAAGAATGAATGCGTTTTAGACAACGCGTGCCCATGTGGCGGGAAACCCACAGAAAGAATAACCGCACACGACCCACGCACATGCGCAATCAGAACACACCAAAGAAAGGGGCGACGTTTTTATGGCTGAAAACTCGCTTTCATTTACCCCGGTTTTGTAAAGTATTTTCAGCTTAGTAGTTGGATGCGAACTATTTCAAAACGTTCCTACCGTTAAACGGCACAAAGCTACAAGTAAAGCAAACGCGATTCGTTAATTAGTGGAGTAATGAATAGAAAGTGAACTAGGAACGGCGTAGAAATAGTAGCTGATAGTTACCGAGCGCAGTATCGAGCTCTCCACAATGCATCCCCTTCATTCTTTACTCCTTGCTGATGAATATTGAGAAGGGTAGGGTGGGTGGGTAGCGAGAGAGTTTCCCAACAGCAGGGAAAAGAAAGAAAGAGGGGTGGTGGTGCGCTGTCAACTCCCTAACGAAACCCACACAAACATAGGTTTCAACTCATACAAGGGTGTGTATGTAGGGTTCAGCCATGACCTTGGTACAGCAAAAATCAATATATCCTTCTCGTACTTACACTCCTCACGTTGCAGCTGCTACTACTACGACGACTACTACTTCTGCTGCTGCTGCTGCTACTACTACCACTACTACTGATACTACCACCACCACCGCCGCCGCCTCCATCGCCGCACCATTGAAAAGCGTGCGTAATCCTTTCATAATAATCAACTGCGTCCCTCTTTTTTCCTCCTCGAAAAGCTCACCGTTCTACGTTGGCAAAAAGCGAACTTTTTTCCGTTTATACACTGTGAAAAGAATTAAGAGATTATAAATTATTCGCAGAAAGGATTATTAATTTGCAAGGCGTATTCATTTCGCTCCTTAACCAACTCCACTGCCTCCTTCCTTACTTGTACCATGATTGTACGAACGAGTAATTAGAGAATTAAGATGGAAGTTCTCCAGCTCAGTAAGACCTCGTATTAAGTCATGGGTCGTATAATACGCAGGACTTGACTATACGACTAAACTGGCCAGTTTTCTTAATGAACTGAAAGTAATATACCACGTTCGTTATCGATAATATCTTAGGTACTTATCTATTAAAGGGAGAACTATTTACTTTCGTTAGTTTGAACACATGATTACTATTAATATGACCGATTACTTTTTTCAGACATTTGTTTTTCCGTAAACACCTCAGAAATAAAAGCAACTTTGTCAAACCATAACCTTTCTCGTTTATTATAAAACGCTATTATTACGAAAATCGAAACTCAAGTTTGCTTAACCAACCACATGCAGCAAAGTAAATCTTTTTAGTTTCCTTGAACATATTCACTTTTTTGGTATCCCAGCAGGAAAGGAATTATCAGAACTGCAATTATGGTTAATGACAATGTACGGAAATCTGGGAGTTAGGATAATTTAGTAAAACTGTTAGGTAATTCTAGTATATTCAGGATAAAGACTAAACAATAAGCAAAGTAAATTTTAATTCCATTTTACAGTGTAAAGTTCAGCCAGTTAACACACACAAGATAACGCCCAGTAATAACGTAAAAACCAGTCTCCCTCCGTCAAAAAGCGTTAAAAATTAATTTCACATTTTAAAATGTATGTACACAAATGTGTTCGTTGACAAATTGGCCTACTCCTTTTTTTCAAGAACAAGGTTTATTCTCAACACACACTCCATTCAGTTCAGGTTATCAGTTACTAAATTGTTAACAACACTTACGGGAAGTTAGTACACATAGAATGTCAACGAGAAAAACCTCTTATAATGGAGCAAAGACATCACAACATAGACAGTACCAAACAGGTGATAAAAGGCTAACAACGATATTTGTCAGGAAGTATGATATATTTTCGCATCCAACTGTTCCACACAGTTTGGGAAAATAACGGACAAAAAAGTAATATTTAATTCGTCCATATTTAATAAAGTACTATATTTAAACATGAAGAACAACGTACAGACTACATGTGTCAATATAATTACTGTATGTATCAATTTGTATCTGTGTTTATTGATACAATTGTAAAAACATAGCTCCCAGTAGTAGTTATAAAAGGATTAAATCAAGTGACAGCAGCTCGTTAGTAGGTACCGTACATAAGTCACAAATCCGACTAAGTTTTAGTCAGTAAAAGGCGACACGCAGGGAACAAAGCGAGGCGGAGTACGGGTCACAACAAAGGCTTCCTTCCTTCCGTCAGGGCTAACCCCGGCAAGGTCACAGTGACCTTGAAAAACGACGACAACCCTCCAAAAAAATCAATACTGTTGTGAATACGTAATCAACAACTAATTATCCGGCACCTGCGTTCTCCTGCGCCGGCTCTCTCCCCCTTTCCCTTTAACCTTGGCCACCAATCGGTTTCCCTGCGTAACGCATGCAACACAACGCTTATGCATTTAATTACATACAATTATGTGACAATCCCTCCGCGAATACGCGCGCCCCTGAGCAAGCGTACGTACGCCTACCTATCTAATATAATTTTCAAATAAATCGCTCTATTATACATGCGTCTGGACGCGTTTGTTATTAAATAATTCATCACATTATACCACATAGAATCGAAACGCGAATAACGTACTTATATGTTTGTGACTGTGTGTGCGTGTGTAAGCTTGGTCCGAATTAATTAAACAGAGGCATCCCCCGCCTCGAAATAAATATTAATTAGCGAAACACACCCGTACCGATCAACGCATTCTCCTGGAAGATTTCAAATTTGCAGGGAACGACAAAAAATTGTTTAAAATGCGTATATTAATATTATTATTAGTAAATTTATTCAGTCGTCTACTGTCAGCAGTTTCCATCTTAGCGATGTCATTTGTGATATTGTTAATCTGCTAATCGCTGTCTGGGCGCAAGTCCTTCCGGTGTCTCCAACATTCTCCCAGTCCTATTCCATAACAATCTGTTCTGTAAGACCTATTCCACACATGTCAGCTTATTTACACGTTTCTTCCTAATCAAACTATGAACTACCGTTAAGGACGAATAACATCCGTAACTCACATTCTCCTTAAAATCCTGTCAACTTTTCGCTCCCAAAAGGGCACGTTAATTTAATCAGATCATGCTAATTACGTTAATGACGTGACTAGTGCGTGATCACGGTTTGAAGACGTAAGAGATGGCTGTGACATTGTCACAAAGCAATGTGGAATAAAAACATGGCAAGGATTCGTGAGTACCGTTTGGTGAGCATGGCTAGAGATGAATCACGAATAAGAAGGAGGTCTCGAGGTCGGACAGCGAAGAGGAGCTTGCAGTTTGGATTAAACACTCATTATTCTATTATAGACAGAGTAGGAGAAGACGCGAGACCGTCATGAGAAGGTCCGTATGACATAGATCCAACCCCACAGTGTAACTGGTCTCACCAGCTGGGAAAGTTACAATCTGAGCCGATCACATCAGCTTAAACAGTCGGAAGGCTAGATGTAAGAAATGTTCTGAAAAGTGTGGCGCTGTCTCTCCGCACCTACAAGGTTGCTTCATTAGTAAAACGACAGTCATATTCAGTCCATGTGGACGCGGCGTTGCCACAATTTGTATTCATAAACTGCAGGTTATCACATGAATGAAGCCGACCCTCACATATCGTGGGTCATTTTGCTGTTGGCGTAGGCATTTGTTTAAATGGCATAGGCCTGCAGCAAAAAAATGAAACAAGGTAACTATAAACTGGGTGGAGCTGAAAAGTCATTTACGACTGTTAACTGTTTCTTTGACTCCCCACGTTAACGGTGAAAGCAAGGCAACAATACTCTACTTAGCCTATACCGTGTTGCTAGGATACAAATTTGCCCGATCATCTTAACAATGAAACATTTCTGACACTACGAATTATTACGAAACGTATAAAGATCTTATAAACGAAATTTCTAATTCACTACTATATCTGGGTGTGTTAATACGAACTAAATATAATTATTTCCCTACGAAACGGAACACAACACTTTTTATGCGTAAAAACGTACACGTTTTACTTTATAACCTGAACCGGTTATCACTTTTAAAAAGCTTCTTCAGAGGCTTAAAAAAGTGAAAACCGGTTCAGGTTATAAGGTAAAACTTTTTGTATTTAGTTAAGTAACGGACACGTCATGGACAACGAAATCCAAGAAGTTAATACGAAGTCAAATTCTTGCGTTGACACGGAGAACATTTATTAGTGAAAACACGGATATAAATACTTAATTATTTAAGAATTACGGGCGTCTTCTTAAAAAATCCCAATTATAAATATGTACTAATGTTTTACAAAAGGAGAAATGTATTTATTTAAAAATCACAGACTCATACACACGGAGACGAAGCGATATCATTTATCTATGAGGTTAACCATGTGGGGGGGGGGGCTTACTAACCAAAACGTCTTTATCAGTTATTTTCTCTATGTTAGCAGTCTTCATAACAACTTTGTCGGATGGGGGGGGGGCTTACTAACCAAAACGTCTTTATCAGTTATTTTCTCTATGTTAGCAGTCTTCATAACAACTTTGTCGTATCCGACAAAGTTGTCAAAACGTCTTTGTCCGCTTAAACGAATCGAGTTGAGTCAAATAAGGGCACTAGTTATTTTCTGTCTCGGTGTAGATTGCTAAAAAATTATATCCTCACTGAATTTCCTTGTAGGTATGATTTTATTTTGCCTCAAGTACCGTTACTACTCTTTAAGTTAATTGCATATACAGTAGTACGATATAAGCACGTTGTGTGCTCGTGTGTGTGAGTATGAAAGAGAAAGACAGATAAACAGACAGAGACGCACAGAGAGATCCGACGAGTCTCATATACGAGTTCTCGCAAATTACGCATAATTATTTTTACATGGATTATTCTTGGCAAACTTGTTTTTTACGAAAAAATGTTTATAAAGGCTGTGAAATGTTAACAGAATTTCCTAAAATACATTCGCGTCCGCGTATTTTCATTCTTACTCAAAGTAACGGAGATGTGCAAATTTCAAAACAGCTGTTTGTAAATAAAATTTCATTCACTGTTGTTTAAACCAATGTGAAGAACGCTTTTTCTGCTACGATTTTAAAAATTAGACCAATTCTTATACACTCGAGTGGAACAGTCGTTGGATTTCATCCAATGCGTAGTATCCGTTCTGAATGGATCGTTTTCCAGATGTCCAGCCGGACTCAGGATTTACCTAGCCCAACCTAATTTCAATATGTGGAGAAATTAGAAAGGTCTGAGAATAGTGCTAACTTTATTTACCTGCTTTTGTAATTTACGGATAAGATAATGGAGCTGACGTAAACTAAAAGGTATAAAAGGGGAAACATATCCAACAATTATGAAATTAAAATTTCCCTTCTTCGACAGGAAAGAAGTGGTCAAAGAAATGAAAACGAAAACACCTGAATCAGTTCTCGAGGGGATCGTGGGCCACCAGGCTGTAAATCGTCGGTGTTATACGAATAGAACCACCTGAATGAAAAGCGTGAGGAGTTATACTGAAAGAGGTATCGAAATGGATAAGATAAAAAGCGAAAAAAGTTGGGAAAACAGCTGCGATAGTTCGTGGACGTGGTGAGATTAGAAAACAAGAAAAAGAGTGTGCACTACCTAAAAAGCACTAAATAATGAAATGGCTAATGTGCTTCAGAAGGGAGGGTTCCGATGGACAGAAACTGTGAGGGAAGCAGTAGCAGGAAATGTTGAGAAGATACAGCAATGATAACTAGTGAAGAAGCTACGAAACGCATGACATGATAAGCACCACACCAACGATACCGTTCAAATAACGTTCGCAGGAGTAAAAAAGAACGCAAAATTCTATGAACTTTAATCCACTACCCACTAGCGTAGTCAGTACTTTCCCATCGGGGCGGTTATCGGCTAGATCTCTCTCTCTCTCTCTCTTTCTCTCTCTACGGAGGGTTTACTGACGACGATCGATAGAAGCACTGGTGATAGTAGAGGATTCGCCCGTTCTATAGCTTACCGTACCATGTTCTGATGGCCGCTCGTGATCTGATACCTGTCTGCCTGCAGAATTTTCGTGTCAATCCCACTGGCGACCAACCCAATTGGGGATCGGGTTGTAATCCCCAGTAACCCCATTTAGCCACGCCACTGACGGTACGCTAGAAAAACATCTGGCTTTGCACGTGTTCGCTAAAATCGAGCGTTAAACCTAAAGATATACGATGTTACCAACCTCTCTAAGTAGTTATATTCGGTACGATCATGGCAGACAGAATACCACTTACAAGCGCGATTAACTAACGCCTGCGAATAAACATGGCCGAATAAAGATAACACTAAAACGTAAACGATAATAAACGCGACACAGAAGGGCTGTTAAATACGAGATACAAATAACACCTTTATCGTAAAAAGGTGTTTTAAGTTTTATGATAAACACTGCGCTGCATCTAACGACGAAACATACCAGCCAACGCGACGGGCTGTAATATTCCACCATTAACATAACGCCGACGCTAGACGTAATGATACAGTCGTTACGCTAAGGCAGCCGGCTGTTTTTTGTACAGATCATATCATTTGATCCCCAAAGCGGCGACAATGTTTCCCCGAGTAGCGAGAGTTTAATCCCCAATAGTCGCATTATGAAAATAACACTTTCCGACACCGGAGAGAGTGAGTCAATGAAAAAACGAGGTTTATAATAACAGTAATAATCAACATCGCATCATCACTTTAAAACCGGCAACGAGTGGCAGGCGTAGAGCGCACGAATTGGCAACGCCGGGCGGCAGTGAAGATATAATAAAAATGAGTCAGGCAACGTGGCATACCTTCCTCCGAGTGCTTGTTCACTGCTTCTTCTTCCTACCTACTTACATCTTCACGCTCGGTACCGCAAACGCGCGCTCGCGCACGAAATAAAGATAACGCTCATGTTTCCTGTGTAATCTTCAGGGCGGTTTACCGTGTTTATCAAGTGTCTAACGAACTGATGAAAGGTAGTAAATACAAAACTTTCTGTAATAAAATGAACACCCTGTTACCTACGTAGGCAGCTTTACTAATTGAAAAATTTGAAACGAATGCACATTCAAATTAAATTAAAGACTTCCTCCTATCGATAAATGAATGTTAATAAGTAATAATAACGAACCACACCACGCGTTATGTCCAACTCACCGCTTATGAACCACGCTCTCTCAAAATGTTGTCAAAGTGTGTTTAAGTTTCTTCAGCACTCTAAAACCAAATTATAAACTTCCATTGTCGAATATTTAACAAAAGCAAAAAATTGCAGTTTCTATTTGAATGAAATTATTGGCATGAAGCATTGTTATCAAAAATCACCTTGTTAAAAAAAAAACTGTTGTTCATTCAGTCGTAAAACGTTGAATGAAGTCAATAACTGAGGCAGTACCGATAACCGACATCGTAACAACAACTTTACTATTGTTAAAATTATTATTCGTAGGCGAAGTGTTAGGCCGTGGTCGACTGTTGTTGATAGTGACAAACGTTTCGGCTCCACCATCGGAGAGCATCTTCAGTGTCGAAAGTGTCTGGCAGATATTCGCCAATTCACGGTCGACCACGGCCTACCACCCCGGGTATGAATTGTATACTAATTTTAACAATGTTGCACTACCGTAGCCGATCCGTTCCTGTTCAAAACTTCATTACGTTATCTCGAAGGCTGACGCCCCACTTCCCATTCCTCACCAACACAATTACAACAAGTTCAAGTAACATGAAATGTAACCAATATACTTTTTCGATTCACCTTTACTCTTCTGCTAACCTCAATCCGGAAAGGTAATGGATAACCACGTTCTGAAATAATAAGGTCTTAATGTTTAATCTTTTGTTTTTGGACTGCTCTCAGCTTACAGTCCAAACCCGTTTCTGTGATCACATGATTTAAGAACTTTCTTCTCGCAGTCTTTGTTTATGATATCATAATCATATAGTCCTTAGGCCTACTTAAGTGACGAAGGATTCTTTTTCACAGTCGTTTCTCTAATACCTGTATATTCCAATCACTATGTTTCCAATTTCTGATCACTATTCACACGTCCCTTCGTGATATTCTTTCCTTCCCAAATTATTCATAAATCGAAACTATAGGGTCTACACATTAAAAAAAAGTTAGGTGTTTCCTTATTTTAAATCCAAAATCTCTTAAGGAATTCCAACTTTGAAACTCCACTTAATTAAAACTGTTAACAGAGCTACTGAAGTCTCCTATACTTAAAAAATCTCTTCATGCTCTTATTCAATTTACGTTTTAGAAAAATTAATTACGATGCAAACTTCACTCAAGCTTTAAAGTCTACTGTCGCATATTGTGTTTTTACACAGAAACATGTAAACAATGCTTGCATGAATAATAAATAAATAGTTAATTAAGAAAATAAACATAAATTTAAAAATGTAGTTATGTGGTAGGGAAAGGTTGGGGGGTTGTGCAGTTTCGTGACATCACCCCTCAGTTTGGATCACGGATATTTTTTATATGTAAACGTATATTGTACATTGAGTACGTTAAATTGAATTTTAGAAATTAAAAATTAATTTTTTAACGAACCAACGTTTAAAAAGAAAATTTTTTTATATTTCATACGATATTGGTACCGAAACTGACTGATCGAGGAGGCAAGCGATAAAGACACAAATGTACCACAGAGCAACACAACTAACTGCCCACACAAAATTATATTCTGTATATACAACATCCATGGACTTATGCAGTTCAAACGTGCCTTTTAAACGGTTTAAAACCACTCTTAACGAGGTCGTTCGGCTTAAGATGATCTGTTTTCAAAAACAGCTTTATTGAAGTGAGACAAATTGCAGAAACTGCATAATTCCGCGTCCTAGTTACAAAGTTATTGTTTTTTGTTTCTGTCAGAGTTTTGTTACACACTTTTAAAGTGAGTTTTACTCGCAACGACATTAGTAACTGGAGCATAACAACAACTTCCCACTGCTACTTTCCTTTGATCACGACTGGAAAATCATTGTACGCAGTTAAAGTCACAAGCGACTTACTGCCATATTCATCATAACGGGTGGCTAGTAAATTCTGATAGGGACATAATAACGGAGATGACGATGATTATAATAATTATTTTATTATTTGGCGTTAGAGAAGAGTTTTAAAAAGCTAGACTGGGAAGACCGAGGAATCAACGTAAGCGGGCAGAAGTAAATAATCTCAGATATGCTGACGGTGTAGTTTTTATAACGGACAACAAAGCAGAATTGCGGAGCGAACTCGACACCTATATAAGCTAGAAGCATAGGTCTCAATTGAAACTGCAGTAGAAATAAAACTAAGGTCATGGGAAGTACAGAAGAGGAAGTCGTTGATACATTAGGGTAAGCTATAATGGAACAATTTAAGATATAATAGGAGCATGATATACACAACAGGATAGATTAAGACACAGATATAATAGGTATATATAACAGATATATATGAGATAACTTATAAGTTAATAATTATAAAACTGTAAGAAATATAATAAGATTCATTCTGTAGAAATTAAAACAAGAATTTGACCTGTGGTAATTTGGGTTGTTGTATTTTCAAGAACAAAGCGTACGCAAAGTATCTTAACACCACAGAACTTAATCAGTGCCTACTTTATGGTTCACAAATATAGGCACTGACGAGGGCAAACCTTGACAAAAGACAAAGGAAAAGCAATCTTTAAATGTTAAACGGTCAGATGTGAGAAGAAATTAGTGGGCCAGAAATAGAACTGGAGTCGGAGAAGACGCGGCAAAGCGAACTGGAGTGTAAGATGTTTTTGGTGATAAAAACTCTTATCGCGTGTTTATTACATTTTAGTTGATCCCTAGCAAATGATCACCACGTTTAGTTAGCGCTAAATTGTGGTAAACAATCACAAGCTTTGAGAAAAAAATATGTTAGTCACTGTGCTAACTAATTATCAGTTTCTTGGTGGCAATGAACTGTAGAAAAAATAAAAAGGTTCGTAAATATAGGGCAAATTAAAAACGAGTGACGTGAATGAAGTATATACATCAGAAAAAATTATTCCGGCATGAAAACATAGGCCTACTATACTGAATTAACCAAGATGAAATCGGGCTGTAGAAAAGATTATTAACTTAGTCGCAGAAAACCAAACTCTTAGCACGATCAAAAACGAGATACAAGAAATAAGTTGCCTTGAAATCGAACGCGCTTCAATCAAGCCACAAGAAAGACTGACAACGATGGTGATGGCTGGTGATGAGACGAAGATTTCTGATTTAGCGCACGCGCGCGCACAAACGCATACAAAAGACGAAGGGATCTGTGTCGTTATTAGGAGCCGATAAAAATAAGTACGCCTAATTATATAACATAAAACTCAATTTATAAGTCAATAATGGGCGTATTTTGTTCACCATTAATTACACCAAGGAGACGGAAAGCCATAAATATAAACATAAAACACACACATTAACGATTCCACACATTACGTACAGACGTTTGTAATCGACAACAATGTGTA
Organism: Magicicada septendecula; assembly: GCA_034769895.1. NCBI lineage: Eukaryota > Metazoa > Arthropoda > Insecta > Hemiptera > Cicadidae > Magicicada > Magicicada septendecula. The sequence continues at coordinate 202,777,974 of CM068375.1, read as the reverse complement.
GAGACATTGTCTAGCCATCACCGATTCCTGACCTATCTTCACAGCGCGCTGTTTGTGTAACGGCATGGTTATGATTACGTAAGCATTGTGGTAATAACGTCATAAACGCCCTATGTTTACGCGATTGAATCACCCACAGAGTCATGGTGATTCAAGGACAGTGTCTATTGAACCACGTGTAATCGGTTCCTGCATGCCTATTATGATAACTCGAGAAAGAGGCCGCGAACGTACGGACAAAGAGAGAACGCGATGTTCTGCTGACTGGCAAATATCCGGCGACTTTGAAACTTGAATAATAATTAATGTCTAGTCATTTATACATACAGTGGCCTATTGTCGTATACAGATACGTTGCAGTTTGCTTTATCACTTCGAAGAATCTTCCAATACATATTATTGCTATCAGTTAGATACGTTATGATTTGTTACGACTTCCGCGTATTTATTGTCTCCACTACACTGATAGGCTATAACTAGCACTACTTAATTCGGGCGAATTAGCCTTGTCAACCTAAGAATAAATCCATTAAAAACAACAGCCACTGGAATACATAAAAAATGATGGCTACCAACATACACTATACTGAACACCGCCCAAAACCCTAATTTACTGTTGAACGGGAAAAAAAAATTTTTCCTGATTATCCCAAAAAACATTAATTTCTGGAAACAGCTCAAAAATACGAAGATGAAGGCTAGCAATTCCCGATAACACGAGCCAAGATCGAATCCAATTTCGACGAAAATCGGATGAGAAGAATTTGGATAGCGTGCTCAAAGCACTTTCATGAGAAGAAATCGTTCTGTCAGCGCCCACAACTGATAACACTGGCTGCCCTCTGCTTGTTCATTCATCAGAGACCATATCGTCTGTTTATCCGCTGTTCGCCACTTTCCCCAGACAACTACACCACTCGTCCTACTACCGTCTTTTCTTTTTCCTTACTTGGTTTTCCATTTGACAAACAGAGTTCTATTTCAGTTAGTCTATCTTTACTACGTGACTCGAGGCTTTTAAACATCTGCACACACCTCCACGTTCTTGTTACTGATTCATCTTTTTCCTAGTCATTCATCACACTGGACGTCTTCTGAGCATCCAATCTCAACGAAACACTGCACCCTACTGGAGGCAAAAATTAGTATCCTATCGTTGCCATTTAAAAAATCGGTGATCAAAAATGGTGTTTCATCTGCGAATTTGGCTGGCTGAATAGTCGCTGAGAAAGATTTTCTGGCTGTTTGCTCCTGTGGATTAGTCACCAATAGGGGATTATAAAAAAAAAGTCTGCTGACAGATAGTAGGAGCTCGCTTGTGGCCATCTCATATATATACATACAGTACGCAATAAGTGGCAAATACGCTTATTACCACAACGTTGTATCCTAGTTTATCATCAACACACACTTAATGGAAAAATTCAAGTCAGTAACGCCCATAGCTACACTACACCCTTGTTCTCAACGCTTTCCTTCGTTTCTTATAAAGGTTCAAACTCCTGTCGGAATATCTGGTGAACCTCTCGAGTTCTCCCCATTTTGTTAATGTGTTTTCCACCACTGTTTCTGCCAGATTTGACGCGCAACGATGTTGCTGTGAACCTACGATGATTTTGTTCCTCGTTTTGACGGACTCTCAACAGGCTGACGACGTTTCTTCTTTCGTATTCAACCATAACTTAATATAATCCCTTGACTGTTTAACCCCGTGAAGGGTTTCTTCCTTTGAAGTAATGACCTCAATTAATATCACAAAAACTTCAAAATTAACCACAGCACAGGTTACTGTACGCACAGCGATCGCCAAACCACAACTAAGGAAAGCGTGCGAATAACAGGATTAGATATAGAAGTAATGATAATGTAACAAAAGAAATTAGTCAATGACCAGTTTACGACTCCGTTCAGGAAGCGTGGTAGTGGTCAGTGACCGAAAGGACTCAACACTACTACTGAATTGGAGAAAACCATTATTCTGACTTTCCTCAAATTCAAATATGTCACTTAAGCTTTTGTAAATGCACAAAATGTGCCCTACGCACGTAGATTTGTAGAATTTATTTACAATGCATTGTTTTCAAAATTTTTGTAAATCACTTTATTTTTTTAAAAACTCAGTCTGTTTGACAGCTATGACTTCTACATAAGAAAAGCTTCTTAGGACTCATAATCTGTCCAGTCTTACTAATTCTTTAAATGTATCAGTTCAATAAAAAAAAATTAACATTCACTTGACAGAATTTTTTTATTTGAATCTGAAAACCTGAAATCAAAGGTAGCAATAGTTTCGATCCATGTCTTTCACATTTTTCTGACGTATCTGTGGAAGAGCAAAGTCCTTTTTTGGACACATCCATATATCATTCACCTATGGAGAACCCTTATTTGCCAACAAACATGCTTCCATCATGTTGGTAACAAATATTTTCGTGAAACATTCTTCCAACATCAACATCTACCGAAAGACGTTGGTGCAGGTCCAAGCCTCCCTACTGTCAAATTTTTACTGGCCTATTATGTATGTGGTTCAGATTGCGATCGGGGAGGAACTCCAAAAAATTCAGGAGCAGCGATTTTGCACAAGTCAGTTCTTCATTCTCCCCTGTGCTTAACATCCTCTACAGGAGGAATTCGTGCCTCTATCTAAATCCCACCATTCCACTGTTATCCTTTTGCTAACCAGCAGTTTGACAGCCTGGCATTTAAATGGTATAAACTACTTCTAATGATACTTTAAATCTATTCAGCGGAGGCTTATGTCCAGTAGATGACGCAATAAAGATAGTTTCCGGTTCATGTTTGTATTAACTGACCTCACGTTATCAGCAACGTGTGGGTATGACGGCTTCTATTGCTAGGTTTGGAAGTGCAAAGACTAGATTCGTGAATTCAATTTTAAATCCTGAACGAAATATTTGCAGAGACAGATAATTCTACAAAAACAACAGAAACACACTGGCAGAACGCAATACGGCGAATGAAAGAAGTATGGAAACATGCAAAGTGATGTATCCTCGGAGAATACAACGCCCGTCAACTAATCCCTCGCTGTTTTATATTCTATGAGAAAATTTCGTTTCTACTCCCCACAGGTGGTAAAACTCTGATTTCACACAATCTGATTTCGTTCACATGACAAACCGTCTTTGTCTAAACCTGTGCGTTACTCGACTAAACATACGTTTGTCTCCTTGATATCGTATCACATTGAAATTCTCATACTTTTTATTTTGTAATCATTTGTCAGTTAATTTTTTTTAATAGGAAAGTATAAACAAATTATATTCCCAGACACGCGACGCTATTTGGAATGTTAACTATAGGCTACCTAAAACTAACATAGTTGATGAACAAGTGGTCGTCGAAACACACTTCGAAAGCAGACCGTAGCGGGTTCGAATCCGTTTCTGCCGGACTGTGGTCACGAACAACCATATCGGCTTCCGACCTCATCACCTAAGACGTTATTGGGAGTCATGCGCAGGCACTTTATATTTCTCATTTCTGTGCGGCTAAAAATGTAGCCTGACTTACATTTACCGAATCCCCTGACAATTGTATATATTATAAGGTAGATAATTTCGTTCAACAACTGATAACAACGTTACACAATTACAGCCAAGTGTTGTGTTAAATAATATTACTCTGTTTTCCTTTGTTTCTAGCGTTTTCGGAGTCACAAACCGTTAAGTTCGTACTGCGTTAAATAGTTAAAACATAAATTACAATAAAGTATACGAAAATTGTATTTCAAACTGTTTCTAGCTCCACCAACGTAGAAAATTTTAGTCGTTTTTTTCGAAAAAAAAAATCGTATCCACGCACACACTGAAGTCTAACAAATAAGCCTACACCGAGAAAAACGTAGTTAGGAGAAAAGGTTATCAAAGTATTAACACCCCTCCCCCGCCAACGGCATCTGTAACGGGTATTCACTTCACTCTCGTAATTTTTTTCGACGTTTCGTCTTCCACAAGTGAACGTCGAAATGCATTAAACAAGGCGTATAGTAAAGCAGTTATTATATGCTAAGAATATTATTGAACAGAATTAGGTATTAAGTCCATAACTTTCTTCTGAAAGAGTACAAGTTCAAGTTGAACCAATTGGAATAATGAAATCAATTGGTCTTATTACCAGATTCGGATATATCAATGGTCATCCACATGACAGTTTTACGACTCTAAAAACACACTACCTGCACTGCAAGATATTAAACCTTTACTGCTAATTAAGAGGACGCTCGTCGTCAAAACTAACGTACACGACATTAAATCACGCGGCCAGACTGGTACAGCTTTGCATTGGTTAAAGTTTACCACGTTAGTCTCGACAACGGTATCTTAATATTTTGACTGCGCGTTTAGTTTACGTTTCTTCATTATTACAAGCAAGAACCCGCGGGGAGAGAGTGAGGGGAGAGTGATTTCAATAACGAGAATCCAATAAATTATTCATTGAATGTTAATTCAAGTTCAAGGCTATACACATAACAACGACGTAGAAGAAAACGAAATGACACATATTTAATCCTATTGTTTTGTTTTCAAGGAAAGTAAATTGAAATTAAGTTCGTCTATTAATAATTCTACGACAGTCGGCATAAACGCATCACCTGTACATGTTACTCCACACTTTTGGTCGTTATCATATTATATTATTATTACTACTACCGAGGCAAAAGGACCTCACACACGACGACCAAGTAATTTGTTATTAATGAAAGGTTTTTGTGTCACGTGATGCGAGCCTGGAAACCCGAGTCTGTTGGGGTCATCGTAATTCTGATTAAATTACATTACTCTAATTATACTGTACCTACATTTTCTGGTACTTTGTTATTGCGGCAGACCATTTAGTTTCCTTCATTAAGTTTAAACACACGTAGCCTATTACTTTCTTGTATACGTTCCTTTTCTTTATACTGCAATTTCCCTCTAAAAGTATCTAACTAACAAGATCTTTCAAGTAAACTTATGAGCACAATTATTTTTTTGAAAATCGAGTAGATGTCTTATGATTAGAAAACTGCCTTCACTTATCATACTTACCTTTTTCGTTTTCTGTGCACTTTTTTTAAGCAAAATGAAATATTTACTGTACTAAAAATTTATTACGCTGACTGAATAATACTTAAGGGGACCATGTACCCGCCTATCTTCCCCATGTTATAAATTAATCAACTTTATGTACCTTTTTCTCAAAACCTGTTCAAGGTACAAACTTGAGGTTTGGTCAGCATATTCTGGGAAGGTATTTTAACCATCTGAACCAAAAAAATTACGTTTTATTATCTCACATTTATTTAATTAATTTTTTGAAAAATTGTCTAAATATTTTAATTTTTTTAAAAAGTTAATAATTTTTTATAATTTTTCGGTTACTTTCTTCTTCTGTTTTTGAGGTTCAGTAGATACACTGTAATTAGCCCTACAACTTAAAAAAAGAATCGTGTTCCTATCAATTTTACAGAAGCTGAGAAAAAGGTACATAAATATGGTAAAAAGTCATTTTTTGAGAAAACTTACTTTATTGTCAGTGTTACCATAGTTACACAACAAAGCTACATTTAAAATAGTCCTGCGCCGTACTGTGGGTCTTTCTCATTTTCTTCTGATTTCTTCTTGTTTTCTTGCCTTTTTATTTTACCTTCTACCTTACTTTGCTCTGTCATTTTCTTATCAGCTTCTTTTACTCTCCTCTCATCGATTCGTCTCAACCGTGCCCGACAAGACTCACTTACTTTCAGTCCCAGTTTCCCCATCACAGTACATTTGCTGTAAGCTCCGCTGTTGAAAGCACGCACTGCATCATACACTCCCACTTTAATTGTATTTATCCCAACATAAATTGTCTTTGGTAACCTTTTCAAATTAGGGCATTGAACGATTCATTCGGGTTTTGTGTTTTACCAAAAAGGCACTTGCTCAGTAAAGTTTCATTGCTTAGGTCCCTGAATATGTTTTATTTTATGAAGCTCAGGTAAAGGCAGTGAATGCTCATGTTTGTATTCCTCACCTGTAATAATGACAGAGTAGCCAACCTAACCTATAACATAAAAATTCCCTTTTGTATGTGAAAAAAAAAACAAATATATTAAAAGTTTCTAAGCCTGAAAATGCAAGCGCTCAACACAAAATTGTGTACTTTTTAATTATTTATTTTTGTAACTTTTATTTCTCATAGGTAAACAAATTTTATATCATTTTTTTCAGAATTAACTGTAGTTTCTGAAAATTTGAAAAACAGAAAAAGTTAAATTTTTAAAAAATTTCGGGTACATGGTCCCCTTAAAAGGTATTTTTCGTATCGTCAGGGTAATGACGAAACTGATTTAAATATCTATTGAAGACAATACATAAACAGTAAGCTAAATTATTATATTCTGCAGCTTAGACGGTTATAAGAGCTGGCGTTAATGTACGACTAAAACCCGATGTATGTGCCCATTCTCGTTAACGAAGAACAACCAATTTTTCCTATTTTGATCCACGTTTCATTCATATGGAACACATCATGTTATGCTTATAAGATTTTTACAAAATCAAAGTATCGCGCGTACACTACATAAAGCATCCCAATTGGGGTATCCCAATTAAGGTCAGGTATTTTTTAGGTGATAGTTAAAATGCATCTTGAAGAGGGAAATGTAATATTTTGGAAGATATAGTCGACGAAACGCCTGTAATGTAAGCAGAATGTCTTACGTTCAAGTTACTCGTCCGGTTACAGAGTCTTAGTAGGCCTATATGTAAGACTATCATTCACAGAAGCCAGCGCCGGCAAAATGGCGTTTATTAAAAATTTGAAGCGACACTGCGATACCGAACCAAAGGAAAGCAAAAACCGCATAGTCTCTTCTGCAGACCGCGTCTCATGGAAGATAAATCGGGGGCGATTGTTACCATCGGAAGTTGACTGAAGGAAAAACCTCCTGCAAGGCGGACGATGTGTACAGTTTTATGGTTTCACTCGTGTATTTCTGGCAGGAGCAATCGAAATACGTGAATAAAGATTGTATGATTTTACGTTGACCACAAGTAGGACAGCAAATATTTTGAGAGTGCCCTTGATTTGGATGATATTAAGTGTGGCCATTTTTGCGGATGGAACTGTGGGACGGAACGCGTAAAACGAGGGTGATCACAACGTCAACATGAGTGTACAACATACTCATACTGTTGGACGAGTCATAAAGTAAACAAAACATTTCAACTGAAGGAAATTATCTGAAGAGAAGGAAGGAGATAACCAACCGCAATAGCAGCAGCACAAGCTACGGAGAATGATGGACTCTCCCCTCGCATATCATCCGACTGTAGGTATATTATAATTATTTCTGACAAACTTGAAAAATGGCTACACAATTCCACGTGAATTAACAGCTAGACATTAGAGATGGACGAATAACCATTTCCTTTTCACCGAAATGGGTTGCTAATAATCCAATTATTATCGGTGAAATACGGAAATCAAAAACTGTTGCAAACATCAAAAACGTAACATTAACTTCTCTACAAAATATAAAAAATAAAACTGCACTTAACTATTATCACAGATCCCATTTAATTTTTATCTTTAGCTAATCTTACATTTCAAGGAGCTGTAGCCCTCCTAGTTGCACGTACACGTTCAGAGGAATCTAAATTAATTGTGTTATTGTTACTAAGGGAAACATGGCAAGAGGTTATCCGCCGACTATAAAACGATGGAAGTTAAAAGACGTGCCAATAATGGTACATTAATTGTAGTCGGCAAAATCATTTAAAGAAGTTAATGGGCAATCACGAAAATGAATGGCTGCAGGAAGTGGGAACGGAATCGTGAAGATAGGTGTCAGTAATCGGAGACTGACGAAGAGAGGACGAAGCGAGAAGTTAGGATGGAGGGTGAGATGTTTAAAATTTACAGGAACCCTGTGAAGATTTAAAAATCGTCTGCAGAAAGTTTTTCGTTAGACAACCATTGGTTATGACATTTTCGATCTTTACTAACATATTCATAACATTTTATTTAATTTTAATATTAAACTATTGAAAACTCAAAACAGCAGTACGTATCTTGCCAAAATCATCGCTGTTCAGCAATCGACTGGTGATATTTTAGTCTTAAAAACTTGTTTCATATATGCTATTAAAACCCACGATGTGTCCGTAAATTAAAGGCATTTTAAAGGCATGGCCATTTAATCTATCGCAGTTAGTACAGGGGCCTACACCATCGTTTCGAGACCGAATATGAATTACGCATAATCTGTTTTGTTGCTGTTGGCGGCGGGGTGGGGCAGAGTACCTGCATAGTCTCCACACAACAACACTATGTAGTACACGAAGTAGCAAATGGACAATTTAACTACTGTTTTACTGGCTAACCAAGGTTACTATGATAGTTTGCGCGTTGCCTCTGTCTGTGCGTGTGCGTGTGCGTGCGCGCGCGCGCGTGAGGAATAATCACTGACCTATCGTAACTACTACTAGTTACGCCTCTCTAAATATAGACTCCTTTGACCTTGTCAACAGTGTACCACCACTCACTGCTCATGCGCACAAAACAGCAGCACGACACTTCACGAAAATAAACAACTCGCACCATAATAACAAAGTGTCACGCTTCACTGTGCGTAGACATATTTTAAAAGGTTTTTCGTCCTTTCGTGTTTTTCTGCGTCTATCGTTTTATCGGTTTCAGCGTTGTATGGGTCCCCGGCTTATGGTTTTTCGCTGTAGTCGGCTACACTATATATTTCTGTTGTTTACAAGCCGCTGGAGTTCGTGCTATACAGCTCAGGGGCACGACGCGGCCGCACAGCTGGCATCGCTCGTCACATAATTAACCAACATCGTCGCCCCGTTGTTTCTGTTTTATTTTTCGTTTACCCGATCCCAGGATAAAATGATTTACACATTTGTTGAGCGTTTTACGTACGTACAATAACATATTATGCGCATTTACTGTTCATTTATACTGCGAAGCACACGCGATACACAGTATCTACTTATGAAACGAAAAATATTTCTGTCGACTACTGCTGGCCTACTGTTTAAAGTTTACAGAGCATCGTTTCGTTTCAAAAAACGTGACCCCCCCTCCCCCAACTCTCGTGTCCGGGCGTGCACGCACTCTGCTGGTCACTAGCCGAGCCCGGTACCGCGACCTGTATAGCAGTTTCGCTTGAGACCGTTTACGTCGGCTATCAAAAAACAACTTTATCAGTTGTAACCATATTTTTTAGTTCCACCCATATAATCACGTAGTTGACACGTTCCTGTATCACTTAAACAGAGGCCTACATCGATAGCAAAAATGACGATGACATGACTGGTCGGCTTCGTTTAAGGTCATAAGCTGCAATTGCTGAATGGTAACTGTGGCAACGTCGAGTCCACGTGGACAAGACCATTTTCCTGTCATTCCTGCTAACGGGATAATCTGACTGGCGTACACGGGCAGTATCACTGTTCTAAGAACGTATTAATCACATCAAAGCGCTCCGCATTTAAACGTTCCAGCGCGCAAAGTTAAAACCGTGTTTTGGGGCAAGGCTGCAGAAGTGCTCACGATGGGTGGAGACCAATGGTAAGATCGTTGCGCCCTATATTCCCTGACACGTGATCAGGAGAAACTGACGGAAAAGGTTAAACAGAGGAAAGTTAGGGTTGATTTAGGAAAACTTACGAGGAATCTTGGGAAAACTGAGAAAGTGTATATGCGTCGTACTTACTAGGTGTTACCACGTCCGTTGGTGACTTTCTGTGCTTGCAATTCATAGCAATGATCAATCGAAAACGTCAAGAAGGAGAAGCCGTTTTAAACTTTTTAAAGAGAGCCTAAAGGTAAGAGAAGAAGAGCGCGGATGAAGGAGTGTCCCTTAATAATCGCGATAAAAAAAGTAATGGAGTTTTACTAATTAAAACTATAATTAATCGAGTCTGGTTATAAACAATTTGTCCCTTAATAATCGCAATAAAAAAGTAATGGAGTTTTACTAATTAAAACTATAATTAATCGAGTCTTGTTATAAACAATCTACGATTTACTAATGGCACTGGACATCCTTTGCTTACGTCCACCTTGTCTAAAATTATAGCAGAGTTACAAATTTTTCTCGAGAATTTTCTTTCCCTGTAGGTATTTACGGTAACGACGTACACAAATCGACATGTTTATGAGACAACTAACCTTCAGATCAGTTGTTCACTTATGTAACCACCTATGACACACCGCTTATTGTGAAACGCGTCGGAGATTCGAGGACAATTCTGTAACGAATCATCAAATATACGGGTAATGAAAGGTCATATGCCATAAAATAAATACAAAACTTTATGAATTCTTAACGCGGTGTGTTGCATTACGCTCGCGCGTGCGCGCAAATTGCACTCCGCTATAGTTATTGATTTTTACTGCAGTCGCATCTTAAGGTTGTTTGAAAGTAACGAGGTAAGTATCGGATTACCCCTAATAAGGCGCAGCATTAACTCTCTACACGCTGTGTTCTGCATCCTTTAGAACAAAGCTACACACTATCCGAGTACTGCTTTTGGATTTTTTAAGAGAGACAAAACGCCATGAGAAAATAGGCCCCTGTATAGGACTAGTATCCTAAACCGAATTCCAGCTTGGCGTGTACATTTACTCACGACCTACCGATTGCTTCCTCGCAGATTATTATCTCTCCATTTCCCTCTTTTATTTTCGTCTGTTACACGGCCGTGAGGTATTGCTGGAGTCTTCTTCACCCAGACGTTTCGGCTACATTAGCGGCCGTACTTCTTCACAGGCTGTCCCAACCATTCAGCAATTTACCTGATTGATAATGACTACGGTTTGTGCGTTCACAGAGGAACTCTACAGACGTAGAGTTTCTACTAGAACCTACATCTTTTGCGTCGTCGTTTTGTCTAAATATGGTACATTTTCTATTGTAATTGGCTCATTATGGTTTGTCGTGTTTAATCAGTGTAGTATATGTCAACGTCGTTTCAAAGAATCGTCCTGATGTATGCAGTTCCTACCGGGTCCGGTTATGATTCGTTTCCCTGTGACCCTTGCAGCTCGTGTCATCCAAATATCGTACACCGGTAGTCTGCTTCACAACAACCACGAAGAGAGACGACGGATGATTTGCTCGCTGCAGCCTAACCTCCCTGTCGACTACGCTTTCCATCTTCTTTTTGTCAAATACATTATTATTATACAGGCTCGCAATGTTTGATTTTTATTTTTAATTGGCAGATCGCCTTGGTTAATCGTGCGGACGATTGTGTTGCCTGCTAATATTAAAATGGTTTTATCCGGCAACATCTATCCTGCGATATCTCTCTTCTCTACAGTAAACGAGCGAAGAATTTAATAATGACGGTCAGAAACTCAAAACAAATGAATATCTCGACAGATCACATAATGAGAAATGTGTGTATAACGTTCAGAAGATGACACATAGTTTTACCAAATCCTGGCAAATTTAAATATCCATGTTTACGGGTTACGCTTGCCGTGTGTAAACCACCTCACATTACTACTGAGCTACCTCATATGTGGTGACTTCAACATTAGGACTGTAATTTCCACCAACATTATACCTAACAAATTTACACTACACGCCAAAATACACTTATAATTCCGCACAATAATAATAAAACAGTACATTTAATTTCATCCTAATGAAAAGAGGAACATTAACCTCATCCCAAAAGTCAACCGCCACTACACAATTGCCGTTTCTACTGCGGAGACAGCGAAATTAATATTTTTAAAAGTTTTTATTAAAGCGAATACGAAAAAACTGAAACGAAAACACAAACAAGAAAACTGTAATTTCTCAGTTCACATTTTTATTGTAATTTATTTTACAAATACCATCCTCCCTCGTATCATCGTTGCAAGGGGGAGTGGAAACGGAAAACGGAAAAAAGCGTAATAATAATTAATTTCATAATGACTTTTAGAAAATTCCACCCTCTCGATTTAATCGTAACAAAAAAAAAGAACAAACAAAAATCGTATTAACAAAACACGAAATTACTCCGATAATGGCAACAGGAGACTGCGAACGGGAGGAAAAAATTTAAGGGTCGCGCTGCTGCTGCTGCTGAAACACGATGACGTACAAAAAATACGAGAGATAACGATTGCTTTAATTGGTGAACAACAGAAACCGTGGCGTGGAGAGAAGTTCGTTTTACAGCGCGTAATCTGTTCTCATACACTGACTGCTGCTGGCTGCCATTACCGTCTTTCCCGTCGCCTGTTTGACGCTCAATTTCCCAAGACAAATTACGTGTGAAGTATGCACTCTGCTAGGGACGTATCTGTCAAGGCCAGACGATATCAACGTTTGGATTCGGCGATCGAAACCATGAAATTATTTTTTTAACGTTTTATGAATTAGTAAAGAATTTACAGTTCCAGCAGCACTGTCGTGTACGTAAAATGGAAATAGTGATTAAACAAACGCCATCGACAAATTTTGAGACAGATAAAAACAAAGAAACCAATCCGGTCACTGATTGAGCACGTTGCTGTTTAGTAATACATCGGTGATAGTAAAACTGAGGAAGTCAACGCGAGGAAGGATATAAAATGCAGGATACAGATGTAAAACTAATGTGTAATACAGACGGTGAAATACTGATTGAGGAAACGGATCAGTTAACAGAATGTTAATGATGATGACGCAAACATGCACTAATATATCTTGAAAATTTAAAGAAAAAACGACGCAAGAGCCTCTGAAATCTGAAAATGTTTATCTGTAATATGCCTATCTGTAACTTGGAAGTCAATGTTTTAAGTTTACACAAAGCCAGGTAGAACTTTTCTTAACCCATGCCTCAAAACAAAACAAAAAACGTGCAAACAACGAGGAAATACTGGAAACAGAAGAAACGAAGACTGAAATAAATCTGAGAATAATTCGATTAAAATCCTAACGATTTTATGGACCATATGTCCAGTTCTGATGGTAGAATTATATAAGAAAAAAGTAAAATCTTGAACAGATGGGCAAATAGCTTCCATTCTTTGTTAAACAAAACTGATAAATATGCACTTGCATAAAGAACATTTGCAGAAGAAAATAAACATAAGACTATCAATGATAATGGAAATAATAGCGAAACAGAACTCCGGATGAGATAGTGGTACAGTTAGCAATAGACAACTTAGGAATAATAAGTCACATGGGTGTAACAATTTGTATGCAGAACTTTTTAAAAGTGGTGGGATTAACATTAATAACAAAATTACACTCGCCGAATCCAATGGTTTGGATTGAAGAAAGAACGCCTAGGGAATGGAATGGAACTGTAGCATTACCTGTCCACTATACAAAAAGAGAGATCCTCTACAGTGTCATAATTACAGCCTATAAAACACTTTTGATACGACAAGCTCTCATATGTCGAAAAAGAACTTGGCCCCTATCAGCGTGGATTCAGAAAAGAACAATATAGGTTACTGTAGATCAAATATTCACGTTACGACAGATCTTGGGAAAAAAACCAACGACATTTATGTTAACACTCACCAATTATTTATAGATTTTAACACTGCTTATGATAACATAAATAGAGGGCGACTTTACGTGGCAATGATAGATCTCAGTATCCCCTTAAAACTAATCCGCTTGGTGAGAATGACAATGAAGGAAGTGCAGGGCAGAGTTAAAGTTGAGGCTGATCTGAGTAATTCCTCTGACTGTAATCCTGGTTTGAGACGGCGAAGGTTTGTCCTCCTTGCTCTTCAACATAGCACTTGATAAAGTCATAACAGAATCCGGTCTACAAGGACAAAAACAATACTCACAAATTCCGTCCAGTTAATGGCATTTCCATATCATTGTTCGATCATGTGCCCAGATGACGGAGGCATTCCTCATATTGGAACGTAGTGCAAGAAAGTTATAAAAGCGAATAAGTTATCTTGTCTTATTTATAAGTCTTTACAAATACTTTTTAAAGTTATCAGTATACAACTGATGGGTTTCGAAATCTTTAACGCCTAACCGCGAAAAACGCAACAAAAAAAAACGCTAAAAACCGTGACACCGAAGTTCGGCACATATACTCTTCGCTTCTGGGTGCTCACTAAGAAAGAGTTTTGAAAGCTTTAACGCCTATCCACGAGAAAACGCGAAAACCGCAACACTGATAATGGCGCTTTTTTAGTTGTATCCTGCAGGACGCCATGACCATCAATAAGGTACAGGCAGAGTTTGATAGTGGCTGTTGTGGATCTGAGGAGTGACTGTTTATCCCATGGCCAGTTGTACGTGGCGTTCTCCAGAGGATGACAGCCTGGTCATCCTCCAGCCAGAGACCAAAACCAGGAATGTTGTTTACAGGGAGGTCATGAGCACTTAATCTGAGTGAGGTTCTGAAATTATATGTTAAGCAAGTTATTAGCCTGGGTACGTAGACCAAAAAACCAGGAGTGGTGGTGGGATCAAAGGGCTTAAGCCCATCTATTTTATGGTTGTCAGACTTACAATAAAGGACTGTCTTAATCTCTAACAGAAACTTAGCTTACCCTCTCTAACTAAATAATACAGGGTCATTTTAACAACTCACTAATTTTCAAGCTTTAATAGTTGATTGATCAAGGTTGATCAAATTGATCATCTTCAAACTTGATCGAGCTTAAACAGTTTCTCTTAGTTTCAAAATACCGGTATCTAAGCTTCACAAATAACCTATTTCTATTTTCTGATTTTACATTCTGTTTTTTCTGATAATCCCCGTAGCGAAGCACGGGTATCCAGCTAGTTACATATATGACGGATTGCTTACAAACAAGAATTATACGCATTTTTTAAGGATGCAGACATTATAAAACATAGGCTATATAAAATTAACAAGGTTGGGGTGGGCCAAACATCTGATGAGGATGGCGGAAGATGAAATACCGAGAAAAAGTCTTGACGATGAAGCTAGATGGAAGAAGAAAGACAGACAGGCAAAAGCTTCGATGAACTGATAATGTGAGCGATTATGTCAAACTGTCTGGCCTGAGGGAACAATCACGTCAGATCAGAACCGTTGGAGGAGGCTAAGACTCAGCAATGAGTTGTAGCACTAAGGATAACAATGATAATGATGTGTCCAGTTTTGACGAAATACCAAATAAGGTGAAACAGTATGGTAGATTGGTAACGGGAATTAAAATTCTAAAATTAATACCGTTTTGAAGTTCAATCTACAGACATGAGGCAGGTTCCCTGGCGTAAACTAGGGTCGCCGGTCACCAAGCACCGGAGTGGTCGATCATCCGCCACTGACGTGTGGTCGGTATGTTTTGTATTCATGCATAAGTCGCTTGATTATCACAAGTGGAGCCAGGATTATAATCTAACAACACGGCAAGTTTAAAAGTCGCAGCTGTTAATATTCACAAGCAGCGACGACAATTCCGGTTAACGAAACCAATAAATATCCGTCCGTCTGTCTTTCGGTTGGCAATACGGCGTGGCGACGCGACAAAACGTGTTCTTGCATACGCCAATGATTCATGCGATAATTAGTCCCCTGAAATGCATTGTGTCTTCGCACGGACATCCGTTGAACTGGTGCCATTACAATGCTAACGACCCACGTAATAACTGACCGCACAGAGTACCGAAAATAACTTTAAAACTGCCAGCTAGAAAGTACTGGGAAACCCAAAGAAAGATAAGACAATAAACCCAAACCAAGGCACTACTCGGTTTGGTAGTTACAAAAATACTATAACGTCTCGTCGTTATAATATCGGGAACCTGGTTAATTGGCTCAGGTCAATTAAACAGGCTGCCATAATATTAACAAACTCATAATTAACTGGAATGTAAACAAATGTTAAATAGGATCCCGTGAATTGAGGAATATTGACAGGGGTTTGTAGATTTATTCACTCACCTTTTTGGACCATGACATCTCTTTATTACATAATGTTTTAACATCTGCGAAGAAATTTAGTAATGAGTCTATTAAAAATAAAAACATTTGCACCTCTTGTACAAACAGAATTAAAGTAATTAATGAGTTAACATAGCTTGTACTGCCCTCGGATCCGTTGTTTCAGTATATGATATTAAAATTATAATCTTTATTTTGTGCCATCTGAAGAATGGGCTTATTTAACTTTAACGTGTTATATTCATAAAAGCCTTAAACTTGACATAGATTATTACTAAGCATGAAATTACAATTTTATGGTAATTAAGTCAGTCTTTCGTGTTTTACTTTACTTTCATTGGTTAATTAAGTGTCTATCATGTATTATTTTAAGTTAAGTTCTGAACCACGGAAGCTGAACTTCCGTGTCACCTGTGTGTAACATCGTCGGCGAATCGGCGCTTCTATCGGTTGTGCAGGGTGTCTTGGAGATCTTCTGGCTATCGTGTTTTGGTGAAATCTGCTGTCATTCCTAAAGATGAGTCGTCTGCTGGGTCTGTAGATTCTTGTGGTAGGTTTTAGGTTGTAACTTTCACTGGTATTCACATTGTTGTACCGCACATATTACTTACGGTTAACAGTTACATGTTAAAAGTTTAACATCACATTTAGGCGATGTTAGTTTGTTACAGAGATGTCATTGTCATACACTCACGTCATTTTCAACATTTTTACATCATCCGGCTATCTCACACAAGCTTCTCCTCGTTTACAGGTTTTTATATTGACTACATACTTTTGTACGCTGTATCAGCAGCGGAGTCTGAGATACAACTGAACTGGCTAACTATAGGGGTGAAGAGGCTGTCCGCGCGCGGGTAGCTTCTTAGCGCGAAAAGTAGTTCTCACTTATTATTAATTATTTTCCTTTAATTCGCTTACAACTTAATGGCATCGCTCTTTACTTTGATTACTCTTTTATGTGACTAGGGGTAGTTACGGATTTATTTAGTTTTTCAAATCTAATTTTATTAACTATTATGCTACATTGGCAAATCGGCAGGTTACTACAGGTTTGGGGCATGGAGAAGGGTTCATTCATACCTTATTAAAGCTAATATTTGTATTATAGAATTTTTTTATTTTTGTGGGATTTAGGCTTATTAAATCGTCACAATACGTCGGAAATTTATTTTCTAATCGCATTCGTCCTCAACATTAGGTCTACTATTATCACTTTCAAGCGTTATCCAACATATGATTTTCGTATCTGTAACTCATATAAAATACACGTCTCCAAACAAGTCAGTTTTAAATTAACCAGTCTGGGGCGAGCCAGACGGAGTAGGCTTACGCATTTCTAGTCTTCTAATTAATGTGCCAACTCACACTGAGTATCATCTGTCTGCTCATCGCTGAACGGATTCTCCAACAATTTCCTCTTGAGTAAATACTGTCCACTCCATTGTTCCACAGTACTGAATAAGGTAATCCCTTCGTCTTATAAAGAGCGACGTTGTCTCTTATGTTTCTCCAATCCAACCTAGCAACCTTCGGGACGCCATTCCCAACCACGAATTTACATGCAGAAGTAAGAAATGGCCAGCAATTTTGAATAGCTGGGCTACAGTGTGTCTTATAATACAAGCAACGACGTTGTGAATAAGTTGCATAAATTCAACCTTATGTGCAGGACCATCAAGTGAAATCTTAAGTCAGCAAGTAAAGAAACAGGCCTAAAATTCTACAAGGCGATGGCCATTCCCACACTTCTTTGTGGGTCTGAGAATTGGACTTTAACGAAAGGCCAGCCCAGTCGTATCCAAGCGGCTAAAATGAGATTTCTCAGGCACGTGGCAGGGTATACTTTCCATTATCATAGAAGCAACACAGACATATGGCAGTAACTGAATATTATTTGTATACTCGACAGGATCGCCCAATATCGGCTGAATTGGTGGGAACGTCTTTGCCGAATGGATGACTGACGCATCCCCAAACAACTATGGAACTATAAGCCGAAGGAACGGTGAGGTGTGGGACGAGGAAGCGCTGTAGTGACCAGCTTTAGACTTTGCCTGTTTGAGACCGGAACAAACCATCCTTGGTTTACTGCTTGCAGATAATGATGATGTATGATGATGAAGTAAGAAATGGAATAAAGCGTAAACAAACACTAGACGGGTTCTTTTCATCAGAAGAGAATTTAATAAACAGCATTTTATAAGTAAAACGTACGAGCATGTAGCTATCTCCAAAACTGTGTAAAGGTAAAAAACAGTAAAAAATTATAGCCGGCACTAGTCGACCTATCACTGGCAAGCCACAACGTAATACGCATCATAATGATTCCTGGCCGAGAAATGCGTTTGTTCGTTGGCATGCAGAAACACTCATGTAGAATGTACGGACTGAATTTAATATGAAGGGGATTCAAGGAGTCATTGACTTGTACTTAACACACAGAAGTGCGACGTACTGACTCGACCTTAAATGGGAAAACATGTTAGAACTGTGAATACAAGGACACGATGTTAAAGCTCTATAAAGTTATAGCTGTGCCTTGTGACCTACACGGAAGCGAAGCCTGAGCCACAAACATCTGGTAAAGGACAAACGCCTGCCAAAACAAATTCTGTTTTATAGACCGTGAGGAACAAGAAATAATGCCAGGCCGAAATTAAGAAATGAGGCACAACAGATCAAACGATCTTCTGCTTGTGACAGAAGAAGAAAAATGGTTTACTTCTCCTTGATTTGGCTCTTATGCCTCTTAGCGTCTGGTTGTAGGGAGCCTTTGAAACGTCTTAATATTTTACTTCTTTATTTGGCCTTTATTACTCTTACCTTCGGGCTTCAGCCCTTAATGGTTTACATGCAACCAAATATATTCGATCCTACATATTCGACATTTTATTCCGAATAGAGCCCGCAATACGCCTAATCCTTGCGTATGTGTCCACGGGTTCTTAGTGTGTACAGACTAACCCCGGCTCCGAACAGTAAGTAACAAGGTTTCACTACGCAGAACTACGAATTGATGGTTTGCTATCGCCTTGCGAGAGGTGAGAGACCGTTTAAAAGCCAGACTATATTTTCCAGCCGCGGCGGGACTTGAATTCGTGCCGCACGATGTATTGAACCGACAGGCCGTGGCTCTCAGAGCGAAGTAAATTCGGATTTCCTGCAGGATTACGTTGAATGTCGTGACTTATCATTCTTATCAACCTCCCGGAGCGCTCGCCCATACACTTTCGCGATCGATACTATTCTCTAAAGAGTTGCTGGGTACCCAGGAAATATGGGCACTACAGGCTATCCATTTTCATAAAACTAGGCAACTTTTCAGAACATCACCAGACGGACAAACAGAAAATTGGAAAGCGGACGAAGAAACGCAACCGGTGTAGTGAGTGACCGTCAGTGCTGTGCTGTCAACTTAAACGGGACGCGATACACACAGTGAATTAAGTTACCACCTTTATTCCGCTAACGGAATTAACACTTTTGCACCCCACTATCAGTGGTGAAGTTACATGGAGGCAATTGAGGCCAATGCCTACACTAAAAAATTCTGCAGAATAAAAATTATAAATACGTATGAATTACATAACGTAAAAGATTATACATTGTTACCGCGACTGTCGAATTTATTAAGGCGAAACGTGCTTTACTGAGCGACCGCTAGATGGTGACAGGTGAGATTCGGCATAGCTCGTTTAAAGCGAATGAGGCAACCTGAACTTGCCTCAAGCGTTTTTTGTATACATCGTAAGCAATGTGCTGGTGTGATAGGGAAGTGAATGGAGGGGGGATTATCCCGCGCTGTACACATAGAGCGTTGAGGCTAGAGGTGAGCTAAACTGTTATTTTAAAATACTAGGTATGAAAATACCGTTCCAAAAAAATAACAGGTACAGATACCTGTTATTATATACTATATATACATAACCTATATTATCCTTTGTAAGTAACTCGTTTTGAGTTTCCTGCAGGTCTCCTATGTAATATCTTCAAATAAATACACTCCAAGTAGGTTTATTTTCACCTAGATACACCTATTAATATATTAATAAACCTACTTGCTGTGTATTTATTTGAAGATATTATATAACCTATACTATACAACTTGTTATAAGAAATAAATTGAAACTAAAAGTATTAACAGTGTTACTTTACACTGTGACTTTATTAAACTATTATAAATAAATATTATAAACTTATAAATAATAAGCAACAACAAAAGTAAATTAAATGCATTACAGATATTTAAGGAACAGAACTAGATAAAGTGCATAAATGTCCATTACAACAATCTCATCATTTACGTGAGATGTGTAGTGAAGTTAAAATCACATTAATAAAAAGTATAATATAGCTTATCAACATCAGCCACTCTATAGGTTATAACTCAATATAATTAAATTCAACTATTTCACTAACGATCGGAACATAAAGTTTTTTTGAGTAAAAACAAAGTTTTACCAACCGATTTTAGTTACAAGTTGGTGACTAGTATAATAATATACAATTATTAGCATATAATCTGTATTATATATCTGCATATCACACGAGAATAAATGTAACAGCAGGATAAATTATTTCCTTTATTAAAAACAGCTCCGTCTCTTTGCGCAGAATGAAGTATACAGGACGAAAAAGTGGCTCATACTAGTTCTTACTCGAAATATGCTTGATTCTACCTGTTCCTGATATACTAGGTGTTTTTGAAATATTAGGTGTTACTAAAATATTACTGTTACTCTGGAACGCGTTGTTCCTTGTGTATCGGTGATACCACTAGTATTTGAAATACCTAGTATTTTAAATACGCGTTACTGGCTGTTCCTTGCGTTCCAGCGATATTTTTGTACGCCTAGTATTTGGCCTTGGTTTACGTGATCTTGCGTACATTTTGTGTGTGTGTGTCTGTGTGGGTGCGTAGGGGGTGTGCCTTGACTTGGAACAGCGAGGGCGGCGTGTCTCGACTCGGAACAGCGTCGCGCGAATAACAGGTATTTCAACTTTTCAGTCACTGTTACATCCGTTCCACAAAAATATCGTTCCAAAATACCTATTACAGGTATATCGGCCCACCTCTAGTTGAGGCATGTCTCACTTCTGTGGTCCAAACAGTTGCGTTGAGGCATGTCTCACTTCTGTGGTCCAAACAGTTAAGTTAAAGCGCGCTGTATTGTTTATAAGTGTGTTTATTTTATGCGGTTATTAAAAGTGCCCCTGTTATTCCGCTGAACTAACAGATGATCAAGATTGTTATTTGAATTATTTGTAATATTAAACATATATATTATAGAAACTAATCAAGTTTAAAAATTTGAAGTCCAATCAATTGTATTATTGTGTATGACTAATACAAGGATTGTTCAATAGAAACACGTATAGAGCTGTAAAGCATTTTTTATTCAACGATTTTAAAAGAAGTCTCCATTAACATTAAGACATGAGTTCCACTGTTGCACTAACCTGTAGATTCCCTGCTAGTAAAATTCTTACGGCTGTTTGTGGAACCATTCGCTTACAGCAAACTCTACCTCAGCGTCCGATTTGAACCACCGTCCTTTTAGTGATTCCTTAACAAAAATTTAAGATAAGATTTTTGCCTACCCATTCATTAACTACTAGCTTCGCCACTGACTATAGAAAAATTATTCCGATTAGCGCTTTCATGCCTCACAGCTCATCGTCAGATCGGGAAATGTGACGAGCTGACGATGAGCTGCGAGGCTTGAAAGCGCTAATCGGAATAATTTTCCTGTAATGGTGTGCTACAGTGTTAATTCTGTTCGTGATTATAACCACTAACACAACTTTTTTAATTACACTTTTATTCCGCTAACGGGCTTTTACAACCATTGTATGCTATATATATTACATTACTTTAGCTTTGACATATGCAAGGAAAGCAGCGAAGATTGATTCCCAAGCAGGAAAAAAACAGGTCGTCCTGCTGCGGCTAGGTGGACCGC
The DNA here is from genome assembly GCA_034769895.1 of Magicicada septendecula. Lineage (NCBI taxonomy): Eukaryota > Metazoa > Arthropoda > Insecta > Hemiptera > Cicadidae > Magicicada > Magicicada septendecula. Next base: position 202,756,112 of record CM068375.1, on the reverse strand, counting down.
AGTCCGGGTTGAACCGTGAAAAACATGGCTGAAACTGTAGTAGGCATATAGTTGAGCTGAGATGTCGCTTAAACAGGAATTAGCAATTTAATAGTTAATTTGACAGTCCACTCAGAAATAAATTCGAACCCATGATGCCCTTATTCGGAACCGAGTGGGTTTACTGAGGGCTACCCGGACCGTTTCCTGCATCTTGTGTTTTGATTGAACACGTTTGTTAAGCCAACCACGAAGGAGATGCGACGAGACGAGACCAATTTATCTCGCTTATAATTAGCTTGACTTTCACGAACAAGGTCGAACGAATCGCTGATGAATTCGTTTCACAGAAGGAAAAAACACTGTTGCATTATTGCTGAAATAACTGTGACGTTACGTAAGAGGGTTACATTAGGTAAGGAACCGAGTGACTGAATTTTGGCTTCACGCTTCGCCAGCGTTCGCTGTGCACAGAGTTTTTGCCCGCGGACTAAACCGGCGATTCTAACAAATGCGCTATTTTCGCAGTAGGTCGAAAATAATATTGCTAAAATAGGCTTCTGATGTACACTTCGACTAATACAATTAAAATTATGAAAAAAATGAGTAATAATGGGCCTACTCCGTAAATTTTGTGTTCACACAATAAACTATCAGTAGCACCGAAATTGTGGACTACGGAATTACTGACTTCCGTCTACACAAAAGCATTTTGGCTTATCTCCGACATAAAACGATAACATTTCAAATTGTCTTGCTCCAGGTAAAATACCAACAGACTACGGTATAAGAACAAAAAGGTTATAGCCTGTTAGTAAACCTGCTCTTAGCACTGAGCAATTAGAGTGGAAGAATACCAGGGGCGGGGATATTGATAGAATATTACAAATTTACGATCTAGATAGGACTAAATAGGATGTACCAACCCTCTCCCACCAGAAAAACGGCCGTCAGAGGAGCCAAGATCATGTCGGGGCGTCACGTAAGGAAATAATACAAAACTCACCGAGATGATTCGAAATATTTTCGTAAATTACAAACACTTCTCAGAAAATGTGGGGGTTGCAACCAGATAAACGAGTCTGTTAACATGTAGAATACACACAACGTTCGAAACCTTACAGGCTGATGGAACCTTTCACAGGCCGGTGGAATTATGAACAAAGTACCTGAAACAGATTTTTAAAATTATGCTGTGTGTGTGTTTATCCAGACTAGCCCATATCTGTCGTTTCGATGGAATTCTTATTGACCCGGTAATCTGATTTTAAAATGCAGCCTGTTCGTATGGAATACAATAGGATTTCCCTGACCTTCTGACGCACAATTTCCGGTACGAATCCGTTTATGCAATCCATGCAATGCGATGCAAACGCAATGTATTTTTAGCCAGCGAACGGACGCGTCGTGACTCACTGCCGACGCGGAGTCTGATAACTGTTTTAACAGTGCTGTGACTCGACAACGCCACCAAGCTTATACGACAAACTCTCAAAGGCACCAAGGGAAAACACTTTAACAGGCAACAGCGTGTGAATAGTAGACCACAATTTGAATGGCCCCACATCACGAAAATAATTTATAGGCTTACGTTATTTCAAACACAATTTGTTCAAAATAGTATGAGGGTTATATCTATGGCAGTGCAATTGGGTTTTTCTAGCTGCAGTATAATATATCTGCAAGAATGTAAAAATCGTTTCATTTACTGCCCTCGTAATATACAAAACTGGTACATTGCGTTCACGAAAAGGTCGATCGACCTGACAGCTCGTACGCCTGTGTATGTGGAATTTATCTGACATGCAATGCGAAGTTTATACAACAATTGTTGTCTTTACAACAGTATAATGTCTCTTGGTTTACTGCCGAAACCGTATGTTTTAGAAAAACATAACAAAACTTAAATAATTCTCTCGACGATTTTTCGAATACAGTGTTCCCACTAAAACTACACCAAATACGCACGATCATACGCTTCAGACCATAGGCTCACTGCTCCAGGACGTAAAAGTCAAGATGGAACTGGAAGAGAACGAAATGTCTGAGATACTTTTGCAGAAACGAACTGCCAGATTTGCAGTTCCTTCTCAAAACGAACCGCCTCTTCGGCTCTTTCTCGGCGCATAACTGCCACAAAACACAGCACTTCTTTTCATGGCACGAACGTCTGGGGCCATTAGAACGCCTGAAAATCAACATAATCTGAAAGCCGGCTGATATAGAACTGAAAGATGACACACCATAAACAGGATATCAGACCAAGCTTAAACGAAGCTCTGGAACCGTCGTGCATATGACACGCCACGCACATACATCAAAGATGGCCTTATCACGACAAACAAAGCTAAACCCAAAGCATCAGTAAGCTGAACCCAAGACAAGTTGCCGAACAATGACCAATGAGACTCGACATTTTTAGTGCACTATTGAAAACACTTTGGACTCACCCCTATACACCGTGGGGGATTTGTTAACTCCCAAGGTTCTTCTATGGGGAGGTTATAACCAGGTGGGCGCCAGGCGTTCCACGATGGTGGTTACTGATGATGAGGGGTTTGTGACAGTAGGGGATTCGCTAGTTGTAGCCTACTGTGCTTGTTCTCACAACCGCTAGCAACCTCATAATGCCTGTAGATTTTACCTATAAGGCTCCATTGGTAACCTACTCAATGTGTGGGGGGGTGTTGTAATACTCGTAACTTCCTTGACTACGTAGCTGGTAAACGTCCCCATTCTAAACGACTTTCGTACAACGCAGACTCCTGAAGAGAAGACTGAAGAGCCAGAAGATAATGTGACATGTGGTTTTGAAGAAACGTTGCAACAGGATGGCCCATCTCGGGACCACCGATGGAATCAAACGCGGGCTAAACACGAGGATACTACAGTTCAATGTCACCCACGAATACTTTCGACATTTTTTTAGCTTTATTTTATTGTTTCAATAGGTTACAAGAACATTTGGTAACATTACGCAAAACAAATGAGAGAAAAACAAATAACAAAATACAGTAAGCCTACATATAAAGAGGAATGTGCTCCAATCAGCAATTCTCCTTTACTGTAATTTAAGTGAGGTCAAAAAAGTCTGTTTGCTATATCCGTTTGTCTGGGACGTTTCAGTCGTCTTTGTGGTGTCCTGAGTGATCCAGCTCCTTTCTTGCCAGTTCGTTGGGCGCACTGTTAGTCTACTTCTGTACCAAATATAATTATATTTATTTTCTTCCCGTACAGAAGAAGGCATCTGGAGGGTCTTCTGTACGACATGATTTGGCATCGATCACGGGGCGTTGACTACTGGCCTTAGTAACATATTTTGGAAGAGCTGCAGGATCTCTGTTTGACTTACTTGTTGTCTCCCATAGCTGAATGCCGTTATGTCCAGATTGGTTTCAAAATGATCTTACAGAGAAAGAGTTTATTCTACAGGGACATCTATGACATACGTGTAAAGCAGTAGCGTGGCGTCCATGTAACCGCCGCTGTTGCCGGCGGCAACAGTACAAGCAATGAAATATAATAAAATTTAATTACATTCCAGAATTATTACATTGCTTTAGTTATTAAATAATTTGAAGTGCGAACAATAGTATACTATTATCAAATAGGGAGTGCGGCTGGGCGAGGGTCAGGCTCACTCTCAAACACGCAGCCCGCACACACACAAGCGGATACTAAATGGATAAGGTCATTAAAGATAATCACTGTCTTTATGATTCACACCTATGAATCATCTTACAGTCAATAATTTTGTACCAAACACAGCTGCTATTTTGGGCTCCATTTCAGTAAATTATAGATTGTTTGGTATCATTTTTCTTGTAATGGTGTGTAGAATTGATATGTGTATATATTAAACATTTTAAGATAAAATGTCAAATAAAATAAATCAAAGTTTGATCAACTGAAGTCCACTAGGTGACTAATGCGGTGAGAATCCGGCCGCTCCTAACCCCTGCGCTTGTGTGTGTGAGTGCGGGCTGCGTGTTTGTGAATGGGCCTGACCCTCGCCCAGCCGCACTCCCTATTTGATAATAGTATAATAGGGAAACTTGAAGAAACCCCACAGCATTGCTTTCGAACTGCTGGGCACTTACACAGTCTTGTGTTGCCAGCTCAGACATGGCAGTGTTTTACTGTACAAACTGTGGGGGGGGGGGGCATTCATCCACCCAATGTGTTGCCGCTGTATAAACCGGCAAAACGCTCTGGAACCGACGAGCAGCAGTTACTATAGTACGTACCTATTTGTGTTTTGTTCGTTTAGTTATATGTTTCACTGTTTGTCTTTTATTATATTTAATTCGATTATTTGTGTCCTGATTTATTCTGTGTAAGTATAATGAAGTCAGATCCCGTTGAACCGGGACCCTCTTCTTGTTCTGCCAGCGAATGGTAGAAAATACTCTAAACAAATATGGTGGGTCTAAAAAACCCACTTCGTCCTAGAAAAAAATTCGAATTAATTTTTAGGCCTACCACAACCGGCAACAGCTGTTATGGTATAGGTGTAAAGGTATATAGAAACTATTTATTTTTTGTTCCTATGTGTTCCGAAATATTATCCTCACATTTTTATGAGCGTGAGTTTTGCAAAGTGTGAAGAAAACCTGGAAGTTCGGGTGAAATTTCACAGATACTTGTGGTTTACGGAAGATCACAACGCAAAATTTAGTTTCAAAGAAAGAAATGACGAGTAAGTGGTATTTAATGAAAAAGAGTACCGGACGAAACAATTTCGAAACGAATGAACAGAGTGTATATCACGTACTGTAACAATCTCCATGTCGTTGCGAGTAGGCCTACATGTATATCTTCGCAACGGATGCAGCGTTTACGTAATCTACAAACTGACCTTCTGAACGCTCAGGGAACACCATGTATTTCTTATACAGTCCGGCAGAGAAACCTGACGGTTTTCTAAGTGAAATTAGGACCAGAATAAATAGTTTACAAACAAAATTTTATTTTAGAATTAAAGTACATCTCAAAGCATTTTACTTACATTAATTACGTTTTGAAAATCACATTCTTTAGATGGTGTCCCTCATTTTCAACACATTTTTCGAGCCGTAACGGTAAACCGTGCATTACGCGCCGCAGAACTTCCGGAGAGATTGCCGCCACTTCTGTCCGAATATTCCGCTTCAAATCCACGATTGTCCTTGGTCGGTTCTGGTACACCCTATTCTTGAGATATCCCCACAGAAAGTAATCGCAAGCGTTGAGGTCGGGCGATCTTGGAGGCCACTGAACATCCCCTCGGTGTGAGATCACTCGGGCTCCAAACATCTCTCTCAATTTATTCAGGGAAGCCCTTGCAGTGTTAGGAGTTGCCCCATCCTGCTGGAACCATGTGGTTTCCAATGCAATACCATGTTGCCGTAACTCAGGTGCGAGAAATGTTGTAAGCATGTGAACGTAACGTTGTGAATTTACAGTCACTGCAGTCCCCTCTTCGTCTTCAAAGAAGTAGGGGCCAATTATCCCAGAAGACGTTAACCCACACCACACAACAATCTTCTCACTGTGTAACGGTCGTTCAAACAGTTCTTGAGGATTCTGCGATGCCCAGTACCGGCAGTTCTGCGTATTGACATAACCACACAGATGGAAATTGGCCTCATCGGCCATGAGCAGAGTGTTTAACACTTGGTCATTCACAATATTCACAAGTCCATGGCAACAATGCATGCGAATTATCTTATCCTGGGCACTCAGTGTTTACACTACAACAAGTTTGTAGGGATGAAAGTCGAGTTCCAGATGCAAAATTCTGCGTACGGAGCGGTCAGAAATCTGTAGGGCACTTGCGTGTTTTAATGCCGATCGCCGAGGACTCCTACGAATAGCATGACGCACGCGTTCAACATTCTCCGGGATTCGAACAGTACGCTGTTTCCCTGGTGGTATCTTCTTTAAGGCAGAGGCCGTTTCCCGAAAATTCGCCACCCACAACAGTATGGTATTGCGGCTTGGAACACTGTCATTTCGATGAACGCTGAAATGGCGGCGAAAAGCGCGCTGCGTAACAATAACTGACTCATAGTTTTTAAAAAACGTTTCCACTACGAACACACGATGTGCTGACCAACGCTCCATGGCGACTGAAATGCTTTGAGCTGTCGAACACATGAGCGCAAGCTCGATTGCAGCGCTCCATGCTACACTCCATAGAATTACTACAAAAATCGTCAGGTTTCTCTGCCGGACCCTGTACTTACATCCCCACCCCCCCACACACACACACACCGAAATGATAAATTAAGTAGTTTACAAGAGGCTGAAAACAAACGTTCTTCGTAATATCAGTGTACAGTTAACTTTCAAGTTAACAACGAGACGTACAAACGCGCGTCCGACAAAGCACGCTGTACTCCTCAACAGGTTTGTAAACACAGTTAAGTAAACAGCGTCCAGCTACATTAGCAGCGGTTACACCGCAGTGGACACACAGGCAACAACAGCTCAGAGCGATGCACCGAATATCGACAACACTGTTCGATATTCGTGGCAAACTTGTTCAAACACACGCCCAGGCTTTCATCGCTTTAGGGAGAAAAGCGAAGGATGAAACAGAAACTAATAATGGCGTGGAAGTAGCGATGATGTTATTAAACGTCGCGCACTGAACTGCAGTTTACTTGATATTTACCGGTACTTACATACTTGTTACCAATTTAAGGCCTACATATCGCACGCTAAATGCGATGTGAAAATAAGTCGTGCTCGTCCAATTAGACGAATAAAATACTGTCTTCTTTTATCCGACAAGATAAAACCTCTTATCGCGTTGTGTCGTCTGGTGAGCGAAACCGCCCTTAATAGAAACCTCTCTGAGCACGGTTCCCGGCACATTTTCTCTCTTATAAGAACTAGATTCGTTGCAATTTCCACAGTAATTTTCATATCTTCAGTCAACTAAATTTCTCGACACGTCAACACCTTCCAACACAGCTAGGTATTAATGAACGAGGCATTTAATCATGTTTCCAATTGATTTTTATTTAATAAAACTAATAGAGGACGAAACTCCCGTCAACATATTTATATTTACCAGATTCTACAGAAGCGATGTGGCCACCACTCCAGGGGCACGTCTACATGAAATACGACAACGGTCCCGCAAGTACGGGTTGGACACGGTAATTCCGTCCGACTCGGCTACAATAAAGCTTCGACATCAATCCATCGTGCTTTATTGCTCGGCATAAATCTGTCTCTGCGCAAGACAAACAATAATCGTTATGGGCCGTTCTCTAGCAGGCCTACTTGTCCGCCTTCCGCCTGCGCTGTCTGTCACATCACTCAAAAATCACCGCGCTCCGCTTACTGCCGACAGCAAGATGCGGTACCACTATAAAGGTTACAACACGATAACATAACTACTAACGTGTTGTAGTTAATTGGTAACTGGTGTTGTGGTTAGTAGTTAACTGGTTAACCAGTTCTTAACCATATTCACTGACAAGTAGTATGCAGTGCTAGTACAAGTATTATTGCTAGGTTCTAACGCACTTTTTAAATTTACACTGTTTATTTAATAAAAAACCATTTCGCCAAAATGGTGACGAGCCATTACAAATCCTAGTTTACTTTAACGGTAGGCCTACCCATGACCTTTTTCTTAGAGGGTAGTACAGGTTTGTCACAAGGAAATTTTACATTCAAAAAGTACTGCTTTGCAAAATTTACTTTCAGTTCCGAGAGTCTCTTCACATAAAATTTTGTAATAAGTCAAAACTTTGCAACTTCTCTAATCGAATGATTGTTGTTGCATAGGTATATCTTTCTATGTAGCACTATTGGAAACCACTGTTAAGTGCACAGTAACACTCCCAAGTACTGTCTAATTCACTTGCAGTAGGCCTTATCATGTTTCTGAAATCCATGCCGCTAGTACTCAAATATCGGTATGGAGAACCATACATGACCTCCATGTTCTAAGATTTATATTTAAAATCATTTTCGAAATGAAATATTTCCATAGAAACTACTTCTTTCTTCAGCCTTAACCACAGTAGGCCTATTGTGGTCACTAACGTATAGCACCTCACGTTAGCGCACTCGATTTTCACTGATGATGGCAGTCGATAGCACCGCCGAAACGTCTGGTTTTGTAGAAAACATTGGACTACGCCAAACAGCCCGGGAAGGAATTTTAACAACAAACTACTTCTTTGTTGCCGATAATGTAATACACATAAAAAATGATCCCCTCCCCCCCATCAACTATCATTTATAGAAAATTACCCCCTCCTCCTTCTACTACCCTTTTCATTTATAGATATTTCATCTACCTTTCTACAGTGGATTATTATGACCTTCTTTTCAGGATACTTTATTTATCAAAAATTAAGTATACTTTACTCTTGTTAAAACATAAAACGTTGAAGGTAAACTACCCCTTCCCCGTAACCGATCTTCACTAAACTCAAAAGGCCTTGAGTCCTTTACAACTCAGGCACGTATGCAAAAAATTATTTGACTCTGTTTGAATATGCGGCAGTTATCGTTATAGAAATATTACCCTTGTTAAAACAAGAAACGTTGCAGGTAAACTACCCCTTTCTCTTAACCCATCTTCACCAAAATCAATACCCCTCGACTATACCCTTTCTCTTAACCGATCTTCACCAAAATCAATACCCCTTAAGTACTCTACAATTCAGGGACGTATGCAAAAATTATTTGATTCTGTTTGAATTTACTGCAGTTATCGTTCGTCATAGAAAAAATTCCACACACACACACGCACACGCACACACACACACACACACACACACATTTTGAAAAATGGCTTTTCTTCATGTTTTGAGGGTAGTACAATCGGAATCAGCCCTTATCTCGAACACGACTTTTTTTGCCATCACCATACTTCCATTTCCTTATGGAACATAAAATTAATAATTTTAAACGGACCAGTGTCAACTCTTAATTACTCGATGTAGAATGCACATTTCAAACTCACTTCAGGTGTCAAGAGGATTTTTTAACTGACTTGAGTCACAAGGTAAATAAGGTGAAACAACCGAGCGATGTCTTTGAAATGTGTAAAATGTAATACAGGTGAAATTTAACGTGGAAAATAAATAAAGTCTCCTCTGAGGGCGGGTGAGAGAAAAGAAAATCAGGGCATCCTCTTGCCCTTGGCGCGTGAAACTGCCCCAAAAACGGACGAGTCACTTGTTGACCACCGGTATAGGATGCAGAAGGACGTCTAAATTAGTCCATTAAATATTCTCAGGATATCCCACGTTCTTCCATCCGGTAAAAATTTAATAGCTGAAAGTTTCTCCTTTTGTATTCTAAACTGGTGTGGGGTTAATATAGGTCACAGGTCACTGCAACATTTTAGCAATACGGTTGTCAAATAGGCCAATAAGACTAGTTTCTCGATTTTAATTTTTCAGTTATAACGATTCGCCCCGAGATAAATTTAACTTCACTACACCCCGTTTAGGAAAGAGTGCCCTGACCACTGCCCACTGGTCACAAACTTTACACTATGGTTAACAAATATGCTAAAACGTTAAACGTTGATGAAAATGATAAAACGTACTTACCTTTATGTGATATGAATTAAGCTTGTGGCGGGGAAGTGAGTTGAAAGAACTGAAATCTTGTCTCCTGTTGAAAATTCCATTTCCGTTGACATTATGCCTGTAATTAAAGAAAACAATTATGTATCAGTACGTGTTTATTTATGCAAGGCAGTACTATTGAATAATGTAACAGTAAGGTCTCTGAGCTGCAGATCTCGTTCACTATTTTGAACGAAATATATTCATTGTTAAGTAAATGTCAATAATAATGCAATCTTCTATTGTGGTGTAGGCTATTCATTGTTCATAATCTAAAGATATCATAATATACTACTGTTATGGTATCTTTAGGTTATGAACAATGAATACACCACAATACAAGATTGAGATCATAGGTACCATTAGTAAGCAATAAGTGTGTGTAGGGCCTATATTATAAATACATCATATTATCATTAGTAATAATAATGAAGTTTTCAACGAATTTCGTTGAAATATTCTATTGTATTAGTAAATACTGTTTGCAGAAATAACTTTGGGCGAGAAGTTAGAGGTCGCATTTTACAGAAAGAAAACGACTTTTTTATTGTTGCTCGTAGAATCCGAAATCAGGTTTCTTTCATTCAGTTTTGATTCTATCTTGTAGAGCATGTGTTTTATTTGATCCTGGTGTGAAACAGGCTACGCTTTATGTAACACCCTGCGGTTTGCTGTCACTTCTCATTTTATCGTCAGGTTTTTTTTCAACACACCGTATTTCCCTTTCTTTCGCGTTCTTAACGCACAGTTTATCGCTCTTTTGTTCTCTCATCTCGAGTCTTAGAAGAACGGTACAAAAGGTATTTAACTTGTCCAACCTGTTACCGTGATCTAATTAATATATTTATTTACTTGTTTTATATCAAAACAAAGTCCTGCGATCAAGATGCTACACGGTGTATAGGCCTACTTAACCAGTCCAATACTTCTACTAGTTTTGTAATAAAAAAAAGAAAAGTATTGTTTTGGCGAGTAACGCACTTTATAGGCCAAAACTTTGAAATGCCTAAAAATTTCATTACAAATTGCCGCAGTAGTCAGAACACAATTAATAGCCTACTTTAAAGAAAATGCGGACACAGCCTAATTGAAATGCGTTTCGACTTAACCACTACAGAAATTCAGAGTTACACAATTCTATGGCTGCTTATTAGTAAACATCATTGTCGAGCGATCGTAAATAAATTGACAAAAAACCTAAGGCTGTGTGGACGTGTTCGAATGTAGGCGCCCGTATAAAGGTCGCTTTACTATACATAACAGAAAACAATACTAACACAACATAGTTATTAATTATTGTTACATTTACATACAAATTGTTACAACATAGTTGTTTGTATAAAATTATTAGTAGAAATATTTGAGACCACTAACACTCCAATACAACAATAAAGAAAACAATACGTTTTATACTGTTTTTTTTTTTTCAACTCTGAACAGGATGGATGCCGTGGATTGTAGCTTTACACAGGCTTTACAATAGCAAACACGAATTAAAAAAAAAAGAATAACTTGCTACTGAATAGCAATAGTATGAATTTTAATATAATCGAATACAGCCTTATACACCAGAAGCCTAGACGACGACCCTCCTGAATAAATATTGAATCTTTAATTTATCGCGAACAGGTTTTTATAATTGAAACTGTTGTGCGTGGAACTGGTTTTGTTTAATCGTTTTGTTTACGATACGCTCTATCAATGCAAATAAACCGGTTACAATACGCTCGAGGATATAAAGTTACATATATAATGAGCTGACAAGAGGAAAATGTGTGTTTACGTTTTTGTAGTAAATGCTAAAAATAAACTAATCGACAAAATTAAAGAGTATCTTGCATACAACGCACGCTATCAGAGTAACTGTAGAAGTCTGTGTAGGCTAACTTTATTTATAAACAGGAAAAGATAGCTGGTTATTGCATGACATAATATTAAGCCTATTCAGCCGTGTTATCGATTATACTAGGACTGTCATATTGATTACGAAGAAAGTAATAAACACCGTGTTAGCTGATTCTACATAGTATTCTTTTACCGTTGGCTACCACTTAGCACTTCCGGTTTTATATGAAACGAAGATCCCTTTAATTTTTCACAGAAATATCTATAATACACAGAAAGAATAACTATAACATATACAAACACGAATGCGTTGAAAAAAAGGCTTTGTGATTTAAGACACCCCCCCCCCCCCGGATGAGTCTGTACCATGACGAGCTCTGTCAATACTGTGCTCCCGAAAGATTTGCATCGCAATAAGTTCCAACGTTTAAGGCGTTCCTGAGGTATTTCACATAAGGCTTGAATGACCTATAACACAAGCTTCAACGTTTACGAGCTCCAAAATGAGTAATGTCTGGCTCTAAAGATTTAGAGATCCTCCGATTTCTGTCGTGAGAGCACTACTCTTAGAGATGCTTTAAAACTTGAAATGTGATCGGCTTCAATGCTTACAGTACATCTTCTGTCGTAATGAGCTTTAATGCTTAGACCACGCCTCAAAGTCGTATTGGGAGGAATTTCTAAGGAATTTCACTCCTGATGGGCTCTAACAGTTACATGATTCCCAGAATTGCGTCGTGATTACAGACCAATTTCCTGACAGGATCATTAAATTGATCGGTTCGATTGTCATATTGCACTTATCTTCCTAAGTTCCTCAGTTGTGAATTACGGGCCACTTCAACATACGATAAATAAATTAACGAAGAGCAAAGTTTCAAGACGCAAATGCAAAATAAATAATAAATAGATGACAGAAAATAAGTTATAATAAAAGCGTTTGAGACGACACTATCGTGGTCATAATAGGACAGCAAGACGAGACGAAAAAGTATTACCGCACAGAACGTGTTCGGCATAAGACTATTTACATTAAGTAATCATGACATCAAACAGACGAAAACGTGGCTCACTTGAATACTGTAGTAGAACGATTACAGCCAGAGGATTCAACACACAACAGAACGCGTACGCATCCTGAGTTAATTATTTATCAAACAATTTGCGCAGCTTCATGATAAACGGTATCCAAACCCTAATAACCGCCATTCACCGTCTATAAATTGGTAATTACTTCTCTGCAGCATTATCACGCGACAATCTCCACCTCTGACTCACCCTCGACGTAATGCAACGGAACCCTCCACCTCTTCATATGAAACGGAGAAATCAACACAACTTGCTATTCTCTTACAAAGCTGAGGGGCCTCCTTCTGTGTGTATAGTACTAACAAAAGGAGGCAACAGCATAATGAAGAGTGTTCTATTCTTCTCTGGAAGAAGAACGACCAAACATCAGGGGCAACCAACATACCATAATTTTGCAAAATTATTACAACAGAGGCAGTAAATGAATGGCTGTGGAAAATAATGAAACTATGTATTACCTAGTTGGTAACAGCCGTATTTGGTAATAGGCCACTTTGTATTTGAGAACAAGTTTTCTTTTGTTCTGAAGGCTTTCACGGCCGGTGTCGGTTGTATTAAAAGTGTTTACCGGGCTGTTTGGCCGTGGTCTACGGTTTACAGACAAACCAAACGTTTCGACAGGACCACTGGCTGCCATCATCAGTGGAATTCGAGTCTAACCTGAACGCGGGTTGTAAACATCAGGCCCACAGTACTGTGGTAAAGGCTGAAGATTCATGGTGCAGTCGTTACCTGTGCATAATTCTGATTGGCTGATGGTGTAATTTTTACCTGTACGTGGGACTTTGTGAATTTAGAAGTACAGGTAGCATCGCGAGAAATCTTCCACAGTCCTGTGGGCCTGACGTTTACAACCCGCGTTCAGGTTAGACTGGAGAGAATTCCACTGATGATGGCAGCCAGTGGTCCTGTCGAAACGTTTGGTTTGTCTGTAAACCGTAGACCACGGCCAAACAGCCCGGTAGACACTTTTAATACAAGTTTTCTTTTATTCTATACAACAGACTCAGACGAGTTTAATTGTGAAATTATAAACTGAAATAATAGATAAGAAAGGTTTTAAACCTGTAAGGCGGAAATTTCTCGAAGAGAAAAATCTGACAGTATGAGAATGCGCGGTGGACGTACCCTAACCACCATGGTTTACATTTTCGTTAAGAAGCGGTTCGCCTCCGCACGGTATGATCTTTGTTGGCTTCCGTCACCTCCCGTTTCCTCCTTTTCCCGCCACGCCTTTCCAGTTCACGACTTCCATAATTGTACATGGCCCGCTATCATCTACAGCTTTTCTAGAGTAATCCATACGGCACACTCCTTCCAATTCACGGCTTTGTGACCCATTTCGGTTGCCCGTCTCGATCTACTAGATACTTCAGACAATATTCTTGCTAGACGTCTGATCGAAGTCTATTTCACTAAAAGCTAACACGACGTAAAGTGGCTATACGTAGGAAGCACTCGGATACACTCCACCCGAATATAACCTTTCCCCAGAAACTTTCCCAACGTATTCTGGGAAACATTAATCACTACAAACAACTGTTAACGTATCGTACATAGTGTGAGAGCAGGAAATATTGTCTAAACCAGACTGAAGTAATGACACGGAACAGATTATGAGACAGATAAATTTTCAGAACAGGGACGCGAACGTCTGTTCTGCCAAGGTTCCAACTGCTGGTAACCTAACCCATTCCGATTTTTACAAAACGATAATATGTTTACTACTTCTCCGAGTACGACAGAAAAGTCGTATATGTACCAGGGCATACGCCTGAAAGAGAAGAAAGAACGAGCCTGAGAAATGCTGAAAAAATATGAAAGAGAAGCTGAATGAGAGGTAGAGAGGAAATAAAAAAAAAAAACTTAATCTATTCCACTTACACACAACAAACGAAGCCTTATGTGTTGTGGAAACGAGAGCTGGTTATACAACTACTACTTTGAGATGAAAGAGCCTCCAGGTGGTCTAGTGGCTAACGCAGGCGATTGATGCGCTCGTGGTCCCGGGTTCAATTCTCGGCGGAGGTTCCGTACGGCGTGCACTCAGCGTCGTGAGGCAAACTGAGTAGGTACCTCCTGGCTGTGAATACCGCAAATAGCGGCTGGTGGCGCGTAGTACTAGCCATACACCGTCACACTAACACAAAAAGCCGCGCGGTACGCCTTGGTCTTTAACGGACTGTTGAGCGGAGGATTTACTTTGAGATGAAATGGAATATCTGTACGAAAAAACGTCACTGAAATTGTTACACAACACCGACTTCAGCTCGCGTATCGATATTCTTACGCTAACAGAAATACCACAGACCTTTTTATGTTACTAGAATCCTCTTGCACGTGACGTTTACCACGTGAATATCACTTTATATTTTAACCACGCGACAGAATCATTTACACTTTTCAAAGTCGGGAAAGCAGACTTTACAGCAACGCAAACTGTTGGGATCAAACAAAGAACGTTCTCTTTTGATCCTGCACAACTAGCGACTAATCTCATTAAACTGCACGAACATTCGAGTAACAGACATCGACACAAAATTTACGTTAATTGTAAATCATGAAAAATGTTTCATAGGGTGTTCATTTTAAAATTAAAAATTTTTTTTTTCAGAAATTATATGTAGATATACAGAGGTGGTCGTTCTACAAAAAAAATCGAAGTGGCGAACCGGTCGATGCACCTCGTTTCCAAAGCGAGTCCGTGGGTGACTTTTTCTCAGCAGAATCGTTCCCATTTGTTCAAGCCGCACTCTGGGTTCATCCATCCCTAATGTCAACCTGACCTTACCAGACGAAGTGATGACAGTCTACGGATAATCGTTGCCCTATTTGTGTACAGAAAGTGTAATCTTAAGCGATTGGAATTTAATTCACAAACTTGGGGAACGTTCCAAACTTTCACGAAGTGAGAAGGTAGTCTACAGTTTTACTTGACGGTCGACGTCAGTAACAAGGGAGTATATTGGGCAACTATCTGTCAGCGCTTGAAATGACATTGATGTATGGAGAGAAACTAGGAGAGGAAGTTAGTAAAAAAGAGTGTGAATTTTTCAACGTCGACGTGCATATATATGGACGTATCATAAATCTAACAGGGCAGCTGGACGCTTGAAGAAACTAAGGGTTTGTTCTGGCTAAAATGCATAGAAAAACGGAGAGAGTTACTATTATGATATACCGGGAAGGCCACAGCAGAGGTGATTGAACTAATTAACAGGGCAGCTGGACACTTGAAGAAACTAAGGGGTTGTTCTGTCTAAATGGCTTATAAAAACGCCAGGAAGATTTATGATTCTGAGATCGGACATACCGCGGCAGAGGTGGTTGAACCAAGAGTAAGAAATAAAGAGGGAACGGACTTGACCTATCAGAAAACATCTTTGGAGGTAGGCGGGTTTCCAGGAGTGAAATCCCTAGAATAAGAGAAAGAAGGACCAATTAAAACTGATCAAAGTGAAAATTAGGAAACTAGTAGGGAATTATGTGTAATGAATATATACAATTAACTGTGGCGTGATCATGGAGTCTGTTGTAGATTTTCGAGGAGTCTGTGGTAAATTTTCGGGGAGTCTACGTTAAAAGTTCAGAGTTTTACTAAAAATTTCCGTAGAGTCAACATGAGTAAATAGTGTGTGCAGCGTAGTTAAATATCGAAAAAGTGAGAACTAGAGTGTTATTAGATTGTAACTCGTAAAAACAAAAATCGGATCGTATCATGTAATTAATATCATGTATTAATAACGATATAAACTATTGAAACGGAACAATTCGTTTGCGAAATGTAAATTAACGTAACGAGAGTAACCGTTGTAAACTAGTGAATAGTACTTACACTAAAATAAATATCGGAAGAAGCCGAATATACTTAGCTAGAGTGAAGTGATTAAAGTGTTAACGAATCAATCACTACGAGAGCGAACCACACTATGATTCATCCAAATAATCCTGTATTCAAAGAACCCGGGAGAAAATCTACATCTACTAAGCGGACCTAAGGAGCCGGAGATGAGATCACAGTACATCAGCCCACCGTAGACAGGAATATGCACACCAACAGTAAACACTGTATGTACTAATACTATTTTACAATAAATCCGTCTGTCCTTATAAAAGAACTTACGTATGAATTACACATTACAACTTAAAGTCATATGATTAGAATATAAAAGCGAACCACTTATATAAAAAAAAATATATATCACTTCAATTAAGTATATTTATTCATATCTTAAAATGAATCCATTTGGAATATCTATTTTGTAATATCATAAGTAACTAAATGTAAGTGTTATTCATGTTTATATACAAAATCGAAGGAACCCTGAGATATAGAGATATTAGCTTATAATTGTCTATTGGTAGAAATCATGTTTAAATTAATTAATGATAAAAATATGTCAAAAAGCATAGAAAGCTGGTATTAATGATAGTAATTATAAATATAATAAATTTGTTGGTTAGACAGATAAATATGTCTTGTTTTCATTTATTAAATATCAACCTTATGAATATTATATAAAACTATTAATTGAAATAGTTTCCTTAACACCAACAAATCAATTATTAGAATTAGTTTTCACCACTTCTGATTAAACAGTTAATACTTCAGTTTCATACTATTAATTTTCACAACTACCAATAAAGTTTAAAGAGTTAAAATGGCACCAACAACTTGGGACGTATTAGTTAAAGTTAAACTGGCGCACAAATGTGGACCCTTAAAAGAAATCTAAATTTTGCGCATAGTAAAAGATCAAAATATAACGTAGCAAAAATTTGTAAAGTTAAACTGGCGCCCAACAACTTGGGGCGTAATATTTAAAGTTAAAGCCCCATCAAAATAATGTAGCCCCACTTCAGGGATCACTAAACACACTGCCAAGGGTACAAAATGAGATGTTATTATAATTAAAAAAAAATTATGAAAACATGAAATCAAAACCGAACTGCCAAGACTCTAACAGTAATACACAGGACCATTTAATTTGAGCCAAAGTGAGTTTCAGAGATGTGTGTGTGTATTGTGGTTTGCTGTTTAAAAAACACGGTGATCCGTTTCTCCGCTTTTTAATCGTATACAACTTTCTGCAGTAATATTATCCCATATCACGGGTTTATAACTTTTTTTTTGTATGCACAGAAGTGTTCAACGTAAAACTTTTTAAAGGTATTTTCCTCTGCGCTATGTAAAATATGTTGTATACGACGCGAATCTCGGACGTCAGCAACATGACACTAATAAGACGTACACCACACAAAGGATATGTGGGGAAAGCTACATATATGTGAACAGAAAACGCACGCAAACCGGGTCGAATACCAATCAATACAATAAAGGCAGTTTTTAAGAGACTAAAAACATTGGCAATATATTTATATACGTCTGATCACAATAATACCAATAAGCCCCAATAAAAACTAAAACCAACAACAGCTAGTAGCAGCAACTAACCAGTACAATATACGTGTGTGTGTGTGTGTGTGTGTGTGCGCGCGCGCGCGCGCGCGCCCGCCCGCTTGAAAAACAAAACAAGGTTTACCATGCAACATAAAATTATAACAATAAAATTGTGTGATGCACCTCGTCCTAGAGGGTCAAGATATTTGGACCATGGTAGCAACCAGCTGCAATACTATAGTTTACAAACGCTTGGAAAAGTCAGTCACTCCCTAAACTACCAGCTTCCCCCATCAAGCCTGTTATATTTTATAACAAGTTTTACTTCTCTTAACGAAGTTGACTGATGAGTCACAGTGTCTGCAAGCATGGGCATGGTTTGCCGGCTGGTGAAGGTCACCCGCCGCCACTGACGTACACTCTCACTATCTGCCATCACGCGACTGTGCTCTCCGTCTCACACTCTCACTCTCTCTCTCTCTCTCTCTCTCTCTCTCTCACCCCTCCCATCCCCTCACCCTTGCGGCATGCCAACATGTGTTGCATTTCTTCTGTTATTACGCAATTGCTAAAGCCAAGCACCTCTTCATGTTACAGCACAACTGTACGCTACCGTACACATTCAGAAAATTCTGCTACGCAGACAACACTAACAATGTGGAATTTGTTTTTAAATCATAATTCTTTGTTTTCTAATGGTGTTAGAAAATACTATGCCTCATGATATTACATAAAATCCACACTCGCAATTATTCAGGATCCCGTGCAATCTGAAGATGATCGTGCAGAGACATTAAGTTCACATTAAATACGGAATTAATTGACCAATCATTTAATTAAGTCCAGGAATTAGGTTGTTCACATACGCTTTAGAAGAGAGCCAATTGAGGCAGGGAAGATTCTGATAGACGTGGGTGAAACGGTTGGGAAAACATTTGAAGGAAAGGCATAACACGAGGTGACAGTACGAGACTGCACAGAACAAAAAAATGTGGAAGAAATTTGTTCAAAATTATAATGTCGTATATCGTTACACGCGTACGTTAAGACAGTGAGGACTACAGTATAAACGCTGTTTACAACGAAGGCTGTTTATTTACAGTTCCATTTCGCGATGTTTCAGTCCAAAATAAAAAGAGTGTAGGCCTGTATCTCAACTGACACCTACAGGAGCGAATTTGTGTGGTAAACATTTTATTAATACCGATAACAAGCGATTGCATACCTGGAGAGAACTGGGGGAGTAACGAAGAGAACTGAAGAGAAAAGTTGGTAGGCTGTAAAAAGCGCAACTGGAGACAAGTGACAACGAACGAATGACAACTGGAAACACGTCGTAACAACGAATGAAACTGCATTACCAATGACAGTTTGCACATGCAGAACAGTGAAGAAGAGAATAATTAATCTGTGGCAGGTCTAGAGAGACACGGAACAATGATACGACTAGAAATAAAAAGAAACTCAAAACAAGAAACTTCAAAAGATTTAGCGTGTAGTTATTTTTAGTGCGGTTTGGAAATGTGTTATGTAACAGCTATGTTTATAAATTTATATAAATCATCATCGATTAAACCAAAATGTTTTGTTCAGGTCTCAAATAGGGAAAGATTAGAGCTGGTCACTCCAGCGCTTCCTTGGACGTCCCACACTTTTCCGTCCCCTCGGCTTATAGTTCCAGAGTTCTTTGGGGATGCGGCAGTCATCCATTTGGTAAAGATGTTCCCACCAATTCAGCCGATACTGTCGAGTATACTCATAATATTCAATTCCCGGCGTATATCTGTTTCTTCTATGATCATGGAGAGTATACCCTGCCACGTGCCTGAGAAATATCATTTCAGCCGCTTGGATGCGACTGGCCTGGCCTTAATTTATATAAATACTGTATTACGTGAATGTTTATAAATTCATATATTTGTAATATTACATGTAATAATTGTAATTGTGCACGGATAATTTTTAAATAAAGATCTAGCGAGTCCCTACACCAATACAATGGAAATAAAGTTCAAATAGGATTATGTACGTGATACTTCTTTTAGAACTGTTAACATCCAGTTCCTTGTGAATTCCATCCTCCTGCATTTTCTCGCCCTACTGAGAACTTAATGATGCTAATAAGGTTCAATAATATCAACCCTCTATCGTGGAATTCATATAGGGAATGTCTGGGCGCTTCCGTAAGTCCACCTGCATAACCTCACTGAGGATGTACCACCTAGTCTACCTTGAACCTTCTATTTTACCCTATTCAAGAAGCTATCCTTTTCAACTGTCCTTTTGGTATGTGTCCAAAGGAGCTTGGGATGTTTTATTATCTGCTTTAATAACCTGCACGTTTCATAAAATGGATTTATTCGGCGTTCCGTCTGTCGCACCTAATCTGCATCCTAGAACTGAAAGCCTCAGATTCAGTTGTGACATATTTATGTGAAAACCCAAGTTTGACACTCACAGTTTTGCGTTACGTGTCGCCAGCATTATTTTAACCGTCTTCGAAGTGGTTTGGAGACTGGATGTTTAGACGTTTTCGTTAATTTTTTCGCTGTTCTTGTGGTTGTAGCTAATCTGATATTTACTTTCCTGTGCGCACTTCCCGTTATTAAATCCCATTAACGGGATGCACAGCATATGTTGATCTTAGGTTCAAAATCGTAAAAATCCAGCAGAATTTGTAGACATGTAACGTGTAGAATGACAGATAATCCACATTATTATGAACAAAATAATGATCATAAATAAAATAAAATTAAAATGAAATCAAAGAAAAAATACAATAAAAAAACAATTAAGAACCACCGTAAAGTGTCATTCATAGTCTGAAGAAAGTATCTTAATTAAAAACAACTATGCAACATATGAGTGATAAAAAATAATACAAAAACTAAGATAAAATAAAGAAGGTACCCAGGTAGGATAGGAGTAAGTAAGGCAATACCCAGAACAAACCGACATCCCTAATAACAGGACTGAAATTGGAAGAAACCACGTAGTAGAATAAAATAAAGTAGGGAAATACCCCAAAGCAAACCCAGTAATAAGAAAAAACGAAACCCCAAAAGAGAGTATATATAACAAATGAAAGTATAACACCAAAAAATAAAAAAATAATGTGAAGTAGATATAAACAAAAGTGTCTAAAGGTAGAATTAAAAGTGAACCAGTGGAAATTATTTATATAATGGAAAAAACAAATCTTCATAATCCTCTATAAACAAAATTCTTGATCTTATAAGACTATAAAACTGATTAGAGATAAGATCAAAGAATACAAGTGCAAGTTATTTTATTATGTTAAATAAACTTCATGTGTCAGTGGTAAAATTCACAAACTAAGTAAATTTGTGCCTTTATACAACTATAAAGTTTTATTATTGAATTCAGAAATGATATTTTGTAGAAATTATTATGAAAATAAACTAGAAATGTTTCAAAGTGAATGCCACTCTTTATCCAACAACATTTATTAAAATGACAATGATAAAATAAGAGCAGGCAATAAATAAGTGAAGTGACAAAGGGTACATCCCCAAAATAAAATAAAAACAGCCAAAACTGCACAAAATTAGTTTTAAGAAATACTTTAAATAATGAAGGGACAGATGTGTTTTGTTTATATTAAGGTCAATGAACTCTATACTTAAATGTTGGAAATAGAGTATTATGTTTTTTGTTATTCTAAAATATTTATTATGTTTAATAGTATTAATTAAGGCTAAAATGTCTGAGGTTGAATACAATTCTTTTATTATAAGATATTTATTATGTGTGACTAGTAATAATCAAGACTGAAATGTCTGAGTTTGAATACAATTCTTTTATTATAAGATATCTATTATGTGTTACTTGTATTAATCAAGACTGAAATGGCTGAGTTTGAGTACAATTCTTTTGTTTTAAAATATTTATTATGTTTAATAATATTAATCAAAGCTAAATGTTAATGAAATTAAGCAAGAGAATTTTAATTAAGATTGTATAAGAATAGAAAGTCAGAAGGGGTATAAGCAAGCTGATAATAGTCATAAAACATTATATGTGAACAAAACTAAAATCTGGACAAATGGTAAATCTCAACAACCTTATCAATGATAAATAAGTAAAATAAATTAAGTAAATTGATGAAATTTGTATAATGTAAATCCAACACAGTGTATTCTAACAGTACCAATACTCTATAAACATACTGAAGAAATGTATAAAGGATTATTGGAAAAAATGCAAGTGTAATAACACTGTAACCTAAGGGGAAGATTTAAATTAAAGATATAATTTAAAAAAGATAACTAATTCATAAAATTACAAGGAATTAAGGAAAAATAAACATTTTATTTCAATCAGGGATCTTGTTCAATAATAATTATAAATTCATAAAGATTGTAAACCATTTAATGTGACAGGAAGTAAAAGTTTAGGCCTACATGTAAAAATACTGTAAATAAGGCATTTCGAGATGAAAAACATTGTAAAAGTATCATATTTGGTATTAAATCACGTAGAATTAACTAAAGAAAGAGAATAATTGTTAGGTATTTAATAAAATTAAATAATAGTAAAAATGTATTCATTCATATAATGTAAAAGGCAACCATGTAAGCGGAAATGATAGAGATTTAAAACAATGTCTTTTTAATATTAAATTGGCTAAGACGTTTCGGATGAAGAAGAAAGAAAAACAGTTGATTATTAGACGTTGAGTAGTACACATCAGAACGAGAGCTTGCGATATATTCACTTATAGCGAAGGAAGAAGAAAAATGGCGAAAATCAGCCAAGCCTATTCTATGTAAAATCGCGAATTTTAACAAAACCTTAAATAACTATTAAATTCAGTGAATTAAACCAGTATAATTATAAAAGTGAACAATTGAACAATAAAAGGTGCAATAACCGAATAAACACACATAAACGATAATTCCGAATATCAAGACGAAACTTGCCATTATCGACCTTATGGAATGAAGTGAAATAAAAACATTATTCAACACAAATTACCGAAACAAATCACTGAACACTGATCCAGGACAACTACACTATCACCAGAGGGATTAATCACTATTGCTGGGACGAGGAAATTTTGGAAAAGCAACATTTATTTGAAGAGAATTCTGTGAGGTGCAGCCTTCGACGACATCTGCGGTACGAAGCAGCCATCTTTGAAATCCCATGATCCTCTGCAGTCCACCGCTAGCTTCGTCATCACAACGATTGGTTCGAAACATTACTTTACTAACCATTATATATTAAATAATATCTTTGTATTTTTAGATCATTAAGCTTGTAATTGTAAGTGTTATACTTTCCTGACTTTGCCCTTTCTCTGACTATTCTAACATAACAGTTTAAAGAACCTGAGAATTAATATTAATAATAATTTGTATAAAGGAATTCGCTTGCCCTGAGAGAGTCGATTCATCAATCGATATAAAATCGATTATTTTATATTTTGTCAATAAAAACCTTTGAATGTTATAATTTTGAATTCTATTTATTTCTATCCTTATAAATAGAATAGTCTAAAACAATATTTGATACATAACTATCAGAACAGCTGAAATTAACAACTTTAAAGGAGGACACACTTCGAATAAAGAAAGATCGCAAATCGATTGTTACTGGAGACAATCCATTTAACGCAGAATCATAATTCTAATTACACAAAGTGATATAAATTGATAAAAAATTAAATAAACGAATTAAAATTTACACGAATACAATACAAAAATTAATTAATAAATAATAAATAAAGAAAAAATAATAATATTTTTTTTTATAAATAAACAAATTTTTATTTTGTTACAAACGCCACCCAAAAAATTAATAGCGTTATTGTATGTGCCGGTATACATGTGCGGGTGCAAGAGGACGAATGAGAATAACACAAATCGCCAAAATATTATGAGGTGGGAGAGCTAATACAAGACAGACTGCGTGGAAATAGTACTTTACTGAGACATTTTCGGGGGGAAAATTTCCTAACTCAACGAATGACACGTTCTTTTGCCCAATGGCTGGTCCCTTCCCCCCAAATAAAACGAGTTCTATCAAAGATAAGTTTCTCCTAAACGACATTCTTTTTTTATTTTATTTACTCTATATTTCCACACCGGAGTGTTTTATTTACTTTGAGTTTAATGACACACACACACACACACACACACACACACACACACACACACACACACACACACACACACACACACACACACACACACACAATTCACTCGGCATCAAAGCACTCACTTATACGAGTCATTTATCTCTTATCGTGAAAAGTTTTATCACACACATAGAGCTGATAACGACTAACAAAAAAGATGTTTTTAACAGTAGAGCCAAGGTTAAAAGTATTATTTTTACTGTCAGAAGAAAAAATAAACATATGAGAATATGCGCGCGCGCGTGTAACAAAAAGTGGGATTACATAAGCGTGTAAAAACCGGCGTATGAAAACAGATGAAAAGGTGATGTTGCTAAATCCGGACAGTTATTTTTTTCGCTCGTTAATTTCAGACACCGTTTTAATTTTATCTTTCCGCGAAAAGATTATATTTTTATTTTCCGATACACAGTTTTTTCACGTCAATTCGTTAGACTCTTTTAATAAACGATACCGTTTATTGTATAATTTAAAACCTACACTGCCAGTGATGGCAATATGGAATTTTGTATGAACAATTTCAATGGTCTAACTTCACTGCACATCTCACGTTTTTGACATTATTTGTTGTGCTATTACGTGCACTCTAAATTTCATTGCCTGAGTTTCGCAACGGATGTGTCTAACCAAAATGGAATCAATAATTTAATATTAAATCTGTCAGTTTGTTTACTCCTAGTGAAAACTTAAAATTAGTATTCCAAAGGGAGATAGACCTATAAATTCTCTTGTTTCTTGTTTTCTTTTAAACAGTAAGAGCTTAATAAAATCACAGTGTAAAGTACCACTGTTAACACTTTTAGTTTCAATTTATTTCTTATAACAAATTATATAATACATGTATATTGTAGCGTCACCAAATTATCCAAATCTCCAAGCTACTAATAATAGATAAAACTATGAATATAACAAAATCAGGACGATCCAAATATAACTTGTAAAGGAGGTATGACAATTAAAAATAAATGATATCAAGGGAATCATAAAAAACCATTAAGTTTATAAAGTGAAAGAGGTGTAAACTAACTCAACCACTATGAATAAAGAATAGAGTATCTACAGAATAAATAGAGTAGAAAATAGAACTCCATATTGAAGAAAATTAAGTATTAAAATAACCAACAAGACATACTAAAGAGACATGACTATGACATAACTTAAGACTTAAAATAAAATACCCAACAAGATTAGGAGAATGAAGTAATAACGATATGATAGTGAAATATATGATAATGTATAGGCCTAATATAAAATAATAAGGTTGTATTTTACCTTTAAACTATAACATTGATGTAACCCACGAAAGATCAGAAAGGACTGATTAATAATTAAAAATGTACTTGGAACATAAGACAAACTGGATAATGGTAACCGGAATGGTAAATAGTAGACAGTACTATTAATGAATGTTAATAAGTGAGTAAAATAACTAATAAAAACGAAGACATGTTAACTAATTTTAGTCAGGGAAAGTAAAGGTGGACAACCTAACCTAACAAGCAGTGAATTTACCCTTGTAACTACAAAATATGTAGAAAAAATGATATAAAACTATTATGTGTTATATCTAGGTGAAACTAGATAACATAAACAACATTCTAAGACAGATATTAGGTCATCAAGATGTTGTAATTAATGTAATTCACATGATGAAAGATGACAGAGTAGCAGAGGCTAATATATATGAGAAAACCACAGAAATACCAATAAATAGTGAGAGTAAATACTATCAATATAACCAGTGATATGTAAACTAACTATTGATATGTAAACCAATTACTAATTGTCACTAAATTAACCATTAATAATATACCTATAATGCACATGACCTGTTGCAACAAGATGCAAGGTTCATTAGTGGAAATCACAAGAAAATAAGAAGGTTAAGCTGAAACAACCTATTGTAAAACTTACTAGTAACTAAGATGTTTAATTAGGAATAAGATATCACTCGAATAACCTATGTATAATAAAGAAATAATAATAACTAAAAAGCTGCCTGATTGTACAAGAACTCATGTGATTTTAATGATAACATACAAGAAAAAAGGCATGCCTTGAACAAAATTAAGTGAATCAAATGTTGGTATGGTTATTTAGAATTTATAACGTCTCACCTACGTTATAACATCGGGAACCAGTGCATACTTACCTTAGATCAATTGCACGGGCTGCCATACTCGTAATTAATTTTTAATTATTCATTAAACCAGCTGTAGTTATAACTAAAGGAACTTTACATGGGGGTCTGATGATTTATTCACTCAATATTTTTGTGTAAAGTAACGACATCTCTTTATTAAACAATTACTACAACAGTTCTACATAAATATTCCCACCTAAGGTTTTCTTAATAAACGATTACAATTTAAAAAGATTTTGTTAAAAACAGGGGGCCAAAACATATGGATTTATAAGTGCTAGCATTATCCACGGATCCGGGACCTCAAACTTGTTTGTGAGTTAAGCTCACTTATTCATATTTTATCATACTATTGGGGGGGGGGGGATTTGAAGAATGGACTTAAACTAAAATTTTGTATCAGTGAAGCTTTACATATATACATCAGCATTACTTGGTACTACAAATATTTTGAATCCTAAGACATACTACATCTTATAAAGTGATTATCATTAGAGTCTTTATATATTTATTTAAACTGTCTTTAACAATTCATTTGTTACAATTTTAATTAATCACGGAGGACAAGTCTCCGTGTCACCTGTGATATCCAGAAGTTTACTCGAGGTCCGGGTCCTTGGTCCTTGTGGGGTTCGTCAGCGGTTGATCTTTAGTGGAGTTAACTTTCCTGTTGAAGTTCCTGAAGTGATTAGTTCATAATGAAGTAACGTAGAGGTCCTCAGAAGTCTAGTAGTTAAACATCGTTAGTAGTATAAGTGCCGTAAATGTTCTTGTTTGTCGCAGAATCACACGTCACATTATTGTTTATAAAGTTCTCACTTTAGGTAGCTCGTACCCTATTATTTTAAAACAACATAGAGATCTTACAAATTATACAAATGAGATGTCATCCCTCACACAGTAATTTATTCCTTTTGTTTTTTACATTTAAACTTATTAGCACACTAATTTGCCACTACTTTTCGCTACACATTGTTGTATCAGTCTTCTAAATAAAAACATTTTGTCGTTCTCTGAGACATGGTTCAAGCGTGTGTTTTCTACGCGAGCGCTTCATCTCGATTGAATTACTATGTTAGGACGGGTCAGTTAATCGCGCGGAGTTTACGCGTCGCAACAAAATAGTTCCACCTTTATTCTCTATTTAAGGGGTTAAAGTTTGACCTTTTAATTATCCAAAGATATTCTTTATTACAGACTTTCATTATACTACACTACTGTGGTCTTGTTTATTTATTTATTTAATATCAATTTACAAGGATTATTAGTTTGTTTAGGGGTCGGTATTCAAGTTAATTCCGGTTAGCGCATGTCTATGCAGGGTTAATTAATAAGGGTTTCCCTATCTGTACACTCGCATTCCCTTTTTTTGCCATTAAAACTCTTTATTAAATATTATTATGATTTATGACAGTGATAAAAATTAGTTTAAATGTGCGATTTATTAAAATTTAAATTTCTCAGCTTTTAACATTTCCTATTTTATTATTTATTTTATTTTTTAATTAAAGAAATCGTCACAAATTAAGTACCAAGTGTTGTAAACTATCATAAGTTATTTATTATAGACTATTGTAGGAAGTAAAACTAGCTCATAGTGCTATAAGCATCATGAAGCCTATGAACAGATTATGTATTTATTTCACAATTGAATGTTGAAAATGTTAATTAACAACAGCAAAGGACTTTGCATTAATTGAATTAACTATTCGTAATATCAAAATATTAATTAAATCACTATAAGACATATTTTAATAATAATATTGTATTAAAACATAAGTTAGATATAGTATCATCTTTGTTAATAGTGAACAGAATTATGCATTGTGAGATGTTTAAATGTTTAGAAGGACAAATGCCAGATGATGGTAAAGTTATATTAGTGTTCACAGGTAGCATAAAAAACTAATATCCATTGTAAACTATTTTTATTGATTTTAGTAAAATGTTTGGTGTCAATTTTGTACTCTCAAACCCAAAAACTCACGCTTCTGACAAAATTTAATAATTTTGTTAACGCGGGGGTGATGACTTAATGAAGGAATGTCACGACTTCCAACCAATCAAAACTCTTATAACGAGCATTCTCCCCGGTGGCACAGGTAGGAACAGCGAGGTGACGCTCGACTTTACAGACAGTTCTTCATAAGTTTTAACGCCGTACGGATGACAAAATCCGCGGACAAATAATTCGCCCGTTACCCATAATTCAGTGCGGTACCGAACGTAATCACGGGGCGTCCTAACCTTCAAGAAGTGAAGTAACCCGACTTAAAGTAACAACGTAATGAAGTGTAGTATAATGATAAAGTAATGGAGGCTAATTAGAAGTGAATAGTGAATATAACAATTTTAGAAAAGGAATTAAGGAAGTATAGTGATTTATAAAAAAAAATACTTAAATAATTTATCACATTATATGACTATACTATTCGAACTTATTGAACATATGTAACAATTGTCAACACTACACAACCAACAAACATTATTAATATAGTAATCTTGATTATTCATCTCTTCTTTCACAGCACTAACACTTATCTAAAAATGAACTTTTTCTTGTGAAACTTACTGTTTTTCGTTGGACGCGTTTCGGCGTACGTATCCGCCTTCTTCAGCTTTGATTCAGACTGCCATCATTTCGTAACGGTTGTTGTGTGGAAGGTGTAGTGGGGGTGGTGTGTGGAGGAAGGGGATTGGCGCGGGGATTCAACTTGATGTTTGTTTTTTGTAAAATTGTGTAAAAAAGTGTATGTGATTTATATTGTAATTGATCGTTAAGTATGTTGTTTGGTTGTGTTGTGTGGTGTTTATATATTTCGTATTGTTCAGTTGTGTTGAGTTTTTGACCTTTAGGTAAGTAATGTAAAATTTCAAGATTAGTGTCTATGTTGGTGTAACTGTGGTTTTTTGTGTGTATGTGTGTGGCGAATGCGGAGTGTATACTGTTGTTTGTTAGAGCTTTTAAGTGTTCAGAATAACGGGATGAAAAAGATCTTCCCGTCTGGCCTATGTAGAAACTATTGCAGTCATTACAATTTAATTTGTAAACACCTGTTTTGTTATATTTGTCTATGTCTGTGTTTGTATTATTGATGTGTTTTTTGATGGTATTGGTTGTTCTGTATGCTATTTTGTATTTGTGTTTTCTGAATGTGTTTGCGATTTTGTGTGTGTAGGAGTTGTGGTATGTGAGTGTGATGTATTTATTGTGTTGTGTGTTATGGTATTTTGTGTTTTGTTGTTTTTGTTTTTGATGCGTTTGTGTAGTGTGTTTATTAAATTATAGACCTAACAATTAACAAAACTAACAATACGCACACGTACAAAATATACAGGAAACCAACCACAACTGACATGGTTATACACAACACATCAAACCACCCAACACAACATAAACATGCGGCCTTCAACCATATGCTCCATAGACTAACTAAAATACCCTTAAATAAACAAGATTACACCGACGAACTCAACACAATAAAATACATAGCAATTTAAAATTTAATAAACACACTACACAAACGCATCAAAAACAAAAACAACAAAACACAAAATACCATCAACACACAACACAATAAATACATCACACTCACATACCACAACTCCTACACACACAAAATCGCCAACACATTCAGAAAACACAAATACAAAATAGCATACAGAACAACCAATACCATCAAAAAACACATCAATAATACAAACACAGACATAGACAAATATAACAAAACAGGTGTTTACAAATTAAACTGTAATGACTGCAATAGTTTCTACATAGGCCAGACGGGAAGATCTTTTTCATCCCGTTATTCTGAACACTTAAAAGCTCTAACCAACAACAATATACACTCCGCATTCGCCACACACATACACACAAAAAACCACAGTTACACCAACATAGACACTAATCTTGAAATTTTACATTACTTACCTAAAGGTCAAAAACTCAACACAACTGAACAATATGAAATATATAAACACCACACAACACAACCAAACAACATACTTAACGATCAATTACAATATAAATCACATACACTTTTTTACACAATTTTACAAAAAACAAACATCAAGTTGAATCCCCGCGCCAATCCCCTTCCTCCACACACCACCCCCACTACACCTTCCACACAACAACCGTTACGAAATGATGGCAGTCTGAATCAAAGCTGAAGAAGGCGGATACGTACGCCGAAACGCGTCCAACGAAAAACAGTAAGTTTCACAAGAAAAAGTTCATTTTTAGATAAGTAATATAGTAACTTTACCTGTTTATTATATAAACGGTAATTGTAAATTGAGGTTAAAAATGGGTGAACTCTTAGCCACATGCTAATCTCCAAATGTTACGTCAACGTTCCGACGGATTTTATTGTATTAGATTAAGAATATATTATTTTTATATGTAATCACTCTCCTATTACGAGGATTTACATTAGTAACAGACATTTTCCGTTCCGTATCTTGCAGTTAAAAGAACCTAATTGTACATAAATAACTTAGATAATTTTGTCGACAAAACGGTTTATGAACCGTGTTACCAACCCTGAGACATGAGTTTCAACAAAGTAACTGACTGCTATAAAGTATAAATAATGGAATTAATTGTTTGAACAAAGGATTAATAATCCAATAATGCTATGAATAAATCGCCTTTTAACAACATTGATGGAGTATGAAGTTAATTTATTCAGTCAACAGGCTTTTAGTTGTTTGAGTTCAGGTTATGTTTACCTCTGGAGTCAGTTGGTAGCAACCATTGCCCGCCGAAGTGAAGCAGTTCAAATATTTTATTACTTATCACTGACCATAACTTAATGAACAGTGTTGTCACCAGTGCTGAATCCACCATCGAAGTAAGTACTTATGTTTATCAACAACATAATTATTAATAACCACAACACAATTATTTATCACAACAACATTGAGTGACGATTACTGCGGGTGGGGTTAGTACATAAGACAATTGAACTTCATGCAACTCAAGCCACGATGGCCGTGTAATCAACTTATTCCATTAATGAGGCATTTAAATAATGAACAACCGAACATAATCCATATTAAGAGAATATTAACTTTTATTTTAAATGCGCTCATCAATACGTTACATTACATATTCGAGCACCAACGTAAGAGGACTCGAATTAGGTCAGATACACTAACCTCATCGAAGATAACAAGAATAAAGCCAACCTAATTCTAGCAGCAACTCCATTACGTAACATTGATGAACAACAACAATAGAGAAAAGAACACAGCATTATAAATATTATATTACCGTCAGATTGCGTTTTATTACAATATGTATAATAAGTATGTAAGAACAGGTTTTAGGATCGACTTTGACCTGTGACGCCATAGAAGAAGAAGAAGAAGAAGAAGAAGAAGAAGAAGAAGAAGAAGAAGAACTGGTATTTGTACGTGTTATTTTTTTTTGAACGGTTTCGTTCGTACCTGTTATTTTCAAATACTAGTTTAGCACACCTCCAGCCTATACTTTTGTGTTCACACCTCCACAAAAAAGTAATAATCACGCCTAGATTTGTGTTTACGGAGCTGAATTACTAGAGGCTGCGTTAATCGCATTCCGCAAAGCCTCGCCAAATTTTGAGGACATGTTTGACGCATATAATTATATAATGTGGTAAATTCTCTGTGGAATCCTGTCTTCGTTTGCGTTATCAACAGCTGTTCACTAACGATCGTAAAAGTGAAAAAAACTGAAAAATTTTACACAGAAATTTGATAATATCCAAAACCGCGGTCTCAACGTCAAGAGTCAAAACCGCAAATTTTACGAAGTAAAATCTTTATAACTATTACCGTCTTAATTTCATCACACCACAGTAGACCTATAGGTATGCTGCTTTGCATCCTACCATTATGTGAACGGTATAACAGCTGCCGCATTCGCATCACCACGGTTTTAGACGATGCAAACAGTAGCCTACCAAGAATAAACGTTCTGACCACAAGTGTAATATCACGTTTAAACGTGTTGATATTGTACACTACAACTGTAATATTACGTTAACTGTTAAAAATGAACACGTTATGGTGAGTAAATTAGGTCACATGACACTACGAATGGTGGAGTTTTTTTTTACGAGTGCTCCAAACTGAACACAGCAAGCAATCGCGGAGGAATAGAACCAAGGTCAGACTGGACATAATCCAGTTAGATGTTCCGCCGCGATCTTCCCACGCGCCCCACCCTTCCTTTACGCCACCACTTTGTTTATTATCACTCTCTCTCTCTCTCTCTCTCTCTCTCTCTCTCTCTCTCTCTCTCTCTCTCTCTCTCAAAAACAACACGCCGCGCGTGTTTGTACAACTTCCCTGAAGCTACAAGTGTCTATAACGATTTCAATCCTTCAGAGTCGACAATATTCTCTGTGATCGACTGGAAATACGTATTGAAATGTCTATTGAAATGTCTTTAACAAAATCAGTCAATGAACACAACAAAAAATTAATCAATCAATAATTTTATTTTATTGGGATTCTTCTTTGCGATGGCCTTTATTACCGGATTCCAAGTCTGTTATGTAATACACGTGTGTGTCACAGATATACATATTTTTTTCAAACAACAACTACTTCTGTATGTAAAGTAATATTTAAGGTAAAACTACAACGATAGTAATTTGACAAATATACTTGCAGAGGTGTTTTATTATTTGAAAACATACATTTTATACAGAAATCTTGCAACAAACAGCCAACAGTTAACAAAAAAAAATCTAATTGTCTTCTCGCTCCATTCAATCGACCTTGTTTCCCCCACCAACGTGCCTTATAATATCAGCCTTATGAATTCGTGTTACGTAATTACTATAACATCCACATATTTATTACAAAGTACGCTATGAAAGGTGGCGAAGTGGTTAACACACACTGCTCTCAAGTGGGACATTGTGGATTCAAATCCATTTAAGACACATCGTTTCTAAGACTTCCAGTCAGACTAGGGACTCGCCCAGTTGTAATGGGTACCCGTGCTCTATTCGTGGAATCGTTATGGAACTCTAGGCCACGTCACACTAGCTACACTGCCCTACTTAAGTATTCCATAAAGTAAATAATGTAGCCTTACTTACGCTGGATCGTACAAACATGTCAAGCATATAAAAGAGGTCACTTCAAGTAACTAGTGAAATCTACAGATAGATACATTTTGACTTAACACTGTTTTCCAGAACCGAAAATTGTGTACAGGGACCAAGCATTTTGTACGACGTACAAAACGTTTTTACAACCAACAAAATAAACACATTTTAAACCAATAAAGCCAAATTCATTTATTCCGATTGTCTGTTTATTTCATTCCATCATCAACTCCCCTCTCTTTTGTGCGATATCCTAGTAGCATACCATCTGCTCTCCTTCCTGTTGCCGTTCCCATGTCATGATAATGTCCTAAAAATCAGCTTACTTCTCTGCATCTACTCAAAGCTATAAGGCAGGAGTTTCTCAAGGTGGCTTGGAGTTCGTGTCTGAACGATCAAACCGCACAGCCCAAAACATCCTGTGCGCATCTTTCCTTCTCCTTTCATGCTACTGACTATCCTAGATCTCTCTCTTTCACCCCACTGACGTTTAAGACTGCAGGTCGAGATTCCCTTCGTCTTATAGCAATCCTAATCGTATAAACTTTCTTTTAAACCCTTACAAACAGTTCGTTCTACGTACCACCTCACTTTCTCAGGTGCTTGTTTTCAAAAGCCCCCTTATCGATTTATTTCACACTCTTTCTTCTTCTTCTTCTTCTTCTTCTTCACATCCATGTTCAAAGTCTGCAGAACTTTCTCACAGTATTTGCCCTTTCGATAAAAACCGGTGACTTAATATAATAAAATGCGAAGCAGTTTCATCCTTTAAATTTTTCAATTGTTTCCGACGTCTCTTAAGAACACGGTGACACTAACTTGCACGAGACGTACCGGTAGTGCTGGCCGTCTAAGTTTCTATTCCAAGTTCTGCCAGGAATAAAAGACTAAAAACAAACCCCTAGTACGACAAGCTATTAAGCAACTAGGCTTCTCGCACTCGCTTATAAACAGGAAGGAGAGTGACAAGGCTGCTGTTTAGTGCTCACCCACATCAAAGTGTCTGCCAAAAGCCGTTTTATACGTGGCGTCATGGAGACTTCCCCACGGGACTCACTCGCGACGCTGGCGAGAGCATTGGTCGGTCTACAGAGGAGAATGTCGATCGGACAGACCACGCGATAGTAGCCGCCACACACAGCAACGAAGGGCACGGTCGCACAGTAGTAGTCACGTGACACGTCGTCGCGTCAGGACTAACGACCGCTCGAGGCCTCGTTTTCAATTACCCAGTTAGCGAACAAATTAATTTCTTGGCATCAAAGGCTACAATTACCATCCGTTAATGGTATTTCTTAATATCATAACGCTAAATATGAGAAGACTAAATTATGTATACAACAAATTGCAGGCTGAAACGTCCCTTTTAATAGAAAGCTAAGGCTAATAACTGTTTGCAGTAAGGTGACCTTTACATAACCACCACGGCTGCCAGTGTACACAGATGTTCCCGTGTACATTCTTATTTCTTATATAATTAACATACTTAACAAGGGTCTTCATAAGCGGCTCTGTGGAAATTATTTTTAATTTTCAATGTCGGTGTCAATGACAAGGGACGAAACGTTTGGTGCCAATAAAAAATAAAACGTGTGTAAATCCCTGAAAAGTGTTGTCCTTGCTAATAAAAATCCACGAAATATTACAGAGTCGAAGTGAAGTCTGTAATGTTATCAATTTACGAAGGGAACAGATTACTGTCCCTTATTTATCCCAGACCGTTAAGATTAAAAAGTACGTACGAACAAGAAAAAACAAAAAGGAAGGTGCGAAGCAGATGAAAGTAATTATAGTTCGTAATTCCTTTTATATGACTTCTTCCGTTCTGTAATGTTCACCGTTGATAAAAGCGATGAAGCAAATGAATGTAAATACCGTTTATATTTCTTTTTATCCGACTTCCTCCATTCAATGACACGTGAGACGTCCAAAACAGTAGGCATTAAACAAAATTAAACGTGCCGTTAATGTTTCTTTTGAGGTGATAATGATTACGTAATCAGTTTATATACACGCGAATTTACACGTCTTCGGATACAGCTCATCTTCCAGTGGTAACGTGTAACGAGTTATGAGCGGGTTTGTTATGTCTGTGCAGAGTAGTTCACCTTGAAACCGCCAGAATGCAGGTTACAAGGTGGGCGTGTCACTATTGCCATTCCTTATAATCCCACTACTATGCTACACAAAAATAGCTGATATTTTCGTATAAATAATGTACTTGTGTCTACGTTTTCAATTCGACTTTTAAAATATATCGCGCAATAACCGTACGCTCTTTGAATTTTACAAAGATCAGGTGTTCAAGAAACCTTTGTCGTTTATTCATACGATTGGCGAGTTATTTAATAAACTTGTTTCTCGAAATGTACGGACGTGTGAATGGGCGAACCGTTCTCCGTGACACGATAAACGACATGACATCGCTTATTACAGCGCGACGAGCGAGGGATGGACAAACACGTTAAAAAAATGTACACCCTAATCAGGAGAAATTTTTCGTTGTGCAACGAGAATGTCAATAACGTAAAACGTAACCAGAAGACATTCTTTTCCTGTATCCTAAAGAAGTAGCAACGAAATATTTACATTTCTCCGAGGGAGGGGGAGTCAACAAGGTACTACCAGATTTGGCAGGCCGTTACACCCTGTCGGGTCAACTGCCAAAAAAGAAAGGCAACGGGATTGGTACACTTCCTTTTCCTCATTTTTCGTAGATGTTCACGAGAGTAACAGGACACGAGTTTACGGAATTCCCGGTCGACGCCGAGGGCAGCCAAATTATGATTGCAGTTAAAATAAAAGTAGAGGTCGTTTGACAACAACGTCTCAGAGGCGCAAAAAAAAAGAGAAAATAACATATAAACCACATGCAAATAGAGAAAGTTTTTCAGTGCCTTTCCACATCGTTATCCACACGTTTTTTTGTAATGAATAAACGATCTAACGGGGGCTGGTTAGGCAACAATGTCGGCAGCTCCCGTTTAAAAGACCACTATTTCGCGTTTACGTTACGCATATTTTCAGGTTATGCTTGATCAGTGAATTCAGAATTAGGACTTACTTTGCAAGAAACAATCTGTATAAAAATTGAAATGGCTGTGGAGATCCGGAGAAGTATAGAGATTGTCACTAGATACAAATACATCGTTACTGGGAATAACCGTAATCTAAAGAGATTAGGTTTCATTTTCATGGGTTCCACTGTACTGAGCGGGTGTGGTTCTTCGATTTCTGCGGCGAAAAAATATAATTTTGCCATTATAGACGATCTCTCTGGTCTCAGAATTCGAGGCAAACTGGCGAATATCTCCACTGCCTAGCAAAATCTTTCTACTCAGCTGCTCGGTTCCGGCGAGACGGTCAGTAAACACGGATTCATGCGGCACATTATCGAATGCGACACTTGGACGACACAGTGTTTTCAACAGTTTCGTCGCAATCGATACGATCCAACCAGAAGCACGGAACAGAATAATAGTTATCGATGATGACACGAATCACTGGTATTATACGATCGTAAAAATTAAGTAGTCGTGCTTGTAATTTCCTGTTCCTGATCCGGGTCTCGTTCTATTATCATTCCGCCTACGCAAACACGGAACGGCATGTCCGTACATGGAGATCTGTTGCGATTTACTATTTAGGTCACGCCCGTCTTAAATCTGCGAGAAAACCCGCGTATGGAAATCCCGGTTTTTCATACAGAGTTTACGTACAGCAGAGTCTGTGACCACTAGGAGCGTAACCAGGGAGGAATCAGTGGTAGTGGAATTAGGCTATAGGCCTAAAGATTTTTTCGGATATTCGGACATAAATAATAACAATACAGCATGAAAACAAAATATTTTCTTATTAGTTATACTCTTATATTGCTACGGATACACGCAATCGTTTAGTAATGCGGGTCGAAGAATTATAACGTTTCGACCCGCTAACGATGGTGATCGCTTTCAGTGAACTAATAAAGCTCGATATTCGTGAAAAAATAGCATTGTAGGAACAATTAACATAAAATAATTAAATACCAAACCATGAATAAGATTAATAAAATATATATTAAAGGTTGTGTCACACAGTGTTGTGATGGTTGCGTGCTGAATACTCGAACTCAGCCAAACGAACTTCTTGCAAGGAAGCTGGCTATTGTAGTACAATACTTTTAAATTTCGTATATACTGTATTTCAATTTGTATTTTAAGCTAATTCATGTCTGTCCTTACTACAACTAAACAAATTTCCCCATCTAGCAGCTCATCTTTCTAATAAGGCCACTGTTGAATAGCGATTCATTATAGGCTATATTATTTCTTCCTAGACTGAAGCAGATATAGTGGGGAATCGTAACTAGAGCAGTCACGGTAATTGACACGGCTTCACTCTCTGGAGACATCTCAC
Organism: Magicicada septendecula; assembly: GCA_034769895.1. Classification (NCBI taxonomy): domain Eukaryota; kingdom Metazoa; phylum Arthropoda; class Insecta; order Hemiptera; family Cicadidae; genus Magicicada; species Magicicada septendecula. The sequence continues at coordinate 202,718,398 of CM068375.1, read as the reverse complement.
AAACTGCCGTTATTATCAAGCAACTGAATCAGCCTACCTTAACATTTTCATGTCGATGCAACCGCTTCTCCTGCTACACAAAAAAATCTCCTGATTTCCATCAGGCAACTGTGTCCACCTCGGGGTCTACAATGTTATCCTTCCAATATTACCAATTCATTATCCGGGAAGCTTTAGGCCTATTTTGAAATCTTTGCATTGTCTTAACGACGTCACTTTTCATGGGACAGCCCCGTGCTGAATACCATCCACACAAACAGGTTATAAAATGTGCTTATACAGAAACAGTTTGTTATAAAGCGACAACTTCCATGTAGCCAGTCCATATAAGTTTGATATATTTGTCAAATTCATCTGTATCTTGTTTGATGGATTGTTCTATTATATAATTTTATTAGTTCACCTGAAGACGACCGTTAGTAATCGAAATGTTGTAGTTATTACGTCACTAACGATTGCGGACATCCGAAACAATATAACTGATAACTTAAATTATTAACACCAATGAATCTTAGCTTAAACAGGCGTACAAAAATATTAGCTGTTTGTAATAATGTAATAAATAGCCTAAATAGTACATATTATACTTTACGTCTGTATTTTCACTGGTATGTTGAAAAAAAAAAACATACCACTAGAACGTCTTGTAAACACAATACAGTAAACATCGGAAGTTTTCAATGTTTTCAAGTTTTAAATTAGCATACCGGAGCATTATGATTCTACAGTACACTAGACCCACGTAGGTAACAAAACGTAGTTCAAAACATCACACAGTAATTAAATTAAAAATTAAATCATAATTTTTAGACATGCCTTAAAAAATACTCTGCTCGTGATTACTACTCGGATTACTGAAGTTCATTTGCATGTTGAATTGTGTAATGAATTAATTTTGTACGTTCGAATAAATACTCACTCAATAATATTTGGCGATATACAATCCACAATTGTGAACACCGTTTTGGAACGCACTATTATGCATACAAAGCTGCGGAGGGGGAGGGGGGAGAGGGAGGGAGGGAGGGAGGGAGGGAGGGAGGGAGGGAGGGAGGGAGGGAGGGAGAGAGAGAGAGAGAGAGAGAGAGAGAGAGAGAGAGAATGCTCGACGTATGCAACAGCAGTTCCTCTTTGCTCGCATATGGAACGTTTTGTATAAAAAAAAAGAGAATTAATTAAACTGTATATTTAAAAGCGCGCTCGCACACACACACACACGCACGCACACACACAAAGCAGATGCTAATTATGCAAACTACATTACGTAACTACAAAGAGGTATACGGTTTTTATTTCAACCAGCGCAACACAGAAGCCACGGGCGTGTTGCCTACCGTACACCTACTGTTGTTACACTATAGCACACAAAACTACACACAGCCATCGTACACCTCATACGTATGGGTACAAAATCCACCAGTACTGTTTGAATACAGTGCATCTACAAACACGAGAAACCCGTTCATCAAAATCATGAAATATTTTTAATAAGTATCATGAAATATCGAACTCGTATTTTAAATAAGTATACAACTAATTCTTTCTTTACTCCTAAGCGATTTTTCAACAAGGTTAGATCTTTCAACAGCCTGCCTTAACAGCGTTAGAGCTCAGAAGTTCGTTTTCCTTGACTTACAATATGCAATTCACATTACACTACTCCCTCCACCCTACCCCAAAGGAAACAGGCGCCTCAAATAGGAGGTTTCTGTTAGCCACCCAAATTAAATGTCTGATTCCGCCATTGACTGGTGAATAACTTACGAGAGCCACTTCAGTGAGGAAGCTTCAACACCCGAGAACAGACCTTCCCAATGAACACAGCATTTTTCGAATGACGCTGGTCACCTCAATCTGAATATCCCTTACGTTCTGCGTATACGTACGAATGTACGCCATTGGCTATCTGTCGGGCATAATCTTCATAAAAACATAGATTGTATGCTATTTCACTACATCACATGGGATTTCATGACAATATATTCATTACAAACAAAAAATAATATGTTGTAAATATATAGTACTAATATTTTCTTAATGCAAAACGCTCACCTACTGTCTATATGAGCAAAAAAATTAAGTTTTGCTGTCTGGACGGGAAGAATATGACGGATCAATAAAATAAGCAGACAACGGTGTGTTTAAAAGAAGCAAAGAGGGTACAAAAAGCTTTGCGAATTATAAAGAAGAGAAAGGCAAACTGTAACTATTTTTCGATTAGAGGCAAATTGACCACCTAACAATGGTTTTTGAGGCACGAGTGGAAATAGTGAAGAAGAGAGGAAGGGAACTCCTGAATGTCGTACAATGCAAGGTACTGTATGAAGGCACGAAGACTTCAGCTGAAATACATACGAATGAGCTTGCTGATAAGCCGATCGTTCAACTCCACGTTACAAAGGAAGGATGAAAAGGACAGTATGCATTCGAATGTGCACTCCAATCACCTACCCAAAGTGAAAACGACGTCATCGCAATTATATAAACGAAGAAAACTACGGCTTTCCCGAACTTCGCCCGACGGTCGCCCAAATGACTTGAATTGACTGTATTATATTTATTTCTTATCTTTTAGGAGTAAATATTTCCTTCTTTGCCCCTATATATTTGTTGCATCTTGAACGTATGTATTTCATAAGGAGGTTTTAATTACCTTACGTGGGCATATAGAAAACTTTTGAGTGAGCCGCACTAGAGAGATATGATAAAGAAACGACAAAACGTTTGGTAAATAGCACGTCGATCAATCCGTATTGACAAAAACATAAAACAAAATCAACTTGTGATGATATTAAACGAAAACTAAATCAGAAAATTTACAACGATAAGTTAACACAGTAGGCATACTAGATGTACAAAAATTACAGTCGTTTCGTCTTCTCGTTGAAGTGCGCAACTGATGTTGTTTTGTTCTACAATTACTATTACTCGTGAATGATTATTGTTAACGGAATGTCGGTAACAACTTCTCTTTGAAGTCCGACGACTCGTTTCTATTTTTTCACCCCTCGTCTGTCTGTTTAAAAAATTAAAACCGACGTTATTGAGCGTACACTACACTACAGTACAGTACACACACATCCAGTCTCATTGTCGTTGTATTGAATGCACAAAGAACGCCGATACAAATTGAAAACCAGTCGGTGCGGGCACGCGCGCGCGTGTAGGTAGTAAACGTGTTTATTCTAACCATTAATGCACGTACGTAACTATTCACTGTACCCTGCCTTTAATGTTTTCTGTTTGTGTTTGTTCGTTCGGGTCACTCCGTGTATAACGTGGAAAAGCAGAATTTATTTCTTTCCGTGCTGCTGCAAATTGTTTAATAAAACGAAACGAAAACAGTTTCCCGACCCACAGTGTCTACCTGGCCAATCGTCTGTCTCACTCTCTCTCCCTCTCTCTCTCTCATTGCACCCCTAGTCACACCGTATTCTATACGCTACCATCTCTATCTCTCATCATTCCGACGCTCTCTCCGAACTCCAGTCCGTCGACAACTTTCATTAGTCCTCTTCGCTGTCTACGTGTGCCCCGGTATTATCTATGCATTCGTAAGTGTTCCCGCGATATAAAAACACCGTCTATAAATTTCTGTATAACGATTTTAACGTTCAGAATGATCTGCACCATTCCGACTGTTATATCAAGTCGAAAAAAGGACCGAAATCAACAGCCACCGTAGCCCGTGAAATTGTAGCCAGTTCTAAAATAAGGAGAATACAGCACACAAGTCGTACATAATTAATTCAGTGCTCTGCCGATATCCACGACTCGTAAGTTTAAAAACAAGCGACTGCAAAGTGTCATCATTGTTAGGAAAAACTCCGTATACAACCTTTATGGTGGGTGTATCCGAAGGTGTATCGCGAGGCTCAGAAGAAAACAGCACATTCATTGGATGAAAGATCGATAGGAGAAATCCAAAAGAAAACCAAGAAAAGCTTCAAGAGGGCATGTGGCTGTAGACATCGTATTGAAAAGGTATAGGAATTTCAGACCAAAAGAGGTCATAAGATCAAGAAGAAGATTTGACAACTTTAGAATACTGCTAACCGCCTGTTATTGTCAGAAAGTGAATTCTGACGCCCGCTACTAAACGGCTAAACAGAGATATAGGCCTATCAATAGATACGGAAAGTATTTGCTACTCTTGTCATTATATAAAAAAGCAGGGTTGTGTGAATGGGAGGCGCGGAGGGATAATGGCCCGGCAGAGGCGCCGAAATCAGGGCAAAATACAAGTAACCTACAAGATTTTACTGAAATTGTTACTTTAATAAGAAAATTACAGTAAGCCGTACACACTACATACATGATTTCATACTGCGGCGGCAAAATTAAATTGAACCAGAATTCTTAAATGCAATTGTGAGTACGAAAAAAACTGTTGCAGACTTTGGATAAAAACTTGTATAAAGTTAATTCTAAAAGCACTTATAGACAAAGACCTCTGTGCTTTATCGTGTCTGACAATTTGGCGAGCTTTAAATTTGTAACATTATTCTGGGCCTGAATTATTGTTTACATGTCTGTATATACAATACGTTGGCAATGTGTTTATAACCTAGAATTTGAAGTATACCTACGTAACACTGGCACGATGTTTTCATGCAAGACTAGTAAAGGGAAGAAGGGCGAAAAGGGTAGTAGCGACTCGCCTTTCCAACTGCCGTTTACTCCCTGCGTTCCGTTTACATTGTTTGTGATTATTAATATTCTTTATTCAATTAAATTTCACTACTTTCTGCAGCTTTAAATAAAATTTTACTCGATACTTTTAGTCTCAATCAGATTAGTTTTGTTAGAAAGTTTAGGTGAGACTAGCTTGATTGTTGGATTCCCAATTTTCTTCAGGACAAATAAGATATTCGAGATTCTTCCCATGTAATTAATTATACAGTTATTTATAAGCCTAATTTTATCACACACAACTGGCTTAGACAATAGGCTTATGTTAAGTGATTGTAGAAATTCACTGGAATTTTTAATAGCAAGGGAGGTGGGGGTTGTCTCCCCCGTAGTACGCCACTGCATAGGTTATCACTGAATCGATTACCTCGTAATGGAGGAGGCCTTCGGCACCTCCGCCATTGTCACGTCCTAAACAATGACCAACTTTTTTTTTTTGAACTTCCGACAAAGTTGGATTGTTTACTCCCTACTTGCTCTTCACTGAAAATACAAGGTAATGTCTACTAAAATCATCATAAATAAAAACATTATACTTTAGTTTTTCAAAAGTGGCGCTAAATTCAGAGCTGCGCCTAATGTAGATTTTCTCCGAGTGATCGTAGTGTCAGAATGTGTTTCTGTTCCCGCGGCGGAAGTCGAATCGAATTCAACAACGCGCTCGACTCATTCACCACGGACATTTTGAAAAGTTCACATTACCGGCATCATTCGCTTGTCGAATCAACGCAATTCGGTGCACAATCGTGCATTTGCAAAAACACGACACGAAACAATTCACTATCAAAGATTTCGAAGAAACGCCCGATATGCCTGTGTGCTCGAAATCTAATGGAACGTCGTCCTATAGAAACTACAAGCACCTACAACTGATTGGTACGTTTGTAACAAACAGGGCAGAAAAAACAGTCTACGAGACTCCGACTCGGCTGTTCACGATCGTTAACGCTATCACTGATGAATCGTGGCTGTCTGTTACGGGTAGGGAAAACGCAAATATATCTTCCCGTTGTACACAGAAAGTCTACGCTGCAATACAAAGGAAGCGAATAAACGGAAAGTAAAAAGAGGAACAAAACGACAATACAACAGCTGTTGGCTGCTACCGTCTGGTTAAGATCAGATCGCATCTCATCGGATTAGCAGCAGGAGAGAAACATCACAGCGGGGGGGGGGGGAGAGAGAGAGAGAGAGAGAGAGAGAGAGAGAGAGAGAGAGAGAGAGAGAGAGAGAGAGAGAGAGAGAGAGAGAGAGAGAAACCGCGCAGATAGAAATACATCCGACAAAAATAAAAAGGAAATTCGTGAAAACCGGTTGCCGGCAAATATTCCAGCGTTGTGTGTGTGTGTGTGTGTGTGTGTGTGTGTGTGTGTGTGTGTGTAGACGTTGTCCTTGACCGCTGCATTAGTGAGTGCACGTACACTCAGCACTTGGCAGCCCAGACTCGCGGATGGCGAAAATAATCCGGCCTGACTGTACCCGGCACTCGACTAGCATCTCGCCGTGTAACACAACTGACCGAATTATAAGAGCAGGAAAACTGTACAGTCACGACGGGCTTTGAAGGCCCCTGGGGACACTTCTCAAAATACCTCATACGAGCTTGTAATCAGTTGTATCACATCGATTATATAGCTCAGCAGTCACAAAGCAAAACCGTTTCAAGTGTTCACGGGTCTTCAGCCCTACTGCCCGCACCATTTGTATGTTGTTAGGTAAACAATTCTGAATAACAATTGGATGACGGACTGTTATTCAATCGCGCGTATTGCTAGACGTGTTCACTGAAGTCCTGATTTAAATCAGGTATCAGTAACGGTTAGTTAATTTTAGAAAACAACGCATTTTGTACTGTACTCAGTACCACGCTCAGTACTGCGCTGACGGATGTGAAACGATTTTTCACCTCTCTACAAAAAATGAAATCCTGAGGTACAGTATACAAGCAAAGCATAGCTCAGAACCGGCCACAGTAAGGAAATATACGGGTCCACAACAAGCAAACAAAAACTTCTCTTGAACTGTCAAGATGAAGAATTTCTTCTCGATTAGGCTACTAAATACGGTTACGTTGAGAATGCTTCGTGTGCGTCAGGGGGGGGGAGTCCTATCAAAATATAGTCTAGCTGTCCGTATAGTTTGGTTTATCACTTTCCGTACAGTTTACACAAAATGATTTTAATCAGACAGCTTTTTTTACGACGAGGATCTTTGTTTACAGTGTATACATTTTTATCTCGAGAAAATAATAGCAGTTACAAACATCAGAAAACATGTTAACACAACATAACAAAGACAACAACCGGCATTAAGAAACGAGGAGAACCCATAAGAGGAAATGTTAATAAGAGAACAAACTTTCATGTGTTTGGAGGTTTACGCATAACAGCGACTGCGATAAAATAATGGATGATGAGGTTAGGAAATGTGTAGTTCGGCATAAGGAAGACCACTTAACGGAATTAACTCTCTCAATAGAAAAGAAAGAAATAAAAAAGGAGAGCTACAAAACTGAGAGTTTACGAAAAATTTAATGAAATAAAAAATTGGATACAGTAGGAATATGACTATTAAGACAAACTATTAAGTTCACAGATTAGAAGACTGGTGATTAGGGCACGTAAAAAGACTGGAAGGAACGAATAAACAGAGACTGAAGGTTCAAAATGTGGTAAAAGAGCTCACGTGTGTTACAAGAAAAAAGGTAAGCAGTGGTGGTGGTGGTAGTAATAGTAGTGGTGGTAGTGGTACATAAGCTAAGAGATATTGCTAAATAATGTCAGATATGTTCATATGGTAAGAGTCATATTACCATACGTATTTACAGAAGTGTATGCTTTGGTCAGGTGTTAAAAGTTAAATACTGAATTAATCTTTCCCTGCTAACTTGTTGAACTTTACTATTTTATAAATTGTGCAAACAAGTACGAATGACTCAGATTTTATAAGAACTTGAAACACGAGCATGAGTGGTTTAGAAAGCTTTACAGGAACATTTTTGATTTGCCAGTATTAACTGTGTAGGCTTGCCAGTATTAACTGTGTAGGCGACTGTATCTGCAGCTAGTGTCAACTGTTATTATAAGTAACAACGGGAAATAACGCGCGCGCCCGCTCGCGCGTATACACAATTTATACATATTATTCGAGATCATTTATTTTCATTGCCAGATGTCACGATTTAAAACGACCTCTGACGTAAAAAGGCGTCGTGACGGAGTGCTCAATGATCGCTGGTTTTACTGAATTTATTAATAGCCATCTCGCGATTCACAGCTCTGTTTACGTTTAGTGAAGCAGAAGCGTGGGTTGCTACATCCGAAATATTTGGAAAAGTCTATCAATTAAACGCCGACATTCTCGGTTTCTCGGAGTCAGTTACAAATCCCATCGATATTTCGAACCAGCCGCCTAGCAAGTTGTATACATGTATTCCTACAAATCACTTGCGTACGTTAGTTGTCACCGTGAATGGAGACTACCATCGCGACGATTCTTGTCACTATTTCCATTATTCCTTCAAAGTATTACAATTCCTCCAAGCGTTCACTCCAACTTACAGTAATTAATAGATTTCAGCAACTCGATAGAGGTTTCCAAAGTGAACAAATTACTACCATTACTCACATTTTTAATAACTACACATACTTCCACTTATTATTTTAGAATTTATCGAGGGTACGTTATGACGAGAGAAGCTAAAACATTTCACGGCTATAATAACGTAAGACATTTACCTCATAACGAAAGAAAAAAAACAGTAATGATTTTTTGAGACAATCAAAATATTCAGCTGGAAGGTGAATAAACATCAAGACAAATAAAGACTTAGAGTAGATAAATGTTCCCAGTAGGCATTAACTGTAGGGTGTACATCCAGTAGGATGTAAGAAATATGGGATTCAAACGAAGGCAATTTTCATAAAGCCTCTGTGGGAACATGGGTCTTAGTCACGAATGATTATGAAAAGCGACCAAGAAGAAGAGAAAATGATCAAAATTTAAAACAATAGGCCTACTGAAGTAAAGGTCGCCTTATTTAAGTCGATACTAGGAACCCGTAATTACCAAATTTAGTAGTTTTGTAGTTATTAATTTTGGTTTACAAATCGATTTGTAAAGAGCACTACCTTCCAAATTTATAAGCCAACAAACAGAAGAAATAAGTTAGGCAGCCACAGCCAGTTTTGCATACATTATTACACACATACCGTGTGTGTGTGTAATAAATACATTAATTATTTTTTTTAATTTCTTACAACTTGAACACAAAGAACTGAGAAGCTGTTACTTGCAAAAGCACACAGCTAAGACGACGTGATGACGTTTTGATAAGAGACGGATTTTCTTCAGTAAAATTAACGACACGAGGATTCAGGTTGGCCAAACATTCCCTGCCCACACCCTTCGCAACAAAAAAGTTTTTCTTCTCCTTCTTTCTCGTCGCCTATATGAACTGCCTACTTAGTTCCAAATGGAAAAGTTGTCGTCGGGCCGGACTTCACACCCACATCTCAACAAAGTCCTCGATAATACCGGCCGCGCATTAAACTCTAACCCGGGGAGGAGAAATATTAGTTACAGTACTTACCGGTTGTCAGACGTGCGAGCGTAAGACACGTCTTGTATATGTTACATGTGGAATTGACACGCGTACACGGCACTTGTACAAATATACGTGCCAACGCCCGAGTATGGTTTTTAAATACCGCTTACGAAAAGAAATAACCTCGCACTGACGTTTGACAAGTTTAACTAATCCAATAACTCACGCTTACGGTATAAATAAAGCAGACATGTTCGACACACAGAATTAATGCCGACTAAACAGGCAAATGCAAACATCTCATCGTTTTATATCTGGATATCGATAGGTTGTGATTTCAGTACGGCGTGATGAATTAAGCAGGGACGTAAATTATCCGGTACACTTTTATAAAGAATTTAACCTTGGTTTCAAGGTTTAAAGCGTTCGGGAATCTCACGCACACGCATGGGGACACACAATCACACACATACACGACTTCGAATAATCGAGGACGGCCGAGATGGATCTGCCGAAACGTTGCGGAAAACAGCAAAACACAACGGGGGACTCAACCTGGGAAAAGCCACAACAAACCTGTTGTGACACATCATATCACCACCCACGAAAAACCTATAATTATCACATTTGTCGTATGAAAGACGGCTCGTGATCTATTACCAAACAATTAGCTAATGAGTTCCCCAGAAACCTCTTAGAACTCTGTGGACTGGAACATGTGTGAAATTCAGAAGAGTTATTGTTCGGTGTTCACCAAACCGTTCTCACGGTTTTCACTCTACCGTCCCTTCCGTCAAGCTTCTTCTGCACTCATTTATTTACTTGGATTTCATGCACAAAAACTGAACAACTGAAGCGAGCTTAAGATTAATTTTAAGTAATGTTGTGCAAACTCTGGTTATATGCTGTATTTTTTAAATGTAGCCTACTCCTAGTACTTTTTCATACAATATGCACTATGTAATTTTGAATTTTGTACTTGTTGTCTGTCACACTTTAGTAATATAGAACACGTTTATGCAGCTTGAGTTAAAAATAAGGATTTTCTGAAAAATTTCCAAATATAATACTTTTTATTTTTGTCGCTTAATGGTACAAAAAATTACGTACACACCGGTTACTCCGAGCGATCGACGCTCTAATGTAATTAAAATATCCTCGCTATTACAACACTTTCTTCTGGGTTTTCAAGAAAGCGTTAATGCAGACTGTGAGCCAGCGAAGCACTGACGGCATAAAGTAGGGGCAAAGAAAACGATGGTCTGTACACCACACGTACGCATGGCCTCCAAGGACATACACCGCGCGCATTCATTGAAGGAGATGTGATATTTCAAGCGATATTAATTATTGAAATTCCTGTATACTGCAAATAATATACTCATAGCTGAATATAAAAGGAAGTATACGTCACGCATGTAAAAAGCATTGCGAATTCTATGACTACTAATAGAGCATCATAATATATTGTCGGTTTCTACAAGGTCTGTAGCATACAATACTAAACTATCTGACACCGCTTTCGGCACACGTTGTAGCCTGACAGATATTCCACTAATAATTAATTCAATTAAGATCATATAAATAATTAAATTACATATAACCAAGAATTTCAAATGAAAATAAAATCACACTTCAAAGAAAAACACCACTATAAAAGAAAAACAATAATTAGGCAATAAAAATGCAACAATAAAATTCAAGCCAATAAATTAAAAGGAAACTCATATTAAAAAATCAGGAGATTACCCAGGAGATTAGGAGCAGGTGATAAAGAAAATAACCCAAACACAAGAAGAAACAAGAAGAGGAAGTTTAGTATCAGGTGATAAACAAGATATCCCGAAATCAAGAAAGAAGAGTAAAGTTAGTAGCATGATAAAGAAGATACACCAAACCCAAAAAAGAAGAAGAAATTTAGAAGCATGATAAAGAAGATACCCCGAACCAACCATCGGACAAAATAAAACAAAGTACCTTGGTTTACCCAAGAAGGAAGAAGAGAAGAAAGGAAGATATAGGATGGGAAAACCACAATAAAAACCTATTATTAACTACCATGAACCCCAAACCAAATGTTAATACCATTAAAGAAAGTATAACACCCCAAAACCTTATGAAATTGTAATTTAATTATAGACAAAAGTATTGAGTAGTATGATAAGAAGTGCACCAACTAAAGTTATTATATGGTAAAATAAACAAATCTTCACAGTCCATTATGACTAAAGGTCTGGTCTGAGAATAATAAAACTCAAACATAAGTCAGAACCAACAGTGAATGTGTACCAGTGTAGTGTTTTTTAAATGTAATAAACTTCAAGTTAATGTGCAACTATAACTTAAACAAGGTGCTATTAAATAACTTTTATATTTTATAATTAACAGGTGATGAAATATTCAAATGAAAAATATTTCCTATATTTCATAAATAAGGTCACTTTATTATATCAAAACATTCATAGTAATGCTAATAATAAAGGAAGTATGTGGGAAATGTTTACTGTATCAAGGGGTTAGATAATAATACAATATAATCAGAAAGGACTGAAAATAAATTAAGTTTAAATAAAATTAAGAAATTAAATGGCTAATAATGTTCAGAGCCTGTGAACTCCACTTTAAAAGAGTTCTAACAGAATAAGGTTTATATTTAGAGTAAGATGTTTTAATTACATAACAGCATGCATACAGATTAAAATGTTTAGGTATGGATGCTGTATTAATTTGTAAAATATTTAAAATGTATGTGCAAAATAGTTCCAACAAACATGTCTAACTTTGAAGACTGCTAGTTAATATCAAATATTATTTTTGTGTTAGTAGCCTGAATTAGATGCTACAAATATCAGTAGTTATGTAAACGATTTTATTTCATGTTATGTTAACTTTTAAAAGTCAGAGGAGGTGTAGAATTAACTTTATTTGAAAAAACCATATATGTAAAATACTAAACTCTAGGCCAAATAATGAATTCACAAAAATTAATATAAACTGGTTAATTAACCAATGAACCATGTAAACTAACAAGATTTATGTAAGGTGGATCGATAACTAACTACTGTAAATGATCCTATGATTTAAAAGAGTAATATAGAAAAATGTCTTTTAAATTATTAAAAATTTTCGAAATGTAAAAAATAACTATTTCAGAGGATAAATGGTAAATTAATGAATTATCACTAAAACACAGTTCAAATGTTAAATTTATAAGAAATTAAGGAAAGAGGAACAGGAAACCGAGTTTTGGGCCTAGATTTCCAAAAAGACAGAAATATGGCTATTTTAACAAAAATCTCAACAAATATGGACTATGACATATCAAATTAAACAGAGTGAGATAAATAAACCAATTATGTGGTTAATAGTTCATGAAAGCAATCAATAAACTAAAAATATTCCATATATAATGTACTTTATAATTATGTACATAGGAAATGAAAATTATTTTAACAATACTTTTCCAATATTAACTTGGCAAGATATTTCCTAAGATGAAGGAAGTAACAGTTCTTTGTTAACATTCAACGGGAACGGTCGATGCTGAATCGCGTTCTAAAACCGAATAACGATTTGTAATGGAGTAAAAGTTGAAAATCAGTGAAATACGAGAGTTACCTAAATTGACACTTTTTGACTTAAAATCAGTGAAATACTCTACCACAATAGTGAAAACAAACAATACACAACACAGTACCAGTGAATTAAACTGTTCAAACAACCTAACATTAATAATTCACTTCGTAACAACTTTTCGATTTTTCGTCATAACCAGCAAACATCAATACATATAAAATACGATAATTAACACCTGTGAACACTGAACACTTATCCAGGATACCAGAACAACACAATAGACAATATACACTATCACGGAGACCAATAAAACAGTTGTGAAGGGGAATTTATTATCAGAATTTCCAACCATCAGTTTGCAGTAATATTCCACAGCGAGACATGCCGCCATTATGAATTTCCCGTGATGCAAAGTACCAACCAACAACAAGGTCGTCTCGTCAACGAATGGGTTTAAATTATATACTACAAACATTATGTATTATTAACAAATTGTCATTTTTTTACTTTTAAGACTTATATTTTTGTACATGTTATACTTTCTAGGCCTATCCTTCTCTGACTATATAAATATAATCGTTATAAGAACCTTTTTTAATACTTCTATAAAAATAACCTGTAATTCCAAATCGATATATCCCTGTGCAAGAGTCGAATATTTGCTCAACATCGATTTTAAATCGAGCTTTACGAATTATTATTAATAAATTAAATTATTTCAATTATCTGGATATTACAATTATTTCACATATTAAATTAAGAGTTTAACCAACTACAGGACTTACTGGGAGACGATAAATCTTAACTGAAAGTGATATACTGGAGCAGCGCTGAAAATCACTAATCGATTACAACAAGAAGATAATCTGATTAACTCCGGATTTAGTTAAGGTCTACCAGAAGTGTAAAAATTAACCAAAATAAACTCACAGAATTTTAAAATTTTCACCAAAACACAGAACCAGGATTATTTCTAAATTATTACCATAACAAACATAAAATTTTTTTTGAACAAAATTTTTTTAAAATAAAATTTTTTTTATCTTTCCTTTGAACCTACACAAAGAAATTATTTATTTGTAACCAGTGAAAACAAGGGCAAAGTGTTACAACGTCTACAGAAAATCTTTAACGGGTGTGACAAATTAAGAAATTTCAATGATTTTTTGCCGTTTTCTTCAAACGTCTAAAAGTAAAAACCAAGATAAATTGAAAACAAATGTGGTCACAGATTTTCCACGTGTCATAAAATGTTATGGATTATATTACCATTAATAAATACCATATAAAACCATTTTATTCAGATAACTGACCAGCGTCACCCATTTACAGAATGCAGTGTTAATAACATTTAAACACGCTTAAAAAATGGTGTACACTCATAACTGACCAGCGTCACCCATTTACAGAATGCAGTGTTAATAACATTTAAACACGCTTAAAAAATGGCGTACACTCGGTCTCTAATTCTCATTACCGTCATCTGACACAAAGAAACAACAACTGGGATTACTTGGAGAAATTCGTGTTAGTGTTAAGTTTACGGACACGAACACCCGTCAGCGCTTCGCAGTTTGCATTACAGGCAGTAAACTCATAATTCGCAATACACAAAACGGTTGTGGGACGACAAACACGCACGCACACAACAGATATATTTTTGGCACTATTCCAAAATGGCGCCAGTGAGCTGGCTTAATTCACGTACGTTTGTATACACATAGCAATACTACTCGGGTCTTTCTTAATGCGCGCGCGCAGGGATCACACCATCTGCTCCCTTCGTTCTCAGGCTCTCGACTTGGGAGAGACAATTTTCAAACTGAGTTGTAACGCCTTGTTTTATTAAAATATTGTTGAAGCCAACTTTCTTACCGTGAAAGATATGTTGGAATCGTTTCTTCTCTTCAGAGATAGAAATAGCTAGTTGGTTATTTTTTGATACTGTCAGTCTGAAAAATTATACTCAAAACAACAACACTTCTTGTCTCCTTCTCCCACTATAACATACCAAATATATACTCTGCCAACCTGAATCAAAACAAGGGAGAAGGTTTACGAACTATTAGCAGACGTGATTACCGTTGGGGACCAAGCATATCACGGTAAGTTAGAGTGAACTGTGAAGTTTACGACAATACTTTACAAAAAGCTAATCAGAAGGAAGTTTTGATGGCTTAGCGGTTCGGGACAACTGTCTACCTGATCGGGAGGCTGATGAAGGAAATGGTAGGGGAAGGCCAAGAAAAACTTTCTCGACTCAAGTGGTGACAGACACTTGTTTGAAAGACATTAGGTAAAGGTGGTATTATGAGCCATTCATGTATTATGAGCCCCCTCAATATATTTTCATACAGCGCACTCAACCTGGCGGCGACGACTTGAACTGCTAGTTTAGTAACGCCTTTTGCCGCCGGAGCGTTCTCGTTCAGTTGCAGCTGATAGTTTGTGAGTGAACGTGTGTTGTTTTTGTTTTCTCGATCTGGAAAACTTTGAAAGGTATGTTTTGCTTTTAATTACAGTACTTATTCGTTTAAATTCATGCTAGTGCATTACTGCATTGGATAAAGTATGTTTAAAAGATTGTTTCTGTGTATATATTATGTAATTTTGCAAATACCAAAGATTCGTTACGCGTGTTTAAATTCCACTATGGCGAGGGTTGTAAAATGAGCCCCCAAACGTGCTTGTTATATGAGCCCCAAACTTTAAGGGGCTCATATTATATACACTACAGGAGTGGTTTCAACTTTTTTGTTTCAGATGCCACGAAAAATGTTAGGCCCAAAAAATAAAACCAAAAGGAAAAACTGGGATTATGAAGATATTGGTTAGAGCGATCAAGGCTGTAAGAAACAAAGACGTAGGATTGAAAAAGGCTTCAAAAATGTTTCTTGTTCCCAGACCTACTCTTCAAAGACTTGTTCGAGTTGAGAAACCACTGGAAGAAGCCGCTTTAACAAAATTAGGGAGAAAACCTTTAACGGGTGAAGAACTGGAAACAGAGTTAGTCGAGTATTTACTTATAATGGAAAGTAAATTCTATGGTCTCACCAGACAAGATGTTCGCAGAGTAGCTTACCAACTGTGTGAAAGAAATAGAATTCGTCACCCATTCACAGAAGAAAGAGGGGTTAGCTGGTAGAGCGTGGTTCGACCACTTCATGAATCGCCACAAAAACGTTTTGTCCGTTTTGAAACCTTCTGCGACATCGTTTTCAAGAGCAAATGGCTTTAACAAAGAGGCAGTCAACAATTTCTTTGATATCCTCGAAGCTGAGTACGCGCTAAACAGAACTACCCGGCAGATAGAGTATTTAATGTCGACGAGACAGGCATATCAGTCGTTCAAAGCAAAATCCCTCGAGTTACTGGGTTGAGAGGAATAAGACAAGTGGGAACTCTAAGTTCTGCTGAACGGGGCTCTCTCGTGACAGTAGTCTGCTGCACGAGTGCAGGGGGAACATTTGTACCTCCGATCTTGATTTTTCCCAGGAAAAATATGTCTGAGCTTCTCATGAAAGGCGCTCCACCGGGGGCAATTGGTAGATGTCACCCGTCCGGATGGATACAAGCAAACATTTTCACAGACTGGCTAAAGCACTTTATTGCCACAATTCCCACACCAAAAACACTGACATTGTGAATCTTGCTCGAGAAAATGGCATATCCATTGTAAGTTTACCCCCACACACATCGCATAAACTGCAGCCTCTTGACAAAACATTTCTTGGCGCTTTGAAACATCACTACAGTGAAAATATACGCCAGTGGATGCGTCACAGTGAGAGACCTGTTGGGCCCTATGATATTGCCGAACTGTTGGGAAAGGCTTATTTGGCTTGCCAGACCGGACCCATTGCTGTGAATGGGTTTCAGGTTACAGGATTATATCCATGTAACCGAAATGTTTTTTCTGCTGTGGACTTTGCATCTTCCTCTCAAGCGGTACTAGATATGGAAACCCTACAAAAGGGCAAAGGGAAAAGACCTAAAACCTCCACTACTGCAGTAAGAGGACAAAACACAGGTGTCAAAACTCCACAAGAAGATGGTCAAAACGCATCTGCGATGACAAGTGTAGAATCAAACCGAGCTGGAACTACAAGTTCACCAGTTTTGGAGAACGTGCAAGTAACACGATTCCAACCATCTGCTGAAGATTTGGCATTGGCAGGACCTTCCGGTCTGTGGAAAGATAAGGAGAAGAAAGACTCCCGAACTCACTGTGTCTCCAAAAGATATCTTGCTTGTCCCCGTACCAAAGAGGAAAGTAACTAACAAAGGTCCTAAACCCTCCAAGGCAGCTTTGATTACATCCTCTCCGTACAAAGACGCTGTGTTAGCTGCTGAAGAAAAAAGACAAGTCAGATTCAGCTAAAGAGAAAAGAAAACTGAAGAATAAAAAGAAAAAAGATGATCAACAGCCTACTAAGAAAACACAATCTAAAACAAAACAGGCAGTGAAAAAGAAGCTTCTTATGATTCAGATGTAGAACCATGTGAATCAGATATCGAATCTGGGGAATCTGTCTTAGAAATACCAATTGGAGTGGAAAATCCCGGTGACGAAGAAGCAGCTTGTCTGTTCTGCGCGGGTCTATTTTGGGCAGATAACCGAGGAGAACTGTGGGTGCAGTGTCTTATCTGCGAAATGTGGGCACACAACGACTGCGCTGGATGCGAGAAAGATGTTTACGTTTGTGATTTTTGCAAATAGACATTATACAGGAACCTCATAAAACTTTTTAAGTGATTTCTTAATGACATTTTACATTAGTTTTGTGATGATTTTTTCAGTGGACTTGTAATGAACTTTTTTATATGGTTTTTCAACTCATATCTTTTTAAGGTTTTGTAATAGATAAAATGTTGTTTGTATGAATAAATTTATTACAGACTTTTCTAAAACAGCTATTTTATTTATTTTTCCTTGGGGCTCATTATCAGCACAAAACTTTTTTTCACAAAATGACTTGCTTTGAATTTATTTATTTTTTCATATCCTTAAAGTTGTTCAAAATGGTTTATATTTTAACAGTAGTTTTACGAAATGTTGTAGTTATAGTTATCATAAACATTTTAACAAAAAACTTAAAAATCAATTAAAAAAAAAAACACACAAAATGGGGGCTCATAATACCACCTTTACGTAATATTAACCGCGAACGCGTTTTCAGTTCCAGATTTCGAACTAATAAAAGCACTGTCTCTCACACATATAAACACCTTACAGAGTATACGAAATTACTTATGAAAACCAGAAAAGAGTGCTGAGAGTAAAGGGATGGAGAGGACAACATTTAGCTATGACGACGAACAGGATAGGACGTGTAATGATGAAATAGTTGTTATTGCAAACAAATGAATATAAAAACGCTACAGCTGCCCACTATCATAATATTGTTAGTGGTTTATGAGAATATAATTAAAATATGAAAGAATTACTGAACATAGAGATTATTTTAACATAAATTCTACTTTCCCCAAGCAACATCTAGGCCTATTTGTAACTAAAAACATTATTCACAAAAACTACTGTCTACTGTCGCTTTACATGCAAAATTAAAAACGTAAATGTATATGCATATAGGCCTATGTGCATTATCTTTTTATATTACATTGACAACATGATATTCTCTATTAAAAAATTAAATGAAAAACCGAAATCCGTCGGACGTAGAATTCGATACCCCTATACTTTTGACCTTCCTGACGCGTAGCTCTACTTTAACCATCATTGGCAACACTCTACAGCGCCAAATACCTGGAATGGTCTTTGAGACTGAGGCTCCGAAGGAAAATATCAAAAAGAAATGTGAAGGGTTCAAAACTGAAATACAGGAAATGTATCGGATATTAGGTCACAGTGAATTCTGAATGAATTTCTGTTACACAAGCAGGTTTTAAAAACCACACGAACAAACGTGGATGCATATCTAGAGAACGCATCAGCACACGAACTGCGTTCAAAGATCCTAGGACAAAGTATTAAGAGGTCAAAGCTTTTGAACACCAGAGACCAAATTAGGAGACAGAAGCGACGAAGCCGTGATCTAGTGCGGTGCACAGAGTTCTGTGTACAAGAAAAAGTGCAGCGTTACACAGCTAAAAACAACACAGGGCAACAACCACTGAACGACGTTTCTTAAAACTTGTAGTAATTTAAGTTAAAAATAAGCATTAGGACTGATAGTAAAGCAACGCTCCTAATCAAGTAGCACGTAGCCTACAATATGTGGTATGCTCATACTTGGGCTTTACTAATCAGCGGTTCGTGAAATAGCGGTAGTAATGGCGGATCTATTATCAAACAAACATGTCAAACCTAAAAAAATAAAATTCTGGGCATGTTCAACATTCATTATAAAATGATGAATGGGTGTTTGAACACTGGGTACAAAAAAACACAAAATACTTCCTGTAATTTTGGTGACAAAGACTTTGTAAATTACCAATTCAGTTACATAATATAAAGAGGTGTGTTCCGATTTTTAGTTTTTAATGTTTTCAATATACGCAAAACCAAATACTTTCTTATATTAAACTGCATTTTTTGTTGACTAAATTTCAGGCCTTGTATGTTGTGCTGTATGTTTTAAATATTTAAATACTATGTTTGCATGTATATGACATGTAAGTATATCAACTTAAAAAAAAGTAGAGAACCGCCTTTTAATAATACATAAAAATTTCCACTGCCTAGGTTCACATTATTACGCCCCCGCCCCATTGATAATACGCTGAAAGCGTGAAGATAACTAGCGTTTGTCTAGCGAAATGTATCAACAGAAATGTCACTGTTACGATTTGGTATCGAAATATGAGGGCCTGCTGCAATTTCGGTTCTCCCCAATTCTTATTTATTTAGATTTCTGCCCTATGACACAACACGTGGCCACTCAGGCGAAACTTCGTCTTGGCCTCGACTTCGGATATGAATATCTCCGGCGTTTTCAGCCCTTCCAAACCCACCAATCGCAAACAAGTCAGAATGAATGGTCGGTGCCGAGTGTACGTAAAACCCTACATTGGATTTGCAAATGAAAAGCGTGCCGCACTGCTGAGGTTTCCTCCTCTTCTTGGAAACACAACTTTTGTAAAAAGATTATTATATAATCCCCGCTTTTTATTCGATCAGGGTCACGGAGTAAAATATGTTTTTCATTTTGTTGCGTTGGTATACTTAACGGTATTAAAAAATTCGAGCGTTCAAATATTCCCGACAGAAAATAACCGACGCACTAAGAGAAGTATAAAATACACGAAATGAATAAACTCGACTTGGAAAAGTATTCAATAAGTCTTTCACCCACATATGAAACCGAATATAAGCAGTGCGGAATACTAATCGTATGCAATTATAAATGAGATGCTGGTTTTGCTGTAACACGAAAACAATTTGTCAACTTGTTTGCATTCATCACTATGTTTACGTCATCGACCTAATCTCGCGAATAATGATATTAGTAAATAATGTTTGACTCTTATAAAACTATGCAGGGCGGTAAGTCTTATAGAGGAGTCATTAGATCAGCGGATACGGTGTTTGGCCACTAACACTTTCCAGTGCCCAGGCAACAATATTTTCTCACTGGACAACTCCGTTAGACTATACAGGTGTAACGTAAAAGGTATTCTCACTATACAAGCTCGGATTCTATGCATCAATGTAAGAAAAATGTTACTATAAATACGCCTATAGGTCTGGAAACGTCCCGTTTTCCAACTGGGCGCCATTTCGTGTTTTTAAGGAAAACTTTACCCCTCAAGCAGAAAATGAGATATCTTAAGGAAATTTGGCTTACATTTTTACATTAATATTCTTAAGTAAATAAAAAAAATCACGATTCTTTTGTGATCTAAACCTAAACTTTCAAAATAGTGGTCACTTAAATTTTTTGATCACTACTAGCTCTGTAAATTTTGATTTTATCAAATTGTGGTTTATTATGTAAAATGAATACAAATACGCCTTGCTTGTTCAAAATGCAATAACAAATAGCCGAGTTATAGTGAAAAATAGGTTATCCATAAATTATGCCTACTGGACTTTTTTGGGCGGACGTCGATTCATCAAGTATAAGAAAAATTTATTTAAAGTTATTACTACGTTTTTTCAAGCTAACTCACTAATAGTAATTTATAACAAAGAAAAGGATCTATTTTTAATGAAATCAATAACTTTTAATAAATTTAACTACAACTATTTACATATCATAATTTGAATTACACGATTTAAAATTATTTGGAATTAATAGAAAACGATAATGGAATGTTTCGATTTTTTTAATCGTCTGTTTTAGCGAGTTCAGTTATAACAAGTGTAGTTTAACAAAATGATATCGTCATTCACTTTTCTCTTGAATTCATTTGCACGACACTTTGAACATTCATTATTAATTCTCATTGTAAAACTTTTTACTTTCATTTCAGTTTGATAATTAGGATTAGACCCCGATACTGTTGTTACTGAATTTGAATAAACAAGAAAATTTGTGATCAAAAAATTAAAGTGCAATTTTAAATTTTGAGATCACAAAATAACTGATTCTTTTATTTTAATATAATGGGGCGAGAATCCGCCCGGTCCTAATCCCCTGCGCTTGTGTGGTGCGGGCTGCGTGTTTGTGAGTGAGCCTGACCTTCGCCCAGCCGCACTCCCTATTTGATAATAGTATAGAGACCATTAATGTAAACATGTGTCACAAATTTTATTAAGATGTCTCAAACTCTTATTGAGATATACATTTTTCCTTAAAAACACAAAATGGCGGCCAGACGGGAAATGCTTCAGGATCTATGTTTATAGGAACTTTTTTCTTATACTGATGTATAGAATGTGAATGTGTAGGTACAGTGAGGATAACTTTTACGTTACACCCTTTATTATCTCCGTAGTATGTGAACTACACTATAACTTGTAATTTATTTGTTTCAAAATTGTAAATGTTACTTTCGAGTTTAAATACTCTACATAACTACAGACATAACTATATTACGGTCAACAGCAAGGACGGAACAACTCTTTGTTCGGTCACGTACGACGCGCGGGTTCGGCTTATCGTACCGTTCATTAAGTACTGATTAGTCACCAGACTGCAGTTAAAACGACATTTTATTATTCTTACGCAGCAAACGTAGGTGTAGGTCAGTACGTGCTTTCGGACACGTAGTTTCCACGTAAATGGTTGCGTTTTCCCCGTCGCCAGCTAATGGCGTGTGAAAGCTGCAACGAGCCCGCGACGCCTTTACTAGTACGTAATCGGTTACATTTAAATTGTGTACACACGCACGCAAGGACGTGATACGTCTGGCATTTGTTCATTACATACTACGATGATGAAAACAGAAGTTTTCCAACGTTAAGTTTTTTGGAAACGGGATGTTTCGAAATGTACCATTCATCGCCAATTAATTAATTTTTCTGATTCTTCGATTCGGCATATTTCATCAAATGGCTATTTCACCAACTTGATAAGGTGGACAGGAGACGGAGACCTAAGTTACATATTTTTACGAAATACGTTCATGAAATAATTCACTTTTGTACGATGGCGTCCGGATTTAAAAGAATGTAGGCCTAAACGTCATATTAAAAACAATAATCGATCAACATAAATTATGATAAAACAACTATCGGAAGGAAATCTGACACTGCAAGGTCCATAATGAACATGAGAAATGAGCTATTTTTAAAAGTGATTATTGAGAAAAGAACGACGAAATACGCCAAGGACTTGAAATAACGCTTTAGTAGTAGTAAGTAGGTATCCATCCACCCTTTTGGTTCTCTGGACCGTAGTTGTGTGAATCCAGACTGAAACATCAATCTCATGAAAGGCGGAAGATTTCTCGCCAATACCTTGTCGTGGCGATCATGTCCATGTGGGAAGTCGTCTGAAATTCTTGGTGTAACGATGTGATCTGAATAACGCATCTTCGGCCTAAGAAACGCACAGGTTGATCACGCATGACCAAGTTCTGTTATTTCACAAGAGCATGTCACACTCGCCCTCGCGAATACATTTTTCTTGATTTCAAACGTACTAATCGCTTCCATTTGAAATCCCAAGCACCGTGCTCAATTTGTCTTCTCGAATTTTCTTTCTTCTAGTATCCTTCACAACTAGCGCCTTGTAATATTTCGTTTAATTCGAAATTTCGTTTAATTTTCTCGTCTGTGGCCCTTAGTGGTCCAGTGGGTATGGCAACCAATCTCGAGGTCTCTGGTCGATTCCCGAGCGCACTATAAACTCAAGGTGCGTTTTCCAACCGCCAGGTGCTGAAGCGTGGTGCTAACTATACTAGCTTCCTTGTAAGCCGAACGGTTCACATAAGGCAGCCTACCATGCCTAAAACCTAGACTCCTTACGGGGTAAAGGGAGCCATTATTATTATTATACCCCTATATTCTGATTTCTAATGGTATCTATTTTAGTATTAACGGTAGCACTCAATTGTGAACCATCCAATAACGCATCCATTTAATATCTATCAGCCACCAAACCGGTCTCTTATTCAGCCTTCGCCGTTGGAGAAGCGTTAGATATTGTGAGAACCTCGTGACCTGCCTGTTTTATCATCATCACCATCACTCCAAGGACTAGGCCTTAAACCTGTTCCGGAACCCATCTCCTCCTCGGTCTACCGACATCTCTCTTCCAGTAGGGGTGATAACCCAAGGCAGCCACAGGTAGACGGCTACCAGGCATGCGATTCATTCAAGTGTTCACATCGTCTCTTTCTGTGGTCTTCAATCTTCTGGTGCAATTATACAATATTTAAATCACGTCTAATATTCTCGTTCCTTCTCCGATCCAAGAGAGAACAACCTTGCGTCCCTCTTAGAAATTTTATTTCGGCTGCCTGAATCCTCTGCACGTCCCTTTTACCAAGAGTCCATGTCGCACTAGCATACAGGAATGTGGGGACAGCCAGTTTTATAAAATTTCATTCGTGTGTCCTTCCGTGTTTTATTTTTCAGGTACCTATGAATCGTTCCACAGATGCGTGCCTGTTTTATTCCAAATTAAAAAAATATCTTATTAAATTTCTGCAAAATAAAGTAAATCCTATTATTATCGGCAGTAACGGATTACAAAATACGATCGACACGGTAATTTCGCTAAAATATTCTGTAGCCAGAGGAAATCACAACGCAGTATTTGTTGAGTCAGACAAAGCGCACAAAATACCCGTGTATTACACAGGGCTTACCAAATTCCGCCCGCCTGGCTGCCTATAGTCTGATTGATTCTCGCAACTCCATTTCCCGTTCCACCGTCGCCAATTCATAATCGGCATAATCAGGATTCCCCGTTTATTCCCCCACTCGATATTTATACCCTGACCGTAACTCAGCGCGAGTCTTTCCTAGTACAACACCAACAATGTTGCGTCCCTCGATCCATCGTAGTCAAAGCAACCAAGCGTTTAAATCGCTATTGCACTACACCTTACAGAATTGTGGTTGTAACAGGATTTCAGACCCCCCCCCCCTCTCTCTCTCTCTGTCTCTCTCTCTCTCTCTCTCATGGACACAGCGAATGCGAGTATTCAGCAACGACAGAAATTATCTAGGTAAAATTATCTAAATTCGTCAGACTGTTTACTTGTATTACTGCGTTAAAAATATTATCTCCCAAGTTACGACTTTGTTAATCTTACGAATGGTAAATTTCGTTCTGACTTGATTAAAAATACGGACACAGCCTGTGCTACAAACATTCTCATTTCACAACCGCATAATGCCTAAACTTTTTACAACTAGCCACACAGCCAGCCGGGTTTTACAAGTGGTTAAACGTTCATATTTAATGACACAAGCTACTACTTTTACTTTGGCAGTCTGTGTGAAAAATATAAAAAAATATTTCACACACACACACACACACACACACACACACACACACACACACACACACACACACACACACACACACACACACACACACACACACACAGATCTTTACAGCATCTGACGAATTTTACGCGACAAAATATATCGTCACGACGGGAAATAAGAAATAAAATAAATGAACACAATCAACAAGAACGAGACGGAGAGAATTAACACGTCTGGAGTATTTTACCTCTGCAATCGTCTCTCGCGAATTTCTCTTTAACAGCTGTAAACAGTGAGAGCTGTAAATAAGCCAAGCAGTAACGAAACTAATAAACAAAAAACTAGATACACAAGAGAAGGGGGGTTTGTTTAACTGCAGTAGGCTACTAGCAGAACTAATGAGGCAGACGATATACTGCAACTTACCCCCAGACAGAGGATACTTTGTGACTGACTTTGGAAAACAAACGCGAGCGCGCACCCACGATAACGTTCTATCGTTGCCGAGTTTTCACTAGCCATTTTTTTTACATATTTTTAATAGAAAATAATGGTTACCAATTTCTGAGCGATGACCCGATATCAAAACAGACATTATTTCATTTCGTTGAAAAGCAGTTCAATGATTTTTGTATCATGATTTTAATCAGTTTGACTGAAACCTGATGAATGGGTTTAAAAGCAGTTTAATACCAATAAACTAGCAGAAAATTTAGTAAAATAAAATAAATATAAAGGCTTGGAAACATGATGCTGGAGACAAGAATGAATTACATAAAAGCGTGTGTGGATAATGACAAACGATGAAGTGTTTAAGATGGAAGTGACTAAAGTTTGAGGAGGGAAAAAAGATCACAAGATTTCCGATGGTAATTGGTACTTAATTGTTGGGTACAACGGTTACATGTGTCAGACGATGAGACGAATAGCTAGATAAAAGCCATAACAAGACTTTCTTAGACCAGTGGCTGGAGGTAACGGATCTGAAATGGATACAGTCACGCAGAACAGAGACGTTCACACCTACGGGATGTCAAAGTCGATTTCAGAATACGGTCCCACGACCGCTTCATATTTTTATATACATAAAATTCACATCAAATTTTTTTATAACGTTTGTGCTAAGCTAAAATGGCACTGAGCCTCTACCTTTCCTACACCTTTGGTTAAAAAATAAACGAGGAGAGTAAAGGACAAATAAATGAAACAACAAACAGAAAGAAAAAGGATTTAGACGAACTCTGTTTTAAACTGACCTCCAGCTGGCCGAGAGTAACTCTAAACAGGCCTGGTATTTTATCGTAGACTAAAACACGAGTACTCCGAACCGACTTCGTTCTTCAAATTAAAATATTTGTTGCTTTTTGCTGTATTCCTTCTGAAAACTACGTAACAATGTCAGACACCTCGCTTTGTTCAATAGTAAAGTGTACACAGTGTACCCAAAATTATTTCGTCTTTTTGTTGTTATCATGGTTATTCTACTATGAACCAAGTAATCAGTAACAACGATTTCTATTTTTCACTTAGTTCTTTGCACTACAGAAACTATCTGATACGTTCACACCATAATGAAATGCTGAAATCTTGCACAGAGATCTTTGTTCTTCATAAGCACCGTAGTATGTAGTTGTGTGTCGGGAAGAGTCAAAACGGCATGGCGTGTACCTGTTCTCTAAGTAGGCTTCACCGCCTACTGCTGAGGAGATCTACAGAAATAACTGCAAACAGCACTCGGTAAGGTGATGGTGGAGTAGGTGGGGACCGCGTTGCAACCTCTTCGCGTAACACCAGCTTTCTCTATTCGCCCAAGTCAACGGCCTTTTTTACTGCATACTTGTCAACAGCTGTTTCGATTTATTTGAATTGCGCTACAATGTTTCTCAATCTTCACCTCTTGACTGGCACGAGGTATAGTCAGTTTTCTTATTTACACGCCATTTGGTTGTGTTTTCAAAATACATAGAACCGTTTTTCCCCCAACTCAACCTCATTCAGAAAATAATAATAATAATAATAATAATAAGACTACATATTCATATAAGGATAATCCATAAAAATCGTGTTAAGCTTATAATACGAATCAACTTGTCATAATCTACAGGTCTTCAAAATCGTTCACATTAAGGCAATAAACTGACATCGGGCCTTGTTACACTCAGCTCTCTTGAAATCTGCACATTTTTTAAAACAGACGAACTGAATAAAACGCGTTTACAACAGCCGGTCAAGTGCCACAAATTCAAATATCCCGGTCAAGTGCCACAAATCAAATACCAACTTCGACTACAAGTGGAGCAACGCAACCACCCCAGTTCTCTGCAACTGCCTCCCTACCCGGGTAGTCCCGTGAGCGAGCATTGGTTCAGGATGTGTATGAAGGCAAAGGGAAGCGGCTACCTTAAATATCCTTGCCTACAGTGTGAACGGTATGCCCACAATGTTTGCAGGCATTAAATGTCCGGATATAAAATAAATTTCTGCTCGAATCTCAGAAAGTAAATGGGAAGGGATAATGTAACGAACTATTATCAGCTACGTACGTGGAATGTTAAACTCATGACAGATAGTTCACAGAACAGCTACACAAGACTGCTTCATGAAATGAAAAAAAGAACTATGTAGAGACGCAGCATTGTAAAATTTATTAAAAGCAGAAAGCGAAATAATAAAAACACGTTAAAGCTGAAGTCCGTTTTTAATATTTAAATCTTAAATTATTAACGTCGTATTTCTCAACGCCTCCTCGCGCTAAAAATACCTAAAGGGCATTTCCTAATCAGCTGATGCCCCCCCCCCCGTGAATTCAGAGTTTATCACTGTTTATAAATTTCCTAGATTACTGATACCTATTATATTAGTCCACTCTCAGACGTGTCTAATTTCTTAGTCACACGTTCGCGATTATTTACGAAACATGCATACGGTAACGTTTCTCATATCCAAAACGTATTACACGTCTAGGTACAGAGAACAATGGAGAAGTGCAGGCTGCCCACTTCTGCGGGAAACCTAACTAGAAGTCTTTTAAATTTCAGAGACCCTTCCACAACCCTTTGGTTGTTCTGCGTTATTTAATTTTCTGGAATCGAGAACATGAATCGATTTTCATGTACTTCCACTAAAATAGTTCACCTCCCTACTACTAATTTTAACCACTTAGTTGACTTCTGTACAATTAACTTCCAGTAACTGACGCTCCATTGAACGTTCCCTCATTTTTAGCCCGTTGAAGAGTGAATTGCTTGTAAACCTACGTTATTATTATTATTGGTATTACTACGTTCATGAACAATTATTATAACATCAATTTATAACAGCGATAATTGACCATACTGCACAATTCGAGTGTTATTATCAAATTCAAACCACACAATCATTAGTACTCGGCGTTCGAATGTGAAATCAACGCCACTGCCTCATAAATAATTATTACGAACACCAACACGACTAATACCGCCATTAATATTCATAATTTTTTACGTCCTTATTTGAATTCCGCGTATAAATATGCAATTCATACACGGAATAATCACTTACTTCCTTATTAATATTCACCGTGAAAACGGTGCCTTACATTTTAATACGCCCAAGAACCAAATTTTATTATTTACATCACAAATTCCTCACGTAATAACGTGTTAGACGTATCGCTTAAAAAAAATGGAAGCAATGAGAATTGAATTTTTGTCAATTAACATGTAAGTAGAGCGTTGCATCTCAAAAAATCTATTAGGTTCTCCATTTATCTTTTCTGTCATTTTACACCCATGAAGGAGCTACATGTACATTTTCTTGTTCTTGTAAAAAAGGTTATGATACTTTAATCCGTTATAGTCATCGAAAAAAATTTTTAATCCAATCCACCTTCCAACTCAGGTAAATGCTTCTGCTTCTGCACCAGGGAAACTAATGTCTCCCTTTGAGACGCTCAAAGGTCGGTTTTGCCTTTGGTTATACTAACAGGCTTGGCGAAACACGAACACTGGTGTTTGTAGACGGTCGTCTGTTTATAGATCTACCCTGTTCATCGGTACGAAAGAACACTAGTGGGTTCAAGGTTTAAGAGGAAAACATGCAGCACACACCGATGGTTCTTTTTCATTGGGCAATGCGCTAAATGTTTATTTTCCCTTTTGAAATTCTTGTTTGTGGTCAGTAAGGATTATAAGTACGATGGTATTGTCGGGTTGAATTGAGGTTTCAGGAAGTTATTCTCCAATACGATAATTATACTCCTATAATTATGATGTCATCGGGAGAAAATTTCCACAGACAGACAAATTACCGTGTCTCTCTCTTCCAATTTATAAGTCGAAACATGACAGTCTTTCTTGAGCGGTAAGCTGCGCCGACCCAACGAATGAATTACCCCCATTTAAAAGCATAAGGTGTCCTGGAGAGGAGAGAGGGGAGACAACGCGAAAATAGTTCGCTGATTCTCTTTCACGCTTATCTCCCTCTGTCACATACGGTCGCTTCACAACGACATTAGCATGCTTCCAGTGTTCTCGGCGGGCTTGTTGCAGCCGATGTCCACACTACGAAACCACTGTACAAGACTGTTGTGTGCTGTGCGAAATGAATGAAAATTTTGTTAGCCTCGCAACGAGGTGTTTGTTCACTGCCTATCTCTTAGCGACTGCTCAAAATATTTCATCAGGTCTGCAGCAATTTAGTCTACAGCTGTTGACTCTGCTTTAGTCACCTCACATATTCACCAAGTGGTTATAAGTGTCTACCCGGATAGCTTCAGTGTACGTAGCAACAGGTTGAAGGAGGATCACTGAAAACATCTGATACGAGATGTCACGATGGCATGTCACCAAGACGGAAAGAGGTTGAAGTTTAATCTTTGTATGGAAGAACACGCATAAGATTATGTAGGTCCAGTAAAAAAAAAAGGTATGGCTATGATGGTGGTCATGGTAATTCGATAAAAGTGTGTGGTATCTAATTCGATAAAAGTCACATTTCGAATCGTATTTTTTCTGGTTGAAGTCTATTAATTTGTATTAGCGATAATTAAAAAGAAAATGGAGCTTCAAGGCACCCTTCTTTCACGATGACTATTAACAACAAAATTACTGATCACTCCGTACATGAATTGCTGCTAGAGGCAGAAACTTACCAACTAGTGATGACGAAGATTCCAAGCGATTACGAATACTTGGCTTCCATTCGAAGGACAACGTATCAATTTAGTTTTGCTTCGTTCAATTTTTATGCGTCTCGCGTTCTTCACGGTCTACTGGATAGCACAAAACACATCCAGTGCGGACGTACTTTGTGTAAAGTTTTTACGATCGGAAGCTTAGTTTTTACGATCGGAAGCTTAAAAAAAAAAACAAAATAAACAGCATACGACTGTAGCCTAACGCTAGAGCAGATGTCTTTCTGTTAAAATCTGTTGCATATGTCAATAGTTTTCGTGTCTGCTACTATATCTGGGTTTCGCTCATATCCCATATGCTAATGTGTACAACTGAAACGCATATATTGTTTAAATATATCACTAGAAAAAAGTCATTTTTCATGATACGGTCTTGAAAAGACTCGTTGGTATAATTACAGGTCTAACGGGAACGTTCTCGCTTCCTGCGATGGAAGATTGTGGGTTCGAATCCCGACGAAGGTCCGGTACGGTGTACAGTGTCCACTCGGCACTGTGACGCCAAAATTAATACTGGGGAAGATAGTCAGGGGCTAACCCCCCCCTTCCAAACCATAAACGGACGACGTCTCGTATATAGCCAAAGCGCAAAACGTGCCCTCTATGCCCCCGTCAAGAATTAAACAATACTCATGAACTGCCATC
This sequence comes from Magicicada septendecula, assembly GCA_034769895.1. Classification (NCBI taxonomy): domain Eukaryota; kingdom Metazoa; phylum Arthropoda; class Insecta; order Hemiptera; family Cicadidae; genus Magicicada; species Magicicada septendecula. The sequence goes on along the minus strand of CM068375.1, from coordinate 202,687,918 downwards.
TAAACGTTATCCGGGCTATAAAAAAAATCAGAACTGTAAAACTACCAATAAGCAGGAAAATACATATCGGCAGTAACATTACACCAGCCATTGTCTGTCCGAGGCTACAATTTTGAGTTCGTGAAAGTGTAGTACTTTAAGAAAAGAGAAAGTTCCACAAACAAAGATTAAAAACATAAGAACAATGTTTTAAGTGGTATAAGTAGATAAGTACACAATTATTATTAATAAGAGACACAAACAAATGTCAAGTGGGATCTATACCAAGACTTTCTCTGTAGAAAAGAAATACCTCTTTGTTGTACTCGTCCGTTACGCTGGTGTAACAAATTGAACAGTTTATTCAAGTATTACACTTTGGCATCATTAAAATTCATACAATAGTTTTAGACGCTAAACAGTTTAATTTCTGTACTGAATTAAAACGAGAAACGATAATAAACACGTGGCGAATTGAGCTTTACTTGCGCAAGAGAAAACAGGTTTAATCGTATGTTTCAATTATCATTTATAATCAGTTTAAATATAAATACACAACAGTTTTACAGTAAGGCAGTACACGACTATGTATGTATACAAAGTAATTAAACGTGTTTGTGTTTTCCACAAGCTCACAGATTAGGTCTGCATGACAATCATCACGTAGACCGGAAAAAAGTTGTGTTAATGGTTATTAAAATAAAAACGTATACGTGACCGATCGATCGGCATTCTGGTTCGGTTACGAGTGTTGTCGTAATTATCATTTGTAATTAGTGTTATAGACAGGAGCGCGCGCACGTTCTCGTTTTGTGTCAAGATCCTCACGTATATGCGGTGCGAGTCCCTTAACACGGCATTGCGCGTTCCCGTACACGAACTCCGAATTGTTTAACTAAACTGATGATACTTCAGAACAACAGTGAAAAGATACCCACCGTTTTATACATTTGCGATAGTTTTGGGACAAATGAAAGCCATGCTACACTACCCGTATTGTACAGTTTAAAAAGGCTCAAGCTGGGGAAGTGTGCAGTCAGCGCGCGCGCACACACACACACACACACACACACAAGAAAACTAAACTATGGATGTTTTCACAATACAGCTTACAATTCGTTTGCAGAAATTGAGACCTTCCACTGACCCCTCTTCTCACCAACACAAATCTCGTTTCTGGGGAAGATGTAAGTTTTTCTGGAGCGTTATCTTTCAAAAGTACGCAATACAGGTACCACTACGTTTATATTCTCTTTTGACAGAGAGAGAGATAGGTGAGGGTAGACAGACAGAGTATACATAAAAAATCAATGTTACCGATTGTTCAAAATTATTGTGATTAAGAATAGCGAAAGCCATACGAGACGAAGCGTACTGTATACTGTATCATGTGAACAGAAAGAGAAATTATAAATTCTTTATTGACCTAATTTATGAAAACATAATTTATATTTATGAATTATGTCACTGAAAATTAAAAGCTATGAAGTGTTTATCTGTGTTTGCAACAATGTTAAAGCTATTTTTATTTTGTTACCGTAATAATAAATGTTTGTAGAAACGAAACGAATTAATGGATAATAAGCAACTTGCGCATAACAGTACGTTAATATACTTGAAACGTATGATTGCTCCTCAGTTGTCAATATTTTATCATTACTCTCAACTCTCAATAAACGGATTGTACACAGTTTTCAACTTCTCCAGCTGATGAGGCCTGGTACCCATTACGGTCGAGAGTCCATCTGGACCTCCAGTTTCTTCTTGAACTTTATGTGCTTCCTACCAGTAACATTTACACTTGTTTACGCATATGAATGGCGTATATACACATTTGCAGATGAAACATCTGGCCTCCGTTTTCTTGGCTCTTGGCCTCTTAAGCCGAGCGTATATTCCAAGTCGGTGGTGCGATAAGGAGAGAAAAGAATCACGTTACACAGTCAGGGGATGCGCAAAAAAAATAATATTAGGCACGTCTACAAAAATATAAAGCTGAATAACGGGTGATGTAACGAAAACAATGAAGCTGCAAATAGAAAAATTATCAAAGCGGTGAAAACAAAAATTTTAATATTTATAAAAAATGATGCAGATTTTTAACGAAGTTGTCTGCCTGGCGCGGAAGGCCATAAATTATTAGCACAGCGCGTCTGACGCAGACAAATTATTAATTTAAAAAATCGATAACAATGTAAATTTAATAAATATCCATCGTAACGCAGGTACTGCTGCATGTGTGTACAAACCAACGCCGGAGCGATGCAGAAATCTCGGCGCTACATTATTTATACAGAATTATTGCTTCCATTAGCAGGATGTTTAGCAAATAATTTAATAACGGGACACTAGAGGACTATTGAGATCCATTAACGAGCTGTTCAAATATATCTCAATAACGTTCAATAAACGCACTGTCGGCGGTAGAATGATTCAAACCGAACACCGCACCAGTGGGTAATGGTGCGGTGGTGTCAGTGGTGCATATGAGTGTTGTCCGATGCACACACAAACTAACCCCTACGGATCGTCGACTACCTGACCAATACCGGGGGGTTGATGTTCCGTATACACTACAATTTTGTCCCACACAATCTTATTTTTACATATATTATTTATGAAATCCTTCGAAAATGCTCAAGTTATAATTTTTCTAAAGAAACGGATGATGTAGGCCTACTCGTCAAGTCCACGCTGCCTTCAAAGCTCCAAAAGAACTGAAGCCAGTTTAACCACCATTTCTATTAAAACGTTTGGTTGCTCAACTCTTCTTACTCCGAAAAACTGGAAATAGTCAACCTGCGTAAAGTAACAAAAGGTAGAACCACCTTGAGATTATTACACTGCTCAAGAGTTATGGGCGTGCGACCAAAAAGACATGAAGTAGTGAGAGCCCCCCACAAACGCGCGCGCGTGCGAAAATATTAGGAAACAGTAATAACGGAAACACGAGACTCCGAAAATAATAACACGAATGGTTCAAAGAACAACGATAAAAAAGAGGCACTGGACAGGTGAGGTTAGCCAATATCTAAGATAGTTAAACGATTAACATTGACGAGTATGGAGTACGGTCGTATGGAGCTCCGAGATGTGGACCTCATCCAAGAGAAACAAGTAAAGAATAAAGGCTGCAAGGACGAAGGAGAAGTTGTGCCTTCTGACGAGGTCTGATAGGGGGTCAAGACAGAGACCAACGAAATTAAGCTGGTTCGGCCAGCCAGAAGTAACATGGCGTAAGAAAACGTGCTGTGCTAAAACCCTGCACAACATGCGAAGAAAGCCTTTAATTACGGCTGATAACAGTTGCTTTCATGCCGGCAAGTAACAGTTTGACAGACGGAATTTAAATAGTAGTAGATAGGGAGTATTTTATTTATTAAACGAAAAGGGGCTTGGAAAAGTGTGGAAGATAGACGATTTGATTATGGTATAAGGCTAAGCTGTTGTAACAGCGCATGTAGGCCTACATATTTAACCGAATATATTCGGAAAAATATGTTTTTTTAGACATATCATGGATATATATGTTTTGCATAAACATATCTCGTAATATACAGTTGAACGAGCGAAGAGAGATCTCAGTTTTTACTCGACCGTTCGGCATTTGTCTGTCTCTCTCTCTATCTGTTTGGTGTTTATATCCCACGATAACTTTTGGAAACGTTGGCAATTTTCGAAAACCTTGGCATGCGTGTCCAAACAGCATGTTTACTATTCAGAACACCATTGTTTTTTTAGATTGAAATCAAAAATAGGTACCTGGAGGCAAAAGTGTGGAAGTCGAAAATTTTTAAAAATTGCAAAGTTCCATGTATCAATTAAGGGACATTTTAACCAAAATATGAAGTAAGCGTTCAGTTTTTAAATTTCAAAGTTAATGGACGTCAGGACCCAAAAAATTGGGGAAAAGTTTAATAAAATTGCAAATTCCATGTGGGAAATCAAATTAAAGTGAAATTTAACAAAAATCTGGATATCGTGTAGAGTTCTTGATTACAAAAATGTTTTATCCCAGAGCCCAAAATGTATTAAAACATTCGAAAAAATTGTAAAAATTGAGCCAGGTTTCTAAAAGGAATTTTAATAAAATCCCGTTGTTTGGAATTTTTAACGTTTAGTGTAGGTTATTCTACAACTGATACTTTACTAAACAAAAAATAGTAGGGTAATCAGGATTTTCGTAATTTTTCTGATAACTGAAAAATTTATCCAACAATAAAAATGTACTTTGTTCAAAATAGTGAGCGAGTTTTGCAGCTCCGGGAGCATACTTGTTACGTACCTTCGTTGGGAATGGCATTTTATAATAGTTTTTTAATAACGACATCATTTATTTTTCTCTATGAAAGAGTTACTGTGCATCACAGTAAACGTCACAGCTACTCTGTTTTGTTGCAGCCGATGTCTACAATGCACGCGGCAAGGACCGTCTGCCGGCAGACAATGTCAGACAGAATCGATATCCGTTATCGGTGTCTGTTATCGCAACCCCCTCTTGAACATTTATTAGTTACACCGGTTATGGGTCGAGTGTTTGTGTTTCCACCGAACGATGAGTGGATTACTTTCGCAATAAGGCTACGCTAACTAATTAAATATCAGCGACAGGTCCTGAACTCGGTCCTAAAATACTACAAGGCGTGATCTACTGAAAGCGATTACTTCATGTGAGACAGTGTTCACTAAGTTTTAAACTTAAATGAAAATTACAATTTTATAATTTTTATACTCCTGTTAATTTTCCACTCTTGTCTCCCATTATAATTCCTAAATTCACATTATTAATGTATAAAGTCTTAAATTTAAGAGTCTTAAATTTAAAGGAACTAAAGTTGTTAAAATTTAAAAGAAGACGATGAAAAAATTATAATTGTTACTTAAAACCGCATGTATCTTTATGCAAACAATTCATATTCAAGCATATTCTGGCACGCAATATTCAACGGTCAGCTGAGTACATCGCTGAACACAAAGGTTAATAGTTGTTTTGTTTGTTCAAAGGTTAAACATTTAAGAGCCATACAGTCAAATATATTAACGTGGCTACAAATTTGTTACCTTTCCACATGGATATACAACCAATAGTCTCATTCATAAGAGTTTATGGTATCATCCCTTATCTTTATTCCACACAATTCTCTTCCCAGTATATTGCAAACACCTCCATTTTTTTAGACGTAAATTGAATTGTTACCTCATCTATAATAAGTAGATACTATATATGTTCACAGAAGATCAAGTTTCGTATCATGTTTTCCATGTACCTTCTCCGACGGTCTTGATGAAATTACTCGTCAATACTGTTGTGTACACAATTAACAAAACAGTGTTGGCCGGTACATTATTTGCGTTAATTAGCAATGTCGAGTGTGCAGACCTCTGTTAATTAGGTTGTCATTAATCAGCGGTCGTTTAGATGTTTACTAATAACACGTACGCTCGGTTGGTTCGAAATAATTAAACGATAATTAATTTTTTAGTCGACTGTTAATCGTCGATATTTCGGTACGAAAACAAATACTCACAACAGATTCGTTAGCTCGAAGCAGGACTGCCACATGTTAATTTAATACGTTCGGGTATATTCAGTCATCCCGATGAGTCGCTACGTGGAGCCAATAAACTTACTGAACAGTTTTTTAGACATGTGATTCGCAAAACGGAGTATCGCGCACTGGGAATTATGCCGAGAAATTATGACGGGTTGGCAAAAATTTTTACAGTTTAAACGGGAAAACCTTGAATTTTAAAGTAAAAATGAATCCTTAAGTTAGTAGTGACCGTTGATCAACAAATTTGTATGATGGAAAGTTTAGCAAGGATCGGTCTATAAGTATAACACAAATTTTATATTATTTGTGTCGGCGTTTCGACAATATTTATCGTCATCAACAGGACCTGTATACGGATACAAGTCCGTACAAATTAATTTAATACACTTAATTAGTTGATCTGCTGTGTTTGATATTTTCTCTTGTAATTATCCGTACGCAGGTCCTGTTGATGACGATAAATATTGTCGAAACGTCGACACAAATAACAACAAATTTGTGTTATGCGTATATACCGATCCTCGCTAAACTTTCCATCATTAAAATTTAAGTAAAAATGTTTGAAATAAGGTGCATTTCTGCAACGTTTTACGTACAGACTGAATTAATTTCTATAGTAATGGAATCTAACAAATTAAGGTTATATGTCTTTCACACTGAATATGTCATACCATACACTGAGGCTAAAGTTATTAAGTGATCCCGTAGTATTACAGGCAGCTTTGAATGCGGATCGGGCAGCCAGAAAGTTTAGGAACCGCTGGGGCTAAACTATACACGGAAAGAAAAATTTCCGTAATGCGCTTTTCTCGTCTACATATTTTAATGTCAGTCTGTTAGCAACAAATCTACAGTAAGTTGATTTTAAGCCATCGGCTGGTCACCAAAGACACCTTTTCTACAACTGAAGGCAATCGCAACGTCTTCAGAAAAACATTTTAAATTTGAAATACAAAAGTTTTTTCCTCTAATGGCTCACCTAAACGTAACCGAACCAGAACGTTGAAGTTCCACTGAATCAGAGTAAGGACCTTTGTCAACCCTATTAACACTCAATTTGGGAATCAACACTAGTAATTTCCCCCACAGCGTATTTAACAAGATTCCAACGCGATGTGTTATGAATTTATTTGTTTGGTTTAATTATTTAATTTGGGTCTTTAACGAGTCTGACCGTTTTTCAACAACTCTGTCTATCTGTCTACTCCCCCCTCTCTTAAGCTCCTCCCTATCTTCCCCTCTCTTCTGTTTTTTCCATGTTACACTGAAAAAACAAGACGCACACCGAAAACATTTAAACAAGTGAGTGACAGACATAAAGACAGGCATCAGACTGCGCGTTCAAACAAAAACGGTTGCTACTATAGGCTTACAGCTGACAAGTGGATTTCAGCCAGTAGGCACGTACTGTACCGTACATTGGCACTGGCACTGTGTGTGTGTGTGTGTGTGTGTAAGTCACGCTGTCAGAATAAAAAGTATGTTTACAGCGCGAGCACACATGTGGCGAACAGACGACTGGCTGTACTCGCCCAGGCCTGAGAAAACTCTGGCGTAAGAAGAAAAATTATTAAAAAAAAAAGGACCGTATTCTGTCCCAACCCCATTAACGATCGTTTAATTATTAAAAGTCAGATAGGACTATGAAACTGTCTTGTCCGCCTGTTTATCCAGTCTCTCCATTCTTCCCTAACTAATGATCTCTCTCTCTCTCTCTCTCTCGCTCTGTCTCTCTCCCTCTCCCCCAACCATCCGTTTCATAATCTGCCCCCTCCCGGAATTTCGCATGTGAAATATAGCACGTTTGGCAATAAAAAAATGTTGTCCCGCCTCGTTCGCTGGTGTAAAAACAGGATGATTTAAGGACACAATAAATCAGGAAAGAAGCCATTACCTTAATGATTAAGTATGAATATTACGTCACTATACACGCATCGGGAAACGTCTTCTTCAAATACATACGGATACGTGCAAAATATAACAATCAAATAATTCTATTTCAGAGTCTTGGAACAATTGTGACACAGTAGTTATAATAATTATATTTAACAATCCAATTGAATCTTCACCCTCTGTTTATCATTGCGGACGTAAAGGGGTTATAACTAAAACGTCGGGTATAATTAATACAAATTATGATATTATTAATGAATAATTCAGCGACATCCTTATGAATAAAAAACACCTGAACAGAATACTACACGGGGAGACCGTGGACCTCTATAAACTCGTAAGGGTTAAGGGTACACACACATTATAGATTTGTTTCGATTAACCTTTATGTTAATAATAATAACTATTATTATTATTATTATATTATTTATAAGTGCGAGAAGCACATAGGTAAACTTACATACAGGCAATAATCTACCTAATTAATGGAGCGTAGAAGATATATATTAGTTAGCCTATATATATTGGAACGTATGAATCTCACTGAATTTGGTGTATTTTGATAGGCCAAGCCCAAGTCACATGATTGATGGAACAACCAGATACACAAATTTCATGAAAAACTTTGTATAATTTAGCATAGTCCTGCATGGAAATTATCTACAATTTTTATTACCCTATCACTGATAAAGAGTTACACTTGAGTTTTTCTTTACTTAAAAAACCATGTTTCTAAAATAGTTACGAACCTCAGAGTATACACAAATCGAAGCTATTTACTTAAATAATTCCTTGTCAAATTTTCATGTAAATCGGTTAACTACCACTGCCGCTATAGCGATCGCAGATTATCACACCCGCACCAATTCATACAAAAAATACATGACAATATAGTACATCTTTTTCTGAAGAGTTTGGTGTAACTTACATGCTTATCAATTTTTAAATACAAAACTTATGACTAAAAGACAAAATATTACACAAAACAAATTTAAACAAGAAAATGCTCGTCATTCATGTACTCTGATATAAACAGCATATCTTATCATCCTGTGTTCTGTTGCAATATATAATGATTTTTATAATTATGTTCATAAAACCTAATCTGGTTGCATGGAGTCTAGATGTGGGGTTGCACATACAGTCAAATATTCCAAGAATTATTTAGATCCCCTTCCATGGTATGTCATTAATAAGACTGCCCACGGGTTAGGCTTGACGAGGAAACACATGGCTGGCATGCAAGTTTCAAAAATCACTACTTGGGCAAACTGCGGCAGTCAGTAGTCTAAACGATCCACCTCAACTCCCACGAAAACTGAAGAAGCTGCGGTCTTCAGACTTTATCATCTAATCTTCCAACACCACTACGAATCGTTAACGAAGGGAATGCGTGCAAGTCATCAATGGATGTCTTCTCCTTTCACATTATATTTTACTTTAAACAGATTTACTTACCGTTTCCTGAGAGCAGACTGTAAATACTATACGGACAAGAAAAAGAACATAAAAAAGAAGGTAATTAAGCACGCTAGAAACCGTGAACACTTCGTTAATCATGAGATGTTACCCGCGGGAAATAATGAAACCGGCGCCTGACTGCTAGCTAAACAGCACAAACAGTTCATCGCAAATTGTTGAGACACAAGGGAGCAGATGAATGTTTTCGTTTAGTTTAGCATGTGCACAAGCCTCGTCACTTTACCATAACAAGCCGTGTAACGTCATGTCAATGACGTACAGTATGGCGAATGTATTACGGCAGACACTCCCTCCTCTGGTGTTGGAATTTTTGACTGTACAGGTTTTGAGAACGATTTGGGACATTTAGTTACGCCGAACAAGCGGCGTTGTTTAATTGTTTCAGCAGTTACTTCATACGTCTACAACAGCGAAACCGGTAATTGTTTCAGCAGTTACTTCATACGTCTACAACAGCGAAACCGGTAATTGTTTCAGCAGTTACTTCATACGTCTACAACAGCGAAACCGGTAATTGTTTCAGCAGTTACTTCATACGTCTACAACAGCGAAACCGGTAATTGTTTCAGCAGTTACTTCATACGTCTACAACAGCGAAACCGGTAATTGTTTCAGCAGTTACTTCATACGTCTACAACAGCGAAACCGGTAATTGTTTCAGCAGTTACTTCATACGTCTACAACAGCGAAACCGGTAATTGTTTCAGCAGTTACTTCATACGTCTACAACAGCGAAACCGGTAATTGTTTCAGCAGTTACTTCATACGTCTACAACAGCGAAACCGGTAATTGTTTCAGCAGTTACTTCATACGTCTACAACAGCGTTTCTCTTCACACTGTTTTTTCAGGATATTTGTAATGATACATACCGTAAGAACTAAATTTTCAAAACCTATTAAATGTTTCACTTTTACAAACATTAGTAAATAATAATCAAATATAGGTTCCAATCGTAAAGATGTGCAAGTATTAATGTGCGGGGGGCGCGCGCGCGCGTGTGTAATACGTTCTTTTTACTTTGATTTCAAACCCATTTCCTTATATTTACATTAATGTAAATTAGCCTACACAAGAACTGAAAGTCCTTATAAATACAGAAAGTTTTATAAATAAAACTATAGTGTCAACATACAGAAAATTAAAAAGGATTTTGACGAATGAAGAAGATTTATTCAATGTAAGACCTACGATGTAAAACTAACTAATTTTATAAATATGGTGCACGAAATTGCCAAAATAATATTTTACAGTAACCTTTTCTCCGATTCCACTCAATTATATTAATCGAGTGAATCATGAGCGTTTCACACCATCTTTACAGATTCGTTTAAAGCGTTACAAGTGAGGTGTTCTTTCAATTAACATTATTTTTAGTGCCAGCAATGCTCAATAAGGAAAAAGGAACTTAAAAAAAAACTCTCTAATCACCGCCACCGGAAGACTACATGCTGAATAATACTGGTGGCAGAACACGATTAACCAAGTGTTTTGAAATGAAATGTATTAAAAATGATAATAATACACATGCGGTATATATGGCAGGAGTTTAAGGAAGGCAGAACGAATGCGAAACGAGGCGTAAAAGCAGTGGCGCGCGAGCGTGTGTGTGTGTTACACTGAGAGAGCTGCTTACACACCCACTCTCGACTTTGTATCAAGGTCAAAATACACTGTCACATAGTCTACGTTCGGCGGATACGGCACAACTGCTTCACCTCATATAAAGTATTATCTTGCTACATTTTTTATCGTTGAAGTAACAGCTGTTGAACACACTCGAAACGTTTCCATCTTGTTTACGACAATTACTATCCCAGCTGTACATTATAAGCTCTGATTGTTTTTCAACTACACTGAACTCGGTTTTATTATAAAACAACCGAACAATTTGTATAATTAATGATGAAGACTCCCACGTTACAAGTTGGGACATTCTCAAGTATACAAAGGCAACTGAAAGATTATAATAATGAAATCTTACGTTTTACTCTACTTAATGACAAACGTATAAAAGAGTAACTTTAAAAGTAAATAAAAATAATACAACATGCATAAAGTTTTCCAACGTCAGATCAGTCTCCTACCATATAAATCTCTTGGAAGGGGGGCTGGAAACTTTACTCGCATACTTCAAAGGGACAATGTGTGCCAGCGACCTACATAACGTAGGACATAATCGAATGAACAGACCAGTATCACACAAGTTCTAAAAAGGTATACTATTTATTACGATTTCACTGACGTGGTACCAGTGATTTCTGATCAAATGAAAATTACACACGGTTTTGTAAATATTATTTGTTTGCTAGTCTCAAATCTAAACAAGCTGCCTGACTCGATCAAGAAAACGTATTAAACTTATCAAATAAATAAATAAACGGAAAACAATTAATTCGAATTACGAAACACAATTTCCTTGGAAGTAGAAGTTTATCCGTGCTATTCGTTTCTTACGTAACGTTCCACTCCTGATAAAGGCCTAAATGTAACCAGCAATATACACAATTTAAAAAAGGTCCGCGACTCGGTGATCGCTTGTACGCCAAAAACATCTATCCATGTCTTACAATACCGAACACGCCTCTGTACTATTAAAACTCCATTATCTGATGGCTGAATTATTTCCGTATTAAGAGGCCCCGCACTTCTGTCCTTGACAAGACAAACGTCCTAGAGCTCGTGCGCGCGCGTTTGAGACAAAGAATAATGTACAATAACGTTCACATCGCAAGACAACAATATCAATCAGATAACGTTTTCGAAACACGTATTGAGAAAAATAAAGATGGCCATGAAAGTCTGGAATACTCATTACCGAAGGCAAAAAGAACGAAAACTGTTTTTGGCCTACGTTCAACACTCGGATAGTGTCTTTGCCGTAGTCGGAGCGGTCGTCTTCGTGCGCGTATTTATAGACAGTCGTGAGTGCGCGCGTATGAGCACGCCATGTTATGTGTATGTGATGCCGCTTCTAGTCTTCCTTTTGCTCGATACTGAAGCAATGAAACGTGGCTCACTCACGGTTGCTTTTCATTTTCATTGACAACAAACGGTCTAAAAAAATTCCTCAATTCCTTAATAAAGCAGTCTCGAAAAAGTATTACTATTAAAACTATTCAAAATAATAAGCATAGATTAACACACATTAAGTGGCAGATAAAGAACGACATACTACTTCTAAAGTTAAGTTATGATTTTAAAATATAAATTTTAATAGCATTTTTATTTTACACTAATTTTAATGAAATATACATTACATCACAGGTTAACAAATCAATGCCGCACTGTTAAGGCTTTCCCACGACCATATCCTGGAGTTTTCCAAACGTTCTCTCCGACATTTTAATTTTGGAACTTCATATCATTCTTAACACGTCCATCAACGTAGGAATACATTGGAAAAAATTGGATAAACACGTTCCCTGATTGCCTGCCTGTAACGCACTGTCTGCGTAGTATGTTTATTGTTTAGTTCCCAATAAAGCTGAAGTGAAATTAAAGGACCTCTGGGTAAACAATTTCGGTTACACAGGCGTTTTGATTCATCAGGCAGAGTTCGGATTCAGCGGTAGTTCCATGAAGACCCGAATCTACAATATTCTCTGGGATAAAATGGATCAAGTGCTACGCAGTCAAGAAACCCTGAACAATTATAGAATATACATTTACGGATTAGCTGTCCTTGCCGATAACATCCGTAATTCATTTCGGACCAACAACAGACGCCTGGGAACAAATGCTGTAACCACTACACAGTCCGAAAAGTGAAACGTAATTGAGGGGGTCTGTGAAAGATAGTGCCAAAACTCATTTTAAAGAAATTCAAAGTTGAAAGTTTAATAAAATCCTCAAGTCTTTTGAAAGTAATTATTACGTCTTTTAAGAGAATAAATTACGGCCTGTCTTTATTCAGTTGCGAACAAACTGCGCATAAGACTTGCTAGCATACATACTGCTGTTACACATTATATCTACTAATTGCAGTCCACATCTCAATTTATGAAAAAATGTGGTTTGACACGATCTTCAGCCCCTAAAATAAACACACAAAGCTCAAATGATTAAAAAAAAGTGTTTACTCTTGAAGTGTTACGCTATTCAAGTACTGACATATGGGAAGTAATAACATTACATCAAATCAGAAAAAAGTCTTATGCTGCACAATCAGATTTAAAACGTGTGCAAACATTTGGTACTGTATCCAATTTTGGGGTTGCGTTAAAGAGAGTAGTATTAGTAAATATTACTCAACGTTTTCAAAACATACGCTAAGAAATGTCGTTCATGTACCTTGTTTACCAAAAACAGATACGTTCACAGGGAAATGGAAAATCGTGACTTACTGGCGACATCAAGAAAAGGTTTCTCAAGAAACTCGAGGACGAGTACATTACATTAAACAAGCTGAAGAAATCCACCTACTAGAAGATTCTAAAGATGCGGATACGATTCAAAAGACGAATAAGTTTTAGTTAGTGTAAAGGAGTGAACCGTCGGTGTTAAACGATACAACGAAAGAGTATACAGTGTACGCACAAAGATAAAGTTGCAGTCTGTATTGTAGACGATTTGAAAGGAACTAATTACAAAGCTTTCGATATACATTACGTAATGGTTAAAGACTAGGAATCAGATGGAAAAGAAAAAGATAGAAAGACTAGAGGACAGATGGTCGAAGCAGCTAATCCCAAATAACGAAAAATGTACATCATGGCCATACAGAACAATGTGGATTATTACAGTATCTAAACACTAAGAGGCAGGGATCTGTAACTTAAAAACACTCAAGACGGGTAGGAAAGACAGAGGTTGGTTAGATGCTTGTACTGTGAAGTTGAAGATATATTTGATTTGACGAGACGGACTTTGTGAAGAACAATGACGGCACTAAAGATGTGAATGGATACGAGGTATCAAATGCGGAGGATGGAAGGATATTTGAGAAGGATATTCCATTTGAGAATATGGAAGGAATGTCCAGTCGTAAGAAACACAACAGGACAGAAGATTATATACAGACGGGATGGGACAAGTACGATAAGATATGGCACGATAGCGGACAACCAACGATTCACAATTCAACAGTAAAACTGAGTATCTTATAAAAATAAATGTTGAAAAACCTGATCTTCTGTAAATTAATCGAACAATGAATTCAAAACTTCAGGACAGACTTTGCGTCAGCAACTCAGCTATTCGTGTTCAACCAAAGCCATCTGTATTCGCTCTCGATTGGAGAGTAAACGAATTAAAAATCCACTTAATTATACAGGTCTGCGGTGATGAACTGTCAGTTGCACCACCTGTAGACATTACTCAGGCTAATTACCAAATTACGTTATAAGCCTACAAAACAACAACCGCTCTCTAATCTAAATGCAATTCCTAATTTTGTGAATTAATTTCAGTAATTAATAAATTAACGTCACCGCACGGCGTACAAATTGAATTGCATCTACTGGCGAAAGCATTAACGAAATACAGCCTATGCATCGGACGTGTAATCCATCATGGAATTGCTAAAAATTACAGCTTATGTTGCTTTAACGTTTACTGCAAAATGTGAGTCGTACCTACGAATATAGCTGACCCACGTTCTTTACGATCTGCTACCGAGAATTGTTACTTTTTGTAAATCGTTAAAAAAATGCATGACAACATGTTTCTGCAATATTCGATTTTTTCTGGCATATTCGATTCTTGCTAACTAGTGTTTTTTTTCCTTTTCTGAAGAGAGACCCGAAATTTTGTACAACTAGCTAGCCCTGCAATAACTACGCGTCATTTCTCTTATTACATATTTGGTTTTTAAATGCACTGTTTTATAAATCGAATTTTTCTGGCTGTAACTGACCGTAAAAAAAATATTTCCTGTTCATATTCGTTTACATTTATAGCCATGGGAAAAAATCCCAATTGTAGTGTGTAATAATTTCCTTCATTCACGACTTTACAAAAAACTGAATGGTTTATTTATTTGGTACTTCTTTGTTAACGAGGGGGCACTAGATTCGTCTGTTAACTTTGTTCTTCATGTAACCTACTTCGCTTTGTCCTCAGTCCCATTTGCACTAATTCTTTTTTTTTCTGAGCTCTAAAACTATATTAATTAGATAACCCAATATTGTCTATTTTTTGCATACACATTTTTTTGAAAATCGTATCGGAAAATTTGCGCAATAACGCGCATATCATAACCATAGCCTCTTTCGTTTTCTGGGAGTATTTCTAAGGGGAGAAATTATTAGTTAATGTTAACGTATATCTAACTGCCTGTTATGTAATAATGCTGTAATGTAGTTTTCGTATATTCAGGGCAATGACTAAAACAATTGCAGTATCTATTTAAGATAACTGAGTAGACAAAAACGATTCACTAGCCTATATTGTACACAGGAAAGTTATAACAGGCCTAGTACTGATGTAAAAGCCATTTGTCCGTCGTCAATAAAGAAATACTGTTTACGCGGTTAAGAGAAGTACAAGCTTATTAACTTATTACTTATTAACAAACGTTATGCTCCCACTTACAAGGGTAATGTTATGTTTGCTTACAACGTAAGGATATTTCGTAACAACTCACGTGATGATCCTGACAGATGAATGAATGAAAAATACTGTAGTTCCTCCGAAATTCCGTCTCACAATTTTAACAGAAATATTTCTTACTTCTTAATCTGTTTACGTATAATTTAATTTTTGTTTCACAATATTATAACCACTACAAATTTAAATAAATTAAAGAATGAACGACATTTAGACGGCTGAACAGAATTGTTCAGTGGTGACCACAAGGCCAGAAAGCAACAGGATGCAAGGAAAAAAATGAGGCTAGATGATGTTCACGAGGCCAATAGAATCGTGGAAGTTAGCGTGTGGAGGCGCAACGCGTCTATAGTGCACAGATAATTGGGCAAGCCTATGTTCTCAGTGCACACATAATTGGGCAAGCCTATGTTCTCAGAAGATTTTAAAACTTGAGAAATTACAAAACAAGAAAAATTAAAAGTATCGTTTCACACGGAAACTGTCCCAAAAACTCGCCAACCGTCGAAAACACGACAACCAGTATGCCTATGTGACAGACAAATCGTCCATCATGAAAACATATCGAGTGTAAAGATCGTTAGCTGGAAACGACAACAAAAATACACGACTTAATGAGCTCGTGAAGCAGGGTTATACGTGTGTGTATCACCCTGGCATGTGGTGGCAAACACACATTAATGGGTAAACTATGTAGAGTGAATTAAATATGATGGGAATCGAGGAGGCATTGTACTTGAACTAAACTTGCGGAGGTCGTTTGTCGCGTGCCCAACTACGAAACGCATTAACTCGCCTCTAATGTCTTTTACATGAAATTATTCATACCGCGGTGCGGTATACACACGTTAAAAATAACCGACTAATACCACGCTAATTACACGGCGCGCAACAGAGCACACCTTCTTTTCTCGCGACACCGTGGCGTTACGTAACCACTATTATTTAACTCATTATCAACGGAGATGTGATACGGTTCGCAACTGTCAACAGCCTTGAAAAGGTCAAACAGTCGAAACAAACAAACACGCCAGTTAAATGTACAAGTAAATGTCGCTAGTCCTAAACAGCTGTTTTAATGTATGTTTTAAAAAACCTGTGTTAGCTGCCACAACGTAAAAATGTGTCGGTATATTACTTCTATCAATCATGGGTTGGGGTACTAACAGATATACTACTTTTCCGATTTCCAGTCTCTCTCTCTCTCTCTCTCTCTCTCTCTCTCTCTCCACACACACACACACACACACCAAGATCCCTCCCCCTCGGTATCCCTCTTCTATAAGAAAACAAATGTACAGCAATGATGTGAGTACTTTGTCTTGTCGAGCTTAAGGCCGTGGACCATCGCTGTTTTGAGCAAACGTGTCGGCCGTGCCTTCGACGGCCACCTTCAGTGCAGAAGGCTGCAACACACTGACCCAGTCTTCTGCACTGAAACGTTTGCTCAAAACAACTATGGACCACGGCCGTACAGCCCGACAAGACAAAGTACTCACATCACTGAAGCCGGCCGTGAAAAGCCGCAGACAAAATGTACAGCAAGTTTGTACATTCTTGTATACAGTCCTTCAATGTAGTACATGAGGTAGAAAATTTACAACAAATATGCTTGTGGATGGTAAATTTTCTTCTTCAAAAGTTTCAGAGGCTTTGAATCAATTTTTCTCTTTTTATAAAAAATGTAATATACTTTTTTTACGTATAGTAGTAAATTACTAGAAAATTCTGAAGCTGAAAAGGCCCAGTCGAAGTTCAATCACACGAGCAGATGTGTGGAAAAGACATTTTCGATTGCGCAGACGGCAAACTCAACCAATATTCAGAGACTGCTGACTACCCACAAACATATCGACTACGATACAGTTAAAAAGAGGCGGAACTTTATATCCCACCATCTTGCAGAATGAAACTGTGGATTAGCGTTCTTGGTGGAGCCGTCAGCGGCGAGTTTGCGAGACCCCTAGTTTCGGTGTTCTGAACCGACCGGTCGGTTGTAGAGATGAACAGTCGAGAGAGACAGTGTGTGAAGTAGGAGATTGTGGGAAGATGTGGTGGAAAGGAATATGATGAGACCGACGACTGAAAATTAGGGAGAGCTACTGTACGAGAGAGTCCAACGCTTGGAAGAGAGGCAGACAATGCTAAGACTGGAAAAATGTATTACTTTCATCTACTTCGTCCGCGATTACATAAGAGAGTGCAAAAAGTGGTAACGAGATGAGTGGGAAGGAGACGTGGGGAGAGTTAGCCAACAAGAAGAGGCGAGTAGAATTGAAGACGTAGAAACCGGCCGGCTAGAGAATACGCTGGGCTTCTTTTTAAACATTTAGTAAAATTAAATAAAACCGGCGTACAACAGTGCTAACATGGTACACCTGCACTAATTAAAAAGCCTAACATACAACATGGACTATTTTAGAGCGCGTGTTTACTTCGTAACGGATTAACGCTACAGAAGATATTTGTACAATTAGCAAACCGCTGAATGGAGAAAAAATTATTTTTATAAGCAAGAGTTTATTTTTTACGCCAACAAAACGCCGTTGCGCAACAGAATATAAGTCCCAGCTGTTCCTCACTAATTAATTATGAGAAGTACCACACAACACTCCACCGTTGTGCTGGTAGTATGTGGTGTTAGCATAGCAAACGATAGGCATATGCGTTCTACGTAATTAAAAATCTTACACAAAGAATACTTGAAAAAGAAATGGCGCGCTCGTACGGTCGGTCCGATACGAAGGGCTGCACAGATCCCCATTTAAAGACGCATGTAACAGGCAATACAACGACTTCCAGTTTCTCTCTTTGTAACCTCAATCGGAGCTTGGTGGATGGCCGTATTCCCAAGTAGCTGGATTGTTTTTCTGAAAGTTGAAGATCCATGAATCGTTTGAAACTCATGACCAAAGAACCTCTATCGTGGTCTACCCCTTACATCGCTTCCATCGGGCTTCATCTCGAAATTATCTCTCAAGAAAATTCAATATTATTTTGCCAAACTGTGGAATCTTCTGCACTGACCTTAATAGGCTGCTGTACGATTATTATCGATTCTAATAAGAGTTATATCGACACAGTATTTTTAAAACTTAAACATAGGAATAACCACATGTACCTTACACGCTACTTCTCTACTCTAATTTTCTAATCTTTTCATCTATTTAATGACGTGTATTGTTTGTAAATTATCCCTGCTACTATTATTTTACTGGCAGCGTTTTAATTGTATCCGTATTTTAGGAAACTGTTAACAATTGATCGATGCAGTGATGAAAGGGCTTTTCCTCAAGAGGAAGGAAGATACGAGAAAAGACTGACTGTTAGGATTAGTTTGTGAACAAAATTGATTCATACAGTGACTGAAACGAGCTGTGGAAGGTGTAGAAGAAATGCTCCTATAAGGATTTTTTCGATTTATTTTCCGGAAATTGATTTTCTTCTTGAGATTCTAACCCGGAAACTGTTGCATGGCGATATTCTGAAATCGCCTATTCAAAATCTCTGAATTTTTTAATATTCATTCAGTAGCAAACTGACCCAAGAACTGGCCTTTTTTAACCTTTCCTCTTTTTCCTCGAAAATCATGTCTCTGAAAATTTTTCAACAAACTCGACGAATTCATTAAATTCGCATCCAAAACAGCAAGCTGCACATTTTACAGAGCGACGAAAGTATAACTGTCAGCATGCACCGCGCGTACGTATATAAAATTCAAGTAAATTAATGAAAAAATTATACCGGCCGGCAGAGGTAAAAAAAAAAAATTGAAAACGCCAGTCGGTAAATATTTCGCAATAATTGTTTGCACGCAATATCGTTTCGTACGGCCTCTCGTTTATGTGTTTCCAATAATGTTGATAAAATATTCATTTCATCGTTATAATGTCATTCACTCGCGCGTTTGACAAATTCGTTCGGACGCGTCGTTTGCAGCGTTTGTCAAATATTTTTAGCCGGTTGTTCGCTCTTACACTCGTTAGCTCCCGGCTGCCGCAATTTATTTACGTACTTCTGTATTAACCAGCTGCTGCAGAATAGTGTGTGTGTGTCGTATTACGAAACTATAATCGTTTACACTAGGCTAGCGACAGGATACCAAACAGGACTGACTAGTTCTAGCCGACCGTAACGGTGTTTCGTACGCTGAACGTGTATATCGCGTTCTAGTCTAAATAGTGTTTGATAATGTACAGGAACTGAGTTAACGTTTCTCCCGCGTTCCGCTGGCAAGAGTACTTGCTTTACATAAAGCTTCGTAAAGCCAAAGAAAAGTACGTCAGCCAGTCAGCGTTCTTCCGGATTTTTAAGATTATTACCGTTGGAAGAGTAATAAAATCGTCCTAATGTGCATTTCGACGAGGTGCTGTTTATGAACAAACCGCACCGAACTCTAATAGCGAAGATTTAATAATAATAATAAATATGTCGCGTTTTATTAACCCGTATTTAAAATTATAATTATGATCATGGCAAACCGGCATCGTTTTTTCTGTTTTGTTTTTTAATGACCCATTTTATAGGGTTTCATGAATGACCCGTGTGTCCAATTCTCGTGCTTATAATGCCAAAAGCTGAATCTACGCTTTCATTATTAGTACAAAGCTTGTATTTGTTTTGGGTTCAGAAGTTTTTGTACAGGGTTCTAACACACTGAAAAATATAATGAAGGTTTGCAGCGTTTCCATGTTTATCATGTGTTTGTCTGTTTCAATTCGGTATAGCAAGATCTTTCTATTTTCATGTAAATTAAAATTAGTTTCCTATATCACGTCAAACACCCGGGGAAATTTCAAAATTCATTGCCTCACGGTGGATAACTTTTTCGGGGACTGCATACTACGAAAATGTAGCTGACACGACATCACAGAAGTAATAAATCTTGCCGCCAAATACCAGGTTATAAATTCAACTTCTTAATATGAACTAGGTATTTATAAGTGCCTTCTCTAATAGCACGGATGATATTGTATGATAAAAAAAGCAAACTTTTCAATTATCTTGTGCCAAGGCAAAACAAAAATTTATTGTTTTTTTCCAGCTGACAAGCTGCCTTAAAAAAAAAGTAAGAAACTGGATGTTGTTTTTTGGTATTAGGCTATAAGTGGGACCCGTTTCTTTCTTAAGATGACCCTGTTTAAAATCCCCTCCTTCCAATGACACCACTCTCAGAATGACTATTATGATCTAGATTTAGAAAAAAAACTTGTATTTATCAACGACCGAAAACCAGTTTGCGAATGGTTTTCTAGTGTAAATGTGTCTTCACTTTAATTTCTTAACATGCGTCGAGTGTCACAGCGGGGGGGTTTGTCATGATTTCGTTTACGGTAATTAATTTTAGGATTTAGGTAAAAACAATGTCTTCCGGTACGATGTTCGTACGAGATGCCAAGCCTGTCTAACCGTTGTCGAATTGATACAGTTTTAACTGTTAGTTAACTTTAATTAACTTGAATTTATTCACTTTCCGTTTAAAGCTGACGCTTTTTATATTTCTTTCATTCCTAAACTGAAATGAAACGCAGCAGTTATCGTACCTACGTCGCTACATTTCTTCGTGCTAAAATCTTCCTGAATTACCGTGTAGGCTACCGTCGTGTATTGATATTAATATATATATATATATATATATATATATATATATATATATATATATATATATTCCAACACTTTTTGCTACAGTCCGTTTCTTGATGTATATATTATATTTAATTTTTATATCGAATTTACCTCAAGATGTTACTTTCCTTATTACATGTTTCGGGTACCATTTTGTACCCATCCTCAGCCTTCGTGATTTTGTGTCTGGTGAAGTACATATGTGTTGGTTGGATGTTATTGTGGCTTCCTGTTGGCTTTTGGTATTTTAAATTGGTTTTATTGTGTGTGATTGTGGTGTATGTATTAGTATTTTGTGTATTTTCGATGTTGAGTGCTTTGAAAATTGTGTCATGTTTTGTATTGATTTGTATTTGTTCAGGTATCAGTTTGTTTTGTGTTTTATGTTTGTATATTTGTAAATTTTCCCAAATGTTCATTATGGTGCCTTTGTGTGGTATGTGTTTGATTAGTGTCATGTTGGTTATGTTTTGGAATTCATGTCCAGTGTTTATTGCATGTGTGGCCAAATTAGATTTGTATATTTCTGGTTTTTTGTTTGCGTTTAGGTGATCATAATAACGTTTTTTCAGTTGTTTTTTTGTTTGTCCTATGTAACATTTATTGCAATCTTGGCATTCAATTTTGTATATACCATTGGTTGTTGTATTATCTTTGTTGTGTAAATAACAACTGAAAAAACGTTGTCGCATACAAAAAACCAGAAATATACAAATTTAAGTTGGCCACACATGCAATAAACACTGGACATGAATTCCCAAACATAATCAACATGACAATAATAAAACACATACCACACAAAGGCACCATAATGAACATTTGGGAAAATTTACAAATATACAAACATAAAACACAAAACAAACTGATACCTGAACAAATACAAATCAATACAAAACATGACATAATTTTCAAAGCACTCAACATCGAAAATACACAAAATACTAATACATACTCCACAATCACACACAATAATACCAAGTTAAAGTACCAGAAGCCAACAGGAAGCCACAACAACAACAACCAATCAACACACATGTACTTCACCAGACGCAAAATCACGAAGGCTGAGTATGAGAATACAATGGTTGTCGAAACATGTTCCTAATAAGGAAAAAAATATCTTGAGGTAATTTCTTTAGAATATTAAATATAATATATATATATATATATATTAATATTCCACAAAAAAATACAAAGCCTATAAAAAGTTGTAAATACACATACTGTACAATGTATAAACACAAAGTTACCACGTTATTACCCGAAAGCAACTGACGTTTCCACAGTTCTTTTCTGAATAATTCCACGCGTGATAAATTTAGCGGTCCGTACACGCACTAGTTCTAATAGCAATTAGGCTAATCCGCCGCGAGATAAATTATTTGATAAATTCTTCAAACGGCTCGCGTCTCTTCCGTGAGTCATTTAACGAAACCAGTTTTTTCTGTCCTGCAGTCGAGCGACTTGCACGTCATCTTGTACAGCCATCCGGCAACTTCGGCTGCGATGTGAAATAATGTTGATGTGTCACTAATTATTTGTGTCAGTCTATTGAAAGCTACACACGTGACAAACGGACACCGTAATTTTTACCAGTTTCGTACGTAATTTATTACGTTCATTAGCGATGACAATTTGTTTCAGAGGGATAACGTGAAATTAACTTCAGTACATAATTTGTCAAGTATTTAATTCGAGTATATACCTAATTATCCGTATCAGGCGAGCTGGAAAAAAAACATTCTTAAAAAATATTGGGCCTACTTAATGAAGTAACCAAGAACAAGCTGGTTTAAAAATGTTCAGTTACTTTTTGAGCTGCAGTCTCGGGATATTCTCGCTAGATGTTTTAACCACCTGCAGTATTTTACGGGTTCCATCTGGCTTACGGCACATCTCACCTTTCGCAGATCCGTCGTATTTTAACATTGAAAATGTTTATAAGGACATGTCGCACATTTGCGGCCGATCGCTAGTGCGTGATCGAAAATGGGAACCGGTGAGTTTCCATAGAAACTACTTCTTTGTTGTCAATAACGTAGTACACATATAAAACTTCGCTTATGAATCCGACTACATTTAACTTATAATTTGTACATTGGTAAATGAAGAATGAATTCATTGATTGGTGAATGACGAGTGAATTCATTGATCGGTGAATGAACATAAATATAGCCTATAGGCTATATTTTTTAGATTTTATTGAAGCATTTTCAATGCCCTTCTCTGTGCATTGCATTTGTGCAATGCCTTTAAATTTTTTTACACTTTACCACTTAAATTTAACAACCGTGGCGATTAGGCGTCATTTTCGTTTAATTTATGGTACTTACAGCAATACAAGATCTCTGATAATGTTGACCAATCCGGTCGAGTTTATGGCATGCGACCTGATCATCGATCTAGCTATTTTCAATTTTTTCAGTTTCCCAACAGAGGTTATGGCGTGGCTTTGGTTAGACTACGAAGAATTTCTACGTTAACGATATCATGAAAACCACCTCGCAACCGATTACGAAACACTGAATTATTGTTTATAATTCTAACTATTTCCAAAATATATTTAAATTTTGAATTTTTGAACAATGTCTATTATCAGCAAAACAACTCCATTTATTATTTGCACTGCACAATTCCCATAGTTATTAAGAAACGTGGACCTTAAAGAATGTAAAGCAAGTATGGAGGAAGAATTAGAGAGACAGGACAAGAAACGGTAAGAGAGGTACGACCAGTGGTGAAGTTACATGGAGGCAATTGAGGCAATGCCTACCCTAAAATTCTGCAGAATAGAAATTATAAATCCGTATGAACTACGTAACGTAAAGATTATACATTGTTACTGTGACTGTCGAATTTATTAAGCCGAAAGGTGCTTTACTGAGCGACTGCTAGATGGTGAGAGGTGAGATTCGGCATAGCTCATTTAAAGCGAATGAGGCACCGTGAACTTGCCTCAGCGTTTTTTGTGTACATCATATGTAAGCAATGTGCTGGGGTGATAGGGAAGTGCGGGGGAGGGGATTGTCCCGCGTTGAGGCATGTCTCACTTCTGTGATGCAAAAAATTAGGTTAAAGCGCGCTGTGTTGTTTATAAGTGTGTTTATTTTATGCGGTTATTAAAAGTGTTCCTGTTATACCGCAGAACTAACAGATGATCAAGATTGTTATTTGAATTATTTGTAACATTAAACATATATATAGAAACTAATCAAGTTTAAAAATTTGAAGTTCAATCAGTTGTATTATTGTGTATGACTTACACAAGGATTGTTCAATAAAAACACGTTTAGGGCTGTAAAGCATTTTTTATTCAACGATTTTAAAAGAAGTCTCCATTAACATTAAGACATGAGTCCCACTATTGCTCTAATCTGTAGATTCCCTCCTAGTAAAATTCTTACGGCTGTTTGCGGAACCATTCGCTAACAGCAAACTCTACCTCAGCGTCCGATTTGAACTACCGTCCTTTTAGTGATTCCTTAAAATAAATTTAAGGTAAGATTTTTGCCTACCCATTCATTAACTACTAGCTTCGCCACTGGGTACGACAAAAAGAAAATGAGTCGAAATTCGTGCGGAAAAGAAAAATCAATTAGTTAAAAAACAACAAGGACGAATGAAAACTGCAAATGATATGAAAGCAACAGATTCTTACGAAAAAACGTAAATGCCCCTTCGTCACTACAGAGAATTCAAATCAAACATGTTTGACTTGCCACAAAGAAGGAATGCAAGAGCGCGCACATGTTTGTGTGACTGTAGTAAATTAGTGTCCAGTCTTATATTTTTCACGTAACTCGGGAAAGAAATAGATTTACAGTACTTCCATAAGGAACTTCTTGCTTACAACAGTACAAGGAGTGACTAGATGCTTTTAATACACGGTAGGTTACTGGAGGCGATTGCAACGAATTTAAGAGAAAGATAGAATTAGCAATGATGCATATTTAGGATGATGACCAATGTGTTTCTCGTTGTGTAAAAAGGCTTCAGAAACGGATTTGGAAGGATACGGGCATGTTAAACTGAGGTCTACAAGTAAATTACCCTCTAATCACCAGATTCAGATCGCAAGAGATTAGTGGAGCGCTGAGTGGAATACGCTTTTACTCCGCCCAGTCTGTTCAAATACACTATAAGCTATTTTAAATAGTGTACAAAATTTCAAAAATCAAAAGTGCGCAATTCGAATCCGGCTGGCTATCGTTTGCTTATGAGTCTCTCGAGAATTACAGCTAAGTTGAAATTGGTGAATCAATTACGTGTAACTTTAAAATTACGTCAATTATCACAATTAAATGTATAAACAAATTCACGACTGCGTATCAGTCATGGCGGTGAAGAATACCCACCTGAAACTGCGGTTAAAACGGAGCATTTCGTAATCAAGGATGCGACTTCCTCCAATTATTTTTGAATCGCAAACAGTAAAAACAAACGCAGAATGCGAACTGCACTGGGAAGCATGACAAGGTGGGAGAAAAACAATTAAGTGGATCCGCATTGGTCATGCCATTAAGTTATGGGAGGAGACACTGTAGATTGCCGAGAAGGTTGCTAAATTGGACACCATGATGAGTCTTAACATCGTCACGTCTTAACATGCAAGATTTGGAGAAATGGAGAACTGGGGGCTGGACGAGGATTGCTCCGAAGAGAACGACCGGGGGAAGGCACCCGCTCTGCAGTGGGTAGCAGCAACAGATAAGTGCCAATGTTTATGACATAAACAGTACTAATTAATTACATTTAATTAAGAATGAACATCCTTCACCGCTCATTATCTTACCCGAGTCCCGTCGATACGCACACTCTTGTTGCGGACTGCGACTGCAAAATAAGAAACTCACCATATATATGTGATATATATATACGGTGCACTTGATTTAGGCGAACGTAAACAAACACGAACGAACGGCGAGTCTCGTGTTTAAGAAAGTAGTTCAACAATGGCCGAGTTGTTGAACTTAGCGACACCGAAGTCAACGAACGAAACTTAACGACAGTGCCAACTCGGAGCACATGCTGTTTGTTGCTAACCAATGTAAACCAAAATATTGCTTCATCACTTCCTCTATTTACTGGCATTCGTTTCACTTACATAACGTTAGCGAACGTGCGATTCTGCAGCAAGTCGTACGTCCGTACATGTTCTCTAGAGATAAAATAGCACGAACACGAACATTACGATGCAAATTCCATCGATCATTTCTGCTGCACCACTTTTCGTGTACAGTTCCATGAAGATCTCGATACAAATACGTAATGGGCAAAACCATCTAATATTATCAGAAAAATATAATGTTTTCAGGAAACCAAAATTCCACATAAACTCCGTAGAAGTTCACATCTTTCTCTCACATCGATCGAATCTTGGTCGATCAATCGAAGTTAGCGTTCTGTAATCACCAAAGTGTAATACACATTACACAAATTTGTTGTACTCATTCGTCCATCACATTTGCATTACACCTCTGACAAACTAAGTTATTAATTATGAAAACGCATTTCCCTGATAATGCGTACCAACATTTACTTTTTTTTCAGTTTCCTTATCTGCTGGGCAACGAGATACGAGAAAATTCATTAACAGTAGCAAAAACATATTGAAATTGCATCAGATTATTAAACAAATTTTAGTTACGAAAACGTTGGAAAAAGCCATATGATTATTAGTTTAAGTGTCCCTGAAGTCAAGCACAGGTGCACTTAAATTACCTTAATTATATTTAACAACATCGTAAAGCAGTTTACACTACAATCCCTATTAGCTTATCCAGATAAAGAGAAATAGGTTATGCTTCAACAGGTACTAATTTTTATCAGCTAAAACTCTATAAACTTCCGGATACATTTTATGCCTTAGGGATAGAACTTAATGACTCTATAGGGCTTTTATTGTATTACACATTTCAACTACTCGTATTATTTGGTAGACCAAAGAGTTTATTCTTCGTTGCGCATCTAATAGGTCTTTACACAGGTGAGAAATTCGCCGAGTTTTCTTCACATAAATAGTTTACGAAATGATTAAAAGTTTTTCTTAAGCATTGTATAAATTTATAAACACACATTCGCGCACGCATATTTATATCGTTTATATTGTAACGTGACAAATGGTATGACATAAAACCATGTAACCATGTATTCATTAAAAAAAAAAAAAAAAAAAAAAAGATAGCATAACACTAATGACTACATTTGACAGACTCTAACTATGACTGACTATACCCAAATGCTTAGGTAAGGTCATGGGGAAAGGTAAATGCAACATAAAATGAACGATGAAGGAATATTCGAGGCCAAATACCCTATTCCAAGTAAATTATAATATGTAATGACCATCTAAAAGTACAAACTAATGAGTATGGAATTATATAATAAGTAGTAAGTAAACATGTAATGAAATGATATAGAAAGTGTAAATGAACCAGTATAATAATAATAAAATAAGAGTATATTTAATGTAAAACCAAAAACACTATTACAATTGATTTAAAGTGATGGTAATAATCATAAATGTATAATTAATGTGGAACCCAAAAACATTATTACAAGTGAATTAAAATAGTGAGAAGTGATAAAGTGACAAATAAATAAAGATCAAATGTTTATTATCAGTAGGTTAAGGGGAGAATACTGATGAATGTAAAATACTCGTATTAATTTGCATTATGTGATGATTTTGAAAATAATCATAGGTCATTTATAAGTATTAGGTTCATTATTATTGTTTAAAACTGCTAAGATATATTGTAATATTTAATTATTTATGTTCATGAAGTTATGTGTACAGTTTTAAGACTAATAGACAATACATAATCTGTTGTAGGCCTACTAAAGTTAGGCCAAGGAAATTATGTATTTTGTCTACAAGTAAAGGATTATATTGTTTTATAAGGTTTAGAAACCAACAAATGTTGTATTTTAAGTAATTACGTTAGTCTGTTTATGTAGAGGATGTTTTAAAGTAACAACATAAATATCATTTGTTAGAATAAGTGTAGGTATAGGATTTCAGACATGTTAGCTGCTAGGCCTATATAAAAAACTAGAAAATTGTAAATTTTAAGGTATAACAGCAAGGTTTAGTGAAATACTGAATGTAATATGAATAGGTTTAATGACATTAGTCTGCACAACAAAAATGTATTCGAAATAAGTAGTTTAAAATTAATTATTAAGAAAATTAGGTGGTAAAAATGTAAAATCATTATTTGTTAACTAAAAGTAACCTTGTTTTTTCAAATTGATGTACAAGTTAAAAGCAATACAATGATGTTATTAGATTTAGATTCACAGTTAGTATAAGGGAATTAGACCAATTTAAAGATATGTGACCAATTTTGTACAGAAAGACAATGTATTTCAATGACAATATCTCATCATGTCCACCAATCAAATTTCGTATTTTAACCCTAGCAACAACAAATTTAGGTAAATAATCTGGAGAGTTTTTTAGTAACCATTAATGAGTAAAGACTGAAGAAATTACAGAGCTTGAGATTTAAAAAAAGTAATAGAAAACGAACAAACTAATAAAAATCTGAATATAGCATAAGAGATTATTAATAATAATCCAAAAAGCAGTTCCAAGCGGACCACAGAAGTGGATAAATCACTAAAAGGAAAACCAACTATACCCAAGACATTTTAACTGGACCTGAGATGAGGAAACAGTCGCTAAGTATAAACTATTTTTGAATTATCACGTAACGAAGACAGACAAAGTGAATTACACTAATAACACTGATTTCACACTCACTAATTAAAATTGTGGACTTATTTTGATAATGAACAATTAAACTAACACTAAAACCACTATTCTAGTTATTTCTTGTGCGAAAACTGTAAATTAATTCAATACTGTATTAACCAACTTAACCTAGAAACACTAATTCTTTCGAACGTAGTTTGTGACCATAGTCGTCCACATTTTTTCAAATATATATTTGTATGTTTATTGTAAAGTTTGTACTTTTATTTGTGTGTTTCAATACTTTTTTCTGTAGCCAAAAGGACATTTACACGTCCTGAGATTAAACGAAATCGACCATCGTTTTACTGCTATCACCGGTTGATAAACAGAATAGCCAACCGGCAATAAATAAAGAAAGCCAGGCAATTTGACTTAAATAATCTGGAACATTATTGTGTAACTAAAGGGTTTGAGAAATGGATAATTAAACCATTATTATCTGTAATACTGTACTGTCATTATTATCTGTAATACTGTACTGTATGTTTGGTTTCCGATAGTTTTAAAAATAGAATTGCTTTTGATATAATAAACATAACCTATTTCGAGTTACGAAGAAGAGTTGGCAACTCCGATTTCAGCAGAATTTTTGAAATGAACGGCGGAAAAAAGGTGAGTTCCACAGTAATAGTTATTATCATTACAGGATCTTTTTAAATTGTTATAGATTCGACGCTACCAACGTGTTGCAAATATAATACACGATCCATTAAATTGTTACAATATACGCTACATCTGATTTTTCTATTTGACACCTTTAACGTGTACAATTTGACTTTGTTCTCTACGAATGTAATGTTTTGTTCCCTACTTCGAAGCTATAGTTCCCTCGCGAGTTACACTATGTAAATAGTCTACGTTTATAAGGATTAATGAATTGAAAAAATAGGAAAATGACTGGAGCGGTGCTTTTATAAAACTATTATTATGAGTGACCACAGTTTATATCATCATCAAGCTTGGACATTCGTAACAAAAGTACATCTGTACGTTAAAAAATCAAATAGAGCTTAGTGATTAGAGAATAAAGGAATGTTAAAAACCAAGAAAAAGAAAATAAGCAAAAGTGGGGTGTATCAACAAAAGTACAAACAACCGGAAGTGCTCACCTACCAAACTGAAACCGGAAGGAAACTTCCTTCCACGACAACCGATGCATTTATCCGTACCTAGTACTTGTTTCCTAGTTCTGCCGCCTGTTACCATACATAATAATCTTACTACTAGGCCTACTACTCATTCATTACAAAATGCGAACAGGAAACGATAACAATTACAGCGGATGAAAGACTGTGTACTCTACGTACATTAATAGTATTCACTGACAGAGCCAAGTGTGTCATCACCGGCATGCGCGCGCTTGCGTGGATGTAAATGTCGTTCATTTAAAAATTTCTCGTAAATTAAGTGTCGGCAGAGAGACGCGCGTGCCCAACTTTCATGACCTAACCCACATGTATTAACCTAGTAAACGTATTAATACACGTTTTCGCTGGAAACGAGATTACATTGCTCGTGCAGGTCTACCAGAGACGGGAAGAAATTAGATAGACGATACGCCGCCGAGAGAAAATACAATTATCGCTAAATACAAATAGGAAAACCGGTTTTGCGAGCTAAAACAGCAGCGTCTAGTAGTTAAGTCGCTGCTTGAGTAACCTAAAAATGTTGAACAGAAAACAACAGTTCGTACTATTTTACCTACCTGTTATTACGATATAGAAATAAACGGTGGGCGGCCGCAAACCTCATTACTACCACTACTATTACTGCTATTATCACTATCATTAGCGTCTAGGAAACACTGTGATTTCTATCTCTACGAACGGTTTCTAACTAAACTCTATTAGGCAACTATTGTTCTGAAGAAACTCTTCGGGTAGTGGTAACGTGCGATAGATAATGCCTAAGAGCTAACTGTCTTATCTAATATCTTCGGTGACCCCCTATACACACGGCACGAAGAGTTCTTGACCAAACAAACTAAGGAAGTATATGGCAAGCCCTCTTTGTTACCAACTTAAACCGTGATCACGGACAACAACAAAAACTGGCAAACGCGTACGTTGCAATAATAATGCACTGCAAATAAAAGTATATTAATCACTCTCCTTAAAACCTTTTCAGTTTCATGAACAGACCCCAACCTGTTTGGTGATGCACATCGCACTGCGAAATATTCGATTCTATAACACGACTTGCCAAAATCCGCAGCAACAAATATCTTGAACCCACATTTTCGCAAAAGTCTTCTAACACGCAGACCATGTTCTAAAAATATCCAATGTCCGGTTTCGAGAACATTACAACCACGTGGCTTGATTATGAACTAAACTTGTATCCATTTTAACCAGTAGTTTGGATTATTACGTTAATATTTATTCGGTTAAGTTTAAATAGTTCCCCGTAAAGCTTTTCACCATTCTGCACTCTAAACAGTGTGTTCATAATAAATGGATTGAATGTAGGCTAATTATTTTTCAACACGTGCTTGCAACAATATACCTCTGCAGTACATTTAATTCACTTTTCCCACTAACATTACGTTTCAGTTTATGTTGTAAATGACTTAATACCGCATTAAATCTAAGACGTTAACCTAATAACAATATTGCTTATTATACTTGCATCTTCGTAGTGGGTAACTTTACTTTGAGCCTTAATAAATAAGGTACCTTTTTGAACACACACAGTGGAAAGCTTTTCACACTGCAATCCCCCTATCTATGCGCATGCGTGTGGATTGTTAGGTAAGACTTCAGGGAAGAAAGTTGTCTGAACGTCAAGGCGAAGAAAAACCGATACGAAAATCTCGATCCATCGGAGTACGGACCCACACACACACACACACACACACACACACACACACACACACACACACACACACACACACACACACACACACACACACACACACAGATCTTTCACACCTAGAGGCGTTTTTGTTCTCTCAACCAGTTTCATTTGTTCCTATTTTACCACTCTCCACCTAAAAGATTTTATTTTTCTACATATTTACCAGCTTTACCCCTTCCACGTCTCCTAGATATACCTTTTCCCCTCCTTATGTGGGCCTCGATTCCCTTAATATCGGTATCAACATTTTGCTCTTCTGGGGTGTTCTTACTAGGTCAGTCTTATCCTTTCCTTCGCAGTATTACAAGAAAATTATACATGTTTTTTACTTTCTTCTAACGATGTTAAGCAAACTACGTCTCAGTTCGTCTAAGAAATACAGCTCAGTTCGTACGGTGAAGTTTTCGTTGTAAAATACTGTAGCAGCCAGCACATGTAATAAGTCCAGCACGCATGCGTCCACGCGCGCGTATACAGACTCACAGACTTACGCACAATTTGTACATACAGGCCTACTATCAAAACGCAGAAACAGGCGTACTTCAATGTCTGAAGGTAGGGGCTCATTAAAGAAGCGTTAAGAGGATGTCGTTGTGCGTGCGTAATTAGCAGCCATGAGGCACAACCTATCCACTCACCCTTTGTGTAGGGGGGAAACGTTAAGGCCACAGACACACTAAACTGCCGAGTCAACTCATTTAAGCCTCAGACTATCCTGGTTGAATTGGGAACACTCGCTTAAATCCATTTCGCCAGCAAGGGTATGTAGTAAAAATTAAAAAGCAAACAAAGTAGTAATTACTGAATTCTGTAAGTAGGGATCACCTGATTAATACATGTCACTGATTCTTGTTACGAAGTCGGTGAACACAACACGCAACAGCTGTAATTTTCTCAGTACAGATGAGCAAGATTGACTCACAACATGCAACGCTTCCAGCTTCTGTATGAAAGGGTACCGGTATGTGATTCAGTTTAGGGTGAAGTTCTCGGGTTCAAATCCCGGAGCGGTACAAGTATTTTATTTGAATAAGTGTGTGTGTGTGAGAGCAAGAATGATGGTAACTTATTTTTAGCAAAGACGGGGCGCCATAACAAAAAACGTATTCATAACTTATTAAACCGAATTACATTATCTTCATTAAACCTATTGTTTCCAGCAGCACAATTGCGAGAATCTATCTGGCCGCCGTGTCTTGCATTCCGCGAATTATACAATACGTTAGACAATAAAATTAATTATTCAACGTTAGGATACGCACGATATAACAATCCGCGAATATTTGAGGCCGGCGCGGCGCTCGCCCAAGTTTGCCAAGCGAAAACAACTTGACCTTGTGCGAATTCGTTGTGTACTATATTGCCGTGCGTTTTCCGTGACCACCAATGTGTGTGTGTGTGTGTGTGTGTGTGTGTGTGTGTGTGTGTGTGTGTGTGTGTGTGTGTGTCGGCCGTCACGGTTTGCGCGCGCAAACGTTTGGAGGCGTTTAAATTTCGTCCGCGCACTATTACTGTGGGAGGCTACGAGTGGGTCTTCTATCCGCAGCTCTACTAATCAAGTGAACAGAAATATTCGTCCGACCAAATAAGTTATTTTTTCATTTTACCGTTAATTTACGTTGTATGTAATACACATAATGAAGTAAAACATATCTTTTTACTCAGTCTTGTTCAGATGCTGGATGGGGTTATGGCTGCCTACTGACTGACACCCAAACACGGGTTTTTCTCGAAGAATTTCTGTTATCCTTGTCTTAATTTTTTCACGTTGTATATGTTTCTATTAAAAGCGTATATTTCATTAGTAAAACTCGAAACAAGTATTAGATACCCTGCAAATGAGAATAAATTTAAGATTATTATTATTATTATTATATGGAAAAAAGAGGCTTGTAACGTAGTGGATTTGAACACAGGCCTCTGGTGTGCAGGACGCGAGAGACTTGAGTAGCTGTACAATCACTCACAGATGGACAGGTATGTTATTATTGTTGTTCCTATCATCATCATCAGGCCTGTAATGAGACACTACAAAATTTATTTGCTATTCAAAATAATATTTTGGACGATAAATATGAACATTATATTTAATAGTTTCTGTCGGTTTTACTAACACTTTAAGAACGGAAATACCATTACCCAGGGCATATGTGGGCTGCCTCCCTCCACGTACCAACAGACATGATAGACAAAACTGTTAACAGGCACATGAATATTTTTAAAAATGTAGTTTCGGTTTACATACGCCTACACTAACAGCTGACTTCTGCAAAAGAAAATTAATACAACTTTAACAAATTACATAAACAAAATCAGTATTCCCTCAACTTAGACCACCAATTTTGTTCATACATTAACACTTCTATGAACTGATTGTTTGCAATGAGGGATATATTTAAGAGTTTAAATACTCTTTTAAACATTGATCTGAAAATGTAGGCCCCTACAATGAGGAAATAAACGGAAAACTGTAAGAGCACATATTAAACTTCGAAGGCAATATTTAGTGGTCACTTTCAACCGACCCTCCACCACTGCTGGCGTTCAGGCCTATCAATTACGCCATTAGGCGTCACAGAGAAGACGTGTGCCCCCCTCCCCATTTAAGTTTTTAGTTTACTAGCACAATTGTCCTACCCAAAATGTTACTCCTACTCTAAACTGCTCTAATGAATTAATTCATCTCATTGGCGTAATCTTTGTCTTACGAATTGATTTACCTTTACTGGGCCTTATTCACATTGTCTGGACTATTCTGCATATCCTCTATACTCTTTCAGTTCTTAGTTCAATTCTGATGTAATGAAACCCACGTGACAAATCTGAAACGCTATTGGTCAGGGGCGTTGACACAGTTCACACAGTAACGTATTACGCGTTTGTGCAGAATGTCTGTATAGTCATGTGAGAGTTACCTTGGCCACTTAAACAGGGGAACGTCGTTTTAAGACTTCCTACTTATTATTACTGTATTCTGAATCGTACTGAATTAATATGGAGCCAGTTGAAAGGATATGTTGCACGTCACAACACAACATTAGCTGCTTGGTATATAAAACAATTTATTAAGAAGGCGGTAAATGAAACAACGGCGGACAAGTGGAGTCATTGTATGCAGCATATAATCAAGGAAGATGATAAGCTATGGAAACTGGCCCACATTACCGACGGTGTTGTGGAAAATGAACAATCTTATCAATAATAACGCTGACTCAAGTGATGATACAAGTTCAGACACAGATATGGAAGGCATTGAATTACTCTCTGACAGCAACTGATAGTATTCAGTACACTGGTAATTATCACAGCTTCCATTTCGTTTTAAATAAATTTTAAATTTTTTGTTTTGCGATATTAAACGGTTAATAGAAAAAAGCCATTAACTGGTGTTATAAAATGTTCCACTGTCGGTTTGACACTGTCACACACATTTTACTTTGGTCAGGACAAATTGGGCCTATTACAATTTACGAGTGTTTATACAGTATCAATATTATATGTAGGCCTATCCTGTCTGTACTCCTTCTGTCAGAGTGACACGCCTCTAGTTCAAGTAGCTAATAGTGGTTTCAGATGTAGCAAGCCAGTTTGTTTACATCAGGATTAAGCTAAGAACGGAAACAGTATACAGTCCTATAATCTGTAATAATCAGAAATGTGAAGTTTATAATTTCGGGTTACAACATATCGTAGGTACAACATACGGGGGCGGGAAACAACACACTAAGTTGAAAAACGCCTGCGGAAAAATCTTTAATTTAGGTTATTACGTAATATAACAATTCTATGGTAAATAGTTTGTAATCCACCATAAATTAACAAAGTGCCTGATGTACTGGTAACGTTTTTTATGGCCCCTGACTTTAATGTGCAAAATATGTTTCTAACGCAAAACAGTACAGACGTGTGTAGACACAGATGTTGTTTATTTGCAGACAAGTTCGCTCGCTTGATTACATTCATTTCCATGTTAGTCACTGTGTACACAGGACAACGAGATACAATGTGGCACAACCTATCGGTGAGTATTTTATGAAGTTAAAAGTGGTCGGTGTGTCTCCTCCAGACGATCACAGCCCATTACTTGAGAATCATTGCACAGAGCAGGTTTTACGTTAACTTCAAATTAAATTTACCTTGGGATTTCTTCGATTCAGATTAGTTTCATAATGTTGTCCTATATCTTGTTTCCTTCCATAAAGTGTTGACTGGTTATTACATCATGAAATTTTCAGTGGCTGTTAATTGTAACTATTGATACCCGAATAATAATCGAAAACCGGAATCGGGAACTGCGCGAAGCGACTGCTCGTCTCCGCGATTGTGCCGTGTTCGAACTCAAGTTGGGCTCTCGCCACGGGGACTATAGATTGATGGTCATTGTTCAAACATGGTGAAGATTATTTATAGATCACTCGTCGATGACCTGTCCATGTATCCACCACTCGGACCTGGCAGGCTCGTATTGACCGTGATCTAATATTAGCGAGTTCTTGTGGAAACGAGTAGAGGCTCATTCTAGAATGAAGCCTCATTCTAGTACATCTTATCAGAAATTTAATTAAGAAAGTTGTGTTAATGGTTATAATCACAAACAGAATTATCACTGTTGCACAGCACTATCGAAAAATTATTCCGTTTAGCGCTTTCAAGCTTCACAGCTCATCGTCAGATCGGATGAGGTGTGAAGCTTGAAAGCGCTAATCGGAATAATTTTTCTATAGTGTTGTGCAACAGTGACAATACTGTTTGTCATTCTAGTACAGTTCACAGAATGAGGCTTTTACGATGGCTCATCGTAGGCGTTGGTTCAAAAGGGAATGGAGTTCGTTTTATAGGATTTAGCTATGCCAAACGGATAAAGCGTAGAAAGCCAAACATACCACGAACTTGCCCCGACAACACGTTTATCTATATACGTCTCGGTGTTGTAAAGTGGGAGTCGAGGTGGGTACAGTTTGAGTCATTTCTGGGTTACTTGGCACAATATGAAATAGGCCCTACAGGACGGGTTGAAACCCGAGGTAATTAACATCACCGTTACACGGGAACTGAAAATTATAGCTGGAAGAGAGTATTACAGAATCGTCTGTCAACATAAACCACAAGAAATACTAAAATTTTGTTTTGAAGTTTTGCTTCCCGACAGCATTCGTCTAGCCTTCAAAAAAATTACAATCTATGTTATTCGCCCCCAATTGTTTCCCTTTTTTAAAATCTTCCTTTTTGTCTTCTCGGGCTTTGTATTTATACTACAATTTGCATTTTATGTGTGGACATATGAAGTGAAAATAATTCAAAAAAACACAAGTTTAACCCTACAAATATTTTAAACTGTTTGAAGCAGTACAGATTGGCAATACTAGATCACTTGAGTATACTAAATAGGTGGATAAATTTAGAAATACGATTTAGAAACAGCAAATGGGTGAGAAGAAAATATCACGAGGCATAAAGAGAAATCTGGTTTGACCATGTCAAGGAAGTTTCCTGAAACAAGTGTTGTTATTATTGGAATCGATAAACAAAAAACGGAAACTCAAAGACGGAAGCGAGAGTTGAAGAGCTCATATAAGACCAAAGTTATGTGAAGGTCGTAATAGAAACTTACCAGCGAGGACCATGTTCACCATAGGAAAAATTGCATCCCCCCATACACACATATATACACTAATATATTTTGCATTAACTTCACAAACGTAAGCTATAATCATTGCCTTTGCTAGGCGAAGAAGGTGGAAACAAAGTTTAGAAAAAAACAGTGAATTTATGCGTTAAAAGAGAGAAAAGGAGAAGAGAGAAAAATTCAGTCATACGCAAAAATAAAATCAACCGTCGGATTAAAACACTAGACGCCGCACGGCCAGGTGTTTCTCCCGAATAATTTCTTAAAATACTGACCACACTCAACCGACATCCGGTCACATTTCCTTCCGGCCACAAAAATGTCACCTGCGCTGACTTCACAAGCGGTCGTGAAACGCAGAAACAAAGAGTTACGTATTCGACTTTATTTACTAATTTTCGGTCGTACAATAAATCCGCCTTACTGATCGCGCCTTTTCTTATTTGAAATTACAAGATTACGATCCATGCTCGTTGCAGGTGGTGATATTATTATTGTTGTTGTTGTTGTTGTTATTATTATTATTATTATATCTTCTTATTTCGGACATTTTTCACCGTTAATGTAACAAAGTTTCGATTTTTACGCCTTAAAGACAACTACATATTGTGGCCGGTCAAACGCAGTGTTTACTGGATTATTAGCGATAGCCGTTGTTTGAACTAATGTAGGCCTACTTAACAAATTTCTACTTGCTGGAATTTAGAATTTATGGATTGACTGTGGTTTCGAACGCCCCAAACTGAACACGTATCTTACTGTGACTATCGTATTAATACTAGTACTACTCATAAACATCTTACACAACATGACATAGGCAAGATGCTGCCTGTTCCGCTCAAATGTCCTCCAGCCATGTCTTCCTGGGTCTACCCAATACACCTGTGTCCTATAGGTTCGTGTTCCCACACTTTTTTGCCAGTCTTGAATCTGATATTCTTTCTAAGTGTTCTTTCCACCGTCGTTTGTGATATTTTCATTCAAATTAAAAAAACTTGTAACTCTTCTCTTATGGCCTAATTCTTCATACGGTCCAAGTTTAGAACACCTTTTTACCACTCTTCAGAACGTCATTTCCGAGGCCTGCCATACCTTTGTAAAACTTAATTTTGTATCCCAATGTACCTTGTTTCTAAAAATACAGTCGACTGTCCTACAGATCGTCTGAAACTTACCTAACTTAACACCGATATCATAATTCCTATCATAGCCAATATCATTTCCCAAATAATTAAAATGACTCACCTGTTCTAGAATTTGATCATTAATCATTACTTTTGTTCTTGTTGGTTCCTTGCCTAGAAATGCCATTACCTTTGTTTTTGTAGTGGAGATTTTCATATTGTAGGCTATTGTTTGCAACTCTGATGAAGCTTAAAAAACAGATTACATTTTTGTAAAGCAGATTCTGTATTTTGAATTACAAGCAAGTCGTCAGCAAACAACAGCACAATCAGATATCTGTCTCGTGATATCTTAATACCAGGGTTCACTAGATGTTTCCATTTTCTTACTGGAACGTCAATATAAATATTAAAAAGAGTAGGTGATATACTGCACCGTTGTCTAACACCCTGGTTGACAAATATTTGTTGAAATATCCTATAATTATTTTTAACAGCTATTCTTGTTCCGTTATACAGGCCTTGTATAATTCTTATAAGCTGTTATAGGTATGCCTGTTAAAAATGATAAAAAAGTACTATTAAAATGATATCATTATCCATACAAATCTTAACGTTAGCAGGACATGTAATTGTAACACAGATACACTACTATAGCATTTCTGTAAGTATAACAAATATCGTTAAGATTTACTCAAAATTTCTAGCCGAGTGAAAAACCACCATAGAACACGCTGAATGGCTTTTCACCGCTACAAGGGATAAAGATTGATGCCGTTGGGGGAAAGGCAGTCGTGGCGTACACCTACCCCTACCACCTACGCCATAATTCACACGACCTATGTTAACCGAGAAAACCCTTCAGCTGTATAAAATATGAGTCTCAACGTTTCCTTCCTTATGTGTACGCAGGCAACTTGGCAGGCACGACTGCGTAATATTTAATGAACTTCTCTCGCTGTTACAAAGTCATACTGAAACAATGTTACAATCACCGTTAACTCGTTTAGCGACATTTAACGTCGGAACACGCTTTACAAAAATATCAGAGAAACGTTATCTGTTTACCTCCCCACACTGGAAAGTCGACAACATTCCCAAAACCACGTCGTTTACAAATTATAAAACCAGAAAAAGCTAAATAAATTATAAAATGGACTGAAAAACGTTTACTGAAAAGCACAGCTTTTCTTTTGTTGGCTCTTTGTCGTGATCTTATAATTTTTTAACTCCGCTCTCTTCACGGATCCGTTTTCTGAGTGCCGATCAAAAAAACTGACCGTCCTTGTCAGAAAAGTAAAGTATATTCGACTTGACGAGATTTAGATTTAGTATAGTCAAAATTTCGAACCAGTAGCAAGTATGTATATAGATGTTTACATGATTTAAAGTAGTAAAAAGCCTGAATAACTGAAATAGACGTTCTGCTTATCGAATCAAAAACAAATAAAGAAAGAAGAAATCGCGATGTTACAACTAACTAGCCTACTGAAGAATCAAAAGTGATAATAAACAATTAAGAAAATTAAAAACTGAAACTGGTAAAAAAATATTTCTAAACACGCATGCATTTGAGAACGTGTTTAAAAGCAAGACGTTCTATACAATGATCGTCGTTGTACCAAGATCCTTAGATGCAGTGAATCTCGAGCCTGATCAAGAGTGAGAACAAGCTGAAACCTATCCAGCATAAAATATTCAGACCAATGTTTAGATTCATGTGAACCAAGAAAGGAAAAATATATATTCTTTTTCAGCTTACATGATATTCCTAAAAAAAAAAGTCCAGTAATCATGCCTAAATGTGTACTGTATTTTTAATGCAGCGATATTATCTTTAGTAATGGCTTATTCTAATTTTCATAGAACCCCTACTGTTCGCTGGGAGGTTGGCGAATAGTGGATATAAGGAATTGTGACAAAAAATACAAACAATTTAGTTTTTAGTCGAATCTTCTCACTTGTGTGTAGTCTCGTTTGCGGAATAAACTTTCCTTTATTACCTTCGTCTTCAAGTATTTACTGAAAATGCCGCAATAGTATCTGTCTGTGGCAATGAAAATCAAGGCCTCACAAAAACGTCGAAATCACCGCGTGGACTTATACACTACGCCAGCTTAAATGTCATACCATTAACATCTCGGTCACTAACAATTGCAGCTTAAACGTTCTTCTTAAACGTCTACAGTTTTTTCATAACGTGTAGAACCACTTATTTCACTCATAACAACAACACATTTAAATACCAAACGTTATCTAATTTCTAAGTTACTTAATATGCCTGTAAATATTTTATCACACTTTAAACGGCGATAACGCGCTTATCAGCACGACAAACATCGAGTGACACAACGCAGCTATTCAACACGAGCGCGCGCGCGTTCACTCGCGACAAATATAAACAAATACAAGACTCTGGAACACGTATTTATACAAAAATCGATATACAAAGCAGGCCAGTGTTACAGTGTGGATTTGTAACAAGTTCAGTCAATGAGCCTTCTTATAATGGTGTTAGTTATTATTAGTTGGCACAATGACTCCTCACTGTTTGGCAGTTTAACACTTGAAACATATTATCAGAAACCACACTAAGAGCTCGGACGGACCATTTAAGTAAAGCTGATATCCACATGATTATATAACATAACATGACAGCCTACATAGACTTCTTCTTAGTGTAAGTAGAGTAAATGCACGTCAAAAATACTACTACTACCCATTTCGCCCGCATTTTGTTTACTTGCGTAGCCTATAAACATAGCGCTATTGGTTCGAATACCTCAGGTCCTAGTCTATAAACTTATGCCAACGTATCCATCACCATCAACATTTAGAGATTTTGTCACTGCTCTTTGTCGCTTCTTGCATCCTGGCTTCCACCGATGCCGATCCAACCAGTCCACTTGTGTAAGGCCTCTTGCATTCATGGCGTCTTGAACATCTTTTCTCCAAGAATGCATACGACTTCCTTTTTCTCTTCTATTGGGTCTGTCCAGTCCCATATCTTCTTTGCCAAATTTCCTTGACATTCGCTTTAGATGTCCGCACCAATTTAACATTTTCACATCTACCTTTCTATTATGTCTATGCCAATTCCCTTTTCGCTCTTATATCTACATTCTCAATTCTAGTTTGTCTACAACATCGTCTCCAGTAATCCATCTCCAAAGTACTTATTATGGATTCATTTCTTTTATTTACTTCTTACAGTTCTGTCCCATATAAGACTATTCTTTCTATTGTTTTATACATCCTAATCTTATTACGCTTTGTAATTCGGGTACTCCATGGTTTTCCTACTTAACTGCCTTTTACCTCCAACGTATACAGTAAAATATTCTAAGTTATAATAAAAAATTCAGACCACAATAATGGTTCAAGTTTATGATATCCCACAATATTAGAGCTGTTAAAAAACACCAGTCTGGTATAGAAATATTTTTATAACTGAGTTTTTGGACGATCCTCGCAAAAGGGTAATGGCGCGGCCCGACTGCTCGCCTTTTGAGCTGCCGTTCGCTCTGAAGTGTAAGTTTAACAATGTACTATTATAGTTTGCATTCGCTAGCTAGCCATTACAGGGTACTGATTTACAAACTTTCGAAGATATACGAACAAATGCTCCGGAAACTCTTTAGGACGCTACTCAAGCAAACAATTAAGAAACCGCTTAATTCTTAGAGAATTTTGAATGGGTACAACAAATACATATTATGTTTACACACAAAAAAAAAAACGGTGTCGCGTGGCTTGAATTAAATGTCAAATATGACGACAGCGTGTAACGAAACTATACTCCATTCTTTTCCTTTTAACTAAAACGCTACTGCCGTTGAGGCAAACGAAAAGAAGTAACAAACAACACTGGAAATCGGAGTAACCAAATGAACTTGAACCTGTAAATCAACTAAGTTAAAAACACTCCCAGGAACTAATAAATGAAGAGTTAACAGAACAAATGGAAGAGACGAAGCGGAAGGTAAAGTGGAGGTAAACAATAATGAAACTGTTTATTATACAAAAATTAAAAAGGTTTCAGTTTGATGGGAAAAATCATAAATGATGAACGAATTACCGTATTCATTAAATAAAATACATGTTTGATAAAACTCCGTGTGTATCAGGAAAAGAGACGTATTTCTTAAACATGAAAACATTTATTTAGTTACATTTATTTTTTAATACCGCAAATCGAAGATTTTCTGTACAGGAGACAATGCGATGGGTAACCTTACCAAGAACGGAACGTTATCATCAACTACCTTTTTTTTCTTTTTGTCGATCAGTGATGAATCATTTCCTTGCAGCCTCAATTCCTGGATTCACGCTGGTCATATTCTGAAGTGGTGAAGTGCTCAGACAGTGCTGTTAACAGTTATTCGTTTACCATTCCGGCACCTTTTAAGTACGTTTCTGAGAGCGCCATTCCATGAATCCTTCCTGGCGATTCACGATCTTCGTTTTGCACGTGACCTCTTCAAAAATCGTTATTCTTCACTTTCTTCATACTGCTGTTGGATTACTTCTCATCCAGTATTATGTCTCAAAAGAAACAAAAAGTTATTTGGCTTTTTTCCCAAACTAGGCCTAACTCTTCCATGATTTATAGCTATAAATAATCGTGCTTCACGCGAAAACACTTTTGATATTTTCCAAATTTTAAGTTCACCTGTTATAAACTTGTACCATTCTGAGAAGAAATAATCTGTTCTAGTCATCATTTATTAATATACACTGAGACTATGATATCCTCTTATTGCAAATCCTTTACATATCTCCATCTTGCGCACCGACTCGAAACTTCTATTCAGGTAGTGAAGGGTTTATTAGCCGTGGAAACCTGCAATCCGCTACGCGTCAGACCACTGACAGCCACAAAATATGGTAGCCCTAAACGTAAGTGCAACTTGAACATCTCACGTCTGTGAACCCTTCCATGATTAACGAAACTAAATTTAGTATAAGAGATTTCATTCGTCTTTGTGTTTATGCTTAACAACTATAGCAATGTACTGACTGGGCTACTAAGTATGCTTCGTAGTATGTTTGAAATGGATCAGAGTACTGACGGAATACAAATGAGCGTGTACAAAAAAATACACGTTCTTAACTTTACAGACACCGATGCTGGTATCTGTAGAAATCCGAATGACTTTTACTCTGACGAAAGTTGTTTCATTTCGGACACGCTATGAATGCGATGGAAACTACGAAGAAAACTTATTATCCCTTATTTTTGCATACCACTTTTTCTACTTTTTATTTGTATATTTCTTGGTTGTGTTTTTAAAACGCATACAAAAAATATACTTGACAAAAACGAATGTTATTTGGCACTATCACTGTTAAAATTAGGTGGATAAATAACAGTTCACATTTGTAGGAAATTCTGTTGGGCAGGGGGGCGGCAGACAGAATCATTACAACTGTCCTCAATCCCGACGAAAGTCAGTATCCGACGAACTGGTTCTCCACGCGTCTAGAAACAAATTAATGTAAATTTTTTCGGTTGACTGTCAGACCGCAGAAGAAGTGGACTTGGACGCACTACCGCTGACCAACAATGCAATGGTGCAAGTCGAGGGTCGACTTTGACGCTCTCCTCAAGCGGAGCGTGGTTTTCTTAATGTAATGAATACGTGTGAACTTGACGACCAGTGGCGAAAAATACCAATGTGGGAATCAAATTAAACAATTCTGTAGTGTGCATTTTTATTTATTTCCCCGATCAAACCCTCAGACTCGAATATAAAATTTAAATATAGGATGTTTTATTCTACCTTGGAAATTACGTATTACGTAACATAAGGTACAATTACGTACAGCTAAATTTGCGAATGTACAATTATTTAATAATAACAAAACGAATCGCGAACTACAACAGTGAAGGTTTCGACCTTGAAATCAGTAAAATGTCAACTCTTTCTAAGTGT
This sequence comes from Magicicada septendecula, assembly GCA_034769895.1. NCBI lineage: Eukaryota > Metazoa > Arthropoda > Insecta > Hemiptera > Cicadidae > Magicicada > Magicicada septendecula. Next base: position 202,643,532 of record CM068375.1, on the reverse strand, counting down.
ACTGAGAATAATAATGAGAATATACGGGCCCACTAATGAGAGAGAAATACTGTAAACAAAATTCAAGATTACTTTCCATAATCAAAATACTGCAAAAAGTCCGGAAGATTTACCAGGTACACCCGGAAAAGTGCTAGGACATAATGACTACTGGAGCTCTCAACAGATTAGTGGATAGCTTGAGAAGACAGGGAAATGGAAGACATGTTGGCTGTCACAATTAACGGCACAGATGATATGAGAATGTTGGCGAGAATAAAGGAAGAGAAATGAGGCAAGTTATGGAGGAGGCTAAAGTCCAGGTATACGTTTCCGGGGGTCACTATAACTAAATAAGCATATAATTAGTACATACGTGGAAATGTAAGGAAACAGGCCTCGCGATGGCAGTTGTGACTGCAATGCATACTAAATACAGGCGCACCGCAATATTTTCTCGCAGTGTGAACACAAAGCAAGGAGGCGATTTTTTTAAGAGAGGCTGTTATTATATGTCATTTATTCATGAAAATCCCTGCAGGAGAACAGTCTACATTGTAAAACATTATGCGTGTTTACTTATAATAACACTATTCTTAACGTACTTTTACGTAAAAATCGTCAAGATCTTTTTTTAGATTCATGCGTCTCCAACTAACAATACTTTGCGACTAGGCAATATCTTATTGTTAAGTCAAATACTCCCCCTCCCTCCATTTTACTTTCTTAATCCAACAAATGCGACAACCTATTATAATTCTTTTATATTACCGCATGCAGTTGGTTTCGTTTATTTCATATTTGCTTTCGGGACTCTTAATATAAAACTTACTCAATCTTTTCGTCTCTATAACTTTTTTGTTTAAGGTACGGGCGAATATAATTTAAATTATTTCAAGTCAGTCCTCCTCAATATTTCTTGTCACATCTTCCTGTCCTGCACAGTTCTTCTCACATCCCCTTCAAGGGGGGGGCCTTCACTTTCACTTTGTTTAGGCATACACATCTCAACTGACTTATATTTCTTATTTTATCAATTTCCGTTTTATTATCAATTTTTCTTGAATACCCTATCTCATTTCTATGTCTACTTCTTTATTTATTAATACTGTATAACCACCAATTAGTCAACGATGTCTCTACAATATTTTCTCACGGTGTTCTCATTTTAACAGCATTTACAAAAACAAGAATCTAAGAAATGAAAGGGAAACGGAAATAGCTTCTCAGCATAAAAATCTTACAACGTAATACATAATCGATCAGTTACAGGAAGGAGGAAGGAAAGGCGTAACTGACCAATGTTTTGTCGGCTAACGTGAAAAGAAAAAACAGGAGATCCAATGTGTCAAAAAAGGTAGTTTTCGACACTCACACAGGAAACACATACGACCCCCAATGCAACGCAGGGAAATACAGGATCACAACTCTGTTGCTGTTATTAAGTTGTACCGTATACATTTGCTGGGGCACACTCGTAAAAAAGTTGCGCAATCAGAGACGGTCGTCGCTAGTGACTTACAGTGTATTTGAGAACGGGAAACCGGCAATCAATAACGTGCAGCGAACAGCAGCAGCAGCAGCAGGAGGAAACATTCGCATTTAGTAAAGTAGGGGGTTACTCTCTCTTTCTCGTTCCTTCCCCTCTCTCTCACGCAAGTCTGACCTTACAAGGTCAACTTAAAGCGGAACATCCCTTAAATCATTCCAAGTTTCGCTTTCGTTTCCACCTGATAAAAAAACGACTGAAATTTTATTTCAACATCTGTACGGCATTGGAAAAAACCTATTCAGCGAAAGAGGCAACGCATGTTCCCTCTCGCTTTCGATAATCCATTACATTCCTCGATACGTTAACAGATATATCTCTGTAGATAGAGCATAAAAGCAAGGGGAGGTTTTATTTAAAATACCTTAGGCTACCTATGTTATCGACTTATTAGTCAATTCGAGAATGTTCGCGTACATTGATGCTTTTCTTTAAAATATTTCCGAGGTCATCGTAAGCCTTTTCTGTTATTGCTCTCCGAATACCGCCTAGCAATTCAGTTCTTTTTACTGTCGATTTTTCATCTCACTTTCCACACTTTTGTTCATCGTCGAAATTTTCTCACAATCCCAATCGCTGCCTGTTTTTAAAGATCTGTTTTCATCTTCTAAAATTCTTCTTTTCTCAATAATTCTCAACTACCTTTAGAAAAATAAATCTCCATCACAAAATCACAGGCTACTCATAAGCATGAACTTCATTCAGTGATTAACTCATTAATTTGTTTTTACCGTTGCGATTTTTAATTCAGTCAAATTAAAAATACAGATAAGAAAAATAGGCTAACGAAACTAATAGAGAAATATTTTGATACGTTGAAAACGACTACTGATGGGAGCCAATGTCGGAACCGGATGTTGTTAGTGTGAGACAGGATCTAAAAATCACAGAGTCGGATGCCGGAAAAATCATACATACTTGTGGCTTTGGTATTTCTCTTTACTTCACTATCTCTTCGCACGCTTCGTGGAATACTCTCTCGGCCAAAAGGATGACAATCGGCATCAAAGCAACTCGTGTAAGTGGTAAGTCGATAATTTGTTTATCCCGCATCAGTGCAGTTACGTTGTTGACATCTTTATGCACATAATTAAACAACGGCTATAACGACAGCCAAATGACGACGACACGACGAGTCGGCTCCACTGAAGCTGATGAGCTGCAGTTGATGAATACTAGTTGTGGGAACACAGCGGCAACGTGGACTCAAAACGGTAATCTAATCGTACTGATGTTGCAATACGATAGGTGCACGGTGCAATTTGATTGGTGTCCGAAAATGCGGTTCAATTGAGACACAGTAGTACACCAAAGGCTTCCAATCAGATAAGCATCCTGTCCGAACCAGCTATACTATGAATATCTTTAATAATTTTTAAAAATTTCAAGATTTTGTAATTTGGAAAAGGTGACTCTTTTTAGTGTAGAAGTAAAGATTGATTTTAGTTCACTGTCGTAGGTTATTCACTACTGAAAAGACGAAATAACAGTGGAGGTAGTTTCTAGTCGTTGGAAGTGTCGCACGAACAACCTTTAATTGATCAGAGCCGCTGCTGCTTGGTCACCCAATCCAGCTTTTACACTCATGACTGTGACGATGCTTGACTACACAAATGGATTCACACTCCTTTACCCAACACGATTCTACCACCAGGTTAAATATTTCATCCGTAACACATATAGTTGTTAGTGTCCGTGATCCTCAGACAGAAGTTACGAAATGATGAATTAAATTGAACATTATCTTTAAATATTTGCTTCTAGTGCTTATTCGTACCGATAAACTGAGAGACAGCAAAAGTGTCAAAAAACTAAAAAAAATTAGGTTCAGTTGACACCAGCTTGAACAGTACAGATTTCGCTGTATGTTAGGCTAAAGATCGCCGCTCCCTGATGACAGTGACCGGCCGACCGTTTCGTATTACAGTGAGCGTCGTCTAACCTGTATCAATTGTCCCATAATATCTGGAAAAATTTTCGGTAATAAAAAAATCTTTGGTAGATGAAGCGATGTAGGAATTACATCAAAGGCGATTCACACATCGTTCCAGAAAATATGGTAATCAATTCTGCAGTATCTCACAAGTCGGAATATTTTTTCTGAAATTTATGAGATCGCTCGTAAAAAAAAACCGTGATTTCTACTCTTCTACATCATTTATACTTCGAAATTTAAAGCACTGGTTACAAGACAAAGATCGACAAATCTAAAGCAAAACGAGACTTTGGACCATGTGAATGGGGGGAGAGGCCAGTGGCCCCTGGCTCCACAATTTGGGAGCTCCGAATTCAGCGCCCAAACAGATGACTTTTAGCGAAAATGTTACGCTGAATTACCGTAACTTAATACCAATTGCACAACTAACGTCGTTAAAGGAATAAGGATTTTTGTTTGTTTTTCTCTCTGCTATGGACAGAGTTGTTTTTTAAATACTGAACAGTCACGACTATTGACTGTGGCAAGGCCACACTGAATTAAACAAACATGAGGTGAAGTGAATATGTTAAATCTCTAATTGTGTGGCGATGGTATTCTATGTTTATTTTCAACTAAATACGATGTAACTGGATCATTAGACAAGATTTTTGCATCTCTAAATATAGGAAAGGTTTTGTTAAAATAGGTACTATATTTTGAATCGATATTTCTTGGGCATCATTTTTAGTTTTTTTTTTATGTTCCAAACCAAATTCATTCTGTGTTGTTATTAAATGCTTGTGTTAGATGTATTTTTTTTTTAGTTTATGCTGCTTAAAGTACTTTTTTAATCGTTTTTCAGTAGGTCCTACACGCTACATAATTTTCACTGAAAAGACATGATAGTATCTACCAAAATTAGCGTACAAACAAAAGACCCTGTTTAAATTTTTCGACAGAAGTCTGTAAATTCTGACTTTACTCGGAGCACAAAATTTTATTCGAACATCCCTTGTACAAACGACCATATAATTAACTTATCCGATATAGTGCTGGCACTGATTATTTCGGATAATGGACACTCCTAATATGTTTTCAAAAATGTCTAAGGACGCGTTAGTTAGAACCACGATAAGGCGACAAAAATACGTATAACCGAATACAATAATTAGAGCCGATGGAAGAACGTTTTGTTTACAAAAATTCTAACAATCGAACGCTATGTTTTTACACTTTTAATCAAAGTTATGTACACAAAATGATGTACACAGACACGTCGCCAATTAACGTGACTCACACAATAACTACAACATTCGCGCGCTTACACAACCTACAATTACGCACGCAACACATGACATTCTATCATATATCAAAACTCGAGTAATGAATGACATGGTTCGGAACGAAGAAATCTGACAACGCGCGCATACGTGTTCGAAAACCGTTTTACGCAAAAACAACAGTACAATAATTATCAACGCGCACAATGATGTTGGCATGCCATTAACGGAAAGGGGGCGGATGGGGCCAAACAAAAGTGAAAACTACAATAATAATAATAATAAATAATACAGACGTCTAATAACTAAATTTTGCCGACATTTTACATATCGCGGAGTAATTTATCAACAATCAACAACAATAGCAACAATAATGACAGTGTTCTAACCGGCAAAAAAAAAGGCGAAATTATTGTGCCTTAGTAACTCAGATAACATCTATACGTGCGTTAAAAAACGGAGAATCGTTTGTACGAGCGAGTGAACACAACACGGGTCTGGGAGAGTGGAAATAGTAAACACGGCGGATGGATTTGTACACAATAAAACACATTTCCGTTAATAGTCGGTTATCTGTAAGGTCAATAACATACGAATACAAAACGTAGTGTAATTTTTAACCGGCGTTATAAAGCGAATGATCACAATAACGTCATCGAACAATTACCCGAACCGCTGAACGTGGAAGCCACAGGTCTGTTGTTCTCGACTTTAAAACTATGTACAACTGCGGACCAAAGGCGACAGGTATAGGATAGACCCCGTACTCGGACCGAATCTCAAGTCTTGTTTAGAAAAATAGAAAAAAAACATGCAACATTCTGTGCGGGAAGATAATGAATTAAAACAAAGTTTGATGAAGGAACCAAAATCAATGGCCTTCAGAAGAATCGATTTACATTTGTAGCTTATGACCGACCACCTGCCCTTAAAAGGGGATATTATGTATCTCTAAAGTTGCAGCGCAAACACTCTATTTAGGCTAAAAGGCTTCAAAATAAAATCTGGTTTTTCACTATGCCATACAGTGGCACCTCCACCAAGTGTCTTATCTAGCTACAGAGGTATCCTGAACCAAGGATATTTACAAACTCTAAATCTTCAAGTAAATCGAAGAATGGAGATACTTGAAAAACAGAAGAGGTAGGTAGGCGTACACGCCGAAACCACGTTGCAAAGACGATGATAATGATGATGACGGAAATTGAATAATTAAAGGACAAGATGTTACAGAGGAGGTCACTGAAATGATCTTTTAGTGATATGTTACAGCTGAAAGCGAGAAAATCCAGATGAAAATAAAACTGTCTGTCAATCCCTCCCTCCCTCACTCCCATGAGATGCTTGACTGGTTTGATGGGATCCTGCAGCCGAAACCATTGTCTTCATCTCCGAATATCTATAGTATCGTCATCTTCGACAATATGTCTCACGTACTCCAATTTCTGCCTCTTCAGTGAGGTAAGCAATATTGTCTTCGTAAATGTCACAGAAAATTATAGAAAATACAAAATGAACAAAGCAAAGCGCCTCCTAAAAGAGTCCTGAGAAAACCTGTTACGTTTCCCAAGGGGAAATACAATATCCAAAAAGCAAACACATTTTCTAAACTTTTTACCACGGGTAATATTAAAAACTTGGAGGTCTCATCTTACAAAATAAAAAACATTTATGCTACAGTCACTTGTTGCACACACCACTAGTCACAGTGACACCGATTAGCGCTTTCGAACGTACCCGTTCATCATCAGATCGTATTTGATGCGGTACCGGTATTTAAAATAAGTTAAAGCGAATTTATTATTTAACCACTAATAAAATTTGTAGTTTAAAAAACGTTTCTTTGGAACATACTGTTTCGTTTTTAATATGCAATAACGACAATATTCAACTCCGACCATCGATGTATAGTATATAGTTCCGACATACGTAGAACGAATACAAACATGCGTTACCAGAAATCTTATCTACGAGTATGCTGTCATGAAACGACCGGTACAAAGGTACACGCGGGTCTATCAGCACAAAGTGACGATATCTGCATTATTTATTAACGCCCGTGGACGACTTACGCAGAAGAACTAGAAACGTCTCTACAGCTGTTTTAACATGGTCTCACACTAACAGTAGGCCTATGACAATTCAATTAATAACACGAAAATTTTGTACTGACAAGCTGTTCAGTAAACAATGTGAGAAACGACCTAAAGCAAACAGATAAACTAAAGAAAATGGTCAACACGTCTCCCACAATACACCCAGTACGAGAGAAAACTTCACCGATTACTCAAAACAGTAGAATACTTTGGAGATATGTTTCAATAGGTATTTATGACGATAATTTACGGACTTCAGCTGCAGTTTAAAAATATTTTTGCAGACGTACCCACACAAGAACTGTACTGTTTCGAGTACATGCGTAAAGACGAGAGACCACACATTTTTCTTAGCTCTTTGGCACCTTCGCAAACGTTTTGCATGCGGTCACGTGACCTATTTTTCTTCAACCTGAGATTATTTTCATTACCCCATGTGGAAGTACAGTAACGCATTGTATACGTTTTTACTGTGCCCAGAGATACACACCGCGGATTGTAAACAACTCTTTCTTTTTTTTTATAATATTCTTTTTCTAAACATACGCACGCTCTTAAAAACAAATACACAGCGGCTCAGCACATTCTTTCTTGCCTGGGCTCGTATCCAACTGCACGCACTACCTACTGCTGCTGTTATACTTTTTTTATTTACCTCCATGATGTTTAACACATGCTTCTTATTTCCGTATATCCCGGTCACGCCACACCACACTCCCGACGTATAGCTTCTCAGCGCCCTAACCGTACAGTTCTTGCTTCGCTCGTGAGCCAGACACTTCTATATTTATGATTACACAACACAAACGGGACATTTCTACACCACATCCAAACAACGGTTCTATGGTTACTGTAACGATATTCTTCTATGGAAGAACCGAATGGTAAACTCTCTACTTAGTAGTCCACAGCCGAAATTCTGAGCATATGCCCTGTGTATACGATGATCCTGTCTGTAGTATTCTCCCCCTTACGAGCTACGACGCTAACGGAACGCTGTGCAGACCTCTCGTGCAGGAGGCCACTAGACCTCGCACCAAGAATGCCCACTGATTTAGGGACCCCAACAAAAACCTTTGTCAACCCATGTCACTTTCATTTCACATATATACTGACTCTGCAAAACACAAAACTATTTAACAGGTAGAAGTAAATACTCACGAAAGATTTTCTAGTACCGTAATAAAGCTGCAATTTAAATCACGGATCCCCGTAATTCCCGAGCCCGCACCAACATTCGTGGAATGCGGATCTGCTCTTCTGGGCGGGTCTACTCGGAGGCCTCACTTTTGAGAAAAGTTAAAGGTTGCTGTCTATTGGATAGATTAAGAAGTTTGTTTATATATTGGTCTACGAGAAGACCTAGGACAGGGATGAGACGAAGATGAGGAGGGGGAATCCGGCTGGGCGTCTTTAGGTGTTACGCGCTGTGGCGAGGACGTTGATTGCGACTGGAGGAGAGATAGGGCCTTGCTCCCAGGTGAACTATGGGCTACTTTCTTTCCTGCTTGGGAGTAAATAGTATTATGGATGACAAAGCGTAAGATGCAATGGAGACAACATGTAGAGAGAATGCCCCATGGGACGAATTGCGAAAGCAGCGTTGTAAAATAAGGCCTGTACAGGGAAGAGAAATGTTCAACACCTCGGAAGAGATGGAAAACAGCCTTTGAAGATGGAACATCCGAATACCTAGTTCTTTACCCAGGACGAGAGTGAGGAAGAGGAGGAATAGTCTACGGACTGAAAAACCACTCTACGCGCCTTGCAATCTTCCAGCTCTCTCGCACGCGCGCGCGCGCGCACACACACACACACCTATCACTTAGATTACTACACTGATAGAGGAAATCTCATTCTGGCCGCCATTGCTTCAATTTTCTTTACATGGAAATTATGAAAACAATATGTTCACGATTTGTTTAAGGTTTCGATTATATATCGTGTACGAGTATCAAGTGACTTTATGTAGATGTACATGCTTTCTTATGGGTATTTTAACGCTCACATAAAATTGCTGAAAGGGACTGCAATCCGTCGTAGCCACTCCAACGTGCGCAATCACGCTTTCGACTGAGTCTTTTTTAAGCGCTCTGATTAAAAAATAAATAATCCGCCAAATAACTATTCACAGGGAGGGGGCGGATAATTATTCCGACCGAAACCGCCTCACCGTAGGCGAAATAAAAATACAAAGTGCAGCGAATGATAAAGAGCCGTTCGGCGGCGTCCAATTATACACATCCATAGCACCCTCCACCTCTAGTACAGGTTGTGATTTCCATGAATTGTGCACGCTCACATCTGGCAGCCGATGTATGTATGTACACATTATAGCCGAGTCCTTTTATGTTCGAAGGATAAAAGCGTACGTACCGACCATATATGGCAGCGAAAAAAGGGATCTTTCTACAATATTAATGAGAACTGCGCAACAAAACGTCAACATTTAGTCTCGCTTCTTATCTAATCATCTGTAATTTAGACCTCAAAATATGGAACGTTTGTAATAATACCTGAATACTTGACTTCCGAAGCGTGGCGGATTTCTAAGTCCTCACCCACAATGGGAGGTTCAGTCAGACCTGGGGGGGGGGGGGGACTACTTACAGAACGAAATGAACCAGAGAACAGTTCATTTCTCAAGGCGGAACCACAGTCTAAACAAATGAAGGAAATAGGCTAATTGGTAAGACGAGAAACGAAAAAGTAGTAAGTAGTTCTTAAGAGAATCTTACGGGAATAAAGTTGATACCACCGAACCACAGGAAATAATTTACAAGATGTGGCGCCAAAGTGTTTAAGAAGCGTCAGAGGCAGAATAAGTGACGACTTAACAAGAAGAGCTCTAGGCGGCCAATCCACGTGTAGACCAGCAAAATAGCTTTAAAAGTGGTCTCCTCAACTTGTTTGAATGCCTGATAGTAGGAAAGCGAAAGTGAGTCCGTAGAGCAAGAGTGATACGAGATGAAATACAAGGAAGTCAGAAAAAAATGTGGAATAATAAAGTGGAGTCATCCTTTATCTAGCCAGAAGCTAGAGGGTTGGCGAAAAATACAAAAGAGTGGAACAAACCAGTACATGTACTTACACTAAATTGGATTACATCTTACACTGTGCGGCAGGCAAGGAAATAATTAGGCTATATACTTTTGAGTATGAATATATAAGATTAACACATGTCATTAAAACCCCAAGTATAACGAGATCAGTACATGAGCCTAATACTAGGTAAAAATCTTACATGGAATCCGCACATTCCTGCCAAAAAGTCTCTGTCCAAACTTAAACCCCGACAACTTTACTGGCTTCTTGGAGGAAAAACAGAATTTCTGCTGAGAACAAACAACTTCTACATAAGACCGTCATCAAACCTATTTGATCATACAGAATAGAACAGAATACGAAGCATCTGGGGTTGCGCCCGTCCCCATTCAACACCCAGATTACCCCCAGAGACTCCAATGGTATATCCCTCGAACTCTTATGGATACCCCGTGGTTGCAAGTAACAATGCCATACATGACGATACACATATCCCAACTTTTGATAAGGAAATCGAAAGAATAACACGCAGCTACTTCTACAAGCTTCGTCTATACCGAAACGACACAGTCTGCAGTCTACACGCTCCGTCTGAAGCTCCAAGAAGACTGAAGAAGCAGTGGCCTTCAGACCTGGTTACCTAATGTTATTTATTTATTTATTAAACTTTGTCTACATCACTAAATATGATCAATACCGTTATCTATATCATTAGATGACTTCTGCCTTACCATTTATTAGATTTACTTTTTACTCTTTGCGAGCAGATTGTAAATATATAATAAATAATTAAAAAAAAAATTACAACCCTATCGTACTGCTCTAGACGCAGTTAATATGAAGGACTCTACATCATGCAAATAACACTCTCCCCTCCCGCGTACTATACGCGAGCCCGGATTTCCTTTTCCTTATCTACCGATAACTGCTGCTATTTATACAGCATTAATTTCTTTTTGGAAATAAACAAATATTTAGCGCAGCGAGTCTACAAATTTATACTAAGAGTAAAAGTGTTTCAAAACTGTGTTCACTTAAACGGAAGTTATTTACCACTGAAAGCAACAAAGTTTCGGCTACGTAGGCCTAAATGTTAATCAGTAGCCGCGGTCAGGCATTCAGTTGAACACTCGAGCGATAAGGAACGAACAACAATCAGGTTTGGACAGTCAGTTATAAATATACGACGGTGTACAAAACGAAGGTACATAACGGTTCTGCGGTAAGCGATAAAGAGATATTCAACGTTTGTCCGCCCTGTCATCATCAGGCTGTGTTCTATATCAGTGGTTGTGAATTGGCATTGACTATATGACAGTTTGTAGTGCTCCAGAAAATTTCAACTTTAAATCCGACGGTGAATTCTACTGGAAGTACGCAGACTAATCCGTCTTGTATCCGGTGACTTGAGAGATAGGTTTGAGGGGGTTATATTATAAAAACACCGTGATCTCTCTCTCTCTCTCTCTCTCTCTCTCTCTCTCTCTCTCTCTCTCTCTCTCTCTCTCTCTCTCTCTCTCTCTCTGTGTGTGTGTGTGTGTGTGTGTGTGTGTGTGTGTGTGTGTGTGTGTGTGTGTGTGTGAGAGAGAGAGAGTGCAATTTTTACAGTCAGAAGAGAGTAAGAGAGTACACGGGTGTTTTAATATCATTTCAAGGGCGTATACACAATTCATAGTTTCGTACAAAACTCATTTGAAACGACGGGCGTCGAAATTAAAAAAAATGAGACATCATCCACTGTAATTCTGTAAGCTTAATGAGTCTCGGCCAACGTCGCCTCAAACCCTGTAAGTCAGCTTGCAACAAAGTGACGTTATACAATTTTATTTCATCAACGTGAAAGGGAATTTTTTAAACGTGTCTTAATACAAAGTTTAAATTTACAAAAAATGACACCCGCTACACAATTTAAGCTAGGTACGGACAACTTTTCCCGACAAAAAAAGAAAACTTTACGAGAAAGAAATTACATTTCTTAGCTTTTCTGTTTGATGTTATCATTAATTATTACATGATACGCGTAATACTTCTTTCTATTTGTTTTGGCTGAAACTAAAATAAGAAAAAAACGAATGACACGAGCGCGCGCGATTTGGACAGTCCCCAACAATATGTTCACCTTATTCCAACCTACACCAGCTACTTTTTGTCTTGTACACTCATTAAATATAAAAGAATTTTTCGATGTACTTTTAGCTGAGAGACCTACCTTAGCTAGTCACTCACCTGTAGCCAGTTAGTTCCTCCTATATTCACCTTTGGCAGACAATAAGGTTAAGTTTAAATGAAACAAAATGAACCAAGAAACGTTTCCAAGCGAAAAAATGGTTGCAATATCTAGGCAACTTGCAAGGAGACAAGGAGTGGGCGTGACAAATTAAGACACGAGAAACAAAGCGGCAGGAGACTTCACGACCGCTTGTTCCAGCTTTCTGTGTAAAAAAGCATCAAGTTCGTGTCGCGACTGTGTCTTAAATCGCGTTATCAACTTTACCGGAATAACTTTCACAACGTATTTTAAAAAATTTAGCTTACCAAAATGGTGTACAAGAAAAGATACCAAAGAGAAATATGTCGTCTGGCAATCATTTCAAATCAATGGTAGGCCTATATAGGCCTACATTTATTACTGTAAACGCAATGATGGTGATCGATTTGTTTTAAAAAAGAAAATCTATCTCTGTGTGGCTACATTTACGTTTCCAAAAGAAGAAGACGTAACACTAGCGTGAAGAGAGTGGAGGGGGACGTAGTGTTCAGTTCCAGTGGGAGAGCGCTCATTCGTCAAAATTAACTTTCCTGATACTCACTTTTGCTGTACGTGCACCTATTCAGTATTCATGAGTCAATATGACAAATATAATTTACTGTTACCGTTAAAACTAAACAGGCGATGTACGAAAACCGGTAGAGGCCTGCGCTTGAGAACCAGCCTGTATGATCAAAACAAGTTGAAGTCCACATGCAACAAATATAGCTTACTAGTACTACTGATATGACAGTAAACATACAAACAAAACAAACTTTGTTCGACAGTGCTAGGAGTTTTTTTCCGATTTCGTATTTCCATCTTTCTCGATCCCCTCTAAAGTTCCCTACCGCTGCCAACGCCTACTCTATAGTTTTTCATGGTCTTCCTTCTCCTTCAGCATGGTCTACTTATATTTTTGGGTCATCAACTAAACACTTGTTCTGGAAGTCTGCGGTCAGTCGTCGACAACAAACGTTTATTCCTGATATCATCTATAACTCAACGTGTAACTCTCCATTAAACGCCCCGTTTGTTATCCTATTTCTCCGACGTTCCAGCTAAAATATATTCCGTTGGTCTTAAGCTTTTTCTGTTATCGTCCATTCCAGTGGCCATACCTCACAACTTCAGGTTATAATACTATTACATTATAAATTTGCTTTTTATTTTTAATTTCCTTTGTGACATTATTATCACAATACCGATTGATGGACAGAGGTTAACAGCGTTTCTTATCTACACTATTTCTTTCTTCTTCTACTGCAAAAAGGACAGCGTTTCCTCCGTGAAACTTTCAGACAGAATAGGTTTTGCACCCTGGTTTGTTTGCACTGTGAACACCAGGTGCCAACGGTCGTTTGCTCTGCATAAGGAATTAGGTTGTGGTCCTCCGGCGTGTATGAAAAGAGTTCGAATTTACTGCTTCAGCCTATCTCAACGCCGGTGGCGCGACTCCGTGGCTCCATAAGAAACGCTTGTACGGTCGTAACTCGACTTCCCGTAGGCGATGTCGGCCGTAACGCCAGGGCGGATGGCGGATGGCCAGGGTAGGGTGGTGGGCCGAGCACTCCTAGCGGGTTCCTATGCCCAGGCTTGCCGATGCTGCAAAACAGGTGCTAACTGTAGAGAATGTGGTTGAGAAAGCACCGGCCTGATCCCACGTCTGAGGTAGAACTCGCGGTCCCCTTACGGATATGACCCGCAGGAGCTTAAAGCGATACTGTCGTGGGAGATGGCGTCGGCAGGAGCAGTGAGCTGCCGGGCTAAGACTAACGGCTCCCGCAAGGCAGCATTGCGAAATTTTCATCCTCCTCCAGAAATATTTATATTCGGTGCCAGCTCGACGAAGTAACGACCATCACTCAAAACGAAGCGGCGCTGCGGTTACGAAGTGACCAGTTAAGTGAAGTCAGTATCTTCATTTCTTCCTATATTTTGCTTTTTCTATTAACTTCCGTTCAGACTAACCTTGGAACACTAGGCCACCGGCGCTTTAGCATCTCGTCTCTTTTCTCTTCCTCGTACTTATTATATTTTTATCCGCTCCGGTCCGTGAAAAAATCTGTTTCATAGACCACAGGCATTATCAGCATGAACAATGCCATTATGTTGTTAACGATTTTTGAAAGTACAGTAAAAATGAACTAGGGAAGAAATAGCATGGCCAGCGACCGCATTCTAAATAGAGAGGCTTTATAAGAAAAACAGCACACAGTTTGTAAGAGAAAATCGGACGGCCTTCAAAAACAAAAATACGACAGATATACGAACCGAAAGCGCCCGTTCACATACGCAACAGGTCGTACAGCCTGCAGCACGCGGCACAAGAAGAAAAGAAATATTTACGCAATATACGAGAAAACATGTTTACCAAGAAACGTTTTGTTCGAGCCATAGGAGAAGATTGTGTAGAAAGGCAGTTTGGTGTTAATACTGCGTGAATGCAATACAGCGGTGTGTGTATGTGTTGCCTTTGCGCTAAATTAAAACGGAATAATATAAAGACGCCGTTCAGGGTAGAAATCGTGCGTGCCGCCTCGTCGCCGGTCAGAGGCTGGACACATAAACCAGACCCACTGTTCCAACATTCTATATACGCGCGCGCGCGCGCGCGCGCACACACACACACACAAGCTCTCTCCTCACGCATATCTCGGCCGCTACGTAACAAGACATACATGCGCGCGCTCGCGAGAGTCACAAATTATACACCGCCGCGATGAGGACACCTCGGGCAAACCCGTTCGTCATATCACGATCTACCTGCACATAACATGACGTATTAATAACAGTATTCTTTCCGTGGATACCTGCTGTAGTGAGCAGTGCGGCATTATGTAATGTGTTATTAACTGCCAACATAAATACGGGACAACAGGTCCGCACATGGCTCGCTGCACGTAACACGGTTCAGGTCACGCCGATCTTCAACTTCTGAACTAAAGGCACGTCGAGTTTGTGTTCACTTAATCTATTCTTAGACGCGTACAGCTTGGGTCGAGAGTCGAGTAGTGAATGACGACGACTCTTTTGAGTTATGCAGTCTCTAATTTCTGGGAAAAATTACATGATTTAACCGTTTTCATACGGAATTTACATTCTAATAACGGCGAATACGAATATCGTTTCCAACCAAGTCACATATTTGTCATGAAATGAGGCAGCGTAAGCGGCGAATCGCGTTATTACTCGTCGCCCGCTTTCTGCGTACTAGCCTCGCTTAGAACACCGCGCTAATGCTCCGTATTTCTCTAGTCCCAAATTATACACTTACTACCGAGTATTCGATCTCTTACATTATAAACGAACGCTCCGACCCAAAATAATGTTTTAATGTATGCCGTGCTGCATTATGAGATCTACTGAAACAGTGGACTGGTGTATAAATGTTTTTAGAACAAACTTTACGACTATGTACGCGAAAGTATAGTAGCGAGAGTCCCCCTCTGGTGTCTTTTACTCCGATTCTCTACAATGTATCTTACAACTGATACACCAAGCACTGTTAGGGTTAAGGAGATATCTCTTCGACTTCGCTTACATGGAAAATCGACTTGAACTAGCTACATATCGCAGCTAAAGATGTCAACCGGATATATTGGTTAATGAATGGGAAGTCTCTGCGTTATAATAAAGTCAGCATTATATGACCGCATATACGACTAGAT
The DNA here is from genome assembly GCA_034769895.1 of Magicicada septendecula. Lineage (NCBI taxonomy): Eukaryota > Metazoa > Arthropoda > Insecta > Hemiptera > Cicadidae > Magicicada > Magicicada septendecula. Next base: position 202,627,746 of record CM068375.1, on the reverse strand, counting down.
CTGAACTGTGGGGTTGCAGTAAATCAACAAAACGAAGATTCTATATGAACACTATGAAGACAAAGTCATGGTAAACGTTATCTGGCGGGTTAGAAACTAAAGCCTTCTTTAGGATTCGGGCATACCATGTATATACGTAAACAAAGCGATCAGACCACACAGTGTCAGCTACAAAACTAAACTGACCACGCCAATCACGTCATAAAAACAAACTCTTTAATCAAGAGTTCTTACCCGTTGCGTTAACAATCTAAAACACGCATGAACTGCAGAGAACCGTCAATGAGATGATACTTCACCCAAACCAAGTATCTCATAAATAATTTACTTACTACGATGCTTCTTCATGTACACTGTAATACATAAAGAATAACATGAAATTATACTAGTGGCTTACAAAAAACCTATGCGCTATTACTTGAACTAACGTTATCGTGACGTTTAAGCCAATCACCGATCTAGATTCGTGAACCCCAAGAAATAAAACACTTAAATGAAAATACAGAGTGCTTAGTAGACAAACTATTAGATACGATGCCTGACCACTAGTCTACTGATCCCGGGCAGCACCATAAAAAGCAAGATACGTTTCTCAGATTCCCAGGTTGATTCAGCCTGTGGATAATAGTACTTTGGATAACATGGGATAATTATGGGAAAGCGAAACGTAATGCTTGTTGATGACCCCCCTCCTCCGAGTAACTCTTCTTCTCCACTCTGTCTAACCTACATTCCTCAAACAAATCCTTCCCCAAGCATGTCTCTAGCATACTGCTTGCTTTTGCCAACGGGACGGAGGTTCAATGCCTCGCGGAGAACGACCGACGCCTCAAGGCGTCCGAGACGGGCGGCACCTGCCGTCCGAATCGCCACCAGGGGCAGTGCTACAAAAGGATCAAATTAATTAGTCATTCTCAACATTCCGGTGCCATTTAGCGGATGAGGATGACCGTGTTGGCGTGTCCCCACCCATTTTTAGGTACCTGCTCTCAGAAAGACCAGCACTGTTTTCATTATTTGGCAGTCGTCAGGCACGTCCCGGAAGCTGCACTCAAGCTACGGGTACAAGGACGCCCCACTGAACAAAGTCGACGTAATGCTTGTATTTATACCGCAGACGAAGCCACGCTACCTTTCTTGTATTCTGAACGGCTACAGCTGATAACCTATCTTGCCTGGTTCAGCTAAGCTAGTTCAGAAAGTGTGAACACCGAGTTTACAGACTTCACGTTATATAATCGTACCTGTACAGGCGTACGCCGTAAGTTATAATACAAAGCAGGTTAAACATATAAAACCCAACGTTTACGTACACGTATCCGAGAAGCAGCATGCAAAACGTAATTAGTGCTTTCGTGACAGATTCAGCCGAGGCGCCCCCAAATGGTAACGGATGTAACGCAAAATTACCGCGCAAAAATACACCACATAAATTTCGAGATCGGTGGTAATCAGCAATTCAATTACGGGGTCGGTACAAAAACCCACGAACAAATCAACAACACAAAAATCAACATTCCTTTCAAGGTAGCAGATACATGTTAATTAAATAAAAAACCGCAGTCGGAACAGCGCGTAGGACCAGACTTTCCAAACTGTCACGACAGATCCGCTACGCTTAGAATTTACGACGCTGCGCCTTTACTGAACGCAAGTGTTACACTTGCGGCTTAAATGCCACAGATAATAATACACCCACCGCGAGATTGAGAAATGCCAACCGTGTTTCAACAGGACTCATTGAACCGGATTCGCTGATGCATAAAAACGTGATAAAAAATAATCACGGAGTATTCGCGCGTATAATAACGAATTTACTTAAAATGCAGAGCAAAAGAAAACATGTAGCAAACAAAAATATATATAAATAAAAGTTTCCTGAGAAATATTCGTACACGTTCATTATACCGTCACTTCATAACGGTCTTTACCCATCTCTGTTCAACGCTTACGAAGACAGGAGACGTGTACAGACAGAACGCCCACTTCATAATCGAAGGCCGACCTTTGCAAGAATTACATTCAGTGCTCGTTTCTGAAAGTCAGTTAACTTAATTACCTTTAAATAATAACTTACGTACAGGCTTCAAGCATAAAAATGATAATTATTTACTGTATATTATAACGTGCGGACGCATAGTTCGAGAGGTGAAAGGCTCGGCAGTAGAAATCGTTCAACATTACACCACAATACGTACAATCGGCTTCTTTACTTACTGTTTACCTTTGTACTTTTGTCTCCCATGGAAAATATTTTTTTAATTAAATCCTCTGCACCGCATATCTCTTATCACAGGTTCTTACAGGTTTAGAAAGTATTCTCTATCCCGTAGGAGGTGGCGAGATAAAATTATGCCTAGATTACTCACCTCTTCGAGTATGAACTACTTCTTGCCAGTGTGAACACAGTCTCAATACTGACCTTGGTTTCTGCAAGTACTCAGGGTACAGAAATCAAAGTCGGCTTACTCGACTAACGTAACACGACTTTGAAGACGATTATCTATTGGATCTACAAAAGAAGACGCTCTCAAAATATTGCTAGGGTTAGCCTACTGCAAACGTATTTGAAGTTATGTCCGACACATTATGAATACTTAAAAACATTAACGGGCCTTTTTTTGCTATGCTCATTATAGACTATAAACTTGTTCGTTACACAGACTTTAGACTTTTTCGTTTTCGTTAGACTTTATTTCGATCTTAAGTTAGGTTCTTGACTTGTATTACATCATTATCTGCAGTATGCTCTACTGATACGGACACGAGATTTGGGCCCTACGGAAACAAGACAGATCGGGAATTATAACAATATACCTGTGGTATTGGATAAGACCAACAGAAACACGCTGGACAGTCAACAAGTGTAGTGAAAAAACTCTCGAAGAAATAAAGGAAAAAAAAATTACTAAAGACAACAAAAAACAGGGAGACGCCAGGGAGAGATTCTAAGACATGACAGTTAGTCCACAAAGTTTCTGGAGAAATGGTAGCAGGTAAAAAAACAAGAACTAAACCGTCGTGCCTTAGGAATGCCTTTAGGAGAACGGGTACGAAGAGGGATGAAAAAATCAAAGAGTGGCGTTTACGAAATTAAGACAACGCATTACCTGTCCGCCAGAGTGATCCCGGTACGCATCGAATCCAGCTGAGGACACCATAGTTAGCCCTCCCCCCCGGCTAACCAGATCGTCAAACTACAACCGTAAGTATCTTTAGCCAGTACCGCAGTCATCCGTAAGCCTTTGCAGACAGATACTGTATTACTAACGAACGGCCCCACATAAAGCACAACAGAATGATAGCCATCACACCATGGAGGAGAAGTCATACATAGGTACTCAGCTGATTGCTTCACGAATTGTTATCATGTAATTATTTATACAAATGATAAGATTTTTTTTAGCGCGGGCAGGTGTCCACAAATCCGGGGTCTGTGGACCTGAGTATTATGTCCCGACCCACCAAAAAACCACCTCCCTTTCCCTGTATAATAATAATGATAATAATAATAATGTCTTTTTTTCTCCACCCCGGTGAATTAGGAGTGAGCCGGGGACAGACTGCCTATAAGAGCCGTTAATCAATTAACCAGATGGTGTCACCTGATGCTTAGGCGGCCGATCATTACCCCCCAGGATATTATCACACGACTTCAGTTCCACAGACTCAGTCGGACCGAACCCAGGACCCCTGTATAATCAGCCTAGTCTCATATCCACATGCTTACTAAGCCCCTAAACTGTTTTCAATTTTATGATTATTTTTTTGGGTAAGAACTGAAATGATAGTTTCCATTTTATAAGTAAATCCTTTTTTAAACGATGACGCGGCATTCATTTCAATTTATTAACTCTAATACACCATTATATAATTGCAGCTTAAATGTGCAGCGCACACCCGTCTGGTTTGGGCTAGAGTCCGGGGGCGGGACGTAGGACTACGATCAGCCGGCCAATTCCACAAATTAAAATCAAATCATCGAGTCAATGTTACAAAATAAATATCTATAGTAAAAATATGAAAAACACAGACTGTAAATCCTGGCATTAGTAGTTGTCTGTGTAATGAGAGTGGTAAAGTGGGCGCGCGCGTGTCGGCGCCGCGTGTTGTGCGGATCACATAGTAATTTACTGGGAAAGCTTATTTCGCTGTTTGATGTTTTGTGCGAGTCCACTGTAATCCATCCATCCATCCAAAGCTGCAAACACACAAACACACACACACAGTAGTAGTAGACAGATAGACGCGGGTTACGTAACATTTAACGTTTATCTAACAGCCGAGTGCGCGCGTGAATGCACACGTCCGACTGACTGTGTTAATGGAAAACCAGACAGATAGAGGCACGCTTGTATTGGATTTTGCAAACCAGCTTCCAAAGTTGTAGTTTGATGGACAAATGCTGATATCGTAATGAAGGTAGTACTACTAATAAATTGCAATAAATAAATATAATTTATTTGTGAGTTACCTACCTAAGCTCCCGAACTAGCGCACTATTTTGAACAAAATACATTTATTGTTAGATAAAATAAAATAAATAAATTATAATTTTCAAACACTGTGAGCAGAGTTCTTGGTACGTACGAATCATAGAATTCTAAGATTCACCACGAGGTGACCTGTTTTATAGTTATTTTTTTTGACTTCTTACGTGTTTCTTGTATACGCGTACAAATGTAGAGGTTACAAATAACATGCTAAATATCAAAGCTAGTTATTTTATACACCACAGAACAAAAATCATATGGCGTTGTAATGGTAATTCTCCTCTCCTATGGCGCTACAGCCCAAATCGGGCCCTGGCCTCAACCAATCTCCGCCTCCAATCCACTCTATCCACTGCAACCCTCCTCCAGTTTCTTATCCCCATGTCTCTCGCGTCCTCTGCAACGCCAATGGTAACTACAGTCGTTTTATAAATTCCATACACGGATTCTAATAATTTTTCAAGATTTTGACTTCTTTTTTTTGTTCGTGGAGCCCCTAAGTTAAACAATTTGGGTTTGGGTTAAAATTCCTTTTAGTGTTATAGCCAGCATTGAATTTTTCACAAATTTTGACTATTTTTGGGCCTCGGTATTCAAAACTTTTAATTTCCAAAACGAATCACTATATTCAGATTTTGGTTCAAATTCCTTTTAATCTAATACGCCACACGGATTTTTAGATTTTTTCAAAAGTTCGACTCTCAACATTTTTATCTACCGCCCCTTTGGGGGGGGGGTCAATTTAAAAAATAATAGAGGTCTGTGGTGTAAAAGTGTGTACAAGCATGCTAAGTTTTACCAAAATCATTTGTTGAGTTTAAAAGTTATCGTTCAGTCATACTTCAAACAGATACAGACAGACAAGTGCCAAACGGTCAAGTTAAAACTGACACCTCGCTTCGTTCGTTTAATGAATTTACCAAATATACTTATTCAGCAATTTCCGGCCGCCATGTGCTCAATGCTCATATGTGCGTTTATGCGTACACTTTGTCTGAAATTGGGAAAATCGACCACGAGAAAACGAAATATATACGACCGCGGACGAAAGAAAGAGAAAGCCTATAATGATGGAATCTGTCGAGTGTAAATTTCAATTGGTTTGAAAATTATTTAAATATTTTGGAAGAACGATATTTTGGATTGACTATCAACAAAGTGTGGGATACTTCGACTTTTCGCGAAGAATACAAGCTGAATCGAACGCCTAGTATAGACACAAAATTTGATAAAGTGTAAGAAAACGAGACTTTTTAAAACAGCAATTCGTCGTCCGGTGGTAATATACGCAGCACAGACGATTAATACCACGCGTGAGGATGAAGAGAGGCCGAGAAAATCTGAGAGAAGAGTAGCATCATGCTGGGTGAGGAAACCGGAGGAGGGAACGTACCCAACGGTCACTATTCAGGAGATAAACAAAAAGTTAATGATGAGACTGTATGGTCTACATAGCACAAAGCCAAGATGAAAAAGCTAATTGGAATAAGACTGTAAAGTGGAACGCTCAAGAAAGATATCGAAAGGAACGCAAAAGGACGAAATGGGGGTTCTTTAAAACTCCTAAGCGATGGGTACTGACGGATAAAATCTCTACTAGGACTGCTTCTATCGTAATCGTTTTCTCGCTTGACGTTTTGATCCCTAGAATCTTGGATCGTCTTCAGAAGTTGTGAGAGGCAGTTGAAAGACCTAAGTGGGTTTCTAGAATTTGCGTATCTGAAAGTTAAGAGAGAGACAGACAGGAAGAAAGATAGGCCATACAAACAAGAACGTGCAAACAAGAACGACTGCGAACAATACGGGACATTATGATTGTACGAAACGACGAATTTTTTAGTCCTGGAATAATCACCCTGATAGAAATTTTATGTTAATGTATGGGTGACTAGTTTTATAAACCTTACCAACAGTTTTATTATTATTCGAGATTACTTATAATAGATTTTTTGTTTACGAATTGCAATTTAGACTTGTAGAATTTTCAAATAACAAAAGCAAGATACAAGAAAATGTCGATAACGTTTAAGCTATTACAGGTACACAAACAAAATTTTCATTTATAACAGACAACATGTATACGTACAAATCACACTTTAACGGAATTTTTTCTGACGCTTAGTTTATTCACAGTAGCTCAACAAACTTGCTCGTGTCACAAGGGACAAAAAACGTGACTACTTCGAATTACACTGCATTATAAAATAACGAAAGCTTTAAAAAATAGATGAAACTACACAGTCTTTTTATCTTAATTTGTATGTTAAATGTTCTGAAGTCATAAAGTCTCGGCTCAACTATCTTTGAACAGAGGACAGGTTAGTGTGAATTGTTATGTCCGTATATGCGGATTTTTCTAGATTCCAGAAAATCTTCGAAAAACGTCACCGACTGTTTATTTACCAGATTGTAGGTCTTCAGAATTAGACAATTCTCTTTTTCGTGTAATCATATAACTGAAAAGACTAATAAAACCGACTGTTAATCGAACGATTCGTTTACAACGATTTTGAGGGTGAGCGACTGCCAGTTCACAACCTTGGCACTTGTGTGAAAACATAGGCCCGTCCATAAACTTTGAGTAAACACTTTTCATAAAGTAACATTTTATGATGATAGAAACGTATCTCAATAATATTTCCTCTTTCTGAAAAAAATCTCCAACGTATCTTTACTGCCTTGCCTAATAATCATGATAAATATCGTGCTTCTTTGGCGAGTCAGTCTGAAGATTGGTATTAACGGCCGTGCTTCGCAAGTCATCCAAATCGGTTTCTTCAGGTCTTTCTAGAATTTAAAATCTTCATCCCACCTATTATGTGAGACGTATCAAAATAAGCTTCGAGGCAACTGCGGTATTGCCATGTCGCTTCACTCCCCGTCCTCTCAGCCTTTGCCTATGTATAACCAAGTGTAAGTGCGACAACGCTGGTGGGCGAGGGGCAGGGAAGAGCTGTTACTATTGCGTAACCTCGAACACGTTATTATGCTAAGTCTCGTACAATAGTATGCTTCATCCCATCTTCACCTTTTTCACCTTTTTATTGTAACTTCAAATCTTACCTTCAGTAATTAAGAAAAAACACTCGTGTCTTAAAAGTGTGCTCTAGTCCTGCACGGTCTTCAGTACTCTCTCTCTCTCTCTCTCTCTCTCTCTCTCTCTCTCTCTCTCTCTCTCTCTCTTATGTCAAAACACCATTAAAACATACCATTCCGAACTTTAATAAACAACGCAGAAAAACATAACAGTACAATTAAATTCACGGCTGCATTATATGGCGTATATAAAGAGTTCATCAGCCGTTTGCATTTTTATTACCTACATCCTGCTTATGTTAAGTTTGCTGTGTATAAGTTAATACCAATCGCTAGCCAATTTTCAATACCTCTCAATGTCTTAAAAGAAATCCAATTTTTCATTAGTGATACGCGACAAGCAAGAAACGCTCGCACAAATCAGCGTGCATAAACTGAAAATTTAGAACGAAAATAAAACGGCCAACATCTGGCGACTGTATCGCGTCATCGAAGAAGAGGCTCTGTGTTGGTGCGAAGCGCCAAGTAAAACATTTGTACTATGCGATACACCGCAATTGTAAACATGGGAAATATTTTTAACTGTTTACACATGTGATGTTTGTTAACGATGAAACGTTTGTTACATTAATAGAACGTGTGAGCACATGCACACTGGTCAGAATTACTTTAAATTATCGATTTATTCGATTTCCCGAAAATAAGAGTATAATATCGGTGTTCAAGAAGTTAGGCGATCGAAAACCACATAATAGCGATAGTACACTGTTAAGGCCTTTGTTACTGGATATTTTGAAGAGACTGTTAAAGTGAAGATCACGTGACCACTTAGGTCACGTGACATGTCGTTCTATCCGTTCGCATTAGTAAGTGGTTTTTTTACAAAAGCATAACGTTACACAAGTACAGATAGGGTGACTATTTTTCTAATGATCCTGTTATATTCAGGAAGCTAGAACGATTTTATGACCAATTGTCCTGACTACTCAGTACAACCTACAATGTCGTTTAATTTTCAGATTTAGTAAAATGGATGCTGTTGCTGATCATAACATAGTCGTTGCCCGTCAGTTTTACACGACGACATTTTCCACAAAATTCATTAATCACACTGGGGGGAAAAAAAAACCGGTGTGGGGATTTATCTCAGCAGAATGAACGCTTTCTTTCCATGGTGTTCCCAAAAAACAGTGCTAAAATATCACACTAATAATTCAACAGTGGCGATGTTACGTGAAGTTGTCGGCGCCGTATAATTTCTCTTGGATATGTGTTCTCCACGGCCACCAAAGCTTTTTTTGGAGATGGGTCACCTTAAGGAAAGGGTTTTCATGAAAACAAACCGTATTCAAAACTAGGATCCTTCAAGTGCAATAACTCAATGAAACGTTACGGGGCTCACGAGTTGCATCAAATGTCAGTGTTGGAATTTTCTACACTTATCTTGTCGCAAGTCGTAAGTGAACAATTGAAAAAATACTTACATGTTACGTTACTGGCCTTAAAATTATTCATAAATGAATGAATCGATGAATTTTTTGTTCATAAAATGAATTTTGTTAGAAAACAAAATGGTGAAGAATTTGCGAGTCATAAAGCTAAAAATACAAGAATTGGAAGAGACGTACTTATAGACCGCAAAGAACTTGTACTGTTCTCATACACGTAAGGTTCCCAGGGGCGTATTTAGGGGGAAGGGGACGGACGGGACCGGACCCCCCAGAGGGTCGATAAAAGTTAACAGGAATTTTATTATTACTTTCTTAATTGTTAGCCTGTTTTATTATTTTCTCAGCTGTGTATGCTAGTATAGTACTAACAATTTATTTTATTTTTTTAATCGACAACCAGGTATATTGCACAGTACATACGTACAAGTTTGAAATATTAAATATAGGGAAATCAATTCACTGACCCCGGAAGAAGTTAATAGTCAAAAAATTAACGCGAATAACAAACAAACTCTTAACACATTTCAAATAGTATCATCTTTTATTGATGTAAACAAAATTTCTTGGTTTACTGTTATTCGTTTTAGTAAAACTGTAGTTATCATTTTTAAATGTAAAATGCCAATAACTATTTAGTAAACAATGTATCAATGGTATGTATCTTTACTGTATTCTTACAGTTTAACATTAATGGGATCGATTCCAGGATGTTATCACACGTTTTCCAGCCATATTGAAGATAATACTGTTGTAATATTGGTTACACATATTACATACGTAAACTTGTTTTTCTTTTGTATGAAGACGACACGACGAGCCCCCCCCCCAGACCAAATTATAGATACGCTACTGACGGTTGCTGACCGACTCGGCCAGTAAGTTCGGTATGTATGTGCCTTCATTCAAAAAGTCGATCACTTCTACGATTCTTGAATACTTTACTGGTGCATGTCAGCATAAACCAGGAACGATATAAATAACAGGAATCCAGACATCCAGGAAGTTGTTCGAATGCTGACATCCACAAGAACCCAAGTAACACACGATCAGTGTTTTTCGTCTGCCGTTATCAAACGCTACACAACAAAATGCTGTTCATAAAGTGGTACGAAGTATAATTGGTTACTATATTTTTAAATACAGAACACGATTCACTACTATCTCCAAACACAATTAGATTACAACACGCAGTCCGAAATCTGATGTGTTTAAAATAAATTAAACGATAATTCTCAATAAGGATATAGCAGGTAAAAATGTACTTGCTATAACTTGCTGTTGGAATCTGGGGCGGTTGATGTCACCTGAGTTCGAACTGTCCGCGTTCTATGAACCCGACGATGCACTGGTACGTCAACATTGCAATCACACTGCAATTCAAACTTATTTATCGTCACCGTCATCGTCATCATCACATATCTCCATCGTTTTCCGATATCCAAGCTCGAGCTTCCCCAACCGTACTTGTGCACGAGGACAATATCTTCACTATTCTTTCCTTCAGATTTTTCTTTGCCTGCCTGGTTCCCTCTGCCTTTGAGTTGCCAACTCAAGGCTTAATTGGACTGTGTGATCGGCCATTCATTAGAAGCACCTACGCCAAATTAACGTGGTATTTCTTATGTGTCATTTGATGTCGATTACGATCATTAATGATCTCAATTATATACCACCAGTGAAAATATTGGATTTACTAACGAAACGGTGTAAAGCAAGCCGACGAGTGCACGATACATTTTACACTCAAACTAGAATTAATTTAATTCTGCGTCCGACGGCCAAAGGTAAAAACGGAATACCCATGTGTCCGCATGTGTGTGTAACGCGATCGCGTTCGCGCCCACACGCGATCACACGGAGACAGAGAATCATTAAATAATTAATTAAAATACCCTATTTGCAATTTAAGTCTATCCACAAAGAGCGATATAATATTTTATAAAGCTGAAAATAAATTTTAATCAGAAAAGCAATTAAACGGGAGTTTGATAATAATTATTTCAATGCAGGTGGTGCACACGTACAAAACAATTCATCACAAAAAGCGACAGGCGTACAACTATTTTTATTATTATCATACTGAGCATTTCAAACGTACGTACACATATATGTAATTTATTTTTGTTTACGCGCGCGCGCTCATGAATTTGTGTTCTGTCCCTCACTACGCTAGATACAAGAAGGGTGAGGGTGAATAGTTTAATTAAATTAAAATAAACACCTTTCATATTACATAAGAGTTGCGTTACACATTTGTTATGTTAAAAATAATTATTTAATCAATTCTTACGGATAGCAGGAAGCGTGAGGATGAGGCTAACGTGTGTACTGTGCACGGCGTATGCAATACATGAAGTGACGAACTGCAGAAAGAACTTTTATACAGTTCTGTAGGCGAATGCTGTTAAAAGGTGTTTAAGAAAAACGTCTAGGAATATCACCCACGCACCAGAGTTCTAGTATGTCTGATATCTACTGCCACCAGAGGTCGGGTGGAAATCTTAGCAGGTAACCCTTCAAAAATTACTACAATAAATAACTGTAATTGTAAAACACGCGGTGACACGATTAAGTATTTCATACAAATTCGTTGGACCGGAAAATTCCGGATACTTACATAACGTATTTCGAGTTATGATGAAGCTGGTACTACTGGAGGAGATATCTGAAGATACGACAAACAGCTGAAGACGTAGAAGAAGTAAAAGAATGCAGGTAATAATTTTACAACCGAGAAGTCTAGAGGTAATATTGTTATCAATACTTTATCGATAATATCATCGCTGGTTCTTCGTAACAAATAACAAACGAAAAAAAGAGTATATATCGTGAAATATATTTGATAGAAATCCTTCATCTCATTTAATGATGTGACCTTGCTGGGCAATATCAATTCCCAGAGAGGAAAAGACGGTAACCTATTCCGTCATCCCTGAAATAAATACCCTGGTTCGCAGCGCATCAAAAACTGACACTGAGGTGACAACGTGTCTGCCACAGCCTAGAGCTAATTAACAGGCTAAACTCAGACGGCATTACTGGCGGACAGGAGTTTTCCAGCCGTGGAAACTACCGTGGTCTCCCAGTTAATAGCACATATTTTTACTCCCCTTCATTCCCTCCCTAAGTCGGTCGAGACTACAAGAAACGCTAAGAAGGTATGAAAGAAAGATCATAAGATGTGTTTATGGCTCGGTTAAAGAAGATGACGAACGCATAATAAGAAATAAGTAGGAGATGGATGAGCTATTGAATCATGAGGTCATTGTAAGAGTCACAGAGGCTCAACGAATACAATAATGGCTAGGTTACCTAGAGCGGATGGATGGTCAGCGTATACCAAAGACCTGAGGACGCAAGACTATAAAAGGAGAAAGAGAGGGCCGACCCAGAATAAGACGGCGGGATGATGTGCTGGAAGATCTCAGAAGAATGGAATTGAGATGGCAACGGACAGGAGATTTTGGAGAAGATTGGTGTCGTAGATTGGGTTCACGTTGGGCTGTATTGAAGAAGAAGTCGGTCGAGAATATAAGAAACGAAAGAGAGAAATTGGGCGACTTCAACTTTTTCGGACTAGTTGGGTTCACTGTAACTAAAAACATACAATATTTTGTTGTAGCAATGATACACAACCGTATCCAGCTCTTTGTGCTGTCAACCGTTTGTGTCACGCCAATGGATTTCGTGAAGAAAATTTTAAAGTGTCGTGTGCATTTCATAAACATGACGTTACATCACAGCAAACAGTATGTTACAGGCGTGAACGTTGTTAAACTGTAACGGAATTGAACAGCCAACTAGCTGCTGGCTAATGAAAAGTTGTTCATCAGCGAGGAAGAATTACTGTCTAATATTGAGAAATCCAACAGCTTAAAAGGGGCGAAGGCAACAAGAACCATCTTGAAAACCAATAAAATAACAATACGCGTGTGGTAACCAGAACGAATGAAATTATGTGTCATATGAACAGTGTTTTGACTCACACTGGTGACCCTGACTGACGAGCAAGATGAACAACAAAGAAGTCGAGTTGTCTTCCGACTTGTAACTTATTTTAAATCTTCATCAAGTGTCTAAGAGGATGGTTTTAGCTTGCATTTAGGATAGATTATTCTATAAAACCAGAGGGGAGTACCACTTAAAGAAAAAAAAAAGAATATTCACATAACTGGTTTACTGTACACTAAAACTTTATGATAAATACGTTTGGAATTGTTTCTAAGACGAAATATTTATTCTTGATAAACTGGGCATAATTATCAATTGGCCTAACACTCTCCTGGTCCGGATAATTTATATTTCTACTGGAAGCTGTGTGTTTATATTTTTAGTTAGGTCCTGACGTACTTTTTAAAATAAGTCTGTTTATAACAGTATAAAATTTGTACGTTGCTTGGAATCGGGTATTTTCTACTCGTAATCTTGTTTTCATTAAAGTTAAAAAAAATCTTCTCCATGTTCTCATTATGAGCGGGGTTGACCGGAAGAAGAATATTTGTTAAGTACGATAAAAACGACAACATTACAATTAAAAAGGTCTCCGACATAACTCGGTGTGTCTTTCTGGCTTCGAATGCTCTTAGAAAATGTGTAAAGGTAGAAACACAAAATTAAAATAAAAAAAGCTCTCACGTTTGCTGAAATTCCGGCAGTGAAAAATATTATTGGCTACTAGGAAGAACGTTAAAATAGGCAGCAGTCCTGATGTATCCTGAGACCTGAAAGTCATTTCACGCAGCCCGCCAAATCAAGGGAGGGTCACAACAAAAACCGACTCTCTGGTAGTTCATTCACTCTATGCAAATTACTGGATGACCCGCAGTACAACACAATAGCTACTACTTGTTGTCGCACATCTACATGGGAGTACACATCCACGTGGGTTGCAGAGGAGGTGTGTTATAGTAGTTTTACAGTTACTCAGCAGCATCTGACAGCTGGATGCCATCGTTACGTTTGCCCACACGTGTCTCCAATACGTTCCGCGTTTCGCAATTACTAACTTTACGGGCTCGTAAACGTTTTCTTTATGCACATCACAGTGTTACGGTTTCAACGCTAAATCGTTTAACAGTCGTTCAGCTTATTTTTGTGAAGTCAATAAAGACGCTGACCTCACGATCAGTAAATTCTAATAAAAATATGCAGGGTGGGCTGAAAAGAACTGATTTCAAAATACGGAATATTTGTGCAATGGAAACGCAGGAACGTGGATTAACAGAAATCGAACCAGTAGAAGGTGGGGTAGTGGAAGTCCCGAGGATGCAAAATGTGATGAATATAAGAATTTCTGTTTAGTTACTGTGCAAAGCGTAAAATGCGATGCGGATCCTAAGACAACGGGGAAACTATAAGAATGATCTAGAATGTTCTAGAATGAACCCGTTATACGCGAGGCGGGAAAAGCAACACAGTTGACAAAGTTGAAAGTCGGTAGTAAGAAATTTTTGGGGAGGAGGAACATGGTATCTTGCGAACAAAATTATAGTCTGTGGAAGAAGATTACAAAATAAGATGAGTTCAGGTTGCTGCTGAATACAATACACGCACAACAAACATAATATGTAAAGGGTAAAAAAGATACTGTGAACACACAGTGAGCACACTGGAGAGTCAAAATTTAAAAAGTTAAGTGTTAACGTTCCAAGCAGAATAACATCAGCACAGACGAAGATTCTTGGGAGAATAAAGGAAAAACAGCGGGAGGTCGCTTTAAAAATGAGACGATCAGATGAAATTTGGAAGTAAAAGTCACTAACGGATTTGCTGGAGGTGAGGCCAGTGAAGTGGCTGGGACATCCAAGTACGGCAGATGAAATAAGAAAAATAAAACAGTACCTTAAAGGAAAGGCGGAGGGTCAGAGACTAATAGGAAGGCCAAGGATGACATATCAGTCATACACTGGGAAGAGTTTACAAGAAACGAAAGCTGTGTGCACGGACAGAAATAGACGGAGACGACGGACGGAGGATCCCTACCAAAGGCAGAAGAACCAGATAAAGAAGAAGTGTTAGCGTTCGTCAAGAATTTAGATTGAATGACATTAAACAAACGTCAGAAAGTAGATGGTAAAAAAACAATACTAAACGGGTTTTCTCCAGCACTAGGATGCCAGCAACATTCTAGAGAAGTGCAGCGTTGGCATTTTCCGGCATTCTGGAGAACTATCAAAGCCCAGTAACATTTAGAGTTTCATTAACAAAACGTACTTTTGCAAGACTGTTACCTCAATTTCTTTTAGCCTGAATTTCGTCTGGATCATTGCAAATGACTACTTCGAATATCTGACTGTAAACTGAATTGGCGTCTCTTAATTCTTGAACAAAATACTCACTAAAAATCAAACTGTCCTGGACTCGAAACGATTTTTGACTCGAAGATTTCTTACATCAAAATCTATAAATAATACATACAAAAATAAGATGAATTTCACCTACCGAACTGTAATTTACCATAGATATTAGAAAATAACTTCTTCTATAGAATTTTAAAATTATAAAAGCAAAAACTTCTGTACGCCAGTGATAAAATGCGTTTTCTTTCGAAAAGTTTGCAGACACATGTTCTGCATTAAAAAAGATATACAGTTGTAATTATTTAAATATAATCACCATAGCAGGACATAACCACTTGGGTGTTGTGTGCAATTTGAAAAATTAAATGCGCTTCCAGTCAGCTACACGGGAGGTCTTCGTGAACAAGACCACTGATCTGACGATTTAATAAAATCTTCGACTGAAACAATGTTTTCCATTACCAAGCCTACATCAGGACGGTGAAAGCAACCCTGCTCAAAACGTTCCGTAAGCGCGAACAATGTCGGTAACGGGCGGCGTCCGAGACGCACCGGTTACACCCTGCGTGGGACCAAGCGATGGGCGTTACGATAATTAAGACACAATTATTGTTTTACTCATTAAATAAACAGCGCCGCGTACATGCCCGGCCACGCCATTCCTAACGGTTACGCGAAGGTCCTATTACTGGCGCTAACAGCGTACCCGCGCCCGCGCGCGCGCGTATATACTGTTACATAAGAGCTGATTATTTTTAGACTAATCAATTTTTACTAAAAGTGTAAATAAATATTCACACACACACACAGACACAGAGGATAAAAACATTAGTAACGGAATACATCGACCTCCAAGAACACGCTCTTATTAAAAAAATGTATGAAAATACTACGAAGAAAAACAGCTGTTTTCTAAAAAGGTTTTAAATGTTTGCAGTGACGATTCTTAGTTTAAAATTTTGAAAAACACATGTAACACAGTAGCGTCTACAGACGAAATTACTACTGACATGGGCAATACAAGCGGCAGAGAATTAGGAGACAAAAATCACGTAAAATGCACGTTTGAAATATTAATTTCAGAGTTCTTTTGTGCAGTGGACAAACAAAATGTACACTTTGGAACAACAGTGCACAACACACGGAAAATTTTGGGAAGTAAAGTATTAGTATTTGTTTTAATATTCGTGAATTTAACATTGGATACGTGTTTCTCTTTATATCGGAATCGTCGCTTTTACTCACTTGTAGCAAGACGGCTAACTCCGATTTTAGAATTCTTTTCTACAGTCGACGCGACTAAATCTGATAAAACGTAAGACACTGTAAAAAAAAAAAACGCTTAACGTAGGGTCCTAATCAATTCATTTTATAAAATGTGAACAATATTTAAGGCTGCTTCGTATTAAACGATAAAGTGACTAAACAACAGTCAAATCAGCGAATGTTTGGAGACCTTATGATTGACTTTAAAGAATCCGTTCAGCGTAGACAACCTTATTAATAGACTACTGGATCCGCCAGTGGAGTGGAATGAGCAAAATACTACAACGTAATCGCCACTGTGATAGACAGCTAACAATATTCTGCGAACAATGTTCAAAATATAACGCAGAATGACGGGGAAACCAGTCGAAGAAAGATGTTAGCGGAGTAAGTGAATCCAAGTCGAATCCTCCACGACGCACTTGAGAAGTCTGCTGAAATGAGTCTACTTACGCCGTACAACCAGAGAAACGCTGAAGACAATCATAAGATGGTATTTTAAGAAAGCTTCCGCTTTTATTGAGAAGTCTCACACGTCTGTGCTGCGCGTACGATATCACGTCTGCATTCGATATTTCCCAATTTTCAGATCTAGGAACGACCAGTTCTATTCGCAAAATAGACCTGACACGAGCATATGCATTCTTCACGCACTGTTGACAGGTTTCACCCTTGTAAGTCCGGGTCGTTTGGGTCCCAAAGAGGCGTGATGCGCATTTCATGCTTTCATTAAAGAGAAACCACTTAGTCTCTCCGCCTCAACTCCATTCTGACATTCATGTTGGTATAGGACCCGTTAAGCCAGTAACTATTCCAAGGGGGTGGCAACTAATCCCTTCGGCGGGATGGGTTGATAAACTGACAAGAGAAGGAGATCCTGCGAGGGTAACTAAGGGCTAGCCTAGCAGGATGTGTAGCCTAGTGTGGTAGCGAAATAGCCTCAGACTGACCAACGGCAGTGCACATAGCTATAGTGAGTCTACTGTGAGCCCCAAATTCAAAACACCTGGTCTCCACGTTGGGAACTGTGCTATGGGTTGACTCCCCATCCATGTAAAAAAAATATTCGGTTCGATTGTTCGATTACCTAGCTTCGGATGTCAGATGGATTTTTGGTAACGACCTGGTAAACCTAGCGAAGTCGGTGGAGAGTCAGTGTCCTGAGTGATCCGAAACATCAGGGCCGACATGGATGGACGACAGCAGATCAGCAGACCAAGGGCGGCTACTACATCCATCTGTTGTGCAAACGGATGTCTGGCTTTATTTCCTAAAACGTTCGGAACCACCTGCAGCCAATTATTAATTGGGCAGGACTGCGTCTAACGAACTTAATACAAGTTAAGTATTTAATTTACGCGTCTCAGTTTTTGAGCCGGAACATCAGGTTCTTGCATGTAAACTGAGGAGTTAGTTGCAGACATACTCACGGAATGAGGAGCGCGCATAATTACACGTGTACGATTAAAACCGTTCATTGCACTTTTTAAAGAAAACAGCAGATTTAATAAATAATATACTAAAACCGAAAAACAGCGGCACACAATTAATCAGCAATTAAAAATTCAGGAACATAAAATATATCAACTACGTTAATAATACTGTCATCATTTATTTACCATTCGTTATCAGTACAGAGACGACCTTCTAGAGAACTTTGGTTATGGACGACTTTTGCTTCTTAAATTAACAATTAAAAAAACGGGCATACTGTCATTGTATAATTTATTTACTGCAAAAGAGATTGGAAATATTTATTTTTATCTCGGCCCTCGTTACTTAGTAACAGAAAGGTCATATCAAATGTCAATGAGTGCACGGTTTGTTCGCGATTTAATTGCCACACAGTCGTTATCAGTTTTACATACAAACACACTCACATACACCTCTCCCTATAACTGCAATGTTTACAGTCAAACTGCGAAAACAAAAATCATATCCAACGTAATCTGGACGATATCATTATTTGGGTCTTATCTTAATCCGTCAGCAGACTCTTAACAGAAAGCGCCTACGTTTGGTCATACTTGGGGGGGGTGGAGGGAAGGGATGGAGGGAGATGGGGGTATTACGTGACCCGCTCTGTGTGACAGACAGCACCACGAGAAAGCTGTCAGTTTGAACACCTAAGGAAGTATTATTGAAGTAATAAAAAAAATCTTTAAATATTCCTTAACTTGGTAGAGTTTCAATAATCCATAGTACAACATTCTTACATTGAAAAAAGTTCATTTTTTTAATGGTAATCTGTTCCCGAGTCTTCCAATAGAGAAGAAATGTGATAAAATAAAAACGTCAGCCTTTTCCAGTAACTGATAAAAGATAACAATTGAAGCGAACCCAATTTAAAGGGAAAAACCAAACGCTGACAATTACTTTTTTTTTCAGTTCATACAAAGTTATAACTTTTTCGATCTTTGAATAGATAGAAAAGACAATTCTATTTGTTGATGTAGTTATTACTAAAAGAGGATGTTCAGCACTCTAAACTCTGTTCATATTCCCTTAACCGTTTGACAGAGCTTTATCAAAACAAGAAACAAATCACAAAATACTCCTGACAATCAGCAATTTTATTGTTATTTATTAGACAGAAGCACTTACTGAAGACCCCAAGAACTTCCACGTTAACAACTTGCCTCTTTACTTTTGTTGTAACCACTCATTTCCCCAACTGTTCCTCTTGGGCTTTTTAAATAGTTTCACATCGAAAAATACATATAATATCTGCAAAGACTGGGTCCGTTAATGGCTAGTCCTAGCCACAACAAAAACTGGAAACAGTGTTCGTTGAAGACTGGCATGTGGTTTCCAAACTGCCCTTGACGTTTTATCACAACGCATTTTCAATTTGTATAAATCACAAAGTAAAATATTCTGTCACTTGTTGCCAGTGTTTCATAATTTTTTTTTTGCAAAGTATTTTTCATAAGTTTGTTACATACTTCACACTGAGTACGTTATATATGTTAAGTTCTTAATAATATTTCCATTTACTTTTCGGAACACCAGTACCGATTAGTCTAAACATAAAAGTGTTTTCTTGGCAGAATTTCGTTAGCAAAATCGTGACCGGATCAGCGTGCTGTTATCCGTTTTTCACCCGTTTACGAAACTCCAAAAATATACTAACGTACACGTACCCTTATTTCCACGACACTTTTCTACGCTGTTTACCAATTTCTTTATAATAGGTATAATGAAAGAGCATACACAAGTTCGGATTCCTCGTTTAGCAAAAAAAAAAACCGCCTCTAGGCCATCACCAGAGAGTCGGGACAAGGTCTGTCGAATTTGTGCGAATCGTCAGTTCACACAATTCCGAACTGTGCGAATCCGACAACGATTCTCCCGTGCGTAATAATTAGCGTAGTGTTTACAAAATGACAACTAGAGTGAACGTGAGAAGAGGCAACTAGAAGAAACGCAAACAGTAACGCCAAATGATCCAGGTCTTCACATTCGGATAGGAAATGCGCGGATTATGATAAACATATTTACGTGTATAAAACAACATACAATATACGAGTTACAATCGTATAATCTTACACTACGTTAGATTCCGTGCTGCTTCCATTCGTCCAAGTTTTACTACTGGGATTGTCCAGTTACACTTGTGTGAACGTTGGGCTACCACCAAATCTTTACAACGGATTACCCAATTGAACGCAATATCGTTTCAAAACGTACTGCCTTAAATTTGTTACAAATACGAATTCGGCATTATCTATCTTTGGTAGTGTCTTAAAGGTAAAAATGACATTTTTAACTTTCAATGATATTTAAATACCTGTCGTTTCTTTGTACACTATAACCTATTCTGAGTCTTCTTATCGTACAGTGCTGTAAAGAATGTATTATTCTCTTGTAATTGTTTTGCACAAATTTCGTCCACTCTTCTGTGCTGTCCCTTCGCATCACCCCCAAAATTTTTTTCTTTTTGTAATTTTTGTCTGCGTCTACCCTTTTTCTTGGTTTTCTCAATCTCTACTTTCCAAAACACACTGGTCTCGTCTGCTCCACACGTTGTAGGCTACGCGTCCCAATCAACTCAACTGTCTTTCCTCTATAAACTTGAGCGTAGATCCGTTTCTAGATCCCTTCTAATTTCTATATTATATTACATATCATGTCTCTCCTTGTGACTTTTATGAACCTTCTCGGGTACTTCATACCGACAACCGGTTTGGTTTTCACTATCCCACACACACACGCGCGACCGCGCGCGTTAGCGAGCATGCATAAGCGTGTACTATGTGATCCCCATTTGGGAAGCTGCTAATGTAACCTCTGTATCGTGTAACATTATAATTTTTTTTTATCAAATCGTTATTATATTTATTAATTACAAACAAACGTCGTCGTCGCATGCAGTGTCACCAACGATTCAGCAGGCGTCCCTCAGGTTAACGACGCACAATTTTGGAATGCTGTTTCAGGTTTTCTGCCCAAATCACCTTTCATGTCTGCATTTCTCTTGTTGTGGCTCCACGTTCGGCTCATTCCGACGTATGGTTAGTGTTCTTATCTCATCCTGTTAAGTTAGTACCTCAATAAGTATAAGTTTCTCCTCCGATGTTCAGAGTCTTTGTTCCTTTCTTTCTGTACGTTTCATTCCCGTGCAGTACCAAAGGAAGAGGCGAAGTACTGTACGGTAGACTGGCGTCCCCAATCTTCTTTATTTGTAAACGCCTTTGCTAACAGCCTACTCCACATACGGCTTGATACTTATGAAGTTTGTTGGTCAGTGTAAACTAAAGTCGGTGATTATATGTAAATTACTCTAAGTAGGCGTATCGGGTACAATTGTTTTGAATTAACACACGTTATTTTTTTTTTTCTTATCGACATCGAACACTTCACCTGTTCTAAGTTCAGGTGCCTTCGGATCAAACGATTGAGACTTTAGCTCTTACAAACACACCTTCAACGGCACTATTCTCAACAACTGAAACCATCGTGTTTATGACGTCCTCGTGAACGTTCAGAATAAATGTATACTTAATATTATAATAAAGTAATTATAGAGCCATATATTTTCTTAAACCGTTTCCTTAAATTTCAGGATGGGGTCTGCCGTAGATGTGTGGCTTCGAGTACACGACATATAAGATGACGCCACAATGAACACTCTGACTGAACACTTTGATCGAATTGGGACTTTGACTGAACACTTGGTTCATAATGTCAGTGTAAGACTGCGTTGAATCTTGTACCGACACAGCAGTGCATATTTGGAATATTACACAGCGTACCTCAAAGTTTACATAACGCTGTCTCTTTCCTGCAGAATACGTTTACGTCTGGAAAATTGACGCGCTTACCGGATGTATTACGTATACGTTTAATAAATTATAACTAACTGTTGTCCCTTGTGAATACGATTTTTTGTTTTGTTTTAACGAGTAGGCCTATGTATTTCAGATTCCGGCGTGAATGTGCGTGCGTTTTATACACAAAGTTCGGCCCAATAATCATCCAGCAACGGCCTAATATAGTTTTTCTTTTGAAACCTTTTTAAGAATCGCATTTTCTAGTTAATAACTTATGAAAAGAAAAGCAAGTAGCTTGAATCTCGCATGGTGAACAATTTAAACGTTACAACTACAAAACGTCATATTTTAGTTGTGTACGGAATTTTACGAATTTTTAATGTTCGTAATAACGTTTATTGCGTATTTTAATAGCTGATGTGTATTTAATCCTAATTTTTTGATTTCACTGAATGGTAAAATTCACATACTTTCCTGTAAATTCACATTTTAAATAAAGATAGTAGGAAGGCCTGCGAACTTCCGATGGTTTAAAACAGGATCGTTATACAATTTTTAAACATATTTTAGAAAACTGAATGACAAAATAATAAACCATAAAATGATAGTTAACAATCCAAAAATTGTTTCATTCAATTTTCATTTTTGTTTATTCTGATGATTATACGAATTTTAATCACGTATATTAATATTGATTCTATAAAAGTATGCCGTAGCTGAAAATGGTATATACGTATTCACTCTTAATGAAATTAAAAAAAAAATATATATAGGCGTATACGAAAAATTAGCCTTACATATGCGATTTACGTACAGCCAACATAAATTCCTGAATTTACAAACTGCACGGATACAAGATTTTATTCATTAGCTCGGTTTTTATTTGAAGAAATATTTAAATTTGTTTCTCTTGTGCGAAAAAAAATTCACTCACGTCTTATAATTCATTGGCAAGAAAATATGATCGTAAAAAGCTTCAGAAGAAAAAGAAGAATTTATCCCTTCTTGGCGCGTATGTATATGCTCTTTAATGTATCGTTGTCGGGTTAAATGTAATCGGACCGAACTCGATTCACACACACACACGCGCGCGCGCACACACATGTAAACGCCATTTAAAAAGGTAGGGAGAGCATTAACATATCCGTTGAACAAAACCTACCTGCCCCGCACCCCGGTACAAAACCGGTTTACCGATGTTTATTAAAAAAACATTCCTGTTATATGTTTTGTGCGGTTAGATAAAACAAAACGAACAAAAACAAAAGACCGTACTCAAAATGTGTGCGTTCGCGCTTCCGAACAAAGCGGCTGAACATAAACACAACAACGTATACGACATCATTAAACTCGTTTCCTGAATTTTAAAACTAATTTCATGCTCTACATACGGCCGGCGTGGAGTTGAAAACAAACGTGAACTTCGAGAGAGGAAACGTGTTCGATACCTATCAAACAGCTGGCTGGCAAATAACGACTCTGTTACTGCTGCTTACGATTTCCGCTGCCAGCTACACGTTTCACACAGTCTCGTAACATGTTAATAAGCAACACAAAATAATGATACGTTAATAAATATATAAATAAAATAGGAAATTAACACAAAGTATTTTATCTAAAATCTTAGGACTACATTTACATCAAATAATATAGAAATTTCTTGTACAAGAATCTTGGAGTATGTGTGGCGTTTGTTCCTATAAGTTGCAAATAGGGGTTTTATTGGTAAAGTTACCGAAGTCCACTTAGGTGAATTTACGGAAAACTGAAATTAATTGTTTTGAAGTGCAATGATAAATCATAAAATGATTAAAACCGATTTTCAACGTTAATTTTATTATTAACAGAATTTTTACGGATTACATAGTTGTTGGGAACTGAAAATAAACGTAGAAAATAATAAAACAAGAAATACATAAATGTGTTTTTGAAACATTATTGGACTTTTTTGGGTCCAACGGGTAGTTAGTTTTACCACTAACCTCTCGAACTTAACAGATAGCAGAAATCTTGAGAATAAGATGGTGAATTATTAATTTTGTAATGAGAATAAAATTTTCATTACAATTTTCCATACCAATATATCACAAATCCGTTAAAACCGTATACCGCTTGTGTCGGCGGAGTTCGGTAGAAGTACTAGGCTATAATTATTCGGTACTTTCACTGCAATATCAGTAGTTTTACTAATTATTGCCAAGAATAAAAATCTCAATCGTAGACTACAATAAAATCAAATCACAATAAGAATACTAAATACAATACATATATTAGTTAAATATTAGGTACACACATCCGTTAATATTTTGCCATTCACTGTAGTTATTAAATTACGTGGAAAGGCAATTCTCTACGGCATATTACCTAACGCTGGATAAAAACTGGAACTTTATAAACTGAAACAGGAAATCTGACTTAGAGTTAATAGGCCTACATCTAAAAAAATTGATATCTTCATGATGTCTTTATTTTTTACAGATAATAAAAATTATTTGAAGAAAATCAATTCTAAATATTCGTTTCGTATAAAAATCAGCGGTGCAATATTAAGGAAGTGCAATGGCAATATGCAGCCGGTAAAAAGTCAATATACGAAACTGGTATTTAAAAAACGTAAAAACAACGATTTTATATATCTTATAAATTATATAACAACGATATATAGGTCTATATAATAAGGAAGTGTGGTTAGTACATATTTAAATTTATTATTTATGAGAAATATTAGGCCTATTTAACTACATCTGCAAATGACAAAAAAAGATATCAATAAAACATTCTGAAAAATTCATCACCATTAAATATTTCGAAAATACAAACGAATTTCATTAAAATTAATTTTGAAAAATTCATGTTTCGTCTACATAAATTTCTGTATTTGATATAGGTAGTCTATACATTATATAGACCTGCATGCGAGAACTGATAAATATAAATACGCAAAGA
Source organism: Magicicada septendecula (assembly GCA_034769895.1). Taxonomy (NCBI): domain Eukaryota; kingdom Metazoa; phylum Arthropoda; class Insecta; order Hemiptera; family Cicadidae; genus Magicicada; species Magicicada septendecula. Next base: position 202,602,982 of record CM068375.1, on the reverse strand, counting down.
CGAATTATAAATAAAACGAAAAGTGTTTGCTTGATATTTGATACATTATTTTAAAGAATTTTTTTTTTTAATTTTTAAAAAATTTTTATTTTACAACAAAAATAAATAATAATATTTTTCCATATACACTGACTGAATTAAGCAAAAGGTCGACACATTTAATCATTCTTTTTATAGCTGTTTCGTGGAAAATGGAAAGTGGAAAACGATAAAGGAGAATATGGACAATGTGGTTTATTACACGAATTTCCGACTCGATTTCCCAAAAAAACTTTGTGAAACATTCACATTGCATAAAATGACTCCAACAAAATCTCTTAACAATTTTTTTTTCAAAAGTCTTGCCGCGAGTTACTATTATAAATAGACCCACATATACGAAACTATTACAACGCAAAACTGCCTGTCATCTATTATGGGAAAATGTTATAAACACATTTTATAATTATTTGTCTATTACTTCCGTATTTTATATGTAAACGAAACGATGCAAAGTATATTTTGTGTAATACGTAAGAATGAGTTCTTTAATACATTAAAAACTGAAATTAACATATTTGTCGTAATGAAATGCGTTGTAAAATAACATATTTTTCTCTCACTGTCACGAAAATAGCGGTGTAAAAAATACCGGTTGCAAATTGGCTAATTTACGCTTACGAAGAGAAATTCAGACATTTGACCTTGACGCAGTCTGTAACAGAGACAAACTCGCGACCCACACTACTCGCGTTGCAACAGCTTTACGATTCAGAACAGAAACAAATAATTTTCTCTTCGTCGTTAAAATACATTTGGCACGCTCGTCTAAATTCTCTTACTTTACAGAATATATTCTGTGCAATTTGGAAAAATAAATAATAATGAAAATTGTTAATATGGTTACAACGTAACTTCGGAAACTTCAGCATTTAAAATTGTTCTACATAATAACATTTACACAGAAAATTACGAAACGGTAGATCTCTTGTCTAGGCCTTCGTATAACGAAATTATCGTATATTCACCAATAAGGAGCAATTAAAATTGTTCACAGAAAACTTGTTAAATATCTCGGGTACACTGATTTTTTCCAAATTAATTACAACTTCGTTAACTAATGACATTCAATAGTAGGCCTATAGTATATAATATTTACATCAGCAACGTTCGATTATTATTTTTTTTGTTAACGTACATTCTTCATATTTAAGTGTATTTCAGTATGTCGATTCATATACTATACAGAAAAAACACGAAATGGCATTATAAAATATACTAAAAATTACTAAGTGCATTACCTGTCTGAGAAAAAGTCGAACTTTGACTTCTTTTTGTTGATATTTGTTGAGCCCAAGTGTACCGGCGAGACGCTGGACGCTGAACCAGGAGGCGAAGAAGAACAGTTGGACGAAGACAGGCTGCCGGTCCTGGCACGAAGCTCGTTGGTGTTGATCAGCTGGGCTTCGGTGCCTCTGTGCTGACTGTTGTGGGTACCGGGATGCGCCGACACCGCCAGGCTCGGACGGTTGTTCTGTTTGTTTCGGCGTTTCTTCTTCTTGCCCATGTCTTCTTCGCGTAAGCCAAAACCGGGCGGCGGTGGGACCCAGTCCAGGTCCTTCTTCAGATGGCCGCGACCGCACCTACAGCCGCAGGCTTTGAACGCCAGATCGTAACCCTTCTTCGTCCACAAGTTCTGGTGTCTCTGTCTCTCTGACCAAGACCGGGCGCGACCGCACGACTTTAGATACGTAAGTACCGTCTGCTCCCACGCGTCGAAACATTCCCTGTGCATGAACCTTCCGGCTGTACAGTGGTCGTTGTTGCAAGTCACCTTGACGACATCGCGAAGGTCGTCCAACGATATGGGCGCGTGATTTCTGAGACATTCTCCGTTCGGCACGCAACATCTAGTGATGTTGGCATCGTGGTTTTCTATCGTGTCGGGATCCATTGTCACGATTCCCGCTACCTCAGCATTTATTGGACCAAAAGCTCCACCGTGTTGATTGTTTTTCCTAGGAGCCATATCAACTCCGCCTTTTCATTGATAAACTTATACATGAAATATAAGTTTACGAACGGTTATTACTTATTATTTTATTTTTATTTATTGCTAGAACAAGAATCCTAACCTATATTTTTTTAAATATATATATTTAAACCTGAGATTTTTCTCCAGATTTGTACTTCCAATGTATCAAGAACTTTATAGTATAGCCTATACATCGATATTACTCAAAAAATCAACATCGATATTAATATGTCTATTTAATAAGTGAAAATAAAAACGCGAGTCCATATAAACTTTCCATAAACAAATTTTAACAGCTCATAATAATAATAATAATAGTAATAATAATAATAAAATTTGTTTTGTACCAAATCAGGATTTCACACCTAATAATAATGATAATAATAAAAACACTGTACTTTTTATCTCCATAAACTATACAAAAAAATCTGATAACAAGTTTTTTCCTCTTGGAAACAGAAAGCTAGTTTTAAAAACTACAGACAACATTAATGATTATAATAAGTTACGATAAAAAATTCACACGTTCTTGAAGTATTTTTGTTTATTTTTTAAAAAACACTCAGTATTCTGATGAATTATTTATTGTTGAACACATATCGGTGTATACTCAGTTTCATTTTCGGAAATTTAGAACTGCCAAGTTCCTGGACTTTTTTCAAACAAAAACAAAAAAAACAACCGACGAATTAAAAACAGAAAGCAAAAACTGTAGAAATGTTCATATATATAATAAAAAAACACAAATAAAATATTCTCGTTCTTCAGTGGGGGGTTATATATATATATGATCAATCGATTTCACGTCTTTCTATAAAAAAAAACAAATCTGAAAAGATCGACTCCAGTTACGCTCTTGACCGTCGCCGCCAAACTTGCGTACGTATGCTTTCGCTTTCGGTGACCGACTGAATATCTACGCCGCGCCGGGTAGGGTGGGGAGATTCAAGGGCGATGTAGGGGAATTGCAGCCGCACGGCTGGGTGGTGGGAGTATCCGTACGCACTCGATTCAAACGCATATTACACCCCTCCCGTCCCCCGCTAGACATGCTTGCGTGCCGGGCTGCTTGCATTGTGTGTGCAGTTTTTTATTTTTCAACTATGTAACGCACACAAAAATATTATTCCGCAAAAGTTAATTACATGCACGCACTACGGCGTATAGCGTACACACACAAATTCGTTTTCACTTAAATTGTAGGTTCCTAATAACAAACCAATTACTTACATTAGCATTCATTATTTTCTTCCGTTTTTTTTTTACAAAACTGCATAACCGATTGTTATTACTGTTCTATACGCACGCTGACAATGCACGTATAATTATATGCAATTTCTGAAATTTACATGGGTACAGTTATTTTTAACAACAATCGAATTTTGTTTGTTTCTCGAATTTTTGTTATTAAATTACATCGTTTCCTTTGGAAAACGCAGCTGAGCCTGCAATCAACGTAATTGTACACGTTTTGTTTCGCAGTTCGTAAAACATAATAATAACTTCATGCACAGCAGCTGAATTAATATGCAATGAAATGTTATTCAACAAGATGTTAGCCGACGCTACTGATGACTGTACGATCGTTCCAGTGCACTAATCGTCCTCCTCTATACTTTACCCCAGAGATGTATGACGTTAAGCTATGAAAGGAACTAAAATATTTTATGGGTTTCATTCGCTCCTGAAGCGTCATTAGTTCTAAGGGCTTACCACAGCTGCTGTATGTAAAACTGTGATACGACCATGTGTCGCAATAAGAAAGACACGAAGAAATGCTGGTAGTTGCAGGAAGGCGGTGATAAAGGAAGATAGCCCTACATTGCCTGCCGGGCACTTGGCGGTTGGAGAATTCGATATAACCATGAGCTGAGGCAGCTGTATACTGGATATTGTGAAGTTTATAAAAATTCGAAGCCTCCAGTAGACCGGACAAGTGACTAGAATTACAGACAGTAGAGTTCCTAAAAGAGTTGAGGGGATGGAAAGACTAGCCACACGTTGAGGGGGAAAAGAAGACCGCGAACAAGATGGTATGATAATAGAAAAAACGGAAGCACTGGGAGCGCATGCGATGAGAAATAGGAATCATTAATATATTATAAAATTTATCCGGAAAATTTTTAAGTAAAATTTTACTTAATAACTCTAAAATAGGGGCTAAATAAAAATAGATGTTTGGAAAAAGCAGTGAGGGAAACAGACACCATAAAATAAGTTTGTAAACAAGTCTGTTTTTCATGAAAACACCGGGAGCGTGACGCTTGTTGCAGAAATAATTAACAATTAATTCAGATCACTTCTAATACAAATTGCATATTATAAAACAACTGATTTACGTAATCAATCTTTTATTTTAACAGACTGTTATTACGTCCACATTAATCATTTGTATAAGCTTACATTAAATTATTTTTGATTCCGTGAGGTTACAGTTTTACCGTTGAGGGCGTATGACAAACGCCGAGCTTAGACCCCAAGTTAAAATTACGTCGGTTACGGGACTGTCTGATATTATGGGAATTTAGAAACGTATTATTAAGACTATGAACTATTTAGAGTATTGAAAAATATTAATAAATTATTATATTCATGAAAATAAAGATAAAATTTATTGGACAATAAAGTATTATCCGAAACAGACACTTGCGGTTATGGTCAAGGCTTAATACAAATTCAAGATATAGAAGAAATAAAAGGACATCATACGCTGTAGAAGAAATAGACAGGTACAAGCTCTCATTGTCAATTTCTGCTGGCAACCTCCTAATCATTCCCTTACGGACAACGCCTTTCGCCGTTCCCATCATTCACAAATTCAGTTTTGTCACTCGTTTCACTCTCGCTTTTTTGTAACCACTTTTCCGATTCTGGAATACTAAGGCTCACGAACAGCAATTACAACTATAATAACAATTGGTTAAAAACATGAAACTTTTTTCGAAACAACAATTGTAAAGACACTTTTCAAACATTGATTAATTGTCGGTTGAATAAACTGACAAAACGGTTGCCACAAGAGCAGGGTTACCCTACTCCGAACGAAACGGTTGCCACAAGAGCAGGGTTACCCTACTCCGAATGAAACGGTTGCCACAAGAGCTGGGTTACCCTACTCCGAACGAAACGGTTGCCACAAGAGCAGGGTTACCCTACTCCGAACGAAACGGTTGCCACAAGAGCAGGGTTACCCTACTCCGAACGAAACGGTTGCCACAAGAGCAGGGTTACCCTACTCCGAACGAAATAAGTAAATAAATTCAATTCAGACACATAGAGAGCACACTTTTACTTTTTAATTCTAATTTGACCGCCAAGACCATCAGGTTCAGTGAGCATGGCGCCTGTTCCCTAACACAAACAAAACAATTATTTAAAAATATATTCATTACCGGTATTTAAAATAAGTCATTTTAAAAAAAGCTTTATTGAAGTAGAAAAATTCACTTCATTTCGTATTAACGCGTACAATTTATTATTGTAGCTCATGTAATGATATTAACCACGAGTTAAATCCCAAATATGCATATTGAATGTCAGACATAAAAAGTAGGTCTAGTCTGCGTGTGTGTATAATACTGAATTAGAAGTAGACCTATAATAATGTTTCTTCTGCAAGTAAATATGTTATATTCTTGTGGTCCTACACTTTACGTAAGTTCTGCATAAACTGCATCGTTATATATATTCAATGTATATTTAAACCTCTGACGATACAGATTATCCTGCTAAACGTACGCAAGGCCTACAACAGTATAAAATATTTGCTTGCAGAAGAAATGTTACAATTTTCCTAATACAATTACTACATTAGTAATATTCAGTTACTACGAGAAACTTAAAACATCAAGTATCAAGTTAGTATCAAGAAAAAGATATTTATGTATAATAAAATAAAATACGTATGAACTATATTTATATTATAGGTCTACAATGCAATAATACATAGATACATCATTATGGAATATTCTGTGTGTGTGTGTGTGTGTGTGTGTATTAGGTACTATTCGCGCGCGTGCGAACACACACACACATTGCACCTAATAGACTGATGATAAAACCAAAAATTGTGTCTTAAATGACACATATATTTATTTCATCATTATCATCATCATCATCTTCACGGATTAAACCAAGGATGGTTTGTTCCGGTCTCAAATAGGCAAAGATTAGAGCTGGCCACTCCAGCGCTTCCTCGGACGTCCCACACCTCTCCGTCCCCTCGGCTTATAGTTCCATAGTTGTTTGGGGATGCGGCAATCATCCATTCGGCAAAGATGGTCCCACCAATTCAGCCGATACTGGGCAATCCTGTCGAGTATACTCATAATATTTAATTCCTGCCGAATATCTGTGTTTCTTCAACTGAATAGTACATAAACTTAATAAACGTTATTGGAAAGACCCATCACATTTTCCTCGAGGTGGAAAAATCTTACCCAAGGTGCATAGTGTACGGTGCTAACACATTAATCTCTACACCGCGGCCACTACAATAAACAAATGTCGAAAGTAAACTTCAATTAGAGAATAATCGTGTTATCGATTTACGACTTTTACTTTCAGTTTTAATTGAGTAAAATACTTATTTTCTATTTCAATATAAAATGTCTCCATACAAACAATGCGATTATCGCCAAAGCAGTCCTAACAATATCACGTGACGTTGGTCTACTTTACAATGTGATATAGCCTATTAAATTGGCATTAAAGTCATTTTTACAATACGAGTATTCGTAGAAACATATGGTTAGTACATAGGTAATTGCGATCTGCACCGAGATCGCTTTTTGTGTGTAAAAATTGTATAGTTCATCTTGTCAGTCAGCCCCTTCTAGTACATTGATGGCAAACTCACAGCATGTCTCCACCTAACGTGTCTAACGATTTAACAGAATTTCCTTGGGAGTTAAGAACACAATTCTAATGGTCTGGGCGCTAATCACTAGAAAAATTATGCGTGATTAACGTTTTCTAATAAATCAGTTTATAAATAGTACGTAAATCGACGTACGAAAATTTTTGGCTTTCACGGCAAAAAAACCTTTTTCTTTGGAACTTGGGACTTGGGGGATAACAGTAACACTGTTCCTTACCCTGCTTTAGGGTACCGTGCTTAGTAGTACTTTCTGCTGTGCTCGCTGTGTCGCTGAATTGAAAGAGACTTTAATCGCCATACGAAAAATGTTAATTATATGTTTCAGCTTTCGAGCTGAACTTTAACTTCATTTCTGTTCAATGTTTGTTCATTAATATGGTTACTAAATTTCCATCGATTACTTGCTAAATAAGCTCTTGTATTACTTTTCGTTTAACCATCCTTGTTAGTTTTCTGTCCCGCACATTACTATTATTGCTTTAGAACTTCAGAATCGGTCTTCCATTTGGGACATACTTTACCATTTTTCCGAGAATCCTACCTGAAGACGTGTATATAATATGATTCGTACTGTCTGCTCGCAGTACCGGTGTTGCGTGAATGATAATTCTTTGACCAGAACCCACAACAAAAAATAAATTTGATTTAATGAGGGCCCTTATTTCTATTGCAACAGCTGCCTATTTTTTAGTCGAGGCTTTCGTTAAGAAGAAAAAAGAGTTAGGTGACAAAATACAAGAAAGAAACACACAAACAGAAATATTTCGTTAAAAAAAAAGACTTTTCTGCTATCACTACAGCTCAGTTTTTAACTTGGCACACAGGCAAGCGGGTGATATATCTCCTGTCTATTCCGGCCGTCGCTTTGACCTGCTGCTATATATACTCGTATATAAGTTATCCATTTGTTCTCTGGAAATTAGGCTGATATTGTTTCAACCTGAACCCTGAACGACTCGAAACGTCACACCTTCAGAACGTAGGTAAGGACATTACCATAAATACACGCATTATTAACCGTGGTTAGACAGTTTTGACAAGACTAGTAGTGGTATATGGTTGGTTAATTGGGCGCTGACGTTACATACAACTGACGTTTAAAGAAACGGAGCTACCAGATTACATTCAATATTTGTTTCTTAATATACTCAGAGAAACAAGTAATGAGCCATAAAGTAAACCATACTTAGTGAAAGAAGTATAGTTACACGTTTAACTAAGATATATTTTATCTGAGTTATACATTTTACTTAGTTATTAATTCTTACATACCGTTAGCATTTTGTTTAAAAGATTTTTTCTAGAAGATTATAATATTTTCGTTCTTGATATAGAAAAATCTTGATGATGTTTACAAAATGTAATAACACTTTCTCAAATGTAATGTACAGGGTGTATATAATTATTGCACAACAGTGTAGGTTCAATCTCATTATTCAGTAATTTAAAAAAGACCTGTCCCTTCCCACCACTATTTAACTTCAGGTCTGAATATATCATCGTTGCGATGTGGTGTTTTGTACTAAATTGATTAGTTGTTTTGTCGCGTCAGTTATATAACTGACATAAAGTATCTACCATTAATACAAAGATGCTACTTTTCTGGCTTTCGTTCCTTTCCTCTATTACTTCGTTGCCTTCGTCCGTTTCATCAGTATGGGCAGTGCGCGGTTCGACCAGCTTCATATTGCTATTTTACATGCGCTTACAAAACTGAGGCAAACCCATTGACTATTAGAAAGCGGTACAAGGAATTATTAAAGACTGATGACTCAAGGTGCTAGAAAAGAATGAAAGGAAATCTAGTGCATATAAAGAGTATATCTAAAGAAGAGTATATATGAAAAAGAACTCGGTGTAGACCGAGAAAAATGCAGCAAGAGGAGGTAAGAAAGAGAAACAGAGCGATGATTAGTACTGTGGGAGAATCCGCGCAGGACAGGAAAAAGTGCAGAGAAAATTCAAATCGGTAGGCATGAGGATTAAGAAGTAAGCAATTCAGACGCTTGAGAATAATCGTTGGCAAGAAAGGTAAAACGACGATATACTTAAACGCAGATCTGAAGAACAGGAAAACTGCAGCCAAACTGAATTAATCTTTCTTGAGGACGAAATCCTTCCTATGGCTCTAGAAAAGTTATCTGTTTTTATACATACAGTCGGTTCTAGTAGTACATTATAAAAAGAAAAAAATTCTCTAAATGCGAAGAACAATTAAATTCGGTTTAAAGGGAATGTCTATTGATGCGAATATTCTGAATCCGATCGTTTATTTTGGCCCGTGGTGCTTCTAAAATTAAAAAAATATTCGTGGTAAACGCTACATTCGGATTTGGTTTAAAATTCCCTTCTGTCTGATACTCGGCATGGTGTTTAACATTTTTTTCATAATTTTGATCCAACTTTTGGATCGTGTAATCTGAAATTTAGAAATTTTCTAAACTGTACACTATATTCAGATTTTGATTAAAATTCTCTTTAATTTGATACCCTACATGGATTTTTCTAATTTTTTCAATTTTTGAGACTTTGACCTGTCACATTTCTGCCTCTTGCTCCTCTATTTTTAGGGCTGCCAATCTCAAAACAATAGGGATCTGTAGGGCAAAGAATGAGCACGCATGTCAAGTTTTACGCGTTCAGAAGTTGTCGTGAGATATATCCCAAATAGTTGGACAGTAGAGAGAGGATTGCCAAACGGGCGAGGTAAAACTGAGAATTCCCATTAGCTCGTTCAAAAAAGTATGCATTTTCCTTTAAAGTGATCTACTGTTTAGTTAACGAGACCGTGCGATGTTATGTATAATAATATCAAATCCGGTTTTGCCACAGTCATGTTTATTTTATATGACCGGATATGCGCGTAGTTTCACGCCGCCCGATCTGATTCAAATAATCTTGGACACTTCAAGTTAGGCCCACTCAGGTCAACTGTGGCTTACCGTTCTGAATTTAACATTCTTATTTCAACGGACCCATGACCGTAAAACATCAGTAGGTACGATGTCTTCTTTGTGTTGTACACTTAGAGATTATAAACTGCAGGCTTGATTCATTCTTGGAACTCGATGGTCTGACAGTTAAACTTTTATAATCCGGAAAGCATTGCGCGCCTCCTGCGTAAACAAAAAGTCGGTCGCCTTTGCGACAGTGATAAGTTCAAACGCTGTGTAACTAATTACGGTTAACTCTAGGTCACTTACCCGAACGAACTATTTCTGTACCCGGCCATCAATAATCGATTTCGCAAGTTCAAAGCGTTTGCGTTCGTATGTGCTGCCAGAACCCGTCACAGAATTGCAAAGTAAAGTCGTCCCGTCGATGATAAAGTTATCATATTTTAAGTATTTTACATTTTTTTAAATACAAAAAATACTCTTTTTCTTTTATCTGTGCTAACAATAGGAAATGTTATCAATTTCCCTTAATTGGCGATGAAAATTGTTTTTCGACAGTTCTTATTAGATCTTCGAAAATTTAACCGGTCCAGGGTCGAATATTATGCAGCTATGACAACATTCGCCTTACAGTTATCCTCACTTTTCCCGACGGATTCGGATATAATCACAACCATGATGATGATGACAAAGATAATATAATCTGTAAGAAATTTTTTTAATTTCGTAATATGTCCACGGTAAGATTGTTTCTTTGTTTCTACTACATGACAACAAGCTATTCACACGTTGTATTTGTTTTTGTGAGGGGTTTTCACGATAAAATACGCCACAGTTCAAAGCCTTGAAACAGATTCATAGAGTTAACATTCAGGTTCACGTATTAGCTCCGTGTAGATCGATGGACCAAACAACATATCGAGACCCTGTAATGTAGCCTGGAAGATTAATGTCTAGATGTTTATGGGGGAGTATACTTCTGAGTCGAACAAAACCATCGTAATTTCTCTGTACTGGCTTGATTGCCATGTCTGTAGTCCACGGATGTCTGTATATATGCGAAAATTATATCAACCACTTTACATTTGAGGACTGAGTGTATTGTTGACATTCCTATACGACCATCAACTGAAACCCAAAAAACAGTACACTCTTGTTTAGCATTTTTCAGTCCTAAAAACAGGTAAAGGAACTATGTCTGTGTTTCCATAAATTTCTCTTCCACTACGTACTTCTTTCGGTTCGTAATTTCCATAAGTTAATTTCTTTTATAATTTAAAATTGTATACAATGCGCGACCAAAGAGTCGAACCGCTTAAAATTTCCTTGTGTGCAGTACATTCTCTCATCGACACGTTGCCGTTTATAAGCATAATCTCTGTCACCCATCTGGCCACCTTCTTCCATCATAGTAGAACACAGATTGGTCTACGAATACAGATTGATATGCCGGGAGAAATTCCTTATAGTCGGATGAAGTGCCACCACAACCAATTTGTTTTAGGTATGAAGAGTCTGAACACTGGAAGTTGAGATAGAACAAATTTTAGTGTACGAATTTTTTAAAAAAATTCTGTGGAATTTTCAAATTTTCATTATAAACTGTTCTTTGCGATGTAGGTATAGGGTACGTGTGTGTGATAACTGTCCACGCTTTTACCCATATTTGATGCACCGTTTACATTTGACAGATAATTAAGTAAGCTGTGTGTAGTAAGCGGGTTTTTAACGTTCTACAGTGGAAGACTGAACAACTTGAATTTTGTGTAAAGAATTAGACAAATTGCACGAGCGTTGAAGGTTTATGTCAAAAGCGGTATGCACCCAAACATCGGTTAACGTTTTTGAACAAAAGCTTCAATTCGCGAATGAATTGAAGATTGTGTTCCGTGAATTTGTATTAGGTAATAGGTACTACGATGACTACAGAGTAACTTCGAGTATTTCTTGCAATTTGTCTGAAGGTATTCGTACAAAACGGCCTGCTACCGGATAATTCACCAATCAATCTTGTTCAAAAATTTAAAAAGTCATCCTTTTTCTTATATACAACCTGGGCATTCGCCAAATATATCCTCATGCGATATTTTCTACTTCCGAAGAGGACGTTAAAGCGAGTTAAAGGCTTTACGATTTATGTTGTGATAAGAGTCTGTCTGTCTATCTGTCTCTCTCTCATACATGTTCAGATATTACAAATTAACACATAACTCTTAACAACGAAATAAAAATTAAATAAAAGATTACTATGTCTAATAATTACGGGGCTACAAAAAACCGCATTCCCGAAATGTTTTGTAAAATGAAAAAAAATTTTGGGTGCGTGTACTTATGAACGCGCGTTAGAAGTTATACTTCTTTTTATATATAATATATATCTTATTGTATAATGTTTAAGTGGTTCAATAAATAAATAACAACGAATAAACAACGACCACAGTAATAATATATATGCATAAAATAAAATTAATATGACTATTATACACTAAAAGATAACAATTTAATTCAATTGAATTAATGTAAATTCAATATTATAATATTTTAGTAGAGAAAAATTAATTTTTTATCAAATATCTCAAAATACTTACGAATAGTGTATTACAGCAATGGATTTACTTTTCGATAGACTTCTGAATAATTAAGTGTGATCTCTAATTTAAATATACATAATTGTTGTGGTCTCCAAGTTGCCTATATAATTAAATATTAGGAAAACAAGGTAATTCTAATATTTAATTATAATTTAAAATATAGAAATATATATTAGATTATTGGATTAAAGCAAACATAATGATAGAATACTTATCGAAACTTTTATTCATTTAATATAAAAAAGACTTTTGAAATTAATACTTAAGAAAAATAAATGATTAGTTGGTACTAGAAGAAACCTATGTTTTAACAAAACTTTCCGTAATTAGTGTAAAAAAAAAACGGCTGTACTTTTGAACCTGAGACCATGCTGAATCATGATTCCCTATTACCATTCTCTTCCAGTATAATTCTTATGCAGTTTCCATTATTTTGTAAGAAAGAAAGTTGATATGTTCAATGGCGATTTTCCTGTTCACCTTTTAAAAGCATAGTTGTTATTCAGTTTCCTTTCTTGTTCTGAATTTATTGGACCGAAGTTATAACCTAGTTCCCATTTACAGCACATTATTAGACCTTACAAAGACGAATTTAAGTAACTCTAATTTATAACGAAAGATGTACATTAAAATCCTCACTTCAACCTAATGCAATAAAAACCAATGTGCAAGTTTCTATTAATATGTAAATGATTAATTATTAGTAATTGGTTATTGTGGAATTTTATGTTGGTCTAAGTTAATGGAAAAAGAAATTGGAAGAACCACTTGAAACCGATATAAAATGACTAGCCTATATTGCATTAAAAGATGTCAAAGAGTGTATTTTGCATAAAACTGATTACAGTAAGGACCTTTGTTTATGAATAGAATCAAATAAAGACTCCATACTTAGTTTGTACCATTAAAATTCACAAACTGATAGATATTATTTCATAATGTCTATTGTTATTAAAAAGATTGAAATAACAAATCTATAAACAAAGTTAATACGAAAATTAAATATTTGACATTTATAGCCTTTTACAAAGTGTATAGAAACTTGTTTTACGTGGTGTAATGATTTGTTGTATATAGCAACTTCTCAGGTTTGAATAAAAGTAGACACTCACAACCCAACAGTTCCGTGATTATTTTCACACATCATTTGTTCTCAAATATATTTAAACACTTATTAAAATTTGGTTACACAATTTTTGTCACCGAAAAATATTTCACAGCACAATGTATATAAAGTTATTTAATTATAAGTTATATCCATTCACAATCAGCAGCAGCAGGTCCATCGGGGCCGCGACCGAAATGTTTTGATTTCTTGGCCTCAGGCTCGTTGTCCACGGCTATCTTCATCCTGTTAATCATCCTGTTTCCGTTGCATGGTGCGCGCGCATTTCGTTACATACTACAATTTCACCCTCAACGCGCCTAAAGAAGTATAACTTTAAAAAAGTTGGTAAAATTGTACTACATTCGATGGAGGTAGGTAAGAACGTAAATATACATGACTAACGACATCATTTTTCAAGTAAAGAAAAATCGCACAACTTTTTGATTGAACCTTGTATTCTTATTGATTTAGATGAAATGGGTAGACATCTAGCGCGAAAGCACATAGATGATATTGGATTGTTAAACAGACTTTTTATGTGAGAACAGGAGGGAAGCCCGCTGTTTTGTCCTCAGCCATAATTCTGACCTCCTTTGCCGTGACTCGGCTTTATATTGGAGCTACTCATTGGACGCACGATGCTGAGTGGACACGGAACGCAAGCCCACAAAGGAGGCACTAGACCAAAGAGGAACCATTGTCGGCTTCAAAAAGAGTTTCTTTTCAATGTTTTATTTTTACTGTTGTCGCTGATGCTGCTATTATCTAGCAAAAAATGACATTTATTTACAAACCAGATTTCGTATGTTTTACACGATGATGTACACACCTTATTTCAAGACAACTAAGAAGGATATTTAACTATTATGTTTCTGGTATAGTTTTACTTCATAGGTGACAGTTGGATAGCTGTATTAAATGGGCATTTATGGGCAGAGAAATCTAAGTTTGTCTCTCACATTGACGTTTCGTTCAGTTTTCCGGTGTACTAAAGCACTATAACGTTTCGACTAATAAATGAGTCGAATTATTACTATAAGTGAGCGGAACGTCAAGTTATACTTCATGAAGTTAATGGAATAAAGACGCAGTTTTAACCGAAAGGAAAACACTCACGAGAACGGTCATGAAACTAGACGAAAAATGTCTCAACCACCTCACATTTGAGGACTGATAGTATGGGTGCGATTATTGGCGATGCAACGTAAATGGTCTGGAAACTAAAAAGCACGACGTTGTAGTGGAAACGGTGCTGAGAATGTCTGGGCAACCGAATACAAATGTTTGGGCATGAAACAAGATTACGCAGAGATAATCAGACGTGTTAGGGCCAGGGACGAATTAGCCTAGGATGAGCGACTCAGAGTTACCTTCAAATAAAATGGCATAATCTTATATGTTTGAAATAAAAAGTATGTGAGCACTGTGCAACGGTTGCTGCTGAATCTCTGCTTATTACTGTGAAACAGTAAACAGTACTAAAGTTGAGAGTGGCTCAGTATACAATGAGCAAGTATACAGCTCATTATACAAGCTGCTTTACCATATTTGTCCATTACTAGAGGAGACAGAAATCCATAGAGATAGTGCTCCTAACCACTGGATGATGGACTACAAAGTGGAATCTGAACTGGATAGTCGCGGTCAAATTTGGAAACCCTTAAAACGAAACCCGGAAGTGGACGAGACAGGCTGGAGAAGTAAAGGTAGCAAAATCTTCCGTAAAATACTACACTGTAATATATAGATGCGTGTTTTCATTGCGAAAAGGTTTCGTAGATACGTCTTTTTAAGAGAAATAGCGCAAACAATGTGGACTTATCAGCAGTGTTAAATAATATCATAAAACTTAATAATAATTTATTTGAACTATTGAGCTTACCCTCCTGTCTCAGTAATAAATTTTATAATTTCTTTGTATTTTTCAAAATTATTTTCTAGAATTTTGATTGATCGTATAGTCTTTGTTTGATTAAATAAATTACTTTTCGTGGCTTGAAGTGGCGCTAGTCAATTATAAATTCTAAGAACACATTAAACACTTCACAAAAAAACTGTTGCGACAGCAAAAGGTTGAAATGGCCTTCTAATCAAATATTCTTAGAAAAAAATATGACTTTATACATAAATTAAATAACTCAACAGAATATAGATAGTTCAGTAACCTGTAAAAATAGAATAAGTTGCATCCCAATAAAAATTAAAAAAGACGTTGAATAGCGTTTGAAATAATTATTAAAACGTGAGATTTTTATATCAGCAGCTAACAAACCGACCTATGATTGATAAAAGTTAGTGATTGAATATTTTCAGCCTTTGATAAGACCTATCACCACGGTCTAAAGCAAGGGTTCCCATCCGGTGGTACGCGTACCACGCGGAGGGATCCAAGGTGGTACGCAAGAAGACCTACCGAGGAAAAAAGTATTTACTTAAATAAATAAATAAAAATATATGTTCAAAGCAACAATAAATTTTTATCGGGGATGATTTAAAATGATTACCGTTATAAAAATACAACCTAAACAACTGTCTTTATACTGTATTTTTAGTATAGAACCAACCTGAAATTAATTTTAAAAATCAGTTCTCGCTTTGAAAATTCTGTATATTAGATTTAAATTATTATACATAACAAGTAACAATAAGATATACTATTCATGTTGTATTAAGTTTTCTGTTGAGAAAACCCTAATAACCTTTCTTTAAGCTTCTGTGGTACTCGAAATGAAAGTGGAAGACAAAAGAGGTACGCGGGTCCGGAAAGGTTGTAACCACTGGTCCAAAGGCTACCGATTCCTGAGATCTGTTGGTTGTTTCTAAGTAATTGTCACATCCAGTATTGTCTTGTCATTTCTTAATTTGTTTTCTTACATTTTCCTTGTCTTTTATCTTACTATCTTGCCTTCCATAATATTCGCCAAAAAACTCATTGCGTCTTTTTGATATGTCATATACCTATTTAATCATACTAGTTTTTATTTTGTTCATAACGTACTTTTCTTCTTCAATCCTTTGTAAACATGTTTCAGGGAGCTTACAAATAAATCAGCATGAGTACGAATCTTATTACTAAAGTGGGACAATATCACGATTGAAAGCATTTATTAATTTGCTTAGGAGAATTAGAAAGGCAGAGAAAGGTGTCCCCCCCGCAAGCTTGCGTTTCGCGTTTCCCTTACAGAGCGTTCCTCATTTAAAACGCACTTCAAGTAATTAGTTTCCTTTTTAACTAAATATTCGCCCCAGAACTTATAATCATGAATTGAGGAAGCTTATTGGAACCTAGGTATCGAGAGGTATATAAAAATTCAAAGGCTCCAAAGGGTTTTTTCAAAGAGTAGTGGAAGGTCAACTGGCCACACACCCAGCGAAGCGAAGACGGCGAACTCCATAGCAAGTTGACGTTAAAACAAATCTACTGGAGATGTTCAGGGCGGGAATTTGGTAACTGGCCTGAGACAAAAGCGAGAGACAAAAACGCTTGGGTCTTAGGCTGGGGGAAGTTAAGATTCAGCCAAAACTGTCATATCATTGGAAGAGGAAGATCTTTCAGAAGTTAATACTGTACACAGATCTACAGATGTTATAGATATAAAGCTTAATTGGGAGGAAATGATTAAGACTTCTGTGAATAACACGTAATCACGTAATACAGGGTGGCGCAGGGAAACGGGAAAATTTGAAGTTGATGTTGGGAGCCCTGTAGATGTAGCAGACAGTGAATCTAGCAGTAACGGACATTTAGTTACCATGGAGCAGTGGAGCGGTGCAGAGCGTGCGGTCGCCGTAAGGGCGTTTTACCGACATGGTGACAGTTTGACAGCTGCACAACGAGAGTTTCGGCGCCACTATCAGATCCCGCCCCGCGGTCAAGTTCCTTCGTTACACGCAATCGAAACGTGGGTTCGTAATTTTGAAGAGACTGGTTCAGCTTTGAAGAAAAAGCCTAGTGGGGGTGTACGGTCTGTACGTACCCCAGAAAACATTGATGCCGTGCGAGCTGCCATCTTAAGAAGTCCTCGTCGTTCGGTGCGAAAAATTGCCTCGTCATTGCAGCTCGGACGTCGGAGCGTTCAAAGAATACTCCATGAACTTTAATTTCATCCGTACAAACTTCAGATTGTGCAACAACTGAATCCTAATGATTGTGTATTGCGCCTGCAAATTTGTGAACAATTGTTGGCTAAAATCAAAGAGGATGCTAACTTCATTCAAAATCTTCGGATGTCCGATGAAGCCCATTTTCACTTAAGTGGATACGTGAATAAGCAGAACTTCCGTTACTGGGCTCAAGGAAACCCTGCTCAGCTTCACCAGCGTCCATTACACAGTACCAAAGTTATCGTATGGTGTGCAGTGTCGTGTCATGGGGTGATAGGCCCTTACTTTTTTGAAGATGAACGAGGCATTGCTGTCACTGTGACGTCTGAACGTTATGTCAACATGCTAGAGACATTTTTGGCTCCAAGATATACTTTTCCAAATCTTGACATTCAGCACACCTGGTTTCAACAGGATGGAGACACCTCACACACTCTCAGACAGTCTATGGCAGCAATGAAACGTTTGTTTGGGGATCGCATAATTTCAAGGAATGCTAACATCGCTTGGCCGCCCCGATCTCCAAACCTTTCAGTCTGTGACTTCTTTTTATGGGGACATCTGAAGAGCATCGTGTACCAGAGTAGACCAAGAACTCTTGCTCAGCTCAAGACACAGATTGAAGAGGAAATCGCCAAAATCCCAGGTGACACATTGCGCCGCGCTATGCAAAACGTACAGAAACGACTAACTGAATGTGTACGGCAATATGGGCAGCATTTAACTGATGTAATTTTTAAAAAGTGATGGCTAATGTAATTTCCAGTCTTGTAGAACATATTTTGAGCCTCAAATAAAGTTTTGTAACGTTCCTTCATTTTTTCTAATTATTTCAAATTTTTCCGTTTCCCTGCGCCACCCTGTATTTGCGTACGTACGTAAGAGAGCCCAAAAATGAAGTATTCAATAAAATCGTTACATTCAGCTGGTAACAAAAGAACTGGCGGGCGCTATTGAAGTATGGAGTGTGTAATTATGTGTTTATGACCAACAAATAGATAATATGTAATCCCTCCGATTTCAGAGAATTCACTTCTTTTTTAGAAAAAAGAAATTGATATCGGGAATTAATTAAATTGAATTGTATAAATAAAACAAATTAATTGACTAAAAAGAAAAGTCAGCATGTAAAAGTCGGTGATTGGATACATACCATGAAGAATCTGTAACGATTTTCAGTGAGTTTTATTGAAATCAATGGATTAATATTTCTTACGTCTCGATAAGAATGTGTATAAATAAGACACATGCACACACTTGTACAGTACGAACTCGTGGTGTGGACTTTGTCGAAAGAGGAAGAAAGAATAATACAAACAGGAGACCTAACCTAACCTTACCTAACATATTTAAGGTAGCTGGCTGTGTACACAAGAAGTGGCAGAGCGACGGACACAGAAATAAGAGTGGAGTTGCAATACGATGTGTAAATGAGCGCGTAGATAAATATTAAACAAAAAGTAGCTGTCATTTGGAAAAAAATGAGCCAGATTTCGAAAATGATAATTGAATACCAACAATTTAAAGGACTAGAAAAAGGAGAGCTACTGATTTTTATTAATAAGTACAAATGGAAGTCGTAAATCGTTTAAGCTTAAAAAATTAAGACAGAGTACTCAATTTGGGTTTGCGTATTGATTTCTGAAGTTGAAGTTACCAGTTTTCAGTTCATGTCATAACATGCCACATTAGTATATGTCAGGCTATATGATTAAGATTGAAGGTGCAAGCAAAGGATAACGCCATCAATATTACGGAACGCTATGAAAGCTTTCTGTAATTGAACAGTAGGCCTATACGAGAAACGATTTCTCTGAACAACACGTAATGAGAAAATGAATAAACGCTGGCGTATTAGTGTCGTAATGGTATATAAAAAGTCGATTAAACATCTTCATTGTTATAACTGTTGATGCAATATCTGTTTCTAGGAGACGAATTCGAACAAATTATTTATTTTAATTCAAATCGTTGACCTATACGCGAAGAAGACAGAGGTGTTCAAGTCACGGCATCTCCTCATTACGGAACACTTAAGGTATCTTTAATATTTATTATATAATGATTATCACGATTAAAAGCCGGGCATACCTACACACACACGCACACAATCGTCTACGGCATAAATTTGTGCGCAGCTTGCGTAGTACATTCGTCCACCTCACGCATCCCGCGAGTGAAAACAGTCGCCTACGCGCACCATGTTCAGGTGTTTTAATTATATTAGTCATAACAGTATAGTAGGTTTACGACCGAAAGTGCGATGGGTCGTTGTGGTCCTGTATTTAAGGAAATAATTTCCTTGTAATGGCTATTTATTTTCATTTCTGTAATCAAAACTTTCCGGGCCATATTGAAATGTAGGCCTATCTGTTTACGAAATCATGTCCTGACACATCCGCAATTTTCGCTGTTAGAAACAATACCGTTGTTGTACATCACTTTTATTCTTTATTGCGTAAATCATATTTATGACATTCTACTTTTTAACTAAATATTGCGTAAATCATATTTATGACATTCTACTTTTTAACTAAATATTGCGTAAATCATATTGTTACTTTGAAAAAAATTATTTGTTACATATTCTTTGTACTGACAACAATACAACGTGTGATAATAGGATTCTATTTATGTTCATTGTAAGTATGGATTTCTTATAATAAAATACATATAATTAATAGTACGCCCTCGTCTCATTTAATTATCCGTTCACACTTATTTGAATCTAAGTTCTTTACAGAAAAATCTCTCTTACTCCAAATATGTAATATCTTCAAATAATTACAACTGCAAGTAGGTTTATTTACACCTGATGCACGTTTCACAGAAATTATTCTGTATTTCAGATGTTTTTTTTTAGTGTTAATTTATTTGGAGTATTACAAAAAAAAAACTCTGAACATACAGAATAATTTCTGAGAAATGTACATCAGGTGTAAATAAACCTACTTGCAGTTGTGGAATATAGTACATGGGAGACCTGCAGGGAACTCAACGAGTTACTTACGAAGGAATAATGGACGAAAACACCAATACTCCCAATATATACGAGCAACCTTTTACACGGTTAATCAATTCACTCGCCACTCGGCACAGAAGTTCTCACTTCTATCGTGCGTCCCACAACACAGCCCTTTTTTTAGCATCAAACTTTTCGCCCATTCTACGATTAGTCATCATCAGCGGTTCAACTGAGATTGAGAACGAGTCGAGTCATTGACGATGGCTCATGTAAATTTAAAGTATACGTTAAACCAATAGTTAGAGTTGTTCATATTTTACCGTTTTAAATTTCGTTATGTTTACTGAATTTTAAGCAGATCTCATGTTTTCAGATCTTCCGTCATGTTGTCAATAAAATAACAAATATTTCCCAAGTAAACTTATTTGCCACGCTCGCAATATGCATTAGAAACTTATGGAAAGAAAGATAACTTAAGTCTGAAATAAGTAATGAAGTATGAAAAAACCTGCGGAAACAGAAAAAAAATCTTAATATTTCGGAACCTACTAAGTAACAGAGTTACCGTTGAATCATACGCTTGTGGAATGTTAATAGATATGTCTCACACTTAATATTAATCGGCTCATGTCCTTTCAATTAAGCAAAAATAATAATGGTGTCATAGATATGATAATTGTGGATCAACAACACTGAAGGAAAAATAGGCTATGTGCTCTGACCTTTTCAGCGGTCTTCAAGATATGATGTAATCTTAAATTATTTTAGTCAAATGAACGAGATATTTGTCCGCTATGTTGTGACACTTTAGAAACAATTTAAACTCTACAAATGTGTAATTTTACTTCCATGTTCCGTAAGGATTTGGAAGTACGGTGATCGCGAACAAATCTTGTTCGACATAAGGACTGATTCTGATTCTACTACCCTCAAAACATGAAGAAAAGTCATTTTCCGAAAACTGTGTGTGTAGATTTTATTTGGCGAAAGATAACTGCCGCAAATTCAAACAGAATCAAATAATTTTTTACATATGTCCTCGAGTTGTAGAGGACTCAAGGTCTATTGATTTTGATGAAGATCAGTTAAGGGGCAGGGGTAGTTTACCGGCAACGTTTTATGTTTTAACAAGAGTACAGTACTTCATTTTGATAAACAAAGTATCCTTAAAAGAAGATCATAATAATCCACTGTAGGAAGGTAGATGAAATATCTATGAATGAAAATGGTAATTGAATGGGGAGGGGGTATTTTCTATAAATGAAAATGATAGTTGAAGAGGGATGAGATAATTTTTACTTCCATGTTCCTTAAGGAAAGGAAGTATGGTGATGGCAAAAAAAAATCGTGTTCGAGATTATTGCAGATTCTGATTGTACTACACTCAAAACATGAAAAAAAGTCGTTTTCCGAAAAGTGTCTGTGTGTGTGTCTGTCTGTGTGTGTGTCTGTCTGTCTGTGTGTCTGTGTGTAGATTTTTTTTTGGCAAACGATAACTGCCCCAAATTCAAACAGAATCAAATAATTTTTTGCATACGGCCCTGATTTGTTGAGTACTCACGACCTATTGTTTTTGGTGAAGATCGGTTGAGGGAAAGGGGTAGTTTACCGGCAACGGTTTTTTTTTATCAAGGGAAATTTTTTTTTGGCAAACGATAACAGCCGCAAATTCAAACAGAATTAAATAACGTTTCGCATACAGCCCTGAATTGTAGAGTTCTCAAGACCTATTGTTTTTGGTGAAGATCGGTTAAGGGAAAGGGGTAGTTTACCAGTAACGTTTTATGTTTTAACAAGGGTATTTCCTATGGCAAACGATAACAGCCGCAAATTCAAACAGAATCAAAAGATTATTTGCATACAGCCCTAAATTGTAGAGTTCTCAAGACCTATTGTTTTTGGTGAAGATCGGTTAAGGGAAAGGGGTAGTTTACAGGCAACGTTTTTTTATCAAGCGTATTTTCTATGGCAAACGATAACAGCCGCAAATTCAAACAGAATCAAATAATTTTTTGCATACGTCCCTGAATTGTAGAGGTCTCAAGGACTTTCGATTTTGGTGAAGATCGGTTAAGGAGAAGGGGTAGTTTACCGGCAACCTTTTACATTTAACAACAGTAAAGTACTTGAAAATTCATTTAAACTTTTTGAAACAATGGTAATTGTTAAAAATAAAATAATTTTGTTGCCAGGCAATAAAATTATAATTTTTTCATTTTAATGTAAATTATGTATGAGTTAATATTTTTATATATATAATTTTTCTGTACGTGTGTATGTCACTGAACTCCTCCATGTATAAAATAATATATCGTTCGTGGCAGGTAAGCATATCTCAGTTATGTAATGTTTACGTTTCCATTTTATTATTATGCCTACCGCAATAAAAAGGCAGGTAACACACACACACACACACACACACACACACACACACACACACACACACACACACACACACACACACACACACACACACACACACACACACACACACACACACACACACACACACACACACACACACACACACACACACACACACACACACACACACACACACACACACACAATTCACGTTATTTCTGGCCCCACTCATGTTTATTTTCTTACATTTGCACGCTTTTTAAATGGAAAGTGCCGAAACCCACACCAACATAACGCGTGCAAGCCGCAAAAATGGACATCAATTTGCTTCCTGTGGATCGCTGGGCAATGTAACTGCACGTGTTTACAGAGGAACGATTCATAGACAGACTTTTCATCTTTAGGGAATGAACCCTCTGCAAGATACTGAGGGTCCATGAGTGACTTCGGAGCGCTCCTTCTTTATCGCGTGTTTGTTCTGTGAAACATACACTGTAGATTCGCAGCTTTACTCTAAGCAACGCTCATTAGGAAATGTTGAAAATTTTTGTCCACAGTGTACCCTCATTCACACTAAACCTGCTCTGATGTTTTAATTACGGACATCATAATATTAAAACTTTGGAAACTTGAGCACTACTTAATGGAGATCAATCATTAACTTATACAAGCCATTAATTTTATGCATATATTTTATATATATGTGTACAACGTTATCGGCAACAAAGAAGTAGTCTTTGTTAAAATTCCTTCCCGGGATATTTGGCCGTAGTCCAATGTTTTCTACAAAACCAGACGTTTCGGCAATGCCATCGACTTCCATCATCAGTGAAAATCGAGTGCGATAACGTGAGGTGGTATACGTTAGTGACCACAGTACTGTGGTTAAGGCTGAAGCAGTAAGTAGAAAGAAGTAGTTTCTATGGTAATATTTCATTTCGAAAATGATTTTAAATATAAATCTTAGAATATGGAAGTCATGTATGGTTCTCCATACCGATATTTACTTCCATGTTCCTTAAGGAAATGGAAGTATGGTGATGGCAAAAAAAATCGTGTTCGAGATTATTGCAGATTCAGATTGTACTACACTCAAAACATGAAAAAGTCATTTTTCGAAAAGTGTCTGTGCGTGTGTCTGTCTGTCTGTCTATCTGTGTGTGTCTGTAGATTTTTTTTCTATGGCAAACGATAACAGCCGCAAATTCAAACAGAATCAAAAAATTGTTTGCATACAGCCCTTATTTGTAGAGTACTCAAGACCTATTGTTTTTGGTGAAGATCGGTTAAGGGAAAGGGGTAGTTTACCGGCAACGTTTTTTCTTAAATCAAGGGTATTTCCTATGGCAAACGATAACAACCGCAAATTAAAACAGAATCAAATAATGTTTGGCATACGCCCTGAATTGTAGAGTTCTCAAGATCTATTGATTGTGGTGAAGATCGGTTAAGGGAAAAGGGTAGTTTACCAGCAACGTTTTATGTTTTAACAAGGGTATTTTCTATGGAAAACGATAACTGCCGCAAATTCAAACATAATCAAATAATATTTTGCATGCAACTCTGAATTGTTGAGTTTGCAAGACCTGTTGTTTTTGGTGAAGATCGGTTAAGGGAAAGGGGTAGTTTACCAGCCACGTTTTTTTTTGTTTTAACAAGGGTATTTTCTATGGCAAACGATAACAGCCGCAAATTTAAATAGAAACAAATAATTGTTTGCATACGGCCCTGAATTGTAGAGTTCTCAATGTCTGTTGATTTTGGTGAAGATCGGTTAAGGGAAAGGGGTAGTTTACCGGCAACATTTTATGTTTTAAAACGGTAATTTTTTCTATGACGTACGATAACTGCCGCACATTCAAACAGAATCAAATATTGTTTTGCATATATTCATCAATTTTGAAAGACTGAAGGTCTGTTGATTTTGGTGAAGACCGGTTAATGGAAAGAGGTAGTTTACCTGTAACATTTTATGTTGTAACAAATGAAATGTGTTCATGACGAACGATAACTGCCGCACATTCAAACAGAATCAAATATTGTTTTGCATGCATCCCTGAATTGTAGAGGACTGAAGGCCTTTTGATTTTGGTGAAGATCGGTTAAGAGAAAGGGGTAGTTTACCTGCTACGTTTTATGTTTTAACAAGAGTGAAGTACTTAATTTTGATAAATAAAGTATCCTGATAAGAAGCTCATAATAATCCACTGTAGAAACGTAGATGAAATATCTGTAAATTAAGAGTTTAGGAGAACGGTGTGGGGGTAATTTTCTATTAATGAAAATTATAGTTGAAGACGGTACGTTATCGGCAACAAAGAAGTAGTTTTTTGTTAAAATTCCTTCCTGGGCTGTTTAGCCGTAGTCCAATGTTTTCTGCAAAACCAGACGTTTCGGCAGTGCGATCGACTGCCATCATCAGTGAAAATCGAGTGCGAAAACGTGAGGTGGTATACGTTAGTGACCACAGTACTGTGGTTAAGGCTGAAGCAATAAGTAGAAAGAAGTAGTTTCTATGGAAATATTTCATTTCGAATATGATTTTAAATATAAATCTTAGAACATGGAAGTCATGTATGGTTCTCCATACCAATATTTTACTTCCATGTTACATAAGGAAATGGAAGTATGGTCATGCCGAAAAAAATCGTGTTCGAGATAACCGCAGATTCTGATTGTACTACCATCAAAACATGAAAAAAAGTAATTTTTCGAAAAGTGTCTGTGTGTGTGTCTGTGTGTCTATGTAGAATTTTGTTTTTTGGCAAACGATAATAGCCGTAAATTCAAACAGAATCAAATAATTTTTTGCATACAGCCATGAATTGTAGAGGACTCAAGGTCTGTTATTTTTGGTGAAGATCGGTTAAGGGAAAGGGGTAGTTTACCAGGAACGTTTTACGTTTTAACAAGAGTAAAGTGCTTAATTTTGATAAATAAAGTATCCTGAAATGAAGGTCATAATACTCCACTGTAGAAAGGTAGATGAAATATCTATAAATGAAAAGGGTAGTTGAATGGGGAGGGGGTAATTTTTTTTATAAATTAAAATGGTAGTTGATGATGGAGGACGTAAATTTTTATAAGTTTTATATGTGTAATAGGTTATTGACAACAAAGAAGTAGTTTCTATGGAAACATTTCATTTAACTTTAACAAAATTATATACAGTATTTTTTCATTTTAATTTAAATCATGTATGAGAGAAAATATATCGTTTGTGGGAGGCAAGCGTATCTCAATTATGTAATGTTTACGTTTCCATTTTATTTTTATGATTACCGCAACAAAAAGGCAGGCAACACACACACACACACACACACACACACACACACACACACACACACACACACACACACACACACACACACACACACACACACACACACACACACACACACACACACACACACACACACACACACACACACACACACACACACACACAATTCGCGTTATTTCTGGCCTCACTCATGTTTTTCTTACATTTGCACGCTTTTTAAATGGAAAGTGCCGAAACACACACCAACACAACGTGTGCAAGCCGAAAAAGTGTCCAGCGTGGATAGCGATTTGCTTCCTGTGGATCGCTGGGCAGTGTAACTGCACGTGTTTACAGAGGAACGGTTCATAGACAGAGTTTTCGTCTTTAGGGAATAAAATAACTACAAAGCTCCACGTTTTGGTGCGCCAAATATAACTTATCGCTTGACGCGGTTCTTTAAAAAGCTTTACGTTCGTACGCCAAATATACAATTATTTAAATTTATGTTATAAATTATTATTAAATATAAAATGCTGGACGCCAAAGATAATTAGGAATCTCAGGGTTTGTTGTTAATAACAACTCTTATGTTCAGATGCTAAATAAACAATTCTATATTTATCACTTCCATACATTTAAATAATATAACATATAACATCATTATCATTACAAATTTACAGCTTAAATAACTTCTCAATTGCTATTAATATTCTTTATCTCTTTCTAATTATCACAAGAGATTCATGAACACATTGAATATCGTTTATCATCGATAAGGACTTAATTTACACATTGAATATCATTTATCATTTATGAGAGCTTAATTAGTCCATTGACTAATCTCTATAATTTATGAGATTAATTAACACATTGAATATTATTTATAATTTATTAGAGATTAATTAACACATTGAATATTATTTATAACATTGCTAAGTTACTCTTGGAACTAGAAATCTCCTTCATTCTCACCATAAATTAACTTTGATCAACGACATGACTTAAGATCTAACATATCATAAATATCGAACTATCATTTAAATTTATATTAAATATTTAAACTTTGTACTCTGATTCTATGTCGTAAGATATAAAATACACTTCAGCATCTAACACTTCATGGGTTCTTTTAGAATGAAACGGGTTAAACTTAGGTAGACAACTATACTACATGAAATTATTTGATTATAAAATGTAATTTGATACGATTACTTGAGTTTGATTATCCATTACTCCGTCCTGCTCGTTCCACACTTTACACCTCACAACACAATTGATCTTACTCTGCTTTTTTATTCACACACTATCGCGATAACCATTCATCTCCACGCCCTCCGAAACTTTGACTTTCTCATACGGCCGCGCACGTGATAAATAATACTGCTTCGCTCTTGATGCCGCGCACAGGATAAATAATACTGCTTCACTCTTGATGCCGCGGACAGGATAAATAATACTGCTTGACTTATTAATGACTGCTTGTTCTTTTCTTCACTTCCTCCTAACTACTTACTTTACTTCTTCATGACGATAACTAACTGGTTTGTCTAATGACCGAATACTGATTGACTGAATGAATATGTTACAGACTGTCTTAGACTGCTTAATGATTGTTTAAGACATAACTTCTAACTCTCTTTAACAACTAGTAAAAACTGCCACTAACAAACTTCCACGGACTGACTGCTTGCTAACTGGTAACTAACTGGTAAGTTCCTTCACGAGTTACTTTTATAGTTTCACATAGACTTCCCATACTGCCGCTACTCTTAAGATTACCATCATTGGCCAAAATTCAAACGTGTTGCCGGTAAGTTTGAAATTATCAAGTTAACACTCGAAATAACTTCGCGCGCAGAGGTGACGCTATCCCTGATTGGAGAACTCTTAATAGACGCGCACTTTTTTCCGCCAGAACGTTACCTCGTTAAAAAGAGAAATTTGCTTTCTAAAACCACCCCCGTTATGACGTATCACTCTTTGTATTTTGAAGGCCGAAAACACCCTATTTCTAACGGTACTTCATATTTTTTGCTGTTTTGTGCAAACAAAGCGTTTTATATCTTTACGACTTAGAAAGTTGTACGTATAATACAATTTTACATTTGCTCGGCGCCAACGTGTCGCCTTGCTAGTACACACCTCTTACTTATATAACAAATACTTGGTACAATTCTCATCTGTATGTCTACTTACTAACATTACTAAAAATATCGGTATGGAGAACCATACATGACTTCCATATTCTAAGATTTATATTTAAAATCATTTTCGAAATGAAATATTACCATAGAAACTACTTCTTTCTACTTACTGCTTCACCCTTAACCACAGTACTGTGATCACTAACGTATAGAACTACAAATTTTTAAACTTGATTAGTTTCTATATATATGTTTAATGTTACAAATAATTCAAATAACAATCTTGATCATCTGTTAGTTCAGCGGAATAACAGTGACATTTTTAATAACCGCATAAAATAAACACACTTAGAAACATTGTGTATGACTAATACAAGGATTGTTCAATAGAAACACGTATAGAGCTGTAAAGCATTTTTTATTCAACGATTTTAAAAGAAGTCTCCAATAACATTAAGACATGAGTTCCACTGTTGCGCTAACCTGTAGATTCCCTGCTAGTAAAATTCTTACGGCTGTTTGTGGAACCATTCGGTTACAGCAAACTCTACCTCAGCGTCCGATTTGAACCACCGTCCTTTTAGTGATTCCTTAAAAATTATTTAAGATAAGATTTTTGCCTACCCATTCATTAACTACTAGCTTCGCCACTGATATATACAAAAATATGCATAAAATTAATGGCTTGTATAAGTTAATGATTGATCTCCATTAAGTAGTGCTCAAGTTTCCAAAGTTTTAATATTATGATGTCTGTAATTAAAACATCAGAGCAGGTATAGTGTGTATGAGGGTACACCGTGGAAAAAAATTTTCAACATTTCCTATTGAGCGTTGCTTAGAGTAAAGCTGCGAATCTACAGTGTACGTTTCACAGAACAAACACGCGAAAAAGAAGGAGCACTCCGAAGTCACTCATGGACCCTCAGCAGCTTGCAGAGGGTTCATTGCCTAAAGGCGAAAAGTCTGTCTATGAATCGTTCCTCTGTAAACACGTGCAGTTACACTGCCCAGCGATCCACAGGAAGCAAACCGCTATCCACGCTGGACACTTTTTCGGCTTGCACGCGTTATGTTGGTATGGGTTTCGGCACTTACCATTTAAAAAGCGTGCAAATGTAAGAAAATAAACATGAGTGAGGCCAGAAATAACGCGAATTTTGTGTGTGTGTGTGTGTGTGTGTGTGTCTTCCCTGCCTTTTTATTGCGGTAGTCATAATAATAAAATGGAAACGTAAACATTACATAACTGAGATATGCTTGCCTGCCACGAATGATATTGATGTTTGTAACAAAATTTTCTGTTTGTACATTTTGAGTGTAAATTAATCCATTATACTATTAACTCATACACGATTTACATTAAAATGAAAAATTATAATTTTATTGCCTGGCAACAAAATTATTTTATTTTTAAAATGGCTGTTATCGTTTGCCATAGAAAATTACCCTTTATAAAAAAACGTTGGGGATAAACTACCCCTTACACTTAACTGATCTTCACCAGAAACAATAGGTCTTGAGTACTCTACAAATCAGGGCTGTATGCAAAACATTATTTGATTCTGTTTTAACTTGCGGCTGTTATCGTTTGCCATAGAAAATACCCTTGTTAAAAAACGTTGCTGGTAAACTACCCCTTTCCCTTAACCGATATTCACCAAAAACCAAAGGTCTTGAGAACTCTACAATTTAGGGGTGTATGCAAATAATCTTTTTATTCTGTTTGAATTTGCGGTTGTTATCGTTTGCCATAATAAATACCCTTGTTAAAACATAAAACGTTGCAGGTAAACTACCCCTTTCCCTTAACCGATCTTCACCAAAAACAATAGGTCTTGAGAACTCCATAAGTCAGGGCTGTATGCGAAACATTATTTGATTCTGTTTGAATTTGCGGCTGTTATCGTTTGCAAAATAAAAAATTACCCTTGTTAAAAAAAACCGTTGCTGGTAAACTACCCCTTCCCCTCAACCGATCTTCACCAAATACAATAGGTCGTGAGTACTCTACAAATCAGGGCCGTATGCAAAAAATTATTTGATTCTGTTCGAATTTGCGGCAGTTATCGTTTGCCATAGAAAAAAAATCTACACATAGACAGACAGACAGATAGACACACAGACAGACACAGACACAGACACTTTTCGGAAAACGACTTTTTTCATGTTTTGAGTGTAGTACAATCAGAATCTGCAATAATCTCGAACACGATTTTTTTTGCCATCACCATACTTCCATTTCCTTAAGGAATATGGAAGTAAATATCGGTATGGAGAACCATACATGACTTCCATGTTCTAAGATTTATATTTAAAATCATATTCGAAATGAAATATTTCCATAGAAACTACGTCTTTCTACTTATTGCTTCAGCATTAACCACAGTACTGTGGTCACTAACGTATACCACCTCACGTTTTCGCACTCGATTTTCACCGACGATGGCAGTCGATGGCACTGCCGAAAAGTCTGGTTTTGCAGAAAACATTGGACTACGGCTAAAGAACCCGGGAAGCAATTTTAACAAAAAACTACTTCTTTGTTGCCGATAACGTAATACACATACAAAAAATTCTACCCTCCACCTTCAACTATAATTTTTAATAATAGAAAATTACCCCCACCCCGTTCACCTAACTTCTTCATTTATAGATATTTCATCTACGTTTCTACAGTGGATTACTATGAGCTTCTTATCAGGATACTTTATTTATAAAAATTAAGTACTTTACTCTTGTTAAATCATAAAATGTTTCAGGTAAACTACCCCTTTCTCTTAACCGATCTTCTCCAAAATCAACAGACCTTCCGTCCTCTACAATTCAGTGAAGTATGCAAAAAAATATTTGATTCTGTTTGAATGTGCGGCAGTTATCGTTCGTCATGGAAACATTTCTCTTGTTACAACATAAAATGTTGCAGGTAAACTACCCCTTTCCCTTTACCGATCTTCACCAAAATCAATAGACCTTGAGCTCTCTGCAACTCAGGAAAGGGTGCAAAAAAATATTTGATTCTCATTGAATTTTCGGCAGTTATCATTCGTCATAAAAAAATTACCCTTTTTAAAACATAAAACGTTGCTGATAACTACCCCTTCCCTTAACCGATCTTCAACAAAATCAACAGACCTTGAGTTCTCTTCAGTTCAAAAAGGTATGCAAAAACCTAGTTGATTCTGTTTGAATTTACGGCAGTTATCGTTCGTCATATAAAAAATTACCCTTGTAAAAACATAAAATGTTACTGGTAAACTACCCCTTTCCCTTAACCGATCTTCACCAACACCAATAGTATTGAGAACTCTACAATACAGGGCTGTATGCAAAACATCATTTGATTCTGTTTGAATTTGCGGCTGTTATCGTTTACTATAGAAAAAAATTACCCTTGATAAAAAACCGTTGCCGGTAAACTACCCCTTTCCCTTAACCGATCTTCACGAAAAAAGACAGATCTTGGGTACGCTACAATTCAGGCCTGTATGCAAACTATTATTTGATTCTGTTTGAATTTACGGCTGTTATCGTTTGCCATAGAAAACACCTTTATAAAACATAAAACGTTGCTGGTAAACTACCCTATTCCATTAACCAATCTTCACCAAAAACAATAGGTCTTGAGAACTCTACAATTCAGGGGTGTATGCAAAACATTAGTATATTCTGTTTTAATGTACGGCAGTTATCGTTCGTCATAGAAAAAATACCCTTGTTAAAACATACAACGTTGCAGGTAAACTACCCCTTTCCCTTAACTGATCTTCAACAAAATCAACAGACCTTGAGTTCTGTATAATTCAAAAAGGTTTGCAGAAGAGTAGTTGATTCTGTTTTAATGTACGGCAGTTATCGTTCGTCAAAAAAAAAAATTACCCTTGATAAAACATAAAATGTTGCTGGTAAACAACCCTATTCCCTTAACCGATCTTCACCAAAACCAACAGGTCTTGAACTCTACATTTCAGGGCTGTATGCAAAATATTATATGATTCTGTTTGAATTTGCGGCTGTTATCGTTTGCCATATAAAATACCCTTGATAAAACAAAAAACGTGTCTGGTAAACTACTCCTTTCCCTTAACCGATCTTCACCAAAAACAATAGGTCTTTAGTACTCAACAAAACAGGGCTGTATGCAAAAACGTATTTGATTCTGTTTGAATTTGCGGCTCTTATCGTTTGCCATAGAAAATACCCTTTTAAAACATAAAACGTTGCTGGTAAACTACCCCTTTCCCTTAACCGATCTTCACCAACACCAATAGGTATTGATAACTCTACAATACAGGGGTGTATGCAAAACATCATTTGATTCTGTTTCAATTTGCGGCTGTTAACGTTTACCATAGAAAAAATTACCCTTGATAAAAAACCGTTGCAGGTAAGCTTCCCCTTTCCCTTAACCGATCTTCACCAAAAACGACAGGTCTTGAGAACTCTGCAATTCAGGGCTGTATGCAAAATATTATATGATTTTGTTTGAATTTGCGGCTGTTATCGTTTGCCATACAAAATACCCTTGATAAAACAAAAAACGTGGCAGGTAAACTACCCCTTTCCCTTAAACGATCTTCTCTAAAACAAAAGGTCTTTAGTACTCAAGAAATCAGGGCTGTATGCAAAAACTTATTTGATTCTGTATGAATTTGCGGCTTTCATCGTTTGCCATAGAAAATACCCTTTGAAACATAAAACGTTGCCGGTAAACTACCCCTTTTCCTTAACCGATCTTCACAAAAAACAAAAGGTCTTGAGATCTCTACAATTCAGGGCAGTGTGCAAAAAATTATTTGATTATGTTTGAATTTGCGGCTGTTATCGTTTGCCATATAAAATACCCTTGTTAAAACATAAAACGTTGCTGCTAAACTACCCCTTTCCCTCAACCGATCTTTACCAAAATCAACAGATCTTGAGAACTCTACAATTCAGGGTTGTATGCGAAACATTAGTTGATTCTGTTTGAATTTGCGGCTGTTATCGTTTGCCATAGAAAAAAATCTACAGACACACACACACACACACACAGACACTTTTCGAAAAATGACTTTTTTCATGTTTTGAGTGTAGTACACGATTTTTTTTTGCCATCACCATACTTAAGGAAGATGGAAGTAATAATATTAATAATCTACATCAGAATATACTATTGATGTAAGTGTCTTTTACCACACAACTGGCTGTAACCGGTAATGTTACGTTACAGGAATGAACCCTCTGCAAGATGCTCAGGGTCCATGAGTGACTTCGGAGCTCTTCGGAGGAGGGATGATTATTTGCGTAGTTCGGTTTCTTTATAAGAATAAAGTAAGCCTACCTAATTTTTATGGATAAAGTGACTGAAAATAACATTATATTAAACGAATACCCCATAATAACAAAAATATCTATAAATAGTGATATTAGTTTGAGGGTGGGAGATATTTTTTTAGAAATTACCGAACCGAATTCAAGTAAATTATTTTAAACATAAATCTTACAACATAGAAGTCATGTATGGTTCTCCATTCCGATATTACTTCCATGTTCCATAAGGAAATGGAAGTATGGTGATGGCAAAAAAATCGTGGTTGAGATTATTGGAGATTCTGATTGGCCCTCAAAACATGAAAAAAAGTCACTTATGGGAAGTAGGGAAAGAACGAGTGATAAAACGATTCTCGAGACATGGAATGATGTGGTAACATGTAATTTAAAAGAGCTTGGATTTACCCTAAACGAAGGAATTAGGCCTAATGTACCGGGAGGAGAAGAAGAACTACACGAAAATAGCGTAGCATATGCGTGAAACTTCATAGGTTTATATAATACCATAATACCAATTTGATTGTAACAAACACTAAAGAAATATTTATTTCGTAAAATGTTACCTTCGGGTTACAGTTAACACGCACGCTCGCCCGCGACCACACCGGAGCCGTCCATATGACATATTTGTTTTTACGATGTATTATTCCGTACGGAGTAACTATGTAATGTAATTATACGGATTTCATATACGTATTAAATTAATTTTGTAAAACATGACGGATTCGTGACAAATTCTCTGGGAACCTTTTATAAGCTGAAAGAAATTAGCGTGTCTGAATACTTCTATGTTCCCTCAGACATTTTTGTTTTCTTCTTAGCTTCAACAAGCAGCACAATCGAATCGCATTGTTATACGTTTGTCATAATGGAAAGCACGTTTGTTTTGTTCAACCCGAGTATACCGTATTTAAGGGTTACGAGTGTATCGCATTTACCGATGTAAAACTGAATGGTGATTGAATTCCTTCACGGCTAAATACGTGTTTCGGTCTCGCGCACTCGTAACAACATGTTTTATACTGGCATTGTTTAACAAATGAAACTACTACAGTTTTAAAGCACATTCGCAACTCTGACCAATTTATGACCACTCATTTAATCTCGAGTTTCACAACAGAGTTAGGCCTGTATGAGTTCAATATTAACGCTTACTCTTTGTTTGCTGAATCGTAATACGTTTCCGCGTTATGAATTAGGTTCAGTTTATTATATCTTAATGTTACTGAACCCACCAAAATGTATGAAAGTTTTTGCGATTCATTCATAAGATATATTCAGGTATGCTTAGTTATTGAGAGATTATTAATTGTAATTTTATTAAAACATCAAAGAAATATCGATGACCAAAGTGACTGATATTATTCTATTAAAATCCTTCATTAATGAAAGTAAAAACAACAACAACGACAACAACAACAACAACAACAACAACAACAACAACAACAACAACAACAACAACAACAACAACAACAATAATAATAAAAACAACAACAACAACAACAACAACAACAACAACAACAACAATAATAAACAAAATTTCCTAAGTTTTTCTTTGTATAAATATAACACAAAAATACAAATGTGAGAGTTATTAAACTTCAAACTTCAAGAGTAGTCTAAATTTGTATTAAAACAGTTGAGTTTCTGTTTCAAATCGTTTTCAAAATAAACACGATTTTTGTGTTTATTTTTACGTCCATGTTCCGTAACGAAATGGAAGAATGGCGATGGCGAAAAAATCGTGTTCGAGATAAGGGCTGATTCTGATTGTACTCATTTTCCCTAAAGTGTCTGTGTGTAGAATTTTTTCTATGGCGAACGATAACTGTAGCAAATCCAAACAGAATCAAATAATTTTTCGCATGTGTGTCTGAGTGGAGAGGACTCAAGACCTATTGATATTGGTGAAGATCGGTTAAGGAAGAGGGGTAGTTTACCTGGAACGTTTTACGTTTTAACAAGAGAGAAATAGTTAATTTTGATAAATAAAGTATCCTGAAAAGAAGGTCATAATAATCCACTGTAAAAAGGTACAGGAAATATCTATAAATGAAAAGGGTAGTTCAAAGGGGAAGGGGTAATTTTTTCACGTTTGGTATAAATGAGTTTGACGAAATTAAATAAAAATTCATTTAATATTTTTCAAACAATGGTAATTGTTAAAAGTAAATAATTTTGTTGCCAGGCAATAAAACTATAATTTTTTATTTTAATTTAAATCATCCGTGAAGATCCGCAACTACGGCCCAGCAGGCCACAAAATAATTTGTGGCCACATAATTATATAAATATGTAATTAATGCGTGATTACCTGCGTGGTTCAGTTTCATTATAAGAATAAAATACCTAATTTTTATAGATAAAGTGACTTGAAAATAACATTTTATTAAACGACTACCCCCTAATAACAAAAATATCCATAAATAGCGAAAATAATTTGATGGTGGGGGACGTTTCTTTTTAGAAATTATCGAACTGAATTCAAGTAAATGATTTGAAATATAAATCTTAGAACATGGAAGTCATGTATGGTTCTCCATACCGAATTTTAAGAAACTGATGGCAAAATAGCGCAAATAAATTTTTCAATATTTATTTCAACAATAAAATAAATATTTCAATACATTGTAAGTATCTTAATGTGATTTATGATAAACGAGGATGCCCTTTCCTTATTTTAGTCGTAAGTAGGAATAAACTTGTAACGTTAAAAAACAATGATTTTTAGGCAGGAATTTTTTTTATGAGAAGACGTTCGTAGGAGGCACTTTACGTCCCACCGAATGTTTCGGTGACCACACTTTTGCATACTTTGGCTATTCGGTGTCACAGAAGGAACAAAAGTGAGTACAATGTTACTCTACGTAAGTTTGCTTTATTGTCTATTCCTCCCTAACTCCCCGAAGGTTGCCCCCTTTGAGGCAAGAGGAAGGGCCCTATACCGCCATCCCCGGAAGCTCCGACTTCTGCCACTTCCACTTGACACCTACCGCCTCAACGCAGCCCGGGGGTGAACCGGTATTTCAGATGGATTGGAGCTGATTGACGCCGGGGTAAGGTGTGTGTCTGGCGAACGGGAGCTAGGGTTACCTCGACCCAGGCAAGTAGCTCCACTAGGAAAACATCACTGTCCCAGTAATCCTAGCTAAGATCATGCGCAGTGAACCCTAATAGCACGCAAAACCTCCACACGGTGTCCCCTGTTCTGGTGGGAAAGGGCCGTTCAGCGAGTGTCGTCACGTGGCTGCCTGAACTCCGCCAGGTGTACCTGAGGTTAGGGCACTGGGCGGTTGCGGGTTGGGGCTATACCGCTGATTACCGGTGGCTCCTTCTCCTTCCGAAACCCCTGGCTCACGCTGCCTTTCGGATTGCGGGGTTTCCCGATTTACGGCTGTGCCAGGGCTGATAATAGGAACAAAGTGTGCGTCCAGCGTTCGGTGGAGTGACCCCAGGGTCTGTGTAACCAGCGCTGCAGGAGCCTGTATCTGACTCGAGTTCGGTGGCTGGCCCCCCATCGTCCGATTGTTCAGGTACCGTACCGAAATGCTGCCTCCTCGAGGTCTCCGGTGGACTACGTTAAGTCTTGTATCAATACTTTATTTTTCACATGCCATAGATTCGAAATGCGTCAGTCTCCTTGCGAGGAGATGCGTTCCAGACCCGCTCGTTAGCGTATTCAGTGGATGGAGACCGAGGACTTTTCCTGCCCTTCCCTGAGAAGCCATATATCTCAAAGTTGCAAAGTGAGAGGTAAGTCACATCGACATCTCCACAGAGTGTAGGAAACGACATCTCCTCATCGTGGTCCGCTCTGGGCAACGGCACGCCTAGTATCAACACGAAAATGGTTTTATGTGCCATAGTGATGAAGTACATTATTCCCATCCTCGCTCGAGACATCGCCAGTTGACTGAGAGTGGGGACTTTTATAGCCTTTCTCTGGGGGATGCTGATATGAAGACAATTCTATTATGTCCCAATGGGTTGTCTAGTATGCGTAACTTAACGCGAGTTGTAATGGGAGCTTGCTTCTGTTTACAGAGGCTGTTATCTCATAACTTTGATAAGGCTGAATTCGTT
The DNA here is from genome assembly GCA_034769895.1 of Magicicada septendecula. Taxonomy (NCBI): domain Eukaryota; kingdom Metazoa; phylum Arthropoda; class Insecta; order Hemiptera; family Cicadidae; genus Magicicada; species Magicicada septendecula. The sequence goes on along the minus strand of CM068375.1, from coordinate 202,565,255 downwards.
TAGGTGCCGTTTCGGATTCATAGTACACAAAGCGACTGTACTGTTTCATGGAGCAGATTCTTAGCTTTCCTACGTTAAAAGTATAGGAAAATTAGAAGAGGTACTGTTTCGAAACTCGGATGGTGCTTTATTGTAGGGCTATCGTCGTTTCCATTCTAACACAGGAACGGATTACATCTTGACGTTATTAATATTGCTTAAGGCAGACGGAAATGGAATCAATGAGATAAGTAACAAAGGACAAGTATCAGTGTCAATAAGAAAGGAGTGTTCCTTTTACTTTATTCTTCTCAAATCTTGACTTTTTTAGACTCGGATTTAATCGAGAAACTTTTACTGTATCTGAAAACAGAAGTTTTTGAAGACTATGTCGGAAATTTGCACAATGGGTATTGCTTTGAGTCACCCACCAACTTTCAATGTCTTAACTCAGTTATCAATGAAGACTTGGGGAAGACAGGAGAAGCGAGGCAGCCGCGGAAAGGGTATACTTTGACTTGATAAAATCTTGAAGAGTAATTAACAAGTTACCTAATTCCGCTTAGAATTTGTAAGACCCTGATCAGGCCAATTATGATGGCAAGAGCTTGGCTTCTTAATAAGTCAGTGCAAATCTACTAAGTGTATACGCTGTCGAATGTGCTCGAGAGGAATATAGGACCAACGTGGGATAATTACATTGTGAAGATGAAGAAATACAGACAATAGGTTATGGGACCTTAGACTAGTCCCTAATATCAAAAATACTTTTCTAAACTTACTGGAACATGTTCTGAGAATTGTTACATGATTATGGAGAACTTCAAAAGTGCTGTCCAAATACAGTGCGGCCAAGAGGGAGGCCTAATGTAAATGCACACGTGTAACAGATAGGAAATGTGAAACTTGAGTGAGTACACACAGTACAGACGCTGGAAAGATAGAAAGAAACACTGTTAATGAACAAGAAACACAAGGACCTTCACATTATGAGGTTATTAAAAACCGTTACAAAACAAAGAAGCAGCTTTAATAGAGGGCTAATCGAAACAATAAAACGAGTCGAGTAATTAAGGGAATTATAGAATTAACTGTGGAAGTATCGTAGAAGATGCAACAAGATGGGACAAAAGATTGACAAAACTGCATATTCCATGTGGGATATCAATTTAAATAGAGTTTTAATGAAACTCCGGATATAGTGTACAGATTTGGACATCTGACTTCAGGGCCCAAAAATGGGATCAAAAGTTGAGTGTCAGACTAAAAGGGATTGACACAAATTTGATCGTATGGAATTTGTAGCGGTTATTGTATGATTGCTCTATAATTGTTACTTTACTAAACAAAAAATAATAGGGTAATAGGGGTTTTCGTAATTTTTCTATTAATTGAAAAATTATATATCAAAATTTATCCAATAATAAATGTACTTCGTTCAAAATAGTGAGCGAGTTCTGCACGGAGTGTACTATTACTGTATTAAGTGAGGACGTGAGAAAATTTAATGAAACAAGGTTTCCATTAAAGGTGAGTAAAACCACAGTGGGAAGTAAGATCTCACATGCGATCCGGGCAGAAATATGTTAATAGCGTGTTGCTACCTAGTACCCGATATACACATAACAAAAGGAAGGAAGGAGAGTTGACATTATCTACAAACCTACATACGCAACGTCTGGTCTAGACGCAGTCGGGCATCCTGTTGCCCGCATGTCCTTGGTCTTCAAGGTTGTAACGACGCACAACAAAGTTAATTTGCGTGTAAGTGCGTGCGGTTGCGCCGCTGGCTTCTTTTAAAAGCACATTGTTATTGTTGTTTAATGCGATGCTACTGTTACCGCATGGAAGGCTCGCCGCTGCGTGTGGCGATAAAACACTGAAATGGTTTTTTGTGTATGCGAGACCGGTGTAAGGAAACCATCTTGCGAAACAATAAATACGGATGGACACGAAGCAACGTCCCTTGAATTCATAATCTCGATACGGTTTTATCACTTCACTGTTCATTCTTAACAATGGTTAATGGTGTGCTAATGTGTAGGCCTATATATGCGGGATGTATTAGGTTTATTCAGGTAAATTAAATCAATATTTTTTGTTTCATTATTCTCTTTGGCTTTTTATTTTAATTCTTCCCACTATTCTGTCTAATATTTTGCCATTATCGTTTTGTAAATGTTTGATTTAAGTCTGTTCAAATGTTAAAAAAAAGACTGTTTCTCCTTGTGAAGAGTGTTTTATTTCTCTCCATAGAGAGCCACACAAATATTCTTACAATCTAAATTCGGGCATCCGTGAGTGCGCTTAATTTGCAGTCAACTTGCTGATCGCTTATTTCGACATCATAGTTCTGCATTTTCTTCATCATATCTTATTATACGGCCTATTTAACGCTACATCTGATAATCGCACCCCGAGCCCCCGTTTTCTTTCTTCAATTCAGCGCCATTTTTGGAACTTCGATGTTCGAATGTTCATGCTTCATTATTTTGTGATCACAAAATGACGATTCAAAGAGTTTTCTTCTCCTTCTACGGGCCTTCTTCAAGGCCTTCTCTAGTGAACTCAGTCCACGTTTATGACTTACAAACATCCGCGTAACTGTTGCTCCACGGTTTGTTATATCAGCGATTATTATTATTTTTCTGGTCGTGAAGATAAATATGTGTCATTCGCCGATGCATTGCTCGTTGCGCGTTTGATATTTTATTTATTTATTTTTTATAAATGTCCACGTTCATGCACCAATGTAACCACAGGAAGAACGCATTATTGTGGACTTTAGTTTTTAACTTTTGAGGAATGTTTTTGTATTTTAGTAACCAGTGTGGGCCAGAAGTCGTTTGACATTAGATTTTGTGTTTGATTTAGTCGTGACGGTGAATAGTAAATGATGGAGGGTTTTATATGAGGTTTGAACATTAGACAAATTTTTAAAACATTTGTTACGACGTTTCGACAATATGTATTGTCATTATGTGCGAGTACATGTAAGCATACACACACCGCTGTCTCTCGCATCCCGCACGCTAGGGGTTTCTGGCGTCACAGTATCTTCGTTGTAATTCTCTTTTCTCCATCTCATCATACGTACTCTCCTTCCACGATCTTCTGGGTCTACCTCCTGGGTCGTCTGGTTATAACCAAGTTTAACAGCCTTTCGGACCAACGATCATCAGGTATTCGTTCCACGTGTCCGTACCATGAGTCGCTTTATATTTAAGAATTCTAAAACTGTTTTGTCTACACGAATTTCTAACTCACTGGAGACGGAACGTCCCACAAGATCTACTTCAAAAGTTCATTTCCACTGATCGGAGCCTTCAGGAGTTTCTTTGATTTATCCCCCAAGTTTCAGAGATATTGGTGAATGTGATTTTCAAGATGACAGGTGATATAATTTCTACACTAAAATTGTTATCAACAAGACCACATTCGAGCAGTACAGAAATAATTAATAGGGCTACACATATCTCTTTCTTTTTGTATGAATATGTGTGTGTGTGTGTGTGTTTAAAATAAAAAATACTATTACTTGTATATTATTGTCCTTATGTTAATAAGATATAGGTATATTTTAATGTTCTATTGATACTAACGCTCGTTTCATGAGAATTGATTATTTCTTTATTTCCCGTATGTAGATCGTAATGATGACAATAAATTTCGTTGAGACATTATACAAATGTTTTAAAATTGTATTTAATTAATAACCGAACTCACAAAAATATTTCATCATTAGAAGTTATCAGAAAAATACATTTTTTTTCCAGCAACTTGTGGCCTTGTTTGTATAAGCTAATTTGCCAAACCCAACTTCATAATAATCGGACACAAGTAGAGTCCGCTTGCAGCCACGGTACTGGTGTGCCATCAAAGTGGGTTTACATTATTTAATCTTTACATCAACGTCATATGTAGCACGTGTCTGTCCGCTGCTGAGGTAATGTCACACCAGTATTTCTTTCGGGCAAATATTTTCTAGTACTCAACCAAGCCGCTTCACAAAATTGCCGTCGTTTTGGACTTTTGGTCTTCAAGCAGCTTTCGTGACGATCTGCCATCTCCTCATCTATCCAGAGTTCCAAGTCTTCTTCTATTTCGTCTTCTTCATTGGTGCAACAGACCTTCGCCTGTTCAACCACTGTCCTCCATCCATATCGGCCCTGAGCAAGGAAGATGTTTATCCTCAGCTGCTTGAGTTGACTCAGGACGCTATCACTCCACCGACTCCGAGGCTGTCCTCTAGGCCACACTACAGCAGGAGAATCCTTGTACAGTTTTTTAACTGTCTTTATGTCCATTCTCAGGACATGACCCAGACATTTCAATCTTTGTATTTTAATAAAGGAGGGTTGCATACAATTCTCTATTTTTCTCCGCCGCAATACCCCATTTTCACAAATTGGGACTGCAATTATCCAAAACAACTTTGTTTCGAATCTGTTCAGCAGTTCCACTGTCGACCTACTAAGGGTCCAGCTTTCACTGCCGTAAGCCATGACTGGTCTAATTAAGATCTTATACAAGGTCCAATATTCCGCCTCACCGCCATTATATTTTCTTAATTCTTAATCGATACCAAGTGTTCTACTTTTTTTCCGTATCCATTAATTGTTTCCTGTTTTTCTTTGTTATTCCTAGCAAAACCGTTTGCATACTTCTCTTGTGTATTCCTCAGTGCTGTACCACTTTCATATTCATTTCTATGTTTCCGATATGTCATTGTTATAAAGTCTTTGGAAGAGCATCCTTTTAAAACTTCCTTAAAGACAAAAACAAAAACAGTTGTTATTTTTGCCATAACATGGCTCATCTTTTTATAGGCAGTCCATAGGTAGATTTACTCGACTTCGTATACGGTACAGAAAACCACGATCGATCTACGCGTACCCTCCCGCAAGGAAGTGACATTAGCAACTTTGTAATGTTGAATTCCTACTGTAATTTCAGATCATGTATATTGAAAGGAAGATATAACCAGAATTCATGTTAGATTTTTGTCTCGTTGTATTTCAGGGATTATAGCCGATGCCGCGTTCCGAGTCAGGATGAGTTGTCACCAACGGAAACTACGTTACGGATTCGGGCTTCGCTTTTCGTTCCTCGTTTGTTCATATATTCCATAAGGCAGAGTTGATTCAAAGAATTATTTTGTAAGCAGTAAATTAAGCAGTCATTTCTTATTGAATTCACTGTAATTATACCTTAAAGATGTAGTTTAAAGAATTACTATTTCTACTGTATATAAGAAGTTATCTATACTTATCAATGGCTGTAGTAATTGACGTCGAGATGAAACAGACTCCTTCCATAATTACATCAACCTCAGGGAATTCAAGAGTCGTAATTAATGACAAAACTATCAATTAGTTTATCAATTAGTAATGTTGTCGTGTCGCCATAACTCACAGAATCTGTAGTGTCTGCAACACAATGACGTCTTTTCTCTTCACTCTGTCTTTATTAATTTGTTGACTTTATCACTTTATGTGTTTCATTACAGTCGCCAACATGTGCTCCATATACCAACACATTCCATCGAAGAACTCAGCAGGCTTTATTTCATAAAATGATATAAATAAAGACAAAAACAACTATTTATTTAATTATCTTAGCGTGACGCGTGGAAACGTTTAGGGAAATTTTGGCAATATTCTGGGAAACCAAGTATCAATCATTGAAATATGAAAGAAAACGCATCAGGCACATGTATATAAAGAAGGAAAAGAACGGAAAAAAGTGAATTAGTCAAGGGCTTCGTAAATCAGACTCGAACGTCACCGAGTGAATAATGGATTGCCAATAACCAGAAGAAGGTAAGAAGGCAAACCCAAACAATCGTTGAAGAGAAGTGCAACCTGGTCCTGTCGTGGACTGAAACTCGAGCAGAGTGGAGGACATAAGAGAATAGATACACACAATGGATGCTCGGAGGAACGAAGAGAACTTAGTACATAACATGACCCAGCCTACTCGACAGTAAATAACATTAGTTAGTTAATATTACTATTGAATAACGCTTAAGTAACGCTATTAAATAGTAAATAACGTTATTCAATGTGGTGGCCTTCTGAGTCTTATTATTGAGTGTTCCTTCTTACCTGACAATCCGAACAGAATCAGAATCAGAAGCATACCTGCAGAAAACGTATCGTTTGTTTATTTTAAATAGGCTTTCATGCAATATTGTGCAATGTTTTATAATGCATAAAAAATCGTGTCTGTTAACACATGTACACAATTTACTTTATAAATATCTAAATATTTAGATAGTATACTACAGTGTAGTATATTTAGATAGCATGAAGTACAGCTACAGTATTATGCTGTAGTACGTATTGGTTGAAAATGGCAATCATAAGTGGGTGAATAGTATTGAGCATTTTTGTTCCGATCGTGCTGGTATCGGCACTCTGAACACGTATCTGCCAAAAATACGTTCCCGTTTATGCAGATACGAGGAGTACATTACAAACCAACCACAGATACGATTGCCTTTTGTCAGTGTAGCCTGGCCCATAACAAACAGCGGTTGAACACTGCTCATTTCAGTAAACGTGAGAACAAGGGAAATGACAGTTTTTTGCAATGGTATCTTTACCATTTATGTAAATGAATTTATACAACTTCTACAGTTATTGCTTTACATTTATTGTTCCCCACACACACCCACGCACGAAAAACCATACACAGAAATCCTTTTTTATACTGTACTGTTATTACAGCAGTGGCGGCTAGTGATTGAAAAATTTGGGAGTTGCAGTTGGGTTGGAGGGAACTAAATTGTTTTATTATCTGAATAGAAAATGGTCTATGTCTCCTCCTCTCAAAATAGTACACAAGGAAAGCAAAACAATCCAATGTTAGCGTTACAACCACATAACCACGAATATTTATTGTATAAGTCGTTTTTAATTTTACGATTAAATTTTACCTGATTTTACACTTTTATTAAAATTTGAAAGGTCTGGTGTAGGCCTACCCACTCACTTAATTTCAATTTTTTCCTTAATAGGACGTAAACTGAACAGCGTTTTTGTTAAGTTTTCGACAGAATTCATTGTGTCCTACCAGTTAAATATAATAAATATCTTACACTATGACACCTTATTTCTTTATATGTACTATTATTTACATTTAACGATGAACTGGACTGACACTTAACCGACACTAACAACGAACTTCACAAAAAATTCGACCGACACTAACGCACTTAATTAACATAACATAACCTTACAAATTCCAACCTGGCGCACCACGTGTTATTTACCAACAAACAGACTGGTAGCGCCGTGACGTACAAACGGGTTTGCAGTCCCTAATCACACCAAGCGAACCTATATGCTTGTAATAGAAGCAACCGAGTCTAGCCAGCCAGAGCTCTACTCCATTGCATTTCCCCGTATACAAATCGCGCCACAGTTGGTGCATACTCCGCGGCAAGAGCGTGTACGGTTTTTATTACTTCCATGTTCCATAAGGAAATGGAAGTATGGTCATGCCGAAAAAAATCGTGTTCGAGATAACGGAAGATTCTGATTGTACTACCATCAAAACATGAAAAAAGGCATTTTTCGAAAAGTGTGTGTGTGTGTGTCTGTGTGTAGAATTTTTTTTTGGCAAACGATAGCCGCAAATTTAAACAGAATCAAATATTTTTTTGCATACAGCTATGAATTGTAGAGGACTCAAGGCCTGTTGTTTTTGGTGAAAATCGGTTAAGAGAAAGGCGTAGTTTACCTGCAACGTTTTACGTTTTGACAAGGGTAGTGCTTAATTTTGATAAATAAAGTATCCTGAAAAGAAGGTCATAATAATCCACTTTAGAAAGGTAGATGAAATATCTGTAAATGAAAAGGGTAGTTGAAGGGGGAAGGGATTATTTTTTTATAAATTAAAATGGTAGTTGATGATGGAGGAGGTAAATTTTTATAAGTTTTATATGTGTACTACGTTATTGACAACAAAGAAGTAGTTTCTATGGAAACATTTCATTTAACTTTAACAAAATTATATATTTTTTCATTTTAATTTAAATCATGTATGAGAGAAAATATATCGTTCGTGGCAGGCAAGCATATCTCAATTATGTAATGTTTACGTTCCATTTTATTATTATGATTACCGCAATAAAAAGCCAGGCAACACACGCACACACACACACACACACACACACACACACACACACACACACACACACACACACACACACACACACAATTCGCGTTATTTCTGGCCTCACTCATGTTTATTTTCTTACATTTGCACGCTTTTTAAATGGAAAGTGCCGAAACCCACACCAACACAACGCGTGCAAGCCGAAAAAGTGTCCAGCGTGGATAGCGATTTGCTTCCTGTGGATCGCTGGGCAGTGTAACTGCACGTGTTTACAGAGGAACGGTTCATAGACAGACTTTTCGTCTTTAGGTAATGAACCCTCTGCAAGATGCTCAGGGTCCATGAGAGACTTTGGAGCGCTCCTTCTTTTCCGCGTGTTTGTTCTGTGAAACGAACACTATAGATTCGCAGCTTTACTCTGAGCAACGCTCCATAGGGAATGTTGAAAATGTTTGTCCACGGTGTACCCTCATACACACTAAAACCTGCTCTGATGTTTTGAATATTAAAAGTTTGGAAACTTGAGCACTACTTAATGGAGATCAAAAATTAACTTTTACAAGCCACTAATTTTATGCATATTTTGAATCAATAAATGTTTTAATAAATTAATACAATCTGTGCACTTATTTCTATTATAATATAAGAATTAAAAACTAATATGTGCATGTTTGTATGTATGAAAAATATATAAATATTTTTCTCTCTGGAAAATTGTTTGCCCCCCCCCCCCCCCCCCCCACTGGAAAATATTTTCACCTCCCTGATGGCTAGTTATTTACTAGCTTGTGTGGAATATAGGTTTATGACATGGATCAGAATGGTGGGCGTTAAATAAACAGAAGACACAAACGTATTAAGGAAGAAATGTTCTGCTGAGAAATTTATAATTATACGGGTAAACAGAATCGTCGTTCTCGAATTCAGAAGAGGAATGGAAAGAAAGAAAGAAAGACTCGATTTTAAAAAAGAAAAATGACTAGTTTGTATTATTGTGCCGTGGCAATATTAAATGTAAGTTCCACGGCAAGTTTTTAAACGTAATTCAGTCCGTTTGGTGCGTTATCGTTACAAGTTAAGCTGTCCGCTAGCGATAGCGAGATCTAGTCAGTCGCCGTGACCTTGATCAGAGACGTCATTCAGTAGGCCGCGCTGCAAGCTTCTATGACAACGTAATCTGGTCAGCCGTGCATCAGCTATTTGTAATTTTACTCGGTCCGTTGCTGCGTTAATTCTCCTCTCTTTCTCTTCCAACACTGGTACAGAGCGGATCGTGGCGGCGTGCTGTAGTTAACATCTTATAATGAGTCTTTAATTTTATAAAGAGCTTCAGGTGAGCCAGTATTCGTGCTTTAATAATTTAATTGGGGCTTGTGTGTGTAAAATATTGATAATAATGTGTGTCTGTGTGTGTGTGGCCCTGACTGGCCATGTTCGTTCAGGTGCGGCTGAGGCACGTGGTCAAATGATTTAATGTAAATTTAAAGAATTAACTTAAAAAGCAATGAAAATTTAAAGCAGATGGATTGAATGAGTTATAAACCATAATTATGATTACACTGAAATTTAATTGTTAATTTGAATAGTTTGTAAATGTGTAGTTATTACGGGTATGTCCGAGACCACGTGGCCGTAAGTTATTGGTAATGTGATTTTAAAACTAAAATTTAACCCATGAATATTTAAAGCTGGATGAATTGAAGGAATTGTGATGATTTAATTGTAATGGAATCGAAATTTAATACTTAAATTAATAACTTGAAATATGACTTTTACTGTTGTTAATGACAGGCAGTTGTTGAACTGAAATTATAGTAGTGTGTGTGATCTGGGTTACGGGGCGAAAAAGATGTGGAGGCGGGATGTTCTCTTTTGTCTGGCTCCAATGTACAAATTAAATTATTACAGGTTTCCCCGCATAGTCGGGAGGTAAAAGGGTCGCCGAGATGGGGACATTACATCCTTCCCCATCCGCAGAGCTGTGCGAAAGGATCCCCAATGCCGTCACGCCACGCTAGACCATCAATCTCCAGCTGAACCGCTGCAAACAAAGCATTTTACTATTCGAAGAGGTTCGTCCTGGTAATCATCACCATCACCCACACCCAGGCTTGCATGGCAGGAATCTCTATTCTGTGTGTCCTCAGAGATCAGGTGGGAAGTTTCCTTTTATTCACCACACACACAGTACTCCGCCAGTTATAACGTAACCAACAAAAAAAAACTCGGTTAAACAAAATAAACTCATATCTAAGAGTTAAGATTGACTGGAACATGTTCTGTGCAGATATGCTGTAAACTGTGCTTATTGTGATGACTGTTATTATGAATATGTTACAATGTATTTAGTATATTAATTATTCATGGTGTTGAAGGTTACGATTATTACAATGTAAATATTTTTAAAATTTCTGCAAAAGGAAGCCAATTTGAAATTTACTTAAAAAAATTAAACTTTAAAAATTACAGTATCCAGACAATGAACAACTTGCATCTACCTGTCATATGACTTGTGATTTCGTGGGTTAATCATTTTACCAGATCGAATTAGTCTAAATCGAAACTTTCTTGTATTTATAAATTGAAAATAATATAGTACTACTTTCAAATTATAACTTTAAATAAATAAAAATTATTTTTTTTAATGTCTTCATAGCAGTGATTACAGCGAGTGATCTTATCGTTACTTGTTATTCGTATTATTAATTGCAAGTGCTGGGGACAAATAGATGGAAGTAATTTGAAAAACATTTAGAAAATTATATTCAAAATTTTTTAACCGTTATCCAAGGGACAACTTGCACTCATTATTATGTACTTCTAGTAATTTCATTGCTGAGTAAATTCTCAACCATTGTTAACGTAAATAAAAATCTTCTGCTGATTGAAACATGAAAATAATTTCTGTCTGGTTGTTATACATTTGTAGTAATTTATTTGTGAGAAATATTATGAGATGTTATTAGTGCAAGGGAACCACACCGGTGTTTATAAAATGAAATTGATTGAAATTTAGCTTTAAAAACTAAGACGAAAAGAATTGCAGTTTATAAAACGAATATCACTGAAATTAACTAATGCACTAATAAAAATGTTGTTCCTGTTAAACAATTGTTTCCTTGCAAGGCCTGTCACGATGGGCTCAGCGCATTTTATTTCCATCTAGGTCACGCGTCTAGTTTTAAAAATTAAGTAACCCCCCCCCCAAAAAAAAAAAAAAAGTAACAAAAATTTTGAGGGACGTTTCAGTATTAACAGGAAAGACTTTGATAACACTATAGACATCATTCACCCTCGGCCGATAACTCGCAGCGAGAGCCTAAGTTCATTACAGGAATTAGATCGCAGCTCCCTTTGGCCGGCTCTTCGTTCTACCTACAAACATTTTATTCAAAAGTACAATACTTCCTCACGAAGGTTGAGGATAGTCTTCACACACCTGACATGGGGGTACCATTTTAGCTGATACGTCATTTCTTCAGAATTCAAGCATTGCTGCGTTAATTCTCCTCTCTTTCTCTTCCAACACTGGTACAGAGCGGATCGTGGCGGCGTGCTGTAGTTAACATCTTATAATGAGTCTTTAATTTTATAAAGAGCTTCAGGTGAGCCAGTATTCATGCTTTAATAATTTAATGTTAATTTAATTGGGGACGCACTTATTTAACATAACATAACCTTACAAATTCCAACCTGGCGCACCACGTGTTATTTACCAACAAACAGACTGGTGGCGTCGTGACGTACAAGCGGGGTTTGCAATCCCTAGTCACACCAAGCGAACCTATATCCTTGTAATAGAAGCAACCGAGTCTAGCCAGCCAGAGCTCTACTCCATAGTATTTCCCCGTATACAAATCACGTCACAGTTGGTGCATACTTCGCGGCAAGAGCGTGTACGGTTTTTAGTATTGCTTTACATTTACATTTAAGTACTTGCCTCTGCACTTTTCAATCGGCAAATGATTTATTACGATGATTTAGCTTGTAAACACTATTATTAGTTATTGTTTTATTCATAATTCTATAATTTAGAATACAATTCGGGATTTAATGGGGGTTGTGCAACTGTGCAACCTAAGCACGGGCCGCCACTGTATTATAGTATTGTTACAACAGTCGCACTTACCGTCGTGTTGTACAGTGGAAACGGAATAACCAACTCCAGTTGAAATAGGTAATTTACAACTTTCGTTACAGTTTAAAATAAAGTCACTCATAACCAAAAAGTCTTCAAGCTAAAGATTATCCAACACACGCTGTGGTAACAACAATAATTGTCATCTCATTAAAATGTCGTACTGAATAATACACAATAACAACCCCGATAGCGCACTGTAATACTGTAGGTCCAAGCTAATCTTGGTCGGCTGCTGGCCTCTTATAATTATACCCCCCTGAGGTTCGAGAAGAATCTACTGCTTTCTGAGTGACGCGTCGAGAATAATTGTGTAGTTACTGGAAGCCGATCTTGGACACACACCGCAGACCGAACAACGCAGATGTCACGAATGTAGCCGATCTCATGGGCGCCAGAGTATTTTATTTTCGATAAACGAAAAAAATCAATAATTGTAACTATTAGTTTGAATTACCGATTCTGTACTGTATTAAGTTAAAAGTAAATACAGAGTGAGCCGTAAGTTACTTGACAAGAATGCATTTTTTTAATAATTATTAGTTTCATGCCATTTGTAGTGACAGTGCCACTCTATATAATACAGAAGCTATTATATATAACACGTTATATAACATTAATGTAGCAACTTTAAACTAAAAAATATAAATACGTAAGTTAAGTATGATAAGCGCTACCATGGAACGAGGCAGTTTCAGAATACATGACGTCAGTGGTGCCCAGAAGGGGGGTGCATGGCGCAAGTTGCACCATCAAAATTTGGGGGGGCATGTTTTTACAGCATTTTTTATGATTAAAGGGGGGGGCAAATAAATAAAAGACTATTTGAAAAAAACTTGAGGGGATAACTGAATTTGGGGGGGAATGCGCCATAGCCTTTGGGGGGGATGGTCACCCCTCCATAACGTTACGGCTGGTGGGACGCTGATTAGTGTCTCGGTTGCAGTCGACATAGATTGGGTTACATCGGCCGCTAGTTACAGCTCTCCTCTTCCTGTAACCCTCCTTCCTTTCATTTTCAGTAGTGAACCCATGATTGTTATACACGTGTAATTAAAGAGAAAATGTCAACAAGAATTAAAATTTGAAATTTTAACAATTTTAAATAATATTCTCATGTTGATGTATTTATATCCTTTATATATATATCATAGAAGACGGGTCAGTATTGAACGTTTATAATGAGTTGAATTGTGGAACTCTTTTAATTTATAAAACGAGGCATTCAATATTTCCAGCGGTGCAGAGTTTTAAATCCACCTCATGTTAGTATAGAAATTATTAGGAGTAATTAGAACACTTTTCAGCGGCATATGTTTTATTAAAGTACCCACAAATCATAGGATAGTATGCGTCTTTTGTGTAATGAATGTACATTTGAGGTTTACATTCTGGGTCATTACAGATACATGGATTTCATATCTCTCTACATGCTCGGCTTGTTTCATGTTTTTTAATTTTTTATAATTCTCACTGAATGGTGAATATCTTTACCGTACAGTTCAACTTGTATGTTAGTTATTGATCCAAGTGCTTAATAATAATAACAACAACAACAACAACAACAACAACAACAACAACAACAACAACAACAACAACAACAACAACAACAACAACAACAACAACAACAACAACAACAACAACAACAATAATAACAACAACAACAATAATAATAATAATAAAGAGCATTAGTAATAATACCTAAACAAAGAAAACGACACATTCTTTATTAAAGGTGTATCAAGTGACAAATTACTACTCACGCCAAATTACAATTCATAAGCAGTTCTAGATCGTTGTTGTAAAATAATAACATTAGGTTAGGAATACATCACTTACTTCATTATAATTGGAACACACTACACATACATGCACAAACACACGTGCGCGCGCTCATGTAGACTATATGGTAATGTGTAGCAGGTATTCAATGTTAATTCATATTCGTGTTTACGTTTCGTTAATAAACTTGTTGCTGTTGACTGTAGTATTTCAACTTGATTTTAATAACATCTTGCTTTGTGCAATTTAAACGCATAGGAAGTTGAAAAATTAAATTTGTTTGTGAAACAAAATTCTATGAGCTAAAAATTTCTAGTTAGTGTAAACTGAAAATTAAATCTTAATGCATCCATGATTACGATGCAATAGTAAAAATACATTGTTGTATTTTGGCTCTGATAAATAATAAAATTAGTTTCATTTCGCGTTCAGTGTACAACTAGAGAAGATTTAGATACGCAGATAAAATAAATATATATTCTTTCTCTTTTATAATTTACAGCTTACCGTGATGAATCTGTCCATCGTATGCAGACATTTCTCTGTTTTTGCCAGTAGGCTCACTTTCACGATGTTCTTCCAACAGTTTTCAGTCGGAAGATTTTTTGTGTAGATCTTCTGGTTCTATATACGAGTTAGACGTCTATAGCGATGCACTGTTTTCTTTCTATTTCATTAATAGAAATACTTGGTCTTGTTCCTAATTCTTCGCTTTCATTGGTTTCTATTTTGTCTCTTCGAGTTTTACCAACTAATCTATGAACCTGTCTGTCGTTATCCAAGACTCTGGCCCATACAACAGGAAATAAAAATAAGAAATGTAAATAAATAAATATATCAAATGAAACAGATGAACTTTTCAAAAGTTACTTTCCATAATTTTTTAAAATTATGTCTTATTGACTTTTAAGTCTATTTAGATTTAACGTCCTTTCAGGACAATTTGTCACTATTATGGTGGTCATTCGGAACAATGTAAATATTATTATTTCTACTTTGATTCCTACATTGTAGATAACGAAATGTTTCCATCATTTTTTAAAATATACGATGGGAAAAAAGTGCAATGGTGTACAGGAGGACTGATCCAATATATACAGTATTGTCCCGTTTATTCGGACTTGATATCGAAACCAGTACAGATTACCGAAAGTCTGGATTAACCGGAAATATTACAAGTCTGCCTATACCTATTTTTAAATATGGAGTTAACGGTTAAAACAGTGGGAAAAGTGAAAATGTGGGATTTAACCGACATTGTTAATCTTCTTTTACTTTTAGTAATAGTTACGGTTTTTGGTTAGGCTACATTTAAAAACAGTTTAAATGTAAAGGTTAAATGAAAAAGAAACAAACATAAATGAAATAAAAATGCAAGTATTTTATGCAAATACTTAGTATAAAATACTTGAGCACTACAATAAATAAATGGTAAAATTCCAAACGTAAAATAACCTAGAACTAGAAAGAAAACTTCATTTTGGCTGAAATCACTTAAAATAATTTTTAATTTGTTTTTGATTCACAGAAGGCGTAGACTTTTTGCTATGCGATCTCCAAGTTCACCAGTTCAACGACTGATGAGTCACTCTGTTTTTTCTAAAATTTATCTAGTATTAGTCGGAAATCTAGATCAACGGAATCCGGATTATCAAGGGTGCAGGTAGTGTGATCACATATATAATAATGATAATGTACGTAAACTTATAATTTTACGCTTGTTATAGTTTGTACGATCAATATGGTTGAAATTACTTTGATTGGACAACCAATTTGGGGCGTAAGAACCAACTAAGCTAATAAAATAAGCACAGTCCTTGTCTGGTTAGACCGAATACCTATAACGGGATTCAGTAGATTCAGAATCTTTCAGCACATGATAACTCAAACCCACAAATACTGCTTCGGAAGCACCGTTCCGAATTGCTGTTCCCAAATCGCTGTTCGCAGCATTCTGTTCAAAGAATAACGATTTACATAATTAGGTAGTTGGTGTAGGTTTCACACGCTTTTCATTTTTAGCCTAAATATGTCCGTCTGGGTTTCTATAGAATCTTTTACCTTTTGTTTACCCTAACGAGTATAGAAGTAATTGTATGATCACCTATTCAGATTTTGTATTCACTAATATACGTGACGCTTCAGTTTACAAGTGAAGTCATCATATCTTAGCAATATAACAACCGTACCAGCGGCTGTTTCAAGTTTCGAAATTCTAATATGAAAATGTAATTATACAGCTTAATTCTTCAATAGTAAACAAAAATATCGGTATGGAGAACCATACATGACTTCCATATTCTAAGATTTATATTTAAAATCATTTTCGAAATGAAATATTACCATAGAAACTACTTCTTTCTACTTACTGCTTCAGCCTTAACCACAGTACTGTGGTCACTAACGTATACCACCTCACGTTATCGCACTCGATTTTCACTGATGATGGAAGTCGATGGCATTGCCGAAACGTCTGGTTTTGTAGAAAACATTGGACTACGGCCAAATATCCCGGGAAGGAATTTTAACAAAAACTACTTCTTTGTTGCCGATAACGTTGTACACATATATATAAAATATATGCATAAAATTAATGGCTTGTATAAGTTAATGATTGATCTCCATTAAGTAGTGCTCAAGTTTCCAAAGTTTTAATATTATGATGTCCGTAATTAAAACATCAGAGCAGGTTTAGTGTGAATGAGGGTACACTGTGGACAAAAATTTTCAACATTTCCTATTGAGCGTTGCTTAGAGTAAAGCTGCGAATCTACAGTGTATGTTTCACAGAAAAAACACGCGAAAAAGAAGGATCGCTCCGAAGTCACTCATGGACCCTCAGCATCTTGCAGAGGGGTCATTCCCTAAAGACGAAAAGTCTGTCTATGAATCGTTCCTCTGTAAACAAGTGCAGTTACATTGCCCAGCGATCCACAGGAAGCAAATTGATGTCCATTTTTTCGGCTTGCACGCGTTATGTTGGTGTCGGTTTCGGCACTTTCCATTTAAAAAGCGTGCAAATGTAAGAAAATAAACATGAGTGAGGCCAGAAATAACGTGAATTGTGTGTGTGTGTGTCTTACCTGCCTTTCTATTGCTGTAGGCATAATAATAAAATGGAAACGTAAACATTACATAACTGAGATATGCTTACCTGCCACGAACGATATATTATTTTATACATGGAGGAGTTCAGTGACATTCACACGTACAGAAGAATTATATATATAAAGATATTAACTCATACATAATTTACATTAAAATGAAAAAATTATAATTTTATTGCCTGGCAACAAAATTAGTTTATTTTTAACAATTACCATTGTTTGAAAAAGTTTAAATGAATTTTCAAGTACTTTACTCTTGTTAAAACGTAAAAGGTTGCAGGTAAACTACCCCTTCCCCTTAACCGATCTTCACCAAAAACAATAGGTCTTGAGAACTCTACAAATCAGGGCTGTATGCGAAACATTATTTGATTCTGTTTGAATTTGCGGCTGTTATCGTTTGCCAAAAAAAAATTTCCCTTGATAAAAAAAAACCGTTGCAGGTAAACTACCCCTTTCCTTCAACCGATCTTCACCAAAAACAATAGATCGTGAGTACTCTACAAATCAGGGCTGTATGCAAAAAATTATTTGATTCTGTTTGAATTTGCGGCAGTTATCGTTTGCCATAGAAAAAAAATCTACACACACACAGACAGTCAAACACACAGACAGACACACAGACAGACACACACACAGACAGACACACACACAGACACTTTTCGGAAAACGACTTTTTTTCATGTTTTGAGTGTAGTACAATCAGAATCTGCAATAATCTCGAACACGATTTTTTTTTGCCATCACCATACTTCCATTTCCTTAAGGAATATGGAAGTAAAAAAATAGGAGAGAATTGTGCTCTTTAAATGTACAGAAGTCATATCATTTAAGGTTGCATGACGTTGAAAAAAAGTAGTCCATTAAATTACATACTTAGTTTTCATTTAAATTAATTATTTTCCATATTAAATGCATACACACACAAACACAATATTCTTTGTAACTCTTGGTATTTTGAGTTTCTTCAAGTAATTGTATGTTATACATTGGCAAACACAATAAATAACTCCTGATATATTTTGTATCAGATGGAAAGGCATATGTAGTGATAATAAGTTTAAAAAATTCGTTTACAAAATTAATTTATTATTTGTTAATATAATGTGTAACACACACACACACACACACACACACACACACACACACACACACACACACACACACACACACACACACACACACACACACACACACACACACACACACACACACACACACACACACACACACACACACACACACACACACACACACACACACACACACACACACACACACACACACACACACACACACACACACACACACACACACACACACACACACACACACACACACACACACACACACACACACACACACACACACACACACACACACACACACACACACAATTTTATATAATGTACTGCAGTTACTTGACTGCATTGACTTTTATTTTATTGTAATGTTAGTTATGATGCACGTAGGCCTACTTGTGTATTTTATTTTATTTTGTCCGTTTCATTTTATCTTTTTTTTGTTCAACATCATCAGAGCCAATAATTGGCCATTTTATAATGTAAACTTTTTTTAATAATATTAATTTTAATTTTAACATTGATATCACCAAATTACAAATAACTATGTAAATCATGAAACAAAAATAAATTGTACTTTCCCAAGTTTACCAAGTTTGAATGAGAGTTCAGTAAGGTCTCAGAGGGGCTTTACGGGTGGGGGAGGTAATTCGAAGTTAGAGAGAAGGATTTCTGTATATATATATGTTCTGTTTATGAGAAGATACAGGAATAAGTGGATTAACCACATAGAGAGAATGTGTAATGAGACACTACTTCCCTAATTACTTCACCCTCACAGGCATGAGAGAGTAGGAAATTGAGAGGGGAAAAAATCATGAACTACTTCGAAGCCATTACCTGTAATTATGAAGATTTTTGTGTTGTTAATGTCAAACATGTTTTGACAATACTTTCGATATAAAATGACCAAATCTGGATGCTTCTGTGTAAAGCATTTAACCAGTACTAGCCAATTCTAGTAGACGTACATGATGAGTATTAGAGATTTTTTTACTATAACTAAATTTCTGAAAATACATATGTATGTACGTATATCACAAAATTCAAATTTAAAGGAGATATACATTTAATAAATGTGTTTTGTGATTTTAATAACTTTCTTTATTATATCTGACATGTAAAAATAAAATTAAACAGATTTTTCATTAAAATATTAATTAAAAAATAATATTCCACACAAGGTTAAAATTAATAATTTCATTGATTCGGAGAAGAATAATTTCCTAAGAATAAATTATTTATAACCAATATTTAAGCACTTGTATAATCAGTTAAAATTAAAAAATATTACGTAAACAAAAATATTTTGTAACAGGAGCTATACGACATTCCTTTCTATTTAAGTTCAAGTAAATGTCTATATTCCTTAAATACAAGTAAGTGCAGAAATAGCTTAAAAAAACACATTTATTTTCAGTGTTAAACTATTACGATTTCCTTACGAGAAATAGACGTGAAAAACACAAGAAAGATAGATAAAATTTGCATTTTAGTTATTTACATTTTTACTTAAATGCAGCAAATGGTAAGACAATTAAATTAAATACCATAATGCTGAAAATACGAAGCAGATTTAGTGTTGTTGAATTAATGGGAAAATATCAAAAGATTAAATCTCATCATTACACAAAATTGACTGTCTATATAAACAATCAGATTATATTTGCATTCAGCAAACATATTATAATTTAGGCATAGTACATAGAACTGTATTGCAAATAACCATACTAAATAAACACTGAATTTGTGTTTATACTTCTAACAGCAAATTCACGTAGGCCTGATGAGATCAGAATGAATTCGGTTTGGCTGATGATGCAGAAATTGATTTTAGAGAAACGTATGTAGACTAATTTTATCATGTAACATATTTTAACATACAAAAGTTTTAATATATAACTTTAACAATATCTTCAATTAAATACAATGCAAGTAGGTTTATTTCACCTGACGCATGTTGCACAGAAATTATTCTGTATCTTCAGAGGTTTGTTTGAATTTGTAATTGAATGTTTCCCTTACAGTATATAGTTAACGGATAATCGATTTTACTACGATTCTATTTTCGATTGTTGTAATGTTTATGTAGTCAGATACTTATTATATATTTAATTTTTATTTTATTATTCTAATAAATGTATGATTTTAAATAATACGGTGAATAATTTTTGTAATCGCCCTCTATTACTACCGTAATTTGTAAAATAGTAAAGCAGAGAGTTTTACCTTTAATTATAAGTTTGTAAGTGCTTCACTGTAGCCTGATCTGTATATTTTTCTTTTGATGAACAGTACTTTAAATGTTATCGTACAGAAATAATTGTCTAAAACAATTTACGTTCGACGGTTGTAAGATGCGTGCACAATCTGTTCATATCTTGATTATTGTCAACTTTCTTCTTTTAATGTAAACACCAAGTAATACTTTCTATTAAATTTGGTTTTAAAAGTTTGGTTTCAGAGGCTTAATAAATTTATCTTTTTCTTCAAATTAATTTCCACCTCAGTTTTTTGAGTTGTCTAAAATACGGATGTGAAAATCGTAACTATAAATAATATAGTTAACGACTTATAAAAAAGTCTTGGAATCGATGCCTACTGACAAAATATAATTCCTATATCGGATCTGGGATTTTTTAACACGTTAATGTTTTTAGGCTGGGGGTCATTCCACAAAATGCGTCATGCAAAATGTGTAACGTCATCGAAAAATGTAACGCTCCAGGTGATGTTAACACTATATTTTTTCCACACTTTCGATTCCCCACAGTCTAGAAATCTTCGGTCTCTGTCGTTTTTAACATGATAATGTTTGTTATATAGTAAATATTTGTTATATAGTTATATAGAAAACATGATAATGTTTTCCACAAAATGCGTGATGCAAAATGTGTAACGTCATCAAAAAATGTAACGCTCCAGGTGATAAATAAATAAATTTATGCACATTATACGTTTCAAAAGCCTAAAAACATTATCATGCTTCGATGTTTCGGTTTCGTCGAAATTCTTCTTTCTTTTCTAAGTTGAAACGCCTATATACCATATCTACGATACATTTTGTCCGCATGTGTTTTTATTTCTGGTTTTATAATCAATTATAAACAAGGATTATAATACATTTTAATGTGTTTTGGAAATACCCTCTGCTCAAATGTTTTAAAGACAGCGTCAAATAGTTTTTTACCTGTTACGTAGTCGGAAACAGCAATATTTTATTAACCGCAAATATGATATCACGTTGTCCGCATAGTCTGACAGTTTTGTTTGTATAATATTTCTTACACATCAAATATCCCAAAACAAACAACACTTGTCAAACATATAATAATTCTGGCGGTGCATCTATCAAAGGGAATTAATAACTCTATAACTGTGTGCTTCGGAAATCCAAATTCCGCGAAAGTTTATAGTTAGACAGCGTTTTATTTTATAACTTATAATAATGAACTTTTTTGAGGTCCATTAAATAGACACAGTTTAAAAAATGTTTTGTCGACATTTCGACACTTTATTGTCGAGGTTCAAAATTTATTGTCATCGTCTGAATACGGGCAATACAAAAGTAATTATTCCACATGTGAATGTTAATACAGTAGATATGGAACATCGAAGAAAAATTTATGGAATAATGGTAGACTAATAATAATATACGTATAGTAAATAGGTGTATGTATTTTATTATTCTTAATATAATACATACACACACAAACACTCAATATATATTGCATTACTTCTCTACCGTCCGTGTAGGCTACATATTCGTACGACGATCCCACGGATCGTCGTGTACTACAGTGGAAACAGAACAACTGACACCAATGAAGTCGCTAGTAGTAGTGTTTCAAATTTAAAAGTCACTAATTTGAACACTTTTAAATTGTAACCAATTATATAGTCAGCATTAATGTAATTCGGGCAGTTTTGAAGTGGTGTCCGCAAGCCAGAACATAACATTTTAGGAATTAACAATGTATACAAAACACTCTCAATTTATACTTCTTCTATGGCGTCACAGTTCGCAGTCGAACCTTAGACTCCATAATCATCCGCCTCCATTTTTCCCTGTCCTTGGTCATCGATGTCCATCGTTTTATTTTAAGTAAAGTATCTGTATCCCTCGCCACTGCGTCATTCCAGCGATGCTTGGATCTTCCGACAGGCCTTCTACCCTCGATTTGACTAAACTGTACCTTCCTAGGTGTTCGGTTACCTTCCATCCTAACGAAGTGTCCTGCCCACTGCAATCTATGCAGTCGGATGGTGGTGGCAAGATCATTGTCTTTATATTATTATAGCTTGTATAGTTCCTCATTGTAACGCATTAATTTATACATTTGGGTAGAATTACCAAACATCTCGGCAATTCAGTATCTTTAAACGTAAAAATTATTCCGCGTAAATATAAAATGCTCATATATTGAGATTCCGTTTGTTTTATTTCATTTGTTGAGATAAAATATAAATTATGTACTGCCTGAAGAAGAGCAAGAAACACAATGTTTGGAACACATTGGAGTAGTACAACATTCACTTTTCGTTCAACGGGAAACCAAAGTTTTTACCTACAGTTTTTATTTCGCTGTTTCATTTATCGTGTAGGCTACTTATTATTCTACAAAAATACCACATAACAAGTGGTTTTCTATTATACATGTAACATTCAGAGTCGTATCTGTTACGTGCCTACACAGACCTCTAGTTTTTGCCATAGATCGTCACGTCCTCCACCACGTTCCAATAAAAATTGACTGTCTCCCGACTATACACGCATGCATTCTCCATTCGCAAAGAGTGACTGTCAAGTGCAATTTTCTGATCTGCATTTTATAAATTTGTTCTAGGTTGAATGTTTTTTTTTAGTTAGAGGTAAAAAAGACACTGCGGTTCGGTCTCCAATCGCGAAAATAAAACATTATTCTGAGTCACGGAAGTAGTCCCCTTATACCCACCGCTGTATATATACACTACCGTGACGATTTTTCGTCTTGAAAATAAAGTTTTTCGATTTCGACTGTCGCCTTCGGACCTCCGACTTGTAACACTAGATTTTTTTTGAAAAAATTGTGATTGTTGTGAACACACAGGGGCAGGTGTTGGCTGTTACAGCATTGATGAATGTGTATGCTAGCAGCAACAGTCGTTCAAAGAAATGGGTTGACAGACAACTGATATACGCCTTGCTCTACAGGAACAATAAGTATAGCCGTAGCGAATTGGGTGAAGCGTGTTACTTTGTTTCGAACGGACGCGTAACGAATTGACCAGCACAGAGTTTACTTAGAAATACTTTGTACATAGTCGATAGTATTGTTGACGATACGACGACACTGCTTAAAAGGGTAGACGAGAACTCAAGGGATGAAGCAATTGAGAAGAAGACGAAACAAAGAAATAACGAGGTCACACACAGCTGGAATTCAAGTAACTCTTGAAAGGAAATAAAAGCATGTTTAGCAGAGAAGGTGTAGCGAGGAGACGCTGGTACAATACCACGATTCGACATGCTGGAAGTAGAGAAGTGTCAGGAGAGAAAATTTATTGCTCGGACAGAAAAGTCTACTGAAAGGATTGATCGACAGGCGAGAATATTGCTTTTTCATGGAATCGAGTAGGAGGAGAGTTTAACCAGAGTTTGGGGATGACTACGTGAACTAGTGACGACCAATAGGAAGCCGAGGATTGACAAGGGTTGGACATCTAGACTACATCTCCATGGTGATGAAATCAGAGAACGAATCATCTGAAGGTGGTGGAAACGACTCAAGACGTTGGGTGGAGTTTTATCCGGAATTCGAGATGTTGGGAGAAGAATTATCTGGAACTTAGAACCAGAAGCCAATAAGACACAGCTAGAGGGGTTGGACATAAAAATATGAAGTAGCTTGGTGGGAACGAAGATTATAAAAGATAGTGTTCGCCAAGAGGAGAGGAGTTCTATTTTATTTTTCGTAAAGGTGTAAAGTCTTATCAACAGAGTTCTATTTTATTTTCCGTAGAGACATGAAGTCGTCTTAACAGAGTTCTATTAACGGAGTTCTTTCTTATTTTCGTAAAGGCGTGAAGTCTTCTTAAGAGAGTCGTAAAATCATTTTCTTATTGTGACAGTCGTTTAAATAGCCTATTCTTAAATAAGAATCTACTAAAAGTTGTAATTCAGTGTTACGAATACAAATAGACTTAGAACATTAAATAACAATGTATTATACGGACGTTTTGTTTTAAACATAAACAATCTACAAGTGTATCGTTCGGTGTAATATTAACCGATGAAGTGTAGTGACATAAACGATTTGTAAACGAATTCAAAGTGATATGTGTATACAATCAAGGACAATGTACGCGAAACTTGTATGAACTATATACAAAGTGTATAAGGTTAATCAATATACTTCTCTTAAATGTGGAACTGTGAATGAATAAGTGAAATTACAAAAGACTCGTAGTATGTAAATCTGATCTTTACGCGAGAATTTGGCGATGTAATGATATAGGAGTGCGGGACAGACGTGGAAAGTGGGAACGACGTGTTCGGATCAACAACATTTCAAACAACAAGTGACAACGGCAGCGCAGGAACGAGGATGGGAAATTCAGTGTTTAGTCAACGCACTATGGATACTCTATACCAAGTAAAATTTTATATATTATGTTAACGTAGTAAAACCACTGACCTGTAACTTAAAAAGAATCCCTACTTGAGAAAAACATAATCTTAAATAAACAAAATTCAATATAGTAAACATATTAATTAAAGCGGACCATAAATCTGGGGTATGAATACATTAAAAGTAACAATAAATGTGTATAATTAGAAGTAGTAATGATGTGAATTTTATGATGTGTATTTTATGTATGTGTTTTATTTCAGGATATATCCCAATTAAGGAGGAATTGTTTATTTTATGTACCATTTACAGGAATATATGTATTTCTTGTGTGTAATGTTAGATGGTAAGAGCATGAATATAATAAACATGTTTTGGGAACCCAGATCCGCATAACTTTGTATTATTTGATACACCTTTTGATAATTAATAAACAGCCACTTAATTGCTCACTTTTAAACAAAAGAATATGCATATAACAGCATAACTAATTTACATTTTTACACAGTCTGTAATTAATTAATAACTTTGTCAATTAATTAATTAAATATATTAATTATCCTATCAATTAAACATAATGCATAAATTCGCATCACAGACTTCGACGGGTTTTGTAATAAATATGATGCCAAACTTCACTCATATAATTCGTGATGTGATTTATTCTTAATTCCTTTTTACAAAATTTGCAACTCGTAGTTAGGCTCAGTAAATAGCAACGCGAAAGATGGCACGAGTATAGTACTCTAGTTGAGGCTACTTGAAGGTGGAGAAACAGTGGTTGGAACATCGGGGTAGCAAACTGTAGGCACCTAACAGATAAGATCCAAAATTTATTTTATATCACATATGATATTCGCCTGTAAAATGTGACTTGGCACATTAAAGAATTTAATTTATTTGTTTCATGTGTAACGTTTAACAATATTAATAATGCGTGGAATAGAATTGTGTTATCAGGCTCTAAAGCTGTCTGTGTATAAAATCTACATCAATTCATCCATCTCCGTCCTTATCCACAAATAGAAAAAAAAAAAACAGGAAAACGAATAAAACAACAGCAGTATCACATTTGGTTAAGCAGAACGCGAAATATTAAAATAAGAAATCAACATAAATTTGAATTTGAAGGAAGGAAATATGCATAGAAAGAATTATTTATGAGAGTAAATATAGGAAATAAGAGTAAATAAATAAAGTAGATCAATGTATCGATGAAGTGTTAAATGGAATCTGGATGACTCGTAAGTTAAGTTCTGTAAACAGGTTCCAGCTAGTCTATCAGTAACACTATTGATGGGACGCCTGTTAGAGTATAATTGAAGCCATACAACAGGTTTACATTTCTTGAACCAACGAAGCGAGTCTCAGTTTTAACTCGACCGTTCGGCGTCTGTCTCTTTATCTATCTACCTGTATGTTTGGAGTATGTTTCACGATAACATTTGAACGCATCAACCGATTTTTCGTAGAACTTGGCACGTGTGTCCATTTTTTGCCCTGTAGAACTCTGTTGTTTTAGAGATTGATCCTCTCAAAAATAGGGGGCGGTAGGCAAAAAGGGGAAGGTGTTAACACTGTGAAAAAGTCGCAGAAGCCTGTGTAGGTTATCAAATTAAAGGAAAGTTTAATAAAATGCTGAATATAGTGATCATTTTTGAAAAAAAAAATTGACGTCAGGGACGAAAGAGTGGGTGAAATATCGATGAAATCGCAAAAACTCCTATTGGGAATCAAATTAAAGAGAATTTTAACTGACACCTGAATATACTGGTAAGCTATTCAAAATTTTGGGACCCAGGGCCCAAAAAAAAGATCAAAAATTTGAAAAAATTGTGAAAATCCCGCAGGATGTCAGACTAAAAGGATTTGTTACTCAAATTCGAATTTAGAATTTTTAGTGTTTATTGTATGATCGTATGTTCTAGAATCGTTATACGAGTAAAGAAATAGTAGAGTAATCGAGATTTTTGTATTTTTTCTATAATTAAAAGATTATATAATATTGAAATGTATGTAATAATAAATGCATTTCGTTGAAAATAATGAACGTGTTCTGCAGCTCAGGAAGCTAGTATTTGTACTGTGTTTATTCTATGGTTTTCATCTGATCTCATAACACACAAAAATTTCCAGTAGTGTTATAAGACTACACTTCATAGACGATGTGGTGTTTCAGTAATTTATTAGTGTAACTGATCTTTTAAACCTGTTTTGTAAAAGTACATGTTTATTTTACCGTCGTAAAAAAAAACCGAAGGTTATTCGTGTAAATGTTTCGGAAAAACTCAGTGTTAGACCCATATTTTTTCCCGAAAGCAGCCTTCAATTTATAGAGTTCGTGCGTCTTACGATGGTGGTGGTGGAGCAAATACTATAGCATCAGCAGTAACAATATCTGTAATAAAAATGACGACGACATGAAAATGGACTACTCCAAAGTGTAAGTTAAGCGGTGATCACAGAGTTATTAGAGTGACTAGTGTCCAGTGTTTATAGAAAGTTATTGAATGGTATCTGTTTCCGACTAGTCAAGGCAGCAACAGGAAGATAACTGTACACTGTATGTGCAGGACAATTAGGTCGGAATCACTCTGACGCTCTTTGTACACAACGTCTGTCAAACAAATTGCATAAATATTGTAGCGTGACCAAGGTACACAGAATTAAGAGATATTCTTAACAGTGGAAACTATGCATAATACAGAAGCAAAACCAGCCAAATTTAACTTGTAATAAAGAAGTAATCATGAAAAATAGATTCTATAAGGTGAAGAATTTAAAAACAAAATATTATGAAATTAAAGGAGTATTAAAACAAAACAATCACTGTGAAGAAGGATTAGGTGATAGATAGCATTAATAAAGAGAAAACTAGGAGTCCAATGAGAAGGAAATAGATACCCAATGACAGACTAGACATACCGAATAAAATAACTATAAAAATAACTAAGACTTAAATTGACAAAAACCCAACTAGATTAGGAGAATGAGATATTGAATATAATTGTAATTAAGATGATAAGAGATAATATAAGAGAATAAAACTGTATTTTAAATAGTAATTATACCAGGGATGTAAATCATTGAATATCAGAAAAGACTGATTGTTAAACAAAAATGTATTTAAAATGATAAGAAAAACTGGGTAATTATAACCAGCATTATAACTAATAAATAATATTATATCTGGATGATTAGAGGTGTATACTATCACCAATAAAACAAACCATGTAATTGAGATTTAGTCAAAGAAAGGGAAAGTGTGACAAACTAACCTAGCAAATTTTAATTTACACTTATAATGATAATAAATATGTAATCAGCAGGATATAAAACTTGTGTGCATTACATCTTGATGCAATTAGATAACACTAGGATCATTCTAATACAAATATTAGACAACTAGAATGTTGTAATTGTTATAATTAATGTAATATACTATGATGAAGTAAGATAGAGAGTGAGATACACACCTTATACAATAAAAACCCAAAGAAATATTTATTCAAAATGAGAATAAATACTATCAAAAGCATTAGTGATAAATAAACTAACTGTTGTAATGTAAACAAAATAATACCTAACACTGATCAAACCATAAATGGTTCATTATTTATAATGAACATAGCTGTCTGTACCTAGATGTAAGATTTGTTATGTAAAATAAGCAATAATTAAGAAAGTCAAGCAGAAACAAACTGTCATATAACTGAATAGAGACTATAATGATTTAAAAGAAATAAGATTTTAGTGAAACAAAATAAGTATCACAAAGAAACAATTATAAAAGAAAGCCATTCTCATAGTACAAAAACTCAAGTGTTTTATAACTAAATAACATGAAACAATCGTGTAATTAACAGAAAGATGTTAACCACAAGTTGGTAGGATTACTCAATATTAAATAGAAGGTATTATCAACCGTCTAAAGGGAGTGATAATATTGTACCAAGATAAAATAATTCATGATGTTATAGGCACCATAAGCCTAGAATTACATTTTATAGTTACTCCCTAATTAATGTTCAGAATGTTAGCTCATCACAAGAAAGGACATTATAGGAGCTAAGTTCAATAGTGATCATAGAGAACTGTAAATAAAATAATAGTAAGACATAGTTTAATAAAATTTGTTGTAATAATATATAAGTAAAAATAAGCATCTTTGTTAATAATGGACGGAATTATATCATAAGGGGTGTTAAAACGTGCATCAGGACAAAAGCCAGAAAATGGTGATGTTGTATTTAAGTTTACATGTGGTATAACTGACTTATGTCCATTAGAAACTATTTCAATGAATTTTAGTAAGAAAGTTGGCGTTGTTTTCTTAATCTCAACCCCAGAAACCCACGCCGCTGATACAATTTTCTTTGCCCAAGGAAGGGGAGGATGACTCGATGATGGAATGTCATCAAATTCCACCAATCACGGGGCGTAAATCTACTAAACGCACAGGTATTGCAAATTGGAACAGCGAGCGTCCTAGAGTCACTTTTGATCGAATCTCGATGCCATACAGATGACGAATTGTGCCGATCAAATTATCGCGAGTTACCCATAATCCTGTGCGAACGAATGTAAACAAGAGATTATAACCTAATCAGTCGAAGTTATTGAAAGTATTGTGATTTATAATTTAATGAAGTGTAGTCAAGTTAACAGTGTTTAGGGAATTGCATAGTGTATAATAATTTGCAATTCAGTGAGGTTGAGGAAAGTATAGTGCAATTATTGTTACTTACTAATGTTATGGTTATATCCAACAATACAATTCGAATTGATTCCACATTTGTAAATAATACCACTACTCAAACACTAAGATATCATTCAAGTACTCACTTTTTTATTATTCAATTGTAATTTAGATGTAAGTTAAGGTTAAGGATGGTTAACCTTGCCTAATCTAATAACCTCAAAGTGTCGAACTTACTCCGACAAGATTTATAATATACCGTAATATTAAGAAGTTATGGTTAACAAATGTAACCACTCTCCTATTCTGAGATTTTATCATTGTAATTAACGTATTTTAGTCTGTATTTTGCAGTTCTCGTCTACCACTATTTTATTGTAACAAGACGACAACCCGGAGATGTGAGTTTCCGAACCGTAATAAGTGATTGTAAACAAGGTTAATTGAGTTGAATGTATTTAATTAGGATTCAGAATTATTTAGACTCTGAATAAATAGCAACTTTTAAACATTAATGGAGCATTCATTTATTTGAATTTAACAATAATGATTTTATTAGTAGAGAACAGGTTATGTTTACTTGTTAAACGGTTGGCAGCACTCATCACCGGCAAAAGTGAACCTATTCAAACATTTTGTTCTTAACTAGTAACCATAAATTTTCTAACAGGTTATCACGATTGAAGAATCTGCATTTAAAGTAAGTAAGCATTTATAAGCCTGACATGATTAATCCAACATTAAGGTAACCTATTTATAACCGACATCAAGTGAAGATTCCTTCGGATGATGTTCAGCATTAAAATTAGATACCAATCAACATAACTCATGCAAGAGATCTAATCATCAACTATCAACATCTTGTTCCATTAGTGATGGTGTTTAACTAAGTAACCAAATAACTAAATAATCAACAATAATAAATTACTTTAAAACATTCAATAAAGAAGAATAACAACTTATAATAAAATAAATAATAATATACAAAGTGACGACCAACGTTTGAGCCTCGAGTTAGGTCGAATACACGAACCTAATAATAAATAATAATAACATAGTCGAATTCTAGCAGCAATTCCAATAGTTTAAGGAAAGTGACTAAAACCAGTTTAGTTACATAATGACGCAACCAACGTGTGGCTTATGCCCAATCGAAACCACCAGAAGAATAAGATTAGTTACAATATTCAATAACGGGACAGGAAAAAGTGTTTAACCCGGTAATAACCGGTTCAGTTCCGATCCCGTGTCAGTGAGGCAAAGTCGCGTATTAAATGTGTTGCTTTTCGAACATAATTTTTGCTTTTTAATGTACACCACGAGGATAGTTTACACACGCACGCATGCACACACACACACCCGCGTGCGAACGTAACATGTAGGTTTGTATACGACATACGCACATTATGCTTATGTCATAATGTGCATGTCTGTGTGCGTGCGTGGAGCGCGCTATAGAAAATATACGTAGTATATAATTAGCGTAGGCTACGCGTAAAATTATTAATATGTAATGTGTACTATTGTATTAAAAAGCCAGTAATAACTCGAAAAACTCTACAGTAAAACAGAAAAACTGATGACTGAGTGGGATTTGAGAAGGAAAAACTGTCTTGCTGTTGTCAGCACAGATGTAAACGTTGTGGGCCAGTATACAGTTTGACAATACAGCGAGCTTAACTGACGGAGTTATTAATATTCAACAATATAATACAATACAATCCAACAAAGTACTAATACTAATAAACTACAGTAATACTTTTTTTTTAACGAGGGCAGGTGGAAATTGCTCTACAAACGTCCGGATGGCTCCACACTTCCGGGGTCTGTATTATACCCGACCCACTAAAAAACACCACCTCCCTTTCCTCTTCTAGGATACTAACCTGGAACTGTTTGACACACTATTTCGGGTTAGGCCTATTGTTGGTCTTCAGCCCTAGGGCTGACTTGATAGCCTTCTATGTTGTATTATCCAAATCTATCTTCTACGCCAGGACAATCTCTTCTGTAAAACGTGCCACACAGTTCCAGGTGTCCTTCCCTTGAAGCATAGCTACTGCTACTACTACTACTACTACTACTATTACTACTACTAGTACTACTACTACTACTAGTACTACTACTACTACTACTACTACTACTACTACTACTACTACTACTACTATATAATAATAATAACAATAATAATATATAATAATAATAATAATAATAATAATAATAATATTAATAATAATAATATATTCAAATACATGTTTCATTGTTATGTACCATCCGTTGTGTGTCTCACCAGTACTATAACCAATATTATCACCGGATTAAATAAATAATTAGGACACCGGTCTAATATTGACCATAGGCGTGTTTTCACGTATGTACGTTTTATGAGGCAAAACAATTATTTATTGTGTATGAACTTATCCCACAACACCATATGTTATTACTAATATAAACATCCTCGTCATATGAGTTTATAAGTCATAGAGAAGTTAACAATCTGTTGTTAAGAGTTATTAACTTACATTTCTTACTAATGTCTGGAAAGTTCTGCTTTACATTCGGAAAAATGTTATTGTTTTCCTTTAATTTTTCTGCGTACTGTTTAAATCCCACATTGTGAACGTGTTTTTGTTAGATTAGATAAAATAATAATTATAACTGTAAAAGAGATAGCCTATCTTGTATCTACTAGTCTTATGGTCAAAAAAACTATTATATATAGTTACCTTGTCCACTATATATAAATACTATATACACAATATACAGAGATGGTAGTTCACCTCTGATGACACAAAGCAAAAGACAAAACTTCATTTATTCTTCCACACTTCCGTAATAGTGCTGAAATGGCCGTATTTGGCTCCAGAAACAGCTGGACGCATACGTTGAATGGACGAACAAGTGGAGTGTCTACATTAACACGGCCAAGAACACAACTGTATTCTTCACCACACACATAACGTTCCCTCTCAGACTCTACATAGGCCACACCGGTCTCCTGGTGTGAATTGTCTAGGGTTTTACCATGATAGTCGTCTTATCTAGCGGACGCATTCCGAGCAAGTAGCCGCAAAACAGTTTATCGTCTGTATTAACTCCGTCCCCTGCTTTGCAGCAATGCTGTGACCCGCCGCCTAGGAAAACACATAGGTACCACGTATGTGATACGATGATTACCTACGCGCTCCCAGTATGGGGCTACTTGGTACCTTCCTGTAAATTCTACTACCGCTACGTCCGTTTCTAGAGCAATACCATCATCAGCGCCTTGGGCAAACACCAATCTGTCCCAGGCGAATCTTGGACCCATCGTCGGCAAACGCTCACACTGAGTTAGCCTCTGTCTAATTGAATATCCTCGCCCCGTTTTCTAAAATCCAACAAATATTCATCCTTGTCCCTGCGGTGGGAGCTCGGAACGCGACGCAATCAGGAGGTTGCGCAGCCTCTGGTCTCTCACTTCCATATTTTTTTTCACAGTCAGGCACTTATTACATTAAGAGATATACTCTGGCTGAACACCAGTTTCTGAAACATTTAGCGGGGACATTAAAATCCTATTTTATGCACACACGAATGTCAGAAATATAACGAAAATACATATATTTTAAATTAGGTTTGCCATCCGCTAAAACGAACTCGTAGGATAATCGGGTTAAAAAACTAGAACATCCCAGACATGAAACCTGTGGGTCTACATTTAAAACAATACCAGAAATAATCCAACCTATTATGTATTATTAGCATGACATACTAAAGTTACTATGTTGTGGAAAAATCAAGAATTATTTTCAAAATTGCTTTATTACCTTTTGGTTTAAAAAAACAATTTTTCGTTTATAAATTGCGCTTAACGTTTATTAGTTTCAAAAATACATATACATGCACATACGATACGCAATTGTTATTTGCCACAAAATAGTATAATTTTCGTAACGGAAACAAATTTAATGTTCTTGCTTGATTTAAATGGGAAATAGTTACAAATAAAGAAATAAACATTAACAGTAAAAGTACATGAAAAATGAAGGTACACAAATGCTTTTCTTTTTTAAAGAGATAAACAATAGTTTTTTGTGCGCTCGCTTTTAAGATGTTTCTCAAATTTCAGCTTCCTAATCAAGTTGTACTTTTTGGAGTGAGAGATACCGTTTTCTATTTAGCATCAATAAACAAGCACTTGCGCTTTGGCATTTTGGAATTATTAAAACAAACAACGAAATGTTAAAAACAAAAGAAACTGACAAGACTTTTAACCTAAAAAAATCGCAACTTAAAACATTTGACAGCTCATTAACTATGTGTATGTGATATCGAATCTAGTCAATATGCTTCTTAAAATTAGTGTTGCCAACCATCGTTTACGAAGTGATAAAATTCCGAACTTGCGCAAAATTGCCCTCTTTCCAGACGGTCCCCTTCACATAAAAAAGGGACATGTTCGGGAAACCCCGGATTGATGGCAACGCTACTTGTATGATACAGGCCTACAAATAAGTAATTCTTCTTAACTACCACTTTTGGCACCTACACTGGCTTGGTTTCCTCCAGATCTGTCATTTATCTAGCTCAGCATACAGAATGTTCACACGGAAGTGGAATCTTCTCTGTCAACTTATTCTTTGACCAAGACGTTATTGCCACTTCGACGTTACCCACACACGTAAAAATACCAGTTTCTGAAATTTAAGTAAGAGAGTACTTTTAATTGAAATATAGGGGGAAGTTTAAGGAAGACTTTCTTAATCTCCATAGCTGTGAGTTCTTAAGGCTACGAGAATTTTAGACAGAAGCCGACCAAAAGATGGTCTAGCGGCTTCAGCCTAGCCATTGATCTTTGATTATAGGCTGTAAAAAAAATGAAGAAGTAACGTACCAGTTGATACGAAAACCTACCGTGCCACACATCCGTCATCTTAACCAATTTAATAGGCTGTGATGTTTATGCAATAGTCGCTGTCAATACATAAATATTGTTACGACGGTCTCACGGGTCGTCGTATTATACTGTGGAAACAAAGTACAGAAACCAATGAAGTCACTTGTACCAGTTTTAATTAATCACAATTAACAATGTTAAATCAACTAGGTACTCCCATACAATAATTCAAGTTAAGTTTTTCCACATGCAATAATAATGTCAAATATTAAGAGTTCCACACTAATTATAACAAAATAATCATTTTCCACAATCACTTGATCCGCACTATAGAAATCGCCCACTGTAACTAACTTCTAAGCCGGCCGCTGTTGCTTATATAGGTCCCGCAGAGTTCCAGAATAATTTTCCATCCTTTTCGCGGCGTGCCAGCATACTTTGCGCAGTTGCAAGTTCTCTCGAACAGTCTGGAAGGTAGTTTGTGCTGCCTTTACAGAGAGGCTGCACCTGCTCGGCTAGCGGAGAAACGGGTGGCAGGACGGTCTCGACTCTTCGAAAGCGTTCCGTATTTGTCGTAGCCACATACGTATTCTTCTGGTAATATACTTAGTGCGCCATACCAAAGTTCGGCACTTCCAGAATCGGTGTTCTAAACGATAAATCTTACAACGTTATACAAGTCGACCAGTTGCAAACAATAAAGTATTTTAAGCTGCTTCATCACTTAGGTTGTTATGAACCTCATCATTTCAACCGTGGAGGTTAAGATTAAGAATCTCATTAAGCTGCATGCAGTTTCTTTTTTATCTCAAATCGGAAGCTATTTCGTACCTTGGCCAAGAGAGTTCGCTTTCGAGAGTAAACGTGTTGTTTTAATTGGGCTGTTAAAAGTTTTATAAAATCTGAACTAACCATGAGGCATGTTGATTTAAGGTATGACTCTTCGTCATTGTATTTAAGAATACATCTGATTTCCTCCAGATCTTAGAACGGTCTCCTTCTGCAAAGTCTCCCATCCTGAACGATCCACTTGTCTTGCACTACCGCAAATCAGCTGTGTTGGGGCCTCTATCGAAGAAACAGTACGCCTGCGTCTGGATCAGGTCTGGTTCTCATTCGTCTCTTTATTTCCTCTCTACTACCGAAGCTTCTTTGAGGCATTGCATGAACCTGACTATCTTGAAACGAACAGTACTTGTCAAACACATAGGCCTAGTACTTCTGGCGGTGCACCTACGAAAGGTAACTGTAATTAACTGATAATTCCCGTAACACTGGAATTTAAGTACAGGATATTTTTATTGCGAAAGAAATGTTTCAGTCCACTCCCACCATTACTAAAAGTAATTAAGGCAACACTTGTGTGCAGTGGTACGTCTCACAACCTTGCCCTACTCACCCTTCTTAGAATACTAATGTGAGACACATTAGAATGGGTTTAAACACAACACGTGAGTGTTCCTACCTAACTCATTGGTGCCTGTAATAAGGTCAGTTAAATAATTTTTTATCGAGTTCCTCCGTCAGTTTCCCGGATGCGGTTTACGAGCGCTTGTCAGTTCTTCATTCTGCAGGTCACCTTCACGGTTCTTCCCCATTGCTGACCACTGTCTCTATTATAACATAGTTATTAGACTGGAAACATGATTTTGTACTTCGATGATGCACCACACAACTAAATACTGTTGCCAATGCTGGACTAAATGAAATTTATTTCATGAAATTGTTTAATTTCCATAAGCTATTCAATATCACTTTTCTTAAGATCTTACCGTCTTGGAGCTCCGCCGACCAACGTTTAGTTCCGGCCATTAAAAATATTGATAGATGCAGAAAATTTGAATTTTAGTAGTTTTTATGGACAGGAGTTAAGTAATTTGTTAAGTACAAACTTTTAGTCTAGACTGAAAGTAAAGCATGAAGTAAGATGTATAGTAAAGAGATATATTAAAGATTTATGAAGTGTAAGAAATATATTAAAATGCAATGACATAAAAGAAAAGTGAGTGTATAGTCTATTTTTCCTAAGGACATTTTTCGATTATCACCTCTTCAGTAAATTTATCTGTCCCCATTGTCGGTTAAGGGGAGTCGCTACTGAAAATGGCAAAAATGTTTATTTTGTAACTTTTTTATTTATTCAGATTTTTTATTATTTATTGTTGCACTAAATAAAGTGTAAAATTTTGTAACTGGAAAAAAAACTATTTTAGTACTAAAAATTGAATTTTTTAACGTTTCTTAGCAACGTTTTGGGAATATTTTTCAAACTGATATTCCAGAAAAACTAGAAGTCCTATGACCTTTTGGAAGGTGTCATTTTGAAGGGGATAAACTTATCTAAAAAAAAACATGTATTTTTATTGGGATGTAATTAAAAAAAATTTTGTTGTGAGGAAAATAGTAAAATTTTTTTTTTTATTTTTACATTTATAAATAAAAATTTATTACCAAGGAACTATAAGCCCAAATTAAATAAAAATACGTGATTTTTTATTACTTCCATGTTCCTTAAGGAAATGGAAGTATGGTGATGGCAAAAAAAATCGTGTTCGAGATTATTGCAGATTCTGATTGTACTACACTCAAAACATGAAAAAAAGTCATTTTTCGAAAAGTGTGTGTGTGTGTGTGTGTGTGTGTGTCTGTGTGTCTGTCTGTCTGTGTGTCTGTAGATTTTTTTCTATGGCAAACGATAACAGCCGCAAATTCAAACAGAATCAAATAATTTTTTGTATACAGTCCTGATTTGTAGAGTACTCAAGACCTATTGTTTTTGGTGAAGATCGGTTAGGGGAAAGGGGTAGTTTACCTGCAACGTTTTTTTTAAATCAAGGGTAATTATTTTATATGGCAAACGATAACAGGCGCAAATTCAAACATAATCAAATACTGTTTTGCATACAGCCCTGAATTGTAGAGTTCTCAAGACTTTTTGTTTTTGGTGAAGATCGGTTAAGGGAAAGGGGTAGTTTACTTGCAACGTTTTTTGTTTTAACAAGGGTATTTTTTGTGGCAAACGATAACAGCCGTAAATTCAAACAGAATCAAATAATTGTTTGCATACAGCCCTGAATTGTAGAGTTCTCAGGACCTATTGTTTTTGGTGAAGATCGGTTAAGGGAAAGGGGTAGTTTACCAGCAACGTTTTATGTTTTAAAAGCGTATTTTTTATGGCAAACGATAACAGCCGCAAATTCATACAGAATCAAATAATGTTTTGCATACAGCCCTAAATTGTAGAGTTCTCAAGATCTGCTGGTTTTAGTGTAGATCGGTTAATGGAATAGGGTAGTTTACCTGCAACATTTTATGTTTTAACAAGGGTAATTTTTTCTATGACGAACGATAACTGCCGTAAATTCAAACCGAATCAACTACTCTTTTGCATACCTTTTTGAGTTATACAGAACTCAAGGTCTGTTGATTTTTTTGAAGATCGGTTAAGGGAAAGAGGTAGTTTACCGGCAACGTTTTATATTTTAACAAGGGTATTTATTATGGCAAACGATAAGATCCGCAAATTCAAACAGAATCAAATAATGTTTTGCATACAACCCTGAATTGTAGAGGACTGAAGGTCTGTTGATTTTGGTGAAGATCGGTTTAGAGAAAGGGGTAGTTTACCAGCAACTTTTTATGATTTAACAAGGGTAATTTTTTCTATGACGAACGATAACTGCCGTAAATTCAAAGAAAATCAAATAATTTTTGCATACGTTCCTAAATTGTAGAGACCTCAAGGCCTGTTGATTTTGGTGAAGATCGGTAAAGGGAAAGGGTAGTTTACCTGAAACATGTTATGTTGTAACAAGAGAAATGTTTTCATGACGAACGATAACTGCCGCAGATTGAAACAGAATCAAATATTTTTTTGCATGCGTCCCTGCGTTGTAGAGAATTGAAGGTCTATTGATTTTGGTGAAGATCGGTTTAGAGAAAGGGGTAGTTTACCTGCAACGTTTTATGTTTTAACAAGAGTAAAGTACATAATTTTGATAAATAAAGTATCTTGATAAGAAGCTCATAATAATCCACTGTAGAAACGTAGATGAAATATCTATAAATGAAGAGGTTAGGTGAACAGGGTGGGAGTAATTTTCTATAAATGAAAATTATATTTGAAGGGGGAGGGGAGAATTTTTTATGTGTACTACGTTATCGGCAACAAAGAAGTAGTTCTTTGTTAAAATTCCTCCCACGGCTGTTTAGCCGTAGTCCAATGTTTTCTGCAAAACCAGACTTTTCGGCAGTGCCATCGACTTCCATCTCAGTGAAAATCGAGTGGGAAAACAGTACGGTGGTATACGTTAGGGACCACCGTACTGTGGTTAAGGCTGAAGCAGTAAGTAGAAAGAAGTAGTTTCTATGGAAATATTTCATTTCGAATATGATTTTAAATATAAATCTTAGAACATGGAAGTCATGTATGGTTCTCCATACCGATATTTAGGTAATTATATCCCAAAGGCCTGTGCAAAATGTCAGAGCAGTAAGATAGTTTTTTAGATATATCAAAAAGTATGTATAAAAACATGAAAAATTGAATTTGCGGGAAATGCGGATTTTCTAAAAATATTCCTTTCTGTTGAAAAATTAAATATTTATGGAGTACAAAGGCTTTGTATGTTATTTTTATTACTGTATGGGTATTAAAATAATAAATTATAATACAATAAACAATAAAATATTTAATTTTACATTTTTAATAATTTATAGAAACATAAATATTCTTATCCGTCATGTCTCTGTAATCCACATTTCACTTTTTACTTCCATGTTCCTTAAGGAAATGGAAGTATGGTGATGGCAAAAAAAGTCGTGTTCGAGATTATTGCAGATTCTGATTGTACTACAATCAAAACATGAAAAAAAGTCGTTTTTCGAAAAGCGTCTGTGTGTCTGTCTGTGTGTCTATCTGTCTATCTGTAGATTTTTTTTCTATGGCAAACGATAACAGCAGCAATAATTTTTTGCATACGTCCCTGAATTGTAGAGATCTCAAGGACTTTTGATTTTAGTGAAGATCGGTTAAGGGGAAGGGGTAGTTTACCAGCAACCTTTTACGTTTTAACAACAGTAAAGTACTTGAAAATTCATTTAAACTTTTTCAAACAACGGTAATTGTTAAAAATAAAATAATTTTGTTGCCAGGGAATAAAATTATAATTTTTTCATTTTAGTGTAAATCATGTATGAGTGAAAATATATCGTTCGTGGCAGGCAAGCATATCTCAATTATGTAATATGTAATGTTTACGTTTCCATTTTATTATTATGATTACTGCAATAAAAAGGCAGGGAAGACACACACACACACACACACACACACACACACACACACACACACACACACACACACACACACACACACACACACACACACACACACACACACACACACACACACACACACACACACACACACACACACACACACACACACACACACACACACACACACACACACACACACACACAATTCGCGTTATTTCTGGCCTCACTCATGTTTATTTTCTTACATTTGCACGCTTTTTAAATGGAAAGTGCCGAAACCCACACCAACATAACGCGTGCAAGCCGAAAAAGTGTCCAGCGTGGATAGCTATTTGCTTCCTGTGGATCGCTGGGCAGTGTAACTGCACGTGTTTACAGAGGAACGATTCATAGACAGACTTTTCGTCTTTAGGGAATGAACCCTCTGCAAGATGCTGAGGGTCCATGAGTGACTTCCGAGCGCTCCTTCTTTTCCGCGTGTTTGTTCTGTGAAACGTACACTGTAGATTCGCAGCTTTACTCTAAGCAACGCTCAATAGGAAATGTTGAAAGTTTTTGTCCACGGTGTACCCTCATACACACTAAACCTGCTCTGATGTTTTAATTACGGACATCATAATCTTAAAACTTTGGAAACTTGAGCACTACTTAATGGAGATCAATCATTAACTTATACAACCCATTAATTTTATGCATATTTTTTATATATATGTGTACTACGTTATCGGCAACAAAGAAATAGTTTTTGTTAAAATTCCTTCCCGGGATGTTTGGCCGTAGTCCAATGTTTTCTACAAAACCAGACGTTTCGGCAATGCCATCGACTTCCATCATCAGTGAAAATCGAGTGCGATAACGTGAGGTGGTATACGTTAGTGACCACAGTACTGTGGTTAAGGCTGAAGCAGTAAGTAGAAAGAAGTAGTTTCTATGGTAATATTTCATTTCGAAAATGATTTTAAATATAAATCTTAGATCATGGAAGTCATGTATGGTTCTCCATACCGATATTTTACATTGTTGATCAATTGTTGATTTCTTTTACTAATGGTCAGTAAACTTTTCTTCTTCCTTCCCATATTTATTATTGGAAAATAATAACAATTCAAACACAAAACTGTTCCAAATCACATACACAAAGCTCAACACAGCAGGAAACAAAACGTTGCAAGTTATCAACAATACGTCAATCAGCTGTTTTACAAGTCTGTTTTTTCTTTGTAAATAAAATAGCTGATGTTTTATACTTGCAACATTTATTTCCAAATTAGTATTAATATAATATATATGTGTAAAATTATATTATACAGTATAAATAATAGTGTTTAGTTATAATGTAATACCTAAACGAAACGTAAATCGCTTTGGTGCTAGGTTTTCCCAAACAATTTGTTTTTGCCTACAAAATTTTTCAGAAAAAATGTCTTAGTGTGTTTTTTTTATATAAAGAACTAATCATAGAACAATTTGAGACAAAAAAAATTGTTGCATTTTTTATCAATTTTTGCCCATTTTCAGTAGTGACTCCCCTTAAGTTAAGTTGACGGAAGAGGAAAGGCAAAGGGCTAGTTTATATATAATATATTGTATAAATAGACATACGTATACGTACACGTATTGTGTCGTTACGTTCTGGTGAGTGCGTGTGGGCGTGTTGAACGAATCTCTAATAAATTTACGTACTCAACCATGGCGTGGGATTGAGTTTATTTGAGTTAGACGTCCAAACAGTACGTCACATATAAAGGTCAATTTTGTAGATAGGATACAATATCGTGAAATGAAATACCAGGGTAGGTGGAAAGTTCCGGGCCTGACACAGAGATACCACTATGCCCATTATTTTGACCGTGTTGTATGATTTCATCCTTTGTATGCTTAGATTCGATGATTTCAAGTGAATGAGTTGTTTATTATTAGTGGTAGAGTCCATCTCTGTAAACGCCTTGGGAATCATTTGATAGGCTGGAAATTCGTGGTGTGATTAAATTTTTTTGAAGGCTTAACTGCAACTGTTATCAAAAAGGAGCTAGATTCGTCGTTCGGGCACCCTACTCCATCGAATAGATCGGTTAACCGCTGGCTACAGAATTTAAAATGGGTCGGACAAGCACAACTGATGACCCACGTGTTAGACGTCCCACTGAAGTGACTACGCCATAAAAATCCATACAATCTTTTTGGCAGACCGTAGAATGAAAGTGAGTGAGATAGTTGAGACTGTTTGTGTATCAACGGAACGTCTATGCAATATTTTAGACGAACATCTGTGCATGACAAAGCTGTGCGCTAGATAGGTGCCGCGTTTACGTGACACTTGACTAAAAACAGTGTCGAATGGATGTTTCAACCGATTGTTTGGCACTCTATATGCGCAATTCAACCAAATTTTTGCGTTGATTCACAACCGTTGATGAGACTTGGGTCCACCACAACGCTCCTGAGACCACACAGCAGTCAAAACAGTGGGCCACGAAAGGTGAACCAACTCTAAAGAAGGCAAAGACGGTTCCTTCTGCTGGTGCGGTTATGGCTACTGTTTTTTTTTGGGACCACCGTGAAGTAATCTTCATTGACTACCTTAAAAAGGGGGAAACAATTAATGGTGAGTACTACGCAAACGTACTGCACCTTGTTGCACACTTCACACGTTGTTGAACCTAGTATGCAAACGTTACACGCCAATTGGTGCGATGACTGAAGAGTTGAAGTTCGAACTGCTTCTTCACTCACCATACTCTCCCTATAGTGACGTCTACCTATTTCCTAACCTCAAACGGCTCGCTGGAAAAAGATTTTACTGACGACAGTCAAGTCAGCGATGCTGTAAATGGCTACTGTGAGTACTCGACAAATCGGGTATCAGTCTGGCATAACCGCTTTAGAACATCGATAGGAAAAGTGTATAGCATAAATAGAGATTATATTGAGAAATAAACGCAAATTAGTCCAAAAAACTGTTGGTTCCTTATTCAGGTTCGGAACTTTCCACCATACCCTCGTAATTACGATACATTTGAAAAATAACTAAAAATTGTTTTACTTAAAGAAAAATAAAATTTATAACTTCGTATCGATATGCATATAATAAAAATAAAATTTACTTTACTTTGGGTGACTAACAGACGTTAAGAAATCACTGATAATTAACAATTTAAGTGACAATTTAACAGTTTAAAAATCTGAGACCTGAATATTTTTCACATAAAAATCCTCCTAATATTAACAATATCCACCTAAAGAATTATTTAAATTCTTGCGTTTTATTTAAATTAAGTCTTCGTATAAAATTTCTGTAT
This sequence comes from Magicicada septendecula, assembly GCA_034769895.1. Classification (NCBI taxonomy): domain Eukaryota; kingdom Metazoa; phylum Arthropoda; class Insecta; order Hemiptera; family Cicadidae; genus Magicicada; species Magicicada septendecula. The sequence continues at coordinate 202,522,278 of CM068375.1, read as the reverse complement.
TTTCATTCTTTTTTAAAAAATTGTTTATCAATTGTAGTATTTACAATTTATACGAACAATTTACAAATTTATAATTTAAAAATTCTTTATTCTGCCATTATTTTCTTTGTTTCGTATTGTCTTTTTATTTTAAAATAAATCAGATCACAGTCATCTGATACTGTCCGTCACTCTCCTCTACGGTACGTGTGTCTACGGTGGTCCTATTGAAGGTAACGTGGCGCGCGCGCGGGCATGTGTGTGGGCCAGCCTCGTCAGATGTCTCGACAAACGTGTTGCTGCCCCGTGGAACACAACTGTGGCACTACGGTGATCTTATAACAAGAGAGAAGACGGTCTGCTAGGCTTGAGTATAAACAGCCTGGAGGTCCCATTCCTGTCACAGATTGATTAAAGAGTTCCAATCCTGTTTTAAATTATCACAATAGTCTGATCGTCGTATGGTGCAGTGGAAAACAAAATACAGACACCAACGAAGTCATATAAAGCTAATCGCCAGCTTTATATATTCAAAAATAGCAGTTTGCAATCAACAAGTTATTAAACAAGATTATACTCATACAATAATTCAAGTTAAATTTGTCCACACCAATAATAATGTCAACTAATAGAATCCCGCACAATAATCACTTTTCACTAATACATCACTTGAGACGCACTGGGTATATCGGCCGACATAAACTGAACTGACCGTCGCTGGGTGCTTATATTTATACCCCGCTGAGATGGCAGAATAATCTGTCACTTTTTGGATGACGTATTAAACAAGAGCCTCTTTCAGGCGCTCTCGAATCCAGTAGAAACAATGTCGTGTCTGGCCTTGAACACAGTGCGCGGACCGGTGCGGTCTATTGTTGACGCATGATAAGTGTCACGTAATTGTCTTTCTTCTCAAATTAGCAATATGTACGCACACAAACATTATAGCTGGGCTCTGCTGGGATAGCCGAGAAACACGTACAACTACATACACTCCATTGTTCGAGAATGTTCCGTTGCGTAACAATAGGTTCGGGATCAGTTTCAACAATATGAAACATATTTGCAACTCTGGGCGATTTCATCATCGGTAGAACGTCAAATCCATTGGTTATCTCGAATCTCTTCATCAACGTTTTCTGTTACTCCGTGATTATTTGTGTGACGAAGTAATAAACAAATAATTACTCGGCCACATTATACACTCACGAGTTAACGCTAGTCCATGATGCGTAACATTATAGATGGAATGGGATGAGACAAAGGGATTATAGATTTTCTGAGTATTTGTCCATCTTATTAGATGTACGTTAATAGATTTCTACGCTATACGTAGATGCAATCAATTCGCTGACGCACTCAATTCTTTAAGCTGAACAGATTAGGAACTTGTCGTTTACTGGATCTAAGTTGCGGAGTATTCAAGAGTCGATCCAGACTCACCATTCACCAGGAGATCCAGTGGAGTAAGGTAGGTTAAAAACAACTTTATATACGTCTTTACATTTTATAACCATCAGAATATACGTCTTTACATTTTATAACCATCGGGATATAATTATCTGGATACTTACCATATTAATGTTAACCACTTCAAACACGGGCAAAACACATAAACCGTAAAAATAGTTGAAAAAAAAAAATAAATTGTCATAAAAATATGGATTTCCGTGGTGTTAACACAAGACTAACGCTAAGAATCATACATACGAAGAACTTTCTGACAGCTTTAAAAAATTAAACTTTAGTTATCTGATTATATCTAATACAAAACTTATTTCGTTAAAAATAATACGATTTATGAAGCTCGGGACCGTACAAATATATATTACCCACTCAGTAACGAGATGTAAATTAAATATTACTTTAATAGTAGCATTTTAAAACGAGTACAAATATATATTACCCACTCAGTAACGAGATGTAAATTAAATATTGCTTTAATAGTAGCATTTTAAAACGAGTTCCTACTTTATCTGACTTACTAATTTTAGTAAAGAAAATGTGTATACTTCTATCACGATTGCTTTAACCTACACAACGTTCTTGGCAAATTTCAAGCTACTGTCCATCCACAGTCCTACGCTATCTTTACACAGTGAAATAAGTTCTAGTTCTAACTGTCGACTGTACGAAAAGAAATGTTATATGTAACAATACACTACACATTTAGTTAGGACATGGGTCTGAATTGCGAAATCATAGAGTCCTTTATGTAATCATCTGACATAATTACGTACGCTTTAAAACATTAAGACAATTATGTAATAATTAATACCTACGCGTTTTGAGCATTAAAAACTGATTACGACCGACGAAAAAAATAACAACGTATTCCCAGACAATTAAATGAAAGGGTTTGTGAATGCGATTTAAATAATCACGGTTGGTTAATAATACCGTTATCCTTCAGATATAATGAATACGTTTCCACTTAAACCGAAACAGAACACAAAGTATCCATTATTGTATGAAAAACGCATTATATATTCATCAGTCTCGTTAGCCTGCTCAGCGCCAGAAACATTACCGCCGATCGCGATGATCTTCAGAAGTCACGGTTTGAAACATCAGGCACGAAGAAACAAAACAAAACAAAAAGTGGGGAAACCTTCAACCCACTCTTCAAACAATACGAACAAAGGAAGTAGGTGGCGTTAAGAGGAGGAGGAGGAGGAGGAAGAAGCAGAAGAAGTAAAATTAAATGGGCGGAACCGGTAAGTCGGAACAGTCGGACCCGTAATCCGCCGCGACGTTACGAAGATTCTAAAGGAAACGAAATCTCCGTTCGGTGGTGGAACTTTTTTGTTTGTAACTTTTACGGTATTCGACATTTGCATGTTTTTTACGGTCTAATGGTCAGACAATAAGAAAGGTGAAAGTCTAATGGTAGGAATTACGCAGGTTAATTAACAGAATCGCTTCGTAGTGGCTATTAATCAAATCCCTCTCTCACTCTCTCTCTCTCTGCCTAGTGTGACCTACCTACCTCCCTTATCACCGGTTTCCATCACTGTTCTCCGCGTAATTATAAATTAAGAAGGCAGGCCGGCCGGCTTACATTGATACTATTAATTAGTATCACTATGTGCGGACTGCATTATACCCCTGCTTGTCACTGGTTGTTACGAAACCATTGTCTGGTCTTCACTTATAATTATAATTGTATTACACAATGAATTTCTGCCCTGTTATTAACGACCTCAGTTTTCGTATAATTAAGTTTAATTTTTTCATGTCATATAAATTTGCATTTACTTTACAGTAGGTCTATTCATTATCGTACTTCATATCACGTATGCGAATTGAATTGCGTCGTCAGAAGCTTCCTTAGTTTCCATTTCTGATTCTCACCAATATTCTTATTCCAAATGATGACTTTTCATAGTTTCCTTTACTCCAGATCTGTAAGAAAGTTGCATCTTTACCTTTTTCTCGATGACTGATGATTATTTTGTAGCCACCTCTGTTTCGTCATTATTTTCATGCGCCGATACCAAGTCACAATGCCTCTTTAGCTTTCTTTACCTCTTTAGTTTCAGTTACATCCATATCACCTAAATTTTGTAGCCAGTAAAGGGGAAGGAAGCTCTGATAAAATACTACCCGACCGTCCAGGTCGAAGATGAGAGCTGTGCCAGGAACTTATCACCTAGAGAATTATACGTTACTGAACGTCTTGGTAACACTAATAAACTGGAGAACGTAGTAGAAAGTGATAAGGCAGATAGAAAAGGTATATTTTTATATGTTACCCCCTTAAAGCTTTGTAACGTCTTTAGCTGCATGTCAAGTAAAGGTGTGGAGCAAATGGAATAGTTATTGGGAATATTATTTAAACGCAAGGAATTCGATGACGAAGTGAAACAGGAAACATAGGCTAATGATGTAACTAAGTAGGCTATATACCAGTCAACCTAGACTGGAATTGGAAAATTTAATGTTTCCCTGGCTAAATCGTAAACAAGAGGATACTAACTGAGGTAACAAGGCGGGTATAAACATGACCATCGTGACATAAATAAAGATAACAGACATCAGTGCACTAGCTTTGTGGCGAGCATTAACTCAATACGGTAAACTCTCCGTTAGCCAATTTGGACGGGACGAAGTCGCTAAATCTGAAACAAAAATTATTATGACTATGCCACAGTTTTTTGCACAAACACGTACTATATCATCGAACACAGGCTATGAACATTGTTTCTAAAAAAACTGAAAAACTGTCTTAATGAACGAGAAAACGTTTGCTGTGTTCGGATGATTAATACTATTTCCTTGTCGCTCAGAAGATGTGATAATTCGTTCCATACTTTGAATTTGAGACAATGATGGAAGCTGAATTCGATTGTCATCCAACACATCAAAATGTTATTACTATATAGTCTGCGCATACCTTAGATAAAAGCATTGAGCTTATGGGCTGCAGTGTTGACAAACCTAACGCCATTATTGTATTGTGGTAAACACATTGCTCTTGCTCTTCGCTTTCACTGTCGCTGTCTCTTAGAGAGAGCTCTTATAATATTATTGATATTGTAGAATTTTGATAGGATCAAAAAATTTTGAATTTTCAAGGATCGAGTTATCTAAGTTCGCATTAGCTAAGTTTCACTGTACTTTTTTGAGTCGTTATTAAAGTATATTTTCAGGTAGAATTGTCAGAATGTTCAACTTTTTAAAACCTAAAGTCATCGAAATTATATATTTTGTCTACTAGTACAAGGTTTGTTTGCAAGGTACGCTTTTACGTTAAAATGTGGCGTAAACCTTTCAGAAGGCGAACTGGAGAACAAAAAGTTTCCAGGCCTATATTTAAATGAAATTTTTTTTTCTTTGCTTTCACCACCAGAACATGTCCAGAAGAAGTTTAGTGAAACACTTTGGGATTGTGCGTCGCGCGAGCGCATACAAACATACACTTATGGAAAAATTATTTTTGATAACTAGCTTTATGATTTAAGTTGATTCTAAAGTCAATTATTTCGTTAAATTATCCTGCGAGATTGGCTATGCGGAACTAGCGTGTAACGAACAGATCCCATCGGATATTTCCTGTAACGATAACTCCGTAGCCGTTACTCAGAGACTGCGTCTTCAGAGATCCCTTCACCGTTACCGCTATGTTACAGTAATTAGACGTAACCAATCATTACTATCAGACAATTGTTACCAGACATTAGACATGGCTAACGATCTCACGATATAAATCGGTGTTTCTACAAATCTACAGTTACTTGATTTAGATCCAGGGGATACAATTAACAGGACAAGGCAACTCCTGGCACATGGAGATGACGTTGCACTTATTGGAAGCAATGTCCGTATACTGGAAGACGTTTTTGGAAAACTAGAGAGGGAACGAAGAAAAATGCGTCTTAAAGTAAATGCGAGCAAAGAAAATATATGAAAGTATCCATGTCGCAGGCAAGAAGAACCCCAATAAACTTGACCATAAACGATTAAACTTTTGAAGGAGTAAAGGAGTTTACGTAGCTTTGGAGCTTATGTTAATAGTGAAAACAAGGTATCCAATGAAATAACAAAGGTCTAGTAAAATTATTAAGATCTAGTCTTCTCACCCAAGAGACTAAACTGAAAATGTACAGAGCAATGATCAGGCCTGTGGTGACATACGGTTCCGAAACCTGGTCATTAAGGGCAGTTGATGAGAAGGCTCTGAGGACTTTTGAAAGGAAAATTATTAGAAGAATCTTCGGCCCGGTATGTTGTAATGGAGAATGGAGGATCAGACCTAATCAAGAAATAGACTACATTCTAAAACAGGGAGATATCGTCCGATTTATAAAGTCCAGAAGAATCAGCTGGATAGGACATGTTGAAAGAATGGACAACCAAAGACTCCCCAAAAGGATAATGAATGGGCACACAGATGGGCGGAGAAGAGGCAGGGCAAGAAAATGATGGCAAGACGACGTGAAAGAAGACCTGACTAGGATGGGTGTCGGCTCATGGAGGACCAAGGCACATAATCGGACTATCTGGAGGCGGATCATTAGAGAGGCCAAGGTCCATCCTGGACTCTAATGGCGGATATGTTTGTATGTATGTAGTTACTTGTAACTAAAAAAGTTTTTGTAACTAACAATGAGACGAGAAGCCTTTCAGAGCCAGACGATTTTGACAAAAAATCGATTGCTCGGAAAAAAACTGTAGCGAAGCCGCGTAGATAAGCAAGTCGTATTCTATTTATTACGGCCATTTAATTATTTTCCTGTCTCTCATGGAGGATTGGGGTACAGTTTTTCTAAAATAAATTTTCTAAAAATATATTTTCTAAAAATTTATTTTCTAACAATAAGTGATTTCTAAAATATTATCTTCTATAAATAAGTGATTTATAAAAAATCACTTTCTAACAATATGTGATTTCTAAAAACTATTTCTATGGATTTGTTTCCGAATACGCTGTGAACTTTGTTTTATTAAACAAAAAAAATTCACTGCTTTCAAACGTAACCTTTAATGTCAACAAGGCTTTTGTAAAATAAATTATCAAGTAAAGTTTGTACGATGGTGGCTGAATTAGTAGCATCCCGAAAATCAAATTTTCTACACATTGATGGGTTCTTATACTATTACCGAAGAAAAAGTAAAGGACGGACTTATTGGAAATGTAAAAAGTGTTCCGAATGTTCAGCTACAGCTATCACATCTAGTGGCGATACAGAAATAATTGTTCATAAAGGACCAGATAAGTCGCCACATATTCATGCACCTGATTTAGAAGCAGTAGATGCGTTGAAAATCGTGAATAAGTTAAAGCGAGTTGAACACCCTGAGGCACCGCCAGCACAAGTATTGAGAAATGAGCTTCGTGAGGTTCCATCAGGTACATTTAAAATAGTTTTGAACGTGGATTATTTTTGAAATAAGATTTTCAAATTTATTAGAAAAATTAATTTTAGAAAAGCATCTTTAGTAGAAATAGCGTTTTTTAGGAAAAAAGGATTAGCAAATATTTATTAGAAAAAATGACCCCCAACGTCATGGGAGACTTACAGAACAGTTTTCCGTCCTTCTCTGCTGAGTTCGCAGTTTTGTATCATTGGTGCTGTTTCTGAGCTATAAGTCAGTGCAGAACCACATTCTGAAAACCCTTTAAATCCGTCCAAAGAGAGGTCATTATTCTTCATAATGTTACTCATCTTTCAGAAAGTACTCCGCCCTGGTTTAACCCGATTCACAATTTCTGGTACCGTAGCTTCATTTTTTGTTACTATTTTGCTCTTCTAATAAAGGTGTATTACGACTTTTATTTATGAAAAACAAGTACGTTTATTATTTGTGAAGACTAAACACGTACTTACATCATCGCATCAAATAGAATATCTACTAAAACTACTTGTCCAACAAGATAAAATGTGCTTTTAAAGCGGATTATGGCAAAACGTGTGGCTGAGGACACGAACTGTGTGTACCCTGTGTACCGGTAGCAGGTGGCCATGGCAGAAGCATATGTGTAGATTTTCAGATTATTCGTGTAACATTACGTGGCAACAGAATATCATATAAACGTGAAAAATTATTGCCCTTTTCTATAAATTAACACTTCAACTAACGCAGACCGTTGAAATTATAATGACATTAGTCCAGTGTTCCGACTTTAAAAAATCGGTATGGAGAACTATACATGACTTCCATGTTCTAAGATTTATATTAAAAAAATTTCAACATTGCCTATGGAGCGTTGCTCAGAGTAAAGCTGCGAATCTACAGTGTACGTTTCACAGAACAAACACGCGGAAAATAAGGAGCGCTCCGAAGTCTCTCATGAACCCTGAGCATCTTACAGACGGTTCATTCCCTAGAGACGAAACGTCCGTCTATGAACCGTTCCTCTGTAAACACGTGCTGTGACACTGGCCAGCGATCCACAGGAAGCAAATCGCTGTCCACGCTGGACACCTTTTCGGCTTGCACGCGTTGTGTTGGTGTGGGTTTCGGCACTTTCCTTTTTAAAAAGCGTGCAAACGTAATAAAATAAACATGAGTGAGGCCAGAAATAAAGCGAATTGTGTGCGTGTGTGTGTGTGTGTGTGTGTGTCCTGCCTACATTTTTATTGAGGTAATCACAAAATAAAACTCTGGAAACGTAAACATTACATAATTGAGATATGGTTGCCTGCCAGGAACGATATATTTTTACTCATACATGATTTAAATTAAAAATCGGTATGGAGAACCATACATGACTTCCGTGTCCTAAAATTTATATTTAAATCATTTAAATATTAATTAAATAAGTGGATGCTTGAGTGCTGAAGAAATTACGTATCAGCTAAAATGGTACCACCATGTCAGGTGGATTAAGACTATCCTCAACCTTCGTGAGGAAGGACTGTACTTTTTGATAAAATGTCTGTAGGTCGAATGAAGAGCTAAAGGTAGCTGCGATCTGATTCCTGTAATGAAATTGGACTCTGGCTGCGAGGGGTCGAGGGATGTCTATAGTGTTATCAAAGTCTTTCCTGTTAATACTATACTAGTCATTTATCTTTTTTAAAATCGAGTCTTGATTTATTTATTTCCATTTGTCTTCTAATTTCCTGAACGACTATTCTGTTCACCCGTATAATTATAAATTTCTCGGCAAAACATTTCTTCCTTAATACGTTTGTGTCTCCTGTTTAACACCCACCATTGTGAGCCATGTCATAACGCTATATTCCACACAGGCTAGTAAATATCTAGCCATCATGGAGGTCAAAATATTTTCAAGGAGGGGCAAACAATTTTCCAAAGGAAAAAAATATTTATATATTTTTCATACATACACACATGCACATATTAATTTATAATTCTCATATCATAATAGAAATAATTACACAGATTGTATTAATTGCTTGAATACAACAACACTGCCCAGCGATCCACAGGAAGCAAATCGATGTCCACCTTTTCGGCTTGCACGCGTTGTGTTGGTGTGGGTTTCGGCACTTTCCATTTAAAAAGCGTGCAAACATAAGACAATAAACATGAGTGAGGCCAGAAATAATGCGAATTTTGTATATGTGTGTGTGTGTCCTGCCGGCATTTTTATTGCGGTAATCACAATAATAAAACTTTGGAAAAGCACACAATACATAATTGAGATATTCTTGGCTGCTAGGAACGATATATTTTCACTCATACGTGATTTAAATTAAAATGAAAACTATAGAATTTTGTTAAAGTGAAATGAAATGTTTCCATAGAAACGACTTCTTTGTTGTCAATAATGTAGTACACGTATAAAACGTATAAAAATTTACCTCCTCCATCAACTACCATTTTAATTTATAAAAAAAATTACCCCCTGACCCCTTCAACTATCCTTTTTATTTATAGATATTTCATCTACCTTTCTACAGTGGATTATTATGACCTTCTTTTCAGAATACTTTATTTATCAAAATTAAGCACTTTACTCTTGTTAAAACGTAAAACGTCCCAGGTAAACTACCCCTTTCCCTTAACCGATCTTCACCAAAAACAATACGCCTTGAGTCCTTTACAATTCAGGACAGTATGCAAAAAATTATTTGATTCTGTTTGAATTTGCGGCTGTTATCGTTTGCCATAGAAAAAATTCCACACACACACACACACACACACACACACACACACACACACACACACACACACACACACACACACACACACACACACACACACACACACACACACACACACACACACACACACACACACACACACACACACACACACACACACACACACACACACACACACACACACACACACACACACACACACACACACACACACACACACACACACACACACACACACACACACACACACACACACACACACACACACACACACACACACACACACACACACACTTTTCGAAAAATGATTTTTTTTCATGTTTTGATGGTAGTACAACAGAATCTGACGTTATCTCGAACACGATCTTTTTCGCCATGACCATACTTCCATTTCCTTATGGAACATGGAAGTAAAATGGAAAAATTATAATTTTATTGCCTGGCAACAAAATTATTTTTTTTTAATAATTACCATTGTTTGAAAAAGTTTAAATGAATTTTCAAGTACTTTACTCTTGTTAAAACTTAAAACGTTGCAGGTAAACTTCCCCTTTCCCTCTACCGACCTTCACCAAAATCAATAGGCCTTGAGTCATCTATAACTCAGGCGGGTATGAAAAAATTATTTGATTTTGTTTGAATTTGCGGCAGTTATCGTTTGCCATATAAAACGTTCTACACACAGACACACACATACACTTTTCGAGAAATGACTTTTCTTAATCGAAAAATGACATTTCCTTATGGAACATGGAAGTAAAGAGTAGTCATTTCAATCAGTTAAAATAACTGAAATGATGCCTTTAGTGATCGGAGGTTTTCAGGTGCGTTTTGTTTACCTCAATTACGTTTTTTGCATTGTACACGATATCGTCGTAAGACATAAATGCAAGTACACAAGTTGGCCTCGTATTATACATACAGTTATATAAAATGTTTAGGCTGTTTACAGTTTAGAGCGTAAAGTAAGATCGCTAATTAACGTATTCCTTTTTTTCAAGTTTTCTGTATAGACAAAAAATATTTTTGAACATGATGTCAATATACGTTAACAGAATAGGCTAACATGAAAATATGTATTTAGTTTTAAAATTTTAAAACAGTTTATGCACATTGTGTAGAACTAAGACATAACAAAAGCGTTTACTGTACTGTGGAAGAGAGAATGTTAGGCAGACGAAAAGTACAATTCGTGCTGAAAGGTGCTAAGAGTGATTTACTTTTGTGTATTAAAAAACAACAGAAAATTATGGGGTTTGGTTTAAGTTTATTATTTAAGAGACAGAATGAAGTAGTCATAATTTAGGTAGAATAACGGATGTGTGCGTAAGTTCACAAGTTTCAGCAACCTATTAATTTTATATAGGGATTAATTTCGTATGTTGACTGTACTTATAATTTATGTATCCAAACCAAAGCAAGACAAATGCTAAAACTTGGTACAGAAACGTTGTAAAGTGGATGTATCAGTGAAAGACAACTGAAATACCAGTGACCTATCGCTGCAAAGAGCGCAAGGGACGTGGAATACGCGATCCTTAATTCCAACACGAATTTGGGTTTAATGTTAAAAGAATTTTTGTTTACGAATTGGAAATTACGACATACGAGGATTATTTTTAGAAAGTACAAGGATTGAAAAGTGTAATGCATTTAAATACCGAGGCTTATAAAAGTTCCGCATTTTACGCCGAAGGAATAGAAGGTAATAGCGACTGTTCCGAATCCAGGAAAACTCTTCTCGTGCAGAAATTCTCCGATCTATTAGCCACATTTTTGCATCATTAAAGCTCTTAAAGAGGCTCATACAAGATCACTTTGAAAGACTTCTGACAACAGAAGGGTTTGGCATTTTGGCTCTCGTGAGAGGCACTCCGCCAATTATCACATGATGTGATTGGTCGAAAGCATTACGTAAACCGGCTGCTAGGCCAAACAGTCGATCGTGTTCTTCTTTCTCCGTGTGGGAAAACTTTTTATCTCGTGTGACACGAGGATCTCGTTTACAGACTCCATGAAGTAGGCCTATTTTTCCCCTACCCTATATTTGATTGATGAACATACGTTCCGATGCATACGTTGAGCGGATCAATGATTGGAAGATCGCTGTCAGTACTTTCAAAAACGTCACGGCAGTGTTCTCATCAAAACTTAAGCGGCCTTGTCCGCTGAAAATTGGCCAAGTCGAGTTTTCGTGGTTCAAGAGAGTGAAGACCTTGGGCTTCGTCTCGAGTCAGGACTCGCTAAGCTCTCCCACGCACAGGGTGTTCGACAACGTTACTACCCGCAACCAGATAAGTTATGACCCGTTCTTTTGAATCCGGCAAGGTAATGTAAGATCACTGTTAACAATTACAGTGTATCGCGTGTGGAATGTCTGGGCGCCTGTCATAGAAAACGCTCCATAGTTACTTGTCCGGGGGACTGAAGCTAGCCGCTAAGTCTCCAGTCGGTCTCCTTCTCGGGCACTGAGAAGAGGACTAGGTGTTCTAGGGGTGTCTAGGTGTTCTTCTCTTCTTTAGAAAACTGTCTTACCACAGGTTTCAACTAGATCTCTCAATTTTTTTTCGGTCCTGCACATGTGTCTTCATCTGTTCATAACTCCTTCCATTCATGATGTCATCAAGCATTCCAGTCTTTTTTCTTCCCCGTTTTCTCTTTCCTTCCATATTTCCCTCTATGGTCCTTATCTACAGACAGATTCTACCCAATATATGCCTCAACCAAAAAGTTTTTCTCTTTCTTATTACCTTCAGTAGTTTTTTTTCTTTTTTATTCTCGTCAATACTTCTACGTTTCTCACTCAATTATTCAATTTCACATTAATCATTCGTCGCCATAACAACATTTCGAACCTCTCTAGGCACCTTTCTTCTTTCGTTTTTGATGCTTCACTGCCATGTACAACCACACTCCAAATAAAACATTAGCAAATCTCTTTGTCATTCCACTTGGAATCCTTTTTATTGTTAGTAATGTCTTTATCTTTTCAGTCTCTTACCTTTTACCTTTATCTTGTCTTTACCTCTTACCTTATTTATTCTACTTCTGATTCTCTCAGTACAGCTTCCATTTTGTGTTACCGTAGTCTACTCTCCGAATATTTAAATTAGTTCTTCCTCTACAGTTATTTGTAACGATAATATGTTAATGAAGGCTTCATTCTTTCCAGTTCCCATCACTTTAGTTTTTCGGACGTTTATCTTCATTCTGAGCTCTTTCCCCACTCATACAATATTCTGAATGTTAGCTTAACAAATAGTGTAAATTTTATGCACGGTCAGCTCAGACACTTCAAAATTAAATAACTATAGGAAAACCGACCCAATAGTAGGACCCCTTAACGAGAGTCGGGAAACTGCAAGACTTACATTTCAGTGAGATATTGCAAGAGTTTCTACTAGTAAGCTTAAGACAAGCACTAAAGACTTCCTAGATGAAGCGCAAAGAAAACTTCTACCAGTTGAGCATTTTCGTAACACTCACAAAATTCTAAACAACAGCGAGATGAAAATCTTGCCATGAAAAATCAGAATGTATAAATTTTAAATTGTAAAACTGTTTTTACTTGTTGCAAAATATATTCGAATGCTAAACTGTTACTTCGGCGCTCGTGATCTGTACAGCATAGTGAAATCGAACATTACAACAGTTCACGCAAATGTCAAAAATATTAGCATTTGTTGTTAGTTAGTCAGTGTATCGATAAGGACTTCATTGTATACAACAATGTGCACTGTTTGTATCGCACAGATAACAGCAAATTATTACGCTCCGATGGTTGTTTTTAACAGTACTGTGCGATCCAGCCGTGATTACTAATGCAATTAACTCAACTACTGGAATACAAAGCACGTATCCAAACATGCGACCAGTAGAGCGGGAAATGTTCCCAGAATAGAGCCCGTTAGCAAATACAACTAGGTAATCAGTCTTTGTTTGATCAACAAAGACTGATTAATCAGTTGGCAATACTGTAAGTAGCGGTAATTATGGATCTCAAATTGTCAACCACAAGAGTAACAAAACTAATATGGAAGTACCTCTAGTACACTCGTCAGAAATACTACTACTAGTATTTCTATTATATTTATAATTTCTATTATATATATATATTTCTATTTGTATTACTACTAATAGTAGTAGTAGTAGTAGAAATAGTAGTAGTAGTACAGTACTAGTAATAGTTGTAGCAAGAGGAGCAATAACACTGGTAAGGTTGGACGAAAACAGACTCCCAGGAAGTGACCAGACGGACATTTACGACGAAGAAGCTTTGGGCCTATTAGATCCAGGAACGAAAACTGGGCCAAAAGCGGTTCGAAAACTGAAGATGGAATATAATTTTGACAGTAAGACGATTTTTACTTCCGTCTTCCGTAAGGAAATGGAAGTATGGTGATCGCGATAAAAATCGTGTTCTAGATAAGGGCTGATTCTGACTGTACTACCCTCAAAACATGAAAAAAGTGATCTTCCGAAAACTCTGTGTGTGTGTGTGTGTGTGTGTGTGTGTGTGTGTGTAGAATGTTTCCTATGGCGAACGATCGGTTAAGGGGGAGGGATAGTTTACCTGCAACGTTTTACGTTTTAACAAGAGTAAAGTACTTAATTTTGATAAATAAAATATCCTGAAAAGAAGAACATAATAAAGTCGGCATGGAGAACTATACATGACTTCCATGTCCTAAAATATATAATTTAAAATCATTTAAATATTAATTAAATAAATGGATGCTTCAATTCTGAAGATATTACGTATCAGCTAAAATGGTACCCTCATGTCAGGTGGGTGAAGACTATCCTCAACCTTCGTGAGGAAGGACTGCACTTTTGGATAAAATGTATGTAGGTCGAACGAAGAGCTGGCCAATTCCTGTAATCAGTCCTGCGATCTGATTCCTGTAATGAAATTGGGCTCTCGCTGCGAGTTATCGGCCGAGGGTGAATGATGTCTATAGTGTTATCAAAGTCTTTTCTGTCAATACTATACTGGTCATTTTTCTTTTTTAAAATCGAGTCTTTTTTCTCTCTTTCCATTCGTCTTCTGATTTCCTGAACGACGATTCTGTTCACCCGTATAATTATAAATTGCATAGCAAAACATTTCTTCCTTAATACGTTTGCGTCTTCTGTTTAACACCCACCAGTCTGATCCATGTCATAACGCTATATTCCACACAGGCTAGTAAATAACTAGCCATCAGAGAGGTCAAAATATTTTCCAGGAGGGGCAAACAATTTTCGAGAGGAGAAAAATATTTATATATTTTACATACACACACACACATGCACATATTAGTTTGTAGTTCTTATATTATAATAGAAATAAATACAAAGATTGTATTAATTTATTAAAACATTTATTGCTTAAAAACATGCATAAAATTAATGGCTTGTAAAAGTTAATGTTTAATCTCCATTAAATAGTGCTCATTTCCAAAGTTTTAAAATTATGATGTCCGTAATCAAAACATCAGATCAGGTTTTAGTCTGTATGGGGGTACACCGTGGACAAACATTTTCAACATTCCCTATAGAGCGTTGCTCAGGGTAAAGCTGCGAATCTACAGTGTACGTTTCACAGAACAAACACGCGGAAAAGAGGGAGCGCTCCCAAGTCTCTCATGGACCCTGAGCATCTTGCAGATGGTTCATTCCCTAAAGACGAAAAGTCTGTTTATGGACCGTTCCTCTGTAAACATGTGCAGTTACATTGGCGAGCGATCCACAGGAAGCAAATCACTGTCCACGCTGGACACCTTTTCGGCTTGCACGCGTTGTGTTGTTGTGGGTTTTGGGTACTTTCCATTTAAAAAGCGTGCAAACGTAAGAAAATAAAATAGAAACGTAAACATTACAGATATGCTTGCCTGCCACGAACGATATATTTTCTCTCATACATGATTTAAATTAAAATGAAAAATATAGAATTTTGTTAAAGTAAAATGAAATGTTTCCATAGAAACTACTTTTTTGTTCCATACGACTACCCCATAATAACAAAAATATCTATAAACAGTGAAAAAAGTTTGAGGGCGGGGGATATTTTTTTTAGAAATTATCGAACCGAATTCAAGTAAATGGTTTTAAATATCAATCTTAGAACATGGAAGTTATGTATGGTTCTCCATACCGATTTTTAATTGCAGTAATCAGGCAACTATGTCATTGTACAAATGAATTCGCCTGTAGACTGTTGTGGTGTGAAGAAGAGTGTCATTCACATGTCTACTACGATTAATATCAAGTCTAATTAATCAGTCTGTCATAAGTAACTTGTGTTTGCTTTCCAGAGACACGAACGCTCATTGGAACGTTGACTTCGGTATGTCAGAACATTCAGAACACTTGTTTGTTACCTACAGTATATTAAAAACAGTAAAGTCAGATCACTACCACATAATATTTAACGTTACTCTGTTGGGCAGACAATATCATCCTACTAGAGAAGCATAAAAGCAAATTATAAATTAGTGAAAACTGAAAGAACTAGAAGAGACCGAATTAGGGATATGGTTATCAGAAATCAGATTCATTAAGAATTAGTTATGAAGATAGTGGACAGTAGAGCGCTGCAACGATCTGGAAGCGTAATAAATAAGGTGGAAAGGAAACCAAATCTCGTTATGGAAGTGCGCTCAGAATGAGGAAGTGAAAGAGGAAGACCAAGATTGGAATGGTAGACTATATTGAGAAGCTCGTTAGTAGAAAGGGGGGAAGACCTTATTAGAGGTGAAATCCCTCACCCAAGGTAAGGGCTACATGCGAGTTACGAAGTGGCTGAAGTTATGATGCTTGACGGCAAAATGGGATGATAAAAAATAAGAAAGAAAAGAAGAAGAAAACGAAGAAGAAGAAGAAGAAGAAGAAGAAGAAGAAGAAGAAGAAGAAGAAGAAGAAGAAGAAGAAGAAGAAGAAGAAATCTTGATATAGTAAAAAAAATATAGTTGAGCTAGAAAGTGCGTTGCCGTTACTGATTTTATATTTTAACGCGATGTATAAATACAGATACTTTCATGCATCAGAAAACGCATATAGGCTACATGTAGTAGTTAGTTAACTAAACAGCTAACTAAACTATCAACTTAAATTGTGTAAAAAACATTAACATTTAGATTTAATTTTAAACCAAAACACACATTTAGCCACATATTTACTCAGTTGGCCATCTTGATAAGCAGCGCTCTTAATGTAGTGGCGGTAGTTTGAACTAACGATAATTGAAAAACAAATACAATTAAAAAAATATCTTAAGTTAAACTATTCTTAATGAATTTTTGTATTAATCTAAATAAGTCAAAAAGAGCTGATGTGTTTGTAAATATAATTTGTGCCAGCACACAAATTAAGAGTATGTTATGAGATTAAGTTCATGTTAAGTTATGTTCATGCTATAAAAAATAATGAAACCTATTTGCATTGAGCGTATTTTGTTCTTGTTTATTTCTGAAAAAAAATAATAAGTACCAACACAATATATATATATATATATATATATATATATATATATATATATATATTATAACGATTCATAAAGCCGACCCATCGGATCGTTATATGAAAGTGTCATACTGTGCGAGTATAGGGCGTAAGCAAGAGAGAGAGGGTATAATCACAGCTATCTCTGTCTAACATCGCCACTGCTACGAATGTTGCCGGCAGACATGAATTTTTATTCAATTATTTTTATTAGTTAAAACTGCAATATCTTCAAAACTAATAAATATACAGCAATTCTGAAACCTGCATAGTGTTCAGCAATTAAAGCTCTATAAGTAGCCAAAATATCAACCAATATAATTAACATTTACAGAAGATATACAGAAGAAGAAGAATGCCAAGAGAAATAACTAGAGAAATAGGTTAGGTACGAATTAGGCGTTTTCACACGCTTACAGAGAAAGACCTAAGCAATAATATTCTGTGGTCAGATCTGTGAAATCACGTTTGCAAATACCCATAATCAATCGATTTGCAAACAGAGGAAGTATGAAATTAGCCAGTAATTCTCTACCATCTCAAACCTGTTAAGGGGCGTTTGGTCGACTTGTTCGATATTGTTTCAAATGGAAAACGCATGATTTATTTGGAACAACCAATCACAAAGCTGTATTCAGAAGAGACGCCAACTCAGACTTGGGGAATCGACACTCTTCGTTTGAATCTTAAATGAACAAGACGTGTGTTAAATACGTGCTAAATTTCACAAACCACGCAAAGTCTTATTTAAATAAACAGTTCGGGAAGTAGTCCGCAGTTGCAGAGGAACTAGTAAAGTTCGATAACAACTCTCGCTGTGTAACAACGCATTAATTAATTAAAAAATTAATTAAGTAATTAATAATTAATTTATTTGTGAAGTGACCTGTGCAACAGAGAGCTACAGAATCTGTAATTGCCCAGTATCATCGGTCAACATTTTGGTCAACATCATTTCTTCTGTGCCGAACCATCAAAAGGAGGATCACTACGGATTTCTATCTACGGTCGACGCATCAATCAGTAAGAAATAGATTCATTGATCAATGAAATTAAGGAACAAAATAAATAATAAAAAGCAATAAACAATTGTTAAAAGACACTAAGTAAATTCATAATTTGTATTTAATTAGTAAGATTAGCTATAAATTAATATAGGAGTGTTGAATGGAAGGTGAGGTGTAGTATTGAACGTGCAAATTATTGCAGACCTGTCCTTTAGCACTGGTTTGGGAGATATAAATTTTCTTAATTAAACCAGATAAGAACAATTGGTCGTTTGGACGTTTTAATCTTCACTTTTCACGCACACTCATTAATAATAAGAGTTAGGTTAGCAATAAGTCCTTAACTTAGCTTTGAAAGAACATTAATAAAATAATATTTAATCGTTAATTAAACAAACTCAAGCAAATTTTAAAGTGTAATTTGTAACGATTCCCCTTGAATTCCACATTCACTGAACGAATCCTGAGATAGTGTGTCTCTATCCTCTGAGCTAAGCTGAATCCGTGTCATTTGTATCTGGGATTTGTTCTGGCGCCCAGGTAAAGTAAAAAGTCACGGGTAAGTAACATTTTATCTATCATTAAATATATAATATATGTGTGTTAGATAAAAAGGCCGTTAGAATATATATTAATTAATTATATATTAATTAATAGAATGAACATAAATAACAAACTAAATAATTAAATCAATAAACATTTTTAAAAAAAGACACTATATAAATTCAAATTTTGTATTTAATTATTAAGATTAGATATAAGGTAATATAACAGTGTTGAATGGAGAGTGAGGTGTAGTATTGAACGTGCAAATTATTGCAGACCCGTTCTTTAGCACTGGTTTGGGAGATATAAAGTCCCTAAATAAACCAGATAAGAGCAATTGGTCGTTTGGACGTTTTAATCTTCACTTTTCAAGCACACTCATTAAACAATAAGATTTAGGTAAGCAATAAGTCATTAACTTAGCTTTTAAAGAAATTAATACAATAACAGAATCGTTAATTAAACAAACTTCAACAAATTTTAAGAGTTATTTGTAACGATTCCCCTTAAATTCCAGACTCACTGAACGAATCCTGAGATAGTGTGTCTCTGTGCTCTGAGCTAAGCTGAATCCGTGTCATTTGTATCTGGGATTTGTTCTGGCGCCCAGGTAAAGAAAAAGTCACGGGTAAGTAAGATTTGTTCTATCATTATATATAGAAAGTAGATTGATAGATAACAAGATCGTTATAATATATATATTGTAATGGTACATATCTTCAACAAACACTAATGAAGAAACATGATAAGAATAAATTATTAAATAATTAACACTATGATTAAAAGGGATGAGTCAGAGATAAAAGAATGGGTAATTAAAATAATAATACGATCAAGCATATGAAAGTAATCATAAAAGTAACATCTGATAAGAGAAAAGTAACAAGCAACGGACCGAAACGTTGAAAACAAGGATCCATGGCGATTTAACCATAATAACCCAATAGATGGTAAGTGAGAAAGTAGGACCAGCCCCAACACCAAGGAAAGGATATATAAATAATCACAAAGTAAGTGAGAAAGTAGAACTAGCCCCAACACTAATATAAAGATATATAAATTAGAACAGAATAAGGGAATAACTAGAACCAGCCCTAACACATGTGAAAGGATATATGGATCATCACCAAATGAAGTGAATTAGTAGAACCAGCCAGAACACCAGTAATAGACCAAATAAAGGGAAACCAGATGTGAGGGTGAAGACCATAAAATGAATGATAATTGTAAATAATAATTATTAATGTAAACCCAAACAAGCAATGTAAATGAGAAGTATTAAATTTCAAACTTAAATTTAGAAAGGTACACTAACCAAATGAATAGAGATAACTATGATAAATCAATCTAATACGACATGAACTTGTTAACGGTATAATTGAACCTGGTAAAGTGAGAGATAGGGAATTAGAGAAATAATGAACATTTGTAAATTGAGAAAGAGAATTTAAGTAAGCAATACCCACCAGTAACACTTAAATCAAACATAGAGAGTGCAAGGTGATAGTGTTAAAATACCCAATTTAAATAGAACCCCATTGATAGGGATAGACACTATTATATTAATTATACAGTGATAAAAAACTATCAGTGAGTAGTAAAAATGAGTAAAAGCTAATAATTGCTAAACACAGAAAGGACTGTGGCAATTAAAAGCAATTATCAGTGAACACAAGTGTACATAACAAACTGAACCAAAGTGCAATAAACTAGGTAATTAATAGAGTTCAGATAGTAGTAGTATTGACTACCTATCATATTTTAATTTGTGAGCCATTAGTATTCTAAGTTGGCAATTCATGTTATTACCAATGTATTTAAGAAAAAATGACTATTAGTGTGCTAATACACAGCATATGTGATTTCTGATGTACAGAGGTAAAACCCAATATTATTAATTTAAAATGATATGGAAAGACATTTAATAATAATATAATCGTTATGAAAGATTTTAATATAATATAGTAAACTGTTGTTGAAGTTTCATTTTAATGACCTAATGTCATTTGGAATTAGTTATAAGGAGATATCATTGTGTTCATATGTTTAATTAATTTTATGTTTTTATCTTTTATATTATGTAATAATTGTAACTCACCAAAGAGTATGAGGAGATGAAGAGAATGAACATTGTGAGTAATGATATGCAATAATAATTATGTTTAATGGATAGGAATATGGCTGTAGGAATTATACAGACCATAAAACTAAATGTTATATTTTAAATAATAGAGAATAAGAAATAATGATTCAATTACAAACAAAAGCAGTAAATAAGAAACAAAATAAATTCAGACAAATCTAATGAGACTGAAAAAGCAGTTATAACAATAGACAAGCCAGAATATGGAAACTAATAAAATAATATTCATGTTTAATATGGTAACCAAATCACTTGTACGAATTAATAAATTATTTACCTTAAAATTACCTTGAGTGGCAGAATGAACTTGAACGGGTGCGCACCCAAATCCGCGTACGGTTCATATGCAAATTTTGACATTTTAACTTCTTAACGATCTCGCAAGAGTGATAGTTTTAACTTTTTAATATCTGATGATGGAGCATAAGCTCTGAAACGCGTCATAGACAAGCACAAGAAATCACACGGCGGATAATTTAAGGTAAATAATTTATTAATAAAATAACAAACAATTACTATAGAACAGACATAAAACCATTCAACAAATGAACAAATCATGTATAAAACAAATCAGAACCTATACAAGGGGAAAATAAAATGTAATCTGTGTAAATTAAGAAAAATAGCCAACTGCTGTTTAGGCCTATTCAAATGCCTAACTGTAAAACAACAAAAACTACAAATTTTAAGAATTAAACTATAACATTAGCAAAACTGAGACAAGTAAACAATAAAGGACAATTAGGTAATCATATTAAGAGAGAAATGTTAAAGTAATCATGTAAAATAAGAAAACAGTGTATTTAAATAATATCAACATAACTGTCCAAATGTTAATACATCAGTAAACCCAAACTTATGGGATGTTAAATTAATCTTTGAAACAAAATACAAACAGTGGTGATGATATTTAATACTTAAAAAAGAATACCGAAGAGTAAAAGCAATCAGAAGATATCTAACCTTTTTGAATAAAAATTCAAATCTTCTAACAATGGTCTTAAGTCGAGTTTATCCAATCAGAATCTTTGAGTTACCATGACAACAGCAGAATATTGATGATTTTCAGTTAGGAACGTTAGAATCTTATATTGACGCCTACGAGGAGAGACGCCACGCCGTGAAGGGCCCAAATTTGATTTAAAAATAGTAAAAGTTACCATATTTCATGAAGTGAAGACCGAACTAACTGATGAGGGGATGACACATTCAACCCAGGCCAGGGACCAGCTTAATTAAATCCAAATCTATTAAAATAAGTCAACTAACAAGAAAAAGACGCAAGGCGTACCTGAAGCCAAAGATGTTTGAAGAATGAAGAACCAACATCGATGAACCCAACCTAAATTAACTATTAGTTATTTTTTGCGTACCGTATCACTTATTATATAATTATATAATTACCTTATTATCCACTCTAGTGATACAAAGTTTCGTCAGTTATGACGCGTTTCGGGACTAAGTCCCATCCTCAGATAACACTTAATTCAATAAACTAATACATTAAAAATCGCAACCATGATACTGGTCAAGTCAATAAAATAAAATAAATAAAACTACAAATCGCATGTGATGTGTTTTACTAACCACGGCCGGAGCTCCCGCATGCGTTCACCCACAACCGCGATCGTCACACGTTTATTATTTGTACACAATAAATTTGCCAATGAATCCTTTTAAGTAGGACAAAGAAGTTTTAAAACAAGATAATTAATTACAATATATCACTTTATAATCGTGATAATTAAAATTGAACAAGGTTTACATTAGATTCAAAGTTGTGGTGTCAAAGTGTGTGACGGTGTCATTCGTGTAGTACATAGGTTATAATCAGTTAGTTAGTATGCATAAAATATGTTTTATTTATCATTCTTTGAAAAAATAATACCATCAGTTATAGTGAGAGTTCACAGTTTAGTGAGAAACTTGAAAGAGAATTTATTTCAGATATTTAATTAATTCAGCAATACTTATCATCAGTTGCTTGGAAGTGTAGTGTCAGATATTTAATTTAGTAATTATATAATTATCTTATTGTCCACTCTAGCGATACAAAGTTTCGTCAGTTATGACGCGTTTCGGGAGTAAGTCCCATCGTCAGATAACACTTAATTCAATAAACTAATACATTAAAAATCGCAACCATGATACTGATCAAGTCAATAAAATAAAATAAATAAAACTACAAATCGCATGTGATATGTTTTACTAACCACGGCCGGAGCTCCCGCATGCGTTCACCCACAACCGCGATCGTCACGCGTTTATTATTTGTACACAATAAATTTGCCAATGAATCCTTTTAAGTAGGACAAAGAAGTTTTAAAACAAGATAATTAATTACAATATATCACTTTATAATCGTGATAATTAAAATTGAACAAGGTTTACATTAGATTCAAAGTTGTGGTGTCATTCGTGTAGTACATAGGTTATAATCAGTTAGTTAGTATGCCTAAAATATGTTTTATTTATCATTCTTTGAAAAAATAATACCATCAGTTATAGTGAGAGTTCACAGTTTAGTGAGAAACTTGAAAGAGAATTTATTTCAGATATTTAATTAATTCAGCAATACTTATCATCAGTTGCTTGGAAGTGTAGTGTCAGATAGTTAATTTAGTAATTATATAATTATCTTATTGTCCACTCTAGCGATACAAAGTTTCGTCAGTTATGACGCGTTTGGGGACTAAGTCCCATCCTCAGATAACACTTAATTCAATAAACTAATACATTAAAAATCGCAACCATGATACTGGTCAAGTCAATTAAATAAAATAAATAAAACTACAAATCGCATGTGATATGTTTTACTAACCACGGCCGGAGCTCCCGCATGCGTTCACCCACAACCGCGATCGTCACTCACTAATTAATAACATGACAATTTGCAGTTTTAATTAATAAACAAAATAAATATAATTTTAGTAAAAAGTCGTACTAATTTCACAACCAGTAATAAATCCTCTGTATTCTTTACTTGTAACGATATTCACGTGCTTATCCACCCTGAATTAACTACCAAAGCCTGCGCCCTAGCTGGGAAACATCAAGATAAATACTGCAGAAGAAGAGTATACCTTCGAAACGTGGGTAAGTGCGCACAAATGAGTAATAGCATATGTGCAAAAGTGAGTTGTTAAGAGTATCGTTACACACACACACACGCGCGCGCGCGCGCGCACGCACACAATAGTTGTCTCGTATAAAACAAATATTACTTATTTATTATTAAATAATACATGTATATATAACATATATTAAAAAGAATGGAACCGGCTTGAACAGCCGAGAGCGTCCTCCACCCGTCGCTTCAGCAACCGAGCAGGTGCGTGTTTCGGCCAAGGTTGCGCTAAAGTACGTTCCAGAGTACTTTGGAGAACACTTGAAATACGCATTAACTGACACACCACATTAAGGATGGAAAATTTCTTGGAGACGTTCGCTACCTATAAAAAGCCACAGTAGCCGGCTTGTCAGTTGTGTTGAGAGACTTCGCTTAGAGCGGATCGAGTGGGGATTTACACAAGTGGGGTGAAATGTTATTGTGTTATAGTTAGTGTGGATTCTAATAGTTGACATTATTATTGCGTGTGTACAAATTTAACTTGAATTATTGTACGAGACTACTTGTTGATTAAAAAATTATTAATTGTGATAATTAAAGCTGGTAATTAGTGATTTAATTGGTGTCTCTATTTTGTTTCCCACTGTACCATACGACAATCAGTTAGACCGCAGTAACAATATAAATAATGTATAATGTATATAAAAGTTTAACTTTTGCATGTATTGCTTTATCACACGGAAGTTTTTTATGATGAAATATTTTTATGTTCGAAAAGTTGAAAGAGATCAGACTATAACTGGTCCCAATTAGCTGGTATTATTGAGTTCATACTGCTAATGCATGAGGAGCAGAGGCATGCCAGAGAAAAACAGTAGCCTAGGTATTACGTATGAACAGTATCTAAAGTTAGAAAACTGCTGAACATTTATTTAATTTCAATATTAATAAGAATAATAGAAATAAACACTGTACTAAATAAAAAATTGGTATGGAGAAACATACATGACTTCTATGTTCTACGACTTATATTTAAAACAATTTACTTGAATTGAGTTCGATAATTTCTAAAAAATATCCTCCACCCTCAAACTATTTTCACTATTTATAGATGTTTTTGTTATTATGGGGTAGTCGTTTAATATCATGTTATTTTCGAGTCACTTTATCTATAAAAATTAGGTACTTTATTCTTATAAAGAAACTGAACTACGCAGATAATTACGCATTATTTACATATTTATATAACTATGTAACCACAAATTATTTTGTGGGTGCGGATCTTCACGCACAGATTATTTAAATTAAAATGAAAAATTATAATTTTATTGCCTGGTAACAAAATTATTTTATTTTTACTTCCATATTCCTTAAGGAAATGGAAGTATGGTGATGGCAAAAAGAATCGTGTTCGAGATTATTGCAGATTCTGATTGTACTACACTCAAAACATGAAAAAAAGTCGTTTTCCGAAAAGTGTCTGTGTGTGTGTGTGTGTGTCTGTCTGTGTGTAGATTTTTTTCTATGGCAAACGATAACTGCCGCAAATTCAAACAGAATCAAATAATTTTTTGCATACAGCCCTGATTTGTAGAGTACTTACGACCTATTGTTTTTGGTGAAGATCGGTGAGGGAAAGGGGTAGTTTACCGGCAACGGTTTTTTTTTATCAAGGGAAATTTTTTTTTTTTGGCAAACGATAACAGCCGCAAATTCAAACAGAATCAAATAATGTTTCGCATACAGCCCTGAATTGTAGAGTTCTCAAGACCTATTGTTTTTGGTGAAGATCGGTTAAGGGAAAGGGTAGTTTACCTGTAACGTTTTATGTTTTAACAAGGGTATTTCCTATGGCAAACGATAACAGCCGCAAATTCAAACAGAATCAAAAGATTATTTGCATACAGCCCTAAATTGCAGATTTCTCAAGACCTATTGTTTTTGGTGAAGATCGGTTAAGGGAAAGGGGTAGTTTACCTGCAGCGTTTTTTTATCAAGGGTATTTTCTATGGCAAACGATAACAGCCGCAAATTCAAACAGAATCAAATAATTTTTTGTATATAGCCGTGATTTGTAGAGTACTCAAGATTTATTGTTTTTGGTGAAGATCGGTTGAGGGGAAGGGGTAGTTTACCTGCAACGTTTTTTATCAAGCGTATTTTCTATGGCAAATGATAACTAACGCAAATTCAAACAGAATCAAATAAATTTTTTGCATACGTCACTGAATTGTAGAGGACTCAAGGCCTTTTGATTTTGGTGAAGATCGGTTAAGGGGAAGGGGTAGTTTACCTGCAACCTTTTACGTTTTAACAAGAGTAAAGTACTCGAAAATTCATTTAAACTTTTTCAAACAATGGTAATTGTTAAAAATAAAATAATTTTGTTGCCAGGCAATAAAATTATAATTTTTTCATTTTAATGTAAATCTGTACATAGTATAAAGTAAAGTCGGTCCGTTTTCTCTCTGTGTTTGAAATCGCTAATCTCAGGAAGTACTGAAAGGATTTTATTCAAGTTTTCGCCAATAGATAGAGTGTCTATCGAGGAACATTTATGTGTATAATTAATACATATATGTTGTACATTAGCTTAGCTATCACGGTTTATGTCAAGTAAGTGGTATAGTTTACATCTTATATATAAAAGTGAATGTTTCTTTGTTTGTCCCGTATGCGTTCCTATACCATTCATCCGATTGCGATGAAACTTCGGTGAGTTGTTGTGCGCACGTCCGCGAAGGTTTCTTCCACATCTCCTCCTAAACCACTGTACCGATTTCAACCAAACTTGGCACAAATATTTCACGCAACGGGAGAACCAACATAGGATAGGCGTTTTTTCGATGGGGTCCTTTTGGGGGTCCTTAGGGGTCTTCCACGTCTCCACCTAAACCATTGGACCGATTTCAACCAAACTTGGCACAAATATTTTACGCAACGGGAGAACCAACATAGGCCAGGTGTTTTTTCGATACGATCCTCTGGGGGGTCCTTTGCGGTCTTAAAAACTATTAGATCTGGTTACTATGGCAACCCAATAGAATAGATTCTGTTCTAAATATATTATCGCATTAAATTGAAGACCACGCGAACGAAGTTGTGGGCAACAGCTATTTATTTTTAAGAAGCCTACTTTAATTAAACTTTATTAATTAAACTAACATTTTCATTACGTACAACGTGAAACTCCGTAGCGAAGCACGGGTATTCTGCTAGTCATGTATAAGAGAAAATATATCGTGCGTGGCAGGCAAGCATATCTCAGTTATGTACTGTTTACGTTTCCATTTTATTATTATCACTACCGCAATAAAAAGGCAGGGAACACACACACACACACACACACACACACACACACACACACACACACACACACACACACACACACACACACACACACACACACACACACACACACACACACACACACACACACACACACACACACACACACACACACACACACACACACACACAATTCGCGTTATTTCTGGCCTCATTCATGTTTATTTTCTTACATTTGCACGGTTTTTAAATGGAAAGTGCCGAACCCATACCAACATAACGCATGCAAGCCGAAAAAGTGTCCAGCGTGGATAGCGATTTGCTTCCTGTGGATCGCTGGGCAGTGTAACTGCACGTGTTTACAGAGGAACGATTCATAGACAGACTTTTCGTCTTTAGGGAATGAACCCTCTGCAAGATGCTGAGGGTCCATGAGTGACTACGGAGCGCTCCTTCTTTTCCGCGTGTTTGTTCTGTGAAACGTACACTGTAGATTTGCAAATTTATTCTAAGCAACGCTCAATAGGAAATGTTGAAAATTTTTGTCCACGGTGAACCCTCATACACACTAAACCTGCTCTGATGTTTTAATTACGGACATATTAAAACTTTGGAAACTTGAGCACTACTTAATGGAGATCAATCATTAACTTATACAAGCCATTAATTTTATGCATATTTTTTATATATATGTGTACAACGTTATCGGCAACAAAGAAGTAGTTTTTGTTAAAATTCCTTCCCGGGATATTTGGCCGTAGTCCAATGTTTTCTACAAAACCAGACGTTTCGGCAATGCCATTGACTTCCATCATCAGTGAAAATCGAGTGCGATAACGTGAGGTGGTATATGTTAGTGACCACAGTACTGTGGTTAAGGCTGAAGCAGTAAGTAGAAAGAAGTAGTTTCTATGGTAATATTTCATTTCGAAAATGATTTTAAAAATAAATCTTAGAATATGGAAGTCACGTATGGTTCTCCATACCGATTTTTAACAACTATCATTGTTTGAAAAAGATTAAATGCATTTTATTTAGTTTCGTCAAACTCATTGAATCAACGCAACACGTAAAAAAATTATCCCCTCCCCCTTTTAACTACCGTACCCTCTTCATTTATAGATATTTCTTCTACTTTTCTACAGTGGATTATTAAGACCTCCTTTTCAGGATAGTTTATTTATCAAACTTAACTACTTTACTCTTGTTAAAACGTAAAACGTTGCAGGTAAGCTACTCATCCTCCTTAACCGATCTTCACCAAAATCAGTAGGCCTTGAGTGCTCTACAGCTCAGACAGACATGCAAAAAATTATTTTATTCTGTTAGAATTTGCGGCAGTTTAAAAATTCTACACACAGATACTTTACGGAAAATGACTTTTCTTCAGGTTTTGAGGGTAGTACAATCAGAATCAGCCCTTATCTCGAACACGATTTTTTTTCGTCATCATCATACTTCAGTTTCCTTACGGAACATGGAAGTAATAATATGAAAAGCAGCCGATCGTGCATGGTATTTCATAAATATTGAGTTCTTGAATTTGTGCGAAACACTGTTTTTAGTGTAGAATGTAGGATTACATTTTTGATCTATTTTTTTACGTATAATAGAATAAAACGCTGATAGTAGTTGTGCCGCACTCGCGCGCGCGCGCGCACACACACACACACACACACACACAAGATGTTACATATTTTCCACTCCATAGTTAAGGTATAACATAACGAACAAATACAATGCCGAGCACTATTGCGTTTTATGCACATAGGCTAAATCTTGTCAAGAGCTCCTAGTGATAATAGGGTCGGATGAACTCCATCTCGCAAATCTAAGAGGACTGAAGAATTTTTAGGGTATTTCTCCAACTACATTCCTGCGCCTTTCATGACATATACGTTCAATTGGCGGCATATTGTAAAAATTATTCATTTTAATGATTGTTACCTGAGAGCGGTAACAAGAAATTAATTTTTTACTAAATTACTTCGATAACATATTTGTACAAATTTCTACCAGTGAATGACAGATAACTTCTGAACGAGGTTCTGGAACCTGGAAAAGGGGAAATTACATTGTCTATTATTAAGCACGTGGTCATGACAGTATAGTTGTCACGGAATTTTCCTATAAAACAATTTACTTTAATAATAAAACCAGACGATAGGAACGAGACTACAAATGATATCAATCACACAGTGAAGCGTTGAGCTGGAGGAAGCTAACGGTAGTCTGTACATAATAATTAAGGGAAAGTTGTGTGTGCACGTATGTAGGCCTATGTTAAGGGTTATTAAGTCAAGGTAGAGTGAGCAGGCGTTTAAGGTTAACAAGAGTACTTGCTCATGCGTGTTCACACACAACATTACTGACCGGAAGTCGGGGGTGGGAGACAGGGGAAGCGGAAGATAGAGATGTTTAACATGACGTATGGAGGCGCGCAACAATGTCAGCGGGTGAGGGGGGCGTAATTGGGGGATGATAATTATACTCCGAAAACACCGTGTCATTCCTTTGTTGGGCCCAAGTAACATCGGTAACGGTTTTTGTTCTGGCCAACGATTAGAGATGGGCATAGTAGTTCATCGAAACGAACTTATCATAGCTAGATCGTTCACACCAGCGAACTAGCACAATGAATTAGATCACTAGTTCAATCCGTCGAACCCCTCTTTTTCTAAAATTTTTATAGATTTTAAAAAAACAAAAATTCACATCCTTCCTCTTTCTATTTATCTTAGGTTATAGGGCAGGGATGACTGGCCTCCTCATGCACGTGAGATAACATCAAAGCGCCTGGAGATTAGCTGAAAGATAACCACTATCTTTTTTGGCGTTTCAACAAAACAGACGTAATAAAATGTTATTAAAATACAAAAAAAATATGGAAATAATTTTATTCAAGTCGTCTTCGGCCAGATTTGCGAAACCCGTCTCTAATAAATAATAATAAGAGTCGATATAAATAGCACACATCTGAAATAACTTATTCTATAAAAATAATTTATTCTTGTCAACTATTTAATAACTTTTAAAGCAACTTCCTCCAATTCTAGCATACGACGTTCTCTGCTATTTTATTTTTATCACATTTATGGGAAACTTAGTCGAAATAACAAAAACCAGACAATAAAAATAGTTTTTCAAACAGTCTATTCTCTCACCCCCTTACAATTCCTCGGGACTGACAGACGTATATTTTTACAAATCCTTGTCTTAGAAAAGAATTTTATATTTATATATATATCTATATAATTTAATTATTTAACAAAATAATTAAAACATAAAAATATGGAGTTTGTAATGCTATACAAGCTCCAAAAATAAACGGCAGTCAAGTACAGTAAGCGAATGAACAATGACCGACAGTAGGCAGAAGCACTTCTAATACTCGTTGCTCATTCACGAACGATCTACTGAAAGCGAACGACCTACTACAAATGAACGACTTATTGCAAGCGAACGACTGAACTTACAAAGAACTACGGTTTTCTAGTTTCATAAGTGGCCGATGGGAGCGTGGCTAATGCGAACTACGAACAAACTACTGTCCTGCGGGGCGAACGAATGTAGTCAGTAGTTCACTTGACGGAGTAGTTTTTTTTGGCTATGTCGTTCAGGAACGACCAACCACTACCGACGATTACGTGAGATTGACATGCATCGTGAAGAAAACGAGGAGACAAAATATATATATATATATATATATATATATATATATATATATATAGAGAGAGAGAGAGAGAGAGAGAGAGAGAGAGAGAGTGACCGAGAAAGGTAGATGAGAATCTATCTAATTAGATACAAGAAGAAAACTATAGTGATGTTACCTATAAACGACAATTTTAACACGTATAAACACAACTATGAACTTCAGATGTTCGTATGCGTATGTGAACTTCAGATGTGAGTTTTAATTAACATATTAATCATACAAATAAACACTTAGTAACCCATGGACGGATGTGTGTCTGTACAACAGCGAGAGGGGGAGGAAGAGCGAGAGAGAGAGAGAGAGAGAGAGAGAGAGAGAGAGAGAGTGACCGAGAAAGGTAGATGAGAATCTATCTAATTAGATACAAGAAGAAAACTGTAGTGATGTTACCTATAAACGACAATTTTAACACGTATAAACACAACTATGAACTTCAGATGTGAGTTTTAATTAACATATTAATCATACAAATAAATACTTAGTAACCCATGCACGGATGTGTGTCTGTACAACAGCGAGAGGGGGAGGGAGAGCAAGAGCAAGAGCGAGAGAGAGAGAGAGAGAGAGAGAGAGAGAGAGAGAGAGAGAGAGAGAGAGAGAGAGAGTGATACTGAAGCACAAGAAATTAACATATACGAGATCTATTCGTATTTTGATCTATGGTGAGTAGCCATAGTCTGATCTAATCAGGTCTTTATTTCGAGTATTCTCTGTTCAGAATTCTACAACTTTTCAAACCCGTTTCAATAGTCGCAGGGGTCCTGTTCCAAGAACTCTTTCTTAGCCTGCCTCTTGAACGTTCCCAACCAGCCTTTTCCTCCAATAACGTGGGCATGTTTAACGGCCCTTTCCCATCTTCCGATTCAGATTTTCCACGATCTTCTTTCCACACGTATCGTCTTAGACAGTTCAGCGTTTTTACACTTCGCAACGAATTTCTTATTTCAGACCGAAGTCCGAGCCATTCACGTCGGGAGCACAATGTCGTGCTGGCCTGGATGGGAGGATGGAGCCGCTGAGAGCTGTCGTCGCTTTCCATGATTTGCCGTGATCGAGCCTGACTGTTGTACAGCCTCTTGGGAAAAGTCGGTCTCGGGGGACGTTACGGGTGAAGCGGCCTAGCTGAGACTAGTGGCTACGTTCTGTAGAGGAAGGCGCCGTGTAGGAGTCAAGATGAATCTCGGTTTAATTTTTCGAGTGAAGGAACACGGAAACCCTTTCTAAAATCTTCCAATATTGTTTCTCTCTTTTCATTATGGAAACCATAAATGGTGGTATAAAATCGGATAGCAGAAACTCGGGTAATAGTTTTTCTTTTACATAGTTTTTCGTTGTACATACAATTCAAAGGTGTGTGACTTACCTTTCTATTGGAGTCTTTCTCTGTACTTTTATTACACATAACATCATCATCATTGTTTAACATCTATCTTGTTTTTCTGGAGTCTGATTATTATGGGACATACCGTCTCGAGCCATGTCTAACCTCTCAGCTCATTTTATCGTGCTGCTTCCTACATTCTCACAGTGACACACTCGAATATTGTGAGTTCGACGCAACACTCATAAATATCCATCTGTCCCATTTACTCAGATAGTTACAAACGAACCAAGCCCCGTCAGTCAGCGGAGCATCAGTCAACAGTGGAGCTTTCTGTAACATCGACCTGTCGAACTGTAACGGTTCATAGTAACGGGCGTGGCCCGGGTACCAAACATCGCGAACGCAATAACTCATCACTCTTTCCTTTGTTCTCCGGCGTATGTCGAATCAAACACACTAATTTCTGTTTGCCGCCATTAATCGTATTCGCGACTGCAATTACGATTGTTTCGTTCGGGAAAGTCAGCGGCGCGGAAAAGTGGCCGGGCGATTAATCCGCGCGCGTACGTACACCCATTATTGTTGCACAAATTTCGGCGCTGCAAAAAAAAAAAAAAAAAAAAAAAAAAAACAATAGGCTATGCGCTTGCATTGTTCGAGGGGTAATTTTGACGGCAGCTAAGAACAGGAAACGTTCACGTTGCGTTGTTTACCGTTAGCCCAAAATAAGACGTGGCCAGCTATTGTATGTTAAACGTATAGAGTTTATTTTGTTGTTGTTGTTGTTGTTGTCCTATGGGATTTGTGCGTTATAAATATTAATGAACAAGAATTCCGTGCTGGGCGTTTCAGCACACACACACACACGCGCGGGCACGCAAATTCAAAGACTTATATACAAGATCGAAAACAAGGCGGGCCTGTCGCGTGGTGACATCGTTTGGTGTAACACAAAAGTTTCTCTCTTGTGCTCGAAAGACGCGACGTTCGCGTTTTCTCCAGAGGAGTGCGCTCTTTGTTAAACGTTCAGAACCTGTTGAAAGATTGCTATGGTCGGCTCGCCATCCCCGATACGAGCCGTCTATGCGGTCCAGATATCTTCAAGTCGGTCCCTTAATAACTGTTCTATCAGTTTTCTATTTTATAGATTGCCCCGCGCGCGCGCGCACACACACACACACACACACAATGACATGCACGCCCACATTCACGCACATGCCGTATATTCCGTGAACAAATGTCCACATGTATACTTTACAAACTTTAAGGTCTATGAAAGGGTGTAATATGATAGATTATGGTAGGCCTGTATAGGCTGTTATGTCCATATTATACTGTATATTCACCCAGTTTAAGAACGTAGGGTAGAAGTATAATCTACAATATGAAAGACAACGTAAATATTAATTTAAGTTTATTATTTACATTCATCACCATTCTCATTTGATCAGAACGTGCGAAACGTTTCTCAAGATTCAAAATACCAGCCGAAGGCAAATTTAACTTAAAAATTTTAAATATACTGTTACGGTATAACTGATCGTCGTATGGCACAGTGGGAAAAAATACAAGACACCAGTGAGGTCAGTAGAAACCAGATTTAATTATCACAGTTAACTATTTGTAATCAACAAGATGATAGTCTCTTACAACAATTCAAGTAAAGATTGTCCACACGCAAGAATAATGTCAACTATAAAGAATTCCGCACTATTAACAACACTTCGTTACAAACACTCGATCCGCGCTAAAGAAATCGCTCAACACCACTGAACTCCCTCAAGCCGGCTGCTATGGGTAGCCGGCTGGTATGGGTATAGGTACCGCACGCGTTCTAGAAATTTTCCATCCTCACGTCACGCCACTTAATTCGTAACTCAAGTGTTCTTGAATAGACTGCAATCTATTTGATGGCGGCCTTGACTGGGGCAACACCTGCCACACTGGACGGGGGGAAGAGTGGAGAATGTTCTGGGCTGTTCGATACGATTCTCGCAACAATAACATAAAATACCATACCATAAAATATGAAGTGTCAGTGTGAAGGTTACATACCGTGTAGTGGACATTTCAAACCCGAGACGGGCCCGAACATGGAAAATTATCATTAATTCTTTATTATTGGTGTATATTTTTTTTTGTAACCAAGTAGACTATTGAATATGGCGCATGGCCACAAATTAGAGGTTCCGAGTTCGATTACCGGACTGTACTGTGAAATTAAGGTGCATTTCTAGTCTCAGATCGATTCCTATGAAGAGAGTTAGGTACGTTTAAAGTCAAATAACAGAAGCTTACATGCGATGTTTGAGATGCGAAGAAATGAAGCAATGTCACAGGCGTTTGATTTAAGGATACATCGGTTTTGCAATTAAGGCATAGTGGGTGTGAGAAATGGACGTTTGGAAAGCAAAACAAGGTATCGTGGGAGTGTTCAGAGTCTAAAGAAAAGTATGTGGAGGCATGAAAGGAAGATCACTGTGGGGAGAAGATCATTTCAGGAATTGAGACTTCATAAATAGATCGCATATTACGGGAGTAGGCTAACAAAAGCGTAGAGAATTAGGCGACTGTAAATGTGATGAGAGTTCTGTCTGAACAATGGCTACTAAAGATCACGCTGACTGCATGCATTGGAAGCAGAGAAGACGAGGAAGATCACGAGCCAGATGGATGAAGGTTGTTCAAGAGAATATTCACAGAATCGATATAATTAAATGAAAATAAAAATCGGACAGAAGGGAAGCCTGATGGATAACCGAACCATAGAACTTTTATGAATCTAACGCTAGTTTACGTGTATGAAAGTAGGATTAAAAGGACTTATGCATAATACATTTAGAGTGAAGGCTTTCAAATCGGAAAAAGTGACAGAAAAATAGCAGGCGTAATCAACTGTGGTCTGAAAGACAATACGTATGAAAACAAACCGTCTGTCAGAGAAGAAAGGGAAAACATAGAGAGAGAGAGAGAGAGAGAGAGAGAGAGAGAGAGAGAGAGAGAGAGAGAGAGAGAGAGAGAGAGAGAGTGAGAGATGTTCATTAGGGTGAATAGCCAATATCGCGTCGTTAAGGTGAATTTCGCTAATTAGAATTACCGTGACGTGACCCGACGTGGGTAAACTGCATCTGGCCGAGTGTGTAGAGGTCACCACCTACTACTGTGAGGCATAGCACTACTTTTCCTACCTTTCTCATGGAGATAATGCTTCTTCGTGTGCAGTATTCCGTTGCGTAAGAAGAACCTATATTGAATCAGATATTTCATTCCGTTCTGCCGGTCTTTCGCTGGGAGCATAGTTCCCACTGCACAGCCCCGATCAGTTTACTATTATTTAAAAAATGGTTCAATTCAAACTTTCGAAAAAACTTGCAAACGTTTTG
The DNA here is from genome assembly GCA_034769895.1 of Magicicada septendecula. Classification (NCBI taxonomy): domain Eukaryota; kingdom Metazoa; phylum Arthropoda; class Insecta; order Hemiptera; family Cicadidae; genus Magicicada; species Magicicada septendecula. Next base: position 202,486,763 of record CM068375.1, on the reverse strand, counting down.
TCAAATTGGGGCATACTATGGAAGTCTATTAATCTTTCAGTGATGTAAAGTCTGGGAAACCGATTATAGATGATAATAAATAAACTTTTAGTTTAGAAATTTTCAAGGCCTATTCTATTAGTTTATTCGCTGACTCATACAATCATCCGTATACTTAACATAGTCCTAAGGCTTTCACGGCCGGTGTCAGTTGTATAATTAAAGTTATCCGGGCTGTTTGGCCGTGGTCTATGGTTTATTGCCAAACCATACTTAACTTCCCTTGTAATAACACTTTTCCAGCTCATAAAGAAGTGGCCTTGATTTGACTGGATTAAATATTACATTTATTTTATCCAATATTCAATAATTAGGAATTCATAATTTTTATTGATAGAAAATAATTCTCTTTATAGGCATACTAATTTTCTAAAGGAACATTACCGCTTACTGCAGAAAGGCAGTATGTCCACATTTCCTAATTTTACAGTAGAGACAAAAATCTGCATAAAACCAGTTTTATGCAATTTTTCTCCTTACATGTATTTTTCTTTTCTTAATGTAGGTATACTTGCTTAATATATACATTTAAAAGTCTTTTATGACGTAAGGGAAAAGGGAGGAAATTTTTTTCGGTTTTGGACATGTTCCCTTTCTTCAGTAAATTGGGTTTTCAAATGAATTTTTTGGTTAAATTAATTTAAAAAAAATACAATTTTACATATAAACTTATTTTATTGTAATAAACATTGTTTGTTAAATATTTCTGAATAATATTTGACGTTTTGAAATGTTGAATTACTCAGTTATCTTCGTCTTCATCACGAGATGCCGTTGTTATAGGCCATGATGTGATTGAATTCCAAAACTGCATCTTGTCCTGAGGGATATAGACCAAAGTTTCCCTGATGTCATCCATTTTGTTGTTGTTTATAGGCAGTACAGATGTGCAGGCTTTCTTTGAAGGGAGTTCCAAAGGTTGTACAGCGTTTCTCAGCCTAAAAGTGTCCATCGTCAAGCCAACAATATTCATGTTGCACTTAACACTATGCGGAGTTTCAGCTGAAAAGTTCATCTCACGGTATTTTGAAATAGTGAAAGCCCTTTTTAGGTGTCTAGGAACATCTTTACCATAAGAATCATCGCTAAGGCAGGTTTTTTGTAGAATTTAGGCCACCAGGAACTGTAGTCGATGAAATAATCCACCTTCATTTGAACAATGGAAAACTTGTTAGGCTTTTTTGAGGAATGTTTTGTGAGTTCAACAACTTCATCCACTGTATAGTATCTTTTCTCCTTCCTCAGCTTCCTCCTAGTTATCCCTCACGAGTGACCTCTAACGGGAAAAGTAACTTTAATGTCATTGAATCTTTTGTTCTCACACAGCCCCATCATCATCCTAACCAGAGTATTGTTTTTGTTTTGGCCCGCACAGGTGTCCCCAAAAAGGTATAAAGGTTTTACGTCCTTGTCGATTTTATTTTCGATCTACCAATTCAACATCGTACACACTTCATTTGAGCCCTTCCCTCCCACACCTTCATGGTAGATGAAAACTGCCATTTCCCGCGAAGCTAGGTTATGCACACCAAAAACATTCACGGTAAGTTGCCTAAAGTGTAGGTGTCCTGAACAGGAATGCAAGGTAGAGAGATGTTGGCCATGAAATCAATACAGATTCCAACAATTTTTTTAGGCTCCTTCACACATTTGGCAGTGATTTCCTTAAGTGAGGTGTAAAACTTTTTGGCTCTGCGCTTATGCACAAGAAGTTCGGCGACAGCCACTCGCTTCGCTTCTCATTGAGGGAGGGGCTTTTAATTTTTAAATTGAGCTCCTGGCATGTTACACAGGCATCCTTCAAAGGCTGGCCAAAACCAAGTGAATAATTTTCTTTGAAATACTTCCAGAAAAAATTTGTAAGAAAGCCTTTTCTCGCTTCCTAGGGTTGTGATAAGAAAATCGTGTTCTTTTTTCATAAACATTTCACGTATGATTTGTACATTAAGGTTAGCTGGAAGGCACTTTCTTTCTTTACCAGTACAGTGAACACTTTTAGTTGGAAAGCTTTCGATATGGGTTCTCAAGCGAGTTAAGACGGAACCAGGTATTGCATTGCCAGATATGTTTTTGCCTCTCTCATCCTTAGGGGTTTCATTGAGTTGTAAGAGGTGTGAAAGGCGATAACACTGCTTTGAAGTGTATCCATACGTTTTCATAAATGCTTTTTTTTTTACGTACCTTTGTACGTATACCATCATGCAGTATGTGATACCTGACGTTGAAAGTTCTGGGCTTCATTGTAGATGACTCTGGCCTAGGCCTTTCTCTTTCTACTGGACAAACTTCCATCAGAGATTGGATATATATGTCTTGTTCTGTTTTTGTTTCCATGTTGTGAAGTTTGGAAAAAATTTCAATCATGTCTTCTTCCGTGTAAACGTCCAGACAATTATTTTTGCAGCTGAAACCAAAACAAAAAAATTAGTCATAACTAAAAGTAAGTCGGTTAGGTTAAGTTTGTGAAGGTAAGTTTAGGTTAGGTTAAGTTTGTGAAGGTGAGTTTAGGTTAATATAAGTTAGATTAGACCTATGTTACTTTGAAGAATTGTGAGATTTTAAGGTGAGTATTACAATAGGTAGGCCTAATTTAGGTAAGTAAAAGTATTTCAAATGAAACGAAAATATTTACCTGCAATCATTTGAGCCTGGTGTTTTAGCTGTTACGGTTTTCCCTGCCCAGTTGACGTGCTCTTTACCTGAAACTTTGGCTTTTTTAATTACATTCCTTCTGAACATTTCTTGGTTCACGACTCCTTTCCTTTTTTTAACTACTGTTCCCTCGTCCTCAGAGCTACTCATTTTATTAAATTACAATAAAAAAATCACAGTAAAATTAGAGCAAAACACTGCAACAAAAGACAACACAGAGAGGTTGAGCTCAACTGTCAAACAACAGAGCGTAGTTCGAAAACTAGCCACCTAACGCCACCACCAGAATATCGTTTACTGCAGACAGGGATCTTGTCCCGGACTAGTTCCCTATCTGGAGTAAACGGAAAATTGAAGGCGTTCCCAGGCCTGTGCTATCGTGCGGACAAGTTTTCTTTCGTGATGAAGCCACACGAAACTCTTTGTACAATTTTAATTTTTTTAATGTATAGTTCTATTGTAGCTTGAGTAACTGTCTGGTTTATGCTCGTACTGTGTAGTACTTGCCATAATTTTATAATTGGCACATTGTCATACGTTTTGTAGATATCAACAAACGGTAGATGGATTTCTTTACTCACTGATACTCGCTTCTATTAGGCCTATGTGTTTGAGACAAAAGACGTTAACACTCGATCTTCCTGGCCGGAAGCCGCCTTCTCCTACGGATTTATTCGTTTTGTAGTCTTGAAAAATTGAGTATTTGTATAAATTATTTTGGCGAACCCCAACACTATCTTGACTATCTCGGGAACGACGACTAGGTTATTCGACTATCAACGCAGAATACGTTAATGAAGTAGTATTTTGGTAGAATAGATCATGCCTGTAATTAAATGTACATTATCTGAAAATTGTATGTTGAACAAAGGTGAAAGCGGCATAATAAGAGAGTGCTGAAGAAGCAGTCCTATGCTTTCTAGTGAGTTAAATGGGGATACAATTTGTATAAAAAGTTTTAAATCCTTACGCGCGCGTGTGATTTACAATAGTAAGAGATTAATCAATTTAATTTGCAGGTTGAGACTATATATCTTCTGGAGTACAGGATGGTATACAGTCTTGAATATGACTGTACGTTTGGGTTGATGGCACAGTGTTCGGCAGAATGACTGGAGAAACCGCACCGAAGATGCGTAGTTCTTGAATTAAACAGTTTTAGATACACAAGGAACAAGGCTACTAAATCAGACACTGAACAAGTACGAATATGTACTACAGACTGGGCCATCTGTTGGTTGACAAAAATGCATTTTTTGAAAACTTCTTGTGACTAAAAAATCTGTCGAAAATTTCGGAAAAATTTACTGTCATCATCATCATCATCATCATCATCATCATCATCATCATCAACTTCAGGACCTGTGTATACAGCAATACAGAAACCACAAACCGCATATAATGAGCGTTAATATATATGTAGAACATTATAAATTAAATCTTAATAATACAACAAAAAATAATGCAACACTTTCAATATTATTATTCTTTAGTACTGTTCACACGCATATATTATTTCATAAATCACATTTATTTTATAAAGCACAAATCAGAGTGCTTTATTCAACATACTAGTGCACTGAAGCAGATGCAACAGGTGTTGCATTCACTGAGAATGAAAATACCAAAGTATATACTGTGTAAATATTTGGGAGTAATATTGAGGAAATATGATATAAAATTAAAAACATTTTTATGCCAGTACACTGTTTAAACAGATCTGACCAAGAGTAGAGAAATTGGAAAGACAAGGAAACTGAGAATTTACGAACACTCGGTTCGGAGGTCTAGAAGTTGCAAGAAGGGATCGGGAAAGAAAATAGAATCTGTCGAGATGGATGCACTTCGTATATCCTCAAAGAGTATCACGAACAAATGCTAAGAAATGAAAATATTTAAGAACGGACGGACCGGAAGTGGTAAATTGTAATGTTCGTAGATCAAAAACAACGTCAAGGGTACATTCGCGTACTGTCGAACGCCGATTATCCCTGAAAGTGCTGTATTGGGTGCCTGAAGGCAGGAGGAAGAGAAAAAAAACCTAGTCGAAAGTAGATAAAAGGGTTCGAACGGTCACGAGTTGCAGGAATGTAGGGAAGATGAAGATAGTGTTCGGGAGACGAGGACGTGGAACGGAGATCGAGCATCGTTTTAGAATGGGAGTTCTAAAACGACAGAAAGCTGGATGGTCTAATCATACACGCAAAGTCAAATGATGAAAATCGAAAATAAAAAATGTTCGATTGTTTCGTATTAATGGTTTCCCGGGTTACCAGAACACACGTATAAACTCTGGATTTCAGGATTATCTTAACCAAAATTAACAGTCTGACGTATTAAGTAATAAATAAACATTCCTGAAAACAATAAGAAAGAAATCATGTTGTCGCCGCCTATGGCTAGGAGTCTGTAACGTATTCTACCACGTATGAATTTTATCTAACATTTTTAATTTGCGGTTTGTATGACATATAGCCTACAGTATGAGCAATAAGTTCCTAATTTGTTATACAGTTGATTGTACTTACGTTATAGTACCATATTACAACTACATTGTTGTATAAGGCAGGCAAAAGACTCGTCTTAGATGAGAGTACCCGAGATTTTTGTAATTTTTCCAATAAATGAAGAATTATCTAACGTCTAAATTTGTGTAAGTAGGAATGTATTTCGTTCAAAATAGTGAGCGAGCTCTGCAGTTCAGGGATCATACTACATTTACAAAACAAAACGCGTTAAAATAACAGACTCGTGAATGCATACAAATGGACTATCAAAGCTGATTTCGCGAACAACGTTCCTCCTTGCCTCTACTTTACATTAAACACCACGTAACTTGTTCACGACAAGACAAGAACATTCAAGTGTTTGTCGACTTGTACAAAAAATTTATGTATGCCATAGGTCACTTTTAAAGTGTCTTTTTTTGCCATCTTAAAACCGGTTCTCTAACGAAACTGGGATACTCCTTTATGTTGGAAACCAGTTCGACAAGGAAGGAGACCGAGCGGAGAGAGAGAGAGTGTGTGTGTGTGTGTGTGCACGTGTGTCAATGCTGGCTCTTTTGTTTTACCAAATCGTAACTAATGAAACAATAAATCTAGAGCCCGTTTCCAAAAAAGAAAACGAGGCTACATTTTACAGCTGTAAAAATATCTAACTATACGTTCGACTCTGTTCTTCAGCGTTATCACTCCTTGTAACTTATCATGCATTGACTTATACGGTAATAATAATATGCGTTGAGCACGCTTATACGGTAATTTTTTTCAAATTTTGTACATTTTTACTGGAAACGTCTAATCTATTAATTACATGGCATCTTTAGTGTCTGCGATACTCATAAAACTTTCAGTGATTCAACAGATACATTAATGCTGTCAAGATTGTATTTAATTAAAATAATTAAGTTTTCAATCTGGAACTGCCAATAGATTACGAACTAAAATAGATGTATAGGCCTTATTTTAATAACATATACGAGACAACTTTTCGAGAAAGAACTCTCAGACAACCTCTTAAATAGGAGGATATTCCATAACTTCAAACTCCAAACTTCCATTCCATAACTCCAAACCGTCCTTCTCTAATTGGCTACCCTCCCTATCAAACAACCTTAACCAAATCCCAGAAGCCTAGAACCACGCATTCTCGTTTATAATAAACAGATTTAGTGTGCTTTTTGACGGTTGAAGGCAGATAGCCATAAGTTGCTTTGATGGGAATAAGTAGAGATTCTGGTTAGTGGTTCTTATTTTATTCTTCTTCTGACTTGCATACCAAATTTTAGACTGTTTTAACCTGGTTTTCAGTATAGACATCAACTGTCTCTCTAAGCAGATCCTTCCACAGTTTTTCTTCTTAAAATCTGTTGTCTCTTAAATGTGTTTAAATCTGTCACATTATGCTGATATTACCATTATCTTAGCTTTGTCCTCCTCTCAACCATTCCGATTATTACAAAAAATATCAATAAAAAGTAGTAGTAGTCGCTGTATTTAAAATATAGTTTGTCAACTATGTATTAATGTGTAGCAGTTACTCTGTTTCTTAGTTTCGTTTAACACTTATTCAAAAATTTACAAACACTGCCAACAATATCGCTATCATCTGTTTCAGTCTGCCCTTACCATCGATTCGCTACGGTTTCTGTTGGCACGGCTTTGGTTAGAACGAAGCGTAGACAGACTGACTACTGATTCATGTATCTAACTAATGGATGAATATGTTCGGAACAGACGTTACTTATTAAATTTTTAGTCAGAAAATATATATTTGGCTAGAAATGTTTATAATACGTATCCTTATTTCTGCTCCTATTCGATTCGATTCGATATAATTGTCGATGCTAAGTTAACAAATACGCAGACGCACGCGTTCGGGCGCAGAAACATAAGCAGAATTACTGAGCAATGCGTGAGGAGTAATGAAACCGAGACAGGTGTTACGAGGAAAAGGAAACGCCGTTTTCCGCTGAGCAAAATTAAAACGTTTGTTATAAGTATAAAAAAGCAAGAAAGAAACAGGTGGTTAACAAAGAAACTATTTACTTCCGTATTGCATACTTAATAAACGGTCTGCCTATACGACACATGTCGCGCCGCGCAGAAATTGTTGCATTGGACAAGCGCGATCGCGGAAATGGCGTGTACTGCGTCCACCATCGTCATTACCATTATCGTGGCCATCATCATATGCCGTCCGACTTCCTTCGCAGCTGACACACTTAGATAATGTACAGTTATACATGGTACACCCTTCCACCATTTAAACACGTCATTATTTCATCACCTACCGTTACATGTATGAGGCTTTATCTAAAGTGTCCAAGGACAAAGGAACAGCTGCTAAACTCTTCATGAGCCAAATTCTGCCTTTTGCTGGTTCAACCGTTTTCAAATTGTACCTGGTAATAACGAACAGCGAGGATGCTGTATATGGTCGAGGCACCAAAAGAACTCTCGACCAGCAACTAGCAGCAGCGTTGGGGCAAGTAACAGCGACAAGTTTTTAAATTGACGCTACAAAAAAATTACCTAAACTCTACATATAAAGGACTTGCATACTGTCGTATACTCGTAGTTTATAGACGATATACTCGGTTCTCATTTACACATATTACACCTGTACGGCAAAATTATTGAGCAGGTGTCATCCTTCACTTACCTGTGCATACACATAACTTCCCACCACGATCTAGAGACTGAAGTGGAACATCGTGCAATCAAAGTTTCAAGAATATCAGGTTGCTTGAACGACGCAATCTGGTCAAACCAATATAAAACGATGGTGCGGCCAAAGAAGAAGAAGAAGAAGAAGAAGAAGAAGAAGAAGAAGAAGAAGAAGAAGAATAATGTGTTTATTATATTGTGTATAAAATCATAATATAAAGATGAAATATCCGTACACATACGATGAAACTTGAAAGTTTTGGTACTTTATTACAGGGGGCAGAGTGATCCTGAGTTTTCATACCTCAGGTAGAGTTATAAACGTAACTATAGTTGGAATCTGATATCTGAAGAGGTACTGATTCTAGTTTAGAGTACTGAATTTCTCAAAACTTTACAAGCATGTAATTAATTAATTAATTATAATTATACCTAAACATCTTAATTTTTTTAAACTACATTTTTATCGTTTGTAAATATAGTTACTATTCATGTAGGGTATTTATTACATATTTTACTTTTTTTTTGGAAACGGTGTTTCTGGCAATTTTCTGTAATTATTTTAATCTAAATACACTGATTATAACAGTGTACTCACTCTGACTTTGTATTACTCAGTGTATACGTGTTACGAAGTTGTCCGATACCCGATCGCCATTCTTTCTTATTGCATAGGTTGCCCACACATACTTTCTATTCCTCATTGCTTTCCTCATACTAAACTTCCATCTCTGTTTGAGTCTTTGCGCGTTAACGTTTTCTCGTAGGTTGCCACAATAATACCCGATTAGGAAGCCTTTCTTCTTCTATTCTGCTTACCTGGCTAAACCAGATTAGTTGTGCTCATTCTGTCTTCTTTCTTATATACCCATTCATTGCTTTAGTATCTTATTTCTATTTTTATTCTGCCTTGATATTCGTAGTAGGATTTAAATACTTAGTGTTCAGCTCCGATATTTCAAACTTTTCATATATTTTCCGCTATCCGCTATGTTTGTCCCTTTTACCCGCACAACCCTAAACAGGATTTCTCCTTCGTCGGTTTTCGATTTGTCAATTAAATATCCATAACACATATATATATTCATCGCATGCTTCAATTTCTTGATAGTTAATGGTATTTATTTGGCTGCTTCTGAGCCGATGCAAAATTAATTTGCTTGTCGGATATTGAAAGTCCCCAATTGTTATATAATTCTCTATTAATTTTCACATCATGTATTTTATACCACCTATGCCACTGGCAATCACTGCCTGGTCATAAGGGAACAGTAAAGCGTACAAACAAGTGTTATTCTTTGATTCCTGCCTGTACTACTGACTGGTAGATCCATTGGTTTTTAGGGCCGCGACCGTAAATTCTGTATAAAGAGTGACTTAAAAACTATATATAATTAAACAATGAATGTATTAACGATTTTTATTTTGATAACAATTTATTTATTAATAAACAATATGAAGTATGCATGCTTCATATCAATATCCATACAGTGGCTAACGGACCTGTATTTACCAGTGATATAAGGTGCAAGCTGTTCGCCTTTTTCAAATGTCAGCGGTCTCTTGGAGAGCGGAGGTGCGGGTAAAGGTTACAGGTTATCTTTTACCCTTGGAACAGGAAGTTGTCCCTAAAGGCGGAGGGTATAGAAATCAAGGGGAAATCACTACAGTAAAGGCCCACAGGGTATCCTGAAAGATGCGATTCCTTCCACTTCCGAAAGACGGCGTTCATTAAATAAAGAGTGGGGCAATGACAACAACAATTTAAAACTATCACAACATGAACTCGTTTAATATTTTAAAGACTAGTATGGTATAAATACAAAGATAATAACATGCCATTTTACTTAGTCATGTTAATAGTTTGAAAGTAACCTCCCTCAAGTGACAAGCATTGCACGCCTAAATTCTTCAAGTCGATTGAAAAAGTTATCCACAACTCTCTGCAGCATGGCTTGCGGAATCGCCTGAATTTCTTCGATGACCGCTGGCTGAGTTGAATTAAATCTCGTGGTAATGACTGAAAACCCTTAAACATCAGACAGCCCCATAAAATAAATCACACACAGACAGGTCTGAAGACCGTACTGGCCAGAGTATTGCACCAAATTTTGAGATCAACCGGTCTTCGAGCACAGGCCTCAACACATCCATTTTACTTCCATATTCCTTAAGGAAATGGAAGTATGGTGATGGCAAAAAAAATCGTGTTCGAGATTATTGCAGATTCTGATTATACTACACTCAAAACATGAAAAAAAGTCGTTTTTCGAAAAGTGTCTGTGTGTCTATCTGTGTGTAGATTTCTTTTTTTGGCAAACGATAACAGCCGTAAATTCAAACAGAATCAAATAATGTTTTGCATACACCCCTGATTTGTAGAGTACTCACGACCTATTGTTTTCGGTGAAGATCGGTTGAGGGAAAGGGGTAGTTTACCTGCAACGATTTTTTTTTATCAAGGGTAATTTTTTTTTTGGCAAACGATAACAGCCACAAATTCAAACAGAATCAAATAATGTTTCGCATACAGCCCTGAATTATGGAGTTCTCAAGACCTATCGTTTTTGGTGAAGATCGGTTAAGGCCAAGGGGTAGTTTACCGGCAACGTTTTATGTTTTAACAAGGGTATTTTCTATGGCAAACGATAACAGCCGCAAATTCAAACAAAATCAAAAGATTATTTGCATACAGCCCTAAATTGAAGAGTTCTCAATATTTGTTGTTTTTGGTGAAGATCGGTTAAGGGAAAGGGGTAGTTTACCTGCAGCATTTTTCTATCAAGGGTATTTTCTATGGCAAACGATAACAGCCGTAAATTCAAACAGAATCAAATACGTTTTTGCATACAGCCGTGACTTGTAGAGTACTAAAGACCTATTGTTTTTGGTGAAGATCGGTTGAGGGGAAGGGGTAGTTTACCTGCAACGTTTTTTATCAAGGGTAATTTTCTATGACGAACGATAACTGCCGCATATTCAAACAGAATCAAATAAGGTTTTGCATACGTCACTGAATTGTAGAGGACTCAAGGCCTATTGATTTTGGTGAAGATCAGTTAAGGGGAAGGGGTAGTTTACCTGCAACCTTTTACGTTTTAACAAGAGTAAAGTACTTGAAAATTCATTTAAACTTTTTCAAACAATGGTAATTGTTAAAAATAAAATAATTTTGTTGCCAGGCAATAAAATTATAATTTTTTCATTTTAATGTAAATCATGTATAAGAGAAAATATATTGTGCGTGCCAGGCAAGCATATCTCAGTTATGTACTGTTTACGTTTCCATTTTATTATTATCACTACCGCAATAAAAAGGCAGGGAACACACACACACACACACACACACACACACACACACACACACACACACACACACACACACACACACACACACACACACACACACACACACACACACACACACACACACACACACACACACACACACACACACACACACACACACACACACACACACACACACACACACACACACACACACACACACACACACACACACACACACACACACACACAATTCGCGTTATTTCTGGCCTCATTCATGTTTATTTTCTTACATTTGCACGGTTTTTAAATGGAAAGTGCCGAACCCATACCAACATAACGCATGCAAGCCGAAAAAGTGTCCAGCGTGGATAGCGATTTGCTTCCTGTGGATCGCTGGGCAGTGTAACTGCACGTGTTTACAGAGGATCGATTCATAGACAGACTTTTCGTCTTTAGGGAATGAACCCTCTGCAAGATGCTGAGGGTCCGTGAGTGACTTCGGAGCGCTCCTTCTTTTCCGCGTGTTTGTTCTGTGAAACGTACACTGTAGATTCGCAGCTTTATTCTAAGCAACGCTCAATAGGAAATGTTGAAAATTTTTGTCCACGGTGTACCCTCATACACACTAAACCTGCTCTGATGTTTTAATTACGGACATCATAATATTAAAACTTTGGAAACTTGAGCACTACTTAATGGAGATCAATCATTAACTTATACACGCCATTAATTTTATGCATATTTTTTATATATATGTGTACAACGTTATCGGCAACAAAGAAGTAGTTTTTGTTAAAATTCCTTCCCGGGATATTTGGCCGTAGTCCAATGTTTTCTACAAAACCAGACGTTTCGGCAATGCCATCGACTTCCATCATCAGTGAAAATCGAGTGCGATAACATGAGGTGGTATATGTTAGTGACCACAGTACTGTGGTTAAGGCTGAAGCAGTAAGTAGAAAGAAGTAGTTTCTATAGTAATATTTCAATTCGAAAATGATTTTAAATATAAATCTTAGAATATGGAAGTCATGTATGGTTCTCCATACCGATATTTGATTTGTGCAGTGTGTGCGGCAGCTCCATTCTGCTGGAACCAGACCGAGTCAGTATCAATCCTTAGATAATTTAGCAAAGGAAGGAAAAAATTGTTCAGCATTCGCACATATCGGTCTGAGATAACACTGATTGAATTTCCATTATCGTCTTAAAAAAATACGGTCCATAAATACAAACGGAGGAAACTCCATACCAAACAGTGACTCGCTGGCTATAAAGAGGTATAGCATAAAGTTCTTGAGAATTATGTCACTCCAATAGCACATGTTTTGTTTACTGACATGCTTCATCTGAAAAGGTGAAGTGTACTTCATATAATCAATTGTTCTGACATAATAAATTGTTCATGAAGGTTTTGTTCTTGATTTTTGAATTCCATTATTTCATTACAAAAATCAACCCGTTTAGTATAATCACGATCAAACAGTTTTTGGGCCAGTTGAATGTTGTATGAATGAAAATGGAAATCTTGGAGCAAAATCCTCCGCAGAGACCTACTGGAAATCTGCAGTGCCACAGGTCTTCCTAGTAGACCTACGCGTGACAGCAGCTCTTAACTTTTCCATATTTTCTGGCGTGAGCACTTGTTTACACTTCCTCTAATCGTTTTCTGTATCGAGGCAGTGGTTCTAAATGCTCTTACCCAGTTCGATATTGTTGAACGATCTGGAACTCTTCCATGCTTCCCAACGGGTGAAATGACTCTTGTACACTCTTCGTGTTGTTATACAGGATTCATTACTTTTAAAAAACGTTTCTGCAACAAACGCATGATGTTCAACTCGCCATTGAGACATGCTTACTGAAATGGCATAGTTTAATTGAGGTTATAAAACCATCTGTTTATTTATTGTTGGCATAGTAATCAAACACCAATTGTTGTGTTTTCATTACCCCACCCGTTATTAAAATTCTGAAGTGTAGCACAGAGAAAATGCATTAATTCACGTACTACAGTAGCAATATCACAAGGGATGGACAAAAAGGGCATCAGAAGAAGATTAGAGCAAGACTACTAGAAAGAGATTTTTTCCGGAAGAAATATGCATATTGCATATTATCAAATTTGGATTAGGAATTGGTAAGCAATTATCAGAGTATCGCGCCATATACATACGAATCCTGGACAACAGGAAAAGCTGAATGACGAATAAACGAATAATACTGATTTTAAAGTCTCACTAAATGGTTTCAAATGTGCAGCTGTGGAAGAATGCGTGGACAAAGTAAGAACCGAGGATTTTATGAAAATAATAAGAGAAAGAAGAAGTTTAAAGGCAATTAGATTGTGTTAATGTTTATATCCACAAAGAGAAATTAAACTGTTGCACACCACTATACAGACAACTCTCGATTAGCACTTTCGAGCTCTTCAGCTCATCATCAGATCGGAAATGATTATGCACTGAAAATCTCGAAAGCGCTACTCGGGAGTTGTCTATATAGTGGTCTACAAAAGTTTAATTTCCGTCAAAGAAAAAGTTTGTGGAGAATTACGAAGAAAACACGAAACAGGTTGGTGGGGCAACGGTTAAGATACGAAAGGTTTAATGAGGTTGGTGATGAAGGGTGTAGTAGTGAACGGGAAGAACTGTATGGGAAGGCAGAGATTGTGGTGCCCGAAATTGTTGAGGATCTTGTACGTATTTGGAGATTCAGAGTTTTGATCAGGGTAGGAGGGGTTAGACGATCGCATAAAACCAGTCAGACGACAGGTGAGAACGAGTGAGAGAGAGAGAGAGAGAGAGAGAGAGAGAGAGAGAGAGAGAGAGAGAGAGAGAGAGAGAGAGAGAGAGAGAGAGAGAGAGAGAGAATTATTAATGGTGGAGATCGGTTGGGGAGGAGAGGGATGATTATCTGCGTAGTTCAGTTTCTTTATAAGAATTAAGTACCTAATTTGTATTGAAGTGACTCGAAAATAAGATTATAACTTATTAAACGACTACGCCATTACGCCATAATAACAAAAATATCTATAAATAATGAAAATAGTTAGAGGCTGGAAGATGTTTTTTTAGAAATTATCGAACCGAATTCAAGTAAATGATTTTAAATATAAATCTGAGAACGTGGAAGTCATATGTGGTTCTCCATACCGACTTTTAATTAACGCGACCGTTGTACCTACGCTGTTGACAAGTTCCTGTATATCACTTAAATATAGACCTACACTGAATTTTGGATCATAGGTCGGTTTCACTGAAGGTGATAAGTTGTAGTTGATGATTATTAATTGAGGCACCGCCGCATCCACGTGGGCACAACTTGACGATGACATTTTACTAACGAGACGATCTGATTGGTGCAGAGACGCAGCGGCACAGTGTTAAGAACACAGTACAACATCAAACGCTTCCCACTGTTCAGATTTTTTTCTCAGCAGTCATATACAAAGTCAGGCTGGACAACGTGAAAACAATCCACGCTACCATGGATTCCAAACCACGACGCCCGGATTTGGACCCTCACGCTACGATCACAACACCGAACTCATAGTGGTCAATTAATTCCAATTAAAGCATAACGTTTTTCTTCAAAATTGTAAGTTAATAATAAAAATTGTGATAAACGTCATATAACAAATACAAATTATAAAACTATAAAAAGTAATGATATCTTGGAATTCCCGAATCTTCGAATCGTAACGAATTATGTAGAGAAATTCAGTATTCGATGTACTCATTGTTGAATCCGAATCTTGAAAAAATAATGTAAAACATTTTTGCAAATGATACTGAGTTTGAAAATTATTGGTTGACGTTTTAAAAACCTAAAAGGTGTATTAGGCTTTACACCTTCCGACTACTCTTGAAGTGTTCCGCGTTAATAAGATTTACCCCGGTAGATAAATCTCCCTAAGCGGAAATCTTCTACTAACGCGGAATAGCACTTAACATAATAATATTGGTTGTTAACTCGCTTGGTTCTAATCGAATAACTCGAAAAGAGTTCCAAGCCTTAACATTACTTTAGATTAACCAGTTCGTACAAGAAAAACTCTTGACGAAGAGCACACGTTCACTATGTAAAGGCTTCCGATGAACTGCCTGAAAGTACACTAGACAACGGACGAATCTGACTGAAATTAGGGGCTTCTGATTGGTCAATCGACTGTCTATGTGGTAGATTGAACAAAAGATACACGGGTTGGAGGCAACTCTTTGTATAAGTCTGCAAGAGCCTGCATAGATTTTATCTAGAAATTTTATTACTCTTCAATAGATAAGCGTAAAAGTTGAGTTTTCAGTCACAAAAAAAACCATATTTAAAAAATAGCTGAGAACATAAGAGTACATAGAAAATGTAGCTATTTTCATAAATAATTCACTGTCCAAGTTTCATGCCGATAGGTTAACTACCGCAGAAGATATAACAACGAAGGTTCACCACACGCGAACGCGCGCACATATTCACACATAAAGACATGACATTATAGAGCAAAAATTTACAAAGAATTTGGTATATCATAAGTGCTCATCCATCACTAAATACAAAACTTATAGCTAATTGACAAAAATTGCATAAATCAATTTAAAACATGTTAATGTCCGTCATCCATGCTCAGATATTCTTATTCATAGATCATCATCCTGTGTTTTGTTGCAAGACATACAGACACACACATAGACATACAGACACACACACACACACACACACACACACACACACACACACACACACACACACACACACACACACACACACACACACACACACACACACACACACACACACACACACACACACACACACACACACACACACACACACACACACACACACACACACACACACACACACACACACACACACACACACACACACACACACACACACACACACACACACACACACACACACACACACACACACACACACACACACACACACAGACACTTTTCAGAAAATGACTGTTCTTTATGTTTTGATGGTAGTACAATCATAATTATTACATACATAATTACATAATATACCTAGAACACGATTTTTTCGCAATCACCATACTTCCATTTCCTTACGGACCCTGATGACGTTGTTAGGATAGCCGACGTTAACGATTAAAGGGAGGCAGTAATAACTGGCCTTATATCTGCAAAGTTGGAGGCTTTGCTAGGCAAACTGGACTATTTGTTACCCGTGTACCTCACGGGTAAATTATGTAGCGTGACCTGTAGTGGCCCTAAAGGCTATTAAGTGCAACTAATTTCACAAAAACCTTAAAAACTGGCAACTAAATGCATACTTGATATGTAACACTGACAACGCCCATACACAATCCACCGGTGGAGAAACGTTTTAAATATTTTAGCAAATTAAGAATTAATCAACAAAAATTAGAAGACAGGATTATAGAAAGTGTATGCGCCATTATCGATTCTGTTGTTAACTTATTAATTGAAAAAATTGCAGCGGCATTGTTTGACTGCCGGGCGGTAAATTGGACGTCCCTAACTTTTTAAGTCACGACTTCATGAAATCTTAAACGAGCCGAATGCAGTACGTCGCGCCGCGCCGTCGAGTGGGGGCGGGTGCACTGCGGCGGAGAGAAAGTATACGGTCGCTGTTGTGACCCTTTTTGTTTTTAAATACCAAATGCACCGGATGCGTGTGTGTTTGTGCATGTAGATGCGATCAATACGCAGTCTACGACACGGCAATCGATATGTTGTTGTGTACAGTGTAGGCAAACATTGGTGGCACTATGATTAATGTTTGCCTTGTGTATGCACTGTCCTACAGCGTTAAACTACTACTGCTCGCTACTGCTGCTGCTGGTACTGTTAGGCGAATAATGAGTGAACATCTGATCAGTAGTCAGGTTTTAATTACGGGCTCCCCACTACGCTTTTAAATTCCGCGGATGCAGGTCTTTGAAATGAAAACCAAAGATAATCAATCACAAGTTACAATTTTATCCAAATTACAATTAATTCGACAATTCCGTCACCTCCTTGGCATTCCTAGGATTGTGGCCTGATTTCTTAATTCATCCGTACCGATCGCTACTATTTTACATCCTTCAAGACAAATATTGTCTGTCCCGTCTCCTTGTCTGTAGCGTCAAACTACCCACTAGTAGTTTTCTTTCCATCATTCCATTCAGCATTTACTGAGGGGTTTCTAACGGCGTCGTTCGTGCAAAATTCCAGGGCATTGCAATTTATCGAAATCGTGATTTGGTAGCTTTAAGACGTAATTTATCAAATTTATCTCGGCAAGATCGCTTATCTCCGATGTTTACACGTTCTTATTCTCTAGTCACTATTTACTCATACTGGTCCTCTACACGCCTTTGAATTTTCCTCTCAAACACTCGATTGTTTGATGATTTCTTGGTGAAAATTCCGAAAAGTATTTCGTAAATGCTATTATTTTTCTTGTAAATTACAAGTATTTATAAAATATTATTGATTATGCACTATTTTGACATGTTGGAATAATCCATAAACAATTACCATACCCAAACTAAATAAGTTTACTAAACTCTACAAATTACATCTACATATAACGTCGTAATAACAACAATGGACAAATTTTATTATCATAAAACGATCTAAACGAATTCTCCAGTTTGCATGATTTTATAGATGGCAGAGAAAGTTATCTGGAACGCATCTCGATGCCAAGAGAATGTTCTCGATTAGTTTAGAAGCTTCGAAAATGTTCTACAACGTGCTGTTAGTACCTTATGACGCATCACATTTTTATCCGTTGAATCGTGATTTTATACTAGGTAATCAACACGTCCGACGCTTCATTTGTTCACTTCGTTTTCTGTGTCGTTATGATAATATTTGCGCATAATTTAATGGTTGAAAGTTTCGACATTAATTACTACCAAGAAAAATCTGCTCTTTTTTCATTGCTGCCGTAGTGCACGAATTAGTGTTGAACATTTTTACAGCTCTGCGGAATCTCGTACACTTGTACGTTGGTACACACATTAATTTCTTGATATTCTGGCTTCTAGATCGCGATAGAAATCTGCGTCTAAACAGTGTTTACAAGTTAACGAGCTGTAAAACCTTTTCAGGTTAGTTTTTTATGTAACAACTCGTTTAGTTATTAAATTGTATTGAATATATAGATAGGCTATACGCACGAATCAAGACACCAAGACTATTTAAAAACTATAGGTACGGATATAAGAAATTAGCACCTAATGCGAGTTTTAAGCAGTAACGAAAGAAGAAGAAGGGATTGGAATACGTAAGATTGATCAAATATAATAAAAAGCCAATCACGTTAGATATGGATACTAGAAACTTACACCTAGTAGCAAGTATTCAGTAACGAAGGAGAAATATGTACCATGATAAAGTTAGTAGGCCTATAAGATGGATGTATTATTATATTAGTCATGTATATTCCATATTTTTTTAGTTTTATTTTAATAACTCGAGTCATACAACATACATAATATATAAGGCAGGTTTAGCAAACATAACGTCCTCTTCCGTCCTCAATTCGGAGACTGGTTGGCTATAACACAGCCTTTACGTCATTCTAATCAGTGCCCTATGAAGAAAGGCATGCACACTTTAAAAATTTCTGTAGCTACTTAATTCAATAACATCTTTCCTGGTCCAGCAATTATCATATCTACCTCTTCTCTAGTTGTCTCAATGTTATTATGTCTAATTAAATGCCGCACCTATCGTCCTTTTCTTGTGATGACTTTTCCACAGTAAACAGGCAACTTTTGCACACTTCGCTGTTCCATAAAATCCTTTGTTATCCTGCAGCGCCTAGTCTCAAAAGTTTTTAGTCGGCCCTTAGTGCCGATTCACTACCGTATAGAGAAGCACTTCCCTCTGAAACGCCTTTATACGACTTTCCGTGTTTTGAGTCCAGTATTCCGTGAGATCAGTAGCTATTTATTTTGTATAAAAGCTATTGCCCTGTGCTAAATAAATATCTACCGTGGTTCTTCCATCCTCGAAATTCTCTTTTCACGAGAGAGTTTAAGTAAATATAACAGTTACAATAATTAATAGAGTCGGCAGACATTAACCTATGTTGATGATACTGTCATCATCATTGCGTGTTTCCTCAGGCAAATTTTTATTCAAAAGCACTGAAGTAACTGAGGGTCAAATGAGTCGTCAAATAATCTCTGGGCTAATTACCAGGGTATCCGAATCCGTCTGTACTTGATCTTCCCACCTTTATTTTGGTCTCTTTCTTGTTTCTCCTTCAATTGTCTCCGTGGGTTTATCTTCCATTTCAAGTCTCTTTCCATACTGACACTTCCTTAGCCTTTGTGCTTTATATAGTTTACAATATTAGGCCTATATAAGTCCAGCAACTCTTCTGCTTCTTGAGATTTGAATCAACTATACTTTCCATCGTGTCTGTAATTCTTCTTACTTCCCTTCCATCGAACTTCCTCAGTTTATCTTTACAGTTGACTACCAGGCATATGGCCTGTCGGGAGCATATGCTACTACAGACTTATGTTAATTAATGTTTAGAACAAGGGAACAGTATTGTCTTCAAAATACTACATGGTACCTCTCTGTGCCTGTGACACAAAGATTAATTATTATAATTTTCGTACGCTATCTACCAAAAGCGTCACATAACTGGGTTCAAAGTTAAACTTACTAAAACCCTAGAAATTTGATCAACAACTTACAATCGACACCCGTACAGTAGGGGCGACTCGCACGATTGCACAACCCATTTTGCAATGCCTTCGTCACGTGTTCTGTAACTTCACGCGCTGTTCGATATCTCCCTTTACGATCTTCATTACCATAAGAAATTAGGTCACCGTCTTTTCGACCTCATCTTTGTTCCGGTCTTCTCCGATCTCTTCCGCCTCTGTTGCGTAACAGAGTGTTTCTGCTTACAAACATCCGTTCTAACGTTTTCACCCTCCTATTCCCATTATACATTAAAGCTTTTAGTCTCTTACTTAATATTACTCAATTCAATAATGAACTGTTAATACCAATTTTTTTATAAGTTTATTATTGCTATTAACATGTTTATGTAACATCGTTATATCTGTTTATATTTATTTACTTATTATTTCTATTCATTTATTTTATTATTATATCGTGTTACAAAGCAAGTATTTATAATTTTACTTTCTTATGTACACATTTCGTTAAACGTATTCTTCAACATCGTCAAAATAAATATAGAAAGTTAATACATTTATTCGTAATGTGTCAATTTTTGCTTGTTTGTTTATTCAGTTACTATGTCAATTTTGATCAGTTTTTTTATATTATGATTTTTAAACACACACTTATACAAAGATAATGTCCATAAGTTTACACACCATAATAGCCTATCATAATATCATTACCTAGTGACTTACAGTAAAAGTTTAACATTAAATATACTTATTAACATAGAAACATTAAATACGTTTAACGAAGGATATACGCGCGCGCGCGTGTGGTTACATATTATTAACGGTGTTGTTAGTCGAAACATTTGGTCTATAATTTCAAAGTAATTTTCACATTATGTATTAATATGTGTTAATTCGTTTATTGATTACTATTTTCATATTAAAAATACACAAGCTTCCCAAATGTTCATTTCTCTCCTTTGGACAAATTTTATTTCCTTTAGATTCTTCTTTTAAGAACTTTATTCTCCTTTCTTCTCATTTAAATCTGAAAATTTGAGAGAATTATTTATCGAGTGCTTGGCTAAATTTGATTTTAGTTCATCTGATTGGTGTACTCACTATTGTATTATAGCACATTGTATTGTGTACTTTTAATTGTTTGTTTGTCCTGTAAAATATTTGGAAGAATCAGGACAATGATTTTGTGTATTGTAGGCCTATATCCGAAACCTATGTGAGCACTTGAATAGTAAGACAATATTATAATTATATAAAGTATTTATCCATCAAGGAAGGTCAAATATTACACACAAACACACACATACTTACGTACGTACATATTAATGATAATGTGATGTATTTAATATACACACATTTATTGTTTACTAATGGTACCTATAATTTTCTATTGTACTGTATTTATTGTTCATAGCCTAAAGGTACCATACATACGATTTGCAATACAATTTTTATTACTCACATTCTTAAAAACGATCGATTTCGGTCACTGACCATCGTCAGGTCATATACAGCACACTTGCGGTCACAATGTCGTAAAACACCCACTATTTACAAAAACGAATTCGTAGACATTGATTAATGAACGTGATACGTACGTCGTTGTCCAGACTTTCCCGAGAACTGATTTTGTTACAGAGTGTTTATGTTTACATTCCGTTCTATATATTATATCAGCTGATTACTGAATGTTGATTTTCATTTTGCCGCAATATTTCAAATGTGATACGATTTTTGAAGTCCGTCATGATGTTCAATAGATTTTCATGGCCCTCTTCTTTTACATGTTTGTATATTCGGTATTGTTCATATACGTATATTCGATCTTATTTCATCACTGCATGTTTTCAATACGGTTACATGTTGCTGTATTGGACCATATTCACAAGACTGTTGTTTTATGTGTTTGGCTACTGTTGAGTTCGGATTTGAGTGTTGAGAATGTTTGTTATGTTCAATATATCTGTGTTTAAACGATCTTGAAGTGAATCCTATGTATTTTTTGTTGCACCGTACATTACATTCTGTCGAGTTAGCAGGCTGACGTCGATATTGGTAGACTCCAGCTTTTTCATAAATGCTTTCCTTTTTTGTACTGCTTATTTTCAGATTGTTGTAGATGTCATTGCTTGTTCTGAACGCTAATTGATACTCGTATTTTGAAAATGTTCTAGCTAATTTTTGAGAGTTGTCAATGTAATGTGCAGGTACCTATATAGGTTTTTTCCTTTTGATTGATATAGGCCTATTATTTGTTTTTGATTTATTTCTTTTTTGTTTTTCAATGATTTTATTGGATTTGTTATTATCAAATTTACATATGTACATACATAGGCTAAACTAAACTCGCGCTCGCGCATGTTACACGATGTAAAAATGTTACAATGTTATTAATAGTAATAGTGTTACATATATTACATATGTTACATTTAATAGTGTTAATAGTAGTGTTGTAACATGTAATAGTGTTGTTATTATCTTTTATACTGTTTTATCGTTATTGTTAAAATTATTATTGTTACTGTTAGACCGAAGAGTCAGAATAAATTAGAGATAGCTAACTGACGACACGAGGTAAGGAAATTGTAGGAAGAATTGTAGAATTGGATAAATTTATCAGTAATAAACTAGAAAACTTTCTGAGCTGCAGATCTCGGTCCCTATTTTGAACGTAACGTATGTATTATTGGGTAAATTTCTGTGCAGTAAATGTTATAATAGTAGATAATTTATCAGTGATCAGAAAAATTTCGAAAATCCCGATTACTCTTCCATTTTTTAAGTAAATAACAATATTGTAAGGCAGACAATCATATAATAAACACTAAAAATTTCCAAATTACTTCATAGCGTTTTAGTTAAACTTGTAACTATTATGTCTAAAAGAAAATAATTCAGTAATGACTTTTAAGTTTATGTGTGTTGACATAGATGTCTATAGGCCTATATATAATCTTTTTACAAACATACATAAAGGATAAGATCTTATGTGTTTTTTTGAAACATAACTTACAGACTTTTGAAAACGATCCGAAATTTGTAAAGAGTGTTGAGCGATATCAATTCTGTTAAATTATTAAACGTACCGAGTTTGATTTTAAATACAATTTTCATAACTTGACCCCCCCCACATAGAGTTTTACAATTTTCTTAAAATTTTGAATTACGTATATGCCCTTGCTGCTCCAAAAGTGTAGAATTGAATTTTGGCTTAAAATTCCCTTTAGCATAACACCAGGTTAGATTTTTACAATATAAAATAAAATTATTGTTACGAAGGTCTAACTTATCGTCGTGTGGTACAGTAGAAAACAAAATACAAGTCACCAATAAAGTCACTAAAACAAGCTTTAATTATCACAATTAACAGTTTGTAATAATTAAGTTATTCAACAAGATTATTCTCGTACAACAATTCAAGTTAATCTGTCCACACAAATAATAATATCACTATTTATTATCCCTTTAATTCTAATATCACTTCCGCACTATAATCACTTTTTACTAATACACCCCTTCAAACGCACTGTGTAATCGCCCGACGTAAACTGAAATCTAAGCGGCAGGTATGGGCTATTTATAGTCTGCAGTGTTCCATAATATCCGTCTTTAACAAACACGTGAAAATTCTGGAGAATACTACAGCGCGGCCATGGCAAAACACACACCGTTGGGCTAGTCAAGAAGCTTTTAGAACGACACGACCGAACGCACGAGACGTTCCGCATTACGTAATACTGCCTCGCATGTCAAGCGTCACGTACGCATTTCAGCTGCGGGAATAGCCGAGAAAAAGAGTAGAACAACGTTCTCCAATGTACCAGAACGTTCCTAATTGCGTAACACTTTCTCCGCATTACGTAACATTATGATTCCTTTTTAGGTCCCTGGTGTCCCAAAGTTTTGAAATTTCCAAAACTGTTTTGTATATTCAGATTTGAGTTAAAATTCTCTTTATATGTACCCCATATGGGTTTTCGCGATTTTATCCAAATGGTAACCCACTTATTGGGCCCTGGCATCCCAATATTTTGAAATTTCCAAAACTAATCACTACATTCAGATTTTGGTTACAATTTCCATTAATTTGATACTTCACCTAGAGGCCTGCGAATTTATCAAAATTATAATTCATATTTTCGACCCTGGCTTCCCAAAATTTTGAAATTTTTATAAATTGACACTATATTCAGATTGAGGTTTAACATTTATTTTATCTGATACCTTACTTGGATTTTTATGATTTATTTTTTTACAATTTTGATCATCTATATTTTTGCCTCCCGCCACCCTATTTTTGTGGATCAGTCTTTTAAACAATAGGGCTATGTAGGGAAAATGATGGACAGTCATGCAAATTTTTGCGAAAACTGGTTGATGCATTGAAAAGTTATCGTGAGCCATTCTAAACGGAAGATAGATAGACAGACAAATACGAAACGATCGAGTTAAAACTTAGAACTCGCTTCGCTCGTTCTATAAAGGATATTTATTACTGACTAGTGATGACAGTGAGATGGCACAAAAACATTTAATTAGGAACGAGATGCAGGGATACCTTGCGGAGGGGTTTGCTGTGAAGAAAAATCATGAGTTCTAGGAAGAATGGAACGAGCACAAAGAATGTACGATCTGAAAATGAAAGCAATATTTAATGATCATACTTTTTGTACACTTTCTAATCCTACTTTACACTACCCTCGATTATACTAGTTTACGCTACGCACAGTTAACTACTGAACTTTACTTCTTTACTGCGATATTTTAAAACAGCTGTTAAACTAGGTAGGCTACATTCAAATTCTTGAATACATAAGACAGGACAGCAACATTCATGCAGACATACTACAAATGAAGTGCCTAAATGTACGCCACAATACTTCTTAAAAACTGAGAAGACTAGACAAAGTGTTATAAGTGATATAGCCGCGGCAGCGTGTCACGGCGACCCAGGACGTAGAACATCGATGGCGATCTTGTAGCCGATTGCGTAATGGCCGGTGATAACTCATCAAGGTAATAATGTGATGCGTACGAGTTTGTAAATGTCACGCTCCAAAATGTTTATGTATTTTTGAAGACCAAACTTTTCTGTATGACCAGAATACAAATATTCTCAATTCCGAAAGCTTCTAGGAAAATAAAACTAGGGGACATTTTACTGGCCGTCTTGTTCAGTTTAGCTACACGAGGCTGAAGGTTGTTATCTATGTCACAATATTATTAATATGGGTATAATAGAAATTACAATATTATCCCATACAAATCTACTATGATAAAAATGTCCTAGTTTTTGTTTAGAAAATACTTTCAAGATTACTCGGTGGATGAAACGGTACTACAGGACGCATTAATAAATGTAGTCCAGTCTAATGTCACAGCGCAGATATGGTCAAGTCATCAATTTGGTTTCGAGAAAATTACAGATTTATTTGTTTCCTCAAATCTCCAATAAACGTAAAGCGTTGATACTTAATGCTGTGTGTATGTGCTCGCTCGCGCGCAATTTGTCTATTGAAAAATGAAAATACTTGAAAAACTGTAACATTTGAATATATTTTTGAGTGTTTCTTTAGTTTGTATTTCCTATGGATAGAATATAAATATCCATAATTTCCATAAATTCCATTTAGTTGCATCGACTAGTTTAAATGAAATCCGCTACTACCTCTCCAAACTGCCTTCCAAAAAAAAAAAAAATGATGCAAATGTTTATTTTTTTGGTCGCTTATATAAGAGGACAAAGAATAAGAAAACAATAACAACAACAACGACGACGACGACGAGGACAACAACAACGACAACGACAACAACGACAACGACAACGACAACGACAACAACGATAATAATATTTTTTTACGACGGAGACCGTGAAAAACTAATGTTCGCCGTAGGATGGTCCGCACTTCTGTACTCCTAGGCTGTGTGGGACTCGTACTTACCAAAACTACAAATCCTATTGTCCACGACATGAATCCATCTCGGGACTCAACTTGAAGGTGGTGCCATTTGTTGTTCGTTCTGTGGACGTTCATCAGCAGGTCCACATTGCCTAATGTGTCAGTGGTCCTAGCAAGATCATTTTTTACGTCCTTCTTTTGCCTTAGTACCTTCTCTATGTAGGCTGCGGCATTAGTCCGATGATATTTTCGGGCGACATCTGCCCCATTACAACGACGACGACGACGACGACGACGACGACGACGACGACGACGACGACGACGACGACGACGACGACGACAACGACAACGACAACGACAACGACAACGACAACGACAACGACAACGACAACGACAACGACAACGACGACGACGACGACGACGACGACGACGACGACGACGACAACGACAACGACAACGACAACGACGACGACGACGACGACGACGACGACGACGACGACGACGACGACGACGACGACGACGACGACGACGACGACGACAACGACAACGACAACGACAACAACAACAACAACAACAACAACAACAACAACAACAACAACAACAACAACAACAACAACAACAACAACAACAACGACGACGACGACGACGACGACGACGACGACAACAACAACAACAACAACAACAACAACAACAACAACAACAACAACAACAACAACAACAACAACGACGACGACGACGACGACGACGACGACGACGACGACGACGATGACAAAACAACAACAACAACAACAACAACAACAACAACAACAACAACAACAACAACAACAACAACAACAACAACAACAACAACAACAACAACAACGACGACGACGACGACGACGACGACGACGACGACGACGACGACGACGACGACGACGACGACGACGACAACAACAACAACAACAATGATAACAATTCTAATAATACTAAGTGTAGTAGTAGTAGTAGTAGTAGTAGTAGTAGTAGTAGTAGTAGTAGTAGTAGTAGTAGTAGTAAATAATAATATTGTTACGACGGTCTACTTGATCGATCGTCGTAGGTACAGTGGAAAACAAAATACAAGACACGAATTAAGTCACTAATCACCAGCTTTAATTATCAAAGTTAAACGTTAGTAATTAACAGCACAGTCTCTTACAACAAATCAAATAAAAATTGTTCACAGGCAATAAAATGTCAACTAATATAAAACACAATTGTATTAGGCTACAATTTTTTTACACCGCCCGATTATAAAACACAACAGTTCGCCACAATAACCACTTGAACGCACAGAGTAATCACTTGTAATCGCCCGACAATAAACTCGAATCGCATTGTAGTATATCGCAACTATAACTGACACTGAACGTCGTTGAGTACTGGTATTTATACCCCCCATTACTAGATTATTCCATACTGCGCGTTAGCTCTACACTACGATGTAATTAATTGAGGCCTTGTTAAAATTCAAAATTGCGGCCTTGTAATTAATATGGTTAAAATTCGAAGTTTTTTTGAGCTCCCTTAGAGTGCTATAAAAACTGAATGCTCTTTTTACCATAGGGAAAGATTTTATTACCAATTCAGAAAGGTTTATGATACCAACAGCACGAATGTAAAGGGCCCCGTGCTATAGTCATGAACGAGGAAGGCGGAAAATAAACGCAGAGCTTCGGCTTACTGCTGGCTGGGAGAGAGTAGCCGCCGCGACGGTAATGTAATAATGTACAAGTTGTGTCAGAAACAACTCGCCATATAAAAATATCGTTATTTCTAAAGAGGTATGATTATTTCTGAAAGTAAAATCATTAGAAAAAAATTATTTGAATGTAGTCATTTACTAAACGACAGTTATTTGTTCAGAAATCACAGATGAGAAATATTTTTTTATTTTAGTGTCTTATAGGCATAATACAAACACAGGTATGTCTAAATATTACTTTTCTTAACATTGTCCTCAGGCTTTCACGGCCGGTGTCAGTTGTATGATTAAAGTTATCCGAGCTGTTTGGCCGTGGTCCATGGTTTACTTCCAAACCAAACGTTTCAACAGCTCCAATGGCTGCCATCATCAGTGGAAAAATAAAAATCCCGAACGTAGGGTGTTCACGTCAGGCCCACAGTACTGTGGTATAGGCTGAAGATAGCATGGCGGGACATCTTTGGATTTGGAAATAAACCATGGAACACGGCCAAACAGCCCGGATAACTTTAATCATATTACTTTTCTTATTTTTCTCACATTCCACAATATTTAAGTGATCCTTTTAGACTTCATCTACGAGTTTTTCTGTGTTTCTCTTTTATCTGTCTTTATAACTCTTTAACTCTGTTTGTATACTTCGTATCAGCTACTAGTGTGGTCCGTACTTGTTTTTCAGTCAATAACCAGCGTTCGCAGCCAAATGTAAAATAGGGTTTTCTGTGATTAAAAAAGTATGAAAGTTAACAGAGAATCAGAAAAAAAAGTACAGTTATTACCGTGATTTCGGTTGTGTGTTAATTTGATTTAGCGAGAGAGGGATGTTGGGTAGCGGTGGATACGTATTCCCTCCCCCTTTGAAACAATATTAAAAAGTTTAGAGAATAAAATAACGCTGCATTGGTATCGACATGTGTCTGTTTGATAGGCAAACAAATAGGGGAAATTTGTTTTTAAAAAAATTAGCAGTGAAAACTGAAATGAAACAACAGGTTTCCCCTTAATCTTGGTGTTCATTTTTGTTTCTGTTGCTGAAAAACAGTACAATGTGTAAACGAAATGGAATAAATTTTCTTATTTGTTTGAGCAGTTCCAATTGTTTTTCTTATTCTTTCTGTTTCAAGATTTTCTATTCATCTTCTTCCAAATTGTTCTGTGCTTTCAATTTTTAGAATGATGATTCGACGTTTCTAGGAACATTAAAAGGCTTTACTTGACTTACTTGGTCATTCAATTCTGTGTCTGTATACTTGTTCAGTATTATTTTTTTCACCATCAGTATCGTTGTCGCGTCATCATCATCATCATCATCATCATCATCATCATCATCATCATCATCATCATCATCATCATCATCATCTTCTTCTTCTTCTTCTTCTTCTTCTTCTTCTTCTTCTTCTTCTTCTTCGTCTTCTTCTTCTTTCACCATCATCGTCGCTACCATAATCTAAATGACGGTTTTACAATAAAAATAGTCTGCCTATCAAAAATATATTCCACCATGTATTCTCCAAACGCTGTTGGCTTCTGGAAATTTTCGTTCCTAGATCTACTAGGCACAAAGCTTCTTCGTTTGCGAGTGTCCGTCCGATCACTTTCTGGCAGTCTGTTTTCGACGAACCTTGCCAGTGATCAATGACTTTCAAACTGCTCTATTATGATTATTATGATGTTTGTAGCGCTCGCGTAAGCATGTCAGAATTAGTATACACC
This sequence comes from Magicicada septendecula, assembly GCA_034769895.1. Taxonomy (NCBI): domain Eukaryota; kingdom Metazoa; phylum Arthropoda; class Insecta; order Hemiptera; family Cicadidae; genus Magicicada; species Magicicada septendecula. The sequence goes on along the minus strand of CM068375.1, from coordinate 202,457,606 downwards.
CTGGGATAATAATGACGGCTGAAGCGTAGTGCTGGCCCCACTACCTTCCTTGTGTTGCCGAACGGTTTAATTTTAGACATTCTATTCTGCCTTTCTTTAACTACGCTGTGATACAAAAATTAACCACTACTACTACTACTACTACTACTACTACTACTACTACTACTACTACTACTACTACTACTACTACTAATACTACTACTACTAGTACTACTACTACTTTCGCGACTTCAATTGTAAAGTCTAGTCACATAGATGTAAACTATACAAGGGACAAAAAGATTTGAATAAAAATAATTACTTCATATTTGTCAGCCCTTAAGAGGTCCTAATTCAAAGGTGTACACTGATAAACATGTATCTAAAAAAATCTCTACGGGAATAAGAATAAAAGAATAATTATAGCAGCCTGAAAAAACGAGAGAATATGCTGTTGTGATATCTCTGCAAGGTGTTAGATCTCTTTAGGTTTCTCTGCAGTACACTTGAATTTCTCCCGGGAAACAATGAAGTGACAGTGTCTGAGGGCGAATTAGAATAGCGCTAGTGTATTACATATGATAAAGTATTTTCTTTTTCGACGATTTTCAGTCATATCATATATTTAATATTAATTACGAATGGAATGTGATGATGTATCAACAATTATTTTAATAGGCCTATATCATGAGCTACATATAGTGCATTTCAGAACTTCAGGAACAAACAGTTGTGTTCTAGAGTTATCGAGATCATTTTGTTATTAATTGAGGATTGTGGCTGCCTGCCTCTACAGACTTACTACAGCAAACGCTAGTAGTTTAGTTCTGTTAAAGGAATTCTTAGTTGTGCGTTGTTTAATTGTTTTTAAATGCGATTTACTACATTCAGTGGGTTTAGTTTTTGTTATTATTATTAACGAATAATATATAAGGGAATATTGTAACTATATAGAAGGATTATTCCATTCAATGAAAACTGGATTATTACGATTGAAAAATTTTGTTATTTTTCTAATGTCTGTGGTGTCAATTTTGATTCCTTATAGGACGGACGAAACGAAAATAATGTCTACGTGAACTAAACTGACGGACACTAAATATCTGTGCGCTCTAGAATGTCTCTGTTTTGCAGTGTGGTGAGTGGCGTACATATATCCAAAACACCTATTTAAATTTATGGAAACGTAATAGTAATTCGATGTAATTTTCATCGTAAATCTCACTTTACACACAGTTAAACCTATAGTCATTTTGCTACATTTCCAGCGGCGAGGCTTCCGGTCTTCGGGAGGAATATTAATATTACGCTCGAAGAAATATTATATTTAATTATGATATTATGGAAAGGTTAAATATTAGTGTACTGTAAGATTATTGGAAACATTCGTGTGTTGAGTGAAATAAGCTTATAAAAGAAGTCAAGTTTTAGACATGAGAGTAACGCACTTCCCACCGATTGTCCAGTCGTGTACCGACGAAATATATGAGACTCTCGTATTCAAGAGAATGTTGTATGAATTGAGCGAATCACAGCCCATTCAGTCAGCCTCGTTTGCCTTTGCGTGTAAGTTATTGGTGCTGGCTGAAAATGGAATGTTTGCGGACCACGTCTCGTTAGTCTGTAATTTCAGTAGCTAATGAAAGGTTTTAAGTGCAAGTGTTAACTGTTGGGCTGGATCGAAATCCCGCAAAAGAGCTGAATTTTATGTTAAATCATAAAAATAATTTTCTAATGATAATAATAATGGAGGGAAAAAGCTGGTAAAGAGAACTGAGAAGTTATTCTCTATCTAAAGGAATAGGCCAACGAAATTCAGTTGACGCCTGATGATTTCTAGCAATAGTTATATCTAGCTTGGAATATACTTTAATTTGGGAGACCTCTACCAGCAAATCTTACTTTCACGTCCGCGAAGGCAATTGTCGTGACTCCTGAGTACATGGCCAGCAATGAATATACGGTGTGTAACTGACAGAAGAGGGTGAACGATGATTTACCGAAGGATTGAAACTTGACAGTCGGCTAAGAGAGCATGCCAGATAGAAAAAATAGGCACGTTAGGATTTATTAAGACGGCAGCCCATCACCTCAATTCATGGCCAATGACTGGTGGTAACCTTTACCAGGGAAACTTCTACATATTCACGATTTTCGTAGAAAGCCGAGCGGATCTCAAGGATATATGACGGTCTTGGAGAAAATTACTTTAATAAAAATTGGAAGAGGTTCCAAATCTATATCTTGAGCTGGAGAAGGAGGAGGAAGAGGAGTAGAAGCAGGAGAAGATGACGAAAATAGAAATGGCTATTTTGTAAAATCAGAAGAAGAAGAAGAAGAAGAAGAAGAAGAAGAAGAAGAAGAAGAAGAAGAAGAAGAAGAAGAAGAAGAAGAAGAAGAAGATAATGGCAATTCTGTACTTCACTGAAGCATCTTAGGAGAGTCAAACAGGATAGGATAGGATATGTGAGTCGTTTGGAATATACGAAGGTAGTGTGACTACGCACCATTAGTAAATTTAGTACTCCAGGGTGTTATCCCAGGTACTCAGTTCCGTAAGGTGAGGTAACTTCGTGACTGAATAACGCACCTCGATTTTAAGGTGCTAATCGGGACTCGAACCACAACAGGAGAACTATATTAACAGACAAGTGTAGATGCACAAAATATGAGTTTACGGGGTTCATAATTTCATTCATATTTCAAAACTAATAATTACGCCTGTAATTATTTTGATAAGATTCTTCAAAACTACTAAACACACATATAGTTATGGAAAAGTGACGCATGAACAAATTAAAATTTTTTCTTTCTAATACATTTTATCGTCCACTGTGCGGTTGCTGCCAACCGAGACCGATCTTAGTAACGTATTGAAGCTGAAACTATTTAGTACCATGAACTTACAAAATTTATATACCTCAAAAATGAAACATAACATATGTAAACCAAAATTTTCACAACAATCAAGTTATTTCTATGGAAATAATGTAAGCCAAATGAATATTCTATTTCAAAAAATAAAATCTTAAAGAATGTGTTTATATAAATTGTATGACGAGGCAAATATAGTAATAAGTACACAAATAAAATATCGTGAGTTTGTAAATGTAGTCGGCAGAGTAACTTCCATCGATTACGTTCTGAACAATATATTATCGAGTATTCTTCTCTATTTTTTTGTTAATCTGATGTTAAATCATCTGGTATTTCTTGTTATTTAGAATGAATCCTTTGCGTTTTGTCAAATTTTCGCCTGCCAGTTTGTTGCAAAACTGTTATTATTTCTAACAGTTTAATATTCTCGTTCTATTATCAACGTTTTCCTTGTTACATCTTCTTAATTGTTCTATTGGTATTATAATCGTTCACGGGACGTTTCGCTGTTCATCCAGTTTATCTGTTTTCCTTCTCCACCCTCTTCATTCCATAGCTACTACCTAGTTCCATTTCTATGAAAGAGGTGCAATGAAACATATGAAAAGAAGTACCATTCAATTAACTTTCTTACCCACCTATGTTTGACAAAAACTGTTTAAATTACACTTGGTGAAATACGGACAGTTTTTAACAAGTTTTAAAACACGATTTTTGCGTAGTTTCAGCAAAAACTTGAAAATATTGATTGACTCGTGAAACCATTGATAAGTATTAATGGTTACTTAAATAAAATTAATGGTTATAATATAAATGGTTATAAAATAAAATAAATAAAATAATAAATAGTTAATAACATTATCTTGATTTCGACTTATATTTTACGTTTAAGATAAAAATTTATTGAAAATTATGAGTTATCTGAAGGTCTTCTTACTGTTCTGTATCTTAAAATTGGCTAATTTTCTCGTTTAACTTGATTCTTTCAATCCCAGACTCCTGTTAGTTACCGATTAGTGGTGTTCATCATTGACTACTGTTCAATTCAGATCAGTTCGAAAGATGAAAATTCACTTATGTTCAGCACTGTGAAAGTAGGGGGACTTCTGCGCCCCCTTGAAAGCTTTTTACGCTCGATCTTTTACAAATAACTTGTAAGAATGTCGATTTTATGTTAAAACCTTTTTTGTATGCCATAAATTTGTCTTCAGTTTAGTGTTTTATGTGTTTTTATAACTGTACCTCTATACTATACAATTTATACCATTTTGAAGACTGAACGTATTTTCACACATATTCAACGTAATTTATGAATCGGACGTTTATAAAAATTCAAATTTATAACACAAAGTATTTTGTACATCAGCCTTGAGGCGTGTTTTGCCGTCTCCAGTTTTGTTCTTGTTTTATCTCGATATACAAATACATATGTAATATTGTTACTACGATGTGTACTGGATATAGTGGAATAATATTTACAGGCATTGCACAAATGCAATGGACAGAGAATTGGATTGAAAATGCTTCAATAAATCTAAAAAATATATATATTTATGTTCATTCACCAATCAATGAATTCATTCTTCATTCACCAATCAGTGAAATCATTCTTCATTTACCAATGTATAGATTATAAGTTAAATGTAGTCGCACTCATAAGCGAAGTTTTACATGTGTACTACGTTATTGACAACAAAGAAATAGTTTCTATGGAAACTCACCGGTTCCCATTTTCGATCACGCACCAGCGATCGGCCGCAAATGTGCGACACGTCCTTATCAATGTTAAAAATTTAACATCGGGAAAATCGTTAACACTTTTAACAAATAAAAGACACCCGTACACAACAACTGTCCAATACATACCTTCTCAAAAAAATGATAAAATGTTCCAATTACAAATGTTCGCACACAGTAATTAACAGTTAACACTTTACATTAAATAGCGCAGTAAAATAATACGCCCTGAATTGCAGAATCTCAGCTGGCCGCTCGCTCTCGAAACCCCGCTGTTTATATTAAGACAAGGTCATGTGTGTGGAGTATAGTGTCTGTTATAATCGGACATTTGAAGGAGCAGCGAGAAATCGGTAGAACGTTCTAAACCGCAATGTGTATTGTACATTACAATGCAGACACCGTTACATGCCTACCGTACAAAGCAAGCTGCTTATCTCATAGATGTAAGATTACTAGTTTCAGCTAATCATAATTTTGTTGTTTACTGATGATTTGAGTATTATGTGATGGTGTATGTTATAGGATTTTATTTGAGGTTTTTCCTATAGTGCAAGAGAAGAAAAGAGGAATCTTAACGTGACGTGAAAAATTCTTTCGGATCCCCAGAAAATATATAAACACCACATAAAAGCATACACCACGAATCTATCTCCAGCATGGGTTCTCACCGTGACCCACCAAGAACCACCCGCGCAAGGCTTATAAGCATGCACAGCAGAAAACTGACGCACAATGGGTACAACGTGGGCAGTCTGCCTGTTTTCGTAATGGAAACATCTCAGCTCTTTGAAGTGCTCCGGTCATCAACGCTTCAGTTAATGAGAGTCCTAGTTCCTCAGAAGCGAAAGAGGACGAGGAAGCTCTGTAGACATCTCAGCTTAGGATATGTACCTCAGTCGAATAACGTCCGTTAGGTAGTACTGCCCCGGAAGGTCCTTGTAAGCCCCCTACAATGGTAAGCGAACTTGGAAACCGCCGTGGTAAAAGGACCATTTAGACAGTTGCCTAGATAAGAGGGTGTTCGAACGAAGCCGGCAATAGCCCAGGAAACTGTCTGAGAAATGTGAGCGGTCTACGCCCTCCAGTTGACGTCCGGCTTAGACGAGTCGGCGAGCTACCGGCATCACAGTGTATGTCGAGAGTTGCGAATGGCTCCGTTAGGTCCTTTTTTTCAACCGAACGACTCCCCGCAGTCATCTCCGAAGGTGACACACTCTTAAATTGATCTCAGGGTGGTTGCTTTCCCTAGCGACAACCCGACTGCCTTCATGCCAGTTGGGACTCGAGGGTGCCTGGTGATGAAACCGTACCTCGTCTTCACCCACTACCTTGGCATCGGCCATGAAAGTTGCTCTTTCTCAGTACCATATCTGACCGGAGTCTGCCGCCGTTTGGGAGCACGCGAGTGTTTTCCACTGTTGACCGCACTCTAGCGGTATTCGCTTACACAGTGAGCAACATTGCCGGTGTTGTGGCGCCTAGTCGTTTTGCCCGGATTCTCTGCCGAGAATGCAGACACAAAGCTTCTTAGAGGTGATACGGTAAAGAATGTTGGGAGTGAGTTGTCGCTCACAGTCAGGTTGTGGCCTTTCTTGAAAGCCTGTGGCACTCGGTAGCATTCTTTCTCCCAAGCACGGTAAGCTCAAGGTTTTCTGCTTTGTACTCAAGGGTCTTGGCGCTGCTACTGATCTTGGATCCTACATTACCTACAAGAGATGGACAATTCCGGCAGTCTGTTTTCAGACTGTACGCTTCTTCTGGATCCAGATAACCGCTTCCCGTTCCCATCTGTTTTAGAGAAAAGAGAGTCAGGCAAAAGGCTACTACTAGGTTCTTCGGCTTTTGTTTTTTTGTTTTTAAGTCGAACCTAGCTGCGTTCGGGGGCTCTCCCAACACTTTGTTCACCGAAATTTGTGGGAGTGTATCAGCTTATGTGAGGTATTCTATAACTGATTCCTCATAAAAGAATGGACTTTGACAGTCAAGTACTGCATCATCAAATGAGGCGGTGGCAAACACGGTCCTGCCCAATTTACTAGCATTTACTAGCAGAAGCTCTATCTACGTATACAAAGGGGTTTTTTCTCTACTACCGCTGACTCAATACCTGAATGACCTAGTTACTTTTTCTACTGCAGCTGCCGAGGTTGTCGCCTTCTAACCAAAGCAACAACATACTTTACGAAAGCCAAGGCGAGCCACATGCTCCACTGATCTTGGACTCCCCTTCTTCGGCTCTAACTTCAACTAACGGTTCATACGAAACGAAAAACTACGGACAAACAACTATCAGATGATACGACTTAGTGCACTGCCCTCTTTCTCGGTCATGAGGTAGAGAAACCTCGTCCCTTAACATCCACTGGCCTCCTCTGTCCCCGCTATGTAAGTAGCCGCATCCACCACGTTTCCCGCGATAAGTAGCGCAGACAAAGTTAAAGGGTAGTACTCGCCGGACGCTTGAACCCGATCCTCTTTCGTCCAATCCATGCAGCCTGTAAAGAGCGACGTCAACTTTGTCATAGCTGCTTTTAAAAAGTCCTGTCCCAGCACTTCCGCTGAAAGCGCTAATCCTGGCCACGGTCCCATGTCTTCCAACACTTCTCACATGACGAATCAGTCGCGCTTTTATGTGCAGGTAGTCTTTAGCACCAGTGGCTCAAAATCCGTCTCCGAATACGTTAGCGTCTCCCACGTCAGGAGTACAATGGAAACATTTCCTTCTGGCGTATAATCTCCGTCAGGAGTAAGAAATCCATACGCTCCGGGCTGAAGACTGCATATGTAGACTAGATGTTCATGCTATTAGTGGAGCTGTTACAGTATAGATCTTTCATGAGGTGGCCCCCCCCTCCAAACTCTAATCGCTTGGATTGCGAACGAGTTTTCTGACAAGCTTCTATAATTCCAAGAATTCACTGTCGACTTACACTCGGCGAGCGAAGTGTACAACACCATATTCGGAACTTTGACAATTCGATCTCCGCACATTTCTATTTCTTCTCAGGCCATTCACCCACGTATTAGGTGATGAATTTAAGAGAAGGCAAAATGGGTGCTGTCGAGGTGAGGAGACCGCGGGTAGCTTTCTCGATGTGATAAACCTTTACAGCACCTGACACGACGGCTCTAATACAAACTTGTTGATATCCTATTCCCAGATTTCTACCTTCATTTGATTGCTAGCTTATTGACGAAGAGTATCTTCTGGGTGAGAATAGATGATTAGGTCTCTTTCGAGAGACATATCACCACCGGGCTATCTCACAGTAGCGTCCTAGGCCCTCTCCTGTTTACCGCCTTCGTCAACGACATATACCGGAGACTGAAGCCCTGTTTGTCGGTTTACACCTCAGTTCGTAATGCCGATTTTGTAATCATACGACACATCATCTACTTTCGTAGCCTCTACCGGCAAAAATCGCATGACAGCAGTTCTTTAAGCTCCGGAAGGATCCACAACGACTGCATCAAATAGGTAGAGTCTACTTGCCCTGGCCTTAGGAGGTCAAGTACAACGGCACCTATCTTGATGGTCGGCTTACCTGGCGTACCACGCGCAGACAGTTACCAAGCGAGGGTCGACTCGTCTGGGTCAACTGATTCTGATGTTACGAGAAGCAAGAGTCCGAATCAATCCCTTCATAGCCAGCCTTTGCAGAGATGGGCCTATCTTTTTTGTCTTCATATGTGTACCATTGATGTCCTTCTTCATTCAATTTTGTAGCTAGAGATCTATAAGCATCTGAGTTTTGAGTGTTGATTTTCCACACATTATTATTGAGGGAGACAATTTTGGTTATTTTTTCTTTGTTTGTGTTCAATAGTGGCCTTACTGTTGCATAGTCTTCAATGCCAACTATATTAATTGGTGGAGGTTGCTTTTCTTTTGGTACCTTAACCTTCTTCAGTTCGACTTTTTTAATAGGTAATGTGTCATCAGTTTTTTCAATTTCTGGAGAAAACTCAGCTCTTCTCTTTATCATTCTCCTGGTTACATTATTGGTTCTAATCCATTCTGGTTCCTTAGCGAGTTCTTCATCTGTATAGTATTCTTGGAGATTGTCAACTCTGTGTTCTTTCTCTTGTTGTACCTTCTTCTCCATCATCTTTTTGGGTTTGTCAACCTCCTTTGATAAATGGACGGTTTTTAGTGCTTCATTTTTCGATTTGAGATCAAGTACTTCTTTCTTTAACTTTTCGATTAGAAACTCTACTTCACTCAGCCTTTTCCTGAGTTCCTTATTTTCTTCCTCCAAATTAAAAGAGCTTCTTTCACTTGAACTTCTTTGTGAACCACTTGTTCCTGGAGATCGTAATACTTTGGAACTTCTCTTAAAATAATTATTCTCAAGCAACAGTTGCCTCCCCCCCCCCCCAGAACTTTTGTACTGTTGACAAATATCTATGTATTCGGTAACTACGTTAATGACCGAACTTCACAAAACCTTTCACTATCACTACTAAAACAAGGAAAATGTCAAGTGTCAAGCGAGTTCAAGTGTACCACTCTATACATACGTATTCTTCGCCTGTTACGTTGTGACAACAAATTGTGTACAGTAACATTACACGTTGAATCATTGTTAAAAAGTCTAACTAATGAGATTGTGTTTTACAATTTATAGGTAGAATTTTGTCTGGTTTGTTCTTTTCAAATATATAAACACGTTTTCTCAGAGTTAAAGTGAATATACCATAATTGTTTGTCCAGCTGTGTTCTGTTTACAAGGTCTGCTAAAAATAAAAATCATTATACTATAATAGAACCTGTGATGATGTATGGCCGACCTTGGTAGTGACACAATCATATTTGGCCTTTGCTTTGAATTTGGCAACATGCTGACACACATAATGGGCTCCTTATGAGACGTCACTGTGTAATGGTGTTTTGACAGCAGCAGCAACTCCAACAAATGCTTGCTACCAGTCGTCCGTCTTAACTGTCAGTGAATGAAGGCTGATATTTTGATCTTTTACTTCATATCTGTCTACCAGATTTCTGCAGCGGAACATGTGTTGTGCCAAGTTGAAAAGAAACGATCCAAATTTGGAAGAGACTATAATAAATATAGATATAAGTGTTGCTTTTCCGGGGTATCTGGAGTCACCTGTTGTTAAATGTAATTTGATAACATAAAGTAAAAAAAAAATGGATAAGCTGTTTTGAGTTACGTTAACTATCGGAAATTCATGGCCAGGCAAAGTTGGTAATGCGCACAAAGAAACTGTATGTATTCCGATCAATTAATTTTGGTGGATTTTACATCAGCCCACTCATTGAGTCTTGCAGGTCTCGTTACAGAAATCGTATTAATGACGCGTTATTACAAAAGTAGTTATGACTAGTCGAACTAGTTTCTAGTCGTGTTATGACTGGCGAACTTTAGATGAAGTTTGTGTTCATTTTGGGAGGCAACCGATAAATGGGTTAGCTAGGCACACAAAATAGCTCGTAATCATAGAAGCTTGTAAACATAGAAATATAATTAGGCCTATTTGATGATATCAATTTTGTCGATTGTAGCTGTCTTGTGTGCCTTTAGAATGAAATTGTATAACATATGATTTATGGATTGGAGTGGCATTATCACATAATGTATCCGTATTTTTGCCAACTAACGAACATTGTAATGATACTCACTGTATGGTAAGCAAGCTTTCGCTGTACCTCATATTACGTTATGAATACCTAACGACACTTTGGGGTCTCAAAGAACTCCAGCTAAAATAAAACCATATTAGCTTCTCAGGGAAAGCAGGAAGGTCCTCGCTCTCTCTCTCTCCAGTGGTGACGTCCGATTGAGGGTGGGGGTCCTTGTAATGCCCTTCACCGCTATAGCATGTTAAAGATATGTTGCTACAAGCGATATAATTGCTTAGCGGGGATCAAGTAGACATGGTGGTTTCCGAAACGAACAGGGAGTGTGGGCGAGCCGAGGTACAGGACCCAGAGCGTCGCTTTACAAATGGCTTACACACCATTAGTTCGAGATATAACGGTCCCCCCCCCAATCCAGAACTCGCTCCTTGGAGGCTGGACCCGCGCTTCATTCCTATCGTGTATTGCCAAGCATCGAAGGATGTATACCTCGCATCCGGGAAGTGAGTGTGGTCCAAGTCCAGGAAATACCTGGTGGGGTTCATTTACTAGGTAGCGTAAACTCTTCGCGCGGATGAGAACGTGTCAATGAACTATGTACGGTACAGTTTGTGGATGGGCGTTTGAGGTACTACGATATATTTGTACATACATATTTGGCTGGCATATGTGTGCAACTCGACGGTTTAGAAAGCCTTCAAAACTACTTTCTAGGGACAGAACAGCGCTGGTTCCCTTTTTCACCACGCCACGCACACGCGCGCGCGCACACGCACACACACACACACACACACATACACACACAAACTTGGCCAGAACATCAGCTGTGAAAAAGGATTTCACTCTCTCGCCAACAATGAGCTGGTATGACTATGGTACCCGTTGTACCATACAACGTAATGGCTGCCCGTAATGGTAGTATGGACTGTCGGTTCACTACTTACTGAACATCACAAACAATTCATATACTACTAGGAGTGTCACTGAAACAAGTGGGCGGAGCATTTGATATTCGTAATAATTTATTTATCAATATTTTTACAATCAACCGTCTTTGATCCGTTAGGTAAATAGATTCGTAATAACTTATTTATAAATATTCTTACAATCAACAAAATATATACACTTTTATGATACACGTTTTATTGAATACACTACATTATAGTAGAATATACATTAATTTTCGTTAGACATATTCCACAATATTTGCAACTCATCTCTACGATCAACCATTGATGGACTTCTAGTAAATTTTAGCAGTCTATCAAAATTAAACGCCGGTTTTAATAATAATCCTTCTAATGTTTTTACTTTTGAGAGATCAACATACGTTAATCCAACCTGAAATTCATTGTCTCCTAAACTAACAATTGGCTTATCTAATGCTACCCCTTGGATCTATGTATACTAACAGCATATGCTAACATTAACGGAAATTGTTTGCGAGTACAAGAAATTTCATTTTTCTTGAATGGTGCTACTATTGGTACAATGGGTATTGAATTATCATACAGAACTGGTCCTGTATATTTTTCGAAAGATACAAGTAAACATATTGGCATGTGGTTGTTATAATTTTCGCATTCAACTGCGGGGTCATAAATAATATCAGTTACTGTCCCTACTGAACCGTTGGGTAGTCCTTTTGTGACCCAAAGATTTTTTCTAAGGATAACTTGAGCACCTTTACATAAACGTAATTGGGCAAATAATCCCTGAGCATCGTCAGATTTTTGCTAGAGAGGCTTCTGGGCAATTATGGATTGCATTGATTAGAACCACGGGTCGTTTATTGCTTTCTAGTTTTTCATAATTAAAGCGTTCGATTTCAGCATTTTTCGACATTATACAGACAGTATCTTTGAAATTGTCCCCGATATTGTTTACATAAAATCTTTTAGATAAGAGCTGATAATCTTGTTCAGTGATTGTACCGTTTGCGACTCTATTTAAAGTCTCTCTGAAATTTTTTTGGTCATCACCTTGCTGTCTCTTAATCTCCGTTAAAAAGAAAACTTTTTTGAACTGTTTATATAAAAGATTCGATTGAATGGTCTGAACATTATTACCAATATTGTAAAGACTTTTGTCACAAACCGGTGGAAGTTGGGACCAATCACCAACTAAATACACGCAAAGGCCACCAAAAGGAACAGCTGAAGAACGCTGCTTTGCTTGTTTGAGTCACATATCCACTTTGAAAAACAAATTCAAACCCAACATACTGGCTTCATCAATAATAACGACCCTCACGTCTTTTAATTTTTCTTCAAAAGAAATTTTGGATTCACCTTCTAAATCTTTGAAAGTTCCTCCCCTTTTCTTTGAAGTATTTATCCTTAGAGCTGAATGAATAGTTTGTCCAGCAATATTGTTAGCTACCACAACAGTAGGAGCCATTAAAAGAGTTGCATTGCAGCCAAAGGGGGCAAGGAACTAACAATCTCCGTTATATTTTGTCCAATATTTATAATGTTTCCCTTATAAGCATATTTACCGGGAAAGCCTCTCGATTTCACCCTATACACATGCATCATTGGTCGTATTCTTGCTATCAAGAGTAAAGTTGTTCTACATAAGTGAGATCCATCAGTTCTATAAGTACCGGTACATCTTTAGGATCCATACGATTAACTGCAGTAAACTTATTTGTGTTTCGCTTACACTGCGGACACATATCAAAAAATGTTTGCTGCATCAACACTCGAGAACAATTTACACATTGATAGAATTCTAGAGATCGTAAATTATCTTCAAATTCATTCTGAAGATTCCTATCCTGTGTTGTTTTGATCATATAACACATGATTCATTAGTATAGTATAGATATCATTTGTTATGTTCTGCAGGGCCTTCAATAGTTGCTGTAGCAACATTTTGTCGCCGTCTCATCCGTCTTTGATTTGTAGTTAAACGACCAATATTTGGACTTCTTCTCTGTCGAGGCATACTATAAATAATACGTATATATAAATTGATGAATAAGAATGTATAGAATATGCGTATAACAGAAAAAAAGTATAAAATTGAATAAGACGTATAAGAATAATAATTTTAATAGAATTTGGATTAAAATTTACTTGAACTGTGATTAGTTGCAATAGGTAATGATGGAAAGTTGCAGTTGCATCAGCGACTACATAGATTCTCGTCTAAAAATTGACACTTGTTCAACACTTAAGTCCAACCCATACATCTGGCTACACCATAGAACAATGCTCTAATACTGTTTGAATTAAACATGTGAGGGCTATGCCGGAAGCCGCACACGCACACGCACCGGAATTTTGATACAGCAAAATCTTATCTTATCGGGCGAGAGCCAGCGTGGGCGGCAGAAGCTGCACACGCACACGCACCACCACGCGAGCGCTGAAATCGGCCGGTGACCGGTGAGTCGCCTAGCGCCCCGTAAGTGCGAGTGAGACAGAGCACCGTACCTGGGCCATGATATCTCTGTCTCTCTTCTTCTCACACGTTTAAACTAAGATTTAAAAAATCGTAATATATTTTGAACCAAATAATTTAGAGAAATAAAAATTACATGTGTGCACTCTACAATACAGTCCGGATATGTGTGCAAAAGTTTATAACATTCGGTTGAGTAGTTTCGGAGGAGTTCGCGGTCTAAGTTGTGTACCGAGTCATGGATAGAGGGCTATGCCTGATTTCGCTACGCTCATCAGGCTCCGCCCAATAAATGTTCACGTTGTACAATATGGTTTAATAACTTCATTTATTTAATTTAATAATAGTAATAGTAACAGTATAGTTTAATAAACTTTGCCTTGTCTTCGTTACAAGTGTAGGGGTCCCCGGCCACCGAGCCTATACGTGTGTTCTCGTCCATCCATCCAGGTTTTGAATTCATGGAAACTACGTTTGACTTTACAGTTAGTGCCACGAAGCTTTAATCATATGACTATACCGCCGGGTTAATATATTCCTAACGATTGCAAATTGATATTTTTATCGTATTTATTGATATTGATATCAATATCTTTGTAATTATCGAATTATGAAATATCGTATTTGATTATACGCTACCGTTTTAGTACAATAGTATAGTAACGATATGTTTCATAAATATAACATACTGCCTTGATTATCATATTTGAGCATTCTCATGATAAGTAATGGTATCCGTGTGAAGTTAACGTGTACTGTGCAGTGAGGTCCTTATGTACAGACGAAAAACTAAATACAATAAACATTATATTTACATGCTTGACACATTCATGGTGGAGCAGGAAACGAAAAATAACGTCGAACGAGAGTTGCTGATAATGGAACGTGATGACTCATCAAATAACAATGTGATCCGTAATGCGCTATGATCACCACGTTCTAGATCATTATCAGATCTTCTGGCACGAGCAGAATGCATCAGATTTTTTTCACCTAATTTGATAGGGGCCGACATAATGTATGTGGAGCAGGGGACCTGTTAGGTAGCGAATTTTTTTGTAGAAATATAGCTCTGTGTGTGTGTGATCGTATACAATTCTATTAAGCGTTTACTTGTATTTATCGACAAATCGGTAATAATGTGCTTTAGTGTTCGCTATGACGTGTAGTGAATATGTGTAGTGGATTACTGTATTTATGTAGAAATATTGTTGATTTGTCGTTTCGATAAAAGTGATCAAGAAAATGTTTCTGATGTCGATGTATTTGTGCAGTAATGTGTCGCTATACGTGTAGAAATATTAAATTTAAGTAATTTAGATGTGTAAATACATATATACGTATACATTATTGAATGATGACTCTTTAATTATACGAATACAGATTATCATTTCTTTTAGATCATTTCCATTGTGAAAACTTGACTGCTGTGAAAAAATTAATTTATATAATATGTTACTTATATATCGAGTTTAATTGTTTTAATTTGTTACAAGTGTTTTATACAGTTAAGCACACATTGACATGTGGAATTCATTCATATTCCATTGAAAATCAACCAGATTCGACTACAAAAAATATTAATAATATCTGATTCAATTGGGAACATCGTTTTAGTTATTGGGAATAACAATAATTATATATGGGATGCTTTAATTATATACACAATCTCTTGTTGATGTTCAACATGTTCTACACGATGCAGCCGTCTTAAGAGTAGTGATTCTTTACTCACCCTTTCTGTTAATGACCATGCCTCCTAGCCATTTAGCATTACACTGTCTCATGAATAAGAGGCAACTGATTATTTACACTGTTGAAGTTATTCGGCTCACGCCGAACGCAACGATAAGCGTATTACCGAATTAAATAAAAATAAGTATATTGTCGCGTTACGGGATTATGTTCGTACTTTGCTCGATGTCCTGACGTCACGGCGCTACCCCCTTTCCTTCCCTAGAAGGGTTTTCGCTAGACAAGTTTGGCTTAGTCGACTAGCGAATATCGCTGTGAGCAGAGTTCCCGTCGTCTCCAGGTCGACTCCTAAATTTGGAGCCTCTTTTACCAAGGTATTTATAATTATTTCAGTCCTTATGGATCAGTACTGGTGACTAATTATATTTGTTTGTCATTTCTGTAGAAGCAATCGTATGTAATTTATGTAAAAAGAAAAGAATTATAATCTGTAACGGACTATGATGTAGCATGTTTGTAACCGTAAGCCTCTTAACAAAAGCCAATTTCAGCCAGTTGAGTACAGAAAAGAAAGATATGTAATTTTTTTACTTTAATTTAATGTTGTTATAGAATTGAGCCGTAACTTTGTGGTTGTAATAACTGTATTTTGTAAGTGTCTGTCAGAGGTTGTATGATTGAATATCTGAACACAGTAATGGTAAACCCATACTAAAAGATCTGGAATTTACAGTGTGAACTTGGTTCCATGAACGGGATTAAGAAATTCAGGAATTCGTTTCTTCATACAGTTTTGCTTCACTTACGGAGATATTTCCCACAGGCAACGTAGAAGCTTGAACCTGTAACCCGTGGACGCATGGCGTGAGCAGGAGCGGACTCGACGCCTCTATACACCTTATGCTGTTCAAGTAACAATGTTCTTTTTAATTAACAACACCCAGCTGTAGTTCCAACTTCCACACAGTTAGCAAAAAAGGAAATATGAACGTGTGCATTTTTCAGAGACTTTAAGTATAAGCAAGTGTGAGAAACTTACTAACAGATCACAGCATGTTTGCTGTGCGTAACTAAAAATGTAAACTTGTACTGATTCATAGAACTGATTTATTCTACTTAATTTTGGATCAGTGTTCGATTCACCTTGTAAATCGACACTTAGTAAAGATTTTATGCACGGCTTAATTTATTCACTTTTCAATTTATTCAACACTTAATTTATTCAGAATTTAATTAAACAGAAAGAATTATTACATGCTGGCTGATCCGTAATTACTCAGCATCAAGAGGCTAACTTTGTTTTTGAATGAATAAATTCGTTTAACTCTGCTCACCAGGTGGTAGTATAATTTTCTTTACATACCACCCTCCATTGCATGTAAGTTAGTTATTATGTCTGTTTTGATGAAAACTAGATTTATGATGAGTTATAGGTAGCAGCTAATTTTATTATATTGTGGTATATTATTGATATGTATTGTGTTATGTTATTGTAATGTATTGTGGTTTTGTGATACATTTGTCGTATAATGATATTTTATGTAGCACGTTTAATTTGGGGCCCAGCACTGTATAGTGACAACACTTTTTTATAATATGAATTCTAAACATTTGAATTTTTTCCTTTGCTCTGTCTTATTTCATCCAATTTCAAATTATTAAATTATTTTTCTCGTTGGTCTAGATAAAATTTTATTATAATCATTTATTAATTTTTATGTAAATAAAATTCTGTTCCGTTTGTAATCACTCTGAAATTTAAAGTGTAATGTGGCTCTATTACGACGATTTAAGCCCAGTTAAGGTACACAGCTGTCAGCAAAAAAACTGTTTACAGCCACTTAGGTGAACGCGCATTGTCATTGTTTTATACAGACGTGCTTCGTAATCTGTACATAGCTTTAGATTTGTTTGTTTTGGAAACTGCTTTCCATTAGCCGTTGCCAAGGTCAAACCAAGAATCGTGCGGTTATAAATTGGCAACGATATTGCACAAAATATAAGGAACACTGTACACGCTTGTGGTGTAATACCAGCAGCGCTTCATACCTCACACATGTTTATGAATTATTCACCGTTTAACTTCTCGGTGCTATGACGTCAATACGGAATGATGACTTTAATTTACAGCCTGAAAGCTTGCTCGTCGTACACGTGATCAAAAACTTAAAGCAGAATTTGAACTTGAGTTTAAGTTAAAGTAGAATATTTGTATACAGAAGGTCACTTCATACTCTTCCTATCACACACTCACACACACACCCGCGCGCGCGCGCGCGCACACACACACACACCACAAGCGTAAGCATTAAACATGGAAAAGCGGACAGAATGAGTGAATAATATTGATTTTCCTTGCCACATCAGAAACGTGGGTGGAAGGAAAAATTACAGTGAAGCTTCTTTACAAATAAATAAAATTCTTTCATTATAAGCTTCTAACATCAGAAAGAGGTAGAGATAATCAGACAGATGGATAGACAAGATAGATAGATTGATAGGTAGATAGAGAGAGAGAGAGAGAGAGAGAGAGAGAGAGAGAGAGAGAGAGAGAGTAAGAGAGAGACAGACAGACAGAAAATTTTGAAATACTTGATGTATTTTTAATGATTCTTGAACAGACTTCAGCAGCATATATCAGTCCGTATTGTACTAGGTAAGGTCAACACTCCTTTCTATCATGTACAGAATTCACAAGCGTGTTTTAGGCATTAACAAAAAAATGGATTATTAAAAGAATATCTGACGAAACAATGACAACAGATCTTAAGGGAAATCGAGTAAGTATGTAAAGAGAAAGGAATGTGGGAAAGAAAATTGGCGAGAATCGAGAAACAAATTAAAAGAGGGAAAAGAAAATGAATACAGAGTATACGAACGAGAATAATAACAAGTGAAAGCATTGGCCAAAAGAGTAGAATACTTAAAAAAATATGAGAGCATAGAAGAGAGTTTAATTAAAGTGAATCTTATGATGTTCTGACTACAGCAACAAAGGTGATGATAACGACAGTTATGGTGATACAGGGTGATACAGCTGGTAACGACGATCACGAGAACTAATGTAGTGTCACTGAAAAATACAAAGTCTGCAGAGGAAATATCAATTGATTCAAAATAAAAGGATACGCTGAGATGTGAATGAAAAGTAATTTTAACGAAAATGGCTTTCTCAACCTCACTGCATCCATTCACGATGGTTTTGGCGGAAATTATAGAAACATACTTTACTTAATCGTGAAAAAAACTAATTCTACCCATATGTAAATTGTATTTGATTTGCTTGGGTACCCAAGATAAAGATAACAATTTTACTACCACATAATAAGCGGCAGGAGAGGAGAAGGAGGTGGATATATGGCAGGAGAAGAAAAAGTAATAATAATGATTAGATGATGATGAAGAAGATGACGAAGAAATAGAAAGGAAGAAAACTTTTTTTCTCCCTTTTAAATTTTACTTTTGTAGTTGTGGTCAATGCAATGTGACAGTTAACACACAAGAACATGATACTACTCTGCCGGTGACGTTTACGAAAGTGGAGACTCGTGACTTAGAATATGAGTCTGTCTTCTCTTTGTTTTTAGCGATCCTCATGATTCAGGTGCTGACATGTTTGCGAAGCTGTTACAATGGCATCATGTGTATCATTACATATAATAATACAAATATACTCTATCAAATATATATCTTTCCTTAGATGATGTTGACCAGTAAAGATGGTCAACGAAGTGTACATCAGTAAAGGAAAGAAGTCAATACTTGCATAAGAACAGTATTATAATAAAAATAAAAAAACACACACACATTTCCTTTGGTGAAACTATTCTCATATTTTGAGTGTATCAGAATATAATAAATGTCTTCTGCAAGTGTATTTTATGTCACTTTTATACAACTAATTTAACATTCTGAATATATAAAATTGATGTTTATTATTTAGACACAATATTGCTAAATTAGACTTGTAAACATTCGTTTTAAAAACGCATTGTGGCGTTGAAGTAATCTATCGTGTAACTTTTCCTTTGCCTGGGCTATGTAAAATTTATTACAATATGGACATTCTGTTTTTGTATAGGCCTAGTCCATGTTTATTGTAAGTGTCGGCTGATTATTTGCTCTTCTGTGTTATTCTTTATAAGCTATTTTTAAGTATGTATCTTTAAATAGTTTACTTACTTTTTGTACTAATTTAGGAATATCTGTGGAACAATTCAAAGATACCTTAAAAATAAGACAAAGAAGGAAACGAGGATAAGGTTTTTTAACACTGTAGCGGTACTAGTTTTGATGTATGGAGACGAAGCCAGAGTTATGACAGAAAGAGACAAAGCAAAGATTCAGGCAGCGGAGATGAAGTTTATGTCGAGTATTCTGGGCTGTATCATTCTCGATAGAAAGAAGAGTGTCGATATAAGGACGGAACTCAGGGTCGACCCATTGTTGGAACAGCTAAGGGGCAACAAAAGAAGGTGATGTGCACATTTTGGAAGAATGGCGGGTGACAGGATTCCAGTGCTAGCAATGGAATATAGACGGTGGGGAAGAGAGATGTAGGACGGCCCAGAGCGCGGTGTGGGTCCCAAAACAGATTCAGGATGAGCCTAATCCTTGAGGATGATGATGATTTTTTTGTACTATATTTCCATAATAAATAAAGGTTGTATATTTATAATATCATTAGCAGTGGAATATTTTAAATGTAGGTTTATTAGGTATTTATATAGTGAGTTTTGGACGTGGACGCATCTGTCTTATGACCGCGTAATGGAATTCGCAACATTCTGTAGCAGCACGTCAACTTACATTAAGGGAATTAAACATAGATATTTGGAGTCTTTATTCGCAGTAGTTTGTACACTCGCTTGGAAAGAGGAAAGACGCGGAACGAAATCATCTCAGGAGGGATCATATTTTAAGGTACCCAGCCGAACCCAGTTCTAAAGGCAATTGGCTTCAGCAGATGGAGAAGACAAACTGATGTTGCAAAGCGAGAACCGCGTTGCTCTACTAACGTACCGTAAGGTTAAAATAATAAGTGCTCTTAAACCATTAAGGCTGAAAGAAAGGCATATATAAAAATATATTTTATACACAACAAGAAATAAAATTATTTTTTTATAATAGTGTAACGATAGAAACGGCTCTGCATGTGTAAACCGCACTTTATTTATTGATTGAAGGTGAACAAATGGGATAATAGAAGAATAAGAAAAAGAGATAAGGAAGGAGGAAGAGGAAGTGCAGGAGGAGGTGGACCCGAAGCAGGAGACCATGGAGAAGAAGAAGAAATGACGAAAAATAAGAAGAAGAAGAAGAAGAAGAAGAAGAAGAAGAAGAAGAAGAAGAAGAAGAAGAAGAAGAAGAAGAAGATGATGATGATGATGATGATGATGAGGTGGAGGTGGAGGAGGAGGAGGACGAGGACGAGGAGGAAGAAAAGAAGAAAAAGAAGAAAACGAAGGAGGTGGCGATTGCGATGAATGGAGAGAAGAAGAAAAATAAGATGGAAGAAAATATTTCCTCTTCGTTTTATATTTGACTTCATGTAGCCAAGGTTAATCTAGCGTAACAGCTGACGAGCACAGAGGACCGATGCTTCACGGATATCGTTGATATATTCTCCGCTTCTGCAATAGTAATAAAATAATGGGGTTCGTACGTTTCCATACACAACAGTGTATTCACACAGCGACTGTGACAGGTAACGAATTCCTCCGTATAAAGGCCAAACGCAGGGAACTAGTTTAGTTCGTAATTAACACATTGTTCCCTGACAGTTAGTCACAGTCCGCCGGGCAAAGACACTGACGCTACAATTAAACGGGCCAACATTCCTTCGGGTTGTTAGTTTCTTTTCTCTGCTGAGATCGATCACGTGAACGCCCTGTTATGCAGAAACTAATATTACGTAATTACTAACGATTACACCCACAACAGCACAATCAAATTAATTACAGTTAATTGTTTAGTTTCTTACGTGAAAGCAACACACAATTACTTCGCCGCCGTATTAACAGATCTCATTCCTAACGAGGAACTAAATTTCCACGCCTGCACAGTGTTAACACACACACGCACACACACATTGGTGTTGTGTGTGTAACAAACACGAACGGTTTGGCGTTGGGTCGTGTAACACAGTTGATCTGGAAAATTGTGCGTCTATCGCAGTTATATGGCAGTACTTAAGTAAATAATTCCTTTATTTAGCAAGCGTTAAAATTATACAGTTGCAGTTTTAATTTTTATACTTACATTTATATTTTACGATCAGAATGATCACTGTTGCACACCACTATATAAAAATTATCCCGATTAGCGCTTTCAAGCTCCACAGCCCATCGTCAGATCGGAATAGACAGGAAATATGTGAAAACAATCCCTTCACCCCTCTTCCCCACACTGCTCACACACAACAAGCTATAATATAAATGACCCTTCCCCACCCCCTAAACCCTGTCCCACCATCTGTACAGTTACATATATATATCTGCATTATAATATATTTATATTTTAATGCTTATGAGAGTGTGTATAACGACATCAAACTAAATAATCATATTAAAGTCATTAAAATTAACATTAGTGCGAGAAATTATAAGAAACCCCGAGACAGAGGTATCCAAAGATACTGTTACGACGGTCTACTCGATCGTCGTAGGTACAGTGGAAACAAAATAAGTACAAGACACCAATTAAGTCACTAATCACACCTTTAATTTTTACCGTTAAACAATTCGTAATTAACAACACAGTCCCTACAACAAATCAAATGAAAATTGTTCACACGCAATAAAATGTCCACTAATATTAAAACTCAATTGATTACAATTATACCGTCCGAATATAAAACGCAACACTTCACTAATAATTACTTGAACGTCCACAGTAATAACTTGAACCGCTCTGGAAATATATCGCACTAATACTCTCGAACCGCACTATCCAATATCTCGCATTGAACTGAAAACTAAGGCCGCTACCCGATGTATTTATAGTCACGCTCACACACCAGAAGCTTCCAAACTGCGTCTTATCTTTACGTAATTACTACGGCCTTGACACAGTCCGAGCGCCCGAGCGAAGCCCGGCACAGTCGAGAAGATTCTCGCAAAATGCGTCTAGTAGCACGTACACCACACGCTTACATCGAGATCCTTCTGGCATATTCGATAAACGCGTAGATTGTTCTGTGCTGTCGTAGCACAGCCCCCTCCTTAAGCCTGTTCGTCCCAAACTGGCAAAGCATCTCTAAATTTGTACTTAGCCAGGCGATCTAGGTGGACGACCTTGAACTTTCGCTGTCCTTCCTGTTGAATCCGATAAACAACATCGTTAATTCTTTTTTTCACAGTGTAGGGTCCTTCCCAGTTAGACTGAAGCTTAGGTGAGCGACCACGACGGCGCTTTGGATTGAACAACCAGACCTGATCTCCTTCTTGGAAACCCACACTATTGCTGCGAATGTCATACCGAGTTTTCATTTTATCACTGGCAATCTTCAGCCGTCCTCTTACCAAGCGATTCATTTCTCGCAGTTGGTTTTCTAATTGCCAGGAATAGTTCTTTGGCTCTTGGGACTGAGTCTCAGGTGATCCAAACATCAAGTCCCCAGGAAGACGAATCTCCCACCCAAACACCAATTTTGCTGGAGTCATGCCGGTTGTGTCATGTACTGATGACCTATACGCCATAAGGAATAGTGGTATACGTTGGTCCCAGTCTGTTTGGTTCTCGTCAACAACTTTCGAAAGATGCTGCTCAAGTGTCTTGTTGAATCTCTCAACCATCCCGTCCGACTGAGGATGCAGAGGCGTTGTCCTGGTATTTCGAATTCCGAGTAGACGGCATACTTCTTTAAACACTCCTGATTCGAAATTTCTCCCTTGATCCGTATGGATTTCCATAGGGGCTCCATAACGGCAACAGAAGTTGTGAACTAACTGCTTTGCCACAGTGGTAACCTCCTGATTTGGAATTGCGTAGGCTTCCACCCACTTAGTAAAGTAGTCACCTACAACCATGATGTACCGGTTTCTATCGTCAGTAACTGGGAATGGTCCAGCAATGTCTATGGCAATTCTCTCGAAAGGTTGTCCAACGTTATACTGTCTCATTTTTCCCCTGCTTCTGGTTTGTGGGCCCTTGCTTGCAGCACATATTTCACACGTCCGAACCCATTCCTCTACGTCGTGGCGAAGATGAAGGCAATAGAATCGCTCCCGTATTTTGTCAAGGGTTTTGTTAACGCCAAGATGGCCTCCAGATGTTCCATCATGCATCTCCTTCAAAACAGACTGCACTTTACTTCGGGGAACTATCAACTGCATGACCACGTCTCGTCCATCTGCACTTTCCCAAGCCCTTTTCAGCAATCCGTTTTCTAAGGTGAGAGATTCCCATTGTGCCCAGTAGCCCTTCAGCACTTCGGAACCATGGCAGATATCTTGCCAATCCGGGCGGCGACCTTCCTCTTTTGCTGTCAAGATCGGTCCAATGTCTTCATCAGTCATCTGTTCTTGTCGACAGTCTTGTGTTGTCCAGCCATCAGCCAAAAAATCTACAGTGATGGCTTAAACATGTTCGCTTGAGTTTTGTTCTTTCTTTCTGTGGCAATGTCGGCAGTCTTCCGGGCATGGTCTTCGTGATAAGCCATCTGCATTACCGTGCAGGAGCCCCCGCCGATGTACCTTGAAGTTGTACTCTTGCAGACGTTCGAGCCACCTTGCCAACTGTCCTTCAGGATTTTTAAACCTCAAGAGCCATGCAAGTGCAGCATGGTCGGTACGTAGTGAAAACTCTCTCCCATTGAGGTATTTATGGAAGTGCTCCAAAGCTCTGACAATTGCCAACAACTCTCTTCTTGTAACACAATAATTTCCCTCTGGTTTATGTAGAAAGCGTCTTGCTGTAATACGCTATTACTCGTTCTTCACCGTTCTGCACTTGAGACAAAACTGCTCCTAGACCAGCATTGCTTGCGTCTGTGTCTACGATGTACACCGATCGGAAGCTGGAAAAGCGAGAATTGGCTGCGAACATAATGTCATCTTCAACGTTCTAAATGCTTGTGACTCTCTCGACCATTGGAAGTTTCGTTAATTTTACGTTAGCCATGTAGTGGTTTAGCAATAGTAGCGAAGCCTTTCACAAAACGTCGGTAATATGAGCATAACCCCAGGAAACTCCGAACTTCGTGTTTATTCTTCGGAACTGGCCAGTCTCTTACGGTGTCTACTTTATTAGGATCCATGCTAACGCCCGCTGCCGAAACCAGATGGCCCAAATACTGTACTTCCTTCTGGAATAGAGAACACTTCTTCGGGCTCAGCTTCAGTTGTGCACCGTGAATTCTAGTTAGAACTTCCTTAAGGTTTTCCAAATGATCTTCGAAAGTCTTCCCGATCACTATGACGTCATCTAAGTAAACAAGGCAAGTTTTCCACGTCAGGCCTCGGAGTATCAGGTCCATCAATCTCTCAAATTTTGTCGGTGCATTACAGAGCCGAAATGGCATGACGTTAAATTGGAATAAGCCACTTGGGGTCGAGAAAGCGGTCTTTTCCTTGTCTTCTTGATGAAGACCCACTTGCCAATATCCACTCTTCAGGTCCAATGTGGAAAACCACTGTGCTCCGGACAACGTGTCGAGTGTATCGTCAACGCGAGGTAATGGATAGCAGTCTTTCTTTGTAACGTCATTTAACCTCCGGTAGTCTACGCAGAAACGCAATCCACCATCTTTCTTCGCTACCAGCACTACAGGGGAAGACCAAGCACTTGACGAAGGTTCGATTACTCCCTCTGTCAACATGTCCTGTACTAACCGAGACATCTCCTCTCGTTTAGATAATGGAGGCCTTCGAGGAGGTTGGCGTATCGGTGTTGTGTCCCCGGTATTGACGCGATGTTGCACAAGAGAGGTTCTTCCCAGTGATTGTCTCCGAACTGCAAAACAATCTTTGAATTCGTGTAAAAACTGTCCGAGTTCTTCTACCTCACCACTTGAGAGGTCGTTAGAAGATCTGTTCAATAATTCTTGCAGTTCCTCTGGTAATTTAGAAGTATCCGAAGAACTGGGGCTTCGTTGCGTTATTCCGGCTACCCATCTACCCAGGCCACAGGAGTCAATTTGCCTAGGAGCGTATTGCTTTGTAAAGTGATAGCTTGATCCAAAATATTCGCCACTCTAATAGGTACATTTCCGGTTTCGTCAGGTTTTACTAAACTTCTGGCAATTAGTATGCCCAGTGTGCTGACTACCTGGAGTTCGAATATAGAGCACTGATTGCCCCTAGTATCTACCGCAGTTCTAACCATGATGATCTTTTCGGAGTTTGGCGGAACAGTTACGGCCACTTGGTTTATGACGTCCATCGAGTTTTCTGCTGTCGTCATTGTTGATAGCATTACCTCTTCGCCTCCGATTCTCAAGACATTGTTTTTGAAGTCGACTATAAATCCGTATGCGTTCATAACGTCCACACCAAGAATTGCTTCATCCACAATGTCTGCAACAAGTACTTGATGATTAAACTCAAGTCTACCGAGGCGTAGGTGTATCTCCACTTTTCCATACACTTTTACAGGCCGCCCAGTAGCTGTTCGCAAGCTGCAAGAGCACCAGATTGGCTTGAGATCTTTCACCACGTCGGGGCGCACAATAGAAACTGTTGCGCCTGTGTCAACTGTAATCGAGGTTGGCCTTTCTTGAACAAATCCGGTAACTACCAAGCTCCCGCTGGTTTTCTGAAGTGTAGAAATTGCGTATTCTCTAGGGGCTTCGTTCCTCCAGTTAGTCAGCACACGCCCCGTTGTACCGACTATTGCTCGTTTCCCTGCTGCTGAATTCTAACCCGACAATCTCGTTATAGATGTCCAGGTTTCCCACATCGATAACACTTCGGTCTTCCATCCTTTCTTATCTTATTCTGTGGCGCCGACCGTCGAGTCTCTGTTCCTTGTTCTTCTTCCTCATCGTCTGTGCCGTCGCGATCTTTTAGCGCGCACACTTTATGACTTGTCCAACCAGACAATGATTTGGCGGCCTCAAATTGCAAAGCATGTACCAGGGCGTCCGCACTGTTCTGGTGTCTTGCCATTCGTAACACTTGCTGTAGTTCGTTATATCGGACACCGGCAGTAAATGTCTCCATCGCAAAACGCGTTCGAAAATCTTCTGGCGCTTCAGGATAGGCCAGTCTAATTAGTCTGTCGATACTTGCTTCAAACTCTTGAAGACTCTCCCCGGAATGCTGTCGCCTTGCTCTCAACTGGGTGCAGTACACATCTCGCAAATGTTTATCACCATACCGTAATTCCAGAGCTTTTATCAACTCGGCATAGGTGTTCTGGCTGTCAGGTGGCACTTTCTGTAGTAGTTCTGCCGCGGGTCCTTTTAATGAGAGAACGAGTGAAACAGCCTTGTCTTTCTCTGTCCAATTATTTGCGCATGCAGCAGCTTCAAATTGGCGGAGGTACGTTGCCCAGTGACTGCTTCCGTCAAAGGTTGGAGCTTTGACATGAACTGTCCCTACTGCAGGCAAAGTGACTTTCTCTATTAACTTATTTTCTGTGTCTTTTTCTGTCTTTATCACTGGTACAGTCTGTTCAGAAATTTGTTTTGGTTGAATCTTCATGCACTGTTCGACTTCACTTTTAATTTGTTCTCTTATGTTTGCCATTGAGTTTTCTACTGCAGATATTTTATTTGACACATATTCTTCTATAACAGATATTTTTGTAGACATCGATTCTTCAACAATCAAGACAGATTTTTCTACTTCAGCTATTTTTAATGTCATTGATTATTGTAACTCCGATATTTTAGTAACTTGTTTATTAAGCTCACCTCGTAGGATACCCAATTCTGCGGTACTGTGTTCTTGCAACTGTTTCTGCATAACTTCAAAGAGAGCTTCCATTTTATCTCCTTCTTGCTTACGTTTTTCATCCTGTCGTTTTTCTCCTTCTTCCGTCTCTTGTCTGCGTCTTTCCTCTGCTTCTTCTCTTTCTTGTCTTCGTTCTTCTTTTTGTCGTATTTCTGCTTCTCCTCTTTCTTGTACTCGTTCTTCTTTTTGTCGTCTTTCTGCTTCTTCCTGTGTCTGCCGCAGTAGTGTTAGTAAAGCTTCCTTCATCTGACTGGGATCCATGTTTACCGATTAATTACGAATCACACTCGTCTTGTACAAAGTGTCCAATGTTTCCACTGTTAACCGTTTTATCCCAGTTCTGACACCACTGTTACGACGGTCTACTCGATCGTCGTAGGTACAGTGGAAACAAAATAAGTACAAGACACGAATTAAGTCACTAATCACACCTTTAATTTTTACCGTTAAACAGTTCGTAATTAACAACACAGTCTCTACAACAAATCAAATGAAAATTGTTCACACGCAATAAAATGTCCACTAATATTAAAACTCAGTTGTATTACAATTATACCGTCCGAATATAAAACGCAACACTTCACTAATAATTACTTGAACGTCCACAGTAATAACTCGAACCGCTCTGGAAATATATCGCACTAATACTCTCGAACCGTACTATCCAATATCTCGCATTGAACTGAAAACTAAGGCCGCTACCCGATGTATTTATAGTCACGCTCACACACCAGAAGCTTCCAAACTGCGTCTTATCTTTACGTAATTACTACGGCCTTGGCACAGTCCGAGCGCCCGAGCGAAGCCCGGCACAATCGAGAAGATTTTCGGAAAATGCGTCTAGTAGCACGTACACCACACGCTTACATCGAGATCCTTCTGGCATATTCGATAAACGCGTAGATTGTTCTGTGCTGTCGTAGCAATACATTTTTGGAGGTGTACACAAATTTTAAGTAGAGAGTGATCAGCAGGGACCCCACCTGTTGCAGAACGTGCCTGTCTACAAATTCTCGGGTTGAGAAGAATGTAAGAAGAATTGTTATTTTGTTTGTACATTTACTCGCATCTTATTACTCAAGAACGGTTGCATTGTTTTTACTTCCATGTTCCGTAAGGAAATGGAAGTATGGTGATCGGGAAAAAATCGAGTTCGAGATAAGGGCAGATTCTAATTGTACTACCCTCAAAACATTAAGAAAAGTCATTTTCCAAAAAGTGTCTGTGTATAGAATTTTTTTTATGGCGAACGATAACTGCCGCAAATTCAAACAGAATCGAATAATTTTTGCGTATGTGCCAGCGTTGTAGAGGACTCAAGACCTATTGCTTTTGGTAAAGTATGGTTAATGGGAAGGGGTAGTTTACCAGGAACATTTTAGGTTTCAACAATAGTAAAGTACTTAATGTCAATAAATAAATTATCCTGAAAAGAAGGTCATAATAATCGACTGTAGAAAGGTTGATGAAGTATCTACGAGGACTAACTGAATGAGGACTAGTATAAATGAAAAGGGTAGTTGAAGGGGGAGGGGTTATTTATTTGTATTGATGTTATAAATTTATTCGACCGAAAACTTAAAATATCGGTATGGAGAACCATACATGACTTCCATATTCTAAGATTTATATTTAAAATCATTTTCGAAATGAAATATTACCATAGAAACTACTTCTTTCTACTTACTGCTTCAGCCTTAACCACAGTACTGTGGTCAGTAACGTATACCACCTCACGTTATCGCACTCGATTTTCACTGATGATGGAAGTCGATGGCATTGCCGAAACGTCTGGTTTTGTAGAAAACATTGGACTACGGCCAAACGTCCCGGGAAGGAATTTTAACAAAAACTACTTCTTTGTTGCCGATAACGTTGTACACACACACATATATATATATATATAATATTTATAAAATTAATGGCTTGTATAAGTTAATGATTGATCTCAATTAAGTAGTGCTCAAGTTTCTAAAGTTTTAATATTATGATGTCCGTAATTAAAACATCAGAGCAGGTTTAGTGTGTATGAGGGTACACCGTGGACAAAAATTTTCAACATTTCCTATTGAGCGTTGCTTAGAGTAAAGCTGCGAATCTACAGTGTACGTTTCACAGAACAAACACGCGGAAAAGAAGGAGCGCTCCGAAGTCACTCATGGACCCTCAGCATCATGCGGAGGGTTCATTCCCTAAAGACGAAAAGTCTGTCTATGAATCGTTCCTCTGTAAACACGTGCAGTTACACTGCCCAGCGATCCACAGGAAGCAAATCGCTATCCACGCTGGACACTTTTTCGGCTTGCACACGTTATGTTGGTATGGGTTTCGGCACTTTCCATTTAAAAAGCGTGCAAATGTAAGAAAATAAACATGAATGAGGCCAGAAATAACGCGAATTTTGTGTGTGTGTGTGTGTGTGTGTGTGTGTGTGTGTGTGTGTGTGTTCCCTGCCTTTTTATTGCGGTAGTCATAATAATAAAATGGAAACGTAAATATTACATAACTGAGATATGCTTGCCTGCCACGAACGATATATTTTCTCTCATACATGATTTACATTAAAATGAAAAAATTATAATTTTATTGCCTGGCAACAAAATTATTTTATTTTTAACAATTACCATTGTTTGAAAAAGTTTAAATGAATTTTCAAGTACTTTACTGTTGTTAAAACGTAAAAGGTTGCGGGTAAACTACTCCTTCCCCTTAACCGATCTTCACCAAAATCAAAAGTCCTTAAGATCTCTACAATGCAGGGACGTATGCAAAAAATTATTTGATTCTGTTTGAATATGCAGCTGTTATCGTTTGCCATAAAAAATTACCCTTGATAAAAAACGTTGCTGGTAAACTACCCCTTCCACTTAACCGATCTTCACCAAAAACAATAGGTCTTGAGTACTCTACAAATCAGGGCTGTATGCAAATAATCTTTTGATTCTGTTTGAAGTTGCGGCTGTTATCGTTTGCCATAGAAAATACCCTTGTTAAAACATAAAACGTTGCTGGTAAACTACCCGTTTCCCTTAACCGATCTTCACCAAAAACAATAGGTCTTGAGAACTCTACAATTTAGGGCTGTATGCGAAACATTATTTGATTCTGTTTGAATTTGCGGCTGTTATCGTTTGCCAAAAAAAAAAAATTACCCTTGATAAAAAAAACCCGGTCAACTACCCCTTCCCCTCAACCGATCTTCACCAAAAAATAGGTCGTGAGTACTCTACAAATCAGGGCTGTACGCAAAAAATTATTTGATTCTGTTTGAATTTGCGGCAGTTATCGTTTGCCATAGAAAAAAAATCTACAGAGAGAGAGAGAGAGAGAGAGAGAGAGAGAGAGAGAAAGAGAGAGAGAGAGAGAGAGAGAGAGAGAGAGAGAGAGAGAGAGAGAGAGAGAGAGAGAGAGAGAGAGAGAGACACACACACACACACACATTACGAAAAACGACTTTTTTTCATGTTTTGAGTGTAGTACAATCAGAATCTGCAGTAATCTCAAACACGATTTTTTTGCCATCACCATAATTCCATTTCCTTAAGGAATATGGAAGTAAAATTTCAATAAATATTAACAATTTATATCTTTCCATGCTAAGTAACCACGGATACGTAACAAAATAATTTTTCGTTTTCAGAAATTTACAGATAACAAACGCTGGGCGGTATTCGCTTTCTTTCGTGCTGTTTAAATAAAAGATAATTTAATTATTTATTTTTAAAATATTAACGACTAGGTACAATTCGTATTTTGATTATCTTTTTCAGCGTTTTACTTCCATGTTCCATAAGGAAATGGAAGTATGATGATGGTAAAAAAAATCGTGTTCGAGATAATTGCAGATTCTGATTGTATTACCCTCAAAACATGAATAAAAGTCATTTTTCAAAAAGTGTCTATGTGTCTGTCTGTCTGTCTATCTGTCTGTCTGTGTGTCTATCTGTGTGTTGATTTTTTTTTCTATGGCAAACGATAAGAGCCGCAAATTCAAACAGAATCAATAATTTTTTCGTACCTCCCTGAATTATAGAGAACTCAAGGTCTTTTGATTTTGGTGAAGATCGGTTAAGAGAAAGGGGTAGTTTACCAGCAACGTTTTATGTTTTAACAAGGGTAATTTTTCTTATGATGAATGATACCTGCCGCACATTCAAAGAGAATCAAATAATTTTTTGCATAGGTTCCTGAATTGTTAAGCACTCAAAATTTGTTGATTTTGTTTCCAAAATCGGTTAGGGGAAAGGGGTAGTTTACCTACAACGTTGTATGTTTTAACAAGCGTAATTTTTTATATGACGAACGATAACACCCCTAAATTCAAACAGAATCGAAAAATTTTTTGCATGCAGCCCTGAATTGTAGAGTACTCAAGACCTGTTGTTTTGGTGAAGATCGGTTTTGGGAAAGGGGTAGTTTACCTGCGACATTTTATGTTTTAACAAGGGTAATTTTGCTTATGACGAATGATAACTGCCGCACATTCAAACAGAATCAAACATTTTTTTGCATACGTTCCTGAATTGTTAAGTTCTCAAGGTCTGTTCATTTTGGTGATGATCGGTTAAGGGAAAGGGGTGGTTTACCAGCAACATTTTATGTTTTAACAACGGTAATTTTTTCTATGAAGAACGATAACTGCCGCACATTCTAACAGAATCAAATATTTTATTGTACGTTCCTGAATTGTAAAGGAATGAAGGCCTATCGATTTTGGTGAAGATCGGTTAAGGGAAAGGGGTAGTTTACCTGCCACGTTTTATGTTTTAACAAGAGTAATTGTTTCTATGACGAACGATAACTGCCGCACAATCAACAGAATAAAATAATGTTTTGCATGCATCCTTGAATTGTGGAGTACTCAAGGTCTGTTGATTTTGGTGAAGATCAGTTAAGAGAAAGGGGTAGTTTACCTGCAACGTTTTATGTGATAACAAGGGTTATTTTTTTCTATGACGAACGATAACTGCCGTAAATTCAAACAGAATCAAATAATTTTTTGCATACGTCCCTAAATTGTAGAGAGCTCAATGCCTGTTGATGTTGGTGAAGATCGGTTAAGGGAAAGGGGTAGTTTACCAGCACCATTTTATGTTGTAATAAGAGAAATTTTCCATGACGAACGATAACTGCCGTAAATTCAAACAGAATCAAATAATTTTTTATATATGTGTCTGAGTTATAGAAGACTCAAGGCCTATTGATTTTGGTGAAGATAGGTTACGGGAAAAGGGTACTTTACTAGAAACATTTTTTGTTGTAACAAGAGTAAAGTACCGTACTTAATTTTGATAAATAATGTATCCTGATAAGAAGATCTTAATAATCCTCTGTAGAAACGTAGATGAAATATCTATAAATGAAGAAGCTAGTTGAACGGGGTGGGAGTAATTTTCTATAACCGAAAATTATAGTTGAAGGGGGAGGGGATAATTTTTTTTATATATGTACTACGTTATCGGCAACAAAGAAGTAGTTTGTTGTTAAAATTCCTTCCCAGCCTGTTTGGCCGTAGACCAATGATTTCTGCAAATCCAGAAGTTTCGGCAGTGCCATCGACTTCCATCATCAGTGAAAATCGAGTGCGATAACGTGAGGTGGTATACGTTAGTGACCACAGTACTGTGGTTAAGGCTGAAGCAGTAAGTAGAAAGAAGTAGTTTCTATGGAAATATTTCATTTCGAAAATGATTTTAAATATAAATATTAGAACATGGAAGTCATGTATGGTTCTCCATACCGATATTTTACTTCTATGTTCCATAAGGAAATGGATGGGGAAAAAAATCGTGTTGGAGATAACGGCCGATTCTGATTGTACTACCCTCAAAACATGAAGAAAAGTCAATTTTCGAAAAGTTTGTGTGTGTGTGTGTGTGTGTGTGTGTCTGTGTGTAGATTTTTTTCTATGGCAAACGATAACAGCCGCAAATTGAAACAGAATCAAATAATTTTTTGCATACAGTCCTGAATTGTAGAGTTCTCAAGATCTGTTGGTTTGGTGAAGATCGGTTAAGGGAAATGGGTAGTTTACCAGCAACGTTTTATGTTTTAAGAAGCGTAATTTTTTCTATGACGAACGATAAGAGCCCCAAATTCAAACAGAATCGAATTATCTTTTGCATACAGCCCTGAATTGTAGAGTACTCAAGACATGTTGTTTTTGGTGAAGATCGGTTAAGGGAAAGGGGTAGTTTATCAGCAACATTTTATGTTTTAACAAGGGTAATTTTTCTTATGACGAATGATAACTGCCGCACATTCAAACAGAATCAATTATTTTTTTTGTACGTTCCTGAATTGTAAAGGAATGAAGGTCTATTGATTTTGGTGAAGATCAGTTAAGGGAAAGTGGTAGTTTACCGGCCATGTTTTATGTTGTAACAAGAGACATTTTTTCATGACGAACGATAACTGCGGTAAATTCAAACAGAATCAAAGAATTTTTTACATATGTGCCTGATTTGTAGAGGACACAAGGCCTATTGATTTTGGTGAAGATCGGTTACTGGGAAAGAGTAGTTTACTTGAAACATTTTTTGTTGTAACAAGAGTAAAGTACTTAATTTTGATAAATAAAGTATCCTGATAAGAAGATCTTAATAATCCTCTGTAGAAACGTAGATGAAATATCTATAAATGAAGAGGCTAGTTGAACGGGGTGGGGGTAATTTTCTATAAACGAAAATTAAAGTTGAAGCGGGAGGGGATAATTTTTATTATATAAGTACTACGTTATCGGCAACAAAGAAGTAGTTTGTTATTAAAATACCTTCCCGGCATGTTTGGCCGTAGACCAATGTTTTCTGCAAAACCAGATGTTTCGGCAGTGCCATCGACTTCCATCATCAGTGAAAATCGAGTCGATAACGTGAGGTGGTATACGTTAGTGACCACAGTACTGTGGTTAAGGCTGAAGCAGTAAGTAGAAAGAAGTAGTTTCTATGGAAAATTTCATTTCGAAAATAATTTTAAATATAAATCTTATAACATGGAAGTCATGTATGGTTCTCCATACCGATTTTTTAATCAATTTCTATTAACATACTTCACGAAGAAAAATCATCATACTAGCATTTTTAAGGTTAGCTACACGCGGCCGTAGCGTCGACGCGACTTTAGCTGTCGGCGGTTTGAGGTTCCACGGTTATCCATGCACACGGCCGGGCGTTAACGCGATGTCAACTAGCATTGGCTCGGCGTTAGTTTTATCCACTGTTGGGACTGTTGCAACGCGGCGTTGACACTCGGATGGCAGCGGTGTGTCAGTACAATGGCAGCATTGGTTTGTGTGACGTGCTCCCTTTCGTTTTTCTGTTCCATTCTTCTTGACAATGGCCGAGTCCTTGGACGTAGAACTTTTATTGAGGGAGAGAAGTAATACAGAAAAATTTGAGGCACGAAATGTGAAAAATATCATGATAAACACGCCAAAAGAGCGACGTAGTTAACGATTTGTGCCGTATTTTTCCCCAAATTTGAAGAAAATTATTAATTTTTGGACACGAATTATAAGTACCTCAGTGTTACACAATACATTTCCACCGAATTGACTGCTATTCTCATACTTGTGCGCTGACAATGTATCATGTCTCCAACTCTGCCGGTGAGTTGACCAAATGGCCTTCCACATATCGAAGTAAGTTGAAAATTTGTTTTCGCCATTACACAAATCTATGAATAGGAATGGGAATGGATATTTCACAAGCACAGAACTAACCATTAGAGAACCAAAAAACATCTATTTTACGTAATTATCTACAAACAATATAGAATTCCACCTTGTAATTATGATACACTTCTAACTCCATTGCACTGAAGAACCTGTGATGCCTATGGATTAATGAGCTGAGGAGGGGGCGACAAGGGTTATGGTGTTCTTGTACCGCTCGTGTGCAGTACTGCTCTACGTTGGCCGGCCGATAACGTCGTGTGATGGTACTCTTCCACCGCTCGTGTACACTACTGCTCAACGTTGGCCGGCCGGTAACGTTGTGTGATGGTACCCTTCCACCGCTCGTGTGTACTACTGCTCAACGTTGGCCGGCCGGTAACGTCGTGTGACGATACACATCCACCGTTCATGTGTAGTACTGCTCAAAGTTGGCCGGCCAGTAACGTCGTGTGACGGTACACATCCAACGCTCGTGTGTGCTACTGCTCAAAGTTGGTCGGCCGGTAACGTCGTGTGATTGTACCCATCCACCGCTCGTGTGTGCTACTGATCAAATTTGGCCGGCCGGTAACGTCGTGTGACGGTACACATCCACCGCTCGTGTGTGCTACTGCTCAACGTTGGCCGCCCGGTAACGTCGTGTGATGGTACCCTTCCACCGCTCGTGTGTGCTACTGCTCAACGTTGGCCGGCCGGTAACGTCGTGTGACGATACACATCCACCGTTCATGTGTACTACTGCTCAAAGTTGGCCGGCCGGTAACGTCGTGTGATTGTACCCATCCACCGCTCGTGTGTGCTACTGATCAAATTTGGCCGGCCGGTAACGTCGTGTGACGGTACACATCCAACGCTCGTGTGTGCTACTGCTCAAAGTTGGCCGGCCGGTAACGTCGTGTGATTGTACCCATCCACCGCTCGTGTGTGCTACTGATCAAATTTGGCCGGCCGGTAACGTCGTGTGACGGTACACATCCAACGCTCGTGTGTGCTACTGCTCAAAGTTGGCCGGCCGGTAACGTCGTGTGATTGTACCCATCCACCGCTCGTGTGTGCTACTGATCAAATTTGGCCGGCCGGTAACGTCATATGATGGTACCCATCCACCGCTCGTGTGTACTACTGCTCAAAGTTGGCCGGCCGGTAACGTCGTGTGATGGTACCCTTCCACCGCTCGTGTGTACTACTGCTCAACGTTGGCCGCCCGGTAACGTCGTGTGACGATACACATCCACCGCTCGTGTGTGCTACTGCTCAAAGTTGGCCGGCCGGTAACGTCGTGTGATGGTACCCATCCACCGCTCGTGTGTACTACTGGTCGAAGTTGGCCGGCCGATAACGTCATTTGATGGTACCCATCCACCGTTCTTCTGTACTACTGCTCAAAGTTGGCCGGGCGGTAACGTCGTGTGATGGTACCTATCCGCCGCTCGAGTGTACTACTGCTCAACGTTGGCCGGCCGGTAACGTCGTTTGATGGTACTCACCCATCGCTCGTGTGTGCTACTGGTCAAATTGGCCGGCCGGTAACGTCATATGATGGTACACATCCACTGCTCCTGTGTACTACTGCTCAAAGTTGGCCGGCGATAAAGTCTTGTGATGGTACCCATCCACCGCTCGTGTGTACTACTGGTCAAAGGTGGCCGGGCGGTAACGTCGTTTGATAGTACTCTTCCACCACTAGTGTGTACTATTACTCAACGTTGGCCAGTCGGTAACGTCGTGTGATGGTGCCTTTCCACCGCTCGTGTGTACTACTGCTCAACGTTGGCCGTCGCTAACGACGTTTGATGGTACTCTTCCACCGCTCGTGTGTACTACTGATCAACGTTGGCCGGCCGCTAAAGTTGTGATGGTGCTCCTCCACCGCTCGTGTTTACTCCTGCTCAACGTTGGCCAGCTGGTAATGTCGTGTGATGGTACCCTTCCACCGCTTGTGTGTACTCCTGCTCAACTTTGGCCAGCCGGTAATGTCGTGTGACGCTACCCTTACACCGTTCGTGTGTACTACTGCTCAACGTTGGCTGGCCGGTAACGTTCTATGATTGTGTCCATCCACCGCTCGCGTGTACTACTGCTCAAAGTTGGTCGGCCGGTAACGTCGTGTGATTGTACCCATCCACCGCTTGTGTGTACTACTGCTCAACGTTGGCCGGCCGGTAACGTCGTGTGATGGTATCCTTCCACCGCTCGTGTTTATTCCTGCTGAACGTAGGCCAGCCGGTAACTTCGTTTGATTGTACGCTTCCACCGCTCGTATGTACGACTGCTCAACGTTGGCCGTCGGTAACGACGTTTGTTGGTAGTCTTCCCCCGCTCGTGAGTACTAATGCTCAACGTTGGCCGTCGGTAACGTCGTATGATGTTGCTCATCCACCGCTCGTGTGTACTACTGCTCAAAGGTGGCCGGCCGGTAACGACGTTTGATGGCACTCTTCCACCGCTAGTGTGTACTACTGCTCAAAGTTGGCCGGCCGGTAACGTCGTGTGATGGTACACACCAGCGCTCGTGTGTACTCCTGCTTAACGTTGGCCAGCCGGTAATGTCGTGTGAAGGTATCCTTCCACCGCTCGTGTGTACTACATCTCAACGTTGGCCGGCCGGTAACGTCTTTGATGGTACCCATCCACCGCTCGTATGTACTCCTGCTTAACTTTGGCCAGCCTGTAATGTCGTGTGATGGTACGCAACCACCACTCGTGTGTACTACTGCTGCACGTTGGCCAGCCTGTAACGTCGTGTGATGGTACTCTTCTACCGCTCGTGTGTGCTACTGCTCAACGTTGGCCAGCCGGTAATGTCGTGTGATGGTACCCTTCCACCGCTCGTGTGTACTACTGCTGCACTTTGGCCAGCCGGTAACGTCGTTTGATGGTACCCATCCACCGCTTTTGTGTACTACTGCTTAACTTTGGCCGACCGGTAACGACGCATCGACGTTACGTCAGTGTGTACCCAGGGAAGGAGTTTCTTTATCGAATTTCTGAATTAAAATATCTGAATTTAATTTAATGTGATAAAACGTGTAAAATATTATAATTGATAATCGTAATTACAACTGAAAAGCGTTGACTTTGAAAATGGAAGATCACTTTTACAAAAAAATGAGACGAGGTATGAGAGAGAGTGAAAGAGAATGAGGGGATGAGAGAGGGGATAGAGATGAGAGAGAAAAATGTGGTGAGCGACGAGGGAGAGAGTGATAGTTTATAAAAATGAGTAGGAATGTGAGATACATCTTTATGAATCGGGTGACATGACGAATTTCAATAAGGAAGATAACTCGCAAATTTGTATTTTTTTGATATTGAGAACTTCAAAAGGAGTTGATAGGATGGAGATATTTCCACAGACTAGTGCAATAGCCTTGTCTTCATGAGGAATATTGGAACACTTTCTAAAGACATACGTGTTGTATGGGCATAGTTCATTTTTATTTCATCCTCGAAGGTGGTGGCGTTTAAGTCAAATATATAAACTGAAACAGCATATACTTTTTCCAAACCTAAATTTACTTTCTTTTCTTTTGCTTCACAAAACATGTGCTACTTTTCATTTTTTTTAAATTCAACAAAAATTAAAAAGTTAATTGAAGTTACAGTAATTGATGAAAGTACAGTAATTTTTAATCGAATATAATTTTACTAGAGCATAAAATCCATTTGACTGAGTATGACATGCAAATTAAATGTATATAAAAATGTGAGTGTATATTAAACTGTCATTAATTATTCACTATCATTATAGTAAAATAAAAAGAAGTAACTATAATGAAACGTTTCACCAACAGACATTAACGTGTTAAAGTCTTCATAAGTAAATTGATTCAGATGGTATAAATGTAAACCTACGTATTATTAAAAAATGCAACAGGGCGTTATGAAGATTACATTAGTAATGAAGTGACTCCATCAGTAACAAAATTGTAGCTCGCAGTTTATGGACTAGTTCTATATGCCTCGTACGGTGATAATAAATGCCCTGCAGGTGTTCAAAAACAACGTATCGAGCGAGAGTCAGAATCGAAGGGTTGATGTAATAATCGTTGATTAAAATTATCCGTCTAACACAAAGTATTGGATTTAGCTTGCAATGGATGTCACTGCCTCGAGGTTAACACGTGAATCGAGCGAAGATAATCGAATAAACCGTCATGGTGCCAAGACCCGGCTTTGCCCTTTTAGCATTTAATGAAATAGAAAAACGCTACGTAGTAAATGCCCCTGGTCTCGGACGGGGTAACCAGATTTCAGGATCCACACCAAATGGGTTATTATTAATTGGATCAGGCTTTGCATCCCCCTGTGTCCAGCAGGAGCATAATATGTGCTGGACTACCACCTACTCTACCGCACGCACACGCACTTCCCTCGAATTCTTTCACTTTCAGTAAAATTTAACCGACGACGACGAGATGAAAACTTCAAGTATATTTTAATAAATCCGATTACGTTTGAATCTAGTTTGAATATGATTAATTTTCGAATCATGTTTATGGTTTATGGTTAAGTATTTCAAACTTTGATTTCGCGTATGTTTACGTTTAGTTTTGAACCGCATTTCAATGTGTCAGTTACAACTGCCGTTTGTGACGGTATTTAATAAAGCTAGCTTTGTTTCTCATTATTCAGGTTTTTATAAACCTTTATCTTGATATAGTGTTTAGAGAACATATTTTTTGTTAAACACACGTTATTTAACGTGTGTATCTAACGATATGGAGGATACAAATTGACGCACAATCACAAGAAAAAACTACTGTCACAAGACTTGTTTACTGTCTTTATTCAGAACACTTTATTCGCACTCCAACTTATCTGAAAATCAAAAACCTGTGCGTAGATTCACAAAAGTATCCGATGTATAGTGGTAACCCATGTTACTACGCCTAGTCAAAATGAATGAAGTCGAAAGCACTGAACAAATCATTAAAACTAGAAACATATAAAAGCATTTTTAGACCCGTTGTAACATATGCGTGTGAAACCTGAGTGTTAACGCAAAAAGACCAAAACTTCTAAGAATATTCGAATGGAAAATACTGAGAAATTTTTTTGGACCAGTGCAAAATCTAATACACAGAACTGATATAGTAAAGTTTATAAAGAGTAGAAGTATAGCCTGGCTGGGACACACAATGATGATGGAATAACACAGAATTCCCAGGAAAATTCTAGACTGGAGACCAGTAGGTAGGAGATCAAGAGGAATGCCAAGGAAGAGATGGATCGGGGATGTTGAGGAGGATCTGAGGAATATGGGGATATGAATAACGAGAAGACTATGTAATGAGAGAGCTGAATGGAAAAAATCGTTGAAAATGGTATAGTCCCAAAACCATACCGGGTTTTAACGCTAGTAAAAGAAGAAGAAGGACCACAAAAGTAAAAATGTATATGACAGTAATAAGATATGTGATTACCTCCTGAACAGAGGTATGGATACTGAAACCCAAAGAAGAAAGTGTGCTTCACAAATGAGAGCGAAAACTTTGGAGGAAAATGTTTGGAGTTGTCAATGAAGGTGGAGTATGGATAATAAGAAGAAACATAGATTTGGAGTAGGAGTACAAAGAGCCTGGAACTCTGGCAGAAATAGAGTAAAATGGGCAGGGAATTTACAAAGGGGACTTCACAAATTTCCAATAAAGATTTTCCAAGGACGACCAGGAGAGAAAATTCCGAGGAGGAAACAAAGGAAGAGTGGTTGGAAGACCTCCAGGAAGATCTCTGGAGGACGGGAATATGAAGAAGACTGGTGGAGGATCGAGATTTGTGGGGGCACATTTTCGAGAAGACCCTGCGTGCACTGTCGTGTCGAGGTCGTATATACGGTACTTATTCAGATCACATTTAATTCAGCAATCCGGCACATGAAAGTATCAGTTAGTCATTTTTAACAATAGTCAAACAACAACCACCAAAGTAATTAGTTTATTATACCGCAATTACAAAGAAATAAACCCTTAAAGTTCCTCCACAGTAATTAGCGCGCACAGCTATACCGCTATAAAACAATTTGCTAAGAGACAGTATCCGACCTTCCACCTCTGTATAGGTCGGCATAAAAATAACGACGCCTGATTAATGTCGGGACCAAAAATCAGACAGTTTTTCCTACAGTACCAATTACAGGTGAACTCGAATAGAAACATAGCTAATTGAACAAGCGAAGAGAGTTCGCAGTTTTAAATCGACCGTTGGCTGCTGTCCATCTGTTTTGGGATAAATTCCACGATAACATTTGAATGGATCAACCGGTTTTCGTAAATCCTGACATGGGTCTCCATAATGTTACTTCACAAACTCCTATTGTTTTTGAGGTACACCCTCCCAAAATAGGAGGGGGGAAAGAGGCAGAAATGTGAGCAGGAAAAATTTTTGTGACATTGCAAAACTCAAAGCGGAGTATCAAATTAAAGACAATTTTAGTCAAAATATGAATATAACGTTCACATTTGCAAATTTCAATATTTTAGCATGCCTGGCCTAAAAAGCTTATAAAAATTTTGGAAAACTGCGAAAGTCAATAAGTTGTGTCAAATTAAAGACGCTTTAAAGTAAAAATTGACTATAGTGATAAGGTTTCCGAAAGTTCAATTTCTTAGGACATGGGTTTAGAAAGGAATGAAAATTGTGAAAAATACGGCAAGTAAAACATACCGGTTATCAGACTAAAGGGAATTTGAACTCAATTCTGATTTTAGCGTATATTCTGAAATTGGTTGAACTTTAGGGGGATCAATAGGAAAAATTGTACTAAAAGTGTTAGAAAATTGTAAAACCCTATGTGGAGTATCAAGTTATGAGGAATTTTATTCGAAATACAAACATGTTTTTAATAGTTTGATATAACTAATATCTGTCAACGGCCTTGAAACTTTTGGACTGCAGTTATGTTTTTATGTTTGCAAAACGACTGGTATTTTTATCAGTTATGATATTTATTGAACGTTTTTTTATATAGGCCTACAGATGGAAAGATATATTCACTTAAAAGTTAGGATTAATTACTTGTCATTTACGCATTGTAGCACATTTTTGAACAATTTACAGATTAAAATTGTTATTTTATCAAAAAAACTAGAGTGATCAGGCTTTCCGTAATTGTTGTGATAATCAAGAGATTATCTAATACTGAAATTTATATAATAATAAGTGTATTTCATTGAAAATAGTGCGTGAGTTCTCTAGCTCAGGGAGTTTAGTATTGTTATGGAACATTCTATTTATAGATAATTACGCATCACTTTGTTTCTTGATGAGTCATCACGTTCTTTCATCCGATCAACAACTCGCTCGACGCTATAAGTCAATTTATTACATTTTCTGCGTCGTCGTGATAATATTTCTATTCGTACATTGGTACAGTATTTAAGCGAATATTACGCCTAGCTACATTTATAACTTTATGAATACTTTCCCGCCTCGCATTAATTCCCGCATAGGCTTATACAATTTTAGCACAACCGTAACATTTATTTTGTCAGTGTCCCTTCTTTTAGGCAAAGATATAGGTTTCAAAATCATTTATTCTAATCATGTTAGAGAAATATATAATGATGATTTTTCAAATGTACAGAAGTCAGTCTGGTAGAAACTTAAGAATTTTATTCATATATGTATATATATTTCAAACAGCGAAAACTAACCTCCACTAATATCATTATACCTAACCATTCTGGCCACAACACAACATAAAACCCACCACAACCTAACATACCTAACATATCATAACATAACATAACATACCTAAACCCACCACAACATAAAATGGCAGCTTTCTATTTACTGTTAAACAGAAAGTACAAAATACCCCTAAACAAACAGGAAACAAAGAAAGAAAGACATTTAATATACCAAATTGCTTATGAAAATGGATACAATAAAAATACTATAAACAAAATAGAGAATAAAATCAAATAAAAAATAAAAACTGAACAATTAAGAATTCATCAAAACGAACAACACATAAATAATAACAACGATAAAAAATGGGCTACATTCACATACATAAATAATAAGATGACAAAGCTAACAAAACTATTTAAAAACACAGACATTAAAATATCATACAAAATTAATAAAAATAATTTTAAAAAACTAAATAACCCAAACAACAAAGATACTGCAACGACCAATAGTATATACAAAATTGAATGCCAAGATTGCAATAAATGTTACATAGGACAAACAAAAAAAACTGAAAAAAATTTATTTTAAACATCTAAACGCATACTAAAAACCAGAAATATATAAATATAATTTGGCCACACATGCAATAAACACTGGACATGAATTCCCAGACATAACCAACATGACACTAATAATACACTAATAATACACATACCACACAAAGGCACAGTAATGAACATTTGGGAAAATTGACAAATATACAAACACAAAACACAAAACAAACTAATACCTGAACAAACCTGAACAAATACAAATCAATACAAAATATGATAATTTTCAAAGCACTCTTCATCGAAAATACACAAAATATTAATATATACACCACAATCACACACAATACCAATTTAAAAAACCAAAAACCAACAGGAAACCATAACACCAACCAACCAACACATAAGTACTCCACAAGATTCAAAATTAAGAAGGGTGAGGATGGGAACAATATGTTTTCCGGAACATGTCCCAAATAAGGGAAAAAACATCTTGAGGTAAAGAAATTAAAAATTTTAAATATATTATTTATATTAAGTCTCATTATTTATATTAAGGCTCACCCTTAATTCCACAAATTAAGTTGGAAATGCATTTTATTTAACCAACACAAACTTATTTAGTACATAATACAGATCACAGATGTGCAAAGTCCGCTAATACCCGAATTTCTTTAGGTTGTGAGTTTGTTGTGTCTGTTAAAATTTCCAGGCGTGCACAGTGCCAATATTGAAACCCAAAATGTGTATATGTTTACAATATGGCACAGAAATATGATAAATGTGTCATGGAGGATCGAATACACAAAAGTGTACAGTACGAATATTCGTTTCGTCGGTTCTAACAAGGTGACGTGAAAACTCCATATAGCTCTAGACGAACAGTTTATTATTGACACCAAATATACATGTGACCTTTGAAAATCGTTAAGAAATTAATGTTATTTGTTTTACATTCGTTTTAGATTCATTCGTTCACAAAAAAAAAACAGGAAACGAGTCGATTCGAATCTAAATTTAAAGTACGATATTGTTGCAGATATAGACGAGTGTAAAACACACGTTTCCAACTCACCCCACACGTTCTGCTCACCCTAATCAAATTATCGCACAACGAAATGAGTGTTTTTACATTTATAATTCTCTTATATTATGTGTGATAACGTTCCTATAATTTAGTCAGAAAAACAAGCGGATTTGTAATTATTTCGAAATAAAT
The DNA here is from genome assembly GCA_034769895.1 of Magicicada septendecula. Classification (NCBI taxonomy): domain Eukaryota; kingdom Metazoa; phylum Arthropoda; class Insecta; order Hemiptera; family Cicadidae; genus Magicicada; species Magicicada septendecula. The sequence goes on along the minus strand of CM068375.1, from coordinate 202,413,325 downwards.
TACGGACGGGAATTTACTGAAAGCAAACTAATATTTCATTCGGGAAATCAATGAAACACAAGCGCACTGCTTATGTAAAGCTATATTTCTCTCTCTGATTAGGATTTATCTGTTTGAATATTAATCCGTTTTTGTCCCCTTTGGGTTCGTTGTATTCTCTGGGCTTCTCCCGGTCGTGTTTCCTCTCTTGCTCTCGACCTACTGTCTTCCGGCATTTCCTCTATACTCGGGGTTTTTTATGAATATTTTAATGTTAGAATTATTTTGTTTCCTTAAATTATCCATTAGCATAAAAAAATACTGATATTTTCTCCACTCCACGAAGCTATGTCTATATAGATTTTTCGTAGTCCAATGTCTAGGTACATTCCTGTGTCGTTCACATTGTTTGTTACATTTCTGGAGATTCTATCCGAAAAAAAAACAGAAGGAATACTGAACACTCGGTCTGACTGGATATTATGACTGGTGATTTTATAAAACAATTAGAAACAAATATACCGTGAATCGTTGCTGAGCGAGTTGATCAGCGTTTTGGATCTGTGAAAACGCTGGACACCGACACACCACAACGGATTTTGTAATAATAAATTCGAATATTATGCACTGCGGAGTCTAAGTTTACTATAACTTACTGTAACGCTAGATTTTTTTTTTAAATTTGCGAGTGATGTGAATACACAAGGGCAGGTGTTGGCTGTCACAGCATTGATGAATGTGTACGCAAGCAGCAACAGTCGTTCAAAGAAATGGGTTTACAGACAGCTGATATACGCCTTGCTCTACATGAACAAAGGACAGTAAGTATAGCCGTAGCGAATTGGGTAAAGCGAGCTACTTTGTTTCGAACGGAAACGTAACGAATTGACCAGCACAGAGCTTACTTAGAAATACTTTGTACATAGTCGATAGTATTGTTGACAATACGACGACACTGCTTAAAAGGGTAGACGAGAACTCAAGGAATGAAGCAATTGAGAAGAATATGAAACAAAGAAATAACGAGGTCACACACAGCTGGAATCCAAGTAACTCTTGAAAAGAAATAAAGCTTGTTTAGCAGAGAAGATATAGCGAGGAAACACTGGTACAATACCACGATTCGACACGCTGGAAGTAGAGAGGTGTCAAGGAGATGAAAATTTATGGCTCGGACAGTAAGGCTACTGAAAGGATTGATCGACAGGCGAGAATATTGCTTTTTCATGGAATCGAGTAGGAGGAGAGTTTAACCAGAGTTTGGGGATGACTACGTGAACTAGTGTCCAATAGGAAGCCGAGGATTGACAAGGGTTGGACATCTAGACTACATCTCCATGGTGATGAAATCAGAGAACGAATCATCTGAAGGTGGTGGAACGACTCAAGACGTTGGGTGGAGTTTTATCCGGAATTCGAGATGTTGGGAGAAGAATTATCTGGAACTTAGGACCAGAAGCCAATGAGACACAGCTATAGGGGTTGGACATAAAAGTATGAAGTAGCTTGGTGGGAACGAAGATTATAAAAGATAGTGTTCACCAAGAGGAAGAGAGTTCTTTTTTGTTTTTCGTAGAGACATGAAGTCTTCTTAACAGAGTTCTTTTTTGTTTTTCGTAGAGGCATGAAGTCTTCTTAAGAGAGTCGTGAACTTATTTTCTAAAAGTGACAGTCGTTTAAATAGAGTCTTCTTAAATAAGAATCTTCTAAAAGTTGTAAATTCAGTGTTACGAATACAAATAGACTTAGAACATTAACTAACAATGTATTATACGACGTTTTGTTTTAAACATAAATAATTCACAAGTGTATCGTTCGGTATAACATGAACCGATGAATTGTAAACTCAGTGCCATAAACGATTTGTAAACGAAGTCAAAGTGATATGTGTATATAAACAAGGACAATGTACGCGATGCTTGTATGAACTATATACGAACTGTATCAAGGTCAATCGATATAATTATCTTGAATGCGGAACTTTGAATAAGTAAGTGAAATTATAAGCGACTCGTAGTATGTAAAATCTGATCTTTGCGTGAGAATTTGGTAATGTAATGACGCAGGAGTGCGGGACAGACGTGGAAAGTGGAAACGACCGTATTCGGATCAACAACATTTAAAACACAAGGGACAACGGCAACGCTGGAACGAGGATGGGAAATTCAGAGTTTAGCCAACGCACTATGGATACTCAATATCAAGTAAAATTTCATATATTATGTTAACGTAGAAAAACCACTGACCTGTAACTTACAAAGAATCCAGCTTGAGAAAAACATAATCTTAAATAAACAAAATTCAATCTAGTAAACATATTAATTAAAGCGGACCATAAATCTGGGGTATGAATACATTAAAAGTAAAAATAAATGTGTAGAATTAGAAGTAGTAATGATGTGAATTTTATGATGTGTATTTTATGTATGTGTTCTATTTCAGGATATATCCCAACTAAGGAGGTATTGTTTGTTTATGTACCATTTACAGGAATATATGTATTTGGTATGTGTAATGTTAGAAGATAAGAGCATGATTAAATAAACATGTTTTGAGAACCTAGATCCGCATAACTTTGTATTATTTGATACACCTTTTGATAATTAATAAACAGGTACTTAATTACTCATTATTAATCAAAAGATTATGCACGTAACAGCATAACAAATTTATATTTTTACTCAGTCTGTAATTAATAACTTTTTCAATTAAATAATTAAATATATTAATTATCATATTAATTAAATATAATGCATAAATCGCATTATATTACTTTAAAGAATTTAACTGTAATATAAATCTAATATGTTGTTAAATCGTAGCTCTCAGATTTGTCGTTAAAACATGACAAAAATAATTATTTTTGTTTCACGGAACAAATTTCTAGATCATCAGACACTGAGAGCATTCTGTTTCAATATGATTCAGAGTTATAGTAAGCCTCTGTAACACCGCAGACATATGTTTTGAAAGATATCAGACTACACAATTTGATGTTTTTTGAGCCAAATAAATAATTTCTGTATTATGTTATACACCATAAGGTATTACGCTCACAGTCGTATTGACTATTACATTAACGTTATTGCCGACGGAATATTAATGCGATTGCCAAGTATTTGTCATGTCTGAATTTGTCAGTATAAACTGTTGGGTCTTTCGAGTCGAAGAATTTGAATCGTGGCATACATTTTGTGTTGTTTTATTTATAAATCTAAAATGTAAAGTAACATGGATATAATGTCCATTTTTTTGTTTCTGTTTAACCTCATTTGTGGGCAGCAAGTCGTTGAAGGTACTACACTTACCATACATTTTATAAATCTATACTTTTAATATAAATATTCTACAAACGCACATTTACAGCTATCAAAATACATTTTAATAAGAAACAATATATAACTTACTTACTGTAGTTTTGATTCTTAAATAATGTGACCTTTTCCATGAACGGTTTTGATTTAAAATGTTCTTCCAATCTTTTTTTTGCTAGGCAACAGTAAACAATTATATCATATTACGTAAATATCGAAACTACGACTTTTTATCAAATTCATTTTATTGTTTTTGACCAGCGCTGTAAAAAATCTCACTATACATTTACTTTAACGTTGCAAAAATATTTACGACAATTGATTTCACTAGTATCCCGAGTTGTACCAACGTAGACAAATTAAAGTCAACAACTATTTATAAAATAATATACTGATATATATCCGCAACCATGGTCAAGCGGATAGTACCGGTACGTTTGAATGCAACCATGTCAAAAATTAATCCGTTGTTATGATGGCCGTCTTCCCTCCACAAAGTGAGGGCAAACCAGCGAATTATCGACTTGCCTAATAATTTATCTCCCAACTTAACCGTTTGAGCAGGCTTTAAATCGTAGTGTCTATACGCTTGGGAGAGAATATGTAAACATATGCAGAGATGTAGTCTACGTATAACTCAATAATGGCACTCAAAAGGAAAATAAGGAATAATTAGGGAAGTATATTGTTTATTTCATATAATGACTACGAGTACCAATATTATTCCAGAAATTCGTTTATGTAGGCCTACAAATAGTTAATGGATTGTAAAAAAAAGCGTCAATTGTCTCAATCATTATTGACTTTATTAAGACACTACTTAATCCATAAAAGATATTTTGTAAACAGACATTCAGTTAAGTATATCTACCGAACGATGAAAGCATCAGGATTTTGTATCAAGACAGAGCCAAGAATGGAATGATGGGTCAAACGAAGACTAAGAAAAACGTACAGGATGAATGGACAAACTGAAAATTCATTTATGAAGATAGCAAATGAAGTTCTAGATAAAATAAAGATTTAAAAACGGAAAGGTTTGGGACTATGGAATGAGGAACAGAAAACGCGATGAAAGAGAAGCAAATGATATACCTAAATAAAATTAACAATCCTACAGGTAAAAACGAAAAGCCTATAGACTGTAAAGAAACTACACCCAAACAATAGCTGAAAAGTAAGTTCTGAGTCATGGTTCATAATAACATAATAACCAACATAGAATCTGATGTTCGTGGTAGGTAATTTGTAGCTTACAAAGATATGAGAGCACCGCCCCTCCAAAAAGATCGAAGAATTTAAAACAATATAATGATGGTGGAATCGATTATTAAGGAAGGGACAGAAGACACAACTGTGGTAGACGAAGATACAACGGTTTAGACGAGATTAGCTTGAAATAGTTGACAAAAGCATTAAAATTTATAGAAAAAAGAAAGGTGACAAGTTTGGATGGTATTAATGTTTATAATGACCGCTAGAAATATGACAGAGTTCGAGAGACGCTGAATAGGGCTAAAGAAATTTCGATGTTTAAAAAAAGGCAATAAGAATTATTAGAGGATTTTTAGAGGAATTAGTTTGACAGATTAAGCTTATGAAATACATGCCAAGCTTTTAAAAAGTTTTAAAGCGATTAGGGAACATTTAGTAAGGGAAGGTCAAATGAAATGATCTAAAATGGAATCAGCGAGTTCAACAGGGAAATGCACTTGGTTTTCATCGACTCTGAAAAAGTTTTCCACAGTGTAAACAGATATAAGTTAAGAAGATTTATGGTCTAAAAAGGTTCCTAAAACACATTGTTAGAGGAATACAGTCTGAACAGAAACATCAAAATAATATTAGACCTTGGAGGAAAATCAACAGGAAATATTAGAACAAATAAAGGGGTGAGACAGGGCTGTTGCCTTCCTACTACACTCAATATGCACGTATAATACAAAATGAGGATATCAGTAGAAAAAACAAGAACTGTGGGTTTTGAGAAGTACATACAATGAGAACTGAAATCGTAGTAAACAACAAGACGTTTGACTAAGTCATGAGCTTTATATATTTAGAATGTAATATATGCGATAACGATATAATATGAACGCTAATAAATTTGCAAAAAATAATATGAACGCAAAAATATATGGAACAACAAACAAAGCTGTTAAAACAGATGACGTAAAGACACGAAATTAAATTTTTATAAAACTATTTCAGTTGCAACCCCCATATATGGAAGTAAACTATGAACAATAACGAAAAACGTACTGAAGAACGAACAAAAACATAAGAAACGAAATATCTTAGAATGATAGAAGAATCCACACAACTTGACAGCATCGATGAGAGAAATAAGGGAAACAGAACGAAATAAAGAACACGTTGGTAAAATGGAGACGACTCGTCTGTGAATCCAGTAGAAGATGACGTTCGAGTGAATTATTGATTCTTACAACATAATAATCACTACCCTTCTAATTTATGTTAAAAACTTAAACTGTAACAATTGTATGTGTCGTAAACGAAACATTTGAATATTAATCATTTCTAATATAAGGCATAGATGCGTAAACTGCGATTTGCAGTTAATGTGATATGATATGATACACGAATAAGATTATTAATATGAGTTTCAACTTGTAATAACATATAATATAAAATTACTGATCACAATCCTGTAGTTTAATTTTTCGTGTTTGGAGACTTGCGAAAACGTTCAAGTGGAAAATGAAAACGTTAAATCTCCAAGTGAGTAGAATCTGAGAGTGCCGACTTTTAATAGTTTGTCCAGATTCTGGCATTCACGGAATTTTAGATACAATACGGGGTCGTCTGCCACTAAGGAGGGTTGGAAGACCGAAATAATGCAAACATAACGTACCCCTAATGCAACCAGGTAATCCTTTTTCTTTTTTTATGACAAAATACTTTTTTCGAAAACAACATATGGGCGGAAGAAAAGCGAAGAGCTTCAAAGATTTTTTTTATATTCTAATCTCATTTGTCGTGGAAGGAAAGTACATCCTTTTTCATGTGTGTGTGTGTGTGTGTGTGTGTGTGTGTGTGTGCGCGCGCGCACGTGTCGCTTGAAATCCACTCAATATATATTTGAGACGTCGACATTGGTGGTAACTTAACAAGAGTCAATTTAATGTAGCCCACTGCTACGTGCATATGTCGTGTATAGCACTTGAACAAAAAGTAAATGAACTTGGCTCTCTCCGGCAGGCCCTCAGTGCCCTGCTGCTAGAGTATTATCAATATGTCTGCGCGACGGACTAATAAGCGGCGAGTTCGCCCTCGTACCTACTCGAACTTTCTTACTACCACACAAATATATTTTACGTAACGTTGTTTGCATGTCAGAGTTGCGTAATGGCTTCGATATGGAAAGAGACGACGATCGGAACACTAGATACATCAAATCTGATTTATTGTTAATAAACCTTGGAACCATAACAAGCTTCGTATCGATATTCGTACTTTGAATGCGCCCCCCCCCACACACACACATTCATAAAATATCCTATAAACAAAATTACTAATATAGTAGGCCCACTAACACTAACAGACTAAAAATAATATAACCCACAAGTGAAATTCTAAATTCAGAATATAAAGTTTCTTTGTTCTGTATTATGATGACGACCATAAACGTGTTCGCATACCACACATGCACACATACTGATATTTTTATGTATTTCTCTTCGCGTGCCTATGTATGCAGAGAATAATGTGTCTGTATTTATGTAGTGAATTTATAATAGAGGAATATGACGGGGGGGGGGGATTTTCTTCTCTTCAAACTAATTCAAATATTATTATTCTACTGTGTGCGGCGTTAATCGTTTTCTAGCTTTAGAGTTTAATTACACGTTTAAAGGACTGGAGTCTGTGTGTAACCTGTAATTATAATTATACCATCTAAGAAAATCTAACTTATATAGTGGAGGATAAATAATGTTGTCATCGTTTACAAATGGAGAGCTACTACGCTCTTTACGACGCGAATTAACGGTTCGGTATTCTGGTCTACGAGCTACTAGGATTTCGTGCTGGGCACTCCTCGACGCATCAGCTGAGACTGTTGCGGAAGCCGGCTGCTCACCGGAACAGACTGTTGCCGTCTTTCTTGATGTCGAGGAAGCTTTCGATAATCCACATCCTGGACTTCTATACAAATTGATGGCAGTTCTGCTCCCGAACTGCCACGTTCAACCAATCGCTAGCTTTCTTCGGAACAGGACTTTCTGCCGTAAGAGTTGACAGCACTCTTTGTTCGGAAGGAGCCATTACCGCTGAAGTAGCTCAGGGCAGCGTCTTAGGTCCTCCGCTTTGCTCTGTGTACGTTAACGACGTGCCCAAGTTGCCTGAAACCTGGCTGGCCATGTTGGCCGACGACAGCAGTGTATGATGTCGATCGTAGTTTTTAAGTGGACGTTATCTGGCTCCAGGAACAGCTGGACGAATACGTTGAGTGGGCAGGAAAATGGACGGTCTCCAAGAGTACAGCTGTATTATTCTCCAGACTGAATACTGATACTGATACTGATGGTTACCTAATAGATCCCAGTGGCAAAGACCCGTAAGCGATAGCTAGAGATTATCATGGATAGAGTTGCTCTGGACCTGCAAAGCTCACTACCTAACTTGAAACCTGACTATCCACAATGCTATAGATGTTCTTTCCCTGCGAATCTACAGTGTACGTTTCACAGAACACACACACGGAAAATACGGATCTCCCCAGAGTCACTCATGAACCCTGAGCATCTTGCAGAGGGTTCATTCCCTAAAGACGAAAAGTCTGTCTATGAACCGTTCCTCTGTAAACACGTGCAGTTACACTGGCCAGCGATCCACAGAAAGGAAATCTCTGTCTACGCTGGACACGTTTTCGACTTGCACGCGTTGTGTTTGTGTGGGTTTCGACACTTTCCATTTAAAAAACATACAAACGTAAGAAAATAAACATGAGTGAGGGCAGAAATAACGCGAACTGTGTGATTGTGTCCTGCCTGCCTTTTGATTTCGGTAAGCACAATAATAAAGCTTTGGAAACGTAAGCATTACATAATGAAGATATTCTTTCCTGTCAGAAACGATACATCTTCACGCATAGATGATTTAAATAAAAATAAAAATTATAAATTTATTGTCCGGCAACAAAATTATTTTATTTTTAACAATTACCATAGTTTGCAAAAAGTTTAAATGCATTTTTACTTCCATGTTCCATAAGGAAATGGAAGTATGGTGATGGTGAAAAAATCGTGTTCGAGATAAAGGCTGTTTCTGATAGTACTACCCTCAAAACATGAAGAAAAGTCATTTTTCGAAAAGTGTCTGTGTGTAGAATTTTTTCTATGACAAACGATAACTGCCGCAAATTCAAACAGAATCAAATAAGTTTTTGCATACCTGCCTGAGTTGTAGAGTACTCAAGGTCTATTGATTTTGGTGAAGATCGGTTAAGGGGAAGGGGAAGTTTACCTGCAACGTTTTACGCTTTAACAAGAGTAAAGTACTTGAAAATTGATTTAAACTTTTTCAAACAATGGTAATTGTTAAAAATAAATTAATTTTGTTTCCCGGCAATAAAATTATAATTTTTTCATTTTAATTTAAATCATGTATGAGTGAAAATATATCGTTCCCGGCAGGCAAGCATATCTCAATTATGTAATGTTTTCCAAAGTTTTATTATTGTGATTACCGCAATAAAAATGCAGGCAGGACACACACACACACACACACACACACACACACACACACACACACACACACACACACACACACACACACACACACACACACACACACACACACACACACACACACACACACACACACACACACACACACACACACACAATTGGCAGTCTTGAAAGCCCTGGAAAAGATAGCTGAATTAAATTATATTATAACTATTTTGAGAACCGCAGCTGTTTAACACTATAGACATCAATCATCAAATTAATTATTTATTATAAAAATATTTACAACTATGTATAATTCGTATTTCGATTATATTTCTCAGCGTTTTTACCAAAAGCATGCTGATATATTTCGTTCTGAGTGTACATGCTAAAAATAATTTTATAATTAATTAGAGCATGGAAGTCATGTATGGGTCTCCATACCGATTTTTATTTATTATTTATTTCGTGAAACTCATTAAATCAATACCAAATGTGAAAAAATTACCCCTCCCTCTTCAACTACCCTTTTAATTTATAGATATTTCATCTACCTTTCTACAGTGGATTATTATGACCTTTTTTTCAGGATACTTTATTTATCAAAATTTTAAATCCTTTACTCTTGTTAAAACGTAAAACGTTGCAGGTAAACTACACCTCCCCCTTCACCGGTTTCCACCAAAATCAATTGAGTCCTCTACAACATGGACACATATGCAAAAAGTTATTTGATTCTGTTTGAATTTGTGGCAGTTATCGTTCGCCATAGAAAAATTCTACACACAGACACTTCGGAAAATTACTTTTTTTCATGTTTTGAGGGTAGTACAATCAGAATCAGCCCTCACGGTTTTTTTCGCGATCACCATACTTCCATTTCTTTACGGAAAGTGGAAGTTAAAGGATATTAAATTCCGTACACATTAAAAAATTGACTTTTTGTGGTACTTAATCAATTTTTGTCTCTGTAGCCACCTGCATTTCCACAATCGTGGGTGCTATCTTCGTCGTCAGTGTGGCTGTCTCGGTCATATCTGTGGCTAGCGGCAACCCGTGTTCCTCCATCCAGACCAACAACAATAATAATAATAATAATATTAATAACAGTAAGAACAATAATGATAGTAATAATTAATTAACGTGTGAACTTTAGCAGGAGAATATGAATAAAATTAATAACCCATGACTCTTGCGAATAGGAATAAAAATAGCAGAGATTAACTGGTTTCAAAACGCTATTAATACTGTAGTTCGTATGCAGAATTGCATATTAATAATAATGTCCGATTAGTGTCAGTTTAAGTGGCCTTTACATTAATAAATCGTTGTTCCCTTACGTTCGGAAAAAATGTAAAATGATGTTTGTTGTATGTGACTTTGTGTATAGACAGATACTTTACAATACCATGACATTATTAGTGAAAGTCGGGTGAAAGAAATGCTAGAGGAAGCCAAGAAAGACGTTCTTGGCAGATACGGATTTGAAAGCCGATTTAAGTCGAGGGGGATTACTGGAATAACCTGATGACTGATATAGAAGATTTCATTAAAAACATGCGTCGCCACTGATCTCCAGATTTCGGTTTAAACAAAGAAAAATGCTGCCCTCTATGGATTAGTGCTATGTGTGTCACCTTCTGATTGTCAGAATGGATTTTGCTATTCTTGACTGCTGACTTCAGAATACGGCTTTCTGTCAATCTCCAGAATGACGATGTTGTGAAAAGAAAACGCACAACTCTTTGACAAACGGTAAATTTATTATTATTTTTTTAACTTTCCTGAAAGAATACCGTCGGCCATTGTCAATGTTTCTTTGTCAGTCACTTGACTACGACTGCGACAAAACTCTCTACATTGGTCAAGCGTACTCGCGGACATGGAATGTTGACAATTTATTTACAGAAACAGGTTTCAAAATTTTAATTTAAACAGCAAAATGGTTGGTGTTGCCTAGCAATCATTGAATTGTTTATGTGATGCCGATAAAAATGTATATAAAGTGAATATTTTAAATAGCCCCACGTTAACTGGGAAAGCGAAGTAACAAATATTACTAAACAGTCTGTTATTGACTCGTCAGATTACAATGTGATAGGTAATGGCCATAAATACTAGGTTCCAAAAAAAAAATGTTTACCGAGTACAGTGTTTAATGGATTATAATGCTTGGTTAGGAAGATTAAATTAGTGTGACCATATAAATGAGTGTAATAAAACCGGTAATTATCTTACATTCCCTGGTGTCATGTAAATTCTACCATACAAAGATCGCTGCCTTCATAACGATGTCGTACGCAATTAAAAACTCTTACTTATAATTAAAATAGAGCATGTGTTAGTGCAGTTTTCGTGTATTTTTTAATATAATTTGTTATAGTAAACCTGTAACTTATTCTACTACTCTATTCTAAATTAGATCGACTTCTCTTCAACATTTATATTTGCTGTCTACTGCAGTGGTTACCAAACTTTTCAATCCACGGACCCCCCAAAAATTAAAAATTTCACGGACCCCGTCTAAGTTATGAAATAAAACAAACAGTAAATATGATACACTCTTATATTTTAATAATTAATTATTAAAATGTACGGGTCAATTAAAATCAAAATTTTCTTAACTTGCAAAATTATAATATTTATTATATCAAACACAGTTTAATTTGAACAATTAGCTCTGCAATATTAGGTTCAATGTGTGATAATTTCAATATGAGATCACTCTCGACATCAAGATTTTTTTCTTAACTTTGCCAACCTCGGCTCTATCTTTCCAGCCACACGTGTCGAAATCCAGCTACTTAGGCGTAAAACCAGCTACATGGAAATACGTTTTCCTTAGATATAGTGCTTATAAGCAAGATACAGTTTTTTTATACGTGGACTAAAACAGCGCGATCAGTTCTGCGTTGAAGCGGCGCTCTAGTCTGTTCGGCTGACAAACAGATCTGCTACACGACATAATTTGCAGACATTATTAAAGCCATTAGTTTGGAATTACAATTACAATTAGTTTGAATAAAAACAAAGTACTGGAATCTTTTACTAATTGTTTTAAGATTTTAAAATTTAGATTTTAGAGCATAAAAATCTGAGAAAATTATGGTACATTCTATTTTTTCTTAAAAGTGTCTACGGACCCCCTGAAACATTGTCGCGGACCCCACTTGGGGAACCACTGGTCTACTGTATACGCACCAATTAGTTTTAGATAAGCAATCATATTTCCTCTTGCTACCTCATCCGGAGAGTGGTCAGAAGTCATACTCTACACTCTGAAGTCTGTTTAGTATCTTTGTTCTTTCAAAATCACATCAACGGCCACTTGATTCAATAACCACTGTATCTGCTTTCCTGAGCACAGACAAATGCTTCTGCTACTGTTGCTAATGACGATGACACGCGCTTTTACTCATGTGTGTGTGTGTGTGTGTGTGTGTGTGTGTTTAAGATTCAAGTTTCAGAAGTTTAATTCAAGTAATTTTAGTAAAATCTTCAATCACCGACATTACTGGGTTATAAATAACCACCGCTCCTAAACTCATGACGGCTGTAGATAAACTTGTAAGATTTATCGCTTCGGTTCAGTGATCGAAGAGTTCCGGCAGACTCGTATTAATTAATGTCATATCTATATATTAATACGTGAAGAGAAAACTTTGTACCCCTTTTTAAGCATATTGCGAGCACGGAGGAGTGTGAGATTTGGCATAGTTAAAGTTTATATGGAGAAGGAGTGCAGAAAGCTAAAATTTATATATAATATGTGTTACAAATACATTAAATAAAATAAAATAAAACATTCATTTGCACTTGAAAATTCATTTAAACTTTTTCAAACAATGGTAATTGTTAAAATAAAATAATTTTGTTGGCAGGCAATAAAATTATAATTTTTTCATTTTAGTGTACGTTCATACTGTCAATGTCAAACACATAATAGTCTGTGGTCAAACAGTCGCACAGAGTAGATATTGTCGCCAAAGAATTTTAAAATGTTGCCAACAAATAATTACTGACAGATTGACTGAATGAGCTGTGAATTTTGTGTGATTTCAAATGTTCCTTTTTCAATAGTTGTGGAGTGTATGTCAAAGCAAAAAAGCGTTTATTTTATATTTTGTATATTAGATATCTGTGTTTTATATATTAATGTGCAGTTGAAAGTGAAATACAGCTTGCTTAATATACACCTGTTGCAAAAGGAAAATTTTGTAGCAGCAATTTGAATTGACTTACTCTCGCCTAATTATTATTGGTGGTTTCAAAAAAGTGAGTACATTTTATTATTTTCAAATTAAACTGTCTAATCTTAGTTTCAGTAATTTCATTACATGTTTTTTTTTACATTCAGATATTCGCACCTACTTCCATTATGCCTCGACATAGAACATTGACGGGTCAGAGTGAGAGACAAAGAAGAAGGAATATATATTCGCGTGAAAGTCAAAATGATAATAGACCAAATGCAAATTTAAATAGTGTAAATAGTATAACATTGACGGGTCGAAGTGAGAGACAAAGAAGAAGGAATATATATTCGCGTGAAAGTCAAAATGATAATAGACCAAATGCAAATTTAAATAGTGTAAATAGTATACAAAATGATGAAATTATTTTGAGGGATACATTTAAATGCGCACTGAATGTCATTCCAAGAAATTTTAATACTTTTGATTGTGGATTAATGCATTTACAATGCAGGTTTTGCAATGCAAAACATTTCGAATCTGAGGTCACTTTAGGTGAAAGGACTGCATTCAGTTCATGTTGTCATAAGGGTAAAGCAATATTACCGGCCTTAAGTCAAAATGAATACTTTAAATCATTGTATGATGGACTTACTTCAAATGAACCTTCAATAAAAAGAAAGTCAAAAAATTATTTTGAAAACATTCGTAAATACAATTCATCATTTGCTATGGTTAGCTCAGAAGCTAAAATTTCGGATACAGTTACGCGTGGAGTGTATCATTTTAAAATACATGATGTTTTTTATCACAGATCAGGTCCAATGACTGCTGGATATGGTCGCTCACCATGTTCTGCGCAATTATATTTTTATGATGTTGACACTGCTGTCAATTATAGATTACCTGAACACTATAATCAAACATGCAATAACAATATAATGCACGAAATCTCTCTTGAATTGGAACGCATTAATCCTTTCGTTCGGTCATTCATTGCAATGAAAGATCATTGTCAGAGTTGAAAATCAAAGTAAAAAATTTGTATGTTCATTAAAGTAAATCGTGATTTAGATCTATGCCGTTATAATGATGCAGTTCCAACTGATGTAGCAGTAATATTTAGTACAGTTGATGGTGAGCCACACTTTGAACGAAATATGGTTTCGTTTTCAAAAGTTAATGGTACCATTAACAATATCTCTGTTTTGGATTCATCATTGGACCCATTAGCGTATCCATTACTTTTTCCAAATGGTGATACTGGGTGGCATATCAATATTTCTCATAATGTACCAACTACATCTAATTCAAGAGCGCCCAGAAATAAATTAACCATGCTTCAGTATGCAGCCTATCGACTTGCAATTAGACAAGATTTTAGCATGTTGCACCATTCACAAAAATTATTTCTGCAGTGGATATGTGATATGTATGTGAGAATAGAGGGCACAAGGTTACATTTCATTCGACAAAATCAAACAAGTCTTAGGTCTGAAGTTTACAACAATTTAACAGATTATTTAGAATTGAACCCCAATGCCAATAATGTTGGCCGTAGAGTAATTTTACCATCTTCATTCAATGGATCTCCAAGAAGTATGTATCAGAATTATTTAGATGCAATGTCAATTGTACAACATTTCGGAAAGCCTTCTTTGTTTATTACAATGACTTGCAATCCAAGTAGGCCTGAAATAGTTAGCAATATTGGTGTAGGTGAGTCAGCTAATTTTCGACCTGATATTGTTGTGACCTTATATTCAAGTCCAAACTGAAAGCATTAATTGAGGGCCTTACACTAAAAAAAATCTTCGATAAAGTTGAAGCACTCATTTATACAATTGAGTTTCAAAAGAGAGGATTGCCTCATGCTCACATTTTACTCTCTTTAAATGAGCAAGATAAAATTGTTAACGCTACCGATATTGATAAAGTTGTATCTGCGGAGATTCCTAACATTCAAACACATCCTACATTACATAAATATGTTGTAAAACACATGATGCATGGTCCATGCGGTGTACTTAATCCAAATTCTGTATGTATGAGAGATGGAAAATGCACAAAAGATTATCCAAAACGATTTAATGAATTTACATGTGAATCATTAAATGGATATCCATTATACAGAAGACGTGATAATGGTATTAATGCTGAAGTTCGCGGTAGTTGCCTCGACAATCGTTATGTTGTACCATACAATCCGTATTAACTTGCCAAATTTAATTGCCATATAAACGTTGAAGTATGCACTACAGTTAAAAGTGTTAAATACATTTATAATTACGTGTATAAAGGCTATGACAGTGCATCTGTTGAATTAGGTTCAGAGAGAAATGAACCAGTTCAAGAAATACAAATTGATGAAGTTAAAAATTTTTTAAATGGCCGTTATGTCGGATCAACTGAAGCTGTATGGCGCATCTATGAATTACCAATGCATTTTCAATCACATGTCATCGTTAGACTTGACATTCATTTACCGCGTAGACAGAATGTTTACTTTCGAGAAGGGCAAGAACGTCAAGCAATTGAAAATGCAACACAAACAAAATTATTAGCATTTTTTTAATTGAATCGATCAGATCCATCAGCGCATGAATATAAGTATATTGAAATTCCTTTGTATTATGTGTGGGAAGATTCCCGAAAAAAATGGAAGAAGAGAAGGCGTGGAGGTGATAAAATCATTACACGCATATATGTAGTATCACCAAAAGACATCGAACTTTTCCATTTACGATTGCTTTTATTACATGTCTGTGGTCCAAAATCATTTGAGGATGTTAGAACATACAATGGAATTATACACACTTCTTTTGTTGAAGCGTGTCATGCTTTCGGCATTGCTTCAAATGATAATGAATGTAGCGAATGTTTAAATGAAGCAAAAGAATTACATTCACCAAAACAAATGCGAAATTTATTTGGTTACATTTGTGCATTAAATGTGCCAGCCAATGCATTGGCGTTATGGAATGAATTTGAAGTATATCTTAGTGAAGACTTTTTGAGAGGTTACAACGAAGAAGTATCCTTTAATACAGCTCTATTAGAAATTGAAGATATTTTGAATGTTCATAGTTTGTCATGTCAAGAACTTGGTTTACCAGTTCCCACGTATTCGCAGAGAACAGACGAAGCAAATGCTATTGATCCAATAGAACAAGAGTTTCTGTTTTGTGAGCATTATGAAACTGCAAATATTGAACAGCGTAATCTAATTGATCGTGTGATTCGTGAAGTTTTGCACCATGATACTGGATCTAATGTTTTTTGTTTAACCGCTCATGCAGGTTGTGGAAAACATTCACACAAACAGCAATCATTCACAAATTAAATTCGCTTAATCTTAGTTGGATTGCAACAGCGTTCAGTGGCATAGCTTCAACTCTATTACTTGGAGGTAGAACGTTACACAATTTGTTTAAATTGCCTATACCCATTTTGGAAAATTCTGTAGCGAATATTACCGCAAATAGTAGCTATGGACGTTACATAAATTCATCATCATTGATAATTATTGATGAAATTTCTATGTGCCCACTGCAAGTGTTGAAAATCATAGATAGATTATTGCAGGATCTATGGGGTGAAAATGATAAACATAAACCATTTGGAGTGAAAACGATACTTCTGTGAGGTGATTTTCGGCAAATCTTACCAGTTGTCCCACATGGATCACGTGCAACTTTAATTGAAAATTGTGTCACGAGTTGGCATAAATTTGTTTATTTTCATAAAGTAACGTTTAGTCAAAATATGAGACCCTTACCAAGTGAAATAGAATTTGTCGAATTCTTGAAAAAAATTGGTAATGATGAAGCCCCACAATTCCCTCAGTTTGGTGAAAATATTATTGAAATACCTCAGCAATTAATAGGAGATGAAAATGATATTATTAATGAGGTGTATGGAAATATTCTATACTCTATACTCGCAGATAACATATTGAAGTCAGTTATTTTAGCACCTAAAAATGATGATTGTACTTTTATTAATACTGATATACTTAATCGAATACCAGGTGAACAGAAAACATATCATAGCTACGATAAAATAATTTGTGATGATGACAATGAAATCAATAACTATCCAGTAGAGTTTTTGAATTCTTTGACTATTAGTGGTTTGCCACCACATAAGTTAGTATTAAAAGTTAATTGCATAGTTTTACTGATCAGAAACTTAAATACAAAGGAAGCATTAGTCAATGGAACAAGAATGCGCATCAAGTGTATGCATCGTAATGCTATTGATTGCGAAGTTTTAACTGGAACCGCACGCAATAAGAGAATTTTGATTCCACGTATAAATTTAACATATTCCGGTACTGTTTTACCATTTAACTTTCAAAGAACTCAATTTCCAATTATACCTGCATTTGCGATGACAATAAATAAGTCTCATGGACAAATTGGAATTTTATTGAGGCAGCCAGTTTTTACACATGGTAATTGTACGTCGCAGCAAGTAGAGTTCGAATGGTTTGAGATTTTATATTTCCGAATATAATGGCCAAGGGCATTTAGCAAATGATGAAAGAGTTTTTACAAAAAACATCGTTTACACAGAAGTTCTGAATCATTAAATTCACTTTCAAACTATTTTAAGTTCAATGGACAACATTTATTTTTTTAACCGCCCGGTTTTTTGATTTAATGAAATATATATGAAAAAATACGAGGCACGTATTTTTTATTTCATTTTTTATTTTTTATTAATTTTTTATTTAAATTTTATATAATTCGAAAAAGATAACTGTGTAGCCTGGGCGAAACCTGGTCAGTATGGCAATAAAAAAACCCAAGGAAATGTCAAAAAACGCGTTATTGCTTTTTAAATATGGCTTAGCCAAGCTAAACCTCATTTTTCCTATCTTTCATATTTTTCAAATAACTCGAAAATTAATGCATAGAAAAAAAATTAAAAAATTATATAAGCTTTGTAGCAGATAATCTTCAAACTGTTTTCGAATTTTGTACCTTACCAAAAATGAAATGTAATCCACTGGAATTGAAAACAATGTATCTTATACTTCTATGAATGTCAAGTCTCATTTTTATTAGCGTTTATTTGATTCAATAATAACATGAAAAAATTAAAACTGACAATGAATTATATCAAAAAATAAATACGAATACAAGCTGTAATTGTGTTTTTTTTTCAACTGTTACTAACATTAAATTTTAAATTTCATAGGTATTGCAGGGAATTAAGGCAAACAACACACGCTAATGACGTATTTGTACACGCTCGCAGCTGACGTAATAGAACAAAATTCAAAAAAATTATATGCAATGATTATAGAGGTATACTCTTTGACAAAAGAACCTCAATAACGTTCAAACTTAAAAATTTAATGAATTACGGTCGAATTTCGACCACTGGGCGACCACTAGTTACATGTATAATAGGCCTATGTACTCACACACATGCAATATTCTCTACGTGGATACGTAAAACAACAGTCAGTAAAATCCTGTGTAAAATTATCCGTAACTATCTGCGTACGTACCTAGGTGAGCAAAAACAAGTACGTAGATAAAGGGGAACAAGAAACAGAAAGGGAGACCGAGAAAGTGCTTACGTATATGGACGACCGAAGAGAAAAGAGTTTGGAGAAGTTATTATTTCTTGCCAATATAAGATACGAATACGTTAGTCTTCTGTCTTTTTATGAAATCTGTACCGTTGATCGGTACAGACCATAAGGGCTGTACCAGTTTCAACTGGTCTAGCTGAAACTGGTGAATCGTGTGTGTTCCACTGAAAGATGTTTTCCATGCTAGATGTCGAAGAATTAGTTGCTACGTATCATGCTTATTTTCATGGCTTCGCTTTTTTCCAACATTTCTTTTTCGTACGCAGATTGCCGAGCCCTGTCAGGTCAGCAAGTGACCACGGTGAGGTCACTGTCGTCGGCAATGAAACTGAACCCTGATCCAGAGATCATGCCTTCCTCGTCAGGGGCATTTCTTGTCCCTTCTTTCACTTTTAAGATGTCCTCCCTGGTGTAGGCCTATCTGGGAGGACGAGTCGACGGACGGCGGTATCACGTCTCGTTTCGCCCCCGCTGGATAAGTTGCAGCACGACGTTTTTCTACTTGTGGCGTTTCTGATGCTTTGCACGGCTGCTCCAGCGCAAGCAGTAATGGCTTGTTATATCAAAAAGGGACTAATTTTCGCAAAGTCCTCTTCCTTTCACTTGACAACATACTATTTTGGCACCGATATCGCACTGTTAGAAGACGTCAAAAATCTTTCGCCATCAACTAAGTAGTAATGTATCCGTCTCTTCACCCCCCCCCCGAACAGGACTTTTTCTTTAAACGAGGGTTCTTAAGGAAACCCTCAATCCCATAATTAGTTTGTAAAACAAACATTTCCGAGTACCGGGGAAATAAACAGACCACCGCCGCAGAGCCCTCGAGTATCCCAGCTAGGACTAAATACAACAGAGTGCGTGTGTAAAATGGAAGTGGTCTAATCGTGAAGGTGCTATTCGTCACAAATGTAAACTGGAGGCCAAGAGGCATAACGAGACCACGCGCTGACGACAAGCGATGATGATGATGATGATGATGATGACGAGGAGGAGGAGGAGGAGGAGGAGGAGGAGGAGGAAGAAGAGAGGAGGAAGACGTCAACGAAGAGGTGGCGGCGGCGAAGACGTCAACGAATGTTATTATTATTACGCCACCCAACACACACACACACACACACACACACACACACACACACACACACACACACACACACACACACACACACACACACACACACACACACACACACACACACACACACACACACACACACACACACACACACACACACACACACACACACACACACACACACACACACACACACACAACCAACCAGTAATACACTGGCATGGCACTTACTCCCTAAGAGTTAAGTAATATGAAGCAAAAAATATTTAAACACAAATTATACTTAAGATACAGGTTTATAAAATTGACTTAATATTTTTGTCTTTTCACACAGCACAATACGTTTTCAACTATAATATTTAATTTTTCGTAGATAGGCTAGTGAGTCTTTTCCCTCTATAGAAAAAAAAGGAACAGTTGGTTTTTCGAAAGCGTTAATTTGTAGCTAAACACAATAATAATTCATATGGCAATATATTACTGTACACTTCATTCGCGAACACAAATGCTTGAAATTATCAGTTATTTCGTCATTTCTACAGGTTCAGTCGTACCTTATGTTTCACTAAGACACAGAAAAGAGAAAGTTTTCACAAAGTGTTTCACATCAGGTTTTTTACGGCGTTACTGTGTTCGACTGAGAGAATGGTCCAACAATAAGTTTGCAATGATGCGTAATACGATATCCTACGCGAGATTTGAGACAATAATAACACATGGCGTGAAACTAACTAACTTAACCCAATTCCGAAACGTTGATTCGCTGACCGTTTGACGTCCGTCAGTTGGGTCCACTTCCGAGGTTTCGAATTACACAGCCCGTCGGTTCGTTAATTTCGTAAGACATAATTCTGTTTTGCTTTGTTTCGGGGACAGAGAGAAATCAAAGTTTTACAAGCGATCGAATTTCTGTGTTTTATAGTAGGTTATTTTTGTTTTTATAATACGAAAATGGAGTTAACGGTTGGAAATTGAGCTGTATAACGCAGAACAGACGTCATTTAGAGCGCCATTCTCGAAACTGACGGTTGAAAAAATATAGACCCAATAAACTTAAATACTAATTTAACTCCAGTGAAAACCGAGAGTCCTTATTCAGGTCTTGACAATTGTTTTGTAATTTTCAAAACAGGCAACATGTATTACTGCGTTTATTCAGGGCTGATGCAGGCTACACAATCCTCATTGTATGTAGTTGTTCTTGAACGATACGGTTCTTGTAACGTGGTTCTTTACAATAGAATGAACGACGCGATTCCGAGATCCGGTAAGAACCGGCTCTCGGCTACCCAAACTTTGACACGTTGCGGTCACAGGCTGACTCGTACAAAGCCAGTAATGAGTAGCCATAACAATAGTGTAAACGTTTTATTTAAACAACCACTAAGCTAGGGATTTATTCAATTTCCGGACGTTTTTCTGGACGTTACGCGGCTTCTATAGTAAATTTTCTTAAAAAGTCATTTAATTATTATTATAATCATATACATCTCTAAGTACTCTAATAAGTTATTTTAAATTTAATGTACACGTATCCAATAGGTTGTTTTATAATTAGAATTTGTTAAAAGTGTATATTAATGAATGGAAAAATCATATCTCAACTACGATGGGTATGTTACGTTTATAATAGATTTATTGTAGTATGCATTGCAGAAGTATGATATTGTAGTATAAAAATCACACAAAATATGTTACGTTTACAACGTTTAAATTCCGAGAATGTTTGCAAACTTAAGAGAAATATTTCTAATAACGCCTATGAACTGTGAATTTGTACGACTAAATTCTTCTAAATTAAATACTTTAAATTCTGTGCCATGCATGAGATGCAATACTATTTAACGTGTTACGAATACATCATTTACATTGATACAGAGAAAAAACACATATTTAGGTCATACCTTTTAAAAGAATATAAACCTCTTTTGATGTTCTGTTTATTTCGTAAACAGGTCTTCGTAAGTTATTGTGTATCACGGAAGCCAAAAAATTGTATGAAATTGTGATGTGTAATCAGCTGAGTACAACGTTAATAAATCTGTAAAACGTCTCCTTTTTCTCCGATAGCTAACACGTGTCTGTATAAGAATGAGACAAACGATAAGAGTGCAGGGGTAGTTTACCTGCATTGTTTTGTGTTTTAACAAAGAGTACTTAATTTTGATAAATAAGTGCCCTAAAACAAAGTCATATTAATCCACTGTAAAATGGTAGGGGGAGATTTTTTGAAAATTACTTTGCTGATACCAAGTAAAGTACGAGTATTTAATTTTGAAGGATAAGATACGTTAGCAATTACATATGATAAAACTATTACTCTATGAAAGTGTAAATATCATTAATGGTGGGGATCGGTTGAGGAGGAGGGGTGATTATCTGCGTAGTTTAGTTTCGTTATAAGAATAAAGTACGTAATTGTTATATATAAAGTGACTCGAAAATAACATTATATTAAACAACTATACCCCATAATAACAAAAACATCTATAAACAGTGAAAATAGTTTGAAGGTGGCGGATATATTTTTAGAAATTATCAAACCGAATTCAAGTAAATGATTTTAAATATGTCTTAGAACATGGAAGTCATGTATGGTTCTCCATACTGATCTTTTTATGTGTACTACGTTATCGGCAACAAAGAAATGGTTCATATGAAAATATTTCATTTCAATTTGTCAAATTCTTCAATTTATATTTAAATTTAAATTACGATTTAAATCTTAGAACATGGAAGTCATGTAGGTTCTCCATACCGATATTTTATTACACGACTGCTAAAAAGGAGTGTTATGTTTTCAGTGGTAGGGTATGTATGTATGTATGTATGTTTGTTCCACTATAACTTTTTAACGGCTTTACCGATTTTCATGTTCGATGGCTCGATGGATTCCTTACTTCACCAGAAGTGTCATAGGCTATATATCACCGTGAGTTGACTTCCGGTTTTGACCGGAAGTGAATACAAGTGATCGGTTCTAAGGATTTTTTTTTTCGTTTATTGGTCCATCAGGTGGCGCTAGTGGAAGGTATTCTGTAAAGTTCACTCGAGATAGCGCTCGCGATTTAAGACCACGCTCACTAATACCATGTTAGCGCGCTATTGTGTGAGAGTATAGATGTGCAATCCGTGAGAAACAGAGAACAGCTGATCTGAAAGTATATATATATATATATATTGGTTTGCTATATATATTTCTCTCTCCGAAATATGGTGAACCTGAAATACATGAAATGACGGATCAACAATATGCCGCAGCAGTAAACTTAATGAATTTTCAGCAGCGCCAATTGTTCAAAATGATTTCAGACAGATTGCTTCCAAGTGAAAATAATACTGAGCCATTACGTGTGTTCGTTACTGGAGGAGCAGGCACCAGCAAAACCTTTACTCTGAAAATTATTGTAGAACAGATTCGTTGTCTTTCTCATTTACCTGCAAGCAGAGCTGTTACGGTAGCAGCACCCACAGGTGTCGCTGCAAGATTGATTGGAGGTAGCACTTTGCACTCTACTTTTGCCCTTCCTATCGAAAAAGGCAAGGTGACAGCTCTTCGCCCTCTTACTGGTGAGCGCCTTCAAAGGGAACGGATAAGGTGGAAGCATATTAATTGGCTAATCATTGACGAAATCTCAATGGTACCCTATACTACCCTAAGAAATATTCACTTAAGGTTGTAACAGCTTAAAATGAATGATGCTCTCTTCGGGGGTATCAATATTATTTTGTTTGGCGATCTAATGCAGTTGCCACCTGTACCAAAAGCAGTTGGTGGTACCTACTGCTTCAAGCAGCCTCATTACTTATCAGCTGAAATTAATTTGTGGACACTGTTTAGTTTCTGTGAATTACCTCAAAATATGCGGCAAGCTAACGACACTACTTTTATAGACATTCTAAATAATTTACGAGTCGGCCAACTCACCATGCAGCACCTAGAAATTTTAGATCGTCGAAGAGTTCCTTACTACTACTACTACTACTACTCTCCAGCACTACAGCCCATGGTGAGCCTTGGCTTCCGCTACGACCCGTCTCCACTCATCTCTGTCCATTGCCTTCAGTCTCCAGTTCCTAATGCACATATTTAGAAGAGTTCCTTTGACAGATGCATTTGCTGATGGCGAGTGTCTGCGTATTTTCCCAATCACTAAACAGGTAGAAGAATATACTGCTATGATGACTGAAAAGTTGAAAACATCATCTAAAGTTAACGATATTGCAGCGCTGGATGTGTCTGTCGAAGCTAAGAATTACGGACAAAAGTTAAAGAAAGACTTCATACCAACGGATCCAAACTGGAGGTATTCCAAACTCTTTAGTAATCGGAGTCGGATCTAGGGTAATGTTGCGAAAAAAACATTAATGTTAATCATGGAGCAATTGTCAACGGAGCAATCGGCATCATTAGAAAAATGGAGTGGCCTACACTACGTCGAGATCAGCTTCAACCTGGTGAGCTTCCACAAGCCGTATTTGTAGAATTTGATGACAGATCAATTAGGGGAAATACTGCTGGTATTGGAGTAAAGATAGAGCCCACCACTGTTGAATATGATGCTTCGCGAGGCCAGGGCAAAGTAGAACGACGTATGCTGCCATTAATATTGTGTTGGGCTGTAACAGTACATAAACTCCAAGGCACCACTTTAGACAAAGCAGTCATTGATTTGAGTAGTAATATTTTTCCCAAGGGTCAGGCCTACGTCGCACTAAGTCGTGTGAAAACATTAGAGGGATTAGCAATAAGTTGTCTGGATCCACGAAAATTGTTGCATGAACCGCACGATAAAAACTCACTTGAGGAATTAAATCGACTCAGAAATCCGTAGACCAAAGCTTTTTCTTTATCATTTCTAATAAATGAAATTATTTAGTTAATTATATAATTTATAAAACAATTTATCGAAATGTTTGTATTATACTAGTTATATAATAGAATATAAAATAAAGTTATACTATATTTATAAGTTTATAAGTTCATACGCTAATTATACTATGTACATAATAAAGTTTCTAAATAAAACTATGTAAAAATTTAAATTTTTTTGCACTTCACACATACGCACGAACGCACGCACACACGCACGCACACACTGCACATTCCCATTATATTCTTTTTAAACACAAAAAGGAATAAAATAATAAAAATAATTTAAAAAATTAAAAAACACGACTGCCAAAAAATAAATGAATAAATAAAAAATAAATTGATAAAAACACTAAATAAAAAAAAACTAAATAAAAATAATATTTAGTAAAAATCACAAAATCTAAATAAAGTCGATTTAAAACGCCAAAAACAAGGTTTTGAAATTCAGCTCTGATCAGATTTAACGAAAATGTTATGAATGATTAAACGCGTAGTAATTTTATTAGATTTAAATTACTTTTCGATGTTGAATATATATCAATGCATCATATGAAGACTACAATTATAAAAAATATTGCTGATAAAATTTTGCTCTTCAATTTTAATTTTCAATGCAGTCGGGGGCTGTTTAATGAAAAGAACAAATCTATTTAGAAACAGCCCCCGACTGCATTGAAAATTAAAATTGAAGAGCAAAATTTTATCAGCAATATTTTTTATAATTGTAGTCTTCATATGATGCATTGATATATATTCAACATCGAAAAGTAATTTAAATCTAATAAAATTACTACGCGTTTAATCATTCATAACATTTTCGTTAAATCTGATCAGAGCTGAATTTCAATACCTTGTTTTTGGCTTTTTAAATCGACTTTATTTAGATTTTGTGATTTTTACTAAATATTATTTTTATTTAGTTTTTATTTAGTGTTTTTATCAATTTATTGTTTATTTATTCATTTATTTTTTTGGCAGTCGTGTTTTTTAATTTTTTAAATTATTTTTATTATTGTGGTACAGTGAACGGTTTTAGACCGTGGTGTTTCTCAAGGTAGATCAGGTTTCCACCCTAAACCTTAAACCTTTGTTTACAGACTACAAAACATGATTAATTCTGTTTACAGACTTACAAAACATGATTAATTCTGTTTATACATAGACTTTAAGAAATGGTGAATAAGGGAAATACACATTTTTTATATGTATACAAACATTTTTTTATGGTAGACCTTCACCCCTTAAAGAACCGCACACCACTAACCACGTTTATATATTTTATATCTGTCAGTGCACTACGACTTATAACAGTGTTCGATCAAGACGCTCAACTAACACAAACGATCATAAACAACCTGAAAGTACACCTCTAATAAGAATAAAAGGCGTTCTGTTTTGTATTGATCTCAGTATAGAATAGTTGATACAAATTCGTGATTTCGGCTATAAAAATAAAGCAGTGAGGTATTTTAAGTATCAGTTGAATGTGTAATAGAATTCTCTACTTTTTGTCCTTGACATAAACGCAGAGAAAATCCCCAGCGTTCCGTTCCAGCGATAACAATCTCGTTGAAAGAGCGAGAGGACATGATATACAGTCTTCAGTTTACAGTAGTATCTTCTTCAGACACACACTCACATATATATTACATATAATTACTTGCGGTGTGGTTCCCAAGCTGCTGGTGGCGCTAACGATTGCTTTGAATCCTGACACATGTGTTACCAATATATATTAAAAACATGTGTGTGACAGTATATCACTCATTCTGTGGCTATTAATTATTCTGACGAAACTGTTCTTCGAAATCCGCTCTTGTTTTCCTATCGCTTCTATTTCTGTTTGTTCCATATTTGTAGCGAAACATGTGTCCCGATTCGTTTTAGTGCTTTGCGTGTTTGTTTCGAAATGGTCGTAAGCTTCACTAACTGAAAAAAAATAAAACCTCACTTCTGCTGATACGAATGTATAACCTTAAGACTTTAAAATGATGGTTGTTATAAAACCTATCACGATTCTATCTCCCTTACTGAGATAAAATGGTTTGTATAGTGTATATATTCTGTTCTGTTAAAATGAGATTCTGACTGATGTGCTTCCGAGGTTCTCGTCGTTATGTACAACACACCCTTGGTTTTGTTAGTATCAATCATTTTACCCATTAAGGCATCATCAGTGGTTGGATTGAGATCTCTTCTTATGTCTGAATCATAAAGTATCAAATTCTATTTGAAAATAGAACTAACATACGGTAACTTGGAAATTATTTTCCTCGTATCATCAGAGTCAATGGAAAGTTTTTCGAAAATAAGAATATTTTTATCAGAGTCGACAGGAAGAAATATTCGGATATATTAAAACCAATTATAAAGAAAATTACGGGATTATTGCAACGCAATATTGTAATATCTGTTGTATTGATGATAAACGTAATTGTTTTCTGTAGACTGGTAATTTATGTGAAATTACTTTATCATAAAAACTCATGGGCTTGTTTGTAAGTATTGTGAGACGAAATCGGTAATTCAGTCTCCATCGAATATTGGGTTTTGTTGTATTTAGAAATTTTAATTTCAAATTAGTTTCGGAAAACCGATTATCGTCTCAGCCACTGACAACACTGAAGTGGCATGAACAGGTCCTCACGTTTTTGGTAAATGAATCTTCTACTGTTGTCAGGACGAAGGCAGCAGACAGAATTTTCGAAAAGATTTCGATAACAAAGTAATCGGTTCTATAGAACATGTGTAGATTAACTCAAAACATGAACTAATACTGTAACATCTTAAACTTCAGTATAAATATAAACTTATAACCTTATTTAAAATAATGGATTCGGCTGTAGAGCAAAGCTAATAATTCAGATTTGGAAATTTGACAATTAAAGTGGAAAGTGAAAAAGGTTTCTCTCTTTCTCTTTCTCTGAAACACCATTCCCTCCCTACGGTTTCCCCTATCAAGGATCTCATTCCGTTTATTCCAGGAACTCTCTTCTTCCTGAGATACCTCTCTCCTTCCATAGGCTGTTCTGTTTCTTCAAGGGACTCCTCCCACAGAAGTATTTTCCCGTGACACATCACTGTCATACAGCAACCAAGCGTTACCTAGTAGGCGGTTTCTCAGTAGAAGCTGCCATTGCCCAACAAAGTAGTCGTTACTTCCCAGTCAGTCGCTGCTTGGAAACCTGTCGCTGCTTACGAAAAATATAGGCTACTTTTGCTGATAAGAACCACTGTTATGGTAGCACCCATCTGTAAGCTGGGTATGGCGCACCCGATTCGTTGAATTTATCGAGGATTACGTCTATTAGTATTCGAACGAACGATTCTGAGTTTCCATGGTAGCAATTTAATTCTCACTTTGTTTTGGTTTTAAGTCGTAGTCCAGTTTTGGACATTTCTTCTGTCAGATGTTTCGTCTACACGGCAGACCTTCAGGTGACCTTCTTCAGTCTTACCTTGCCCTTTTCAGCGTCAGTGGTGAACTAGTTAACTTTAGCACGCTACTTGCATAATTATACTTTTTCCGGTGTTTTTTGATCGCCGCTAGTCCTAGCCAATCCGTTGATTGATTGTATTGCCACCTGCGGCTCCTAGAGCGGATCTTTTGACTCTTTTTTATTCATCGTTGCTAGATGTATATTCCAAGCACGTGCCCTTTGGATACAGAGAAACAAAAGATCCACAAAATCTAGAGTTTGAACAATTGTTTCTCAGCTGTTTCTCAATTGTTTCTCAGGGTAGCGCCAAAAATACTGTTGGACGTTAGCCTACGTTCCTAACACCTATGTACGCAAATAAAAAATATTAAGATAATTTTGTAATTGACATTATGATCAAACTACTTAGATTTTGTTCAACGTTTCCAGGTACGTTTCTAAGCACATGACATGGTATAAAGTTGGTGAAGCCACGAAAGGTTCAGACAGAGAAAATGAACAAGAGAGACGAAGTTCCAGCTGTGAGACACAGAAGAGAGGTGATAAACGGGAAATAAAATGTTACACTACAAACATTAACCTCCGTGGAAGGTGAACGAGTTATGCGAGATGTGTGATACCCTTCTTCTGGACTCACGTCTCCAGTAATTTTGCAGTCAGAGTATAACTAATTTATCATACATAGTTCGTGCGTTTCACTTGGCTGAGAGAATGCAACGAGTACAGAGTACCGAGGCTCCCACGCCCCAGTCTGGAACGTTTGTTTTATACAAACTGTTTTTGCTTTATTGTAGCAGTAGTTTTGTCAAATATTGTCAGTCGTCACTGACAATTAATTCAGTTTTCTCTTTCGCTTTACTCGATAATTTACAACCTTCAAAGCGTTACTTTAAAAATAAATAAATTCGAAGTAAAGTTTTACATAAATTACAAGAGACTTTTATTCTTTTTTTCCCTCTTTTACTGTTCCTCTCAAAGGGTAGTTATTCTGTTTCTTTCTACACCTCCCTTACTATTAATCCCCACTCTGTTTATTAGAGGCAGACTTTAACGTTTAGTTCTCATTGTGGCCAGATCTACTT
This sequence comes from Magicicada septendecula, assembly GCA_034769895.1. Lineage (NCBI taxonomy): Eukaryota > Metazoa > Arthropoda > Insecta > Hemiptera > Cicadidae > Magicicada > Magicicada septendecula. The sequence goes on along the minus strand of CM068375.1, from coordinate 202,384,065 downwards.
TCGACTTACTTGAATTTGTTTAACGCGACGATACCACTACAAACTCCTTCAGTTGTGTTCAACCTGCAGCACGATGTGTTATGTGGCACGCTTGTAACACAAAAATAAGAATCTTTGCGTTTTACTTGAAACTTATTACTCATTAAACCTTTACTGGATTTAGAACAAACTTCGAGCTCTTTTTATATAGTAATGTGGAAAGTGGACCCATAGTTAAAGCAAGTAAAACTGTTTTTGAAGAACAGTTAGTTGCTGTGTAGTGCGCTCGCTGTAGAATATAGTGAGATGGAATTTACGTGAGGTGACCTCTCTGATCCCGTTAGGGGCTGGGCTGGCTCTCTTAGTGTAATTCATTTTTCACCCAAAATGAAGACGGAAACAATTGACCTTCATCATCATCATTCTGTACTAAAAAGTAAATTCGAGGAAATTATTTAGACGAAGACGAAGATCTTATCGTCAATGTTACTTTTATTTTTGGTAAATTCATACCTAATACTGACTTTTAAAATCTGAATTATTTTAGCACTGCGGTGTTCATAAAGAACTGGCTCAGTATGTCTATAAATAAGGAATTTCAGTTACGAATACACTTAAGATGAACTACCAACTGATGAACATAACGTGAAAAATGTTTAACTTGCTCCTTAGTTTACAAATTAATCCAAACAGAGAAACAACTACAAAAAATGTGCAGATCCAAAAGCTAAATATGCACATTAGGTATTTTTTACGCTAAAATTAAATAATTAATGTTTGTTGTTTACGTATTAATGAAACTAAAAATATTTCGGAGTTTCTATTTTATTATTAACTTCAATTATATTATTATATTAAAGTAAAACAAATAATTGTGTGCTAATTGTTGTTTTCAATGTGCTTTGATAAATTTGTATATCTGAAAATAAAAATACTTTTTTACTTAATATTTTAATATGATATTTAGTAGCGCGAGGCTTACTAATCAACAGTCTGAATATAAAAACTATTACAGACATGATTAATTATATGGGAAATATAAGCGAAGAGTTTGTACATATAGTAATAAAGTCTGGAAAGAGAAGAAGATACTAAGGAGTGGGGTCTAGCTGTCATCCTACGTATCTTTAACACAGGAAGATAACAGAGAATGTAGATATCACATAGGAATATCACTCCTCAATGCCGCAGGTAAGGTATACTCCAGGATCTTAGATAGCGATTGAGATCCCGACAGGAACAGCATCTGGAAGAAAGTCAATATGGTTCTGCACCAGGAAGAAGCACCCAAGATCATAACTTCCAGATTATGGAAAAAGGTTTGGTGATTGAAAGAGAAATCCATCTCGTCTTTCTCGAGTTGGAGAAACCTTTCGACAAGGTTACTTGGGAGGCTCTGTGGCAGACATTAGAAATAAATAATGTTGAAGCTACCCTTTATAAAAGGAATTCAAAGCTTTTTAAACAAAAATTAAAGAAATTAATGTACTTTAAATGAAACATCAAGAGAGTTCTTTATCTCAGCTAGGGTGCACAGGGCGGTGTCCTTTCGGCATATCTCTTTGCTGTAATGAAGGATGCTAGCATAAATGAGAGTCAACAGAAAAGTAAAAAATGTTAGCACGGGGACTGAAGATTACAGCCTGTGTTTTTACAAATCTCGCTTTGCTGACGATATTGTTCTGATCGCTGGCTCAGAACAGAATCTGCAGAACAATCTGAATATGCAAGAAGAAGGTATGCGTAAGAAAGATATGACCATTAACGCCACAAAACCAAACACACTGGTAATGCTCAGACTAACGAGATAACATAATATAGTTGTTTACAACAGTGAGATCGAGCAGGTGGATACCTTCAGATATTTAGGTGCAATGTTCAGTGAGCATGGCAGGATTGAAACACAATTACCTTCAGTAATTCAGCAGCTACCAGGCCGTAAAATAACAGTTTTTAGGGTGATTTGTAGACCGCCAGTTTTTCCCCTTTTAGATTTCAAAGGGGACAAAACTGGCAGTCTACAAATCTGTGTACGGCCCAAAAAATGATCTACGGGACGAGCCATGGAACTTGAATGGAAGACATAAAAGCAAAATTCAAGCAACGGAGATGAGATCTCTTATTTAGAAAACAAAATAAGTCGAGACAGAATACGAAGGCTCGATATCCGAAGGAACCTCGGGATGATTCCTCTAATTTTTACGATATAAAATTCACAGTTGAGATGGTTTGGCCACGCATGTAGAATGGAAGACCGAAGATACCCTATAAGAGCGTGGGAAGCAAAACCGGAAAGTGGAAGTAGAAGAGGAAGATCTAGATTGAAATGGGAATACAGTATTAAAGAAAGTGTAGGAAGCACAGGAACAGTGAGCACTGGGGCTAGAGAACCGGCCAGGGATATTACAAGATGGCGTGCTCTCTGCAGACCTCTACAATAAGAGGAGAGGAGGAGGATTAAGTTAGTAAATACTACACGGCTCGTCTATAACACGATGATAATATTGGCGTGAATCTGAAAAGCCACGACATAGATGCAGTACAAAAAACATTGAAATATGATACAAGCAAAGATATTCCAAAACCCTTGAAGACAGTAATTCACATTTAGACTTGGCTTTAATAGAGTAATAATAATATATACCTAAACATAATATGTTCCTATAAGCCTATATTTTGTGTTTATTAAATATATATTGCAATTGGTAAAATATGCATATAAATTAGTAAGAGAACTCAAAGCACATGATAGCATGTTGAAATGAAAATTTGTATAAGTAAAGACTGCAGGTTTGGACAATGTATGCTAGGCAATACGAGACATATTCAGATTGTTAGTTTTAAGTAAATTTTAGACAGTAAAAAAAATTTTGGTTGTTTAAGACCTGAAGATGTCAGTAATGACGAAAAGCTTAGTCGAACAATAAAAAATTATAGCAGTTAGCAAATTCATAAAAGAAATAGTAAAAAAATAGTTAGTTTTGTGAAGTGGAGCGAAAATATGCGTAGGCATGTGGCAAGAGCATGGTGCGAGATATGTAACTATTTTACGGGTAAAAATAAAAAATGTATTAAATTAAATAACTGCCGTTAAAATAAAAATTTTGACATGAGCCTTTTATCAGAATACGCATAATAAAAAGACCTATAGATTGGGAGTATTTGTTTGTTATTTAAAGAACTGAATATATGATTTTTTAATAAAGACATTTTTGTGACCTTGTAGATAAGTAATAAAATTAGACTGGGTTTCTGACAAGCTGGAATTTGCTCTCGGATAGTATATAATACAATGAATGATTTATCTTGGGTTCAGACGCAGAGAAAAGTTATTAATTAGCCAATCAGCGTACGAGAAATAGGCCAAAATTTCATTTGTATTCTTATTTCTGGTCCGTCTGTACAGTCTCTCTCTCAACTTGAAAAGGTGCGGACGTATCCCTCGAAGTCTAGACATTAGGTCTACTAAGCCGTACGAACACAAATTAGAAAGTTCGCGAGTTGATTTTTAAATAGTGCTTATCCGGGGAAGCACAAGGTATACCTATAAGACTTAAAAAGACTTGAAGTTTACTGCGTCTATTGTAAAGCTCGATACAAAAAAAAAAAATAAATAACAGTAATTAATTAACTACAATGTATAGAACTGATAAACCCGAGAACGACCCTGAACGCCGGACACGAGGAGGAGCTACACCTGTACCTAGACAGAGTGAACAACCTACACCTTTATTCCAGACGGGATCATCAACATCTCAACTTACAGTCATTATAAAGGAAAGTGACTTTACTTTTTGTAATAAACTATAAATTAAAAGACAAAAGAGCTAATAGACAAGATTTGATGTATTATATTGTAAGAGAAAAAATTATTTTAATTTGTTCTCAAGTCAACAGAGACAGAATAATTAGTTGTTTTTTTATAAACAGTATTAAATAAATATAGTACAGTTTGTAATTATATTATTAATACATCCGACACCTGTACATCGCAACATATGTATATAATCTGTTTGTTATTGACTGTGTCACTTTCATCTTTCATTTTCTTTAACCTTCTAATATCATCAGCATAGGGAACTTGCCAGTATCCTCTCGAACAATGTAGATTCTCAGGTCGACTTTATTCCTACTTTTCTTAATAAAGTGGCCGGATTTCTTCCTCTTATGTTACTACGTTTACCCGAAAGTCGGAAGAGAGAAAGACTGCAAATATTTTGGCAGTGTCAGAAAATCAGTGTGCGGGAAAACATGAATGCACGCGGATTTGAAGTAGACGATACCCTGGATAGATACACGTGGTGTTTCGGGACGGCAAGACGGTGAAATTCTGTATAAATCATGTAGACATATTCTACTTCCTTCTGCAATCAGTCTCATATCCCCTACGTCAAAGGTGCTCGAGCGGTTCGTACAACGATGCTTACGAGCTTGTCTGCGAAACTTTGACGTTCTGGTCCCCGAATAGTTCGGCTACCGTGCAACCCATACCACCATTCATCAGCTTGATGAGAATGGTGGAATTGACAACGGGCGCCGACTGTCCAAAAGAGCTGCTTCCTGGCTGCGGAGAAACTCTTTTAAAGCATTTGGTAAGATGTGTTTTAACACAAACTCAGGGAAATCTAGTTGTCAGAAGACTACTACCTCCATCTGATTGCTAACTTTGTGACGAGAAGAACTTCTGCACTGAGAAGACGACTAAGTGTCTTCGCGATGTAACCATAAACGCGACTTAGGCGAGAAACACACCGGGTACGACGCCATGCGATGTGACGACGCAAGTCATCGCATGAAAACTGATGGCGATGTTGCTTTATGAGAGTCCCCTCACCTAGTACGTTGCGATGACTAACGCTCGTCGGCATGCGATGCGATGACGGACGAATAGTTCGAGTCTCAGTTGGTGTCCGTCATCGCATCATTCAAACATCAGTTGGCGAGCATCATTCAAGAATCATCATGGATTTACACGAAGAAAAATTAATAATTGAGGTAAATTTATGTGAGTAGATTTTTCCTCTTGTCTTTTTTAATTAACAATTTATGAACTACCGGTACATTATTAATTAAATCTATGAGTTTTTTAAATATAAATTATGATACATATTTTGATAAATACTGCACAACATGCAGTTATACATATTTTGATAAATGTTAGACAAATGTGTAAAGTTCTTAAATTTCGTTTCTTAGGTTCAATCAAGACCTATACTTCAGACAAAGGACTAAATGATTATAAAAAGAATAATAAAAGGGAAGATTCATGGAAAGATGTTGCCGTTGCCACGGAATGTGGCCTACACCTCACGCCTTCGGTTTATAGGATAAAGCCACCATCACGACTTCTTAACTTTTGCGCTTTTTAAAAAGTAAATAGGCAGCTAACGCCTTTTTCTGCCTCCTAGATAACATTACTTTCAGAAAACAGAAACTATACTAATCAAACGTGACGGAGGCCCGCTTAATCGTATTCTGTGTGGGGCCCCTTCCGTTGTGATGACGTACGTCAGGGGATCGCGCGCGATCGCGACGCATGGCATCGTACTCCGTCTTTTTCTCGCTTAAGAGTACCGCGGTGCTATTCTCTAACCGCCTGAAAGATCCGCGAGGGCGGGCGTTTGACCGACTTGCGCTGGTCCACAAAAGTTAAGTATCTCGGTGTACATCATAATCGTCGGCTCACGTGGTGTGATAACGCCCAGACAGTTAGTAAGCTAGCATTCGATCGCCTGGGCCAACTGTTTCCAATCTTGGTCAGCCCGTCTATGACGCGTAAACTTGGCAAAATGGTCATCGGGACGTATCTGCTCCGGTCATCACTTACGGAATACCTGGGGATACGTGGTCGTTATGCATAAAAGAAAGATGCAAAGTGTCCTATACAGGGGGCTTCAGCTAGCGCCAAGTCCCTCGCCTATTCTCTTCTCGCTTGTTAGAAGTGAACGCAGTGTGCGACCTTGGACCACACGTAAGGCTTTACGTACGAATGGTAAGGATTTAGGACAACGTAACAGGGCTCGGCCAGTATCATATATGATCAGGTGATAAGTGGAAACGATATCGGCACTTACTGTGATAAAGAGAGTTAGCACAAAAACAATTATTGCCTGCTATAGAGCAAATTCGCCCTACTTGCGTAGGAGCTCCTGAAGGAAGCTCGGAACTCGACTACCATAAGGTTTGTCTCTGTATGCGCAAAGTTCACAGCTCAGTGGCTGATGTTACTACGTTTTAAACATGACGTTACTTGTTGTGTGGTTAAAGCATCGTAGCTCCACTTGCAAGAGAACTGAGGTAGGTGGGTATAAATTAATTTTTAATTTAATTAATAAACATAGCTCAACATTTAAGTTCGTTTCAAAGACAATTGTCTCATAAACAATAAAAAAGTTTGGGTGCGTGTATCAGTAAGTGTGTACACGCGGAAGAAGTGAAACTTCTTTGGGTTATATCCATTATTTTTTGTTTATCCATTATTATTATTATTTTTAACTGTATACTTAAAATTGAATAGGATGGGAGAGGTATCAGTATAAGAAAAATTTTCATTTTTAGTAAATAAAAAATATTTTATTATATACATTTACAGAAATTATTATTATTATTATTAATCTATTTCGTTAATATTTAGTGATATTTCATCATACACTTTTGTAACCAAAGGCTTATGGTAACGAAAATAAAAAATGTATGTTTTACATTCAATATTATCCAGAAACCTTGTGAATACTGCATCAATTGTCGTATTCGATTTTGTCGTAGATATTTTTTTATCATTTTGTATAGACAGGTTTAAATTATCTTTTAAAAATTCAACCAGTTTTATAGATTTGTCTGATGCAAAATTGACAATGAAATCTCCACTTAAAATCGTAGGTATTTTATGATAATCTTTATGAAGTATGGCGGCACCTTGTGATGTATACGATAATAATGAACGATGGAGAAAATCAATAATATCATCTAATGTTTTATTAGGAGAAATATACACTGCTATAATCACAACTGTTTGCCCATTTTCAATTTTACATTCAGCCATACACAAATCGCCAACTGTAGATGCCATTGAACCATAGACATCAGATTGAGTAACGGAAAAATCCATGGATGGAGTTATAATGTTAATAATATCGTCAGAATTTTGAAATATCCCGACACCTCCCGCTCTAATTGTGGTCGTTTATATTTCACAATGCAGTTGAAATTAAGAACAGATACGTCATCTTCATTGGCTAGCCAAGTTTCTGATAAAACTATGACATTTGAATTTTTCACAACTATATCTTTTAGATCAACAGCATGAGCTGTAAGATTTTGGCAATTACAAGTGAATATTGATAAATCTTTTCTGTTATTGATGAAATTAACTAAATTTTCATTTATAGTTTCTAGTTTGTTTAGTGAAAGTCGTTTAAATTCCTCTTGCAAATCAATTGTTGATGATGATCGTCTTCGGCCATGGTAGAATATCTTCTCGTTGTTCTCTGTCGTAATATGTAATCCTTCAATACTCGTCACACGTGATAAAGCAACGTATAATAATGATTGAGAATGACGTCGATAAACAATCTTTAACATATATGTCATTAAATTATGTACGACTAGGTAGATTATTTTTTACATATCGTTAATTTAAAATATTCGTAACAATAATTATATATAACTGTACATTTCCTCATTTGGTGTACTACTAAACACATATACACACACATGTATGCATAAAACGCATAACGCATAACGCGTAACGAAAATGTTTCCTACCGTGCCAAAAGAAGTTTCACTTCAAAAATTATGTTCTTTGTTTTTAATGTTACTGTCTTTCAATAATTGTGTATACGCATTAAACGTCACATTTTTCATAACCATGGCTTTTATTCCTGTGAACAATACGCTGAAAACTGAAAACCATAATTATCTAACCTCACAAATCAAAACAACACGTACTTTTGTTTTACATTAAGAAATAGGAAATAGAATAATTTACAATCAATACACTTCTTCCTCTTCACATCGTGGTATATCGATACAATGGTACATTCAAAACAACGAAATTGTAGTTTGGTTACGGATATTGGGAAAGTACCGATTTTGTGTAGTATAATGCCTATTGATTCTGACTGTTCGTCACGTTAAAACGTTAAAATTATATATAACTGTACATTTCCTCATTTTGGTATACTACTAAACACATATACACAAACATGCATGCATATAGTGCATAACGCGTAACGCGTAACGAACATTTATCCTACCGTGGCCAAAGAAGTTTCATGCATATAACGCATAACGCATAACGCGTAACGAAAATGTTTCCTACCGTGCCAAAAGAAGTTTCACTTCAAAAAGAAGGTGTGGGCCTACACCTTCCTTACACGAGTTCAATGAAAAATGGTCTCATCTCTGTACACAGTCCATTTAATTTAGTCAATTGCGTTGTGTAAAGTGTTGCGCAATAGAAAATGACGTAATGACGTGGTGTTGAGCGTGGCCAACAGATGGTGTGTCCCGGGGTGGTAGGTGGGCGGCCTGGACGGGCGCTTCCCCTACTTCTTCTACTTAATCTGTAGTAACGAAGAGATGGAAGTGATTGGCAGCAATAGTATAAAGTAAAAAGGAACGCGGAGGGACTCGTGTATTCTTTGGGCTCAGTTGGGTGGTAAAATTGTCACAATAGGGCTTCCACTCCGTTTGAAAGGAAGGCGATCACAAAGATGACGACGACGACGACGATGATGATGTGAAAACGAAAAAGGATTAATAATGCCGGACGCTGCTTCCCCCTCGCGACCACATCGATTTCCAACGGTGTCGTAACCGGTAGAGAGAGCATTTCCTATTATAAATGACTGACCCATTGCTTAATAGGCCAATAGGAAACTCAAGTGTGGAGAAATAGGAAGCAATTGACAGATTCAAGAAGGGTGTTACCAAACTATACTCGGCCACGTGTTTATTTTACGCAAATATTTATATGTACGTGAGAGTGTGTGCCCGTGTGTGTTCGTGTCACAAGGTCAGAAACACAGTAGTTTCAATAAACTACAACAGAGACTACTCGAAAACTAGTTTGTGTATAGGCTCTTCAACGACTGATGATCCATCGGCTAGTCACGTAAAATAGTTATACTAGTTTATTGGTTCTGTAGGTGGAATAAGAGTGTACTAAATTTATTGTGCAGGAGGCGCCAATAATTTCAAGTTTACCAGCAAGATTCAAGCGATCCTTTTTATTTTTTAACCTACGTCGTCAAATTATCCAAGTAATTGAGCATCTAGGACAACTGGCTTCTGGAAAAAAAGACAAACGAAAATTTAGACTAAAGCAGATTATTGTCAGATATCATCGTGTAAGAGTGAAAATCCACAATAAAATTTCTACACTTCGACTAAAGACCAAATAGTTTTTTCAACTACAGCAAAAGATAAAGTTTCAATATTTATTTGTAAACTGCTTAAAGTAAACAAAAATAACGAAAGTTGGACACACATACCTTCTTATTAAAAACACAGATTTATTAATAAACTTCTGCTTTTGTCTTTTATTTCTTTATTATGGTAATGCAGCATATCATTCTAAAATATAGTTCACGTAATTGATTTCTTTTATACTCATCTACTTCAGAATTCAGTAAACATTCCATTGAGGGGGATTGCTAAATACAATAAAACTTTATCAGACGGGCAGAGACACTCTTGACAACTGAATTCAGTTAAGAAACATAACATTCATATTATATTAAAATGTATTGCTGTAAAAATACAAAAAGAGTTAGTGAAGAAATAAAATTATGTTATGCCATTTTTACCCAATAAAAACCTGTGTGGTATGTTTTGTATTTAAAATACGATCTGATTTCACAAATCGTTCAGGCACATAGACAGCATGTAGGCTAGAATCTTGAGATTAATAATATAGAATTTACCGCAAGGCACTTGACAGAACTCTCTTTGTATATCAGGTAGCTAATTATGTTTATTTTCTAATTAATTAATACTATTAAGTACCAGTATAGAGAATGGCCTGCAGTTTAGATACTCAAATTGTGCTTGTTCGTTTGAAGCTGTACAGTAACTCGGTTTTTCAGTACAGAAGCCCATACAGATTCACTACTGTTTTGTGACAACAATTGATCAATTCACACTCAATAGGTTCCTTTAACGCTTCCAGAACCATACTTTCCTGTGAATAAAATTTGTCTTTTGTTATTTCTCACACAGAAAAGATACACCAGGAAACTCTAGGAACTGAGATCTGATAAACAAACAGGCTGTTCAGTGATATCATGTCTGTCAATCCATTTGCCAAATGTATCACTCGAAAAGTTTCTCTCGATCAGCCTGTTGTGTGGGTGTGTAAACAAATTTCTTCTGAAGTGGTTGTAGGTATTCCATTAATGGTCTGTTTTCCCGTTTTAGCATGAACATGAACAATCATTAGAGTAATGTCCACGAGTAGCTTATGGATATAAAACTCATCTGATAAATCCTTAAGGCTGTCTTAATCAACACATGTGTATGGATTTTTAGTAAAATGCTATGTGATAAGAATGACGCCTAAGAGAGGTTTATCCTTCAGTACAGTACCAATAACAACAGTCAAACAATAGTAACACTCTAACAAGTAAATTGGTTGTATATATAGTAGGTACTAATTTTTTTTACTTTGGTTGTCTGCTGTCTGATTTCACGATTTTGAAGTGTGACGGTCTCCCGATTTCATTATACAGATGAACAGCAATCTTAGTCTAACAGCATGTGTGAATGCTTCCATACATTTACTGTTTCGATTACTGATTCGGCATACAGCACATACAACTCGTGTTGCATTTATGCTTTTAATAGTACAACTATGCACTAAAAGTCAATACCTGACTAAGTAGAATATGCTAATCAGGAACATACAGTAGAGTAATTGTGTGAAGTTGTACTAACTCGAATAACCTTAAAGAACGTAGGTACGAAATAAAGAATCAAATACGTTTAATTTTAAAGTTTAACATGTCGTTTATTGTTGACCGGTTTTAAGTTTCGAGTGTCTTGGTACACAGACCCCACGTTATCAAAATACATATTGAATGACGCTTATCAAAATGAATGCAGGTTACAGGGGAGCAAAATACAGATACTAGACAAACGCGTGAACGTTTTCTTTGCTTAGTCGAGTAATCGCTGGTCAGGTAAAGAAGAACATTATCGATTTAATCTACTTAACTTTAATTAACCCTTTGTAAATACATCTTTGTACCCAAGGTTCCTGAAGAATGAAGAGGAATCGATTGATACAGTCGTAGATGGGTACTGAACAATTTTTAATTTTGGTGTCTGCATCTAAAAAATCACAAGGCTTAGAAAACTCAGCTTAATGAGAAGACTTTATCGAGTCCTGTCAAAATCTGGGCAGTCGTTTTGCGTTTACGGGAGGGGAGCATGGAAACAGTTCCATCCAACATACATTACACGTTATACACAATATAGGCTTCTTCCCTGCTTATAATTAGGTTCTCATCAGTTTGTTTAAAGAAACCTTTCAATCTTCTTTGCATTACTGCTGCTATAATCACAGAATTGTATTCCACATCTTTATCTACTTTCACGACGTTCTTCCAGAACCGTTATTGTAGAACACTAGTTAATATTAAGTTATGTCTTTGCCCTGCAGTGAAGCTAAACCTGGAGCTAAAATTCTAGAACTAGTGGTAAAATCCAGTCGGCTAACATGAGGTTTCTAAGGCCGTTTATGGATGTAACAAGAAGGGATTGACTTGAAAACGGCGCAATCAGGAATAATTTTGGAAGTATAATTTAAATAAAAAGATGGAAGAATATAGAGAAGGGCGGAAGGTCAACGAGTCAAGAATGGAGGAGAAACACTTGCTAGTACATATCCTATTTTATAGACCCAAAACGAACAATAAATATTGGCATACTGAAATGAAGATGGGTCGAAAAGGACTAAACGGTCTAATGTTTGTGGGAGACATAGAACAAGGAAAGAAGTAACCATTGTTTTCTCTGCGGGAATTTTTGCTTTTTAAGTCATCTTTGGAATTCCACATTAATTAGTTTTCATGCCAAAGAGTGTGCTTATTAATTACAACACTTTGGTACTTGCTCGTGATCACATGGTCGTTATAAGTTTTGTTGTACGGTGGATCTACAAGTGACACTCGAGCAGAGACGGCTCGCTGTGGGACCAAGCGTTGGGAGCGAATGCTTTGATCTCTGTGACACATACTGATGTATTTAGTAATCCGCAAATCGATAGATGGCCGAAGGCCGCCGTTTCGATGCCTATATAGGGCGAGCGAAGGAGCATAGAGGTCTGTCACATATGGGTTCAGTACATAGAGTGAAAATATGCACAGAGAAGTTAATTGGTCGCAGCAGCATAGGCCTGTAGATAATGGAAACAGCCATACGTATTACCATTTCAGGGTTAAGCTTCATCCCTTCACATGCCTTTGATAGATGCAGTCTGTGTCTATGGCTGACAGGACGATGTTTTCGATCGCAGTTGGTCGGGTCGCAATTGACTGGGTTAAAATTTTGTCTTGGTCGCAACTGACCGTGGTTCATTTATATTACCATAAAGAAAAGGAGACTCTTTATAGATCTTTTCTTTGTGTTGAAATGCAGCAATAATTCTTGAGTGTAAAACACAAGAAACAAATACATTGGTAGCATTAGAGGGTTCAAACAATTGTCGTAATAAGTATTCCTGTTTTAAAAAAAAATGGGTGGCATGAGACATTTCACATTTAGCCGAATGTTATGTCTAGTGTGGAGCATACCGGTATAGAGTTATCGTTTTTAACTTAATGAAGTGCTGCAGTTTGTGTTTCGTGACTTTTATGTATTGTTACTTCAGCTTTGCTAATCCAATCGGTTCGTTCGTGGCTACACTGTATAACGCTGGAAACGACTCATGTTGTAAAAAAACTAATCTTCGTAAGAGAGGTAAGAAATTTTCTCAAAATATACATCAAAACTCGATATCATTTTAAATTATAAATTAATGACTCGATATCAGAACTAATTTAAAATTTAAAGACGATGGCTGTTCGACCATTATTATATGGGTGCGAATCTTGGATGATGAGAAAGAGCGAGTGGAATAAGTTTCAATCAGCGGAAATAAAATACTTAAGAACAGTAAATGGATGTACAAAAGCAGACCGTATAAGAAATGAGGATTTAAGAAAGAATTTGAATACATTTTCAGTTAGAGGAAAGATAGTGTTGTATAGAGAAAAATGGAAAAGCCATTTGCAACGAACGGGTAATACCCGCATTCACGGTTAGCCTGTAATTACCAGCCACATAGAAGAAGAGACGTTGGATGAACGGTACCAAAGTGGCGAGAAACATGAGGCCGGACCAGGAGAATGTTCCTAAGCCCTGAACGGCTGATGATGATGATGAACTCGATATCATATTGGCTCGAAAGAAGGAAAAACTTAAGATCGGGAAAAGATAGATCCCTAAAAATCTGATTGTTTATGGTTTATTCAGAAAAGCTGCTAATTGAGACTTACCAATAACAGAGTCTTCTCTGGGATATGATTAAAAATTAGGTGCTTCTGATTTAAAAACGAGCCTGTACTGTCTGCTATAAAAAACTGCGTACATTAACACACACATAAAGGAAACCGTGAGTACAATATTTACTACTTACACTATTACCGTAGGTATATATTTACGTACAATTTTTATTACTTTTTCGGAAGTAGCTTAGATCCCAATTAGTTCAGTTAAGTGTATTTTGTTTGCTGCTTCACCTTAACATGTGAAGAGTGTTATCAATGGCGCTGGTATACGTGTGCCAATGTGCTATAGTACCCCAGATAACATTAGGGATGCAATCCTTATCTGTGTATTTTCACTTGCTCTTTCACAGCTAGTACGTGTTTAGAAATTGGATGCCAACATTATTGTCTAAAACAGGATAGCTTATTGACGTCAAACTAACTCACGATGGCTAACCGCTTGTCTTGTTTTGCCGCGGAATGTTTCGGAAATTGCAACTGCATTGACACTTCTGGCTCCAAGTATCTAACTGTAAATAAAGTAAATCGAAGTAGTTTTCTGTTGATAAAATAACTTTGTTACTAACTGTATCAAAATTGAGGTTAGAGGTTTTAAACAACAAAATTATTCGACTGCCCGTTGAAACACTTTTCTTCAGTAACTAATGTGACACTGTCTAAAATGCTCTTAATCTGTCAAACGTGTGAGTTCCTGAATGCCATTGAAGCTTCATTTTATTAAAAACTTAAATTATTTTGATTACGTATCATAGTTATGGAAAGAAAATATTCAATATTATCGATTCAGATCTGTTATATATTAAGTTAATAGTCATCATGTAACTATTTCTCACTGAATTTAATAAAAATAAGTTACCTTTTTACTACAGGCCAAGGGAAAGCACTAAGAAGCAGTATTGTCTGTATGTGGCGCAGACTACTGTGCTATGAACCGTCAGCTGTCACTGAGTAATACTGCGAAGACGACGTGCTGTTGCTAATTGTTTTACAATCTGTTAACAATATAATTATATATGAACAATATAGTAGGCTTATATAATTGGTCACAGCGAGTTCGTATGTCTATTTTGGCAAGATTTTAATGCATCTCGTACATTTTATAGAAAAAAATATTTATGATTACAATTTATTTTCTTCTCGTGTTTATAGTTGTATTTTTTCCAGCGCAGAAGGCTTTTACCGTAAATAAAAACGTGTAAATCCCCCCCCCCCCGGTAGTTAATGAAACGTCTCACGCGCGCGTACAAGCACGATCGCACGCTGAATACAATTAAACTAATATATTTGATTTTGTATAAAAGGGAGTTTTCTCTGAAAAGGAAACATAATGGCGGCGCTGGTAGTATGTGGCCGGGTAGTTATGAGGGTTGGATTTTTATTACTGTGCACTGCTAAGGGTAAATGTACACAACTGTTTGCTACTCACCACTTGACCAAAGTGCTTTACAAATTATAATGGAAGTACTGGACAAGCAGTGACTATGTAGCAGGGGGTTGGGGGTGAAAATCTAAGGATATTATATTAGAAGACAGCGGGAGGAACAAGGCGCGTTTTTATCTGGTGGATGAAGGAAATAATGATTTGGAACGCTGCGTGTGTGCGTGTGCGTGGGCGAGTGCGCGCGCCTGCTCCCGTGTAAGGGCGGGTTGGGGAGTGGTGGTGAAGTTTGAGTGCATTGCAGAGAGCTGCCACCCCCTGACTTCATCCTTTTGCCTCCTCGCCACGACTTAACATGCTTGTCTACAGCCACTACAATGACCATTCTATAAATTGACAACTGTCAAGTACCACCCACCTTCGAGAGGTATTAACAAGATGGCGTTTGTTCGCAAGGATTATTCAGTCCGACCTCTGGAAATCCGTTCGGTCAGCGTCATTACTTAGATTTACTGTGGAAAGTGACAATTTTCACGGATAAAGGCTCATTACATGTTTATCCGCACAACTCGAGAGTGTACGTATTATAACCAGTTTTCTGTACACTTCTCATTGTTCACTGTAGGTAAATAACGAAACGACCATGTGATATTTGCAACATATTTCTTATCAACAATGAGCATATTCTATTTAAAAAAAGAAACGTTTAACAATACAAGCTGAGAAACGGCGCAAACGGAAAAAATAATAAACTTTTTATATACCTGGAAATATTGGGAATTACCGCCACGATGCGAAAATGCGAATTATCGCGAAAACGTTTGCAAGACACATAACGGACTTGACAATAATCACCGTCAGGTAACTTGTAGAGAAACGACAGCTGACGCGGGTGGTTGCGAGTCGAACTGTTATCGTAGAGTTCTCTTGTTTTAATTCCGCCTCACACTCGCTTAGTACTACAACAACTTGTGTTTTGTGTTTACAACTTAGTACTTTTCAAGTAGTTGTGTTACAGTAAACATTTTTTAACTATCGCTTAGGATTAGTGTACTTTTAATTACTTTCAGTTAGTAAGTGAATTATCCAGTTATCTGTTTATTTGTAGCTGTCTATTCACAAAGGGTCATCGAAAGAAAGAAAAAGAAGTTTCATTGTTCACAGTGAAGGCCTAGAAATAATTAGTAATATAATTGGAAAATGTGATGAAGAAAACCAGCAAAACTCACTGACATACCCACTGATTCAAGCAAGAAACGAGCTGTGTCTTACTGTAATAAATCAGAAGGCTTCGTTAAATACCTGAGAAAGCAAAGGGAACGCAGTCCAGAAGGAAAGTTCTCCACACCGGGTAAAAACTAACACATGAGAGGAAAGGAAACTTTTTCTTGATGATTTCGATAAGTGTGTAGTACGATTTTTATAAAAATCAAAACGTTGGGCTCAATGTTAAAAAACTCCTACCTATCGCGAAAGAAAGAATCCACTTTCCATAGGGCGCTAAAACATTAACGCGAGTGTTTAAAAGTGTGGGATTCAAGTGGAAGAAATGTAGAAGTAAAAGCAAAGTGTTAGTTGAAAAAGCAGAAATTGTAATGATGCGTTACAAGTACCTTGTGCAAATTAAAAGTTTTTGGGAATCTGAGAGAAACAAGTTCTTTTAGATGAGAGGAAAGTGAGCGTTGAATGAGTTTTGATAATGTAACGTGAATCGGTATTTCTCAGTAGCAGTTGTTTGTTTACAACCACTACATATGCGCGTTTCTACGCTCTCTCTCTATGTCGAATTCCTCTCGGAGACATAGAGTTCAGTCTAAAGCAGTACATAATTCACTGGCTTTGATATGGAAATGCATTTGTTATGGAACGGCATTTACACTAGAACATTCAAGTCAATAATAACAAGAGAAGTCCTATTGCGACTCTCTGTTGCTTAGTGTTTGCTTGAATAACAAATTACCAACTTCACTAATACTTATAGAACAACAGATAACCATCAAACAAATATCAAAGAAAGACAACAAAAAGATACAGTTATCAGAGCTGAAGTCTTAAGAAAATATATGTAGACTCGTACATAGGTAAAAGAACAGTGATACAATGAACGAATTAAATATAGGCTACCATCTCTGAATGAAAGAATCAAATAAAATGAAGGGAACAGGTGTAACTGTCTTTGAACATTTCAGCAGTACAGGTTGCTAGTGACAACACTAGAATGAAACTATAGGCAAAGAGAGACATCCGATACTCTTGGTAGACTAAGATCGAGGCGGATCGAATCCTATTTCTTGTAAGTGGAAAAAATAAAGCAAATAATAATGAATAAACACTTGGTAGGTTTTCACTTTCCTACATTTCCGTGATTTTTTAGTTTTAATTTATTCACGTAAATTTATCAGTGTCACTCTTCTCTTTTAGTAAAACTGTCTTACGACAGGTTTCAACTGGATGATTAACATCACTGATGTGTGTGGGTTAATCAGAAATAGCGATCACCATAAGATCGGCCTGAGTCCATGGCCAACGGAATCTGAACGTTTCCAGAATAACATCCACCTGTTAGAAAACACGGTCGTGACGCGGTGACTCATACAAAAGAAAACCTTTTTTTGAGTTGACATTGAAGTGTCAAATGTTAAATTGACCTGTCGCGTTGCACAAAATAAACACCTGTAATATGACAGCCAGAAAGACAGCTGTTTCTGTGATCTAAATCACCAAATTTTTCAATGGTCTGTTAATATATCGACCATTCAGCTTCTGGTTTCGAGTACACTGGAAACCACGTGGGTTGAATTGTTCAATAAATTTATCTATTTTAATCCGTGGTTAGGATTAATATTATTTTATTTTAATAGTAAAGTATAAATTACTTCTCCATAATGCTTTTTGCCATTCTTCACAGTAATTTAATTAAGTAGCTTGTCTATAAATGGACGCACTGTCATTACTCTAGAACACATCCTTTTAACAATACGTGCGCACACTTTGCACTTATTCACTTTTTCACAAACACTCCACTTAGTTCACTGCTCTAAATGTCTTAATGCTACATTAAATCTGAATCGTTAACCTAATGACAATATAAAATATGTTTCACGAAGAAACGGAAATAATTTCAGGATATGTTCTACTAACATAAATAAAGAAAACAAATTTATAGGTCTATAAAAATAGGTCCGGAAACGTATTGTTTTCGATTTAAAGTTAGAGAAAAATTTCGCTCCGTTTAAAACAAAACAAACAAAGACTGAAAATTGTGACTTATTTAGAACAAAACAAACCAATACGTGGTAGAAAAATTTTATAATGTTAAATTATAGCCTAATTTCAATTTTAATAATTTTTAATTAAAACAAAAATCTCTTTCATACTGGGAAAAGTAAACAAAGAAAATTTCCTGCAAAACAAGAAAAGCATATTACAAACTGAAAATTAAATAAATTGTTCTTTTACATAAAAATAAAATATTTTAATGTTTTGGTGTGCTTTGATAATGTTTGAACGTTTGATATCAAAAAGACTATTAGTGAGTGATCTTGACATATAATTCTTCAAAATTTTTTCAGAAATAAAACGACAAGTACAATGTGTAAAAATAAACTACGAAAAATACGTGAACGTATAATGACAAGGTTAGGTCCTTGTAGATCTCCCTATTGTTCGCTGCTTATGGTGTTACCAGCATAATTGTATTTTAATATTCATGTGACCTATTTATGGAGGATGTTGAATATTAATAACATAACACAAGTAGCTTTCTGAAAAACCGGTTTAAAAAAACATGTTTTTGACACACTGCGATTTGTAGATAAGCGTTAAAGATGTATTCTCCATCCGACAGCACTGAAAAAAGAACGAATCCTCATGAATTTACACGACCGTCAATTAAACTTGACAGGTGAAAATAATAAGGAACGATTCTACTAGTTTTGACAAAATATCCTTTCCTACGGCAAGAAAATCCCAGGTGAAGGACTTCCTCAGGATCAAGCCGGAGAGAACAAATTATTGGTGGTTTTACGTTGTTATAACGTAATACCACTAAATACACGATGTTTTATTTTGTGCATTTTAAAAACACGCGTGACAGGAAAGTTTCAAACAGCTGGTAAAAAGTGAATAAATTGACAGATATAGCTGGAATATAACACGTGTTCACGGGAAATATACGTCTTGCAGAACACCAAAGATTTTAGTTCTAACATTGAGCTATAGATGTCGCTCCGCGAACCTTTCATGAACCAATGACATTCATATTACAGTAATTATTCTAGTCGTACTTTTATCGAATATACGTTATAGTAAAAGTCAACGATTTAAATAAATTACTGTGGTCCTCAACACAAAAAAGTTATACGCTTGACTCTGATTAATACCGCTCTGTATGCCATGGAACTGGAATAAGCTTTATCTTCGTTTTTATCAGTAGAACATGTCTGGAAATTATTTACGTTTTCGCGAGAACCCTTTTAACTGCATTTTCCCGTCAAGAAAATCCTGCAGAAACTCTCCATGTCGGACCGCGCGATCATAAGGCCAGTGTTCTATCGGACTGCGGCCATGAAGAGAGTATTGAAAAGAAATAATCTGCAGATACTTTCAGGAAATTTCAGGAAAACTACGTGAAAACAGGTACACATTTTACAGTCGCATCACAGTTCAAGAGATTAATAGTAAGTAATCAAAACGTACTATACAAATATGTAATCTTGACTTCTAACTGGAGAATAAACATTTATACGAAAAAATTAGCTATATGTCTCTTTACTTATTTATTCCGACTACGCAATGGCGAAAGAAAAAGATAAATGAAAAAAAGAGGATATTGTAAAGTGAAAATAATTCTGTAACTATTTTATTCTACCGGGTTTCTTATAAAATAATAAAAGAATAAAACCGATCCTAGATTAGGTAACGCCTACTATATAATAAAAAATGAACTAAATATTTACCTGCTGGTCAGAAAAAAGAAAAATACGAACAAATTTACCACGTACATTGTGTTTCCGAGAGCATTTCAGTGATATTTGAAAATTATAATCCATGGATAGCAACACTATATATATTTCTCTTTTTCATTGGCTTCTCTGGTGTTATCTCCGTTGTCCATTTTTGAATGTATTTTTTCAAAGAGGTGTTTCAGCTACATCTGCGGGAGAATAAACTGTAACAAGCATTTCAATAAAGAGATTGACACATTTATTGATACTACAAATGCACGGCAGTATAATCGTTCCTTCTACAAGACGAAATAAAAGTAATATTTTTATGTAAATTTGAAATTTAACTAAACTCCTGTTCTTTGAAGCGAGAACTCCATATACAACAGTATGGTCCCGGGCTCACTCCCGTACACATCGCGCTGGGCTGTAAATTGATTCAACGCGTCACGAAATAGCTGGAACGAAAAAGCAGTGTTGCCAGGTCAGTCAAAGCTCTTTCCACACGTAGCTACCCAAAATTTCCCCACAGCTACAAATATGTATGCTTTACGCAAATCGTAATATTTTAAAAATGTGAGTTCATTCTATGCGTTTAAATAGGCCTAATATTACAAGAATAGCGTAAATATTAAAAATAATTGATTTTTTATTAATCTGTTTGGCGTTTGATCACATCTGATGACAAAATATTTGGCGTTAACTTCAGGTCAGCACCAAACAAGATTTGGTCATTACAGAATCAATTTAATTAAGACAATATTTTTTAAACATTTTTTTGTAAAAAAACTGAATTATTATACTGTGCAGATCAATTCTACTTTACTACTAAATATTGTGTAAAACATATTGTTACACTGAAAAAGTTATTTGTTACAGATTGTTTGTATACGTATGTATACTGAAAATAATACGACGTATGATATGATTATATTTATGTTCATTATATATATCGATTTCTTATAATAAAATACATATAAACACATATATTATATTTCTTATAATATACATATAAAATATCGGTATGGAGAACCGATAGGCCTACATGACTTCCATGTTCTAAGATTTATATTTAAAATCATTTTTGAAATGAAATATTTCCATAGAAACTACTTCTTTCTTCAGCCTTAACCACAGTATTGTGGACACTAACGTATACCACCTACTCATCGATTTTCAGTGACGATGGCAGTCGATGGCACTGGCGAAACGTCTCGTTTTGCAGAAAAAATTGGACTATGGACAAAACAGCACGGGAAGGAATTTTAACAAAGAACTACTCCTTTGTTACCGATAACGTAGTACACATAAAAACTATCCCCTCCCCCCTCAACTATCATTTTCATTTATAGAAAATTACCCACCCCCCTTCAACTAGCCTCTTCATTTATAGATATTTCATCTACGATTCTACAGTGGATTATTACGATCTTCGTTTCAGGATACTTTATTTATCAAAATTAAGTAGTATACTCTTGTTCAAACATAAAATGTTGCTGGTAAACTACCCCTTTCCCTTAACCGATCTTCACCAAAATCAATAGGCCTTGAGTCCTTTAAAATTCAGGAACGTATGCAAAAAATTATTTGATTCTGTTTGAATTGCGCGTCATAGAAAAAATTACCCTTGTTAAAACATAAAACGTTACAGGTAAACTACCCCTTTCTCTTAACCGATCTTCACCAAAATCAAAAGGCCTTGAGTCGTCTAAAATTTAAGGACGTATGCAAAAAAGTATTTGATTATGTTTGTATTTACGGCCGTTATCGGTCGTCATACAAAAAATTACCCTTGTTAAAACATAAAATATTGCAGGTAAACTACCCTTTTCTCTTAACCGATCTTCACCAAAATCAACAGGCCTTGAGTCCTTTAAATTCAGGAACGTATGCAAAAAATTATTTGATTCTGTTTGAATGTGCGTCATAGAAAAAATTACCCTTGTTAAAACATAAAATATTGCAGGTAAACTACCCTTTTCTCTTAACCGATCTTCACCAAAATCAACAGGCCTTGAGTCCTTTAAATTCAGGAACGTATGCAAAAAATTATTTGATTCTGTTTGAATGTGCGTCATAGAAAAAATTACCCTTGTTAAAACATAAAACGTTGGAGGTAAACTACGCCTTTCTCTTAACCACCGATCTTCACCAAAAACAATAGACCTTGGGTCCTCTGCAATTTAGGACTGTATGCAAAAAAGTATTTGATTCTGTGTGAATTTGCGGCTGTTATCGTTTGCCATAGAAAAAATTCTACACATAGACACACAGATAGATTCACACCCACACACATACACTTTTCGAAAAATGACTTTTCTCCATGTTTTGAGGGTAGTACAATCAGAATCAGCCGTTATCTCGAACACGATTTTTTTCCATAGGCTACTTCCATTTCCTTATGGAACATGGAAGTAAAATTAAGATTATTTTAATCTTAATTCTTTTTATCAAAATCTCTCTTACTCCAAATACATACGAGCAGTCTTTTACACGTTGAATCAGTTCACTCGCGATTCGACACTGAAGTTCTCACTTCTGGCGTTTGTCCCACGATACACCCATCTTTTATTAATAAAATTAAACAAAAGAAAGTTCTTCAATTATTGAACATATAAATGCCGTAGACGCGTTATCTATTTGTATAAAGATCATATATAAATGATTGACTGAGCTTTACAAACGAAAACAAGAAAATCAGTGAAACTGAAAACCGAATTGTGCTCTTTAAACTAATTTAAAATTAACGGTTAAGTAACAAGTTCAAAAAAGTTGTTTTTAATGCTTTCCTGAACTCAACAAGGCGTAGTCAACATTGGACGTTCCCCGTTGAAAGTCTCGATCGGTTCCAACAGGAATGTCTGTGGTTCCTCAATCTGATTACACGGTTTGCAGACAGCCGACTCTGTAGAAATCTCGAGCAGGGTAAGGTACAGTTGCACACGTCTCCTTTATTCGAGCGACTGCATGACACTGTCTCCACGGAATTGTCATACGCTGGTCCATTCACGGTACCTACTCTACCCAATTCTCTTGGTTGGCTTAAAGTAAATTGTTCTAAAAGTGGTAAACCTAATTTGCCTTCTTTTTCTGTAGTAGTTAACCAGACCTTCAATGAAGACTACTTCCAGTACTAGCACTTCCTTTTTGACCGTTAAGTACTACATTTTCCAAAAATGTCCATGCCTTAAAAATTATTTATTGCCACTGATTTTACTTCCATGTTCCATAAGGAAATGGAAGTATGGTGACGGCAAAAAAATCGTGTTCGAGATAATTGCAGATTCTGATTGTATTACCCTCAAAACATGAAAAAAAGTCATTTTACTTCCATGTTCCTTGAGGAAATGGAAGTATGGTGATGGCAAAAAAAATCGTGTTCGAGATTATTGCAAATTCTGATTGTATGACACTCAAAACATGAAAAAAAGTCATTTTTGGAAAGTGTCTGTGTGTGTGTCTGTGTGTCTATAGATTTTTTTTATGGCAAACGATAACAGCCGCAAATTCAAACAGAATCAAATAATTTTTTGCATACAGCTCTGAATTGTAGAGTACTCAAGACCTATTGTTTTTGGTGAAGATTGGTTAAGGGAAAGGGGTAGTTTACCAGCAACGGTTTTTTAAATCAAGGGTAATTTTTATTTTTGCAAACGCTAACAGCCATAAATTCAAACAGAATCAACTACTCTTTTGCATACAGCCATGAATTATAGAGTTCTCAAGACCTATTGTTTTTGGTGAAGATCGGTTAAGGGAAAGGGGTAGTTTACCTGCAACATTTTATGTTTTAAAAGGCTATTTCCTATGGCAAACGATAAGAGTCGCAAATTCAAACAAAATCAAATAAATTTTTGCATACACCTCTGACTTGTAGAGTACTCAAGGCCTATTGTTTTTAGTGAACATCGGTTAACGGGAAGGGGTAGTTTACTAGCAACGCTTTTCTTATCAAGGGAAATGTTTTCTATGGCAAACGATAACAGCCGCAAATTCAAACAGAATCAAATAATGTTTTGCATACAGCCCTGAATTATAGAGTACTCAAGACCTGCTGGTTTTGGTGTAGATCGGTTAAGGGAATAGGGTAGTTTACCAGCAACATTTTATGTTTTAACAAGGGTAATTTTACTTCCATATTCCTTAAGGAATGGAAGTATGGTGATGGCAAAAAAAATCGTGTTCGAGATTATTGCAGATTCTGATTCTACTACAGTCAAAACATGAAAAAAAGTCTTTTTCCGAAAAGTGTCTGTGTGTGTGTCTGTAGATTTTTTTTCTATGGCAAACGATAACTGCCGCAAATTCAAACAGAATCAAATAATTTTTTGCATACAGCCCTGATTTGTAGAGTACTCGCGACCTATTGTTTTTGGTGAAGATCGGTTGAGGGAAAGGGGTAGTTTACCAGCAACGGTTTTTTTTTATCAAGGGAATTTTTTTTTTGGCAAACGATAACAGCCGCAAATTCAAACAGAATTAAATAATGTTTCGTATACAGCCCTGAATTGTAGAGTTCTCAAGACCTATTGTTTTTGGTGAAGATCGGTTAAGGGAAAGGGGTAGTTTACCAGCAACATTTTATGTTTTAACAAGGGTAATTTTACTTCCATATTCCTTAAGGAAATGGAAGTATGGTGATGGCAAAAAAAATCGTGTTCGAGATTATTGCAGATTCTGATTGTACTACACTCAAAACATGAAAAAAAGTCATTTTTCGAAAAGTGTGTGTGTATGTGTGTCTGTCTGTCTGTCTATAGATTTTTTTTCTATGGCAAACGATAACAGCCGCAAATTCAAACTGAATCAAATAATTTTTTGCATACAGCTCTGATTTGTAGAGTACTCACGACCTATTGTTTTTGGTGAAGATTGGTTGAGGGAAGGGGTAGTTTACCGGCAACGGTTTTTTTTTAATAAAGGGTAATTGTTTTCTATGGAAAACGATAACAGCCGCAAATTAAAACAGAATCAACTACTCTTTTGCATACAGCCCTGAATTGTAGAATTCTCAAGACCTATTGTTTTTGGTGAAGATCGGTTAAGGTGAAGGCGTAGTTTACCTGCAACGTTTTATGTTTTAACAAGTGTATTTTATATGGCAAATGGTAACAGCCGGAAATTCAAACAGAATGAAATGATTATTTGCATACAGCCCTAAATTGTAGAGTTCTCAAGACCTGTTGATTTTGGTGAAGGTCGGTTAAGGGAAAGGGGTAGTTTACCAGCTACGTTTTATGTTTTAAAAGGGTATTTTCTATGGCAAACGATAAGAGCCGCAAATTCAAACAGAATCAAATAATGTTTTGCATACAGCCCTGATGTGTAGAGTACACAAGACCTATTGTTTTAGGTGAAGATCGGTTAAGGGAAAGGGGTAGTTTACCGGCAACGTTTTATGTTTTAAAAGGGTATTTTTTATGGCAAACGATAAGAGTCGCAAATTCAAACAGACTCAAATAATTTTTTGCATGTAGCCCTCATTTGTAGAGTACTCAAGACCTATTGATTTTGGTGAAGATCGGTTAAGGGAAAGGGGTAGTTTACCGGCAACGGTTTTTTTTAAACAAGTGTAATTTTTTTCTATGGCAAACGATAACAGCCGCAAATTCAAACAGAATCAACTACTCTTTTGCATACAGCCCTGAATTATAGAGTTCTCAAGACATATTGATTTTGGTGAAGATCGGTTAAGGGGAAGGGGTACTTTACTTGCAACGTTCTTTTATCGGGGGTAATTTTACTTTTTTCTATGGCAAACGACAACAGCCGCAAATTCAAACAGAATCAAATAATGTTTTGCGTACAACCCTGAATTGTAGAGTTCTCAAGTCCTATTGGTGTTGGTGAAGATCGGTTAAGGGAAAGGGGTAGTTTACCTGCAACATTTTATGTTTTAACAAGGGTAATTTTACTTCCATGTTCCTCAAGGAAATGGAAGTATGGTGATGGCAAAAAAAATCGTGTTCGAGATTATTGCAGATTCTGATTGTACTGCACTCAAAACATGAAAAAAGTCGTTTTGCGAAAAGTGTCTGTGTGTCTATGTGTCTGTCTGTCTTAGATTTTTTTTCTATGGCAAACGATAACAGCCGCCAATTCAAACAGAATCAAATAATTTTTTGCGTACAGCCCTGATTTGTAGAGTACTCACGACCTATTGTTTTTGGTGAAGATCGGTTGATGGAAAAGGGTAGTTTACCAGCCACGGTTTTTTTTATCAATGGTAATTTTGTATGTTTGGCAAACGATAACAGCCGCAAATTCAAACAGAATCAAATAATGTTTCGCATACAGCCCTGAATTGTAGATTTCTCAAGATCTTTTGATTTTGGTAAAGATCAGTTAAGGGAAAGGGGTAGTTTACCAGCAACGTTTTATGTTTTAACAAGGGTATTTTCTATGACAAACGATAACAGCCGCAAATTAAAACATAATCAAATAATGTTTTGCTTACTGCCCTGAATTGTAGAGTTCTCAAGACCTTTTGTTTTTGGTGAAGATCGGTTAAGGAAAAGGGGTAGTTTACCAGCAACGTTTTATGTTTAAAAAGGGTATTCTCTATGGCAAACGATAAGAGCCGCAAATTCAAACGGAATCAAATAAGTTTTTGCATACAGCCCTGATTTCTTGAGCACTAAAGACCTGTTATTTTTGGTGAAGATCGATTAAGGGAAAGGGGTAGTTTACCTGCCACGTTTTTTGTTTTATCAAGGGTATTTTATATGGCAAACGATAACAGCCGCAAATTCAAAGAGAATCACATAATATTTTGCATACAGCCCTGGAATGAAGAGTTCTCAAGACCTGTTGGTTTTGGTGAAGATCGGTTAAGGGAATAGGGTTGTTTACCAGCAACGTTTTATGTTTTATCAAGGGTGTATTCTATGGCAAACGATAGCCGCAAATTCAAACAGAATCAAATGATGTTTTGCATACAGCCCTGTATTGTAGAGTTCTCAATACCTATTGGTGTTGGTGAATATCGGTTAAGGGAAAGGGGTAGTTTACCAGCAACATTTTATGTTTTAAGAAGGGTAATTTTTTTTTGCGAAAGATAACTGCCGCAAATTCAAACAGAATCTAATAATGTTCTGCATACACCCCTAAATTGTAGAGTTCGCAAGATCTGTTGTTTTTGGTGAAGATCGGTTAAGAGAAAGGGGTAGTTTACCTGCAACGTTTTATGTTTTCACAAGAGTAAAGTACTTAATTTTGATAAATAATGTATCCTAATAAGAAGCTCATAATAATCCACTGTAGAAACGTAGATGAAATATCTATAAATGAAGAGGTTTGGTGAAGGGGGTGGGTAATTTTCTATAAATGAAAATGATAGTTGAAGGGGGAGGGGAGAATTTTTTATGTGTACTACGTTATCGCCAACAAAGAAGTAGTTCTTTGTTAAAATTCCTTCCCGGCCTGTTTAGCCGTAGCCCAATATTTTCTGCAAAACCAGGCTTTTCGGCAGTCCATCGACTGCCATCATCAGTGAAAATCGAGTGCGAAAACGTCAGGTGGTATACGTTAGTGACCACAGTACCGTGGTTAAGGCTGAAGCAATAAGTAGAAAGAAGTAGTTTCTATGGTAATATTTCATTTCGAATATGATTTTAAATATAAATCTTAGAACATGGAAGTCATGTATGGTTCTCCATACCGATATTTTCTATGACGAACCATAACTGCCGTAAATTCAAACCGATTCAGCTACTCTTTTGCATACCTTTTTGAGTTGTACAGAACTCAAGAACTGTTGATTTTGTTGAAGATCGGTTAAGGGAAAGGGGTAGTTTACCTGCGACGTTTTATATTTTAACAAGGGTATTTACTATGGCAAACGATAAGAGCCGCAAATTCAAACAGAATCAAATAATGTTTTCCATAAAGCCCTGAATTGTTGAGGACTGAAGGTCTATTGATTTTCGTGAAGATCGGTTTAGAGAAAGGGATAGTTTACCAGCAACTTTTTATGTTTTAACAAGGGTAATTTTTTCTATGACGAACGATAACTGCCGTAAATTCGAAGAAAATTAAATATTTTGTTGCATACGTTCCTAAATTGTAGAGAACTCAAGGCCTGTTGGATTTGGTGAAGATCGGTAAAGGGAAAGGGGTAGTTTACCAGAAACATGTTATGTTGTAACAAGAGAAATGTTTTCATGACGAACGATAACTGCCGCAAATTGAAACAATCAAATATTTTTTTGCATGCATCCCTGCATTGTAGAGGACTGGAGGTCTATTGATTTTGGTGAAGATCGGTTTAGAGAAAGGGGTAGTTTACCTGCAACGTTTTATGTTTTAAGAAGAGTAAAGTACTTAATTTCGATAAATAAAGTATCTTGATAAGAAGCTCATAATAATCCACTGTACAAACGTAGATGAAATATCTATAAATGAAGAGGTTAGGTGAATGGGGTGGGGGTAATTTTCTATAAATGAAAATTATAGTTGAAGGGGAGGGGAGAATTTTTTATGTGTACTACGTCATCGCCAACAAAGAAGTAGTTCTTTGTTAAAATTCCTTCCCGGCCTGTTTAGCCGTAGTCCAATGTTTTCTGCAAAACCAGACTTTTCGGCAGTGCCATCGACTTCCATCACAGTGAAAATCGAGTGCGAAAACGTGAGGTGGTATACGTTAGTGACCACCGTACTGTGGTTTAAGGCTGAAGCAATAAGTAGAAAGAAGTAGTTTCTATGGAAATATTTCATTTCGAATATGATTTTAAATATAAATCGTAGAACATGGAAGTCATGTATGGTTCTCCATACCGATATTTTCGAAAGTGTCTGTGTGTAGATTTTTTCTATGGCAAACGATAACAGCCGCAAATTCAAACAGAATCAAATATTGTTTTGCATACAGCTCTGAATTGTAGAGTTCTCAAGACCTTTTATTTTTGGTGAAGCTCGGTTAAGGGGAAGGGGTAGTTTACCAGCAACGTTTTATGTTTTAACAAAGGTAATTTTTCTATGACGAACGATAACTGCCGTAAATTCAAACAGAATCAAATAATTTTTTTCATACCTGAATTAAAGAGAACTCAAGGCTTTTTGATTTTGGTGAAGATCGGTTAAGAGAAAGGGGTAGTTTACCTGCAACGTTTTATGTTTTAACAATGGTAATTTTACTTCCATGTTCCTTAAGGAAATATGGTGATGGCAAAAAAAATTGTGATCGAGATTATTGCAGACTCTGATTGAACTACACTCAAAACAGGAAAAAAAGTCATTTTTCAAAAAGTGTGTGTGTGTGTGTGTGTGTGTGTAGATTTTTTCTATGGCAAACGATAACAGCCGCAAATTCAAACAGAATCAAATGATTATTTGCATACAGCCCTACATTGTAGAATACTCAAGACGTATTGTTTTTGGTGAAGATCGGAAAAGGGAAAGGGGTAGTTTACCTGCAACGTTTTATGTTATAACAAGGGTATTTCCTGTGACGAATGATAACTGCCGTAAATTCAATCAGAATGAAATAATGTTTTGCACACCTTCCTGAACTGTAGGGAACTCAATGTCTGTTGATTTTGGTGAAGATCGGTTAAGGGAATGGGGTAGTTTACCGGCAACATTTTATGTTCTAACAACGGTAATTTTGTCTATGACGAACGATAACTGCCGCACATTCAAACAGAATCAAATATTTTTTTGCACGTATTCATCAATTATAAATGACTGAAAGCGTGTTGATTTTGGTGAAGATCGGTTAAGGGAAAGGGGTAGTTTACCTGCAACATTTTATGTTGTAACAAGAGAAATTTTTTCATGACCAACGATAACTGCCGTAAATTCAAACAGAATCAAATAATGTTTTACATATTTGCCTGAGTTATAGAATACTCAAGGCATATTGATTTTGGTGAAGATCGGTTCGGGGAAAGGGCAGTTTTCCAGAAACAATTTTTGTTGTAACAAGAGTAAAGTATTTAATTTTGATAAATAAAGTATCGTGATAAGAACATATTAATAATCCACTTACGTAGAAACGTAGTGGATCATATCTATAATAGATCATAATAATCTATAACTGTAGAAACGTAGATGATATATCTATAAATGAAGAGGGTAGTTGAACGGTGTGGGGGTAATTTTGTATAAATGAAAATTATAGTTGCGGGGGGAGGGGATAATTTTTTTATGTGTACTACATTATCGGCAACAAAGTAGTAGTTTGTTGTTAAAATTCCTTCCTGGGCTGTTTGGCCGTAGTCCAATGTTTTCTGCAAAACCAGACGTTTCGGCAGTGCCGTCGACTGCCATCATCAGTGAAAATCGAGAGCGATAACGTGTGGTTGTATACGTTAGTGACCACAGTACTGTGGTTAAGGCTGAAGCAATAAGTGGAAAGAAGTAGTTTCTTTGGAAACATTTCATTTCATAA
This sequence comes from Magicicada septendecula, assembly GCA_034769895.1. Lineage (NCBI taxonomy): Eukaryota > Metazoa > Arthropoda > Insecta > Hemiptera > Cicadidae > Magicicada > Magicicada septendecula. The sequence goes on along the minus strand of CM068375.1, from coordinate 202,353,822 downwards.
ATTATTTTAAATATAAATCTTAGAACATGGAAGTCATGTATGGTTCTCCGTACCGATATTTTACTTCCATGTTCCATAAGGAAATGGAAGTATGGAGATGGCAAATAAAATCGTGGTCGAGATTATTGCAGATTCTGATTGTACTACCCTCAAAACATGAAAAAAGTCATTTTTCGAAAAATGTCTGCGTGTCTATCTGTCTATATATAAATTATTTTCTATGGAAAACGATAACAGCCGAAAATTCAAACATAACCAAATAATTTTTTGCATGCAACTCTGAATAGTAGAGTTCTCATGACCTATTGTTTTTGGTGAAGATCGGTTAAGGAAAAGGGGTAGTTTACCTGCAACTTTTTTTGTTTTAACATGGGTATTTACTATGGCAAACGATAACAGATGCAAATTCAAACAGAATCAAATAATATTTTGCATACAGCCCTGAATTGTAGAGTTCTCAAGATCTTTTGTTTTTGTTGAAGATCGGTTTAGGGAAAGGGATAGTTTACCTGCAACGTTTTATGTTTTGACATGGGTAATTTTTTCTATGACGAATGGTAACTGGCGTAAATTCAATCAGAATCAAATAACGTTTTGCATACCTTCCTGAGCTGTAGAGAACTCAATGTCTATTGATCTTAGTGAACATCGGTTAAGTGAAAGGGGTAGTTTACCTGCAACATTTTATGTTTTAACAACGGTAATTTTTTATATGACGAACGATAACTGCCGCATATACAAACAGAATCAATTATTTTTTTGTTTTCTTTCCTGAATTGTAAAGGAATGAATGTCTATTGATTTTGGTGAAGATCAGTTAAGGGAAAGTGGTAGTTTACCGGCCATGTTTTATGTTGTAACAAGAGAACATTTTACATGAAGAATGATAACTACCGTAAATTCAAACAGAATCAAATAATTTTTTACATATGTGCCTGAGTTGTAGAATACTCAAGGGCCTTAGATTTTGGTGAAGATCGGTTACGGGGAAAGGGTAGTTTACCGGAAACATTTTTCGTTGTAACAAGGGTACAGTACTAAATTTTGATAAATAAATTATCCTGATAAGAAGATCTTAATAATCCACTGTAGAAACGTAGATGAAATATCTATAAATGGAGAGGCTAGTTGAACGAGGTGGGGGTAATTTTCTATAAATGAAAATTATAGGGGGAGGGGATAATTTTTATGTGTGCTACGTTATCGGCATCAAAGTAGTAGTTTGTTGTTAAATTTCCTTCCCGGGCTGTTTGGCCGTAGTCCAATGTTTTCTGCAAAACCAGACGTTTCGGCAGTGCCATCGACTGCCATAATCAGTGAAAATCGAGTGCGATAACGTGTGGTGGTATACGTTAGTGACCACAGTACTGTGGTTAAGGCTGAAGCAATAAGTGGAAAGAAGTAGTTTCTATGGAAACATTTCATTTCGTAAATGATTTTAAATATAAATCTTAGAACATGGAAGTCATGTATGGTTCTCCATACCCATATTTCTAGTTTTTACATTGTTATTTAAAATAATTTATTTGTATTTACCTTGACAGGATGTCTAAAAAATTCTTGTATCACGCGCCACGAATCTTCACCGCACACAACACTACTTCAACACTAAGTCACAATTTAGACTTAAGTTATTCATTCTTTTGTGACCGAAGTTTACTAACGGCCCGAAATTGAGTTGGCATATTTCAGACCCACATTGTGGCCAGTCTGTCATATGGCAGTAGATAGCCTACATAATACAGTAACAAATAACACTAGAAAATTTGCTATATTCTTAAATAACATATTACTTAAGGAGGTGTATTTCTCTTATTTTGATTAATACAGATGCAGATTGAATCTGTGAAACGTGCTCAGGTACAAATATAATAATAAATATAAGAGAAATATAGTTGCAGAAGTAGTTTCAGAGTCTTAAGTACAAAAATTAAAAAATTAAAAACATTCACTAGCTGACGACAGTTATAAACTGTTGAAACAATATTTTGTAATAACGGTAAAATATTTTTTTATAATTTTATATAAATGTAAATATTTTGTTTTGTATACAGTAATATTATTAATTTTATTTTATATTAATATAAATATTTCATAATATATAATTCATTCATAATACACTCTTTATAATTTATAAAATACAATTATATAATTTCAATAACATGTGGTCTTGTTAAACAAATATTTTACGTTAAATAATGAAGATAATACATCAATAAAGTGAGAAATTTTGTGAAAATATGCGCACGCGCGTGCGTGTCTGTCGAATGTTTTGTATACACAACAGTGTTTTTTCTAAACATATGCTATAAAAAAAAAATTGGAAAGTTAAACTTTCAGTCATTTCCGTTTCTCATAAGGGTAAACTCTAAAAAAAGAAGGCTATTAGTTGGACGGTTTTTCTGTTCTGTTCTCACAACATGCGTTAAACGTTGAGAAGAATTGACTAGTTCACGCGTCTTTCACATCGTATATGCAATATCCTGTTTTATGAAATCTCGTTTTTGAAGAAGAAGAAACAAGAAAAAAGGGTTGTGAAGTCAGTAAACTGCGGTGTTTATGTTGCTGGGTGTTCTAGTGGAGAAAATTAGAAGCTAGCGCAGTAGATAATTCGGCTCAGGTGGTTTTCAGATAACCTGACGGGCAGGTGGTCGCTAATATTCAATAAACACGAAACACATCGAACATCTGTTGCCTTGTGTTGTTGCTATTATTATAGTTAAATATACCAAACACGATGTCGACTACAAAATGTTACTTAATGGTTCGAGTCGTTAATGCTAATTTGCATCGATAGAAGAAGTAAATAAAACGCTTCACGATTTGGATGGATGCATCGATCGGTTTCCTGTTGTGCATTGACCGGTTTATAAAACAAAAGATTTGGAAGCGATTTTGTGATGTTGTTTAGTTAATGTGTGACCGGTTATAATCTTGTACTGTTACTACTCATACTGCTGCTGCTGGTACTGCTATTGCTGTTGCTACTACTACTACTACTACTACTGCTACTGCTGCTACTACTACTACTACTGCTGCTGCTACTACTACTACTACTACTACTACTACTACTACTACTACTACTACTACTACTACTACTACTACTGCTACTACTGTTTTTATAGGGGAAACTCCATCATGTAACTCGTACCGAATAGAATTCGTTCATCCACAAAGATACCGCAGTTTCTAAGCATATCTCCTGGCTCAAGCTGCCCACACTTACGCTCTTCTGTCTTACCTTACTTGTTCCACCTGTTTAAACAGTCTCTCTTTCTGTTCGTTTCCATTCATGATATTTCTTATGTTGGACTGAAAGATACTCCGTGCATTCTATTTCGCTAACATAGTCTTTCTACATTTTTTGAAGATCATGCATATCTCTATTTTCATATAATATATATATATTGTATAAGTATTCCTTTTCTTATATTGAAACGGGGCAAGTACTCTGTAGAGTATTGTAGAGATATCAACATGTGTATAATATAAAATCTCTAAATGACCATGGCCTGTTAGTATTTGCTTCATATGGTAATCACGGTTTCTGCGTTGTCATGCTGTCCATTTTTCAATATTTGGTAATAGCTGTTTTGTCTTTTGCGCCACATTGTCTTCTTTATCCCACTCTTCCTGCCATTTTCTCATCCCTCTTTGTCTCTCTTCTTTCCTGGCTTCCACGACTCTCCCATCTATTATAAAATACAAGCCTATTCCTTTTTCTACTGCTAGAACCTTGGTATTACTCCTGTATTACCTTGTACGGCTTCTGTAGAGGCCGTTCAGTACTCACTGGATATTTTTCATAAATATTTTTCTGTGTGCCTATTCTCTGCCCATACTCGTGCTCCATACAAGTTATGGACTGCACCACTTATACATCTCCAAGCAACACCCTCTTCTTACTTTGGGGTTTTCCAACATTTAGTATTATCCTTGAAAGGCGAGATGCGCCTCTTTGGGCTCTCCTAATTATACGTATGATGTGCACTTTAAATCCCTATAGTGAAAACGGTATCCAAGTATTTAACCGCTCTTCTGCGTTTAAACAGTATGCTGCTGCTATCAGTTCGTCTACTGTTACTACCGCTACAACAGTAACAATAACTGCTGCCACTATTACCACGACGATGATCCTTGCAGCAGTGGTGGCAACGTCTTGTGAGCATAGCAACGAGCAGCAGCCGGTGAAGGATTGTTGTTTTAACATATGTGCACAATCTCTGAATTATACTTCAATAAGGCACTGTTGTAAAACTATTATGTTTTTGGGATACATTTTGTTACTCGCAATATATAAAAGCCTATATCTCCATAAGAATTTTCATTCATACAAGACAGACGGCCTTCTACAAACTTGTCTGAACACTATTTGTAGAAACAAACTAAGAAACTGGATATGGACGTGATGTAACTTGATGTAACATGATATCATTTTAGTAGAATAATACACACATACTTCAGTTGATCTGTTGACAACTTTCTTTTCAGTCATCTTCTGGGTACAAGAGGGACGTTTTTATGTTAACCTTATCCATATGGACATTCTTCGAGACCACCAAGGTGGTTCTTGCTCATACTTTTGATTTCATATTCCTTGAGTCGTCGTCAAGTATTTTGTTACTGACATAGCATGGAAATGAAATGTAGTTCATTTTTGATGACGGATGTTCATAAAATTTTTATTATAAACTAGCGAGTACCCGGCATGCGTTGCAATGCCACTCAAAGAAAGAAAGTGTTTGTGTTTTAATTCTGTTTATTGAAGTGCTTTTGGATACACAATATTTTTTGTTTTTCCGTCTGGTGCGTACATGAATAAATCCGAAGGTTTTCCGACGCGTGAGCAGGCCACATACAGCTGTCCATGTGAGAAGCATGGATTTTTCAAATTTAGTCCACACACTTGTAGCGATTGTCCCTGTGCTTTGTTGATGGTCATTGCAAATGCGAGTCGCACCGGAAACTGCGAACGTTTGAACTCGAATGGCATATCTGTCGGAATCATTGGGATGCGTGGCAACAGTACATCTTCTCCTTTAAATTTTCCATTTAAAATTGTAGCTTCGATGATATTTTTCATCATCTGTTTCACTGAAAGCCTGGTACCGTTGTCCTATGTTGGTTCTCCCGTTGCGTAAAATATTTGTGCCAAGTTTGGTTGAAATCGGTCCAGTGGTTTAGGAGGAGATGTGGAAGACCCCAAAGAACCCCCAAAAGAACCCCATCGAAAAAACACCTATCCTATGTTGGTTCTCCCTTTGCGTAAAATATTTGTGCCAAGTTTGGTTGAAATCGGTCCAGTGGTTTAGGAGGAGATGTGGAAGACCGAAAAGGACCCCCAAAAGGACCCCCCGAAGGATCATATCGAAAAAACACATATCCTATGTTGGTTCTCCGGTTGTGTAAAATATTTATGCCAAGTTTGGTTGAAATCGGTCCAGTGGTTTAGGAGGAGATGTGGAAGACCCCAAAGGACCCCCCAATGGACCCCGTCGGAAAAAACACCTATCCTATGTTGGTTCTCCCGTTGCGTAAAATATTTGTGCCACGTTTGGTTGAAATCGGTCCAGTGGTTTAGGAGGAGATGTGGAAAACCCCAAAGGACCCCATCGAAAAAACACCTACCCTATGTTGGTTCTCCCGTTGCATAAAATATTTGTGCCAAGTTTGGTTGAAATCGGTCCAGTGGTTTAGGAGGAGATGTTGAAGACCCCAAGAACCCCCCAAAGGACCCCATCGAAAAAAATTCATAAACCTTCGCGGGCGTGCGCACAACAACTCACCGAAGTTTCATCGCAATCGGATGAATGGTATAGGAACGCATACGGGACAAAGAAACAAACATTCATTTTTATAGATATAGATTTCTTTAAAAGAAATACGTTTTCTGTAATCATGTGATATTTCCCTTCAATGAGCCAGTTTGCTTGGTGTAATTTTGTGTTTATTTGTGTCTTGTTAGATTTCCGTGTCTTTTTTTTTATCATACGTCACTTCCAGATACCTTTAAACTCATAAATGTAATCAATTAAACAACGAAACATGAATCTCGTAGACCTGAAAGACTCATTCGCAAACATTATTTTTCTATCAGTTGAAGCCGGTGTCAGAAAGGTTAAGTATCGATTCAACAACTGAATTGAGAATTAAGCTTGTTCCAAGTCTGTATTCAATAATTTTTTGCCGTTCTACTTCTAAAAGTCTACAGGAGTGATTAGGCCTAAAGTGTGCGTAAGTGATAAACATGATGTTTTGTGTATTTACAAGGGATGGGTCTTAAACAAGATTTGACGATATTCTAATTTCAAAAAAGTTACTTCCACAGTTTTATTTCCTTCCCCTTGGTCTCCATCTGTTCTGGAATACGCTCGACCCTCTTTGCCGAACCACTTTTTATGGGATCAGCTAGTTTTGTTATTATCGTAACGACCGCGACGGTTTGTCGAGTTTGAATGCCAGTTTATGTCTCTGCTGTCTCTGTTTGGGATTCTTTACTTTGTAGATTTTCATATTGCCTACAGCTAGCAGTCTTGATTATCTTGTTTCATGTAACGTGCATAGTATTGTTTATTTACAATTTATATTTGATTAGTAAAAGAGATTATAATAAAGAAAATATGATTGTTTTGCTTAGTTAAATTTCCCTATAAAAATCTCTAGTCACCTCGGAAAATTACTAGCTGCATAGGTACCGCGGAAGAGGCCAGAGGAAGGAGACTATTAAAGTCATTGAAGGGTGCATACTTCTTAAATCTTACCAGCCAAACCAGATTAAATTAAAACTGAACATTTTGGGTAGCCTAGCAGTTTAGTTTTGACTGCTACAACGAAATATCACTTCCGATTAGCAGCGTTCAAATTACCTTAACTATTATTCTGAAGTCCCAGTTACTGCGTTCGAAACATCGATAGTTGATAAAATCAGGATTTTTCATAATAAGATTTGAGGTGCGTAAATAACTACTTAAGTCTGATCTGAAAACAACCTTCAATTGAGGAAATGAAATGTTATTAATTGGTAAATGAAGAAAGGCTATTGATTATTAAGACTACAAACTAGTGTGGGTCAAACGTTGTAACTGTCAACCTGAGGGCGAATTCCGATTACTGGAATCAAAACTTCGTTAACTGCTAATCCAAAACGACTGTAATTGAGTACAATTACTAATAGTGCGACCGAAAAGTAGTTGAAGGCGGTTTCCGAATGTCATTAATTGTTAGTCCTAGGATTGGCGATTAGAGCGATCAGTCGCCCCTTGTAGCTAACTGCTAACACGATGACGACTCTCGATTAGTGAGATCGAGTCGTCGTTATCACTTAATTCAAGACGATTGTAAGTTCAGTACGGTTCCCGAATAATGGGTCCGAACGTAATTAATTGTTAACCTGAGACGCTCCTGAAAGTGAGATCGGCGACATCTTCTTGTGGCCTCGAAACCCTAAAAAAGATGACCTAAGGACTGTCTAAATTAATGGGTCCTTCACGTCGTTTCTAGAAGTTCTGCAGAAGATATCTGACTTATAAGGCTCAAGCAGCGGTTGCTGTAACTCTATTGTTTATATTACTAAAGTGATAGCTGTGTCTAACTTCTAAGAATGAAACCATGGAATCTTAAAGGCTAGAGACCGTTAATATAAATCTCAAACAAACATTGGTGAAGCAGTCTCATAGGTATAGTGACAGAACGAGTATAAAATATTGTCCAATTTGAGATTTCCCGTCATTACTTGATCTAAATTAGAAGCGTTCACCTCAATTGGATCACAGTGAAGATTCCACCGGTAGGCTTAGAATCCGACATTGAAAAGAATGGGAGTAATCTTGACCTATGGTTAGAAGAACGAAGTCTAAAATCGAAAGACGACGTCTTATTAATTACTTATTTGGTTCGGAAAATCATGTAATAAAGAATTTCTATATATGGGAAAGTGTCTAACTTGTGGACAAAACATGACAAAATAATCCTGAGATTCGAAGAAACAGACTGATGGTTTGAGCCTTTCAGCAAATTATCTGTAAAAATTAAAAGGTATCGATAGTTCACTATAGAGCAAAACGAGACATAGCTAAGCGCACGAAAAGGTACAGAGATAACAAAAAGAGTTAAATGGGAGAATTTATAAGAGCCGAGAAGAGAAACGAGATAATAAATAAAAGAGAGACGATCGGTTAAGCTGGGACACGTGGAAAGAGATAGAAGAGAGAGAGAGAGTGTGTGTGTGTGTGAGAGAGAGAGAGAGAGAGAGAGAGAGAGAGAGAGAGAGAGAGAGAGAGAGTTACACTGAGAATTTAAATACCATTTCACAGCTGCCTGCACATTGACGTAATTTCTTCCCGGCGGTAATCCCGTACGTGTACAGACGTACGCCGGCAGACAAATGTGACACAATATCGGTTTTGTGAGTAATGTTTGTGTCATTACAACGTTGTAGTATAAGCCGGTGTATTGTTACGGGTTTACAGTGTGGCGGACACGATTAGGTGTGGTAATATACACAACACTGTGCTCGTACCCTGACACTTTCTCTTTGCACAACACAAGAAGCCATTCACAGTTGAGCTTTTAACGTGACATTATTACATGCAGTTCTCCATGTTTATGTCTCCTTCGCTGTCACACCCTTTTGTCGAACACAGCACACATCTTTGCAACAAAGAATAATCTAAATTTGACTGCGATAAGAACTTTCCGTAGTTTCATAAAATTTGTGTTAATGTAAATAGTTGAGCTATTAAATAATTATACTTAAATATACTGCTTCCTATATACCACACACGTTATAGCAAACTGTTCGCTATTCTGTGCATTTTGTGTGAAAGTTCCATCGTATGTGTGGTCCATACTTTGATTCCCCCCTCCCACGCACTTCCTTTCTACCATTCCTCTTCGTTCGTCAATCTTGCCTTCCTGCAACATGTAGTACTTTTTGTGCCTCAGTAAGATAAGATTATCATATTCCTGTATCATATAATCGGACACTAATAGCCTACACTTCAGATCATTAAATAACAAAGTAACAAATTAAAGTACCGGTACCTTTTGATGATCAATCAAAGTAACAAATTAGTGCCTAGTATCATAAAACCAATTTTACGTTTATCGCCCTACCGCACTTTGACGATCATTGCTGACCGTCTTTCTTAGGACTTTCTTTTTACCACACAAAATTTCAATAGAACCACTGCATCAAAATACCAAATATCAAAATATTTTTACTTTAATTTGACAAAAGTAAAAGTTTACCTTATTGACTTAAAGTGTTGGTACTAACAAATGAGTTTTATCACATGTCCACACGCTATGCAAGTTAGAATAACACTGCTTTTTGGTTTAACACACTTTTCTTTTGTTAACACGAAACTCATTTCTACGTCCACTCGACGGTGGAGATCATCGTTCTACGATTCGCCCATTCCTCAAGGGGTCGACTGAGACTGATTATTGTACCTGATACCTGATAGACTATACATATTTATACAGCAGCCCTGACTCCACAGTTATAGCTGAATCAAACTTAGTCCATGATCCACACAGTTAGTCGATGATCAAACTTAAGATCATTTGTGAACTTAGTAGTTTAATTTATTTATAACTTAGTTACATTGAATAATTACACGTGCAAAGATTACATAAATACGAACATATTACTATATACAATAGACAATAATAATTATAATAGTAATAATAATAATAATAATAATAAAATAATAATAAAGATAACTTTTTCTGTTTTTATGAGGGACTCTGTGGAAAACTAAGGTTCGCCGCATGGGTCCGCCCCTGGACTAAGCTTTCACAATACTTCAGGGCAGTGCCATTTGTTCTTCATCCATCTTGGCATTCTTCTGTTTTAAACCTTGAGCGTTTCACATTACCTGCTTCTGCTATTGTGTTAGCGGCCCTAGGAAGATCTTTGCTAGCGGATTCTTGCTTTCTTTTTTTGCCTTAGAACCTTCTACATGTAGGTTCATGATCCCATTGCGTACGCTCTACAGCATCAGTCCAATGATATTGTCAGAGATGATCTGTTCGACTATATTCTCCAGAGTTACCTCTATCTTTCCACTATTACAGCTGAAAACGTGTGATGCACATCGTCTAGTTCCTTTTTCAGAAAATACAGTCTGATCTGTCCGCTTTCCCCATTATATAGAGGTAAGTCCGAAACAGGCCGTGACCAGTTAAAAATTGTGTTAGAAAATAATTTATCTCTTCGTTTCGCTACAGTCCATTCAGCTGACTGGTTTATGATGCCTGCCGTGTCATCTGTTTTATCTTCCCTTCCTGCCAATTGTCTATCCTTCCTGAAATTGAAACATAGAATTGGCCCTGCCCTCCCTTTGAGCTTGTACTTTCGCTACACTTTAGCCTTCCTCTTGTAAACGTGTTTCCGTTCATGTGCCAACAGATCATTGGAATTATTTTCGTGGCTATAAGAACCACGGACTCCGAGACTGTGCTGAAAGAGCAAGTTATCTGAGTGCGCCACATCGCTGCACTGCTGACATCCGTCTTCTGTATTTCTACTCTTCAATCCAGATCTCCGTACCATAAAGTAGGATTGAGTGGGTAACTGGCATCAGCAATTGGCACTTGGTTTCGTACCTCTGGCATTAGTCATAATTCTACTCAGCGCCGTGGTCACAGTTGCAGCCTTTTCAGCCGCCCGTTTTATTTGTTCCCAAAAGGAAAGCTTGTATTCAGCATTATACCCACGTCGTTGTCTACACAGTTTCTTCCCCGACCTGCATTGGCAGGATGTTGAGCATACGAATTTTTATAAGTAACACGATTTATTTTTTTTTCGGCTGCCAGTTTTAAGCTATGATTTAATAAATAACTCGTCTCACAACTTACCTTATCTCGTCTGAGCCAGCAGATGAAATGTAGATAAAATTTCTACAGTTTATGCTATAATAACAGCAGTAATATTATCAGTGCGCCCTATTAAGAATGTAATAGGCCCCCACTTCCATCCCGTATGAAGCATTCTATAGGTCTAGCTCTAAAATCGATCTCTTAGCTACCTCCGCTCTGACCTCTCCAATTCAACGCCCTTCTGTAGTATCATAAAGTAATGTCCTATTACTTATGTAATCTCTAATAATCTGCAACAACTGTTTGTGTATCCGAAACGTATACTCCAAAGCCTCAAGCATAC